>OW388305.1:63215114-64482614 GCA_936450465.1 Gibbula magus
TTTGAACATCACATCACTTTTGTCTGTGATTTCAAAACTTTCTTGAAGAAGACTCTCATTTTCCGACAAGCGTTTTTACTTTTAAAAATGGATTATAAAGAAATTATTATTATATTAATGAATTAAAAGGAGTTATTTAATAAGGTGTCCACAACTCAGAATATTGTATTGTATTGTGACACATAATGCGCTGTCCAATCTAGTATGCCCTGTTGCATGATTCATGCTGAAAATCAAAAAATCATAGTGAGAATTGGCGTGCATTGTTATTTTATCCCTACCTTTGAAAGCAATACTGTTAAGCAATACTATTCCTCTCCTATTTTTATTAAATCGCCTTTCTTTTCTGCATGAATGGGTGATAAATTCGCTCATGAATTTAGTTTTGACACTGGTGCTGTGAAAACTTCTGAATTATTTGATTTCATGTGACATAGAAATGAAGTATTTACTCAAAACGTCTTACAGCATATAAACCATATCTATGACACTTCTGAAATCTTCCAAAAATATGCATGCTTGGCATCTCACGTTGCTTTTGGCAGGGACATGGTTAAATTCTTTTTTAAATCAGAATTTTGATCAAAGAATATGTTGCCATGCACCAAGAGGGTTTGAGTAGAGAATGAAATTTTATATCATGTTTACAGACTTGCATGTTACGTGATATTTGAGAAGAAATTGATTCCTTTGAGGGTGGAAATCATCTCATATGCATCAAAGAAGATGTTTGTGCACAATTTTCAATTTTTGTTGATTTTCTTTTCTCATTCTATTTCTAAATAAATAACCAAGAAAAATATTAGCAACATATTAGTGATCCAGAGATAATTTTAGTTTCTGCAAAGCTAAATCTTCATAGGTATCAGTGAGTGTTTGGAATCTTTAGGTTTCGTTAAAATAAATGAGAAATGAATTCTCTTGATAATTATGACTTTAGTTTGTTTAACTTTAACAGCCCCATGCAACAGGATCCAAATTAATTTATCTCTCTAAGGTAATTAGATGAATGTTCATTGTTATGTTCTCATTTGAATGAGCTTTTATCAAACAAAAGACCATACCCCCAAAAAAATGTTTAAAGATTGAACAGAAACAATTTTGCTGGATAAATGTGTAAATTGAAAAATATTATCTTTGAATAATAAAAGCCTTGTCTAGTAATTCAACTGCTTTTAACGCTTTGTGAAGTTGTTCTGCCAGTAGCCATTATAAAAATAATTTCCAAAATATACAATTGCCATAAAAACATTGGACTGAACTATCAGCCTTGCTCACCTCCTACATGCATGGGTTTCATGAAATTTTATATTTACCCATTAGTTGCTTCTAGTAAGATTTCCTTTGTTGTTCGTAGCAGAAAGGGTTTTTCAACCTTCAAATTGCTTGAAATAGACTTTTCTTTAAAATTAGAAAGGAAAATGAAGGAACATGTCTGCCATTTTCTAGACAGTTGTTGTCCTTGGCAATCCTTCAAGATGTAAATGATTTTAAAGAAGTTTGTTGAAAAGAAACATTAAAACCTCAAACTTAAGCTCAAGAATTTTAAGATAGGATGTCTGTTAAAAGTAAGGGAAATAAAGAGAGAACAAAATGTCTTTGAAGAAATGCTTAAATACAGATTTGAGATAGAAGGAAAGTAAAATTTTAAAAAATGAAGAACTGATTTATGAATGTGTTATTTGAAGGGGAGGAGTTTTAATAAGTTCTAAAAATTTAAAATATTGAAATTTGACAGAAAAGTTTCATACTAGATTAAAAGATCTCCTGTGTTATGTTTTATAACTTTGTTGTTTACGAGAATGTTGTGATGGAGAAAGTTGTTTATTTATTCTTGCATGAGGCCGTGACTATCACTCAGTGGCTGTTGTAAGTCTATACACAGATTTATTGTGTACTCTATGCAGAAGAAACTATCACCAGGGATTGGGAAAGACGCCTTTGAATGGGCCATTTTAAGGGCTTTTAGTCGTTTTCAGAAATTTGAATGGGCCATTCCCCTTTGTAGCAATAGTAAAATTTCAAATTTTAATGGACCATTTTTTCATCCTATGTGCAAAAAGGCCCATGGCCCCTACTTTTCCCAATCCCTGTATCACTCACTATCAACTGACTGTTATGGTACGTGTCATTATTATCACATTATAGGGGTGTAACAATACATCGAACTATCGATGCACCGCAATAGTTGGCTTGGCAATACTAATCTATCGATAGTATATACAAAAACACTATCGCTATCGCAATAGTCAGGTTAACTATCGATACTATTTAATTTCTCTTAATTATGAATGATTTACTCAAGCCTAACTGCATTTAATTCAAGATTTTTTTTATTTTAGAATGTCAAAAGGGAAGAACTAGAGATAGGAAATAGCAAAATGACAAAAAGTCTTTTCATTTATGATTTCTTTTCTGATTTTGGTTCCATAGTCCTTACATCAATTAAACATTTCTACTAAAACCTATAAGAAATCTAGCTGATTATTGCGTATTTGTACAAAAAACCCTATCGCAATAGTTATTGCAAAAGTGAGGTACAATAGTCTATCTCACTATCGCAAAAGTAAGTGGCAATAGACTATCGCTATCGCTATAGTCTCTTTGGGTCAATAGTCACCCCTATCACATTAGATGTATTTTATCATGTTCAGACAACACAGTCTCTGTAGTAATATTGATGATGGAGGATTTTGAATAATGAATGTCATTGTCTTACTGCATTGAGAATACAATAACAAATATCTAACACTGCTAGCCTTGTAACGATGATAGAACTGAACCTGAAAGTAAACTGCAAATGGGAAAACAATCCATCAACATTTTCTATCCATTCTCCATAGTTAAATGGTATATGCCAGCTCGGGTCAAAAGATACTTGGTCTTTAGCAGTCAAGTTTGCTTTATTTTGGATACTGGTAATATTTTAACAAGTAATATGTTACTGTTTACTGTTATCGTGAAGTAGTTCATGACGAGGGAGGCAAGTTCTCAGCTTCTGCAGTGTTATAACAACTGTGGTCAACATTTGTCATTGTGGAATTTAGTATAAAAACAAGAGCCTATGTGGGCAGAAGGAAATACCAAACTGTGGTATCAGGAAACAGTCTGTGACCCTCTACAGGCTTACCCCACACTGTTGGGAGTTTATTATACTGTACTCTCTCTAGTATAAGACCACACTCAAGCCTAAGACTACCTCAACTTTTCAGAGGGTTGTCCTGGTTGGGTTTATTCTCAGGTTATAGTCCACCACCAATTTTGACAGATGTTCAATAGTCATACATACATATCTATAATATTATTGTAAGTTAAGTGTCAAAACCTACATAAAACCTATTCTGACTGTATGAAGGTCTCAGACATGAATTTTCATCTGAGTTTGGGTCTCTCAAGATGGTTCTTTGCCTGGCTAGAATACGGTACATTCATAGACTGTGAGAGGTGGGTGGGTTCAGTTTGAGAGTTAGAACCTTCGATGACGTTTTGAATGGACAAGGGAGCAAAAATTTAATATCATGACATAATGCAGACTGATTATTGTTTGGAGTTTCTGAATCATTCATTGGCTCTGAGAGATTGGTAGTTGGAGAGTTAAAACCTTCGATGGTGTTTTGTGTGTATAAGGGAGCCAAAATCTAGAATTGAATTTTCTCGAACATTTGATGACATAATGCAAACTGACTTTTGTTTGGAGTTCATAAATCATTCATCAACGAAGAGAGATTGGAGGTTGGAGAGTTCGGGGTTAGAACCTTCAATTGCGTTTTGAATGGATAAAGAAGCCAAAATTAAATCTCATATTTCAGAATATCATGGAACAATCAATGACAAAATGCAGACTGACTCTATTATGTTGGGAATTCATGATTTATGCATAGACTGTGAGATGGAGAGTTTGAAAGAGAAAAATATTGATAATGTTTTGAGTGTGTCGGGGAGCCAAAGTTTAAAAAAGTGATAACAGGGATTAGTTGATTACATAGTAATAGCTCATCCTACAGTGATTCATTATTAGACTGTGTGATATGGGTTGGTTGGAGAGTGACAACCTTTAATGGTAGGGATGTGTTTGGAGGTGATCAGGGAGACATCGGTATTTGATGTCAGGAACCAATTGACTGGACAGTGGTTCACTAAACTGTGAGAGAAGGGCAGATTTGGGAGCGAAATCCTTTGATGGTTTTGAGGCGTTTTGAGGGGGTAAGGGAACAGGGAAACTACATGTGAAAGATTGACAGGTTGAAGACTTTTAGAGTGAGATATAGAGAATACTAAACGACGTTTCGTTTAATAACATATTTATGAAACGAGTGAGTGGTTTGTATTTAACGAGCGAAAGCGATTTATTAAACTGCGATATCTTCAACGGCTGAGTAATAAATTACCTTTAATGGTTCAGAGTCACTCTGAAGTGATAAGGATGTGGAACACTGAGACAGGTAACAAGTGATGGCACAATGGAGGCTGACTGGACAATATTGGTATTTCATCTTTCATTAAGAGACTCCGAGAGATGAATTGATGAGACAAGATTGGACTGAGAACCTTTGATGGTGTTTACAGAGGGTAGGGGTAGAATTTGATAGTGGCAAACATTTATAAATACTGGCTGACAATAGGCTGAGGTCATACAATTTGTAACAAGTTTTATGGATTTACAACTTCTTTATTGCAGTGAGATGCAACATTTTGGCTAATTACTAACATCATTATCATGCAAGTGGTGATAGTTTCTATACTGAAAGGTCGCTTCTCGTTGAGATAAAGAAGTTGGAGATCGATAGAACTTGAATGTCGTCATCTTACCAACTTCTAACAAAACGATGAAACGAGGAATTTTATGAGAGTCTGAAGTTTGCATGGTTTAGAGAGGTTACAGAAAGAAACTCCCTCAAGTTGGAAGGAGGGGAGCGCAGTGGTAAGAGAGTTCGGCTTCGTATCAAGAGGTCCGGGGTTTGAATCCCGCATGGCAACTTTGTCTGTAGTAGAGAACTGTTCTTTGTGCAGTAAGGTTTGGGTTAAGGTCAAGCACCTATCACTTGTACTGAATGTCTCTGAACCGTGCAGCCATAAAGACTTCAAACTAAAAGTAGTTTAGGAGTATATTTTGATTAAAGTTTTGAAAGTTAATGAATTAATCCCACATGACTCAGTAACACTTCCTGTTTAAAAAGCACATTCTCTGCCATCTCCTGCTTTTCTAATTAACGTCTATTTCCTTTGCTTAGTAATAGTGGAGAACACATGAGAATTTCATAGGGTTTCTGCTTCGATACTTAACTCTTAACAAAATTTGCTGAGTTGGCTATTAATTTAGTTTTGATGATTGGTATGAGTGAGCAACATGAGAATTATCATGTTTTAATAAATCTCTTGGTAGCTGCTGTAATATTAAGATAAATATATTCAAAAGTGTTCACCTCCAAATCATCTCACATCTGATATGGCATGTAACTCGATCTATGAACAAATTTGCTACTCTAGCACATAAGTTTATTTGATGTTTTAACACCTGTTAAACTTAGCCTGAAGTTAGAAATTGAAAATTTGTGTTTGGAAAAGATTGAAGATCTAAGATATCAATCTTAGAATTTTAAGAAATTATGACTATTACAAGATTAGATGAATATGAAATGAAAAGGTTTTCTAATAATTGATTTAGATATTGATTTAGATATAAATCTTTGTGTTGAATTTCACAGTTTGAAATACAATTAACTTTTATCAAAAATTACTTTAATATTACTGAGGCTCAATCCAAAGAAATGTGTGATAATTTAAAGCCTACAGAAATTAATCAAGAGTCATTTTTCTTTCATGAAGAGAACTTTTCAGAATTTTCTTTAATCTTAGGCGTTGTCATAAATTTTAAAGAAATGAAATTAGATTGAATTCAAAACTATGCTTTGAATTTATGAAGCTCACTTAGGATATTTCTGATTTTACAAGATGTAAAGAAATTAATGAAAAGCTCATTTATCCTTTGATGTGAAGCTGAAGCTTGCAAAACTGGTAAAGTTTGAAAGACTTGTCAGAGATTTGGAGAAATAATTAACCCTAGTATTGCTGCTCATGGAATTTCAGGCTTGACGGTGACATACCAACTGTCATTGGCTGAAGACCAGGGCCCACATTTTCAAAGCTCTCTTAGTGCTAAGATAGTCATTAGCCAATATTAATGTATATATATGACTATGTCACTGCTAAGAGAGCTTTTAATATATGGGTCCAGGGCCCATTTGTACTCATCCTACTCCACTATGGCTCCAACATTCTACTGATTGTATAACCAGCTGTTGCCTTGTATTGCTAAAGGTTTGGTTAATCATTGCTATATATAGCTTGTATGATGTAAGCCAATGAAATGTCGTGATTTGAAATCTGATGATGGCTAATAGGTCTTCTCAACCGAGCACTGCAAATATTGCTTAATGTAAAATCTTTTATTTGCTGGGTATTTATAGCATGATACAAGGCAAAACATGTTACCGATCAGGGAATTATTGAAGCACAAATACCTTGATGGAGCAGGGTGACTTTCACTTAGCTTTCTAAGTGCAGTCGTGGTCATAATGATAACATTACTAATTACAGGTTAAAAATGGTAAAGGCAAAGTGCCATAGTACTGAGTGAAATTGTGCAAATAGGTCGAGTATAAGAGGAATTTCAACATAAGAATATATATATATTATATATATATATATATATATATGTGTGTGTGTGTCCAGAATACTTTTACATTAGGGAAGTTTTAGCCCAGGCCAATGGTTGTGATTTCATTATTTATCCAAAGCTGATAAAATAGTCTGTAATTCGCATGCCCAAGTCAAAAGGAAGTTTGATCATTCTAAGGAACAATTCATAAAATAGATCAAAATAAGATAAATTCTCAAGTATATTACAAACTAATCTGGTTATAATAAAATCCATATTGGATTTTCTTTACAAAGTTTAAGAATATTTGTCTAAACGATGGGAGATCACCCACCTAAACCCTCTCCTTGCCAGAAGCAGGAGGAGTTGCCATGCTGAAAAACTGTTTGCATGATTTCAAAAATGAGATTGTCTGACGTTTGAGTACAATAAAATGTCTATAATCCAACTAAACAATGGTCATTAGATCTTGTCTTAGAGACTGTTATTCTCCATATTTTTTACAAATATTGAGGTAAATCTATGTGAAATTATGTCTGGAATTTGTATAGAATCTTGAAAGTTTCTTCAGATTTTTCTTCCAAACAACTATGGGAATGGTTAAAGTTAAACTCATAAGAATCTTCATAATTAAAAAAAACAAACCCAAACTATTCTGACAACATCAAAAGAACAACTTCAAATTTTGTTTTCATCAAAAAGAAATTGTGAATAAAATTCTACCTTTAACCTTCTTCCTGCCAATTGCATTGAATTGGATCTTCAATTTGCTAATATTCCCAGTCAAAGGGTTAAACAGCATGTGAGGTTTATTTGTTTTTTAATGGACCTACATCGTCATGAAGCACAGCTACTGGTTTCCATGAGTAAAGAATTTGAATATTAACATTAAAAGCTTTGCAAAACACAGTCTCTCTCTTTGTAGTTTGTTTTATATCATACAGTCTCTTACCGATAATGGCCATTGTAAAGTCTCCTGACAATTCCATCATGTTTTATGTCATTCATTTTTCATAAGGAATTTATCATGCTGAATTATTTCTTTGAATTCATTATGAAACCATTATGATGGGCCAGTTTTCAGGAATCACAACTGTAACTTTAAGCAAATTTAATTCATGATTGGCCACTGATTATAGAAAAACCTTCTCTGAATATTCATGGACCCATAAATAAATGGTTTAAATTTAAAGTTACTTTTCAAACTTGACAAACTAGTTTGAAAACCCAGCATAAATGTTCATTGACGAACAAAAACAAAGAAGACATTTTCAATGTTTGTAGTAGTAGTATTTTGTAAGAATAGGCTATTTATTGAAATCAGATAAAAATATATATATTTGTAAAAGATTTCATATGTTTAATGCTATGATTCAGGGCCTAGATTTTTTAAACTCTCTTAGCGTTAAGACAGTCGTAAGTACCATACATTAACGTTGGCTTACGACTATCTTAGTGCTAAGAGAGCTTCGAAAATCTAAGCACAGTACTTCATTGCCTGATGATAGTCTGTGTTGATTACTTTAACTATGTTTCAATTATTTAAAATTGTTATTTATGATGGAATAATTATTTTTCTGTGATTTTGTTTGTTTATGGATACCTGTCTGTTTAAATTTTAGAAAATTATCTATTTCAGATTCTTTGTGATTTGTGATTTTTACAATTACTTTTACAGTTACAGTTACTCCGGAATTGGATAAAACAGGAATGAGAGCAATCATAACAAATTTATAACATAATAATACAAATCATTCATCAAAAAGATTGAATGATTTTTATGGCAAATTGTAATTTTGTCATGGTAAAAGTTTAAAAAGAAATTGTCACATAAGAAAAAAGACTTTTTATCAAAATTAGTCCGAAAATAAAAAGTTCTTTCTCTCACCTGTTTGAATGAGTTAATTAATCCAGGTAGATAGTAATCTGCTAATCCAGGTGATGTAGGTATATAGGTATATCCAGAGATAGCTGGCTATGGCTCCTGTACAGCAGCCACACTCCAATAGAACACTCAGCACTTCATCCAGTCAGATAGCAGCCTTATAGTCGCTTTCTTACATGCAGCCTCCTATGGTCTGTTTCAGTATTGTCAGCTTCAGGTTTTACTTTGGTGAACTAAATTCTCTGAAATAGAGATCTTTGCAGTGTTGTTCTTACAAAAGTCTTGGAGAAATTTGCCCTCGTTTTTGGCTTGCTGTCCTTTAAAGGGATATATAATCGTACTTTTACTTTTGTAAAGAATAGCTTAATGACCTGATCACCTAGAAATAACATATCTTTTATAAAGATTGTTAAATGTTTGTAGTGTTTAGCATTCTGCAAAAGTTAGATGTGGGCTCTTGTCTCTTTCAATCCCAAAATGTTGCTAAAATCTTTTTTTCAAAATAGAAAATTCTAAGTTTAGTTTGTTTTAAAGTTTTTGATCAAATGGTTTTTTAAAAGATTTTGCTGATGTAGTTGTATACTCTGAGTCATTGAATAAATTACATGGTTGATGTAATATTTCAAAATTTAAACAAATTTACTCTTTTATAATTTGAGCAAGGCAAAAAGTAAAAATTTCTGTTTTAATATACAGAATGAATCATTTTATAAATTGAATAAAGTTCATGTACACTGCATTAGGCATGAGATGGATTGTATTGAAGATGTTTGACAGCGTAATTATACTTCTACTTTTAGCCCAATGGTTTGAATAAGAAAGGAAAGTGATTCATCTTATGAAGATGTACAAAAGCGTATATAAGTTTGCACGACTCCCTCATTGCCGCAGTGTTAACCCTTGTCACTTAGTCGTCAGGAAACAAGCATCTCTTCATCTCTCCTACTAAGATGCTTAATAAAATATTAACCCCTTACCTGCCAGAGTAGTCACGGGGAGCTAAATTTGGTCATTCCTGAGATAATATGTTTTGAATCCTGTAAATTGGCCCCAGATTAATTAAGCAGGTTAATCATAAAAATTATACATTAACTCCCTTATCTAAAATTAGTTGATGAAATAGTTGATTTCAATTTTTATTTTCTGGTCACTACTTCACATGAATAGTTTGTTAACTCAGTCCATTATATGCATTGTATGTACAGTGGATATGGAAGAAGTTTGGTTACAAATATCTTACAAGCTGCTGCTAATGTAGCCTGGCCCGTGATCAAGACAAGATCTTTTAAAAACATTTATTTTATCTTGCCAATTGTGTACTTGAAATAATTAAATAAGTCCATGTGCAGTGAATATAGAATTAATTTGATTACACATCCTAAATGTTCTAATTACAATAAACAATGACAAGTTTTCGTGTTGAGTCATGAATACCAGAGCTTTGGGATTGAGTGGAGGAGTGGGTGGTGTTGTGTGCCTCCCTAAAACTGTATTTTCAGATATTTATCACTTGACATACTTGTCTCAACCTTTATACATAGTGTCTAATTTTAATATTAATTGATTATGTTCTGGGAGTAGTTGAGTTGTGAGGGGATTTGCAAGATAAATAAATAAATCTGAAGATGAAATGAAGAGCACATAATTTCCACAGTCTTGATTGTTTAGCAATCCTCTTATTTCAGAGGTTAACAAAATCATTCACAAGAGAGTTCCATAACCTTTGTGTCATGGTTACCCAGTTCCTGGCAATATACACAGTGGGTATTAGCAAAGGTTATACACATAGTCCCTTGTTATTGTCGGTACAGAATGGAGACATATCTAAACAGTTAGCGGTAACCTTACACAAGAATATACATATCTTTAGAATCTACTGCTAATGCTTCGTCCAAGTGGCTCCTGTAAAGAGCTATGACCATTATGGTACCGTATTAAACCCAAATAACACATGTTTCTTTGTGTGCTGAGATGGCGGCTTTCAGATGCTGATGCTGCATCAAATGGCTCCTGTATTCTGTACCATACATAACCTAAGTAATACATAATACCTTAAATACCTTAAATACTGAAATTTTCAAGGTTGTACACTTAGTCCACAAGTCCACAAGTCCTTAATTATTTTGGCGGCTTTCAGATGCTGATGCTGCATCAAATGGTTCCTATATTCTGTACCTTATTTAACCTAAGTAATACATAATACCTATTAATATTGCAACCCACAAGGTTGTATACTTCATCCCTGACTATCTCAGTGTTTTTCAGGTACTAAAGCCGCAGCTCAGACCATTATAGTACCGGATTGAACCTAAATTTCTGTATGTTGTGATCAAGAAGGTTGTAGACTAGTCCCTTATTGTCTCATTGATTTTACTTTGCTAATGCGCCAACAAATTTGCTTTTGAATAGAAGTATATACTATATATAAAAACATTTTCCTGTTGAAAAAAATAAAGGCATATTTGAACAGCTAGTGGTTTAGGCTCGTACAAGAGGACCAACCTTCCGATGCTAATGTTGCAGTCATCACTACTTGGAATTCTCTCAAGCGACCATAGTAACCTAAAGTATGCTTGTTGGATCAGGAAAGATTTTATCATCCTTGTTATTCAGATAATGTAATGGTTTTGCACTAAACAATACAGTTGAGAGTTAAGGGCACAGTAGGACACCACATGATTCAATAGATGTAGGTAGACGCTTTCTTATCTTTTTGCTTATATGGAGTTTACTATATTTACACTCTCATATGTCTAGGACTTCTTTTACAAGAAACCAAAATATATATTCAAGAAATTGTGACTAATTTTGTAAAAAGAAAACCCATTACAATTGACATTCACGGTATTCGATGTATTCTATTTGTGTTAGGATTCGGTTTGTCCTTGTCAAGGGCCAAGGTTTTATTGAGTTGGCGTATAATCTGGTATACACATTAGGTATAACAGTTACTATCAGGCTGGAACTTGCCATAGATAAAGAGCAATTCTTTTTGCAAGTGCTTGTGTTGCCGTGGTAAAAAGTCTTTTTGTGGAGAAATACATTTGCTTAAACAATTAACCTGTAAGGAGCCAAGTGATGATGAGCTCTTTATAGGTGCTGTGTTGCTGCAACCTGCTGGAGCAAGACTCTTCTTACTTACTCTTACTGCAACCTCTTACTTACCTGTACAGGTGAAGTACTGTAATTTACTCTCCATCTATGTTATGTTGGCTTCATGAAAAGGCAAATCTTGTGAAAATGTTAATGTTTGAATGCTGTATTAGCTTAAAGGGGCAGTAGCACATTTTTTACAAATTTTATTTTTTTAAATTTCCCATTTATAATGATAGTTTAAGTCATTTATATTTATTTTAGAGGGTAAAACATCTTATTACACAAACCAATTTTCTGTATTGGTAATTGTGTGTGTATAAAGCAAAAATTGCATGGCGGCCATTTTATTGTGAACACATTTTATTATTTCATATGACAAAAACCGATTACCAAGGCTTTACGGAACCATGTAAACACATTTTTAAACTTGATTTTGCGAAGAGAGAACAGTGTTTTACTATTGGTGAGATTATTATACCCCCGTTACGAAGTAAGCGGGGGTATATAGCGGTCATTCCGTCCGTCCTTCCGTCCGTCCTTCCGTCCGGTCAATTTTCTCAAAAACCGTCAAAGCTACATCAACCAAACTTTGTACAGATGTTAACCATGTTCTTCCGATCGCGCACAGACAATTTTCAATTTTCTGAGATTGATATTTTTTGTCGTTTCCATGGAAACGTCACTTTTTGGACTTAGTTTTATTGTGTTCAATGGGGACAAGTTTTCTCGGATACTGTTCAACCTAGGTGAATGAAATTTTGGTTGTGAGTACTCATGACCATACTCTTTATCGAGTTCGAAAACCAGTTCCGAAATATTATTTTTTACAGAGTTATGGCCCTTGAAACCGAAATTGAACTAAGTACCAAAAGAACAGGGATGCTCCAATGGGGACAAGTTTTCTCAGAAACTGTTACATCTAGGTGAATGAAATTTAATATGGAGGTAGTCCAGATGATACTCTTCATCGAGTTCGAAAACCAGTTCCGAAATATTATTTTTTACGGAGTTATGGCCCTTGAATCCGAAATTGAACTTCGTACCAGAAGAATTGTGATGCTCCAATGGGGACAAGTTTTCTCAGAAAGTATTACATCTAGGTGAATGAAATTTAATATGGAGGTAGTCCAGATGATACTCTTTATCGAGTTCGAAAACCAGTTCCGAAATGTTATTTTTTATGGAGTTATGGCCCTTGAATCCGAAATTGAACTTAGTACCAAAAGATCTGTGATGCTCCAATGGGGACAAGTTTTCTCAGAAACTATTACATCTAGGTGAATGAAATTTAATATGGAGGTAGTCCAGATGATACTCTTCATTGAGTTCGAAAACCAGTTCCAAAATATTATTTTTTACAGAGTTATGGCCCTTGAATCCGAAATTGAACTTAGAACCAAAAGAACTGTGATGCTCCAATGGGGACAAGTTTTCTCGGAAACTATTACATCTAGGTGAATGAAATTTAATATGGAGGTAGTCCAAATGATACTCTTCATCGAGTTCAAAAACCAGTTCCGAAATATTATTTTTTTCGGAGTTATGGCCCTTGAATCCGAAATTGAACTTTGTACCAAAAGAGCTGTGATGCTCCAATTGGGACAAGTTTTCTCGGAAACTATTACATCTAGGTGAATGAAATTTTACATGTAGGTAGTCTTGATGATACTCTTTATCGAGTTCACAGTCCAGTTCCACAATATTATTTCAAAGCCCTTGAATCTGTAATTGAACTTGGTACAAATTACCGGTGTGATGCCCTAATGGGAAAAATTAAGTTACCTGAAAAATATTACATCTGGGTGAATTAAATTTGTAATAACAGTCAGTTCCTAAAATTATTTTGGACAATATTATGATGCTTGAAGCTTTTTTTTAAACATAGTAACCTTCAGATCTATAATTCTCAATGGACGGATAGCGGATGACGGGGGTATGTGAGCCATGCTCACTTTTTTCTTGTTTTTCATATACATTTCATCGACTTATTTCAGCAAAAAAACGTGCTACTGCTCCTTTAACTGAAAACCTTTTTCGGATGATGGGACAATGATACAAAGATGTGACCATGTACATTTTGATTGCTATGCTAATGCTAAGTGGCCAAATTACAGGAATCATAACTCGTTAACAAGGAGATTAAGCCAGGATTTCCCCTGGTTAAAGATTATAAGGCTATCTTTGAATATTCTAAGACCGACAGATAAAAGGTTAACTTCCAAGAATATATCTTCTTTTTAGTTATGTAAATCCAGGAATCAATGTTTTTGAGAAAAGTTGAATTCAAACTTTATTGTCAAACCAAAGGTAAAGTAAATTTCAATGTCAAAATAATAACTGGTTAAACAAAAATCAATTGAGGTTTTGGTAATACAGTATGTTGTTTCATGAATAAAGATGTTTCATTCAGAAAACTTTTTGAACTGCTTTCAGTAAAGCTCAGCAGAAATTTTAAAAATAATTTTAAAGCTGCAAATCTGCTTAAATTTCCCGTGGAATTCTTAGAAATTCTTCTGCAGAAACCAAAAATGACTGCTCTATGATTATGAATATAATTTTGAGCAGTTTGCAGAGGTAAAAAAAGGCTAGTGAATCTTGTGAACCCAATCTGTAATCATGTACCTGATCCTTGTATGAAACCTTATCACATCTCACTTTGATATCAGTGTAATATTAAGTCTTATAACTATCGGGAACGGATAACCGGATCGGGGCGTCAACTAATTACAAGGGATAAAGATGAAGTGGCACCCTTTTTGCACTTGCAACTTCTAATCAGAGGTCTCTTACTCGTAGAAGATGGAATTTCAAGAAAATTCTTTTGGTTTGTACTCAATGTTGATCAATCTTAGGTTCACTTACGTTTATTTTCGTGTCTTAACATTGACCTTGAATATTTTATCTATCACATATTGCTCTTACACAGAACTTTCCCTCAAAGGAAAATTACATGAACATTACTACAGTTTATACTTTTCAGCAAGATAGTATCTTTGTTATTTCAAGAAGCTATGAGATACAGAATTCAGACAAGGTTATAGTAAAACTAATACAGCTGTCTTTTTACATAGATTGACATGCAGATAAGATTCATATTCTGGAGGTGATGTAGAATTAAAGAGACTTTTTTTTTAAAGAGACTTTAAATTCACCCTCTGACAAGATGGGCACGCATGAATGGCATTATTACTTACAAAAATGCCAAAACAAGAGAAATAACCTCACGATATTCTGTGTTCAGTTCTTGAAATATTCTTTTATCTAGGTTTCTTTCCGATACACAACATCAGCCTTCTTTGGTACAGATCTTGAAATAACAACTCCAGAAACTGTTTGAATGTTCTGGAGCCTCTAAAGGAGTTTGCACTGGGAGTAATGTGTGTTGTTCTTGAAGATCGGAGGTCTTTTCCCAAAACAACCTTAACACTTAGGTAACCTTAACCCTTGGAGCACAGGCTACCGTTCCACTAAACAACTCTCCAATAATAATAACTCTAAGATCAATCTTAGCCAATGTTAAAAGATAGGCTAATGGTTGATCTCTGGACTAAGATCGATTTGTGGAATGGTCCCAGGGCGCCGTTCCACTAACCAATCTTAGCCCTAAAATCAATCGTAAGCCCATCCTTTAACATTGGCTAAGATTGATCTCAGGGCTAAGATCGGTTAGTGGAACGGCACCCAGGGCTTTATATTTTCAAAGCTCTCTTAGTGCTAAGACAGTTATAACACAGGGCTAAGAGATTTCTCACGTTTCAGTCACCTCTGTTCTAATAGTAAATTTCCTATTTTTGTGTGGTCAACTCCTTTTGATAAGGAACATTAACTTAGATTAGATGTCAGTAAGGAGTAGGACATGTTTTACTTAACTGGGATATCACATGTTTTGTAAGTTTTTGGGCCCCAGTTTCTCTCATTGATATGCCACCTGTGGTTGCCCAAGAAGGAGTGAACTAAAACAGATGCAAATTTCAATCTAAAACTTCCAAATATTTATATTCTGGTTTCTTTGCTTCTCACTTCACAGAAATAGCGAGATGGTTAGGTTGTTAGGTCATGTCTACAATATTTAAACGCTGTCTTGAATGTCTGTATGTTTTGAAGAACATTTTTGCCTCGAATTACATGTGCACATTTTTTTTTTTCACCCCCCACAAGAAGCTGGAAATGCTCATGCAGATGTATAATTACATTTCTATTACAAGAGATAATTTCAGCAACATTCTTATAATTCTATGATATGTATTAATACAGGGATTGCTGCACAGAGCAACCCTCACATTAAGGTTAACCTTTGTCCCATCTTTTGCCATTGTTCTTAGGCTACCTGAGCTTTTCGTGCAACAGGACCCATGTCCCTTCAAGGATATTGTAACAGTGAAAACCTATGGTCTCAGAGAAAATATATCTTTATTTCCATCCATGCATCTATGACTATACAGATGATTTCAGCAACCTATGCTGAAGATCTTATATTCTTGATATTATGTGTATGTGTGTACACAATAAAGAATTTGTTATCCAGAAAGTAGTTTCTTATATATAATGATAAAGGTGATATTTACACTAACAGTAAATATCTTTCATTTTCTTTTCGTCTAATCCCTCAGGTGTATAGAATCAAAATCAAGAGAAAGTTATTTTAATAATTATCTTCAATTCATAACAATGATGCTAAATGTATTTGTTATAGAAAGGCTCGATCATTTATGATTGACACTTTCCATGCCGAATTAATTAGTTCCTAACCATTCGAGTAGCTGACGTACACCAAATGAACTGTGGGTTTAGTTTGGAGAATTAGAATATAATTGTAGATAAAGGATTAAGTCTATTTCCCACAGTGACATGAAATAGAGGGTATTGGCATTTGATTGTGAGAACCATAAACTTTCATTTATGATAGTTCATTGAACTAACTCGCACTCTCATGTAATGAGAATATTTAGTTACATAACATTGTTTTGTTAACATTTAGGACTTGCCAGTCCTATAGATGTTTGCAAAACATTTTATAAATCTGTTGTAAGAAATCCTCAGATACCATTAATGTAGATGGTAGCATTTTAAAAAATGTTATGAAATATGAGCAAGGTCTTCAGATTACCCAGTAGTTTGCAATGGAGATGTATATTACGTATTTGGCTGTGTTTATTCAGAATTGTTAGCAGTAAACATGACAATCCTATGGATATTTGGGTTTTTAATAGAGATTTTATCATGCTGTTTTCAGGGGTGCATTAGGGAGTGTCTTTGTATATGTCTGCAGTACAGAACGCCCACACAAACAGGGAGTCGACAGGGTGATATCCTAGTGCACTGACTTTTCATAAGCGTTTCAGCTAAAATTTGGAGACCAAACAATTTTCCCACAGTTATAGTTATAATGTGCATGGACTTTAAGAGGATTGATGAAACATCTTTAATGAATTTTGGGGGAACATTTCTGGAGTGCAATTTTTCTATACTTCTACTGTGGAATCTTCTTTCTTGTATTGATCAAGACATCTCTGAAGTATAAAAGTGGTTGTATGGAAACTGTAGGGTTAAGTACTGTGGTACATCATCTTCTTGGTTGCAGGCACTTGCAATATGTCAATCTTTGAACCAATAGATCTTTTACTGTACTAGACGCTCCCACACACTATCAGGATTATGTTACTTACGTTACAGTATATTGGCCCTCTAGTTTGTTGTCTTGGTATCTCACTTCTTACCAATGTTATTTCAAAGATGGAAATATGATGGTTCATAATTGCTTTGTGAAACAATTCCCTTATCTCAAGATCCAGGTTGTGATGAACTGTTTCCTGCCTGGTTTCATAGTTTTATAGTGTTTCTGTCTGCAAGCTTTAAGATTTTAGTCAGATACTGTCTTCTGTGAATAATCACAAGGAGTTGGCTTTACCTTCTGATCTCATTTCAGCAAAACCTGAATGTTTATATTATAGAACTTGTACAGTGTCATGGTACACAGATCCCTAAGGGGACCTAATCTCTCCAAGACCTAAAGAGCAATGTAGAAAACATGGTGTAGGGTTTCCTTAACACTTGTAAATTTGACTTGCAATGAATCCACGGATCATAGATAAGTATCTTTTCTTTTCAGAATATATTTTAAGAAAAATAAGTATCCAACATCAATATCACACTATATACATCTCACAAATATGCATTTCTGATGTTTTGTCGATTGAATAATTAAAAAAAACATTAATGCTTACAGTTGAGAAGAGGTGAAAATGTGAAAGATAACCCTCTAAGCACCTTAATGCGAGAATAGGTCACAAAAACTATTCTCAACCCAGGATCAAAGGATGTCTTAGGATGCCAATGTTTCTGAAAGTAGAGTCACAGACGCCAGAGCTACCAAATTTTGCACTCGATCACTATAAGAGTTAATGGATTGATACAAAGCAGTTATCGGAAAAGATTTTAACCTTAGTTATACAAGAATGTGATTGATTTGCGGTAAGTATCTAAACATCTGATAACATATTTGACGATTAAATATTAATTGTGGTTCATTTATCCAGAATGATCGCGGCGAAGACTGGTTGAAATCTACTTTCTACACGAGAGTAAGTGTGGTATAATAAAACTGTACTGTATGTTATATTTACTAACATTGCTCTTAGACTGTCCTCAATCTTACAAATGTATGTCTTTAATTCAGGTAGTTTCTATATTTTGTAGGCTTTTAGCTACCTTTGCAATGCACAATACCAATTACGTTTTTGTTAAAATCAAAATTTATAGAATTAGTCTATAAAATATGTAATTGAACATGTTGTGTACTTTAAGGGCTATTAAAATCCAAATTGAAAAAACTTTAGATGCATTGAAATTGATGTAATATTGTAGGGTTAAATTGCTCTTGTTGATACACCAAAATACAAATTTTTTCACTGTTGATAAAAAGATTCTAAAGATTAAAACAGAAACACTCATAAAATCTCTAAATTTGTTTATGTGAAATCAAATTTAAATCTATTCTTTACATTGCATGTCATTACTAAGCTAAAACAAAGCATATGCTTATCATATCAACCCAAAACATTTGTTCTATAAATGAAACACTCATAAAATGCTCGACACATTCTCTGCATTCTTCTATAAGTTGCACCATCTTTAATTAGCTTGACAAATTTGAATACGGTACACGCCAAGCCCTTCTGTCACACTATTTGAATGTTCAAAGATCAATCCACCTTATTTCATCTTCCAATCCATTGTATTATGAAGTAGTTGAAACACTCACGCTGCTTTTATTGGGATTATATGGGAAACGAAATGTTTCTCGGGCATCGGCACATTACTTTTATTTGTGTGCGTGACAGCACGTGCACGAGAAACATTTAACTTTTTTTATGCAGCCTAAAACAGTTGACTCTGAAATACTAAAATACCTTAAGATGTAGAAATTAGTTGCCCTTTTACTGTCATTATAATTGTCTAAATGAATAAGAATGTTTTAAAATATTTGTGCAAATGAATCTTTTTCTGCTAACTTGTGGACTTGTGCACTGTATTTTACCATTTCTCTGTATAGTAAGCTATATATATATATATATATATATATATATATATATATATATATATATATATATATATATATATATATATATATATATATATATATATATATATATATATATATATATATATATATATATATATATAGTAATCTGTGTCACTAACAGTACTATTGTTGCTTTATATAGATATGTACTGACTGACTAATTGTGTGATCATTTCTTAGTTTGTAAATGAAGCACAAATACAGGAAATAGTAAATAGTATTGTGATTATTACTTTTGACTAATTTGTAGCTTTGACTGAGTTTGTTTAGAGTTTAGTGAAAGTCAATACATTTTCAATTTAATTATATTTTAAAAAAATATTTTTGAACCAATTTTCTTCCAATTATGAGCATATTGACACTGGATTTTGAAAAATGAATAAACAGAGCAGTGTGGATGGGGAGGCAGAGTGTATCATTTAAGCTTCATATGTCACAAAATGGTGCTTACACAATTACTCCAGAAAGAACTGATGGGTTTTGTCCAAATTTAAAACTATTTATGGTTTATTGGCATTGGCAGATGGTTTTGTAGGTCACAGCTAAAGTTTGGTTTTGAAAATATTAAACTTATTGCTATTTGAAGAGAGTTAATGTATTTTGTTCAGTTTTGGTGTATCGGCAGGATCCCTAGTTGATGCCATTGAAGTTGTCACCTTGACAATTTTCAAGGTCACAACAAAAAAGGATTATTGTGATATATCAAGAACAGAAGGATTTAATTTTATTCAAATTTTGATATAAAAATATGTTGGATGCTCTTGCTTACAACTTGGTTATTCTGGAGAACTTCATATGAATTTCAATGTCATTGAAAATCTCAAAATCTGTTCCATTGATTTCGTTAAACCTTTATGTCATTTAAGATATTTAAGAGATATTTTCAAGATAAATCATTAGATCTATAAAAGATCTTGCAAATTTGTGAGATATTACCAAAGAACTAAACAATTTGGAAGTTAATCTCAAAATATAATCATTGGGTTTTGCTGATATTCTTGGTGTTTATCTTAAAAAAAAATTAAATGTAGTGGGGACAATAGCCATGTTAGTTGTCCAAAATTGTCGAGAATCCTTAATGATTCAGTCAAATTACATGTAAGATACTAACTCAGACAACTCTTTTTCATTTTATTCTTTGTATTAACTTACTGCACGTAAATGTGTGTATATATAATTTCTATTTATAAAAATAACAGCACTATTATTGTATATCCATATTTATTATATGGCGAGCAGTGAAATACTGGGATTTATCAGTGAAATAAACTGTCTATCAAGCTACAGTGAAAATAACTTATATTTTCACTGCGAACGGTGACTGATATAATTTGACGTCATAAAACAATGGTCTCGCGCGGCGAATTGGCTTATGACGTCACAGTGTTACTGTGGTGACGGGCTGTTCCTAGCGGCCGCTCTGCGTGAAAACGACCCTCTTCGGACGTAATTACATGGATAATATCATATAATAAATAGAATATCCGTCAATTCTTGACAAATACCATGTTTATCTCATCTCGTGAGGTAGAAAAGTTATATATTTTCACTCGTGGCTGCGCCACTTGTGAAAATATAACCTTTCTACCTCACTCGATGAGATAAACATGGTATTAGTCAAGAAAAGACAGATATCCTCTATATATTCTTATTAGTGTATGGTAATCAATATATTCTGTACAAAATATATTATATGAATTGTAGCATATTCTAACTATAACCAGATAAGCATGTCTGTCTGTCTGTCATTCTGTCCGTCTTGTGACTTATTACTTAAGAAATAGAAGACGAGTTGGTATGCTTTATCGTTCAATAAAACATAGGAGGGAGCATATAACATGAAGGGCACATGCTCCCTGCTATGTTTCATTCTACGATAAAGCATGCCAACTCGTCTTCTATTTCTTATATGAGATGCCCTGAAACACTTACTCGTTTTTATATAAAATCCGTTGAGATATAATTCTATTTGTTATATATATTTTGAAAATAGTAATGCCTCCCATCGTAGAACACATTCACTATCAATGAACAATCAAAATGACATAAAATGACGTCATTTGCTAAGCGACGCTCTTACTGACGTCCTAAATCACGAGCATGTCTTATTGTCTCCTAGAGCACGCTGTCGGTCCCATTGACCGCCTGTGTTTTAATGCGGTGGGTATCTTTTAATAAATACACTGAACTTAGACTTTAACCAGATGATGACACAATGGATAGTTTATTTGGCTGGAAAGACATATACCCTCTATATATTTGAGATTACAGTATCTGCCGTTGTGCATCATACATTTGATCCACATATATAGCACATAACCGTATTCATGTATTATTTATGTGTTAGCGCCTCCTCGAATGCTAGTATAGGCAGTAGTACTTTTTCTGAATGAGTCTCTACAGCATTTGAAGCGACACCCTCAGAGTCAGGCACCAACCGCCAGCACTCAATAGTGCATTTGGTTTTGGGACAAGAAGTCTTTTGTTGAAATCTTTCTGAATATAATGAATACAAAAGTACTTACACTCTTTACAGATAGACAGATAGTTTTACTCAGTAGAGGCCTGAAGGCCCAACCCAATTTTCTGAGGTCAAGGGCGGGTGAGACAAGAGAGTGACGTAACTAGAGGTAACTTAAGGATCTGCAGTGGTATAAATTCTGTACTTATTCGGGGAAAAGTTTCTGCCACACCCTCAGAGTCAGGCACCAACCGCTAGCATGGACTGTGCAATTGGCTGTGGGCCAACAGGTATTTGGTTCGAATCTGTTGGCAAGATGTTGGACATCATTTAATGCTACATTGTAATTTTGTGCAACACCAACCGTAGTTTGCTAGTTCCCAAGCAGGGTTTACTGTAACACATCGCCACGCGGATGTTTCTGTCAATAAAACTACAGCAGTCAAGATTTTAAGATAAATATTCTTGAAAGTTGTTGATCTCATCTCACCATGTCTGTCAAGATTTTGTTGCAGTTTAAAAATCTTGATTTTTATATGGCGAGTTTATTGTATATAGAGATAAGTAAAAAATAAACATCCCTGAACTCAGCTGTGATTACCATTGGACTTTTAGAAAATTGAGGTATTTAAAAGCATTTTGAAGTCAGTAACTTCATGAAGTCATAGTATTGTTATATTATCAGGTTTTTGACATCACATTATTGTGATGTCATGTACTTGAGGATTTCAAAGTATTCTGATGTCATGTACTTGAGGATCTCAAAGTATTGTGATGTCATGTAATTGATGATCTCAAAGTATTGTGATGTCATGTATTTGAGGATTTCAAAGTATTGTGATGTCATGTACTTAATGATTTCAAAATATTGTGATGTCATGTAATTGATGATAGGAGGACGACCAACATCTGATATCAAAACGATATCTCAAAGTATATCGCTTCATCTATCACAAGTGATATTTCCTGTGGAACACATTTTGGATGATAAGTACTTGCATGCGTATATCTACCTACACATAATCAGTACATGCACCAAATGAGTTCAGAATAACCTTGAGGTGTATATAGAGCACTAATGATGTAGAAGTCAGGTCATAACGACCAGGTCACCACGACCAGCTTATACAACCTCCTTCTATACTTAAAAGTATTTATTCGTAAAATATCCCCGTTTTATGAATATTGAAAAGGAGTCAATGAGTTATTGGATTTTCAGAAAACATAGATTCCTTTTCAATATTCAATAAAATGGTGATCTTTTCAGAATACATATGTTTTTCAGAGTCAAAGTGTTAGACTACTCAGCTACAAGGTGTAGTATTTCTCATTAGAATAGAAGAGATGTACATCATTGTGAGAGAGAGATTGTTGTTTGAAAAATGATATCACTGGATCCTGGATCACGATCTTTCGGATTATTTCAAGATTATGATATCAAATTTTGGAGTATTTAACTGTTTTGAATTACCTGTTGTCACAAAGATCCGCTTTGCTGAAATTTAGACCAACAAAAATAAGCAAACCATGCCAAAAAGAACATACCTGTTTCCTCATAAACATTTACCTGAAATCTCACACCAGCAAAAGCTTTCCTCTTTGCTGGTTATTTGAGACAAAATAGTGAAATATAACTTTCACGTTTTTACCAACTTTGATGCTTGTGACAGTGGAAAACAACTGATCTTCAAATCTGTTAGAGTTAAAAGCTTTCATCAAATCTGTTAGTTACAAACTTTCATCAAAGGAAAATTCCTTAAACTTTATATGAAATAGCTTAAGATAAAGAGAATTTGTTTAAATATTGAGTGGTTTAACTTACATTTTGTTTTGATCAATACTGTGCTAATCGATTTCTAAATTGCATTCTGTAATTCTCCGAAGCTAAAGTTACTTTCATTTGACCCATTAACCACCATATAACTAGATACTGTTCTTTAAATCTTTGATAAAAGCAATTTCATTTAAACCAATTTCCAGAGAGCAAAATCATAAGAATTAGTCCTGGGGGCCATTCCACAAACCAGTTTTAGCCCTAAGATCAATCTTAGCCTGGGCCTAGATTTTCGAAGCTCTCTTAGCGCTAGGACAATACCATACATTATTATTTGCTTACGACTATCTTAGTGCTAAGAGAGCTTCGAAAATCTAGGCCCAGGGCCCTGGCCCCCTATTTTCGAAGCTCTCGTAGCGTTAAGATAGTCGTAAGCCAATGTTAATGTATGGCACTTACGACTATCTTAGCGCTAAGAGAGCTTTAAAAAATATGGGCCCATATTTTCGAAGCTGTCTTAGTGCTAAGATTGTCAGTAAGTCAATGTTAATATATGGCATTTAGGACTATCTTAGCTCTAAGAGAACTTCGAAAATATGGGTCCAGGATATTAGGAGACGGGCAGCGCTTACGGTTGATCTTAGAACTAGTATCGGTTAGTGGAACGGAGTTAACAATGTCAGATCCCAAACTATAACTTAGGATCATTGGGAGAAATTCTTCTTACACCTAAACCAAGATTTCTAAGGATCTGAATTTATTAAGTTACAAAATCTTCAGAAACTGGCATTGATCATCAACTCAAACCAGAACACTTTTTCTCGACCTGGGCCGGGTTATATTTGTTGATGTAAACCTGGAGGAGAATTGTTAGTGAATTTATATTATTTGTTTCTTAACAGAAAACTGATTTATTAGCAGCTCCGACTAAGTCGGAGCTGCTATCAGTTTTTGCGCAGTTTCCATCGCCGCCGCCGCCGCCCGCGCGTTTTGTATTGGCTATAACTTTTTTCCTAGAAGGTTTTTAGAACTCATATACATAACTTCTTACTTATGCCCCTGGGGAATTTTTGCGAAAATGTCTTATTTCAACTATTAACACTTTGAATCATTACGTGATTGTGATACACAATGAAAAGTGATCACTGATTGTGTGACCTTGAATTTTAAAGGTCAAGGTCACGAGATAGGGTCATGGTCACCAGTTCTGAAATCACGAAATAACTTCTTTCCAAGGAGGTATCAACACGTCATATACATAACTTCTTACCTATGTCCCTGGGGAATTATTTTGACATGTTCATATTCAAGGTCAAAGGTCAAGGTCACGAGTTCTGAAATCTCTAAAATAAATCCTTGTAAACACCATAACTTGAAAAATATTTGTGCTATCAGGCTCTTATTTGTTGTATATCAACTATGGAGAAAGGCCAAGATTTTAAAAGGTTTTCGCTAACATCCGTCAAAGGTCAAGGTCATAGCGAGGTCACAACTTAAGCATGCTTTTGCGAAAATGTCTTATTTCAACTATTAACACTTTGAATCATTACGTGATTGTGATACACAATGAAAAGTGATCACTGATTGTGTGACCTTGAATTTTAAAGGTCAAGGTCACGAGATAGGGTCATGGTCACCAGTTCTGAAATCACGAAATAACTTCTTTCCAAGGAGGTATCAACACGTCATATACATAACTTCTTACCTATGTCCCTGGGGAATTATTTTGACATGTTCATATTCAAGGTCAAAGGTCAACGTCACGAGTTCTGAAATTTCTAAAAAAAATCCTTGTAAACACCATAACTTGAAAAATATTTGTGCTATCAGGCTCTTATTTGGTGTATATCAACTATGGAGAAAGGCCAAGATTTGTAAAGGTTTTCGCTAACATCCGTCAAAGGTCAAGGTCATAGCGAGGTCACAACTTAAGCATGCTTTTGCGAAAATGTCTTATTTCAACTATTAACACTTTGAATCATTACGTGATTGTGATACACATTGATAAGTGTTCATTGATGGTGTGACCTTCAAGGTCAAAGGTCAAGGTCATGAGATATTGGTTAAGGCCACGTTAATCCTTTGATCAAATTTTGAAAGAAGAAATAGGTTTTAAGAACAAAATTGTGAAAAGTGACCCCAGTGATGATTAGTAATAACTCGAATAATGAAAAAAATTTTGTTAAAAAGAATTCCCATTTTATTGATGCTGACGAGAAGGCGGAACAGGGAAAGGCGAGACCCTAAGTTTCGGAGCTGCTCTGCTTTTGCGGTGTCCCGCAAACGCTAATCTAGTTTAAACTGATATTTTTCCATATTTTGTCAATCTTAATTCAGGACTATTCTTGGTGGACATGTTTCCCATTTGAAACATTTCCATTTTGATGTTGTTCCAATGAACATTAATAGCGTAACTCCTCAAAACGGAACATGCATACATGTGCATAGAGACCTACATTCAATTCATTCAATGTCATATCGTGGCTTTCCCTAAGATTTTGTGTGACCGACCTTACTGTCTTGAAACACATGATCCATTCTATTACTGGACAGATGGACAATCCAAATATTGTCTGTGTATAATCAAAAGAATGTTTAGTTATCATTTTCACATTGATTCCGATGAGTATAATGTCTAGAGATTAATGAATTTTCTTTATCTTGCAGGATATTCCTGAGAAAAACGGCTCCACGGAAGACACAGACAAGACGGAAGGGTATCTCTTCAAGAGAACCACCAATGCCTTCCGCAGTTGGGTCAGGTGGGTGCAATTTCCTTGTGCAATAATCATTGTAATTATCATAAGGATATATATTTGTCATCCATTCCTTATTCTAGGGTACAGAGAGGAGAGCCACCAACCCTCACCCCTCTTTTGAAAAATTAATTTGGGAATGTTTTGCAAAGATCGAGACTTAATTCTTTTCAATGAGAAGAATATCAACTTTCAAGCATAATTTGTCATTGATATCTTAGGTTTGGGAAATATTTGTAAATCTAAGAAACATTTTTCAGTGTATTCTTCCATTGATATATTTTGATCATCTTTTGAGAATTTCAGTTAATCATAACGTTTTGGCTGTTTATTCCTACATTGCAATCTCATCTTTGGCGATTAGTTGTAAATCTAAGAAACTTTTGACTGTGTATTCTTTCATTGGAGAATTTTGGTAAATAACAACTTTTGGACAGTTTATTCCTACATTGACATTTCATCTTTGGGGAATAATTGTAAATATGTGCATGTGTGCTATGCTCTATTCTTCCATCAATAACTCGATTGTCATTGGAGAGTCACTATTTTCAGCTGTTTTTTTCAACATTGATGTCTCAGCTTAGGAATATTTGATGAGGTGGCATTTCAGGTTTCTATTTCCTGTTCAGTCAGCAAGTCAGTGTTTACACAAGCAGACGAGCCTTCAGCACACTGTATAAAGACTTGGATCCTGTTACTCCACCAGCTGCTTTGTAGATTTATTTCTGTGATTCCAGGCAGCTATCATGTTATAATGATGCTGAAAATTGCTCTGTTTGCTGTTCTTAGTTTCCGTTAACATGATAACAATGAAAAAAATATTGTTGTTTTTGTGTTCTAGTTGAATGTAACCTTGAGAGTGAATTGTTTGGTGATAGTTTGTAAACTTAAGGTTTTGGACTTTTTGAACTAATTAGAACTCTTCAAAGAAGTTCATATTGCTGTCAAAAGTTAGAAAACTGAGTCTCTGTTTATTTGAATGCACTGTATGTATGTTTGGTTTTTGATAGTCTAACACTTAGATTCTAAGTCTAAAGTCATCTATGCTGGTCCTCAAACACCTAGTGTTAAACTCAGATTCTGAAAAAAGTATTTATTCTTTAAAAATGAAAGTTTGTTAAAACACAATTTAGGTAATTCCTTTTCTTTGAATAGTTTTAAGCTTTTATAATGCATTTGATACAATTCGAAATATTTGTTTTTTTGGTATGACCATATTTCACAGAACTATAAATCCAATTGTTTTTAATGCTTAAGCTGGTGAAGTGATTAGGGCAAACATTCAAAGTGGTCAGTTTACAGGGGTCCCAAGTGAATAATACAGAACTGGGAGTCGTTCCATTAATCGTTCTTCACGCTAAGGTCAGTCATAAGCCATGCATCGTTTAACATTGACTTAGTAAGATAGATCATAGGCCTATAGTCAATGAGTTGAAGAGTGTCCCACTTTCCGGAGGGTTGTCCTTGTTGGGGTTATTCTCAGGTTATAGCCCGCCCCCATATTTTCAAGTTGTTTGTTTGGTCTTATACCCGAGAGAATAGGTAATAATAATGGATATATCGCGCACTCTTCAATGCTTGCTCAAGGCGCTACATATATTATCAATTGTACGTTTCGGTGCTGCTACTAAGCGCTCAACACGACTGTGTCCGTACTTCCCGTGTTCAGGTACCCATTTAAACAGCTTGGTGGACTGAGTGCAATGAAGTGTCTTGCCCAGGGACACAACACAGTATGAGACCCAGGTCACAAATTTGTGGTGTCTCCACCGGGATTTGAACCCGGGTCTCTGGCGTGATACGCCTGGACGCTAACCACTACACCACTGTCATTATAACTAAAGATATATATAGATACTATAGCTGGAACCTTTGGGAACCAACATTTGAAGACTTTATGATTGAAAGTGGAACACAACAAAAATAATTTGTTTATTAGATTCCAACTGCTATACTTTTACTTTATCCACTAATATTTAAATACGATTTTCATTCATATAAATACCTAAACCCTGAAAGTGATTAAAATTTCAAAGTTAAATCTTTCAATCTTTTAAGTTAGCGTACATACTTATGTCCCAAAATTTTTAAAAAAATAATCTGTTTTTGATGAATTTAACACATGAAAGCTATATGGCTCTTAGTACTAAGATAGTAGGGGTACAGTAGATTATCGAGTGCAGATGTTGACAGCTGCAGTTGTTATGCATTCTGCATGCATGGAGTGCACCATGATGCACTTCCGTGCTGGTTTAATTATCTAGTTTTCGGTATTAAGTTCAAAATATCCATTTCCTGTTTGGATGACAAAAAAACTGTGAGAATACAGTATAAGGGATTTATATCCACTTAATTTCAGATGTGTTTAAAAATGTAATATTTATTTTGTCTTTTGACAGAAAACAGCTTTATTTTCAATTGATATTTAGAAAAGAGTTTACAGAATTTGTAAATGTTGCTGATTCTTGGCAAACTTCATGCTTTCATTGGTCAATCAGTATCAACGATCTAATAATCTAATCTAATCTAATAATGATCACAAAGTCCTGTATGTATTACTTTTAGGTATTTATCCCACCACCAGTAGTAGTCAAATATGCTTGAAAACTAGCCAGGGTTATTGTGTCAACTTATGGCAAATCAACAGAAGTTGATAAAGTCATAAAGTTACCAGGTTACCGGTCATTCTGATCTGTGTATAATATATGAACGTGTGTTAAGCAGCCAGTAGAAAGTGATATTCCATAAAATTATACATTGTGTAACATATAAACACGTTAAAGGGGCAGTAGCATGTTTTTTCAAATTTCTCGTTTATAATGATAGTTTATATCATATATATTTACTTTTGAGGGTAAAACATCTTATTATACAAACCAATTATCAATACTCGCTGCTAATGGCTGCAATACTGCCGAAGCAGTGTTAAACAATAACTCACTCACTCACTCATAGTGGCAATAACGATGTTGCTAAAAAAGCAAAAATTGCATGGCGGCCATTTTATTATGAAAACATTTTATTATTTCAAATGACAAAAGCTATTCCCATGGATTTACGGAACCATGTACACTAATTTTTTCACTTGATTTTGAAAAAGGAGGAGAATGTTTTACTATTGGTGACATTATTTTTCAAATACATTTCATCAACTAATTTCAGCGAAAAAACGTGCCACTGCGACCAGTAACAAGACTTAGTGATAATAACTAATTCATACTGAAGGGTTAAAAATTAGCACAAGTCCGGTAGGCTAGTTGAAAAGATGTTGGTCTAATGCATTGAATGGTAGTAAAAGTACTAGTTACATTGAAAGACAATATGATCATGTAATGCACTTGGGCTTGTACTTTCTGAAATCCATTAATCCGATTGGCTAGTACTTTGATATGGTTAATTCGACCCCTGTAATATAAGATGGAATAATAAGAAATAATCTTGTTGAACTTGCAGTACTAGAACACGGAGTGCAGTAGCAGTTTGATTTTAACTGGTTAAGCGTCAAACTTTGAAAACATAACCTTGAGAAAATCCTATCATATATCAACAAACAACTTTGTTTTTGCAAGTGCTTCCAGATGAATTGACTACGTCATTTACACACAGAAACTGTTGTGGCTGAATTCTGTCCCCTCTCTCCTGAATGTGTGATGTTTGTCTGTCACAATATTTACAGAGCATGGTTGAACATGATTAAAAAACGATAGTTGCTTGGAAGCGAACGATATTGTTACTAAGTGCATATGCAAGTGACAAGTAGTGCTGTTTTAAAGCTTGAGAGTTTGCTCCTTGAGTTAGATTGTCTGTGTCAAAAGTCTCTAACAGAGACAAATCCTATAGAGCCCACTCCTTGAAAACATATTTGTCACTTCTTCAGTAGAATTCAAAGGTATAGAATAATTAAATTTTGTTTAGACATACCTTGACCAATGCTGATTATAAATTGTAAATGTGGTTACTGTCAAACCATAACAGAAACCACATGGGCAATGCCTTACTGTTCAGTAGCGGATCCAAGGGGGTGGGTGGCTGGGGTCAAGGGGGGCGGGTATGGGGGAGGAAAATTTGGACACCCCTTTTCCATTGGTGGACCCCCCTTTCAATTTCCTGGATCCGTCACTGCTGTTTGATATGTTTGTCTTCACCTTAGAGATAATTAAAGAAAAATACAATACTTGGTGAGCTTCAGAGCCAATGACTATTTTAATTTGTAGCCAATATTGCACTGTTATTCAGTATATATACACCCCATGGATGGCACTTACAACTATCTTAGCGCTTCAAGAGCTTAGAAAATGTGGGTCCAGCCCTTTACTGGATGTGGAAGGCAACCAGGATACTTACCAGTTATGTACCAAATGTAGCCAATATGATTGAATTGTATTCCAAGCCACATCATGCTAAATGATAGAAATTGTTGCTTCCTTGCTTGGCGCTTACCATTACAAGGACAGAGCAATTAGCACTGAGAGGAGAAAAGAAATTAAGTTTTAAAATGAAAGGAGGAATTATAAATATTGAATACTATTGAGGAAACCCAAGGAAGGAAAGAGAAAGGGAAGAGTAGGTTACCCTGGCCAATACCCTACGTCTAAATGAAGTCAAGGAGAAGTATATTGACAACATTATGCTGGGAACAGGGTATACAATCACACATATTTGTTAGAGGTTTTTGTCCGCTGATGTTTATAGAAGCTAGAGCCAGCTCATTATGCGTCATTATTACCATGATACCGTTCAACCCTGGCTCTGAAGTCGAGGGCAGCTGCTGCCAGCAAATGTTAGATAAACACTTTTACATAAACACCCACTATTGCCGCAGTCACTGGGCTTTTAGAAGGTAATCTGCAGTTTAGATTGAATTTAAGTCTGTTTGATATACATTGTAAAACATTTTGTATGGTATGATTACTCCACCTACATTTTTAGGATAAAAAGGTAATGATTTGGTATTAAACGAGTGAAAGCAAGTGTGGTGCAAATAAAAATCATTCATGAAAATGGTATTATATAGAAGGGAGTTTAGTATTCTATTTATCACTTGCCCAAAATAATCAAGCAAAATTGCTGAAATGTGCTTAATCTAAGATTCCTGTGAGTCATGTACCATGGTGACGTCCCAATTGTACAATTGTGCTGTGACGTCATACTTGCCATTTAAATATTACAGTGCAGTTAGAATGGGAATTTGTCATCAAGAAATCTAGGAAATTATTGGTGTTCATTCAAATTTGAAAGTTAATTTGTCAGAAAGTATGATACATGTAAGATGTAGACTGACTCTGTAGTTTCTAATTATGCTTGTGCCAACTGGTGTTCATAGCTCACTAAAACCCCTGAACATGAATACAGTGTAGATATGACGTGTAATTTGAATTTCTGATAAAAGACCTTTTCATTGAGTAGTGTGCACAGCTAGTTTCCCTTTCAGGCCTCATTCAACATGTTTATGCATTTGGACTGATTTATTTGTATTATGTCTACATGTGTTTTTTAAATATTAAATAGAACTTTTTTCTAAAGCTTAACATCCAAGCTAGTGAATGAAGTTAACAGAGTGCTGAACAATTCTGACTTGTGAATATACAGGAATTGCCAACTTGTTCATAATAGGAATATTCTGGTGTTAGCTACTGGATATAGACAGAATATCCTTGAATATCCCGGGATGCTCAGTTGAAGATCTAAAGTAGTATCCATCTGAGGAGATCAGATATCTTACTGCCCTTAATGCCAGATGTCAGACAGGGTATAAGAAGCATCATTTCTTGTATACAGATTCCTATTAATCAAACCTCTTATTCGTGTTCTTCACTTATTTGATACAATCAAAGTTAAGAATTCTTAGGGCTACAAATTTAACATTTAGAGCTTTCCAATGAGATTCCACTGAGGGTTCCAATGAGGTCTTTAGTGAGGTTTCTAACTATACATTTCCAATGAGGTTATCATCAAGGTTTTGACGAGATTTCCAATGAGGTTATCACTGAGTTTTCCAATGAGGTTATCACTGAAGTTTCTATTTAGGTTTTCAATGGTTTATCACTGAGGTTTATAATTAGATTTCCAATGGTTTATCACTGAGGTTTATAAATAGGTTTCCAATGGTTTATCACTGAGGTTTATAAATAGGTTTCCAATGGTTTATCACTGAGGTTTATAATTAGGTTTCCAATGGTTCATCACTGAGGCAGTGGCGGATCCGTGAGGGGGGGTCGAGGCGGTCCGGACTCCCCCTTTCGGATTTTTGTGCATGCCCCCCCCCCCCCCCCCCCCCTTTCAAAATTCCTGGATCCGTCACTGCTAAGGTTTTATCATTCGGTTGGTTTCCAATGAGGTTTCCAATGAAACTGGACCTAAAGTCTCATTCTTGTATAATTGTGTATCAAATTTCAACATTATTTGTGAACTTTTTATGCCCCCGATCAGAGATTCCGGGGGTTATTGTTTTTCCCCTGTCCGCTGTCTGTCCGTGTGTTTGTCCACAAAAACTTTAACCTTGGCCATAACTTTGGATTGCTCAGAGCTAGGGCTTTCATACTTGGCATGTGCTTACCTTGTGATGAGACCTTTCAGATGAGGTCATCATATTTGACCTTGTTACCTTGACCTTGCCGCAGTGGACATCTTCAGAAAACTTGGCCATAACTTTGGTATATCCGGGGGCATCCGTGTTTAACAAACACATCTTGTTTAAACTGAAGTTTCTTTTGTAGCTTGATGTTAATAAACAGTAATAAAGCTCAATGATGACAGAGTGTCAAACTTTCAAATAATCATATTCTTAACATATATTACTTCCCAGGCAAAAATAAGTACAATTTAATTGAGATGATCTGTTATGCTCCAAAACATCATCAAAACATTTGAGAGTGATGTTTTGTTTGTCAAACAAGAGTTGCTCTATGCCTTGTTAAAGAAAAATATGTTTTTCCTATTATCGTATGTTTGTTGTGAGTTCAGTTCAGCATACAAGAAGCCATTCATCACTGTCAAAATTGTTTGCAAGTTTGGCAACTTGAGATTGAAAGTTTCTTTCTCAAACTGAAGTGATTTATTAGAGAATGTTTTTGTCTGTATTACATATATCCTTCAACTCAGAACTTACTTTTAATCGAGAGCATGCCAGAACAATTATTAGCGTAAATCCTTAATTCTACAATCTGCTGTTATCTGCCGTAGTCGCCTGTCTGTAGACTCTGTACAAGCCGTAATTATTACTAAATAGACACCTGCCTTGAATAGACCCAGACAGACAGTTGGAAAACAATAGGTCCGTGTCTGTTTCAGGTTTTACGGTATTAGCATAAACATATCCTCAGATTATGGTGCAGGAAAAATATACTGTAAAAGAAGAGAAAAATGATAAAGTAATTTTAGTGGTATGCATTTTGCCTCCAGAGTTTCCTCCCTTAGGTCATGTGACCAGTGGTTGTTTTGAGAGCCCACCATAAATCTAGATTACACAACTTTGTACAGTGTGATGGTTATATACAGCTATATTTACATGAAATGTAACCTTGGAAGAACGCGTACAGTGTCAGGACTGCTTGACCTAGTACAAAATCATGTCCGTTTATTCTTTGTGCAGTTTTAATGCTCTAGTTTATAGCTGATCAAGAGTGCAGGTTTGCATATTATCAACATAGATACAATGCAGTTTCTGATTCACATTTATGAAGAGTCACGAAGGATGATTTGTAATGGATCACTCACAGTACTTGTAAACAAGTCAATGATCATAAACATTTTGATTTGTTGAAAGGATAAGACTTTGTTTTCACAAAAACATTAATTTATTAACTTAGTAATTTCGATGTTTCAATAAATTAGAAATACTTGCCATTTAGAAAGTGAAGAAATATAACATGGTTATATTTGGGATAACACTACCTTCAATAGTACAAATTCTTGTACTTTTTCGGGCCGAGTCCCATGCGGGATTCGAACCCACGCCCTCAGAGTAAGGCAACTATCGCCAGCATTGACTGTACCAACAGCTTACCACACGACCATTTGTTTGTTTGCAAAGTTTGGCAACTTGTCCAGGCGAAATGGTCGTGTGGTAAGCTGTTGGTACAGTCAATGCTGGCGATAGTTGGCTTACTCTGAGGGCGTGGGTTCGAATCCCGCATGGGACTCGGCCCGAAAAAGTACAAGAATTTGTACTATTGAAGGTAGTGTTATCCCAAATATAACCATGTTATATTCAATAAATTGATTTTTAAGGCCTAATTAATCCATCATGTTAGCATCAAAAGATTTCAGAGACAAATAAATATAAACCTATATTATTGTTCGAAAGTAACAATTTGTATGATGTAGCTCTTGCTCTCCTACGTTTCTGAAACAGTTTTCAAAGATATATGCATTAAGTTTGAATAATGATATGACCGTAGAATGTTTTGTGTAGAAGTTCAACTGATGTGATTACAGATATTTTCTGGCACTTCAATCACTTCTGCAGTCAAGGCCTATGTACGTTTGTCACAAGCAGTTAACTCTCCCATCTTTGGATGTCTGCAGTTCATTTGAAAACTTACTTTATGCTAAAGTTGTTTTTTAAATTTTTAGATGGCATAATCAAGCAAAATATTAATGAATCTACATTGTAGATATTGGTTGTAATCTCACATTAGCAATATCTACTGTTTGAACAAGGTTTGAAGTATAAATTATTTTTGCATCCAAGGTAAGGGTTCATGTGTCAAAATTATTGTTCTAATCTAAAGGTTTCTCAACAGAATTTCAGCACAGCACCACCCATGGTTCACTAGTTCAGCCAATGCTTGCCGATTTCACTGCAATGCACAGTCAAACTGATGTTACATAGAGGATATTTGTCTTTTCTTGACAAATACAATGTTTATCTCATCGAGTGAGGTAGAAAGTTTATATTATCACGAGTGGCACATCCACGAGTGATAATATTTAAAGTTTCTACATCACTCGATGAGATAAACATGATATTTGTCAAGAAAAGACAAATTTTCTATTTATTATATGACCAAATCCTTGCATATTCACCGAAATCGACTTGCATTTACGTTAAGTCGGCTCCAGAATGAGCCTGTCGTCTCAGCAACAATGTGACGTCATGAACATGTCATGACGTTGGAGCATTGTTTTATGACGTCAGGTCATTGTTATATCAGTCACTAGTAACACGTTCCATTGTTATTTTCACTAGTGACTGATAACAAGGTTTATTTTCATTGATAGATCCCGGTATTTCACCTGCCAATCATATAATAAAGCATTCGTCCAATAATACCAGCAGCGGTGATATAAGTGAATACTCTTGAAATCAGCTTTAAGCCCCAAATTACCTCCCCTTTTACTTGTTACAGACGATGGTTCAGTATCGACAAGCGTCAGCTGGTGTACCGGAAGCGGTCGAAGGATTCACAAACAGTCATGGAGGAGGATCTACGTCTCTGTTCTATAAAACCTGTTCTCGAGACGGACAGACGCTTCTGTTTCGAGGTCCTCTCACCGATCAGGTGTGTACTTGCTGAATAAGAAAAGGAATATATTGTTTATGATAATAAAATATTGCTTTGACAATAAGAGAGTTAATTTATAAATTTGTTCAACGGCCATATACCTTTTGAAATCTCTAACCCATATTATCAAACAAGGCTATGGCTTGCAAACTCGATAATGTCCATGGGGGATTCCATCTAATTTAGCTCAGGTATAAATTCCATCAGATATATACATATATATATAATGTACCACGTGGTCCCAAATATAACAATGTTACATTTATTCAAAATCCACATTAGAAATACATGCTATTTAGATAGTGAACAAATGTAACAATGTTATGTCTGGGATCACACTTACAGATTCTTGTACTTTTTCGGGTCAAGACCTTGGGTTCAAACTTACACCCTCAGAGTCGGGCAACAATTGCCAGCACTGGCTGTCCCAATAGCTTATCCATTCAGCCACTAAGACCTCCACAAAACAAGGTCCAATGATTAGTAGCTGAGCTATTTGTACAATCAATACTCCTCCGATAGATGACATTTGATGTAAAGATAGATGTGAATAGACAAATATTTATAATATTTGGCACACCGGTTTGAAATTATTTTATTTTCTTTGTTGGACCAGGAGTCACGTGATGCAGGCAGACTCTGAGGCCGAGTGTCAGATGTGGATCAACGCTATACAGTACAGTATTAACAAGGCTTACAGGGAGACTCTCAACGCTCAGGACTCCGTCGTCAGTGTGAGTCAAGTAGAAACAGATTCAAGGTCTTAGAGATGTTAAATGAGTTCAAGCCAACACTTGCAGGTTTCACTACAGTGCATAGGCTCAGTGGTTTTGCAGGCCTTCTCCCTGCAATAATAATCTCTTATATCGTGATGTCAAACTGCAAATTCACTTTCATTATCATAAAACAAGTGCACCCCCAACACTCAGACAATAAACATCATAGAAAGTATGATAAAATCCTGAAATCTTTATCATAGAAATAAACAAGAAATTTCTTCTTCTCACAGGATGGCTACAATGGCAGTTCAGTCTCAACAACTCAAACAAGAAATATAAAGGAAGCATCATAAAATCCTTAAACCAGTATTTACACTTGTAGATATAAAACAATATAGTTTTCTCCTCACAGGACGAGGAGGGCAATGATGGCAGTTCTGTCCCTAACGGCGCCACATCACAAGACGCTGGCAGTACGGACAAGAAGCCGGCACAACCCAAGTTATCCAAAGCACAACTGTAAGGGGATAGTTATAACCCATATAAGATTTTAATGAAGATTTTGGTATGATCAGCTCCTAGATTTGAAGGAAATATGGGCTGTTTTTTAATTCCTGAGCCATTTTTAATTCTGGTAACTCAATATGCAGTGCTTGAAAACAGTTTAGTATTATCAACCGTCATTATCACAAGAAATTGTCATCCTACAATGTGCATCAGCAATTAATTCTGTATTGTAAGCAGTTAATTAAGTCTTTTCAAAGTGATGTTCCATTTCTAATAAATATATTGGAAAGGTGAACATTTCCGTTCAGTCAATTTCTTCATACAAGCCCCTATACTTGAGGCGTTTCATGATTTAAAAAAAACTTTCATTGTATCCCATGTGTTAAGAATCAGCTTAAGAATTTCGTAGGTTTACGAATGTTTTGAGACAAACGTTTTTTTCAGTTACCTGTACTATTTATTCTATTATTTGCTCCTGATGTTGTAACTTACCATCCCCAGGCGTATGGAGCAGCTGTTCACCGTGCCTGGCAACGATCACTGTTGTGACTGTGGCTCCGCCGACCCTCGCTGGGCCAGTATCAACCTGGGAATAACCCTCTGTATAGAGTGCTCCGGCATACACAGGTCCGTAGATTCACTGTATGCTTCACATTGGTCAAAATAACTGTTGACGTCACTGGAATGAAAAGTTTAATACATTTGTAAAAAGTTAGTTCTTTAATGCCTCTTATTTAATTGTAGGTTTCTTAAAAGGAGGGTTCTATCAGGGTATTTTTTGTGGAAACGAAATTCAAGAGGATATCTCAGTTTACACAAATATGCTACTAATAAATGATTAAAACACAGTCAAGTTAAAAGATATTAATAAAGGTAATATTTTGATGAATTTATATTTCACAACTTAATAAAGATAAACGCACATTTGTTGAAAAATAAAAACAATGAAAACTGAAGCCATTCATCAGCGTTGAAGTTGGGAAAACCTTGCTACGGCATAACAGCAAATCGTTTATCAGTGTTATGACACGCTATGTGTTACTATGTGAACTTTCTATCAGTGTATATCTTTTATCATTAAAATGTTGTAAAATTAGGTAAAATATAGCGTGTTTTCATTTCACGTAATGCACATAATCCAATATGGCGGATTTTGCCGACAGAACGGCCCCTTTAAGTACATTAGGAACCATTCTTTGGGATACAACTGTTTCAAAATGTGCTAGCCAGGTCATTCTTCCAAGTCCTTTAATTCCATTATTTGCTTGTGATAAAATACTTATCATCCCTGAAACACAGGCTAATAGGTTGAGTAATAAATTCTACATAGCTTTTGAAATAAATATTGTGTTCACCCAGCGCAATGACAGAGCTATGGTCAGATGGATATGTCTAACAAAACCTGAAGACAACATCCCGTTTGAATCCCTCCTAGCACAGGTCAATCTGAAAAACATCACAGACGTCATGCGGAAGAGCAGTTTCCGTTGGTTGGGACACGTAGAGCGCAGTAATGGCTGGATAGCTCAAGTGAGACAAATGAGGATACCATCAGAAAGAACCTCCGGCAGGCCTAAGCTATCTTGGGAAGAACTTGTGAAACGTGACAGGAAAACCCTGAAAATGGAATCCACCAACCCTCACAGTAGACAGGAATGGAGAGGAAGACTTCGATCGAGACCAGACAGTCAGGCCACACCCTCTTTAGAGGATTAATTCTGGCCTGATCAACAAATAAACTGGATATGATGATGATGATGATGATGTTGAACCAGGACTCATGGTTTGAAAATCAACCAGTCACGCAAGGCCTTCAGTGTATAGAGACCAAGTTATTAATTATCCAACATGCCAGGATTACTTGCTGTCCAATTTTACAACTGGCATCATCTGAAGTTAACCAGAATAAACCCAATTATTTAGGTTTATGACACTTAACTTAAAATAATATTATAGATATATGTAATGTATGACCATGGAACATCTTGCAAAATTGGGGGTGGGCTATAACCTGAGAATAACCCCAAACAGGACAACCCTTCTAAAGGTAGGGGTGGTCTTAGGCTCAGATATGGTCTTATACCCGAGAGAATACAGTAACTGGATGCAGGGGTTGAAACAAAAGATTACTCAATTTCTGAGTAGAGAAATCTTTTGAATGCGATCAAGTAAATTTCCATTTTCTCTCAAACTTAGTTTAAAGTAATCATCCTGTAATGTCTTGTTAACTGTGATTATCTTAAGTAGATTATACAGTTATTAATACATTTATTGAGTAAATTAAAAAGAGTGACAAATATTCGATATATTAATTTTATGTACTTTTGCAGGAGTTTTGGAGTTCACCTGTCTAAGGTCCGGTCAGTCACACTTGATGCCTGGGACCCCGAACTGATCAAAGTGATGGCAGAGGTCGGCAATGATGTCATCAACCGGATATTTGAAGCTAACGTTGACGAGTCAATAGCTAAACGGGCAACCCCAGACTGCAATAGGTAAGACATCGAGGGCTAGCTTTACACTTTACCTGCAGGTTCTGACATATTCCTGGATAGATTGATTTAGCTTTAGTCATCTTGGATTATTCTGTCAGTAAATTGTGATTCCTGTAGATTGGCCACTTCGTTCATCAGCTTTAAAGAAAGGAATATAGAAGTTGTGTGTTATATGTAAGCAAAAATGGCCAGATGGGTTTATGGCACTAAAAAAATAACAAAAAATAGGTTTACAGTATGCAATGAATCAATACATGCAATTATTATACTACTGTGTTGGTCATGGTGTGTCTACATAAGATTTATCATCCAAAACTGTGTTCCACAGGAGATATCGCTTGTGTGAGATCATGCGATATCTCCTTGGAGATATCGTTTTGGCAGTAGATTTTGCACAATGCCCTGTCACCGTCAACTACATGACATCACAATGCTTTTACATAATCAAGTAATGACATCACAATGCTAAGGTGTCATAATCATGGTGACGTCACAATTCTATGACCTAGCCGCACTGGAAGTCAAATGGCAGAGCTGTGTTCAGAGATGAACACTATTTTCACTTAAACGTAATAAGAATGATTTTGGATGATAAATAGAATCTCACCCTCGTGTCTTCTGATATCAAATATATCAACACTCGTTGATAAAAGTAAAAATATCCTCGGCAAGCCTCGGATATTTGTAACTTTTATCAACTCATGTTGATATATTTGATATCAGAAGACACTTGGGTGAGATTCTCTATTTATTATGATTACATTATGATTACATTATGATTACATTATGATTACATTATGATTACATTATGATTCTATAAAATAATTTTATGGGAAGGGATCCATTTGACTTGTATGCTAATTGCCAGTGATAGACTGGTGCGAGTTATTGACTTGTGGGGGAAGATGGTATGAAATAGGCAATATATTCTATTTCTTATGCAAGTCTTTAAGCTTAGATAATAAATCATGCAAAGTCTAATGAGCTACAGAACCAATGGTTTTATTTAAAAATGTGTTACAAGCATGTACTTCTACATTCATCATTGTTAAATATACAACATTGATCATCTACCATTTCCCAGCTTCTTGCCATGTATCTAACCTCCTTACATTTAGGCTAAAACTTCCTTCAATAGTACAATTTTTTTTACTTTTTTGGTACGAGTCCCTAGCAGGATTTGAACCCACACCCTCAGAGTCAGACACCTATTGCCAGCACTGACCATAGCACTTAGCACATAACCACAGGGACTCATGTCCCCTGCAACATTCTGTGCATTTTCACTACAAATAGAAACTTTCCTTCCACAGAACTGTTCGTGAAGCCTGGGTACGGACCAAGTACGTTCAGAAGAGCTTTGTTGATCATCTTCCTAACACAAAATCCACAGCGGGGAACAAATTCCGCAGTTGGAGCGTCCGGAAAAAGACAAGAAAATCCCCTGCTCGTGCAATGGCGAAAGAGGATTCGAAAGAAGACTCTGTATCAGACTCTGAAGACGTGACCAGCGGTCTAATGGAAGGTATATCTTGTTCGTTCATTTCACTTCACTTCTTGATTATTTAATTTTTGCTGACAACAAATTACATTTTGAGAAATATTTTCAGACTTTTTGCAACCCTTTTTGTTGCTTCTTGTAGGCATTTCTATTCTGAAGCTTATTTCAGCGATTTTTCCTTGCTTTGCTATTTCTCTCAGCTATCACCACTTTTTGCCTTGATTTTCCTTTCTTCCTGCACTGAAGCTTCTCAAAGTCCTTTTATATCGAGATAATTGAAATTTACGTATTATTGTTTTTTTTAAGAGGATGTTTATTATCTTGCACAATATATCTCGCTTATCATTTTGTTGCTTAGCTTGTAAGTTTAAACTTTTTCCATAGGGTGCAATTATATTTATCATTTCGATTTTTGATTTTTTTTTCTCGTTATGTTTAATATTTTGCTTGAACATCGATTTTCTTGTTGTTCTATTGGTAAATAATTTTGGCATGATTGTCAGAAGTGATCGCTGTTTGTATATGATTTTCACCATTTCATTTTCATTTCATAAGCATGTTAATGCTAACAAAACCTTTTTCTTCGACTTCTGCCATTTTGCATGAACTAGCTAAGTTTTACATACTGGCTCAATTTGAGCTAATCTAAGTTTAATGGTGATACAACTGTCATCAACTACAAAAAGGATTCAATATTTTCTGTAAAGATTTGTAGTTCTCTATCCAACTAGTAAATCCTTGAATTTAAATGTGAACCAAACAAAAGCATATTGCACACTTGGATAAAAAATTATTTCGATTTAGAAATTCTCAATGAATGCATGCTGTTTCAAAACTGCCTAAAACTTAACATCTACTTGAAGATTAAGATTGACCTCTGTAACTGTTGCAAGTATGATTCTGTAGAGAAAAAAGCATTTCTGTTAAAGGTACATCCATTGTGTTGGTGGGGGTCAAATATTCCAAACGTTATAAATATTGTTACTTTATCGAGAAGTACCGACTGTTACCGAAAACTACCATGTTGGTCATAGTCACCACAGTATATTGACGATATGAAGGTAAAAGTAGTGATTTCTGATCGAAAACTGGACAAGGCACCGCTTGTGGCGCGCGTCAATCAGTCAAACGTAATTTTCGAAACTTATTTACATAAGGCAAAAACACAAATTTGTGTTGATAATGTTTAATAGGTCATATAACTACTGAGCATGTGAATGGGTCGTGTACTTTCGGTTTCTACACATGCATAATGATGTTTATTCTACTTTAATTGGAAACTAGTAATTATGATATATTTTGCGATTGGGAATGATTATGCAAGCTGAGTGAATTTATTTGTACTGTAAACAGCTAATATGGTGTGTTGGAACGTATTAAAGCCAAATAAAACTGTATGAAACACAATGGATGTACCTTTAAAAGATGTAAAGAATATATCAGATAAGCTAAGGAGGCTGTTCAACTATATCCATAGAAATTGTTTCTTAATGAAGCTGAGTCTCATTAACAAACCTTACTAAAAATGCTGAACTTATTGTCAGATATTATGTAAAGAACTTCAAATAGTTTAGATCACTTGTCACAATTGGATAATGCTAATGAATCTTTAGTGCCTTTTCACTTAGCAGCCACAGCACTACGATCAAAATTATCATTATCAAAATGTGATTTATCAAGGATTGTAATTAATTTTATCATAGCATTATGGTTGACCTCATCATTATGATTGACCTTATTATGATTGGTCTTAGCATTATGATTAACCTTAGCATTAATATTTAACTGGGGCTCCTTTCACAAAGCACTAAGGTGATCGTTAGTAACTAAGATTAACCTTAATAAAGGTTGCTTTGTGAAACGAGACTCTGAGTATTATGATTGATCATATCAACATTAGTGGTCTGATTGCTAAGTGAAATGGCACCAGGATTTATGTTGAAAATGGTATTTATTGATCAAGGAAATTCATCACTTTGCATTTTGAAACACAGAATCTTGTCATCCTCCACTGATTCATCTTCTGATGCAATGTTGACCGACAGTAGAATTAGAAACTGTTATACTTGCTTCACACTTTGCTGTCTCCACCAGAGTTCTGGGTTCCATTGTAGGTCAAGGTCATTGGTTACCATACAGAACAGGAATTATTAATAATAATAATAATAATGAGGATACTTATACCGCACTGAACTCCATGCCTAAAGGGGCTACTCAAAGCCCACACAATTGTCTCCAAATTAATATTTCTACCGGAGTCAAATTCTCTTTGAACTTAATGTAAATTAATGAAACAAGTCTGTATTGAATAGTTGATTGATCACTCAAGTTACTGTTCTGCTAATTCTACAGTCAATTGTTGTTTGTCTAACACCAGGTCATTATATTAAAGGGGCAGTAGAACGTTTTTTGCAAATATTATATTTCCCATTTACAATGATAGTTTATGTCATTTATATTTACTTTAGAGGGTAAAACATCTTATTACACAAACCAATTATCCGTAGTGGTAATAACGGTGTTGCGTTTAAAGCAAAAATTGCATGGCGGCCATTTTATTGTGAACACAATTTATTATTTCGAATGACAAAAACGATTCCCATGGCTTTACGAAACCATGGACACTGATTATCAACTTAATTTTCCGAAGAAAGAAGGCTGGTTTACTATTAGTGACATTATTTTTCAAATACATTTCATTGACTTATTTCAGCGAAAAAATGTGCTGCCCCTTTAATTCTCTTGTGTAGTTATATGCGAGAGTGCTGTCGATCTTTCTGAAACATAAGACTCTGGTGGATAGCAAGGTGTAAACCAAGTAAAGTGGTATCTATAGCCATACTGTAGGTCTTCATGGGAAGATCTTCCATTCCTGAATCAATCGTCACCTGTGTATTGTCACGTACCCCTCCCGCACTTCACTAACCAGTTACCTCCCCTTGTTGATATTTCAGCGGTTTTGTCAGTGTCTAATGCCAATAAGGACGCAGATAGCGGTCTCGGCGGAAGTGCGTCTGATGTTATTGTGTTTGGTACTGACACCAAATCAAGTCCGGAGCTCACTAAGAGTAAGGCGACACCTTGTGGGAGATGGGATTATTAGCATGGGAGATAACTCTGATTTTCCTTTTGGTGATTTCATTGAATAATCCCTATTGGTCTTTCGGAAGATTGTAGATTTTCGTTTTTGATTCATGTAGTTTTTGTAGCATTTTGTTAAAATATTTTGAATATTTTTTGTTGATGGAGAAATTTCAAGTGCATGTTCAAAATTGTTAGGAAACCTCAAGAAAAAAAATCGAAAAATTAATTATCTTTTCTCTTTCAATCCTTTAAATAGCTTTTCTAAACCTTAATTTCTATTCCATTTTTAGTTGTAACAAAAGGTTTGATTTATTTTTTTACTACTAAATACAGGTACATTTGTGTTAAAATAATTTTTAAAAAGATATAAATATCTTTTATCTTCTGATACAAAGACTAAAGAAATAGGATATGATAATTGATCTCTCTTTTTTTTGCAATTAGATAAGTAGATATAGTCTAGTATAGTTTACTCATATTAACAAAAACTGCTTATAAGCTTTGCTTCAAAATAACTTATTAAATTAACAACCGGTACTATTTGCCAATTATATTGATATCTTAGCCATAATGATCTATATTCTTATGCTGTTACTGACAAAATCAATTTATGATCTCTCTCTATATATGATTATTTATCAATAAAATTCATATCCTACCATTCTATCCATAATCCTATTCATTGTATATGTATACATACTGCTGATGTTACCTTGTACATAATATTATGAACCAAATATATATATCAAGAATTGTTCAATATTTCCTATACATGTTTGAAATGTTCTGTTGACATACTAACAAATTACCTCCCTTTACCTAGCATGACGGAATGTTTAATATATACATAAAAAGCATGATCAATGCCCATGAATGGAACCTATATGATACTATGCATGCAATGGCCTGCCAATAATCTGAGTTTAGAAATATCTGGTGATTTAATATTTGGTGAAATCTTTTTTTTTTTTCATTATGTATACAATATGAATTTTTTTATATATACTTTTATGATGTTACCACTTTGAGGAAAATAAAATGCTATAATATAAATATTAATAAATAACTTGAATGAAATAAGGACTTAGTAGGGGCTGGGCCAATCATGGGGGATAAAAAGTAGGATATTGACATCATTTCTGTTCTCTTTCGATTCATCATTTCTGTTCTCTTTTGATTTATCATTTCTGTTCACTCTTGAGTCATCATTTCTGTTCACTTTTGAGTCATCATTTCTGTTCACTTTTGATTTATCAGTTATGTTCTCTTTTGATTTATCTTTTATGTTCACTCTGAGTCATCATTTATGTTCTCTTTCGATTCATCATTTCTGTTCACTTTTGAGTCATCATTTCTGTTCACTTTTGAGTCATCATTTCTGTTCACTTTTGAGTCATCATTTCTGTTCACTTTTGAGTCATCATTTCTGTTCACTTTTTAGTCATCATTTATGTTCACTCTTGATTTATCATTAGCTCATCAGGCCTGAAAGGCACGATGGGCTTTTGGCATGGCATGGTGTCCGGCGTCCGTCCATCCGTAAACTTGTCGCTTTTTCGCTTTTTCGACTTCTTCTCCAGAACCAATAACTCCACAGAGCTGAAATTTTATGTGCAGATTTCTTGGCCAATGGGGATTCTAAATTGTAGATTTCGTGACCCCATGACCCCAAATGGGGTCACAGGGGTCACATCCTTAAAAACCTATTTTCATCTTCTTCTCCAGTTCCAACAGGTCTAGAGAGCTGAAAAGTTGTGTGCAGACTCCTTGGCCAATGGGGATTCTAAGTTGTAGATTTCATGACCCCATGACCCTAAATGGGGTCACAGGGGTCACAGGGGTCACATCCTTAAAAACCTATTTTCATCTTCTTCTCCAGTTCCAACAGGTTTAGAGAGCTGAAAAGGTGTGTGCAGACTCCTTGGCCAATGGGGATTCTAAATTGTTGATTTCGTGACCCCATGACCCCAAATGGGGTCACAGGGGTCACATCCTTAAAAACCTATTTTCATCTTCTTCTCCAGTTCCAACAGGTTTAGAGAGCTGAAAAGTTGTGTGCAGACTCCTTGGCCAATGGGGATTCTAAGTTGTAGATTTTGTGACCCTGTGACCCCAATCTAGGTCACGGGTCATGACCCAAAAACCTATTTCCCTTTATCTGTATGTATGTAAAGCTCTAAAAAGGTGAAATGTTGTGTAGAGATTCTTTGGTCAAAGGTGATTCTTAACTGTAGGATTGGTGACCCTGTGACTCCAAATGTGGGTCACAGGGGTCATGATCTAAAACCCATATTATTTTGCTTGTTAACAATGTATTACTTGAGAGAACTTAGATATTCAACCTTAGATAATAAATCAATGAAATCCTGATGAGCTACAGAGCCCATGGCTCTATTTTTTTGGTTCACTTTTGATTCATCATATTTTTTTCGATTCATCATTTATGTTCTCTTTCAATTTTACAATTGTTTGTTTGTGCTAAGTTCTCTTTCTATTCATAACTTTTGTTCCATCTTCTTTAATTTCTAATCATCTTTTGTTAATTCTGTTCTTAGTGTTCACTTCAATACAATATTTCCTTATTTTCTCTTCATCATTTGTGTTTTCTCTTAATCTCTCTCCACTTTTGTTGTCCCCCTCCGCAACGCGGAACGGGGGACTATGTATTCAGCATACGTCCGTCACATTTCTTGTTTACGCGATATTTCATGAAGCGTTACATCCAAAGTCTTTAAATTTGGTGTCCGCCTACATTGTGTTTGGACGCAGACACCAGTCGATTTTGGTGACCTTGACTTTTTTCAAGGTCACCACAACACTTTGACCACTTTTTAAACTCTTGTTTACGCGATATCTCATGAAGCATTGCATCCAAAGTCTTCATATTAGGTGTCAGCCTACACTGGGGGAAGACGCAGACACCAGTCGATTTTTAATGACCTTGACCTTATTTCCAAGGTCACCGCAACACTTTGACCACTTTTCGAACTCTTGTTAACGCGAAATATCATGACTGGAATGGACCCAATGTTTTCAAATTTGGTGTCAGTCTTCATTTGGGGATGACACAGACACCAGTCAATTTTGGTGATCTTGACCTTATTTTCCAGGTGACTATGACACTTTGACCACTTTTCAAACTCTTGTTAACCAATATCTCATGAACCCGGGCACCCAAAGTCTTCAAATTTGATGATCTTCATGACACTTTTTACCAATAATGCAATATATGAAGTAGCTCATTTTCACCAAATGATGTGTCTTTTAAACTCAATGTTATTGGCGGGGGACATTGCCATTTAATTTTGTTCTCTCTCAATTCTGTTATCACCTATGTTCTCTTTAGTTCTGTTCTTTCTCTAGTTTCATTCATTATTGAATTCTTGCTAGTTCCATTCAACAGAATATTTGTACGTGTTTAGTTCAGTTCATCAAATGAGTTACTCTTGTTCTGTGTTTTTGGTTCATCATTGGAACATTAATTGTGTTCTCTCTTCAATTATTTGTTTTTATTAATTACTTTTAAAAATTGTTTATTTTGGGTTCAGATTTATTCATCATTAATTTTATGTTCATGCTCAATATATATAGTTTGATTGGGGTTAATAGAAATCATAAAATGAAAAATTAACTCCCCGCTTTAGATTTGTTCATGAAATGAATTCTGCATTCTCTGTTAATTCCATTCATCAATTGACTCTTTCATGTTTCATTCTCAAAATATTTTTGTTGTTGTGATTAATAGAAATCATGAATTGAAAAATGAACTATCAGCTTTAGATATGATCACGAAATGAATTCTGCAATTTCTGTTCAGTTCCGTTCATCACAGGGCTTGACCTGGAGAGTTCAGAGGAGTCCTCTACTGAACCTGACGACACGGAGGACCGCAGATCCACGACGTCCTGGGAGGACATGAGTAAACTGGACCCCAACCTGCTCCTCTTCAAGGCGGCCGAGGCACGCAACCTGCCAGTCATGGTGGAGGCCATCGCTCACGGGGCCGACATTAACTGGGTCAACAAGGATGACATGATGAAGACTCCGATATTCAAAGCTGTTGAGACAGTGAGGATACAGCATTTGTGAAAATGTTTTCTTTAACTAGGCCCCTGAATCAGATATATATTGTTTTTCACCTAACCATCTGTCTAAAATTGTACAACCTTGATCATAATTTTAATTTGTCAGTGATAGGTCTTCGACGTCTCACATGTGCATCCATTGTGATGAGTCCTTTAAAATGTTTGACCTTAATTGTGACCTTGACCTTTGGGTCAGTGATAGGCCTTTGATACTCAAAATGTGCATCCATTGTAATGAGACCTTTCAGTTGAGATAATAAGTTTTTGACTATGTGACCTTGAACTTGCCGCATGTTGAATGCTTCCAAAACTTTGCATTGTTTAGTGATACACAGATTCAATACCTATACGTAATCACACTCATTCACATGAGGTACTAGTACTAATCTTTGATATTTTAATTCCAAACTGTGCGGGGCACTAATACTAGCAACTGTGATATAAGTGAAATACTCATGAAAGCGGCGTTAAACCCCACATCACCTCATCTCACCTCCAAACTGTGCCAAACAGTGATTAACAAACACATCTTATTTCCCAGGGTTCCCTAGCGGCATGTGAGTTCCTGCTCCTGAATGGCGCCAAGCTGGACAGACGTGACAGCCATGGTCAGACGCCTCTACACCACGCCACTCTGCTTGGTCACACCGGGTATGTAGAGAGCTTTAATCTAATCCGTAAGTTAGAGATAGGCTGTCACTGTCACCATGACACTTGGGTAATAGGTTAATGAAACTGTCATAGGGTCAATGGCAAGCAAGTGCACAAGGCAATTATATGATCTGTTATATCAATGACAATAAATCCTAGATACATGTTCAGAATTGGTCGTGAGGTAGCTAGTGTCTCGTCCTGAAGATAAATAGAGAATCTCACCCAAGTGTCTTCTGATATCAAATATATCAACACGAGTTGATTAAAGTTACAAATATCCGAGGCTTGTCGAGGTTATTTTTACTTTAATCAACGAGTGTTGATATATTTGATATCAGAAGACACGAGGGTGAGATTTTATTTATCATTCAAAATCATTCTTCAACAATTATTAGAAAAAGAATGAACACAAAACTGATATTTAACTTCTTCTGCAGTGATCTCAGTGAGGTCATAGCATTGTGACGTCATCAGCATTATGGCGTCATAGCATTGTTACGTCATCAACTTTGTGACGTCATAGCATTGTAAGCATTGTTCTCAGTGATGTCAAAGCCTTGTGATGTCATTAACTGATGATGTAATAGGATTATGACGATTTGATTGTAGCAATATCTACAATGTAGATATCGCTTGTAGATATCGCTTGATCTCACACAAGCGATATCTACTGTGGGAACCAGTTTTGGATGATAAATCTAAATCTTTAAAGTGCTATCGGAGTTGCTGCTTGAGGTCCAGTTTCATTCCATTATGTCCAAAGGGGGTTCACTTATAAAAAGGGAAAGTTAATCAAATTTACATCACCACTATCTATTCTATCTATTTATGTTCTTTATTGCAAGAATATGGCTTTTACCTAATGATGCTAGCATTGTTATCAAGTCACTTCCAAAGGCCTTTCACACAAGAAAGGGGGTGGGATAGCGCAGTGGTTAGCGCCTTCGCCTTCGGATCAAGAGGTCCAGGGTTCGAATCCCGCCAGGCAACTTTGTCTGCAGTGGAGAACTGATCAAGACGCAGGTGCAATGCTACACTGAATTTCAGCGTAGTACCACCCATGGTTCGCTAGTTCCAGCCGCTGCTCGCAGGTTTCACAGCAATGCATAGCCACATAATGTTGTGGGCTATCTCCCTGCCATAATACTAGCAGCCGCAATATAAGTGAAATGTTCTTGAAAGCGGCGTTAAACCCCAACTCACCTCACTCACCTCAAAGAAGAAACAATACAGTCATTGCAGAAACATACTTTGTGTTAGACGAAATTAATTGATATGCTTGCTATGGTTATTAGAAAGACATTGGACAGTTTCGTTTAATTAGTATGTCTTCTTTTCAATTCTTTTCCCAGACAAGTTTGCCAGTTCTTAAAGAGGGGAGCTGATCAAAATGCAAAGGACAATTCAGGAAAAGTAAGTCAATGTTATGTGTCATGATTTCAACAATTGTCCTGCCCTGTACTTCACACATTCCCTGTGAGGCAAGTTAACTGACGTGGTCATCTAACTTACCAGTATTTGTTTTAAACTTTTAAAGTGGTAAAAATATTGATTTAGAACTATGTAAAAATGTAAAAACTAAGCCAAGTGAATAGAATATCGACACATTAGTATCATATGCTTGATTACTCTATTCCGAAACATTGTCACTGTTAATACTGGTAAACCGGTTACATTGCGCACCCCTAGTTGTCATTGTTAAATAAAGAAGTTGATCATCCATAAATATCCTTATCTTCTATAAATCAATTTGATTACTTGTAAATTGAGCAACTTTCTTAAAATAGGTAAATATTTAATTAGTCAAGCTAATAATTTGTGAAATTTGATTTCTCTTTATTTCAGGATCCCTTGTCTATAGCCATCGTCAACGCCAATGCTGATATTGTAACCCTGTGAGTACATAGGGATCCCCTAGAACTGTGTGCTGTATGGATATGTAGTGATAGTGATTTTGTATGAAGACATGTCCAAAGACATTTTTTGACCGACTGACTGCAGAAATACTTAATTCTTCCGATTTTGTTCAAATTTAGCAACAATCTTCTACCCTACTTGAGAGGTGCAGTGCCGAATTACAGTAGGGATAAATTATATGGATTTTTTTACAAGAGATGTCAGAAGATATTTTTTTGTGACGACCGTTTACAGAGAAACTATTCATCCAATTAATTTCAAACTTTACACAAATCTTCTAACCTAAAAGCCTAGGAGAGGTGCAGTTCCGAATTACAGTAGTGATTTTTGTATGAGATGTTGCGAGCCATTTTTTTTCCTAAATGTTCAAACTTTGCACCAATCTTCTACACTGCAAGGAACAGTTAATTTTCTAATTACAGTAGGGAAATAGTGATGGTTTATTTTGAACAATGAGAGATGCACTATTTTAGTATTCCTGGAGCTCTTAATTATCAATGCTAGTCATAAATACAAAGTAGTCCTGTGTTTTGGAGAAAATTCACTTAGTGTGAGTGTGAAATCAAGGTCAAAGGCTCTCTTACAAAAATTATAAACATTCTGATACAATCATAATAAGTCTTGTAAATCTAATTTTGCTTCAGAGGTCTATAAGGAAAAGAATTCTTGAATTTCACTGCAAATTTCTGAAAAATAATTGTACTTTTGAAATATTGCTCAAGTGGACTAAACGGTAATTCAATGAAAATGAGACACTAACTCAGAAAAAGTTAAATTTCTCACTTTTGGTAGTCAATTGTCTTTAGTTTGATGTTTATTCCATTCCAGTTTGAGACTTGCCAAGCTGAACGAGCAGATGAAGGAAGACTCTGTGTCAGGAACGATGGGTGTGTAACGGTTGAGACCCTCCTCTTGACAGAGTTGTACATTATACAGTGCTCACAATTAAAGCAACATTAGACATAATACATTTTATTTTATTTAGAAGTACTACAATGACTACTACTTTGAGCATGCACCTTGTGTATGGATATAGCGCTTTATAAATGCCCATTATTATTATTATTATTATTACTGCTGATAATACCTGTTTAAAGTGCTAGACAATTCAGTATATTGACAATATAAAAGTGATTTCTGAATGAAAACGTGACATTGAACGACTGATAGTTTGGGGAACTTGTAGATAATAGAAAGGAATGTAGTTTCGGTTTCTACACATATTTAAGGCTGTTTCTTAATTTGCATTGAAAACAAGTAAATATTCAATATTGGCGATTGGCGATGAATTTGAGTTGAGCAAAATGTTTTACTGAAATCAGCACTTGTGATATTTGGGCATGTATCGAAGCCACATAAAATACGTCGAAGCATAAGCCCTTCAAACTAGTTCACTACTGAAAATACTAGTCCAAACTCATAACGGCTTGTTCGCCGCTAATGGCTGCAATACTGCTGAAGCGGCGTTAAACAATAACTCACTCACTCACCCATAACGCTTGCAAATTATATAGACACAATCATATCTTTAATTTTATATGAAGCCCTTTGGGCTGCATGTCATTAATTTGAATAGGAAATCATCTATTGGATTTGACATTGCTAAGAAAAGTACTCATTTGAAACTTTTTTATTTGTTTGATTTCAGAGGAGAGCAGTACGTTCAACGACGTCTTCCGCGACTTCACAAATATGGCATCGAACAATCCAGAAAAACTGAAACGAAAATAGATGTATTTCATGGTCAAGAATGTCTGGTTAGATATTAGAGAAAACATTAGCTAATGTTTATAAGCTTATTAACATATTGCCTTCATGTTGTTCAGTTGATTGATGTATGTAAATTTAAGTTGGAATCAATTGATATATGTGCAATTGTTCACTGATGAAGTTGGAGAGAGAATGTTGTGGGTTGGATGCTAGAGATATTGCCCACCTTTATATACTATGTGATACAAGAGAGGGTTTTTGCACAAGGAATTGACGAGGATATTGGATATTGTGTTGGGAGATGTTTACAATATGTATAATCTTGATGTTTGCTTGTTGAAGACAATTATAAATGTTGAAGTAAATGAAGTGTGTATTTTCATATAAAATACAAATCTTACGGTCGCTTTTTCTTGTGACAAAGTACAGTTGAATTTGAAGCTGTTATAATTGACTCTTCCTGTATAAACTCTTATGATTATAGAATTTGTGTTACATTGACTTTCCCCTAACACACTGTACAAGAAGTCCTAAAGATATAATTTCTTCTGGTCTTAATCTATAATCCTTTAAATTGTCTCCCTTGGTTTCCAGGAAATGCGCAACCAAATTTGACATATATAATTACTTTGTAACTGATTCACTGTATATTCAAAAGCTATTTTGTTAGGGACACATTTTCTCAAACAGTGGTTTACGACCACTTTACCAGCACAAATGTGAATATGTATGTAAAGATGAGAGCAATTTTTCAAAGATTTATTTGATCAAAGATTAGGATCCATGAATACCCAGGGTGGAAGAAAGCCGATTTCGTGAATGTCACTGGGTACATGGGATAGGATTGAGAGTATATTGCTAGGAAGTTGTCACATGATTTGAAGACGTTACCCTTGATTGATTTGTGATATAAGGAGAAGACAACAACACAGCTGATGTACTAAGGAATCTCAGCTTGGAGTTGGTACCAGAATGGTAACATTGTCACTTTGTCTCAGAAACATTGAATATTGTGAATATATAACCGCTTTTGTACACATTTGTGAAGATGAAATCTTCGTGCTCTTACACATTTAATCGCTTTGGGTATATTTTCTAACGTAGAACATCTGATTGCATACCATATAATGCTGACGTCTACGTTAATGAGGTGTCACTGTTGTACAAGTTCTTATTGTATAGTGCAAATTTGTATTGTATAGTACAAGCTCATGTTGTCAAGTGCAAGTTCTTATTATATAGTGCAAATGTAAACATTATGAATATGTATATTTTATACGCTGTAAGGGCTACACTCATCAGTGCTTGTTCATTATGCTGCAAACTGTCTGAAAGTTGTGTGCTGACTTTCACTGCTTCTGAAGTTAACAGAATTCAATAAAACAAATTGCTGTTGATTGGTAAAAGACAGTAGTCGGTAGTAAGCTTCTATAAAGATTAACTCTTATTCATCATTATACAATCTAGCTGAAAATAGTAGGCAGAGTTTCATTCACGTGATCCAAGTTTAGATTTTGATCTAGAAAATGCTCGATAAGTGATAAGATGTGTATGAGATAAGGCCCATCCGACAATCAAGAACCTGGTAGCTTTTGCTCTGGGCTGGTACTTTCGAGGTTTCTCATTAATTCTACCATTGAAATTTACCTCGTAGTGCAAAGATTTAATTACTTTTTGCCCGCAAAGTTACTTATTTCTAGTGAAAATGGATATTCTTGAGAATTTCGCCTATAGCATTCGCTATGCATAAGTTATCTAGCTGTGGGGCAGAATTATGAGTAGTTTTCATAGAAAAATTTAAACATGGAATGAATATTTGGCAAACTTGGATAGTTTATGCCAGAAAATGATAACTTTATTTAGACTTGTTTAGGATATTGCCAGTATTCAATGAATTAATCTAACCTCGTCACAATTTGATAGCAAATGCATATTTTCAAAGTACTGGTATTGAATAGATTTTGATTTTTCAAAGGTATTCAAGACTTGGGTTGTGACTTTTGCATACTTTTTGATAGTTTAAAAGTGTCATATTTTGCGATACATTTAACACCAAGTGCTTTGTAAACAAATGTCCATTGGCAGATCACCTCAACGCTATTTTCATATTGCTGTTTTTCCACAAGTGATGCAAACGTGATATGGTTTAATCAATATTTCAGTTAATTTTGCAGGTGTTTGATATTTGTGGTATCTTTCGAAACTGTTCAGGGCTGTATTATCAGTATGTTTTCTTATAGTCAATAGTATCAGTGCTTTCTACAAAACCATAGGCAATGTAATCGTTTTCATATTTAAAAAGATTTCCCAATAATTCTTATTTTTGTTACAAAAATTGTCATTTTTTAGATGCATCTAATGCACTTTAAGTCATTCTGATTTGCTCAAATATATTTGTTTATTTCCAATCACACCTTTCTCAGTTTCTCATGCAGATATATCTAACATTTGAAATATTTTAAATTATCAAACTGTAACCATTAAATTATATTCTCAGTCTTAGCTTCAAAAGATATTTGATTGTAACTTTTCATGTTATATTTTCCTGCTTACCCAGTATCTATGCAGTTCTTTAGATTCAGTATTAGAAAACATTTCATGTTGGACATTTTAACTTTATTCAATTTAATAAATGCATATATTGTAAATAATTTTCAACACAATGTTAATTGTGTTTAAACTTTGTACAGAGGATGAATTATAGATAGTATTTGCATTAGCGATTGTAGTTTGGCAAAGGGTATTTTAGATTGTAATTATTTGCTAGGACAATTATTTACAAATGTACAAAAGTGTACTTAAATTACTTGCTACCTTTGCAAACATTTAATACTTAACTTAATTTAGAATTTAGATAGATGTTATTTCATTCTTTCATTTTGTCAATTAGTCTCCTTATAAATCCAGTTTCATTTCAATTGTACATTCAAGGGACGTTATATCTGCTTGTAAATATGTACGATTCTTGTAAATAGTTTCTTAGCTTCGTAAATGGTGGTGTTTTTAAAATGATCTGGAACAGATATAAATATATTGCTTTGATTATATATCTGATTTTGCTCTGGTGTATTGAATTTGTTTTAAATGTCCAGTAATCTTTAATGTGATGAACATAGTTTAATTACTGTCCATCTTTTGTATGTATTGAAGATTGCTTTTGAAAGCACAATTTATGTATACTCTGTTATTAAATATATAAAATTTGTGCCATCAATTTCTGGGTTAGATAGTAACCTGTTCTGTTCCCGTAGTTGTGTCTCTATGACAATATTTAGTTTCCCATAACACAAATGTTCTCAAAGTAATGCCATTTTTTTTATGCTATAGGTTATACTGAAGGCTGACATCAAACTTTTTCAACATTTTGTTGTAATTGCATGATTTTATCTGTCTCATTGTATGATGACCAGACTTTATTTATTTTAACTTCTATATTTTTAAATTGTTTATTTCATCTGTGAGCATGTAATATTAAACATGTTTTTTTTGGGGTAATCATCTATACATTTTAAACATTTGTTTATAAGGCTAAATATGTTAGGTGAAGCAAAAGCATTGGCAATTATTCATTTCCATTGTTCATTGTTCATGCAAATTACGAGGATACTAAACAAGCTCTGATGGAATACCATGTTTAAAACATTAATTGAAAGACTTCTTATCGAGCAGTTAAGCAAGTTTGATACATAGTCAATCGCAAGTTCGATAAAAATGGTATATCACACGAACAAGTTAAGTATTCTGTTTATTGCCCCTCAACATAAACAAAGGGAAAGGTTATGTAAACAAGTATGACAGCAGTATTATAATTGTGAATCTGTTAATCATTGTAACATCATAATACACTTGCGATGTTGCTGATAAATAAGACACTGTGCTACTTGAGAGTATAATTTTCATTAAGGTAATGATAATAAAAATACCATGAAACTTGTTATTATCTAAAATGGTTATATTTGGGACAACACTACCTTCAATAGTAAACATTCTCAGTTTTGCTGGCTTTGTAAATTCAAAAAGAAGACATGTTGATATATATAATCATGGAAGTTTTTTTTTTAAAGGTTGCTGTTGCCAAGAAATGTTTTCAGATGCAGTAGGCTGTGATAAAATGTTCTATTTGTAAAATTTATCTCTTTACAAAGCTTTGTAATTTCAAAAAGACATAAATTAATATAGTTATCCTTTAAGAATATTTTAAGTTGATAAAGTTTTTTTCCATGTTGAGACTAGAAAAGAAAAAATATTTTTTGCTCTGATTTTCTTTGCATCCTGCTTTCATACTATTCCCAATTTTATGTTTATATTTGCTCAGTAGAATTCACCTGTCAATAAAATAACAACTTTATTCTCAACATCATTGTTATGTTGTTATTTTCTAGCCTGTAGTTTTTTTTTTTTATAACCCTTTTCCTGTGATGTGTGAATACAGTACTAATGCAGGTATGCTAATTATTCACCCTTGCTAATCCCTGATTGATTATCCTCCGTCATTAAGGAGAAGATGGATATAGGAATGACTGTCACACTGGTAGTCTCACTTTATTTCTTGGCCCAAATTTTTTAGACTGATGACAGGGGTCTAAACCCTGAAAACATGTAGCTACAAAACTCTGTTCCTCCTGCGGATGCCTCCTTGTATTGATGACAGATTTATCCTCCTCTTGACCAAAACTGGTTCCAGATATCATAATGACATTTAGCATTCAGTCAAAACAAGGGTATCAAGGGGGATGTGAGTGTTTTATGTTTGTTCCTCTACTTCACAATTTCCTAAAAGATATAGAGGATATCTGTCTTTTCTTGACTAATACCATGTTTATCTCATCGAGTGATATATAACTTTTCTATAAAATATAAAACTTTTCTACCTCACGAAATGAGATAAACATGGTATTTGTCAAGAATTGACGGATATTCTATTTATTGTATGATATTATCCATGTGATTACGTCCGAAAAGGGTCGTTTTCACGCCAAGTGGTTGCAATGAACAGCCCGTCACCACAGTAACACTGTGACGTCATAAGCCAAATCGCCGCGCGAGACCATTGTTTTATGACGTCAAATTATATCAGTCACCGTTCGCAGTGAAAATATAAGTTATTTTCACTGTAGCTTGATAGCCAGTTTATTTCACCGATAAATCCCATTATTTCACTGCTCGTCATATAATAAAACCAGATAGTTAGCTCGCTCATATATACCCCCGCTTTTAACATTGGTAAAAGTAAAAAGCTTCATAGCAAAAGGGCATCAATGTATAGCGCTAGAGTATGTATGTCTTCATAGATACATACACTTGTAAGAGTGCTTTAAAGAATAAGTAATTGTCACAAACATGACTATGTCCCTAAAAGGATGGACACACAGCTTGTACCGAGAAATGACCATTACATGTTTGATTCAATTGTTTTCATATCAGGCTAAGAACATTTTAAAAAGTGATCAAAGTCTCGTAGTGCCCTTGAAAATGAGGTCAAAGTCACCCAAATTGACTGGTGTCTGCGTATTCCACTAATGAAGACTGGTATCAAATTTGAAGACTCTAGGTCCAGCTGTTCATGAGATATTGTGGTAACAAGATTTTTTTCTTCCAATAATTTCAAAGTTTCGTAGTGACCTTGAAAATGAGGTCAAGGTCACTCAAATCGACTGGTGTCTGGGTATTTCCCTGATGAAGACTGATACCAAATTTGAAGACTCGAGGTGCAGGGGTTCATGAGATATCGTGGTAACCAGAAACGGGACGGACAGAGCTGAATACAGTATCCCCGCTTTGCATTGGCGGGGGACAAAAAGAAAATAAAACTGATAAAATTTGCCTAAGATATGCACATGAGGGTATGAAATATACAAAAGGCAGTTGTACACGTTTGTGATTATATGTACATTGTATCAAGTTTCGAAACATTTGAATAATTAGTGTCTTGAGTTATGAGTGGAACAGAAAGTATTATGGACGTGTGGACGGACGCACTGACATATACCCCCAATTACTTTGTGATTATAATGTGGGATTATTTGGGATTTTAAAAATGTTAAGGGTTTATAGACAACAGATCATTGTGTTAAGATTTCAAAGCCAACAAGAATATAAACATTAACAATAATTTAATAACAAGTAAAAATATGGTAAAGCAATGCACCAATCTCTGATAACAAACAAATACATAGTTTTAACGGTTTGCGTGTTAAAAATAACATTGCTTTGCTCAAGTACGTAATCATAAGATTGACAAGAAATTTACTTTTTCATTTTACAGAGACACTCGATTAAATTCAACAACATCAATCAATACATTTAGAGAAGTATTGACTAAAATGGGAAATGGACATTTTGTTAACTGTTCTGATTATTTCGGATATATGCATGGTAATTAACTATTTTAACTTGAAATTAAATGAGTTTAAAGAAGCTTTAATTTCCCACAAAGTCAAATCACAATGCTCTATTTGATAAACTGATAATGCACTAAAAGCAGCCATCGGCATTTTTTCCATACATTGAATAACAAACAGCAAAGGCAATGTTAAAACAGATTGAACACTGAGGGCGACCGTTCATCCACGTCGCTACTGCCGCCAAAGGAGAAGGCGAAGTCTGATTGACCTGCTTTAGGAGTGGACTCTTGACCGAAACTGAAGTTAAAGTTGTCCTGTTGAGATGACTGAGAGATGGCCGGAGACTGGAAGTCACCAGAGGCGAACATGGAGAGGAAGCTACCCTGGCTCCTTCTCGAACTGTTGCCCATATCTCCCAGGGTGAAACTGCTTTCTTCCATCGGCGAGTCATCTGAAATCATTTACACAGAGTATATTAAATGAATGTTCATGTCAGACTATTTTTAAGACACGTGTGTCTGAATATTTGTATTTTCCAAGTGATGGATATACCGATATTGAAGCACAAGTTCAGGCATTCTTCATGGTGTCATGTCATAATATTATTATTTTGCCATAGGGCACTGTTTTAATGATGAACCACAATATGATTGCCCTTGTTGATAATAAATGTATTTATGTGTGTCTGACATCATAATTTACGTGCTTTGATAGGCATAAGTACTGCATCATTGTTTTTATCTTATTATAAAACCAATTAAAAATTTATACTATACTATACACTCGTAAACAGAAATATCTCCTCAATTTCATTTCAACAAGTAACAAGAGTGTGTCGAGAGCACACGAACCCCCGGTCCCAATAAATCACATGCGTATCACCAATGTATGTCCAAAGCTGATTAAGCATGTGTAAAGTTTCAGAAAGATTGGTCAAAAACTGTAGGAGGAGTTGATTTCAGAACACAAGTACCGTTTTAGGGACGGACGTACAGACAGACTGTGCCACGACAATAATCACCTTGGGTTTCACCCGGGGGTTAAAAAGCCTTATATAAGTAATTTATGGTGTCATTTCAGAAATTAAAAGTCGGGTATTTGTCAAATTGAAACCCCATTTTAATGAATCCCGAAAGTGAACATGGAGCACCACATCCTACCTTTAAAACTAACATGACAAGTGTTGAGTTTACCTCTGCCCATTCCAGCAAAGAGTGATTTCATCTCTCTTGGTCCAGCCTTGTTCTCTGCTGGCGTCATCTTACTTGTTGGGGTCGAGAATATACCAGATTCACTTGCTGTCTGAAATTTTAAAATAAAACAAGAGTTTTAGAAAAGAACTCATTAAGAATGTTTATGGGAGAAATATATGATCTGTGTCTAATATCAATTAGCTTTACTACCATGTTGAGCATTTGAATACCTAAGATGTTAAAAAAAAAAAGTTAGCCATATGAGATAATGTTCAAATCAATTAGCTGTTTTGTTATCCCACCGGTATGTAATACCGTGGGATATAGTCATCGCCCCGTCCGTCCGTCCGTCCGTCCGTCTGTCCGTCCGTAATCATTTCGTTTCCGGAGCAGAACTCGAAAAACATTCATGATATCTTTCTGAAACTTTGCATGTGTATTACCCACCAACTGAAGTGGTGCCTTTTGATATTTTCAGATTTCTGAAAAAAAAAAATTTTTTTGTTTCCATAAAGACATGTTGAAGTTGGACTTTGTTCAGAGACAGGTTCGTTTCCGGAGCACAGCTCCAAAACCATTCATCATATCTTCCTGAAACTTTGCATGTGTATTACCCACTAACTGAAGTGGTGCCTTTTGATATTTTCAGATTTCTGAATTTTTTTTTTTTTTTTCGTTTCCATAGAAACATGTTGAAGTTGGACTTTGTTCAGAGACAGGTTCGTTTCCGGAGCACAGCTCCAAAACCGTTCATCATATCTTCCTGAAACTTTGCATGTGTATTATCCACTAACTGAAGTGGTGCCTTTTGATATTTTCAGATTTCTGAAAATTTTATTTTTTTTCGTTTCCATAGAAACCTGTTGAAGTTGGACTTTGTTCAGAGACAGGTTCGTTTCCGGAGAACAGCTCCAAAACCATTCATCATATCTTCCTGAAACTTTGCATGTGTATTACCCACTAACTGAAGTGGTGCCTTTTGATATTTTCAGATTTCTGAAAATTTTATTTTTTTTCGTTTCCATAGAAACATGTTGAAGTTGGACTTTGTTCAGAGACAGGTTCGTTTCCGGAGCACAGCTCCAAAACCGTTCATCATATCTTCCTGAAACTTTGCATGTGTATTATCCACTAACTGAAGTGGTGCCTTTTGATATTTTCAGATTTCTGAAAATTTTATTTTTTTTCGTTTCCATAGAAACCTGTTGAAGTTGGACTTTGTTCAGAGACAGGTTCGTTTCAGGAGCACAGCTCCAAAACCGTTCATCATATCTTCCTGAAACTTTGCATGTGTATTACCCATTGACTGAAGTGGTGCCTTTTGATATTATCAGATTTTTTCTGAATTTTTTTTTTCTGTTTCCATAGAAACATGAGAGGGATGTTGGTTGTTGTTGATTTTGACTGCTTCTGGAGCAGAAGTCTAAAACCCTTAACATTCCTGAAACTCTGTAATACCCACTAACTGTAGTACGGTAGTAGATACACAAGTATCTGTCAAAGATGTGTTTTACAAATTTTGTGGAATTGGTGGGATATGTCATCTTCTGATGACTCTTGTTTATGTTGAATTCATTCAATATACTTTATTCAATATTTAAATAACTTGAAAATATATATGTTTATACAGTAGAAACTAGAACTCGAAGGCATAAATAATTTTCTTCTTCAAATACAAATGAACCATTGGCCATGTGGTCTGAAATACGATTAATGCGCTTACATGTATGTCAACCGTACAGTACCTTTGTTGTGAAGCTTTGGACGAACGGACCAGGGCTACATTCTCCTGCCTGAAATAGAAAAAGTCCACCATAAATAAAGAGAAAAAATTTTCATCAATTTCAGTGAGACACTGGTTTAGGCTGATCACTTGTGAAACTAAATGAACATGAATGCCTTATCTGCTTATCTAAATCAAAATATCATCTTTCCTTCTTAGATTCAAACTTGATCTGTAAGCAAATAAAACATGCAACTTTGAGAAGAAGAAATATAGATTCCAAATAAGTTCAACTCTGAATCCGGTGACTCAAACAAACCGAGTTGATTAGATAACGATCTATGAATAATGTTATTACTATCAGATTTGCTAATCGTTTTGTTCATTTACCTGCTGTGCCTCGTCGAACATAGGTCTCTGAGCGTAGAGAGGACACCCCGGAGACGTGGAGAGCAGTTTGATAGCCTCCATGTGCTTCTCCAGGTTGAATGGACTCGATGTGTCCTCCTCATTCACCGCCTTCGGAGTTTTAGGAGTTTTCGGAGTTTTCGGAGTTCCTGGGGCTGAGAAGAGAATGCATTTGAATCTGGAGAACAAAATTGAAAAGAGAACGCCAGAGAAAGTGTTCGCAGGGGGATCTGAGTGTCTGTTTAGTCTGTGGCTCCTTTTAATATCCACAAGTCATGGCTTACTTGATGATTGAATTGATCTAGGGAATTCTAAGCTACCGCTTAGCAGGTCAGGTACCATAATTTAAAGCTTCAAAGACATCTGAATCAAAAACATTCTTCATCATATCTTTTTCACTGCAGATAGTTTATAATTAAGGGTTAAAAGGATTATTTTGGATCTAAAACCTATTATGAAGCTCATACATGATTTTGACTTTCCTGAACTGTCCATAGCTTCATCTCTGTTGCCGACAGATGCAGGTGCAGAATCTGTAACCAAAATTTTGATTTAATTATCTGAGTATAATAATTATGATATAATAACACTTAATTGTTCTCATTACAATGTGAATTCAAAAAATTCTGTTTGTGCCTCGGCACCTGGCAGTCACAGTGCAGCGCCAGTTCAAGCATCGTTCTATCCTGATAATGCTGAGTGCCAAGCAAAGAACCAACAACTCCCATCTTTCACGTCTTTGGTATGACGCGGACGAGAATCGAACACCGGTCTTCCGGGTGATGAGCAGACACTCTACCAATTAAGCTACATTGAGTTATTATAAATACTTTGGATATAATTATGACTAATAATGACAGTGAACTAGTGTACATATCACTTCACATGCAAGCCAATATCACAGATTGTATCATTGTGAGAATATCCATAACTCCTCATAGTGCACTGTGGGCGGCCAAGTTGGATTGAGGTGCCGGATTCGAGCCAACCTGTGACCATGAAAACATTGAGGGAACATTGTGTGCAGACTCTTTCAATGTTGTCACAACCCCCAGCGTTTAGTACACTTAAAAGATCCCATGAATGCATTAATATGACCATATGGTGGTCACATGAATATAACACCTAACTTGAGGGTATAGCAGCGTGCAGTATACTTGGACAAATACTGTGACTATGTATCCCAGTTCACCCAGCTGTAAATGGGTACCTCATAACGATTGGCAAGTGACATTAACTTGATATTCCTCATGGCTGCACGAGTTGCATGGTCCTTAGGGAGTTGAGAATGAGAATGATGTGTCATGAAGGGTGACATCCAATTATTGAAGGGAATAACAAAACCCGGGGTTACCCCTTTGAGCAGATCTTGATATCAGCACTATAAAAATGTTAATATGAATGAATGAATTTGCATTCAAGAAGCTTTTGATTTGCTTGAGACGCATATTTGAAAAAGTGGTTTCAAACTGAAAAACATTCACGATTGATGATCTGCCAGAAATGGACGTTGCAACATACCTCATCTACATTGATTACTCTGCAAAATCTAGAATAATCGTGGAGAAAAGAAAAGTTATTACACTTGCAAGAAAAATTGTCCAAATACTTTGACGAAACTCGTGCAAGTTTATGTATAAATAACCCTCACTGTTACTCAGGAAATACAAACATTCTCACCAGTAAAAGTTGTATTACTCAATTTGTTGTGTAGTGATGTCAGGCAATGTATCACACAATGATCCAAGCTCAAATATCTGATTAACAGTTACAGCATTAAATACATTATAACCCTGGTCTAAGAACATGCATAATTTTATTATATGACGAGCAGTGAAATACTGGTATTTATAACCTTTCTACCTCACTCGATGAGATAAACATGGTATTAGTCAAGAAAGGCAGATATCCTCTATATATTTCATTTTCAACTCCTTGAGGAGTTTACAACCTCAGAGGCCAATGAAGGTCCCGACACATCTACAGTCTCTATCTGGCTAATTTGTAGCTTCGTGCATTTCTTCTCCTTTTCTGTGCCAAAGATTTCTGAATGCTCCACCAAGTCCAGGTGCCGCATACTGCTACATGGGCACAATGCAATGTTTATGCGTTAAAATTAGCCTTTGATAGAGATTGGCGCGACTTATGCTTTGCACAGAAAGTTGTGGCATATTGAGAAATGAAATATTTGGTTAATTGTAAGGAAAATTAAAGGTAGGACTGGTTATCTACGACAGAGAATATGTATACAATCTTACTCTCACCGTGTTTATCAAAGTGACTGGACACTGTTGCAGTGGTTGATGTAGAAGTTCCGACACTGGACACCGAGATTGGAGTAACGAAGAGCTGTCTTGGAGACGGAGACTGTGTGGCTACATAGCGAGACGGGGGTTGCTGTATCGGTGACACAAACCGAGATGGATCCAGTCTGAATAGAAAACTTAGTTCTAATTACAAAGGCAGGGTTTATGATACTAGTATCCAACTTGAAAAAAACACAAATACATGTGTATACAAATCAATACCATTATCACTTACCCCCTGTAAGGATCTGATGTTTGAGGAGGATGGGGAGGGAGGGATAGACGTGGCGGTGCTCGGGACTGTATCGAGGGTAGACGGGGACTAGGGATCGGAGCCGGGACATTCCTCTGCTCCTGAGATGGCATCAGCAGCGTTGGCGTTCTAGGGATGGCAGCTTGGCTCTGAGGTCGGGTCTGAATCGAGTTTATACCATGTTTGATTTTGGGGGTGAGCCTTGGATCTATTTGGGGTGATGCTGCATTAGATGAACTCGGTCGGTTTTGTGTTGAGGAAGTGAGGGTTGGCATCGCTTGGGCTCCACTTGATTGCATCTGAAATTGCAAAAAGACATAACATTATTTAATGGAGGGTAGCTGCAAAATTCACTTGACAGATATGTGTTTCCTCCTAAAAAGAATTTATCTTCTTAATTAATCTCTGAGCCTTGTCATCCAAGGTACACAATAACTAAAAGTTATAATTATCAATATGGTTGAAAATAACCGATTTAATATTTTCAATACGAACACATTTCACGTTTACCTAGCAACCATTGTTTCAGTGCGACTTTCCGTCTGTGACATCATAAAACAATTGTTCATGCCATAACTGTAGCGGCATTTCCAGGTTATTTTTACCCGATTCAAATGGATATACGGTAATAATGAAATTATTACACTCAAAAGTGTGCTATGTGACTTTTACTTAACTCATGCAAATTAATGTAGAACCCTTGCTCTCGCTCAGGCAATAAAAAAATTCACACTCGTTTCACGAAAGTCATATAACTTAATAATATCAATTTATCATATTCCTGAACAGTAAGCTCACCTGTATCTCTTGAGAATTTAGACTTGTCTGAGATCTGTTCATGGAAGGTACGAGAGGTGCGGTTCTACTCCGAGGCTGCAGAGCAGGAGATCGTGGAACCAGCGTCGGAATGAACGGCATGTGGATAGTTGGAGACTGAGACGGCACAATGGTGGATGGGGTTCTTCTGTGTCCTTAAAATATATTTGTTGACATATTTCTCAGAAAGGTGATTGTAGTGATTTTGGGTTTAATGCCACTTTTTAGATTATTTCACTTAAATCACGGCTGTTAGTATTATTGCAGGGAGACAGCCCGCAACACCATCTGGCTTATGCATTGCGGTGATACCTGCTAACTTTGGCTTGAACTAGCGTTCCATGGGTGGTAAACACTGAAATTCAGTGTAGCATTGTAACCCAAACCTTACTGCGTGTAGAACAGTTCTCTACTGCAGACTAAGTTGCCGAGCCGCTGGCGGGATTCAAAACCCTGAACCTCTTGATCTGAGTCACAGAAAGGCAAATTGAATTTAAATAAAAGATATGAGTTACTTGAAAACTTGGCTGAACATTTCAAAGCACTTTTAGCTGTAAATGGAAGGGAGTGGTCATGATTTCAGGATTAAAACCTTCAGGCAGAAAATGATTCAGTTATATATATAATCCGGCCAAAAAATCATATCAATATTATTCAAGTTTTGTCCTGCAAGCCAGCCTAAATTTTTATCCCTTTCTGACTTCTTCTTTGAGTGGCATTTAGAAGTTGAATATCAGTTTTATGGATTAGAATTTATTTATTCTGAGAATGCGATGTTTCAACACAGCTTCTTGTGTCATTATTGCACCATGTCAAAATTTCATGTTCTCAGAGAAAAGAGTTAACTAACTCTTGTTGAACTTGTTCTTGCAATCCCTACCTATCATCGGTGCAGGGTTCAGATGTCCCTGAGTCGAAGTCGGTGTCACATTTCTGTGGACAGTTTGCTTTGAGGAAGGTTCGATCTCCATTGCTGATGGAGTATCGATGAATGAAGTTTCAATTTCCATGGGGTTCACCATCCGAGACCTTGGCGAGCTCATTGATGACGTTGGATTTGATCGGCCGATATCTATCTCAGACATTTTCGTGACAGGAACTTCAGAGTTTGCTCCATGTGTGTCTGGGCTTACAGTTGAGGTCTGAGTGATTGGTAGCTGGGTCGAAGTTGTTGTGAGATCAGTTCTCTTACAGCTGTGACCACCTTGGGATGCATCTTGCTTGTTATGAAAAATCCTGGAAGAAAATCATTTAATGTTTAATAAACAGAAGTTACTATGATAAAAAAAGCTATGATTTGTTTCCACTGCTTGTTTGCACCCTGTAGGTGCAAGATGTCGCCCTAGTAGGGCTGTGTATTGCCTCAATTTTTGCACTGCGATACGTATTGCTGAACTGTAATGTATACTACCACAATATATTGCAAGATCCTCTGACAATGAGATATTTCTCTAGAAACCATTTTAACTAGTGCCAATGATATTGCAACATGCTAAATGAACTCTACATTAAACTTTTATACTTCTTTTTGCAGTTTTAACGTGACACATTTGATTAAATGACTTTCAGATCTTTAAAAAGATCATTTGTAATACAGTCCAATACACATTCTAGCAGTTCAAAATAATTATCTTGATACAAGTTAAGCCATTAAATGTGACTTTTACAAGATAAATGAATAAATTTGACTTGATATTTGTTGGTGCAAGATATTGCGATATGCAAATCGTATTGCAATACGTGTATTGCACAACTCTGTATTGCAATATATTGGTATTACAATAATATTGCACAGCCTTACGGCCTAGGACCAAGATTATGTATGCACTCTTATCGCTATCTTATCTTATCTTGTCGCGATAGTCATAAACCAATATCTATGGTTGACACTAAATTATCATAACTTTATAAGAGAGCTTACAAAATCTAGGTCTAGCTATACCATCCTGCTCCGTCACTGTATTTGTATCTGCTACGCTACTGCAATACTCTGATTCCATGAGCCCAATAACTCTCGTCTCCGGGTTGGCTTGACACTCATCGTTAAATAGCATAGCATGTTATTTTTCAGCCAATGAAAAGTTTTGATTTGAGCATCTTTGATCGCTCACCGGTCCTCTCATACCCATCCGGATACTGCCTCTTTACTCTAACTGAAGTTCTTCCATTGGCTCAAGCTGGTTACTTATATCCATATACGAGAGTTACTGGGCTCAGAGAATCAGGGTACTGTAGTAGCAAAACAGATATATACACTGATGAACAGGATGATTGAGCTATAGAAAACATATTATATTGTTGTCCTGTTCAATCCCTCTGGAATATATCTACATTTTAAATGAGATCAGCATAAAAGTTTACTTTCATTTTCTGCATGCAATCTTTTTAAGTGCAGCATTATGATGGGTTTCATGATAAGTTCACAATCATGATGTTGTACATTAACAAATCAGAACAATTCAGTGGTGATCGTGACTAGCATTTTCAAGTGAATTGTTAGAAGGCAAGCCCACAAAATTAAAACACTTATCATTTGTATAGAAAAATACTGAAATCATTTCTTAGCAAAATAACTCAAAATTAGTACGATTTTGTGTGTGAATAGTGAATAGTGAATATCAAAATTGTTCTTATTAATTTCCAAGGCTGAAGCATATCAAAAAGTTAACTTTTGAGCTCTGATAATCAAGTTTCACTTAAATCTATATTATTATTTATAAATTAAGTAATTAACATACCCAATCATGGTGGACATATCTTCCCCCAGGCTGTCATTAACACTGATATTTGCTTCCTGGTTTGTTGGGGCATTGACAGTGCTGCTTTCCATGGAGGTGTCATCCTAGAATACAACAATGTTTTTGTTTGAAGTCAGTATTGGATTTAATCTTTCAATGAATAAAAACTTGCAGTCAAAATATCACATATCTGTAGAATCGGCAAAACATAAAATATCTAAGATCAGATAGAAATGATGTTTTTAAAATTTAACTTGTTCTTCAATGCATACATAAGAATAACACTAAAATTGCGTAAATTTAAAGCTGTTTTCTGGAGTTCATCAATTATATTTTCAATATACCAACTTATAATAGAGTAAATGTCTCCTTTACAAAAGGTTTTGACATAACCTGGCATAATCAGTGATGGCCTTCGACCCAATGGAACCAACAGTACAATTACCAGGCAAATGAGAAACATGTCATACCTCCTCATTTCTTGAATTCTTGCATTGAATTTCTCGTAATTCATTTTCAAACTGGTTCTTCTCTGCAACAGCTCTGTGTGTGTCCACTTTGATCTCAGCTCTCAGTGTATAGGAATATCAATGTATCCTTTCTAACATTGTTTGTAATCCGTATTAACTTCAGTCAATCAAAAAGACAAAGGGTCGAAAGAAATTGAATAAAGAATTTTACATTAGTATTAAAGAAAGGTAGCCAAGCAACACATAGCATTAATTACTGTACTTTGTACTCACTCAATTTTCATAAATAAATAATTTGCATATGTGTTGTTTATGATGATTTTTTTCAATGAGATGATAAAATTCATTATGAATAAATAACATTAATTGCAAGTTTTGATAATGTTAGTTTCACTTTTGTAACATTAACATAATGAGCTGAATTTTTTTTTATATTAAACAAAAATGAATTATATATAATAATTTCCATTCAGTAAGGATACATTTTCATGATGAACTTGTTGAGGTCTTTGAAATTTCCATCTGAACCCCCTGAAAAAAAATAAAATTCCCTGTCAAACAACCGTATTTCAACATTGCTGTGAAAGCAATTTTCAAACTGCACGAAGTGCCGTAAAATATCCGGATTCTCCTTGACTACAGGGCCATGTTCAAGAGAGGTTTCAAAGTAATCGCTCAATTAGCGATTACTTTTAAAACTCTCTTGAACGCGATTGCGGGCGAACTTTGAGGTTTTGCATCGTGTCGTTCAGGAGAGAACAAGCGCTACTCGAGCGCTACATTAAGCAAAATATGAGCGATTATAAGCACTCGCTGTTATGGAACGGAGCCCAGATGTATTCATATACTCATTTAAAGAACATGACACTAAATTTAGTAAATTAATCAATATATATTATATCATTATTTGAATTATTAAATATTTATATCATGAATTTCGATTCGGATTAATATGCGACAAAACTGGAAAAAATTATACATACTGGTAGATGGAAAACGAAACTAAATTTTGTAAAAAGTAAAATACTCTATTGACATTTCCTGACCTTGTTTCTCCTCCACTTGCAGTTTAAGCTGATCAATCCGCTCCACCACTTCATTCACAACTTGCTCTCTCACGTTTAGTTCTGTCTGCAGTGCTTCAATCTCATCAGCGAAGGGAAACATCTTGTACTTAGCCATATAGTCAATGTAGATACCCTCGTAGTGCTTGAGAATGCCACTGTGTTCCTGTCTGTCATTGAAGAAATAGATATAAACCAACTTAGCACATATTTTTACTCGTAAAAACAGATGTCTGGACCCCCTTTCCTCAATTCACCTAGAGATGCTCAGAATATGACTCCTACCCTACAAAGAGACAAGGCTCTAAACTGTTGCCATGAAAAAAGCTCAAAACCCCAAAAGGCACATCTACATGCTGGAGATGTGTCAAGAAGTTTGAAGTTATGCTCCGAAACCAAACCCTAACCTTCAGAAATACAAAGTCCAAATGGTTTGCATGGAAACAGAAAATAATAAAATTGTAAAAATGTAAACTAAAAATCAAAAAAGAATTCCAAAACCTCAAAAGGCATATATATGTAAAGTAGTTTTGGAGCAACTAAAAACAATAGGAACACCGAAGGCAACCAAAATTTGGCCAAAAACAGAAAGCCTCTTAAAGAGCCATCACGGATGTAAGTGTTTCAAATTTTTGGAAAATATACTTATAACGTCATTCGCCAGAGAAATCTATATCTACAACATGGCATATGTTAAATAATTTTCATATCACGACAATGTATTGCAATTTGGTTTCAAAGAGAAGTATCACTTCGACTAGCGCGCGCTACGGGTATCTGACGTATATAAACAGAGTCCCCTTTTTTGCGTAATACGTACTACACAAACAGTTGGCGCTTCCGAAGCGTGAAGGCTCGTCTCTAGCGCAAGTCGCCATAACAACCCATGTGCTGCACGTGCTGCACGTTTCTCTCTTGCAAAGTTCCCTTGTCACACATTACTGAATGTGACGATTGCTTTACAAACTATGTTTCTAAATGTCCTGAGAATATACACATTATTTCCTGTTTAATATTCTTTTTATTGAGATAAGACCAGCAAATTATGACAAATTTTTACTCTCATTAATTATAAAATTCAAGAAAAATACCTAGTTGGGTAAAACAATTATTCCAATATCTGTAGCAAATACATAATTAAATGAAATGGTAAATAAATAACCATAATTTTTTTTATATATTTCGATTTCTTATATTGCTCATATTTTTTGTTATTCTTTCGTGTCTTTGTTTACTGTGTGTGAGCTAGACCATAATGCTTCGCGCTTGAAAATAATAGACTGGATCTATATTTAGACTGGAAAACACCTTTACTAATTAATGCAATTTCTCGGCTTATTTTAAGTTGGAAAAATTAGGGAAAAATTAAGTGTATTTATTTTACGGAGATAGATTTTTGGAAAAATTTTGATATTTTCATCAACATCCGTGATGGCTCTTTAATTATATCGGAGGGGGCATACTTCAAAGCATGTTGTCCTTAGAAAGTGGTCTTATAACAATAATATCCTTTTCATCAGACTCAAAATGTTTGTTGTTGTCTTGAAATACTATTCCACAGCTCCATGGCTGCGTCCTCAAATTCAGGGAACTGTCAATCAGCATAATACCCATTTCTTTTAGCAAGATTATCTAACTACAACTAAAATAAAGTGTGAAGTCATTGATTTTTTTTATAAAGGAACTTTTCCCAGTGAAACTGTATTTGACTTTTTCGTCACCTTTCTTTTTCGCCATTATCGATGATTGAGTGAAGTTTCCTGTTGAGAGCAACTTCATGCTCCATCAACACCACAGCTGTCTTCCGCAAACTGCAAATATGTAAACAAGAAAAGTGAACAGGATGAAATAAGTTTAGTGACTGAAGAGAAATTGACGAGGATGTGGTAGGAAGTGTGAGGGAAACAAATGTTCATTACTGAAGTTATTAACTGAATTTATGGTGTTTTTTTAAATATCAGTTTTAATGCAAATATAAATAGATACTGAAAATGAGTCAAGGTTCCAAATACGGTATGCAATATTATATATTATGTTTGACTAAAGAGAAATTATACCTGGGTTGTAAAATGTCAATACTTCTGGCCCAAAGAGCTGATAAAATTCAAAGAAGATAATGATTGTGTAGAGACTGAGTAATCACATTTGGCCAACGGCTGTAGCTGCAGCTGGAATAAGTTGAGGGTCCTTACTTTCAACTTCTCAATGGTAAGAGATACTGGTTTGTACACAGGTTTGATAATGTTAATTTTAACCCCTACGATAGTACCGGTATTGGAAAATGTGCCTTTTCAAATCCTATTGGGTAAGATTTTTTTGATTTTTTCCCCGCAGCTATACATTTACCATCCTCGGTTACCCAGGGTTTTATATATGCTCCGTTTCTCTCCACTATATCACCCATGGGAAATTTCATCAGAGAAATCTGTACTCAAATTACCCGCCCTTGATCCGCGTGAGCCAATCAAACCGCTACACAGCTTGGACCTGCGAGCCAATGACAATTCATATTACTTCGTTTGCAAAGTACGCGAGGTCATTTTGTTAGCCATCCGTCACCGGTTATCTTCCTTGACCATTTCCGTCTTATCGTGTTGAGTATTTTCTTTGGTTACTGACTTCGTCACGCCGGCCAAGGGCGGGTAATTTTGGTACAGATGTCGCTGACAGAGTTTCCCATGGGTGATATAGTGGAGAGAAACGGAGCATATAAAAAACCCTGGGTAACCGAGGATGTACATTAACAAGTCAACACTAAACCTATATTCGGCTGTCTTAGGAATAACGTTTGTGTTAGACAAAATGTAAAAGTTAAAAAGTTAAATCTTACCTCTCACAGTTGTCTCTGTTGTGAGTGAACTGCTTGTGTGCTCGTTTTGTATCTTCATCCAGTTGAGTTATGGCCTCTTCCAACTTGACAGTTTCATGTTGCGTTTCCTCAATATCCTTTTCAAGAGCTGTGTTAATAAATTATCCTTTATACTTAAAATAATAATGAATATCAGTTGTGTTCACTGTGCTTGCTTTCTTTATCTTAAAGATCATGATGCTATGGTGTTAATGAATGCCATTTGAAACTTTGAAGAGCACACTATGTTGGAAAAGTGGGGATTTTTTTTGTACAGAATTAGTATTTACTTCATCTGGTAAAAATATCTTGCAGTGTTGTTTCTAGGTGATCTCCTGAGGGGGTCATTTTGGCCATTTCTGAACAAGTGGGACCCTTTGCAATGGTAAAAGTATCCTACTTCTCCAAATTGTAAGGGACACCTGGCCAGAAAGGTGGGTAAATGTCCCCAGGACCCCCTCTAGGAACAACACTGTCTTGTATAATCGTTTAAACAAAATATGCCGATTAGGATCATCATGGCAATTGAGCATGCTACTTCAACATCTACAACATCAGCAAAGTCCGCCACTACCTTGATACTGCCACCTGTAAACTTCTGATGCACTGTCTTGTCACTACTAAACTTGACTACTGCAACTCCCTATTAGTCAACCTCTCTTCAAGATCACTCAAAAATTACAGAGAATCCAAAACTCTGCTGCCAGATGTATCACCCACACTTCCCGATATGACCACATCACTCCAGTACTGCATTCCCTCCACTGGCTGCCCATCCCTGCACGAATCTCCTATAAAATCCTTGACTGCATTTACAACGAGAACTTCCCATACTATCTCAAGCAACTTGTTTCTGTGTATGTGCCCCAGCGAAGTCTCCGGTCATCCTCTGATTCTCTTCTCACCCAACAAAGATCTCCAAACCAACTTTCGGATCGAGCCTTCTCTTTTGCTAGCCCAAAACTGTGGAATTCTCTTCCAAAGGAAATACGAAATACTACATCCAAAGAAACTTTTAAAGCTCTGCTAAAAACCTATCTTTTCACTGCTGCCTACAGCAATTAACATTTCCAGCATTGTCATAGCGCCACTGAGCATCTTAACGGTGGATATTAGGCGCTCTATAAATACATTATTATTATTATTATATAAGATTTCATTTTCAGTTTAAAATAAAAGCTAAGTGTACCTTCTATTTGCTGGTTTTCCTTCTCAATGAGCTTCACATACTGCTGATTTTCAAATTCTGTAAGAAAATGTCAGATAAAAGGACAACAGGAATAATTAAAACATTTGAACGGACAAATGTAATGTTCTCTATTTCTTCAAATTAGCGACGCGTGTAGGTACCTAAACTTTTTTTAGTTTTTTTTTAAAAAGGAGACTCAGACTGCAAGTTTGCAACCAAACTCTGATGTCTTCCAACCGGGGTGTACTCATCCAGCTCAAAATTGGAATTCAAGTTCCATGTGGGTGATTCAGGGAATTTGGATTTGGGCTCGGGTTTATAGTCTATTCCAACAGTGAGTGAACCTTCCAAACTTATCTACAGCACTGTGCCAAAAGTGTTGCAAGAATCACCGTTTCCCCATAAACTCCTATGTTATTTCGGTGTACAATAGATAATAATTTTAATTGTCTCAATTTTCAAAATATTTTACTGAAAATTAACATGGAAACAGAAAATCTACCCTGCTATACGTACAAAATCTCATTTTGGAAACAACATTATTTAACAAAACAGTTGAATGATTATTGTGGTGACGGGTATGTCCATGTTTTCTGCCCTTAGGTCTGTTTAAATGGTGCAGGTGTCAATGAGTGACGTTACAGTAAAAAAATACCCAGTCATTATTTTGCCGTTCCCAAAAACCTAGGTCGAGAGGCTCTACCTGCAACCCCACTGGATAGTATGCGGCTCGCTGTGTGAGGCAAAGCAGTCGGACGACCTAGGTTTCGGTTTATCCATGCACAAAATAAATGAATGTATAACGCAAGCTCTAGGCCAAATGGAAATAAAACGGATGGAAATACCAAAGCAATAGTAGATGGCAAAGACACCTTATTAAAATATCCAGGATAATTTATACAGGGGATTAATTTAGGAACGCAGTACTGTACCGAGAAAGGCATGACAAAACAATGGTGACTGGATATTAATTACTCACCACAACTTTGGATAAGACGATCCAAGTCCATCAATCCATCTCCCGCGGCCATTGTCTCAAACTTTTTAATTTAACAAGCAGCAACTAGAAGAAATATAAGAGATGAATAATTTGTTTATCTTGTTTGTAACCTCTCAAAGAGGAACATCTCGAAATATTTTCAGTTTTGCCGTCTGGAATATTTTGACAACAATATGGCGCCAAATACAAAGGCAGACAACTCTAAGAGGGGAGACAACTCTGGTTGGTCATTTCTATTAACTCCGTTCTGCGTTGAAATCTCAAGCGATGTGGCAAGTTTGAACCTTTGCTGTTAAAATTGGTAATGAAAATCAGATGCAATGGGGAATGTCATAAACAAAAAATTTTATGAGTGTAAAAATGTGTAAATATATTTACAGCGCTGATTGGAACTAGATTGATATCTAATTTTGTAAAAACATTGATGAAATATGTGAGCAACGTGCCTAATGAATGTGCCTTAGAAACGTCGCTTAGAAACTTTATCGTATATTATATTGTCATTAGTTGATTATATAATAAATAAAAACTAATAAGGTGTATTTTTCAAAAGAAATACAAAATAAAGTACAACTGTTGGTCAAATCAGCGGATTGCATTCTGACTTTGCTTATGATTTAAATTATATATATTGGAGTACTTTTGTTTAATTCAACCAACAACACTTCTCAAATAACTTGTATGAAAAAATAATATTACAAATATCAGATGTTTTGCGAATGGACAAAATAATGGCCCGTGGATGAAAGTGGATCAAAGTTTAAAATGTTCTCACTTAACATTGTTAGTTTTATCACGGACTTAAATTACAGTAATTTAAGTCCGTGGGTTTATGTATGTTGCGTCGGATGTTCGCTTCTTCCTGTTGAACTTCATAAATGAAATATGATTAAGTAACGATTTTTTGTCATCTTTATGTTCTTCATGATATTCTACATCATCTACATACTTTAAAAAAACAAATGAAATAAAGAATATGTGACTTTAGAACCTCTAAAAGTGCTTAAACAGCATAAATTGACTAAAAAAGGGGGGGGGGGGATTTCAGATAAATTTTGTGTCAAAGCTTTAATCGGTAGGTTAACATGAACTTTGTAACATATCAAAAAAAGGAAAAAGGTTTAATACTAGAAATGTAGTATTTTAAAGTTTTTAGCATTTTTTTTTTCATTTTCCCATAAACTCCCATGTTAAAATTTTACTTCACCCCATTATCTTACAGGCGTCATATCTCGAAAAAAAACACACTACCCCCTATTTTTAAATGCTGACTTTTCAATCATATACATTTTTTAAATATAAGTTAGAAAAAAAGTTTAATACTATAAATTGAGGAGCGAACATCCTTAATAGAGAAAGATAATTGACATCTTTCTAACAAAGACGACAAACCAAAAATTGTGGCCCTCTACCCTCCCCCGTCATATTTTTTCATATTTTGATTGATCGACTTTTACCCCATCATTAAGTCTATTCAGCTAATGTAAACACAACATATCTGATCCTATCTTGACCCGTCCCAGTCCATTTCAGCAGACATGCTACTGACCCCGATAACAGTACACTTAAGTGTGTGAATGGACAAGCCTGTCATTGAGTCTCTTATACATTATTTAACCTTTCTATTACTCTCAAATACTATGTATGCGTCTAATAGAAAAGCTAGTCTCATTTCTGCCAACAGTATTCCCATTTCCGAAACTTTGAAAATAATAGAAATTCGTATATTTGTTTCTCTAACGTTATGGTTTGGAGAGACTGCGGCCAGGCTAGAGAATGAAGCTTTTTAGAAAAACAAGCGCGTCGATATTAAATTCCTTGCTTTTGTTGAAGGGCTGTGGGGCAAGTCTATGCATGACGCCTGGGTTAGAAAAGAGTATTTACTCATATTGAATTTCTTTTAAATATTCAGGTCAGAACATTCAAGTTTGGACAGAAAATAATGATGTGTGGTGATGAACCATAAGCTTGGTGTTAGAGACGGTTCATCAACTTTTTGTGAAATTATTTACTATTTTAGATCAATTCACATTGACCCGTTTCTTTGTACTTGTTCTTCATCTAAGGAACTTAGATTTGATAAAGTAAATAATATCAATTATGAAAACGAATAATTCCTAAATTAAAAAAAAATCCTATTTAAGATATATCTGCTGTACAGAAGAAAAACATCGCCTCTCTAATTTTTTTCAGTTTACATCTTAGTTTGTTATTTCATTATCATATTTCATTATTCCCATGCATCTTGGCTATACGAACTTATGATAGACTTTTTAAAATGTATCTAAATTAATTTGATCTGAATCATAGTTTAAATAGATTAATTAACCAAAACATCAGAACAATCATCTCAAATTAACCATTGCCACTTGTTCCCTAATCATTTCATCATTCCCAATTTCGTGTTTCTTCAAGGAAGAATCTAGGACTATTCAGAAATGCTATCGAAGATAGATGAACGAACAAAACATCAGAAAAATCACAAAAACTAAAACATTGCCACCTTTGGGTAAACATTTGTCTAATCATTTCACCATTCTCAGTTTCGTGTATATGCTAGGTAGAATTTAGGACCAAAAGATCAGAAATAAACACAAAAACTAAACAATTGCCACCTTTGAGTAAACATTTGTCTAATCACTTCACCATTCTCAGTTTCGTGTATATGCTAGGTAGAATCTAGGACCAAAAGATCAGAAATAAACACAAAAACTAAACAATTGCCACGTTTGATTAAATAGTTTCCTATCCTTTCCCCATACATATGTTCCCGGGTTCGTGTTTGTTCAGGGCAAAATCTAGGACCACTCTGAAGTGCTACCGAAGACAGGGTCTGGCCATGTCACTGTGGATCATCTCGATCTTTCAACATGAATATTTCACCATTCAATCTAGTCTTATTGATTCCATCATCTGGGATGGTTGAGATGCACAGCATACAGACATGGGTGGGGCTTGGAATAACACTGAAGAGCGGACTTATTACAGACGGGGACAGAAGACTTTATTATATTGCACTTTGAGGTTCGAGAGGAATGGTACATCTAAAAGAAAGAGATACTCATCTTTTCTTTTTTAGAAAGAAAATCCTTTTATCTTTCACACATTGTTTAAAGAAATGTATATTTCATAAGCAAGTTTTTTTCTAAATAAACGTATTTCAATCGCGAAACATATGAAAGTTCGTATGCAATTCAAAAGCTATTTCGTTGAAAACGTTAAAATTTTTATACCTGCGAAATATAAATCTGGTAAAAAACTAGCTGTAATGTCAGAACCCCATGACGGACTTAGGGGACTTATAACGTTGCAGATAGCTTCAACTAGATACATAGAAATGTAACTTCAATAACGATGATTGTTTTGTCTTAAATATAAACACTTATTTTACTAAACCATTGCAGTGTTGAATGACATCTAAATGAGATATTATTTTTCATAGGAAATAATTTTGAAGAGATCAATAATAGTTGAAGCGCACGTAAATCACATACAATTCAAATCTTCGAAGAACGCCACCATAACCATAAGTCGAGTGCTGTGATATCATATCAAACTTACATTAACTCATCTTATGACTTTAAATGTGGTATCATGAAAACGCTTATAGAAAATATTTGTATTAGTACATGTAATCAAGATATAGAATATTGCGAACATCATTTTCTAAAAAATAATTCGATTTCAAAAGAGGACATGGTCGAACTTGTGCGCAATGTTAATAATAGTAGACGGGTACAGACGAAGTTTTACTCTCATTAATTTCATGAATTACTGTATTATGAAATACAAAAATAATTGCGCGCATTTCTGTAGAAATCAGTCTTATTGTCGTTTGTTGATTATAAGCTTGAGTGATAGTTCACTATATCCCAATATCATTTGCATTTCATCAAACGTTTATAAATTTTTAGCAAGTCAAAGTTTTTCTTTTAGAAATTGATATCATGAATTCTAAAGAGAATCGTCCTCATTTCATTTTCATTTTTGAAAATCTGTATTTGTCCTCTAACAGTCTATACATCTTATCCAATCAAAACGTCATACAACGTAGACCGAAATTTAATAGGTTTAAACAAATGCTTTAATTTCTTGAATAAAGAAATCAAATTTACTGCTAATCATAAAGTATACTCCTATCCATTTAATGTATATACAACGTAGATTCAATTTGAATGTATTATATATTAATGTTCTCAATATAACGCAACCCAATCTTCTGCACAGCACGGCTGTTCAGTAAAATAATCTTCCGCCTCCCTTCCCTCCAGACAATCGCTCCATGTGGTTGGGTAAATTATATATATACTCCTTGGAATAGACAGCGGGAAGTTCTAAAACGATAATACAAATTTCAATGAATTTCCACTGTGTAAATGCGCCAATCTTGTTCATTGTTATAAGCCATTTGACAAACTGTATGGCTTTATCATTACAGCTACTGCCTCAGGCTGGACTAATCGATGATGCATGCGTTCCCAGCGCATGGCGCTAAAAGGAAAGAGCACTGACTTGAAGAAATCATTGAAATCGAGGTTTGTTTTTAAAAAAATGAAGAAAATGTTTTAGATAGTATTCTTGATAATGTATGTAAGAATGCGCACAAGCACGTATATCTATATCTACACGTACGTATATAGTTTTGTCACATGGCTGTGTAAACAATGAGGGTCTATAATACAGTCTAGGTCATTATTCAGTAAGTCTAGAAAAAAACTAAGAGATTAAATAAATAGAATCACATGGTTGGAAAGAGAGTGATTATAAAGTCTCATAGACTAAGTTTTAGTCTAACACGTGTTAGACCGACTGTTCTCGGTGAATATCTTATTCGTGACTGCAGACATGTGGATATATGTTTTTAAGGATGAAGTTGTTTATGAATGTATGTACGAGTGTTTAACCCCGAGTATCTACACATGGCTATAACATAGCTTAACAGTAATTTAGTGGAGAATCATAGTTCTCCACAAGGCATGAATCGTGTCAGTCTAGATATCACTGGTTAATTTAAGCCTTGCTGCATTTCGTTCACTTTTCTGCGCTATATTCTGCATCTGACCTTCAAAGTGCCCACGGACAAGCTAACACAGAAAAGGTTACGAAATACAGCAATGCTTAGATTAACCTGACACGAGTTATGACTTGCAGGGGGAATCAGAGTTTATGACTGTGATTATGCATGCATGATACTGATTTAAAGGGGCAGTAGCACGTTTTTCTCTCAAATAAGTCGATGAAATGTATTTGAAAAATAATGTCACCAATAGTATAACTCCCTGCTCTCTTCGGAAATTCAAGTTGAAAATGAGTGTACATGGTTTCGGTAAAGCCATAGGCGTCGTTTTGTAATTCGAAATAATAAAATGTGTTCATAATAAAATGGCCGCCGTGCAGGTTTTTTCAGAAAGTCTAACTTAAGCCTGAAAATATGTTTTTGAAAGTGTTGAAATTGTAAAAACATTCAAATGGAAGAAGAAATATGATATTTCGCACATCAAAATTAGTCAATACAAGGGATTATATGGATGTGATATACGTCTTTGGTATATAAGAGACTTTATACATACATATAAAAAATGCAGAAAAGCTTAATTAGACTTGCGCGAGTTATGCATGACCTGCAGCGGAAGTTGACCAAGTTTATGAATGCATCATGTTTAATAAAGTTTTCGTTTATGCCGGTACATGTACATTAAGCCTGAAATTATTTGTTTAAATGATAAAATTGTAAAACCATTCATATGGAAGAACAAATAGCGGGTACTTCGTACATCAAAATTAGTGCATAAGAGACTTTATAGTATACATATATAACCCCGCCCACTCAGGCTCTACCCAGTGACTCATCAGACCCAACGTTCTGTTCGCCTCCTCGCTGCTGGGTTCAAGTATAGGGCAAACTGACCGAGGTTCGGACAGTGTTCCGATCTAAATACTTTCGCTCGTTGTATTTTCAATATTTGACTCTTTAACAGCCAACAATAAGTGGTGAAAGTCGAGAATGGGATTATTGTTCAAAATTCTAAACACTATATTTGTTCATTATATGAAAAAATATGTAATTTAGCAGTTTTAGGCGAGTATACCAATTCGCCCAAGGTTCGGACAGTTTTGACCTTGGTTCGGACAGGGTCGCCCGAAGTTCGGACAGTTCGTTTTCAGTCCGGCATGGACACAGAAAGGGTGAAAGATAAACTGCTGTGCGCTATTTGTTTCAGCCTGTAATGTACTTTTAATAATTTTTTTAAGTAATTAGTAGGCAGGATAATTAATTACATCTATTCACATGCAGGTAAGAACGTTTTGTGTCACGTGTAAAAGCTCTGAGCAATAAGAATAGCTCACATTTTTTAAATCTATTCAAATCGATTTCACCTTTACCATGGGCCGGGTACAGTATCATTTGATTACTACTTGCTTACAATTTAATACACATGCATCTGTTAAAAAAAACTTTTCAGAGCACCGTAAATCTTTGATTTAAGAAATTGCATAAAAATTATCAAGGAGTCTAAGCAGGCTTTCATTGTAATCATAATCGATCAACAGCCGTGTTTATCCCGCCGTCCTAAGTGATGCGCATCATATTTTAGCGTTTGTGGTTCCAATACATCATAAGAAATTTCGAACAGTATTAAAACAAATAAAATATATGCAGGTAATAGTTCAAGTAATTACTCGGCTATAATTAAATGATTTACGGTACTCTAACCACGTGTAGACGTAAATAAAACCTCTCGGGGGACCGAGAGGGATGTGCGTTGGCAACAATGTTGTACATGTGCATTAATTGTTTAATTGTTATTCTTTTCATACGTTATAAAATATGATAATGCTTAGTAAAAACTACAGTGTAACACATTGAAGTTATTAACCTAATAGATATAGTTGGAGTTATGTGATACGCATTGTTCATTTGTAACACATTTAGATAACTTGGTATTCTTTGTAACATTGAGCCAAACAAAAGATGAGAGTCGACAAGTGACAAGACACAAATAATCAATCATTTCAACACCATACAGTGCCCTGTTAGCGGACATGTCGATCAGTTTCCTCTCTTCAGTGTTTGCGAGTTGATTTTGTACCCCATTCTTAGCATACACTTTTACCCTGCCTTTATTTATTTAACATTGACCCGATCAGAAATTGTAGATTACGCAACGTTATATATCTTGGAAGCTTTTCTTATAAACAGCAAAACAGCTTTCATAAGCCTGGGGACTTGACATGTTTCTAACGCAGCTTTTACTTGTCTGGCTGACTGGTTACCGGAGATACGGCCACTATGACGTCATTGTAATATATGACGTCATACAGGCATCGCATATAACGGCGCCATATTATTAGAGTACTGCCCCATGCAAAACAATCTTACTTTGTTGTTTTACTGTCCATTATGAAATTCCCGCGTGAAACTAAAAATGTTCCCGCCATTTTATTCAGCAGCCGGAAGTGTCCGAACCTTGGTCGATTTGTGTCCGAACTTTGGTCTACTAGTGTCCGAACCATGGTCAAACCTGTCCGAACCAAGGTCATTTTGACATGTTATCATAATCGCAATTCTAAACCCAAGAATAAATTTGAAAGTACTAAAATACAAAGTTAATCGACTACCTAATTGTTTCTTCATGTACCTGCATATATTTGAAAGAATATGATCGCTTCCTTCATTTCCTGAATCGTCACACAAAATTTACGTTGACACAAATATTTTGTCGATTTCTTTCATGAAACCGGTATTTGTACCACTCGCTAAATTTCATTTTTTAAAGTATATCTGAATGTCAGATATTTCTCAAAAGAATCAAGTATTGTCAGAAATTGAACAGAAATATTTAGAAACCAACGGAGTGTTACACTTTGCTTTGTTTTTGCGTCAGCTGTAACTTGAAAGTGTCCGAAGTTCGGGCGACTTTGGGTGGTGTCCGAGCTTAGGTCAGTTGGGCAAACTGACCGAGGTTCGGACAGTGTTCCTATCTAAATACTTTCGCTTGTTGTATTTTCAATATTTGACTCTTTAACAGCCAACAATAAGTGGTGAAAGTCGAGAAAGGTATTATTGTTCAAAATTCCAAACACTATATTCGTTCATTATATGAATAAATACGTAATTTAGCAGTTTTAGGCGAGTATACCAATTCGCCCAAGGTTCGGACAGTTTTGACCTTGGTTCGGACAGGGTCGCCCGAAGTTCGGACACTCCGTTACCAACCCTGCATGGACACAGAAAGGGTGACAGATAGACTGAAGTGAGATATAAGTTTCAGCCTAGAATATTCTTTTAGTAGTTTAGGAAAGTAAATGGTAAGAAAGATAATTAATTACATCTATTCTGATGCAGGTAAGACCTTGTTTGTGTCGCCTGTAAGAGCTCTGAACGATAAGAATAGCTCACGTTTTCTATTTATTCAGAAAAAAATTCACCTTTACCATGGGCGTTGTTACGTTATCATTTGGTTACTACTTGCTTACAATGTAATACACATGCATATGTTAAAAACAACTTTCAGAGCACCGTAAACCTATCGTAACTACATCGAATGATCAATGAGTCTGAGCAGGCTGTCATTGTGATTTTGATATACGACTACGATAGGAAGCAGCGATTATAAAATTTTAATTCGGTTTAACCGGCGTTTAATCAAGGCAGGCGTGTATTGTTTTCAGAAAGCCCTGTGCAAGGGCGTCTTTTCGAGGCAGGTGTCTATTCAAGGCAGGCGTGTAATTAAGGAAATACGGTAAATCATAATCAGTGTACAGCCGTGTGTATCCCGCCTTCCTGATACGCAACATAGTTTAGCGTTTGTGGTTCAAATAGATTTATCTTTTTTAACTGTTGCATTTATTACAATAAACTCAAACAACAGTTTAAAGCGGCGGTAGCACGTTTTTAGCTCAAATAAGTTGATACAATGTATTTGAAAAATAATTTCACAACATTAAAACACCCATCTCTCTTGGGAAAATCAAGTTTAAAATGAGTGACTGTAAATGGCTCAGTAAAGCCATGGATGGGAATCGTGTTTTGTAGTTCGAAATAAATTATCATTATAAATGGGAAATTTGAAAAAAAACGACAGCCCCTTTTAGAAATTTCGAACAGTAAAACAATCAAAGCATATATGCAGGTAATGGTTCAAGTAATTAATGTAATAGCAATTCAATGATTTACGGTACTCTAACCACGTTCAGACGTAATCAAACTTCTAAGGGGAGTGGGGACCGGGAGGGGTGTGCTAACGCACTCTTCATCGCAACAATGTTCTACATGTGTATTTATTCTTCAATTGTAACTCTTTTCATATGTTATAAAATACGATAATGCTTAGTAAAAACTACAGTGTATCACATTGAAGTTATTAATCCTAATAGATATAGTGGGAGTAGAAGATACACATTGTTCATCTGTAACACATTTAGATAACTTGGTATTCTTTGCTACATTGAGCCAAACAAAACAAGAGAGACAAGTGGGTTTTTAAGACAAATATTTAATCAATCATTTCATTTCATCTGGGTTTTTTCTTGTCTCTTCTTCATGCGTTCAGCCTTTTTTCTCTCTCTTTCTTCTCTGACAGCGGCAGCTTCGACTTTAGCCCGGAATGCTGCGTCTGATGAAATAATAAAAAACTCCGACTTCTTCTTCTTCTGTGGTGGAACGTAATTGATAGCATCAAGATGTGGCACCTGAAAAATAATTTAGAAAATTTAGAGCATACCCTACCCTTTCGTCTTACATCGTCTATAACACACATGTGCGATACAACACACATTACAACAATGTGCAACAGTAACATTCTATGACATTTATTCGGGCCCTGTCATTTGCACTATTCGAACCCACACTCTCCGAGTCAGGCAACTAACGTCAGCACTAACATGCATGTACATTGTATTTCGAATGTTATTTATATATACTTTACCTCATGTCTGGGAAGGGGCTCCTCCTGCATTTCGATCTGTATCTCCGTGAGCTGGTCCGTGCTCTCATCCTCCTCCTCGGGCTCCAGGTCCATAGGGGGGCTGTTGTACACGAGATCACCGTTGGGCAGCAGAGACACGCCCAGATCCTGCACCGTACTGCCAGCAGGTAGCACCTCTCCTTCCCTCGGGTCCAGGTCCAGGTCCAGGTCCCGGCCAGGGTCCAGGTACTGGTCCACTTCCAGGTCAAGGTCCATTCCCCCCATGTCAGACTGGGTCACACCGGCTTCTCCTCCAAGGATTAAATCCATCACCAGCCTTAGGTCATCATCATCGTCTCCCTTGTCTGATGTCACATCTGTATATACATAAACATATAGGCTATGTACATCAATGATTCATGTTTATAACATTAAGATATTAATATAATAGTGTCAATTATTGGCCAGTTTTAACAGTATGAGCATTGTCTTATAGTAATCGTGATGAGAATATATAACTGTAACTTGACGACACTATCATTATTATTATCATTACCAATTGAATATAATGTCGTTTGAATAACATTAAGATGACCATGTACCTGGAACTGAAGCTGAACAGTTAACGGTGGATATATGTGTGCTTTATAAATATGCACTAGTCTTGTATTATTATTATTATTTTAAAAAGAAGATATTTACATCAGTTTGCATATGCGTATATTGTACACTTACAGTAATGTTTGCGTATATATTATTGTTATGAAGGTATATCTCAGGAAAGTTTTATTTTGATGTTAATTTATCAAGTAACAATGTCAATTTATACTTGTGTTTTAGGGACTATCACTTATGTGGTTCAAGGAAGTTTTTCTTCCAAGTATTGGACCTGCAAGACCACAGGTGCTAATCAAGGTTTGCTGTCCATACGGAAAGCTGCCAATGTGTATAACGTTGCAAAATCTACAATTTCTGATCGGGTCACAGGCAGGATAAATATGTATGCAAAAAACGGGGTACAACCTCAACTCACGAACAATGAAGAGAGGAAGTTGATTGACCTTGGTCGATTTGTGTCCGAACTTTGGTCTACTTGTGTCCGAACCATGGTCAAACCTGTCCGAACTAAGGTCATTTTGACATGTTATCAAAATCGCAATTCTATACCAAAGAATAATTTTTATAGTACTAAATACAACTCTAATCGACTACCTAATTGTTTCTATATGTACGTGGATATATTTGAAAGTATATGGTCGCTTCCTTCATTCCCTGAATTGTCACTCAAAATTTACCTTCACACAAATATTTTGTCGATTTCATTCGTGAAATCGGTATTTGTACCATTCGCTAAATTTCGTTTTTAAAATATACCTGACTCTCAGATATTTTTCAAATGAATCAAGTATTGTCAGGAAATGAACAGAAATATTTAGAAACCAACGGAGTGTTACAATTTGCATTGTTTTTGTGTCAGCTGTAAATTGAAAGTGTCCGAAGTTCGGGCGACTTCGGGTGGTGTCCGAGCTTAGGTCAGTTTGCCCTATCCCATTACAGTGGTGTAGGCACATACGATTAATTTCGAGTTCTTCCAGTTGTCGGGCGATCTGAGAGAAAATGTACAGAACGTCCCAGAGTTGGGATCAATGTTCTAAAGTCCTCTGAAGAAGATTTTAGTATTTGCTCCTTGAAATGCATTTCATATTTACATTTCATATATTTTGCGCTTTCAAAATTTTATCAAGTAAAAATTTTAACCACAGTCATCAATTAATTCATTCACACTAATGCAGATAAGTACTATTGTATCGTGGAATACTGATAGTCAAAATGCATCTGATTTCATATAAATATTGAATTAATCGAAACAACCGTATGTGAGTACTTTCTTTTGCCCGGTAGTTTAATAAGTCGAATAGAATATATATGTGTGTTATGCAAGGCAATGTGTTCAACACATACTTCAAATTATGCTCTCTTATTAAGGCAAAAAACATGTTATTGAACTACTTTGAAACAAATGTATTATAAAAGCATCATAAATGGTTAGATTTGATGTGTAACTGTTTGAAATCAACATTATCCATTTCCATCTAAGATTTATTTCTGATATTGATGCATATATCTCATATACATTAGAATAAAACTATCTTTATGACACAAGATGTACTTTCCATCTTTAAATATTCATTTTCGTTCATTGCCAACTGTTCACAGTCGTAAATACTGTCATCAATGTATATTGCATGTGTTGTTGTTTTATCGAGAAGTTCTGACTGTTGTCTAAAATTACCGTTTATAATGAACGTCGATTTAGTATAGTGAGGATATAAACGTGAATGTAATGATTTCTGATCGAAAACCTAGAGAGAGACAAAACACAATTTTGGGTTGGTAATGTTTTAATAGATCGTTCAACTTCTGTGCGTGTAAATGGGACGCGTAGTTTCGGTATAAGACTGCTGCTCGATTTTCATTGAAAACAAGTCAATTGCAATCATCATATATTCAGCGGGTGTGGGGGAATAATAGAATATGCAAGCTGAGTGAAATTATTTGAACTGAAATCCGCAAATATCATATGATATTTTGGCACGTATTGAAGACAAATCAAATACTACGAAAAATACTGAATGACCCTTTTAAACACGTGAACGTGAATGCTTACTATGCAAAATGATCGAATATCAAAAACTATCTTTGAGACGGCCCCTAATTGTACATAGCTTATCTATAGACGCCTGTACGATTGCGGTTAAACCTGAATTACAGTCATGACGAATGAGATCTTTACCAGCAACTTGAAATCGATCTGAAGACGTATGAATAAATCAAGTATTTTGAATACAAAATTAGTGGTGGTATGTAACTCGATAAATGACATGTAAAATTTATGGGTAAATGTTCCTAATTTGGTATATTTGTAGTTATCTTAAACTATCGTTTACTCTGCGTCTGTTAACTAAATACTTTAAGGATTTTCGTGAATGTTGCTTCAAGAGTAATCAGCGGGCAGCCGGTGCAGAGTAATACATCAATCAGTTTCAAGGGTTATAACAAGGAGAACGACAATTTAACGACGTTTTAAATTCATTTAATGAAATAAACTTTTTTTCCCATGTTGCGACTTTCTGACATTTTGAAGAACGTAATTTTAAAATTGACATTCCCAGGTTTGTTAAAAGAGGGTGACAATTATTTTAAAAAATTATTTAATGAAAAAGATTGATTTAATTGTGTAAATCTCTGATATATCATGAAATGTGCTTTTAAACATTCATATGAAAAAGATTGAGTAACATATATGAAAAGGAATGGTTATAGTGTACAGGGTTGTAAATAATTCAGAAAGTTTGTAGACAATTTAAAAAAATACTTTGTAGAGATTATAAAGCAGGATACGAGTTATATACAACATAGTACACATGCTAAAAAGTACCTATTTTGAGGAAGAGCGTGCATCAATGTGTGACCATACTGACACCAAACATTTAAAAACCTATTCAAGATTTCAAATGACTTTTTTTTATGACTCCAGGTTGCGCATGATGTCTTAATGGTCATCTAAATAACACTCTTCAAATAATAGTAAACTTAAGATATGTTTGAAATGGGAAGAGAAATTTGACTGTCACTTTGAACGGCACAAGGTTTTTGATATTTATAAATATAAAGATGTCAAACTCCTGGAGTTTCAATTTAAGTTCTGACATGGACTCATATATTCCAAAAGGGAATTGTTAAAAATGAAATTGATAGATTCAGACACATGTAGTTTTTGTAAAGACATGCAAGAATCAGTTTGTCATGTACACTGAGATTGTAATGTAACCAACAAATTTTGGAATGACCTTGAGAATTGGATAAATACTTATACCTAAGCCAAAAATTCAAAATTACAAAATATCTGGTTTGGTTTGGTACTTTGCATCAAAAAAAAAAAAAAATACTAAACCAATTCATTTTCTCTTCAAAGAGACATATTTATTTATGTAATATCAAAAATGCAATTCCAAAATTAAACAACTATTTGAAAACTTTAAAAATGATCTTTCAGGCTGAAAAATTCATTGCAAAAAGAAACAATGACACAAACTAATTTGAAAGCAAATGGTTTCCTTTCATCCCATATCTCAGTCCTTAAACGTGTGTATATATCTCAATTGACTATTGTCTTGTATACTCAAATAGAATTTTTAATTATTTACCAATTCAAACTGTCTTTTGTTTACCATTGATATCATATTGAACTTGTAACTATGAAACTATGGGAATAAAAAAAAACAATTTAAAAAAAAACAACAACTAAATAACACTCTCAACATTATTCAATAACCTAAAAGGATTGTGTATAATCTGTATAAAACAGAATACAAACATGTACTCACATTGAAAATTATTTCGTATTTTGCTTCCGCATTTCGTTTTTGTCTGTTTCTGTAACGTTTTCCTTTGAACGGTCGACATTATACCATGGATATTGCCGTTTCGCCAGTGTTGAACAATTCAGCACAATCTATAGGGAAAATCGTTTAACTTTCTGCTTTTCAGAAGCATGCTACTATCTGCTCAATCTGAATCTGAATCTGATCTTTAAAAGATGTGCAGTTGAAATAATATTGATTGGCCGTCGAAGTTTGCATCTCGGAAAGGTCAACTATATAAGTCCCTTTAACACTTTCCTTAAAAAAGGTGTAGCATATTAGATCGCAGTGGCTCTTATAAAATATTATTTTCATATTTGTTTCTCTGATTTTGCATTTTTATAAACAAAATATTTTCAAAGATTAAACGTTAGTCTGTTGTAACCTATACCAGAGTATACAACACGTGAGGATAATAGAGTATACAACACGTGAGGATAATAGAGTATACAACACGTGAGGATAATAGAGTATACAACACGTGAGGATAATAGAGTATACAACACGTGAGGATAATAGAGTATACAACACGTGAGGATAATAGAGTATACAACACGTGAGGATAATAGAGTATACAACACGTGAGAAATATAGCACACCGTGTCACTATTAAAGTGGCAGTAGCACGTTTTTTGCAAAATTTATTTTTTCAAATTTCCTATTTATAATGATAGTTTGTGCTATTTAAATTTACTTTAGAGGGTAAAGCATCCTACTACACAGACCAATTGTCCGTAGTAGTGATTACGGTTTTGCGTATAAAGCAAAAAATTGCATGGCGGCCATTTTATTGTGAACACAATTTATTATTTTGAATGACAAAAACGATCCCCATTGCTTTAGGGAACCATGTACACCCATTTTTAACTTGATTTTCCAAAGACAGAAGGGTGTTTTATGATTTGTGAAATTATTTTTTAAATACATTTCATCAACTTATTTGAGCGAAAAAACGTGCTACTGCCCCTTTAATCCATCACACAACATACTTTGATAACATATGCAAAAATTCTGGACATACAGCTAGACATGCCGCGGAGTGATCAGTGAACGTGATCAAGAACGCCATCCACGGTACCAAAGTGGTACTTTGCCCCGAACTATAAACGAACATGCGCTTCGTACCCATATAGCATGCATAACAAGAGACAAAATAGTAATTCCGTATCACGATTAATCCACATGCATCACACTGTTTATTCATCATACAACATACTTTGATAATGAACGTCATCAAGAACGCATTATCCTGTACCAAAGGGTTACTTTGCCCCGAACTATAAACCAACATGCATTTGGTACCCATGCTCGAGTACGCTTACACGACACAGTCTACAATAAAACAATATTAACACCTTGCCACGTTTAATCCATACATTCCCAGATAAATACCATTTGGCAAGACAAATTAATAGTAGAAGCTCCCCAGTAGACTAAGGCTGGGATAGTAGGTATACTCTATTGTTAGCCTCTGATCGATTATAGATTGACATTGGTAGTCTATGTGAGTTGACCTACATTGTACGCATTTGCACTCAAACGCCTCTGTACCACTATAACGGCCAATCAGTCCACAGTTCAACCGACTAAGAACGGCTCGATCGGTACATGCAGGCAGGCATGCAGCCGTAAAATTAACACCCTGTCTTTGAAATAAGAACTGTGCCGTTCAAGGAATGTAGAGAATGGCTTTATATCCTGTTAATGATTTCTCAGTGTGTATATACATTTTGTAAATTAAAGATGGCATTTCTGTATTTGTTTCAGTGCATGATCAAGGACGCTTCAATTCAATACAAATGTACTAAGTTCAGTAATTAAGAGGTATACATGGATCTATATGATCTATATGAAAACCTATGAAACTAGTGTGCGATACTTCCCTCAGAAGTAGTTTAGAAGTTAATAGGATGAAGGGGAATAAGCTCCATTGATGATCAACTTCCTGAAAAGTATTTATTCTGAAAATATCACCATTTTATTAAGAATTGAAAAGGAGACTCCTTTTCAATATGTTTTTCAATATTTGTTTCAGAGTCTTGATAGTGTTGGACTAAACTTGGTTATAAGACAAAACCTTTCCTTACAGATGTTGTCGTTATAAAACACTATGAAACGTTATAAAAAGTGTTAATTGTTAGTGTTACAAGTTGTTTCTGCACATGTACGTACACATTTAGGCATATGATACAGATACATGCGAGATAGGTTGTTGATTATACGTTATTTAGCTCATCAGGGCTTTATTATCCAATATCGAAGATCTAAAAAATAGAGCAATGGGCTCTCTATAGATAACCCTTTTGCATGCTTTATAGTCCAAGGTCACACACATTTATGGATATTAGTTAGACAAACAGGTTTTGACAAGTACTATCGGCTAATTCAGATAGTACCAACTGCCATATAGGGGGTTCATTCAAATTAACGCAGTTAAATGCTGTTAAGGGTGGTACACATATTGTAATTAAAGGCACAAACATACGCACCCTTGAATACAATGAAATAACATGTTTAAATGAAGAATAACATAACATGAGTTTGTAGCTATATAGAATGCTCCCTTTAAAACCTCCCTTGACCAGGGTATAGCAGAAATCTCAATAAGAGAATAATTTAAAACAAATTAAGCAACAAAAAATTCCCATTCATTTAGACTGAAGCTAATATTCGCATGCACAAAGAGGTCCGGCAAATAAGGCCCCTTTGAAGTGAAATGATATAGAGGATATCTGTTTTCCCTTGAATCATATCACGTTTAGCTCATTGCTTGAGGCTGAAAAGTAGACATTTCATGAGAGGCGTGTCGAGATGAGATAAACATTCTATGTCAAGGTAAAGCAGATATTGTATGTATTATACATGTATATCCTTATTGTTTTATGTTGAAAACAGACACGGATCACAGGAACTTGATATCGTAATTAAAACGTAGGTAAAACGTAGGTAAAATGTAGATTTTAAAAAACCTACACCCTATATATTTAATTTACATAATAGGGTGTAAGTATTTTTACGTACGTTTTATCTACGTTATAATTACCGTACGATATCGAGTTCCTGTGAGCCTTTTACGTGTTCATAAACCAAAATTACACTTCCCATATATATTAAAGAAATTATATGACCTATTTACGAACCAACATCTGTTTTTTGTGTGTGTTGTAGATAAGTTCTAAAATTACGCTTGACCAATTGACGCGCACCATCAGGGATACATTGTCCGGTTTTCGATCATAAATTGCAACTTTCATCTTAGTATTGTCACTATATACCGAATGAACTTGAATTAAAATGATAATTTTCAGCAACAGTCAGTACTACTAGATAACGTTTCACCATTTACAACGTAACGTCGTTTGACATAATGTGACTCCCAACAACAGACTTAAAGGGGCAGCAACACGTTTTTTGCAAATTTTTATTTTTGCAAATTTTCCATTTATAATGATAGTTTATGTCATTTATATTTACTTTATTGGGTAAAACACCTTATTACACAAACCAATTATCCGTAGTGATAATACCGATGTTGCATATAAAACAAAAATTGCATGGCGGCCATTTTATTGTGAACACATTTTATTATTTCGAAGTACGAAAAACGATTCCCACGGCTTTACCGAACAATGTAAACTCATTTTTATCTTGATTTTCCGAAGAGAGAAGGGTGTTTTACTATTGATGACATTATTTTTCAAATACATTTCATCGACTTGTTTGAGCGAAAAAACGTGCTACTGCCCCTTTAATGTCCCTTTACGTTAAGTCCCTATATTTACACCGTATGTCAAAAGGTTGAAGAAGTCATATAAGAATATACTCCCGGACAAAGAATTATATGGGTCTATGCTCGTCTTTTCACGAACCAACGCTGCCCAGGCATTTCGCGTGAAATACGTCGATTACAGCTCGGCGCTGCTTGACAATTCGCACGATTGAACTGTTCGCTTTGAACTGAAGGGCAGCGCAATGTTGATCGAACTTGTAGAGAAAGGTAGATTGAATGATGCCATGACCTATTTTTTATTATTATTTAACGACTGCGGGGGTTATATTGGAGGTGTGTGAAAAAGCGTGATAGGAACGCCCACTTGACTATCATTGGGTTGATCTGTAGTACGTGTTTCGTGTTAGCAGTTTGGCAGATATATATTTGAAGTCGTCTCAATGTTTTGAAGATTATGTAGGCGGGAGTTGTCCATGTATCTTGTCTCGTTTTTGTATTCAACGACCTCTGGTTAATGGAAGTTTTGTATTTTTTTGAAAATATGTTTTTGTTATTATTGTTTTATTTCTGAGGTATTGAATATATAACCATTCACTGACGGAAGGTGGTGCACATATACATTATTACCCGAGAGAGTGTACCATGCGACTTTTACGAAGTGAGTGTGAATGTTCGTATTGCCCGAGCGAGGGCGAGTGTTTTACACAAATTTGCTTGTTGGTAAAAGACACGAAGCAGAGATTATATTTATCATCCAAAATCCTTTTGATTTTTTTTTTTAATATTTTTTTTTCATCTCTGAATCACCATTAGGGTGATGATATCACGACACTGTGACGTCATCATGTTTGACACCATACCATTGTGATTGTGATGTCATGTGGTTGATGGTTACAGCGAGGGCATTGTGCAAAATCTAGTGTCTGCTAGGAGATATCGCTTTATCACACACACTCCTGTGGATTAGAGTTTTGGAAGATAAATAGAGAATCTGACCTAAGTCACATGTGGCTTCTGATACATGAGTTGATAAAAGTAACAAATATCCGAGGCTTGTGATTTCTATTTATCATCCAAAACTATGTGTTACTGGAGATATCGCTTGTGTGCATGGGATAAAGCGATATCTTCCAGGAGATATCGTTTGGACAGTACATGTAGCACAATTCACCCTGCCACCGTCAACTACATGGCTTACTCTCAATCTGCCTACGTCTCGATCTGCCTACAGTCAAAATAAAAGTGTAGGCAGACCGAGAAAAAATCAGACCAACCCTATGTTAGAAGTAAACTTGACCATATCTGACAACAAAACTCAGCAAAGACTTATAATTGTATGTGTTGTAGTTAACATGATATATTTTGATACATAAAGTATAGAATATTTACATAACCGATTTCACATTTTTTATGTCATCTACATTTATTTCATTTATATCACATTATATACCATACAGCTACATGTATAAATTGTTTACACCGCAAACAAAATGATAACATGATATATTTTGATATAAACACTTTGATATTAATTAAGCAACACCCTAGTTTGTAAACTGAAATGTGTTGCTCTGGATTGTTAGAATAATTGAACGATTTTATCACCAAAGACATAACAATTGGTTATTTAGCGACGTATTTATTACCGAATCTTTCATAATATTTGAATCGGATCACTGTCCTAACTTCGGTTTGCCCTAACTGACATATTGTCTTCTTTCAATTCGGAACGATTTCGCTGTTAAAAAAATTGGGTGTTCCTTAATTAATGTCCATGTATATATAAAGTATAGAATATCTGCATATCAGATTTCATAGTGTTATGTCATCCATCATCCACTTTCATTCAATAGATACTTTACAGAGAAGATTTGGTGGACTCATCACCTAGCTGAACTCAAGCAAACAATTAAAAAAAACCCCAAAAAACAAGTTAACAAACTAACAATAGAGTTCATCTCATGCTGTTGTGATTTGGTGGACCCATCACTAGATAATTACAGTCTCAAAATAAGCTGTTAAATTTTTCTAATGGGTAAGTTTGGGTAAGTGTCATGTACATATTTCTCAGTGTGCCTACACTCCTGTGACCAACCGACCTTGACATGTGTTGTTTGAAGCTGTAGGCAGAACGAGTTGTAGGCAGATCGAGAGAATACCAACTACATGACATCATAATGCTTTCACATCACCGAGCAATGACATCGCAATTTTATGACGTCATAAACACAATGACGTCACAAGGATATGCCGTCACTGCACTGTTCCAAACAGATATACAATCATTGCATTGTATTCTGTATACATATCACAAAATTATTATATGACGAGCAGTGAAATACTGGGATTTATCAGTGAAATAAACTGTATATCAAGCTACAGTGAAAATAACTTATATTTTCACTGCGAACGGTGACTGATATCATTTGACGTCATAAAACAATGGTCTCACGCGGCGAATTGGCTTATGACGTCACAGTGGTACTGTGGTGACGGGCTGTTCCTAGCGGCCGCTCGGCGTGAAAATGACCCTTTTCGGACTTAATTACAAGGACAATATCATATAATAAATAGAATATCCGTCAATTCTTGACAAATACCATGTTTATCTCATCTCGTGAGGTAGAAAAGTTATATATTTTCACTCGTGGCTGCGCCACTCGTGAAAATATAACCTTTCTACCTCACTCGATGAGATAAACATGGTATTAGTCAAGAAAAGACAGATATCCTCTATATATCTATCTTTTAATCATGCTTGAAAACGGTACAAGAATCTGTATCGATCGAAACGTCGCGCCCTCCCAAAAAAGAAGTAGCCATCCATACACTTGTCCTTATTTGACTTCCAACTTCTAAAATGCCACTTTAAAAAAGTTACCACTAACTGGTTTATTAAAAATGGAAGTATATGAAATTTCGTTTGGTATCCTCTATAAATTTAACAAGCGAAAAATTACTATTTATAAAAATCATTTCAGCATATTCACTTATAGGTTATCATGCAATTTAAAATTGTTGTCATTAGCACCTTCTCCTAAAAATTAAAGGTAAAACTGAAATCCGATCTAAGAGATCATTTAAAAAAGCAAAATGTGATAAGTATATATGGTTTAGCGAAGTAAACGTTCCAGAGACCATGCATGCATGATTTACATATACATGTGGGCCTATGCATTCTTTAAATCTGTTTATGCTCTATAGTTTCGCATGCGTATGCGAATCTGACAGTGTGCTGAGTGGGTATCCAGATGATATAACTTATCACATTCATAGTATGTTATATATGATCATGATGCATTTAACCGAGTCATTAAAAAATATTGATATTTTCATACGCGATGAGATCATATTCCACATTCAATAAAACAGGTTGAGGCACTGGGTATATTTATCAGAGAATTAATGCAAATTTAATTGGAAACGAAAGAATCAACGTCAACTATCTTTGTTTACGTTTTTACTTCATGTGTGACAGTGCGGAAATCCATTTTACCGTTATGTGGGTCAAAGGTCTGCTGCTATGCAACTCTGCTGGGGGTAATGAAGCCACTTTAGCGCACTTCGGTTTCGCCATGCGCTTCGAGATATAGTGCCATGTTTAATCTACTAACTGTCAGCTCGTTTCATCAAAAACTGTTATGCATTAACTTTATATCCCAAATCTTACGACAATTTCAGATTTTTTTTATATTCGTAAATCATAAAAGCAATTTTGTATGAAACGGAAATAGCGCATGATGACACGTGACGTCACAAGGTAAGGAACACGGTGAAACAAGCACCTGCAAGATGGCGGAGCTCGAAAGTTCCCTGACAGCTATGGACTGGCTCCACCGCCTTAGGGTGGGTGGGGCAATGGGAGGGACAGGTTTAGGGGGTCCGAATGGCGCCCTCGATACCCTGACCAAGGGCCCAGGGGGTCAGTTGGCGATGAGAAAAAGTCCAAACTCTCCCCTGGATACTCATGCAACGTATGAAAACCAAGGGCATCAGATTCAGAAAGATGGAAAACCACCGTACAGTTACGCTAATTTGATCACGTTCGCTATCAACAGTTCGACGAAGAAGAAAATGACACTCAGTGAAATATACCAATGGATTTGTGATAATTTTCCATATTACAAAGATGCTGGGAACGGATGGAAGGTAACTAAGAAATTTCACAACACCTGTATTCTGTCCCTGTCAGCAGGTAGACTAAATGAAATTTCTGATATAAATATAAACCATCTCAGTTTCTTATTCAGAGAAAATATATTACATTTTCATGTTATTTATGTTCAGTATGTGCTGGCTGCCTTTGACATGTATTTAAACATTAAATATATTCCACTATGATTACAAATTTCATCAGGTGTATGCACCTGTACGATGAAAACAGTTTACCTGCGCATACCTGGCCAAGTTAAAAATAGGAATCTGTGAAATCCACCCTCACACAGAGAATAGGTATTGGGATTGATTATCTGATTATTGAGGACCAGATCTGATTATTTGATTACATCATTAACACCTGCTATTTAAATTACCTCATCAAGGTAATCTGCTTATGCCATCACAGGTGCAGATCATGACAGTTGATTGGCTCTGTTGATTGGTTCCACTTGAGTGAACAAATCTGCCCTGCTATTTCATGGCTGAAACGGGTTTCAATTAAAAAACAATTTCATTCCTATAAAAATTTTGTTCAAAGTCAAACTTAAAAAATCAGCACGAGGTTAAAGATTTCATCATTAAAAACGGGACATTATGTCATTATAGAGGGTAACAATGTTTAATCATTTATGTTTTTATTTCACACTTAGCATTTAACAAATATATAAAAATCATGAAATACACTTAATCAATTTACTCATTTGGATAAACAATAACAACTATGTTTGTTTTTCAATCCATGAATGATGTAGATATGATTAAGATTTATAAAGAAAAAACAAACCATTTGTGTAACAAATATAAAAACAATATTTGATAACATTTATGATGAATATCATGTCATGTTCAACTGTTGAAATGAACAATGTCTACATTTATAGACTACAACCATATTCATAAGAACCTTTGACCTCATTATCCATAAAAAGGAAGTTTCAGAAATGAAAATAATAAATTTACAATTTTGCAACTAAATAGATTATCTTGTCGAAAGTGACATTGTAATATTCATCAATATAGTTATGGTTTTATCTTGTATTTAATGTTGTAAACTATAGCTATTTATTCACTTTATATTGAAACCTTTTCTGTGTAAAAAAGCAAAAATGGCATTGAAATTTGTAAAATTTCAAAAAGTATCTTAAAATGAGTATCACATCAAGATGACAGTAATATTATGAAAACATTCATTATATACATGCATTTCATCAGTCTGACTTAGGTTACTAGGTCAAAACAACTTTTATTAGTATACTGTAATAAGTTGACAGTGAAATAAGTTCCTCTCTGAAACTTTTAAAAAACAACCCAAATTGGTAAAATACTTAAAACTTCTTACCGTATAATAATCACAGCATTTGAGACATCCCATCTCCTTTGAGTCCTATAATAACAGTAAAATCATGAAAGCTATGCGCATTTACAACAACATAATTTATCTATATCGTTTGTTAACTTTAATTGGCTAATTGTTGTGTTTTACACTTAATCATTGTCATTGTCTTAATGATACAAACATGACATCGGATATGGATAAATATTTGCTCTTTCAACAAGAATCACAAATCTACTTAAGAATATTTTTTTTTATGGTTATTGCAGTCCAATTAAAGGGAGTATTTGAAATAGTGCCAACTTGTTGTCTTAGTTAAGCACCTATTATTACACATCGATTAGTCATATATAACTGAACGTTGAAAAATTTTAATAGGAATTCTCTGAACAAGATTTTTTGGATAACAACATTTTGCAGTATATGCTCACTCCTTCATCAGGTGGAATGTAAAGAAATAACAAAATGTGATACATTTATATAGCAAAATATACATATACTCTGAAACGTTGTGTATTTTCACATCAAAGAAGTTTTTATCAAGAAAATCTTCCTGTTCTTATGTATACTATGCCACATCAAAATGCCCTTCAAAGACCAGGAATTCTTTGGAGAAAATTTAAGACAGAGAACTATGATAAACCACTGAACTGAAGCTAGTGCACTGTCTAGAAAAATATAGAATACCCAAACTGAATAAATTGTCAAGGAGTCTGTCAATGTATCACGTCATATTTAATTTCTTGACGAGTGTAAACAAAATCAGTACTCTTACAGATGTAGCTCAACAGCTCATTATTGATGTCACATGTATACCTGTAATTGAAAAAGTTTACAATTTCAGTGTACTAAACTGTTATCAAACTTTGTCCATGTCCGTCCAGTTTTGAAAGCTACCTCTACGCAGAAGCATGAGCTCTGTCCCGAGTGATAGCATGAGCTCTGTCCCGAGTGATAGCATGAGCTCTGTCCCGAGTGATAGCATGAGCTCTGTCCCGAGTGATAGCATGAGCTCTGTCCCGAGTGATAGCATGAGCTCTGTCCCGAGTGATAGCATGAGCTCTGTCCCGAGTGATAGCATGAGCTCTGTCCCGAGTGATAAAATGAGCTCTGTCCCGAGTGATAGCATGAGCTCTGTCCCGAGTGATAGCATGAGCTCTGTCCCGAGTGATAGCATGAGCTCTGTCCCGAGTGATAAAATGAGCTCTGTCCCGAGTGATAGCATGAGCTCTGTCCCGAGTGATAGCATGAGCTCTGTCCCGAGTGATAGCATGAGCTCTGTCCCGAGTGATAAAATGAGCTCTGTCCCGAGTGATAGCATGAGCTCTGTCCCGAGTGATAGCATGAGATCTGTCCCGAGTGATAGCATGAGCTCTGTCCCGAGTGATAGCATGAGCTCTGTCCCGAGTGATAGCATGAGCTCTGTCCCGAGTGATAGCATGAGCTCTGTCCCGAGTGATAGCATGAGCTCTGTCCCGAGTGATAGCATGAGCTCTGTCCCGAATGATAGCATGAGCTCTGTCCCGAGTGATAGCATGAGCTCTGTCCCGAGTGATAGCATGAGCTCTGTCCCGAGTGATAGCATGAGCTCTGTCCCGAGTGATAAAATGAGCTCTGTCCCGAGTGATAAAATGAGCTCTGTCCCGAGTGATAGCATGAGCTCTGTCCCGAGTGATAGCATGAGCTCTGTCCCGAATGATAGCATGAGCTCTGTCCCGAGTGATAAAATGAGCTCTGTCCCGAGTGATAGCATGAGCTCTGTCCCGAGTGATAGCATGAGCTCTGTCCCGAGTGATAGCATGAGCTCTGTCCCGAGTGATAAAATGAGCTCTGTCCCGAGTGATAGCATGAGCTCTGTCCCGAGTGATAGCATGAGCTCTGTCCCGAGTGATAGCATGAGCTCTGTCCCGAGTGATAAAATGAGCTCTGTCCCGAGTGATAGCATGAGGTGTACTTACAGTTTTGACTGTTGACCAAACCCTTTACCCGGGAGTCCCTTTATATTCCAATATAGCCTATGTTATGCTAGTGGCCAGTACCTTAGTTAACTGCTTTAGATTCCTGTAAATTTGTCATGAATTTGAATGATTTGGCAATAATCAATTCAATGTTAATCTATGTGTATTATTTTCTCCAAATGTGAATTGGTAAATGACACTTTAATAAAATACTTTTCTTCTCCTTCTTCATGAAGGGAGCAAGTTAGGGGCAAACTTAATTAAAAGGTCATTGACTCTCAACACTTTCTCTTCTTTCTTTGAATTTATCTAATATTTCAAGCAGCGACTATTCAGAACCCTTGCCTGAGAAATCCCTTCCTGCATTTATATACATTAAAAATGTTGAATGTCTGTGCTTGTGAGTCAGTAGACGATTATGCTTGGTTTTTTTTCTGCACGCAAGTTCTCGTTCAAAACTAATGGAAGAATAATGTCACATCACACGTAATGACCAACTAATTGCCAAATTGAAAACACTTTGCAGCATGTAATCGGTAATGATTTTAGTTTGATAGCACTTTCATCAGGAACATGAAAGCTTAGAAGGGTGTTGTAACCAATTTATATCGTCTCGTAACCGATTACGCATAATATCCCATATACATGAAAGCATTGAAATTATGCAGGATTCAGTAGACCGTGTCAGATGATGTTTTTGCAGTAAGGTTTAAGGTACTTGACATGGAATTATCTTATGTCTCATGTAATGTAAAATATAACATCTGCCTTTGGTGTTTTAAGCTTGATCCTAATGTGAAAATGAGATCGTCAAGTCAAATCTGGAAAAATGGATATGCCTTTATAAAGATGTCCTTTTCAATTTGCTCCATATTTATTAAAAAAAATAGATTTATAATGAGTTAGGTAAGTCAAAACAGTTTCTAAGTTAATACTATGACTTGAGTATCTGTAATGAAACATACACTTTTAGTCTTACTCAAGGTTAATGATAGTGCAGTGGTTAGCGAGTTCAATTTCGGATCAAGAGGATCATGGTTCGAATCCCGCCAGGGGCATGGCATCTTTGTCTGCAGTAGAGAACTGTTCTACACGCAGTAAGGTTTGATAGCAATGCTACACTGAATTTCAATGCAGTAACACCCATGGTTTCTAGGTCCAGCCATTTTGTAATTTTTACTGTAATACATAGCCACATGCTGTTGCGAGCTTTCTCCCTGCAATACTGCTAGAGGCTGTGATAGAAGTAAAAGACTTGAAAGCGGCGTTAAACCCCTAATCACCTCACCTTCAAAGACAGTTGTTCACAATACTTTATCCTTAATTGTACCTCGATTGTAATGTATCTCGAAGCATGATCAACCCTTGTAAATCTAGTTGAAACTGAAATTCCCATTTCTCAGAGACTCCTTTGCAATATTTGATAAAATCGTCATTTTACAAATATGAATATCTTTATTTCAGAGCTAAGCATCAGACTAATATACTTGATTTTCTGAGTTATTGATTTAATGTAGATTGCCGTTGATAGACACTCCAATTTACCCTATTCCAAAAATAACATTATTGATGTTTATAAATAATGTTGCATTTCCTTAATTATCAATCATCATGATATATAATTCCAGTTCTTTATTAAATGTATGGGTAATTACTGATTATCCAATTGAAAAATCATTTGATTAATCTGCAATCACGTATTGTATGAAATCCTTTGATTAATTTCTCTCAAATCGAAGGAATCATTGACCCTTTATTTGTATGGAATATTACTGCATCGTAGCAATCATGGATGTCTTCCGTTAACGCTATAATTTCTATCATACTCAAGGGTAAAAAATTAGATGACACTGACCTTAGTGACCTACCAAATTTTACCCTTGACTCGCCCAAAAATTCACCAAAAAGTCAAAGACTATTAACTTCCAAATTGACTTGCCTTCGTACAAACTCTGTGTCTTAGTGACAAACACAGCAGTAGGTCAATGAGTTTTCAACACACAAAGATTTTTAACCCCTGATTCTGATAGGAATAATTTACAGGAATCGCATCTCCTTAATAAGGAGAAGTTATTATTGGACATGGCTATCCCAGAATAATGTGAGTTCCGCATGGAAATTGAGCTAGAAAGATTGACGGATAAGAGTTGTCTGATAGGGGAAAATTGGATAGAACAATATTCATTGATTTGGAGATTACTACGAATGCATAGCCTCGTATATTTTGTGCTGAAGATAGGTTTTGTGCTTCTCGGAATTCCAGGAGCTATATCTCCATCGATTTGAGTTAAGCCATTTATACGTGCCCTGTTACAGATCAGAGCAGTCATCTAGAGAATATAATATATCACCTTCTTTTTATTCTCATTGCTTGCAGGAAAGATTGTCCGTCATATCAGCATATTTATATATATGTATATATATATATGGGAAAATACAATTGTTTAAGAAATCACAATGATTTATTCATATATATATATATATATATATATATATATATATATATATATATATATATGTGTACAGTGTTGTTCCCAGGTCACTTGCTGAGGGGGTCATTTTGACAAATTCTGAAGTGGTACCCTATTTCTTAACATTTTAAGGAACAAACCAAAAGGAAAGGCAAATTTCCTCATGAACACTCTAAGAACAACATTGACAATGCTGCAGGAAAAATATTGTCCCTGTCTCAATTTAACCCCTTTCCTGCCATATATCTCCACTTTCCAGAGTTGTGTTCAGGAATCTTGACATCTAACATTAACCCTAACTCTAACAAGTGGCATGTGCTCTCCTGACTTACTATCAGCAAGCTGAAACAAGAGGAGGCAAACCTCCCTAAATTATTTGAAATATTGGAGCCTGCAGATAGTATGATCCCAAACCTAACAATGCTGCAAGTGTTCACTATCTAAATGGCATGTATATTGACCACAGAAAGTTGGTCATTTGGCTTAAGGGGAGGGTTCTATGAGAATATTCGCCATTTCGTTTTGGTCATTTGGCTTAAATCAGGAGGCATTCCAAGAACATATCTCATGCAGAAAGTAAAGAGTTACAAACTATAACATCCTGTACAAAGATTTTGGAAAGTCTCTTAGCTCTAAGATTGTCAAAGCCAAAGCTTATGTATCACACTTACAGCTTACTTAGCGCTAAGGCTGCTTTGTAAACGCAGGCCCTGAAGTCTATTACTTGTTGGTGAGGGCTTGACCGCCAAGCAGTTGATATGATATGGATGACCAGAGGCTATTTATGTGATGAATCTTTAATATTAGTCTAAATTGGTTGTGTCCAAACTGCCCTTTCATGCAAGCTTTGATCTTGATAGCCAGCCTATATTGAAGTATAGATCACTCACAGTAAGTGACTGGCCAGACCTAGACTTGCATGAGTTGCTTTTCGAAAATCATGTGAACACGTACAGTGACAATCAGACCTCGTTTAACTGGACCCCGTATATTTGGATACCCGGCCATCCGCACTCAAGTATTTCAAATCTACGCTGTGCATTTCTTTACGTTTGATTAGCTTAACCGCACACTTTGCTATCTGGATGATTTTCATCTAACCAAATCATGAAGCTATGTTATATCTGTGAAGTGATTAGATGATATGCACATAACAGCCAGTCAAAGTCAAATTCTAGGGGCTCCTTTTCAATATCTAATAAAATTGTAATATTTAAAATAAAATATATTTTCATAGACTAACTTAACAGCATGCATACCTTAATGGTTAGAATTCTGGGATAACCTATCTTCAGTGAGAAGCCAGGGGGGCGGGATAGCGCAGTGGTTAGTGCATTCGGCTTCGGATCAAGAGGGCCGGGGTTCGAATCCTACCAGGGGCACAGCAACTTTGTCTGCAGTAGAGAACTGTTCTACACGCAGTAAGGTTTGGGTGCAATGCTACACTGAATTTAAGCGCAGTACCATCCATTGTTCGTTAGTTCCAGCCGTTGCTCGCAGGTTTCACCGCAATGCATAGTCACATGGCGTTGCGGGCTTTCTCTCTGCCATAATACTAGCAGCCTTGATATAAGTGAAATAATCGTGATAGCAGCGTTAAACCCCAAATCACACCTCACTTCAGTGAGCAGCCAATCACAGAGCCTGTGATTCCTGTAATTTGGCCGGGATTGTTTCGATGCAGTTGTTGTCCATACACTATTCTTTCACCAGTAGATATAGGGTTAAATATTCGGTCAACTTGGAGTGATTAATAAAGGATTTGTATTAATGCACTCTGTAACGGTCAATACAGTTGATAAAGAAATGGATTATGATGGTTTTGCATTAAGGAAGTCAGCAGCTTAAATGCTGTTTATGATATATTCCATCTCTATTGTTCACCATTCTCCAGCCATTACTCAAGTCTTTGCTTCCCACATGACCCTGTTACAATTAGGTCATATTTCTTTGTTCTTGTCAAATTTCTTATCAATGAAAATTTGCAACAAATATATAATCCTTATTTCTATCTAATCAAAAGTCATCTTACATCATTGGCTTCTGTGCATTGCACATGTGAAGGAACTTTAGTTTTCTCAACAGTTATGGCAAACAGACTGAATGCGACGACACAGTGTGAAACAACGTCCCTAATTGCACAACTAGCTTTGATTACAACCAATCAGGATTTTTTTTAATGTCTCAAGACAGTGATTGTATTGTAATGGAAATGATGTACGGGTAATGAATATTTGCATGAGTTGGGAAACTTCTTATGGAAAAAAATAATTGTTCTGATATTGACACATTGCCGTAAAATGGCACGACAGAGACATTCCGAGCTTCCTTAGAATAGGTATCTAGCGTTTTGAAATACATTGTGTTAATTTTCAATGAAAATTTAAATAACACGTACGTCCTGATGATATTTGATGCTCATTTTCATCAAGATAGACATCTACTTCTAATTAGAGTTTAGAGAGCCGTACGAACTGTCTTACTGAACTGTTTATGATTAGGGATTATGAAGTTTTTATGTTGAGTGTTGTAATTTACATTTTAATCTGATTAAGCTTCTAATCCTAATGTCAAAATTGATACCGAATTAGTTTAAGAAGTAGATTCTTGTATCTGTATCTTGTCTCATTTAAATAAACACTTTATAGTATGATCAGCTCATAGTTTTATCTAGATTGACACCTTGATAAAGATGATTTGTAAGACCTAGATTAGCAACAAGTCGCCTCTGGTGATCATGAATAGTGATGTGATGTCAGTGTAGTGTTTGTCTCATTAAATCAAGATTAAATCAAAGTATTATTATCGTTATTTGAATATTATCATTATCAAAACTGACGCAGAGTTAAGTTTGATTGGCATTGACCCAGATTTGCATGAGCTGCCTAAATAGGCAGATGAAGTGTTCAAGTACTTGGTACATGATTGCCTGATTAAAAAAATACGACACTGATACACTCGTGCATCGTGATTCATAGGTGACGATATGTTACACGTTACGATTTGCCAGTGAAACGATACGATATTATACAAAATTATATACAGTGAAATTTATTTCTTATTTTGTCAAATACAGTAAATATTTTTTTTCATTAGAGTATTATAGTATTTCAACATGAAAACATTTGGAATTTTGAATTTTAAAAATAAATTGTCTGATGAAACAAAACAAAACTGAATGATCCAAACTTTCTTAACTTTGAGGCCCAGTTTGAATGAAACTTTGTGTATCGCGAATCGTGGCAGCTGTATCGAGATATGTATGATATCGTGACCTACCTGCATGGTTGCATCCTTACAATCAAGATAGACATCTAATTGTGAATAGATTTGCATGATATGTAAGATCAATCCAGGAGGATAGCGAAGTGGCTAGTGCATTCGCCTTCTGATCAAGAGGTCCAGGGTTGTCTGTCGAAAACTTTTGTACATGCAGTAAGGTTTGGGTGCAATGCTACACTGAATTTAAGTGTAGTACCACCAATGATTCGCTAGTTCCAGCCAAAGTTAGCAAGTTTCACTGCAATGCATAGCCACCATGGCGTTGCAGGCTATCTCCCTGCAATAATAATAGCAGCTGTGATATAAATGAAATACTCTTTGAAAGCAGTTTCGCTTTACCTTGAAGATCAAGCTACGTGTGTTGATTATGAACATTGGTTGATCTATATACTACATGGCCATTGAAACTGTAGTAAAAACAGTGCTGAATATCTGATAAAAAAACGTCCTAATGGTATCCACTATCCATGCTTAAAACACCTTGTTGATTATTAGCAGCTCCGACTAAGTTGGAGCTGCTATCAGTTTTTGTGCAGTTTCCATCGCCGCCGCCGGAGGTTTTGAGAACTCATATACATAACTTCTTACTTATACCCATGGGGAATTTTTTTGACATGTTCACATTCAAGGTCAAAGGTCAAGGTCACGAGTTCTGAAATCGCTAAAAAACTAAAAAAATCCTTGTAAACACGATCACTTGAAAAATATTTGTGCTATCAGGCTGTTATTTGGTGAATATCAACTATGGAGAAAGGCTAAGATTTGAAAAGGTTTTCGCTAACATCCGTCAAAGGTCAAGGTCATAGCAAGGTAACAACTTAAGCATGCATTTGCGAACATGCCTTATTTCAACTATTAACACTTTGAATCATTATATGATTGTTACAGACAATGAAAAGTTGTCATTGACTGTATGACCTTGCAGATCAAAGGTCAAGGTCACGAGATATGGTCATGCTGACCAGTTCTGAAATCACTTAGTAACTTTTTCCCATGAAGATATTAACACCTCATATATATAGCTTCTTTCTTATAAACCTGGTGAATGACTTTGACATGTTCACATTCAAGGTCAAGGTCATGAGTTCTGAAATCACTACAACAATTCTTGTAAACATGATAACTTCAAACTTTTTTTGTGCTATCAGGCTTTTATTTGGTATATATGAACTATGGAGAAAGACCAATGTTTTCTTTAAAATCTGTCAAAGGTCAAGGTCACAGCTAGGTCACAACTTAAACATGCTTTTGTGAATATGCCGTATCTTAACTATGAACACTTTGAGTCATTGCATGATTGTTATACAAGAGGAAAAGTGATCATTGATGGTGTGACCTTGAAGGTCAAAGGTCAAGGTCATGAGATATTGGTTAAGGCCACGTTAATCCTTTGATCAAATTTTGAAAAAAGAAACAGGTTTTAAAGGGGCAGTAGCACGTTTTTTCGCTGAAATAAGTTGATGAAATGTATTTGAAAAATAATTTCACCAATAGTAAAACATCCTTCTCTCTTCGGAAAATAAAATTTAAAATGAGTGTACATGTTTTGGTTAAGCTGTGGGAATCGTTTTTTTAATTCAAAATAATAAATTGTGTTCACAATAAAATGGCCGCCATGCAATTTTTGCTTTATACGCAACATAGTTTTTACCACTACGTATAATTGGTTTGTGTAATAAGATGTTTTACCCTCTAAAGTTAATTTAAATGACATAAACTATCATTATAAATGGTAAATTTGAAAAAATAAATTTTGCAAAAAACGTGCTACTGCCCCTTTAAGAACAAACTTGTGAAAAGTGACCCCAGTGATGATTAGTAATAACTAGAATAATGAATTTGTTTTTGTTAAAACGCAAACGCTCATCTAGTTTAACATTATTTTTATAAATCAATCATAATTATTAAATTTTATAATCTATACTGTTTAATAATTCTTTTTATCATAAATTAATTCTAATAGAATGTCAATTCTTTGAACTGTACGAAGATAATAGTTCTGAATTTGGATAATTGCAATATCTTGTAAAGGATGCATGATTCAAAATACATTTGTTTGTTGAGAAATATTGACAATTTTGTACTGAACAAACAAAAATCATGGATCAATTTTCCATTGATTTATTCATCAAAGTACACCTGCACTTTGAAGTCCGTGTTTATTCCTGACACCGCTTATATAATATAGATTACACATGGTATATGCATGGAAGCATTGCAGCAAGATCATTGTATAATCCATAAGAAATCCCTTTTAACCTTTGGTTGTCTTACGGGGTCACAGGAGTGTATATCGAAAGCAGTCTAACCAAATCTTAAACTTAAAGCAATTTTTTTTCTGTATACACTCAAATCTAAATATTTATTTCTGTTTCATTTCATTTAAAAGTTTTCTTGTTGCTGTAGATTGCTCAACTTCTGTCAACATTAAAAAAAAAGTAAACACCTGTTCCAGTTTTAAATTCATAAATCCGACATCACCAACTTATTGTTGATTTAATTCCTGTGACGTTGATGTGCACTTGAACTATACATACCGGTACATGGAAGACTTGCATCATTTTCAATACATAATCCAATACTAATCCAACTGATCTTCTAGTTTCTTTAGTCTCTGCCACTCTTCCAGGTATAAGCTCATATTCACTGAGAAAAAGGGATTATAAGGAACAAGTTCTCATACTTAGAAAACCTAACAAACATTAATCATTTACAGAAAATCTCTATATCCCACTTGAAACATGTTTGTCCTTATGGCACATTATTAAACATTATTACACATCGTTACCCTTTATGTATGGAGAAAAAGCATATTGTTACACATTATGACCCTTTTGTATGGAGATATAGCTTTGTATTTTGTTATCAACACCCTAGGGAGAATATAGCTATAGCTGATCAGCTCACCGTCCTTTCCAGGTATCCCATTGTACTTCTGATTTATAGAATAGAGGCACTCATTAAAGTTATAGTGAACATAGGATCAATATGCTGTAAGTTTTTGTTGCTTGCTCTATTGTAATTCAGTGCTGTATAGTTTGCTGGTTCCACTTTCAGGTTTTACTGCAATCAGTAGCTGTTTGTGTGATGCAGGCTTTTCCTCTGTAATTTTATCAGCCAACAGTATAGAATTAATATAATCAGCAGATACAGGCCTGCTTTGACATAGCAACCTTTAATTGCTAATAGTCACAGTGCTTTGTGAAAGGATGCAAAGTTGTTTGTCAAGGCATCTTAATGTTAAATAGATGAAATCTACCTCTCATTCTTGATGTTGCACTGATGTTATCTTAGCTATTACTTATACCATAGTGAAGGAGACAAAGATTCTTTGCAAAATATCTTAAAGTTAAAATAGAACTTTACAGATAGCCATTCTTTGTTTGTGATGTGCCTTTGTATTGTAAACTGAAATCTCCACATGTCATGCTACTATTACAGTGAGTGCCCCATGAAGAACCTAGCTACCTGTATGTGAAACTGTGCACTATCGCAGCCATAGATCTAGACTAATGTGATCTTGTTTTACAATCATAAATACCATAATCTGCCTGACATACTCACTCAGGCGCTGAAATAATATTCAAAGTGGACGCTAATACAGATGCTTCTTTTTAAGGGGCTCTCATTAAAAAGATTTAAATGGTTATGAAATTCATGTTGCTGATGCTGCCAATATCAATATGTTTACTATTATGTAACATTACCCGCTTGATGAAGATATCGCTGTTTAACTCTACAACATTAATACACATTGTGTAATAACATTGCATGCTTCCAATTGACCTGGCGTCATAATGGTTAAAACATGACATCACAGTATAAGCGCCACAGTTGCAATGGAGTGTGTCCCATTTATCGACAAGTTTGTAACAGTTGAGTGTTATTAAATCAGCGAATACTATACTTACTTAACACGGTCCCGTTTGATAACCGTACACATTTTTGAAACTCATGAAAAGTATTCGCTTTTCCTTATCAAATACCAAACTACTCACTCGTTTCATAAATATGTTGTTGAGTATTCTCTATTTATTTCCTTGATATGAGACAGGCTTTAGGGACAAGAAACAGACACTACAGTGGTGTACATGGCTTCTGATTAACTGTTATTAGCAAGTTTTAGGATTGGAAAGTTTGGAGCCCTATGTAGTAGGGAAAGCTTGTTGGTTTGGATAGGGTATGCTGCAGATTCCACCTAACCTAGTTATGGCAGTGTAGTTCAATGGGTAGCTGTTTGTACTTCTGTTAAGAGGTTTGAGTTGATTTACTGCAAGGAGTTTTGCACATATACTGGAGAGAACTGTTCTACATTCACTAAAGTCTGGGTGCTATGTTTATTGAAGTTGGTGGTTAGCGAGTGCGGCTTCGGATCAAGAGGTCCAGGTTTCGAATCCCACCAGGGTCACGGCAACTTTGTCTGCAGTAGAAAACTTTTCTACACGCAGTTAGATTTGGGTGCAATGCTACACTGAATTTCAGCGCAGTACCACCCATGGTTCGCTAGTTCCAGCCGCTGCTCGCAGGTTTCACCGGAAAGCATAGCCACATGGCGTTGCGGGCTTTCTCCCTGCCATAATACTAGTGAAATACTCTTAAAAGCGGCGTTAAACCACAACTCACCTCACCTCACCTAATTGAAGTTGCTCTCCGCTTATGGCTGCAATATTGCCGAAAAACGGTGTTAAACAATAACTCTCACTCACTTACTCACTCATTGAAGTTCAGTGCAGTACTTTCCATGTTTCACTAGCTCTTGCCAGAGCTTGCAGGTTTCACCACAATACATAGCCACGATGGTTTTGCAGGTTTTCTGTCTACAGTTATACTGGCAGCTGTGATTTAGGTAATTATTCTTAAAAGCTTTAAAACAAACACTTCATCTTACCTTGTCAGTTTACGAAATTTCCCATTTCAGTAACTGTGATTGTTTATTCTCAAAATAATTTTAAAAATTGATCTGTTCATTCATAAGTCATAATTTAAAAATGCTCAATCAGATCTATTGTTTTCTGGAAACTCAAACTGGCTCAAGGTTAGCTTCAACTTGATCTAACTTACTTTCTTATTGTCGTAATAATTAGTTACACTTTATTGGATTGTTTAACGAAGACCTGATTCAAAGAAACATGCCATTAGGTCATCCATTACATTATATACAATATATTATATTACAAAGCAAAAGTTTCAAATATTAGCTTCATATTTGTGTTTCGTGACCGACTTATTAGTTCAAGTTTACTGATAACAATAGTTTCGTGCTTTTTGTCGAAATGGTTTTATATGTAGTATGTATATATACATATTATGTACCATATATGTCATTGATTAGCAATCCGAAACCTTTGAAGGAAATCAAAAGCTATTGATTAGGTCATTGACCTTGAGGCTGTGGCATGGAATACTCACATTGTGATGGTGTTAGGAATGTAGGGGAAATGATTATTTGAAATCAATATTCCGTCTTTTTAAGCATTTAGACAAGAACATACATGGTTGACCTGATGTATCTAATTAACAAGTTTTTACATTGCGAATACAAATTTATTTCAACTCAGGGATTGGGTGAGGGAAACAAATTAACGCTCAACTTTCAGGTCTTGTCTCATTCTGAGAATGTCTCTGGCCAACCTCAGGTTGCCTGGTAATGGGTCTGTCTGTCCATCGAACTGTCTGTCCATCCTTCCATCTATCTGTCACTTGATTTCAAACCATATTGAAAGTGGTTGTAGCTATCTCAGTGAACTTATATATAATATACAAATGAATTGATGTTAAGTATTTGACATGATTATTGATGTTATTGATGTTAAGTATTTGTCTCATTTCTTTTGCTGGTAAACTCAAATTCTAAATCTCCTTACCGGTACATGATATTTTTCATTTGTTTTTCAGAATTCCATACGGCACAACTTGTCATTAAACAAGTGCTTCCTTAAAGTGCCAAGGTCCAAAGACGACCCTGGGAAGGTTGGTATAATTCATTTATACATTTCACAGAGTAATACAATTTTGCTATCATTACCCATCCGTATCTTATGGTGTGGTAGCATACAGTGGCGGATCCTGGCATTGTGGGTCGAGTCGATCCCCCCCCCCCCCTTCAAAAATGTTGCATGGGCATGTATGGAGAAGATAATTTTTGTCCCCCCTGTTTCCATTGGTGGACCCCCAGCCCACCCTGGATCTGCCACTGGCATATACATCCATACCCTCTTTACCATGCCCTGTATGTCTGGAGACTCGCCATCCACACGATTTTCAAGGAAACAAATATTTTGGTAATATTCAAATTGCTGGACGACGTGTTAAACAGAACATTGTAGTTAAATTGCAGGGATCACTTTGGATGGGATTAGGTGCTATTAGAGTATTTACCCATTGATGTAGCTAGGTATCCCATTACAATTACACCTGTCAAAACTTTCGTGAACTATCTTACAAAATATCTTCTTATTATATCCTTTACTCTTCCTGAAAATCCATTGTGTAATGCAATGGAGGAGAGGTTTATTTGGTACCTTTTCTCCCGACTAAATCTGACACTGTATTGGGATATGTTATATCACTTCCCTCTACATCTAAGGAACTTTCTGATGTTGTACATGTTTGTCAACCAATGAAACCATTTGGATTCATTTTTGAGAAGGCATGATTTATCAAGATGAATATGTCATTTTAATTGACACTTCATAGCAAAATAGCCATACAGTAATACACGGACATAGCGAACACGGATATAGCTAACTGAATTCTTTGGTCCCTTGGAGTTTGTTATATCCGTGTTCTACTGTCTTTGAAATCTCTGTATATAAAAAACATGCAACTTCAATATTATGCATACATTTGATAAAATTGTTTATTTGAATGGTTTAAATCACATAAAATTCCCAAATCTGGAATATTTGGCTCAAAATTAAAGAAGAAAATTAATACATTCGATAAAATGAACAAAAGAAAAACATAGATAATAATTTTAGATAAGCAAATATTGCAGTAAAGCTCTGTATTATTGGCAATCAGTTTAAATACTAATTTGCGAGTTTTAGATAACAATAGAACAATAGAGAACAATAAAAAGTCAAGGAAAATGTTTTTATTGGGAAACTTTAAAAAGTGTACAATAACCTGGAAACAAATGTAAAATCAAATTGCCTCTCCTAAAGACAAGAGCTTTATAACAGTATTTGGTTCATCCTGCATCAAAGGAGAAGATGGAGGCAATTAGGCGTGAGCGGTATTTATGGGGAGAGTTGTTAACAGTTCATTTGTAGCCCAATATATCAGTTGTATATGCCTACTCTTAAACCACTTGCAAGGTCGTTTGTCTCCTCTGCATCCATGCATGTACGCCCAGCAGTTTAAGTGTACATATACTTGTGCTTTAATACCTGATGAGTTTCACATGTGGACCACCTACGCTTCTTACATCAATTACTCAACACTGATGTTCATCTTCAACTGCCTTGACAAGTTACATGATGAATCATTTCGATAAGTACTTTAACCATGTATTTTACAAGGTGAATCATTTAGATGAGTACTTTAACCCTGTATGTTACATGGTGAATCATTTCGATAAGTACTTTAACCCTGTATGTTGCATGGTGAATCATTTTGATAAGTACTTTAACCCTGTATGTTACATGATGAATCATTTTGATAAGTACTTTAACCCTATATGTTACATGGTGAATCATTTGGATAAGTACTTTAACCATGTATTTTACATGGTGAATCATTTTGATAAGTACTTTAACCCTGTATGTTGCATGGTGAATCATTTAGATAAGTACTTTAACCCTATATGTTACATGGTGAATCATTTGGATAAGTACTTTAACCATGTATTTTACATGGTGAATCATTTTGATAAGTACTTTAACCCTGTATGTTGCATGGTGAATCATTTTGATAAGTACTTTAACCCTATATGTTACATGGTGAATCATTTGGATAAGTACTTTAACCCTGTATGTTACATGGTGAATCATTTCGATAAGTACTTTAACCCTGTATGTTGCATGGTGAATCATTTAGATAAGTACTTTAACCCTGTATGTTACATGGTGAATCATTTCGATAAGTACTTTAACCCTGTATGTTACATGGTGAATCATTTCGATAAGTACTTTAACCCTGTATGTTGCATGGTGAATCATTTAGATAAGTACTTTAACCCTGTATGTTGCATGGTGAATCATTTCGATAAGTACTTTAACCCTGTATGTTGCATGGTGAATCATTTAGATAAGTACTTTAACCCTGTATGTTACATGGTGAATCATTTCGATAAGTACTTTAACCCTGTATGTTACATGGTGAATCATTTCGATAAGTACTTTAACCCTGTATGTTGCATGGTGAATCATTTCGATAAGTACTTTAACCCTGTATGTTACATGGTGAATCATTTAGATAAGTACTTTAACCCTGTATGTTACATGGTGAATCATTTAGATAAGTACTTTAACCCTGTATGTTACATGGTGAATCATTTAGATAAGTACTTTAACCCTGTATGTTACATGGTGAATCATTTAGATAAGTACTTTAACCCTGTATGTTACATGGTGAATCATTTCGATAAGTACTTTAACCCTGTATGTTACATGGTGAATCATTTAGATAAGTACTTTAACCCTGTATGTTACATGGTGAATCATTTAGATAAGTACTTTAACCCTGTATGTTACATGGTGAATCATTTAGATGAGTACTTTAACCCTGTATGTTACATGGTGAATCATTTAGATAAGTACTTTAACCCTGTATGTTACATGGTGAATCATTTAGATAAGTACTTTAACCCTGTATGTTACATGGTGAATCATTTAGATAAGTACTTTAACCCTGTATGTTACATGGTGAATCATTTCGATAAGTACTTTAACCCTGTATGTTACATGGTGAATCATTTAGATAAGTACTTTAACCCTGTATGTTACATGGTGAATCATTTAGATAAGTACTTTAACCCTGTATGTTACATGGTGAATCATTTAGATGAGTACTTTAACCCTGTATGTTACATGGTGAATCATTTAGATAAGTACTTTAACCCTGTATGTTACATGGTGAATCATTTCGATAAGTACTTTAACCCTGTATGTTACATGGTGAATCATTTAGATAAGTACTTTAACCCTGTATGTTACATGGTGAATCATTTAGATAAGTACTTTAACCCTGTATGTTACATGGTGAATCATTTAGATGAGTACTTTAACCCTGTATGTTACATGGTGAATCATTTAGATAAGTACTTTAACCCTGTATGTTACATGGTGAATCATTTCGATAAGTACTTTAACCCTGTATGTTACATGGTGAATCATTTAGATAAGTACTTTAACCCTGTATGTTACATGGTGAATCATTTAGATGAGTACTTTAACCCTGTATGTTGCATGGTGAATCATTTAGATAAGTACTTTAACCCTGTATGTTGCATGGTGAATCATTTAGATAAGTACTTTAACCCTGTATGTTGCATGGTGAATCATTTCGATAAGTACTTTAACCCTGTATGTTAAATGATGAATCATTTCGATGAGTACTTTAACCCTGTATGTTGCATGGTGAATCATTTAGATAAGTACTTTAACCCTGTATGTTAAATGATGAATCATTTCGATGAGTACTTTAACCCTGTATGTTGCATGGTGAATCATTTAGATAAGTACTTTAACCCTGTATGTTGCATGGTGAATCATTTTGATAAGTACTTTAACCCTGTATGTTAAATGATGAATCATTTCGATGAGTACTTTAACCCTGTATGTTGCATGGTGAATCATTTAGATAAGTACTTTAACCCTGTATGTTGCATGGTGAATCATTTAGATAAGTACTTTAACCCTGTATGTTGCATGGTGAATCATTTAGATAAGTACTTTAACCCTGTATGTTACATGGTGAATCATTTCGATGAGTACTTTAACCCTGTATGTTGCATGGTGAATCATTTAGATAAGTACTTTAACCCTGTATGTTGCATGGTGAATCATTTAGATAAGTACTTTAACCCTGTATGTTGCATGGTGAATCATTTAGATAAGTACTTTAACCCTGTATGTTACATGGTGAATCATTTAGATAAGTACTTTAACCCTGTATGTTACATGGTGAATCATTTAGATAAGTACTTTAACCCTGTATGTTACATGGTGAATCATTTAGATAAGTACTTTAACCCTGTATGTTGCATGGTGAATCATTTAGATAAGTACTTTAACCCTGTATGTTGCATGGTGAATCATTTAGATAAGTACTTTAACCCTGTATGTTACATGGTGAATCATTTAGATAAGTACTTTAACCCTGTATGTTACATGGTGAATCATTTAGATAAGTACTTTAACCCTGTATGTTACATGGTGAATCATTTCGATAAGTACTTTAACCCTGTATGTTGCATGGTGAATCATTTAGATAAGTACTTTAACCCTGTATGTTACATGGTGAATCATTTCGATAAGTACTTTAACCCTGTATGTTGCATGGTGAATCATTTAGATAAGTACTTTAACCCTGTACGTGCTGCAGTAGGAATGTCTCCAGTTGTCCATAATTACTAATGGCTGCAATATTTTCGAAGATTACTCATCAGGGGCAGATTTTCGTCTGGAGGCGGTGCTCCCCTTCTTTCCAACTTGACAACCCCATAAAGAATGACACATACTTGGACCTCTCTGTGCACCCTCCGCAAATATCCTCCCTTTCCCCTCCTCTCCCCTCCCTATCCCTCCCCCTCCCGCCTTTCTCCTCCTCTCCCCTCCCGCCTTTCCCCTCCCCTCCCCCCTCGATCCTCCACTGCTCATATTCATTCATATCTAATGGTAATAGTTAGCACGTTCGGCTTCGGACCAAGAGGTCTGAGGTTCAAGTCCCACAAGGGTTCAACAACTTTGTCTGCAGTAGAGAACTGTTCTACACGCAGTAAGGTTTGGGTGCAATGCTACACTGGATTTCAGCGTAGTACCACCCATAGTTCGCTAGTTCCAGCTGTTGCTTGCAGGTTTCACTGCAATGTATATCCACCATGGCTTTGCAGGCTTTCTCCCTGCAATAATACTAGCAGCCTTAATATAAGTGAAATACTTGCCACCTCACCTAACCTCTATTGGTGTGATATAATCTCTGTCTGCAATGTTAATATACCTGCTGCACGTTGTTGGTATCTCTAATTATTGCTATTCAGGTAAAGTTATTAAGTTTTGAGGGCTTTATCCTCTTCATGAATTTCTTTCCAACATTTAAAACCTTTTCTTTTAAACGACAAATTGATGAGTATATATTCTTTGATCAGTAAGCAAGTTACTTTAAAAAATAAATGATGAGTCATGCTCCACTTCCTGACTTATAAAAATAATTTTATGAGATGTTCATTTTTTTCTGACATCTACATTTCCCTATTTCAACTAGTAAATAAAAAGTTAATTCCCTCGCTATGTCTTTAACAGACCGGATGATAGGTCGCAGTGACCTAGCTGGTAGCGATGATTCACTCTAGTCTATGTATGTAAATACGGGCAATGTTCTTTTCTGACATGTGAAAATCCCTTATCAATTTCAAGTTTTGTGTTGTGAAGCTGTATCTGACTGAAAAAAAACGCATATCTTCCCTAGTTCAGACATGAACTTGCATTTCTTGTCCATTACTGAGTGGCCAAAAAAATCAATATCAGGAAAAATAACACTGATAAAATGTTGTATTTTATGAGGTTGAGATGATTTTGACATTGACGCAAATTTCAAATACATCTTTTCAATGTCCGAGTTTGATGTCATTTTGAAGTTGTTCCATTAAACTAGTATGACATTAATTCTCTGACATGATTTTGTTGGTAAAATTTCCAAATTTGAAAGAAATGAAAATAACAAAAAGGATCTAGTGTTCATTTTCAGAAACTGAGCTCTGTACTCTTTTTCTAGACTTGCCAAGGCTCTTACAAAATTAAGGGGACTGGATGGCAAACTTTAATGAAACCTACATATTTTAGTTCACACATGATAATAGTTGTAATCAGTTTTAAAAGAAGTGTGAGTAACCTTGAGTGTTGTATTTGCAGGGCTCGTACTGGGCTATAGACAGCAACCCTCCAGAAGATACCCTCCCAGCCAGACACAAGAAGAGGCCCAGGCTAAACGATAGGGTGAGTTCATTATACTTCATCACTTCATAATGTTTCCTCCTTCAGATTCTCAATCATAATCTCTGTTATATATAGGGGATATTTCACTATTCTTGCAGCGGGCGGGATAGTGCAGTGGTTAGCGCGTTCCGCTTCAGATCAAGAGGTCTGGGGGTTAAAATCCCGCCAGGGGCACGGCAACTTTGTCTGCAGTAGAGAACTGTTCTACATGCAGTAAGGTTTGGGTGCAATGCTACACTGAATTTCAGCGTAGTACCACCCATGGTTCGCTAGTTCCAGCCGCTGCTCGCAGGTTTCACCGCAGTGCATAGCCACATTGCGTTGCATGCTTTCTCCCTGCCATTATACTAGCAGCCGCGATATAAGTGAAATACTCTTGAAAGCGGCGTACAACTCCCTCAATCACTATTCTTGCATTATCGCCCGGCGGTGAAAGTTTGCAACATGCTGGCAACATCCTTATTTTTTTCTGATCAAACATCGTTTTACATCTGTGACTGAGTTGTGTCTTGTAAACAATATGAGCACATCACACAGATGACACAACTCCAGTCATTTCGACAGTTACTGTATGCTCAGTTTGAAACAACATCAGTGATTCCACAACTAACTCCTGATGCAATAAGAAAACTCTTTTCTAGCCGAGAATATCGCCTTATCCAACAGAAGTTCCGATAGAAAATCTGAAGGGAGTTATTTCTGTAGGATGAAATGACTGAGAGCTCCACAAAAATTCCCCAAAAATTGGATTTCATTTCAAAGTCAAGGAAGTGGGTGAAATAAACCTGTAACGTTACCAACCTGAAAGTATGACTTTCAATTTTCATGGCAAACAAAAACCTTCAAAGGTTACCAGACCAAAAGTAATCAGATTATGGTTTGTTGGACACAGCCTTAAGGTAAAAGTAAAGAAGCTTATGGATAATAATTATCATAGTAGTGGTGTATATAAAGCAAGGTGAGAATAGTATAGTTTATAGTATATCCTGATATGACATAGGATATCCCATTGCCATTATGGGGAGGGATAGCATAGTGGTTACCGGTAGTTAACATGTTTGGCTTTGGATCAAGAGGTCTAGGCAAATTGTCTGCTATAGAGAACTGCTCTACACGTGGTAACATTTGGTTGCAATGCTACACTGAAATTTAGTGCAACATTACCCATGATTTGCTAGTTAGCAGCCCCAACTTAGAAAAATATTTGTGCTATCAGGCTCTTTTTTGGTGTATATCAACTATGGAGAAAGGCCAAGATTTGAAAAGGTTTTCGCTAACATCCGTCAAAGGTTAAGGTCATAGTGAGGTCACAACTTAAGCATGCTTTTGCAAAAATGTCTTATTTCAAATATTAACATTTTGAATCATTATATGATTGTGATACACAATGAAAAGTGATCACTGATTGTGTGACCTTTAATTTTAATGGTCAAGGTCACGAGATACGGTCATGGTGACCAGTTCTGAAATCACTAAATAACTTTTTTCCAAGAGGGTATTAACACCTCATAAACACAGCTGCTTTCTTGTACACCTGGTGAATGATTTTGACATGTTCACAGTCAAGGTCAAAGGTCAAGGTCTTGAGTTCTGAAATCACTACAACAATCCTTGTAAACACGATAACTTCAAACATTTTTGTGCTCTCGGCCTCTTATTTTGTATATATCAACTATGGAGAAAGACCAAGATTTGAAAACGTTTTCGCTAAAATCTGTCAAAGGTGAAGGTCACAGAGAGGTCACAATTTATGCATGCTATTGTGAATATGCCTTATGTTAACTATGAACACTTTGAGTCATTGCATGATTGTTATACACAATGAAAAGTCAGCATTGATGGTGTGACCTTGAAGGTCAAAGGTCAAGGTCATGAGATATTGGTTAAGGCCATGTTAATCCTTTGATCCAATTTTGAAATCAAAAATAGGTTTTAAGAACAAAGTTGTGAAAAGTGACCCAAGTGTTAGAATATTGTTTTATTGTCATTATCAACCGCCGCGCGTTTAGCGCGAAGCGGGGGATATACTATCCGGCTGCGTCTATCCGTACGTCCGTACGAAATGGAATAACTCAAATACTATTCACTGGATTCTTTTCATATTTTGCATATGGGTTCATCATAGGAAGAGTAATGTTCCTACAGAGGTTTGTGACCTTGACCTTCATGTCAAAGTCACAACGAGACTTTGTCATTTTACCCTTGTCAGCGGGATATCTCAAGAACCATTTGCTGGATTCTCTTCATATTTTACACATAGCTTCTCCAATGAAAGACAAAGGGCTGATTTGATTTTGGTGACCATGACATTATTTTCAAGGTCACAGCGGAACTTTCAATTTTTCGACATGTTAATGTACATGTAAAGCTTGTCAGCTGGATATCTCAAGAACCAAATCACCGGAATTCCATCATTTCTTACACAAAGCACCTCCTAGGGAAGACAAAGAGCAGATTATATTTTAGTGACCTTGACATTATTCTCAAGGTCACAGAGGAACTTTGACTTTTTCGAAATGTTTGACAGTTGATTTTGCGGATCTTGACATTATTTTTCCATTTTGAAGTATTAATTTGCGACGGGGGATCATGTCACCTTAGTGACAACTACTTGTTTTATTTATGCTGAGGAGAAGGCGGAACAGGGAAAGGCAAGACCCAAAGTTTCGGGGCTGCTCTGCTTTTGCTTTGTCCCGCAAATGCTCATCTAGTTCCAGTCAGTGTTTGCAGGTTTCACCACAATGCATAGCCACAGTGGTGTTGCAGGCTTTCTCCCTGCCACAACACTATCTGTCGGTAGATACTCTTGACAGTGGCATTAAGCCAAAATACTTTATCTCTTTATCGTTCTTGCCATTTCTTAAATATAATTTAAACATATATCATATCTTTTGTGGTTCATTAATTGGGTTGCCCCCAGTTGACTTTAGTTTGTTCAAATGCATCAAGATTGAAGAAAAAGTATTGAGATTGCATACAAAAACTTGTTTTTTTAAGACCTTGGGATTGTTTGGAAAGTATATAATGTGTCTGTCAATCAGCTTTCAAAATACTCCCTTACATTGGTAATGATCAAGCTTTTGCTTCAGTCGAAGGTAATCTTAATTTGAGCCTTGAGGGATGTTTTAGTTTATAAGACAATATTTAAAAAATTAATCATTTGTTTTATTTACAGGCCTCACCTTACAGTCCAGGGGGAGTTGTCACGAAATTGCCGTCACAAACGCTGACCGCCGTCAACGTCCAGGTGGAACCTCCCTCACCTCAAGATCAAGTGAGTAGACTTAGACTTAGTCTCTGAATGTCCTGGTTAACTTACCTTCAGCCAGTAGTTAATTCAGAAATATTTTCTTTTTTATTTAGTCATGATTCCTGTAAATCGGACGTTCAGAAGAGATGACGTTTGTAAAATCAACAGCTGTTAATGTTAAAATCTAGATGATGGTAAAAACTTTGATGACAACCTTATCTACCTTGTCAAAGAAACTTGTCATAAATATCCTTTACGCACTTTTGCAATATCACTAGTTGCTTGTATGCAATATCATGGTACTGAAGATTTGTATTGATTGAATATTAATACAAAATCTTGATATGAATATGTTTTGATTGAAAACTTGATATGGTCATTGATAATTACTTTGATAATTACTTTTCAATCATAATTTGATTATCTTTGATCTCCCTCACTAAGTCATGTGAAACTTAAGGATACTAAATTTCCTAGATTGTCAAGAACCTTTATCATTATACCATCCAATCAAGAGAAACTATTCAATATTAGTCTCTAATCATCTTTTACTGTTTACCTGAACTTCAGATTCAGGCATTTAAATAAAACCAACATACTTTGAATCAGCATTAATATTTTCAAAATAAAGTTTATACAAACAACATAATATCGCCACAGTTTTTATATAAAAGTGAGTAACTACGCCCTTCGTGTTTTATGCTCCCTGCTATGTTTTATTCAACGATAAAGCACTCCAACTCGTCTTCTATTTCTTAATTAATACAAAATATGAACATGTTTTGATTGAAAACTTGATATGATCAATGATAATTACTTTGATAATTACTTTTCAATAATTTGATTATCTTTGATCTCCCTCACTAAGTCATGTGAAACTTAAGGATACTAAGTTTCCTAGATTGTCAATGACCTTTATCATTATACCATCCAATCAAGAGAAACTATTCTATATTAGTCTCTAATCATCTTTTACTGTTAACCTGAACTTCAGATTCAGGCATTTAAATAAAACCAACATACTTTGAATCAGTTGAAAACATATTATTCAACAGCATTCATTCATTATAACCACTTTGATGTAGACCCCTAATACCAGTGTAAGTATTATTGTTAACGTGCCGCCAGCCCAGGGGTTATTGATTAATAATCCACAGTGAAACGTTATATAGCAGCTGATTGGCGCAGGTATTAAATATTCATTCCTTTCACGTATCAGTCAGCATCGAGAGCAGCTTCTCATTGATTGGCTGAAAACGGCTTCGCTCCAGGTTCGTCAAATGTACACTTAACATGCGGGAAGACAAATCTATCAGCAACAAGGGTTTCCATTCACAGAGTACTATGTGACGGGATATGTGACAAGACCTACTAGAGTCATTGATTAGTTGAATTTCGTGATAGGGCACTACCTTCTGAGTAGTGATTAGGTCAAGGAGGGGAACTGACATAATCAACAGGATGTTCGCTGACCTTATCAGAGTTGACCTTCTGATTAGAATATGCATTTTGATTTCTTTTTTGAAAAAGTTGATTTTCAGTTCAAGTAGGATTTAAATTTTGTGCAAATGATTTTTCGTAGAAATAAAAATATAGTTGATAACTTTAATAGTGTTGAAAAGTTGAAATTTTTTTGGAATGAAATTAAATATTCTTACTATATTCAATTGCATTAAAAAATAACTTTTCTTTAGTAGAAGTAGATTATTTTAAAGCATTGTTTTCATTTCAAGATTTTGATAAAGAAAGTTATGCTTTCTAAGGAAAATATATCTCATTAAGCAGAGAAAAATAAAACATAAACCAACTGCATTGATAAGGAGAGATATCTTTGTTGGGAGGACCCAATGTACTTAAATGCTGTACCATAATTGTTAGTCCCAGTGGACACTCGCTGCAGTAATGTGAAATTTAGTGAAATTCTTCTGCAAGTACCATTTTAACCCAACGTCACCTCAATCATTAAAGAGATAGAGATCTATCGCCAATCTATTGGCAGTATCTGCCCTATTGCTTATTTTGGCATTATGTGAAATGAAAACATACTATAATTAATGTTCCTAATTGTAAAATTTTGTGATAATAAAAGAAGTAGACTGATAGTATAATCACATAGTAACACATAACATGTCATAAAATTAATAAACAATTTGCTGTGATACCTTAGCAAAATTTTCCCCACTCACAGCGTCGATGAATGGCTTTAGTTCTCATTGTTTTTATTTTTCAACTCTAAAAATACCTTGATAGAACCCTCCTTTTAATATTCATTACCTTCAATCCACTGTTTGAAGAGGTGGTACCCGGTGTGAAGAAAATATGGTTTCTTTAAATTTGACAATTTGACAAATAATTTCTCCCATTTGTTCCCACAAAAACTTAACAGTTAGGCCATCCATCAACAATACGAGTCTCTACGGCATGACGAGACATGTTTGTCAGCCTTGTGACTATTTTTGTGTTACTTTGTGGATAATCTGTCAGTATATGATTTGTTATCACTAAGTTGTAAAATTAATATTTAAAAAAAGAACAACAACAAAACCCCAAAATGGTGGATACCCCCCTTGAACTGTAACTCCAAACTATGTCAATATTTACTTCCGAGTTGATACCCCACATATGTCAGGGCCAATTTCTGGTTAAAAATACCCCAACTGCTTCATAAAACAGTGTTTACTATATGGTTTACTACAGAACTGGCAGGGAGCCAATACTCTTTGGAAGGGAGCCAGCGTGATTCCTAAGTGAACTTCAGTTAACATTTGTGAAGACTCCGAGCAGAAAATAACGTGAGAGGGTCACATTGCCATGTTAAATTCTCGTTATGGGCCACTAGCCTCCTATAGGGAGATTGACTTCTACTCATAAGTAGAAATGGCATATTGATAGCCTGTGTTGATAGCTATATCAATATATAATATATATCTCTTTTGACATTTCAAGTCGTGTCAAATGCTATTTTAAAGAAAAGTCTATTCAGTTACTTTGAAAGAAATTTTATTGCGTTTCATTATATTTGGAAATATCAATTAATCACACTTTGGAGCATCTTCCCACGGCAAGGTGAAAACGTATAGAAATAAATTCTATGCATTTTTTACCTTGCCCTCAACAGCCCAGATAACAGTGTAACGAAGCAGCGACATCTATTGTGATCACGAGTTATGCCCCTTACCAGCTGCTTACATACAGCCAATGAAATCACCGTTTACATTCGGTACTGCAGAAGCGATAATTCTAAAATTTTTATTTTTAGAAACATACGTTGGGTAAACGTTTCTTCTTGTACATTGCAATTCTCGTCGTATAGTACTTAAATACATGAAAATATATTATCATAAACATGCTTATGAAATAAGAAGACCAAATGCGAGCCAGGAAGTGTTAATAGTTGATTGTTAAGTTTATAACGGAGACATATGTAGTTCATATGCAAATGAGAAATACCCACGTTCAAACAAAGTTAAAAGATTTGAATACAAATCGTCGCGTTGAATAAGAATATTTCAAATAGTATAGCGTGCTAATTGTAACATTTATAAATAAGAGTTATTAAGAGTTATAGGCACAGTTTATCAAGCAAGAAATCAAATCACAGTTTTTAAAAACGTTATACAACCTGTATTTTCGGTATGTAGTTCAGTATTAAATAATTGAGATTGTTAAATCGAAATACCATGATGCCACACGCGTTATTTTGTATTTTGTAAAAAAAGATAGTGTGAAATCATTAAAGATTAGTTTCATTCAAACTCAACACTTGATTTGTTCAATTTCGGAGTGAATCACATGTGCTAGTTATTTTTTTTAGCTTATATGACTTTTTAAAAACTATGACAACCAACTAAATTGAATCACTCAACGTACTTCCAGCTGCAATGTTGTGAAATTAACAAACGATACCTGATAACATGCGCAAAATCATACGCGAAATTTATGAATATATCCAGTTTGGCAATTATCAAACAGTAACATCGTAACAGTGGGTCCACTCCATGTGCGAACTTTATGGCTTTTGAAGCTGTCCGCTTCGACGTTTTGATTATCGATTACAGGTTTATGAAAGCGATTTGTAATTATTTTATTGCAGCAATTGAAAGTTTATACAAGTCCGGGACTGATCAAAATACTGTCAAAAAGTGTGCTACAGTTTGCGACCCAAAATAAGCGGAGAAATTGGACGAATTAGAAAAGGTGTTTCCCAGTCTAAATATAGAAGTTCATGTTGCAAGCTTTCTTCTGATTGGCCTATCGGATTAGCCTGCAGTACGCTAAAATCTTAGCGCAGAAAAAGCGGGCCGTGAGGTCAAGGGTGGAGGGAGATGATTTGAAAATCTTCTCGTTACGCCCGTGACGTTGTGAAGATGACTTTGGAGGGGGGAGAAAGAGGGTGAAATGTGTGCACGAGGCTGGAAACCTCCGTAGTTACATGTTTCGGGGGTTAGACCCCCTTCATCAGACTGGTTACATGTTTCGGGGGTTAGACCCCCTTCATCAGACTGGTTAAGATTTGTAGCTAGTGTGGTGACCAGTTTAATTCAGTGTGATGAACTCATCAGACCAAATTTTGGCTGAATTATCCTTTTTGGTCTTCTATTATTTGCATAGAATATAAATAAGATATATAGTTCTTTTACTATTCACAAAGATTTACCTTGGCCGGCTATTTTGCAAGCTCCTTTCTTAGACTGTAGTCATATTGCTAATATGCTATAAAATTAACAGTATCTTCTACCAGTAATTCATTTGAGAAGAAATTCTTAAAACATGAAATGATCAGTATTCTTTTGGTATTTTATTTATGTATCATAATGTATTCAGTTAATATAGTTGTAAATGTTGCATTCATTGCAATGAAGATGCTGACTAAATAGAATCTGGTTTTCCTTCATCGTTTAAACTTTTAGATACATTTTAAAGAAATAACTATCAATATTGCTATATTCGGATTGTACTCATTTTTAATATGACCGACAATCTCAGGCTTAGCTTTGTCCTTGAAATAGCATATATTACTTGTATTACAATAAATGTAGCTTCTGTGTGGACGAAATAGAGATCACCTTTTCTTTGAGTGTCCTACTGTGTTGATAGCTATATCAATATACGTACATATAGCTATCTCTTTTGACATTTCAAGTGTCAAAAGCTATTTTAAAGAAAGGTTTATGCAGTTACTTTGAAAGAAATTTTTATTGCATTTCATTATATTTGGAAATATCATTTAATCACACTTTGGAGGGGGGAGAACGAGGGTGAAATGTGTGCACGAGGCTGGGAACCTCTGTAGTTACATGTTTCGGGGGTTAGACCCCCTTCATCAGACTGGTTACATGTTTCGGGGGTTAGACCCCCTTCATCACACTGGTTAAGATTTGTAGCTAGTGTGGTGACCAGTTTAATTCAGTGTGATGAACTCATCAGACCAAATTTTGGCTGAATTATCCTTTTTGGTCTTCTATTATTTGCATAGAATATAAATAAGATATATAGTTCTTTTACTGTTCACATAGATTTGCCTTGGCCGGCTATTTTGCAAGCTCCTTTCTTAGACTGTTGTCATATTGCTATAACATTAACAGAATCTTCTAATTCGATTGAGAAGAAATCATCAACACATGAAATGATCAGTATTCTTTTGGTATTTTATTTATATATCATTATGTATTCAGTTAATATAGTTGTAAATATCATAAATGTTGCATTCATTGCAGTGTTGATGCTGATTAAATAGAATCTGGTTTTCCTTCATCGTTTGAACTTTTAGATACATTTAAAAAAAATAACTATCAATATTGCTATATTCGGATTGTACTCATTTTTAATATGACCCACAATCTCAGGTTTAGCTTTGTCCTTGTCAAGATCCTCAAAATAGCATATATTACTTGTTTTCACCCTCTGTGGTCTGTTATCAAAAAGACATACCGGTATATATATATATATATATATATATATATATAATACTTAGAAAACTACCTCTCTTAATTACCTATTCTTCGGGAATGTAGCGCAGTTGGTAGAGTGTCGACTCTTCGCCCGTGAATCTGGGGTTCAATTCCCTTTCATGGTTGCGTTGTACCAAAAGATGTTAAAAGGGAGATGTTGTTTTCTTGCAGACGTCAGCATTACAAGGACAGAACACTGTGCTGTATATCTAAATGTCATTGTACTTAGGACAATAAAGATTTAAAGAAATATTATTCACCATGCAAGACATACATTTAAGACAATTTTATTTCAGAGACAAAATAGGATCTGTACCATCTAGTTTCCTCCCGGTCTAAATATTTTTTCACAACTGATTCATTAACTTTTACTCCTTGATTAACAAATATAATGCAGCATTATACTCCAAATGTTCTCGCCTAATGAGCACCTATATAAAAAAACAGTTCTATTCTACAGGTGGAGCCCAGTGTCCTGAATCCACTTTCAAGTCTGTAAAAAAAGATTGTTTTATTACTGTCTATTTTAAAATGACCCTCCCCAACCCTTTGTAATTTTTTCATGACCCTCCCCTTGTGACTGAGTATTTTTTCCTAAAAACCATGGCCCATCCCCCTGTAATTAATGACCAGTCCCTAAAACTAGGGGTGAAACGGTACGCTTGGACTTCGGTTCGGTTCGTATTGCAGTGCAGGACCTTCGGTTCGGTACATTTTTGGTTTGTACAAAACCAAGAATATCTTTCAATATATGATCTAAAACCATAAGTTTGTAGGGTGTAGAAATCATTTGGTTTTAAAATTGTACAACTGAAAATATAATTACATCTGAGTTAATAATACATATTGTTTAAGTTAAGTTATATATTCGGTATGTACCGAAAAATGACGCTGATGTACTGTGTACCGAACCGAAAGCAAAATACTGCGGTTCAACAACTGTAGTTGTGAACGGTTTCACCCCTACCTAAAACGTGTCTCACCTCTGTGGGATGTATGGTTTTCTACATGTATCTATTTCTCTTGCAGAGTACCTGCAGTTACTCAGAAAGCAATGGCAACCCTGAAGACATGAATGCTTCGTCAAATCTTGTCAGTCTCTACAAGTCTGTCTTTGAAAACTCCACAGGTGAGATCTTGATTTGCCAAGTCAAGCTGATTTTATTCAGAGTACGAAGGCCTCAGGCCCATATACATTACAAGATATTTTTCATATGCATCAATCTGAAATGTTGCCCTAAATTATAAAACTTAATGATTTTGAATATTATAAAGTGAAATTCCAAATCATTGTTTTACCTCAATTTCAATAATTTGACAACAGTGTTAGTTTGGGAACAGGGAATATGTACATTACAAGTTATATACACTTTTATACATATCAGTCTTAAATGTTGCCCTAAATTATAAAACTTAAAAATTTTTACATGGTAATTTTGAATGTTATAAAGTAAAATTCCAAATCCTAGTTTTACCTCAATTTCAATAATTTTTGTTTGAGAGTACCAGAATGCCCTGTTCTTCTGATACAATCTCTTCAGTGAAGTTGATGCTCTAAGATAATGCATTACCTGAGTGGTCTTGATTCTGATGGGGGCGGGATAGCGCAGTGGTTAGCACAATCGGATCAAGAGGTCCGTGGTTCGAATCCCGCCAGGGGCACGGCAACTTTGTCTGCAGTAGAGAACTGTTCTACACAGTTTGGGTGCAATGCTACACTGAATTTCAGCGTAGTGCCACTCATGGTTCGCTAGTTCCAGCCGTTGCTCGCAGGTTTCACCGCAATGCATAGCCACTTGGCATTGCAGGCTTTCTCCCTGCCATAATACTAGAAGCCGTGATAAATGTGAAATACTCTTAAAAGGCGGCGTTAAATCTCCAATTCGCCTCACCTCACCTCGCTAAAAGAATGTATGTTTATTTCAGGTAACCTGAATGCCCTGCTCAACGGAAACATCTCTGCCAGTCAGAGCGGCCCAGGTACAGCATTTCCAGTGTTTCGCGCCAAAATTATAGTTTGTAGTAAAGCTGCAATAAACAGGAATATCATAATATATATTTACCAGAACATTGGATACAAGCACATGTAAATGGTTAATCAATGATGCAAAATGTTGCATAAGATATTCATCATTCATTTGTCAATACGTTTCAGCAGAGTGAACACAGAAGGATAATTTGCTGCAAAAAAAGTTTCTTTAATGTTGCTCAATTTGTAAGCATCACTACAAATATTTATATAGAATACTAAACGATGTCCTGTTTGATAACATGTTTATGACACGAGTGAATGGTTTGGTATTTTAATGAGCGAAAGGAAGTTAAATACCGATACCATTCACGAGTTTCATAAACATGTTATTAAACGGGACCCAATTTAGTATTTTATTTATTACTCAATGAAGTAAATAGCGCTGAATTGCCAAAAAATCTTTTTTTAGTGAAGCTCTCTTGGAAATAGGTCACCGCTATTACAGTCGCGCGGCTAGCATTGTGTTGTCAACCAAAAACGACTTTGATGTCACATGCTGATTATGATGTTACACATGTGTTTCGCCAACTCATTGTTATCTTATGAGTGATCTCATCACAGTTGAGTAATAAATAGAGAATCTCACCCAATTGTCTTCTGATATCAAATATATCAACACGAGTTGATAAAAGTTACAAATATCCGAGGCTTGCTGACTTTTATCATCCAAAATAATTCTTCATTAGTTTTTAATGAAAAATGAACATATCTGAACACAAAACTGCCATTTGGCTTCCAGTGCCGTGATGTCATGGCATTGTGACGTCATCCTGATTATGACGTCATAGCACTTAGATGCCATGACTTGATGATGCAAAACCATTGTGATGTCATGTAGCTGACGCCAACAGGGCATTGTTCAAAATCTACTGTCAAACATACAAGCGATATCTCCTGTGGAACCCAGTTTTGGATGATAAATATATATATCACTTCTTTTAATACTTTCTCTCCAGGCATTCCCAGTTTAAACTGTTCAACCACTGAGTGGTTGCAGAACCTCGACAACCTGAAGGAAAGCATGCGATTGGCTGGAGCAGGGAGTGATCTCAACAATATCGACATGACCCAGTTCCAAGGTATTTTGAATCCATGTTACACCATCCCTAGAAACCAGGGCCTAGAATTTCCAGCTCTCTTCGTGGCAGGTCTTGTTCCTCAACGTTGCATCCTCATCCTTGATTGGCCCCTTTAATGTCAGTGCATCAAATGAAGTTTTGGCTCCAGGGCTTAGTTCAGATCAAAGCAAATTGAATTTACGACTAACTTAGCGCTAAAACATGTCATACATACCAAGCTTGATATAGAGAACTTAAGACTAACTTAGCGCTAAAACATGTCATACATACCGAGGTTGATATAGAGAACTTACGACTAACTTAGCGCTAAAACATGTCATACATACCAAGGTTGATATAGAGAACTTACGACTAACTTAGCGCTAAAACATGTCATACATACCAAGGTTGATGTAGAGAACTTATGACTATATTAGTGCTAAGAGAGCTGAAGAAATATATGGACTGGTGTCAGGGATGTGTACAAATTAAATCGTTTAAATTTCTCAAAAACTGTAGATGTAAGAAACCCACATGAAAAAACCTAAACATAAATGAGAACTTTATCCTAAATTGTTTTGAGGAAATGGTTAAAGAATTAATTCCAGTTAATCATATAGATGAATTTCTTTGTGGATAATTGAAAAGTTGATTGAACTTTAATAAAACAAAATGTTCACATCATAATTATCATCATGGACTAAAACCTCACTCATTTAAAACAGCTTGTTTGCTGCTTCCAACATAACATCACTAGTGCTTGCCGGTATTAACCCTTTTCCTGCCAGTCTTTGAATAGCTTATCTATAGCCAGTAGCATCCCGGATAATTCCTTGATGAATTGTGATTCCTGTAAGTTTGCCACTTAGAATGGGTTTTTACTATTTAATCACCAATCAAGTCTTGATGATAACCATAGAACCATTTCTAAACTTTGAGATCTTTTAGATGTTTGGCCTGCTGTCTGTCAATTTTCCCATCATTAAACAAACTTGACCTCTAAATCTACAAAATATTTAAATACTGGTAACTATTTGAAAATTATATAATTATAAGCCTTATAATATAAGGGTCATCAGGCCATCCGTTTCCCACTGTCATGGACTTTTCATGTTTTCGACTTCTCCTCCAGTATTGCCCTATAATCATAAAAATAAACCAGCAAACTTTGGCTTTAATCTTTGAAGCCTGATGAGCCTGTTTTTATGTAATTTGTCTTGAATGAAACCGAAAGCTTAACACCACAATGCAATAATACTGTGTAGAACAAAAAGTTTCACTTATAATCACTTTATGAACTGGTGATCGTAGAATGAACTATAGAACTTAACACTTTGTGAACCGGTGATCGTAAAGAGAACTTAAGTGTCCCACACTTTGTGAGTAGTGAACTTAGAGTGAGCTATCTTGATCACTTGGTGTCACTAAATCCCCTCACTTTGTGAATGGTGATCTTAGAGCGAGGGGGCGGGATAGCGCAGTGGTTAGCGCGTTCGGCTTCGGATCAAGAGGTCCGGGGTTCGAATCCCGTCAGGGGCACGGCAACTTTGTCTGCAGTAGAGAACTGTTCTACACACAGTAAGGTTTGGGTACAATGCTACACTGAATTTCAACGTAGTACCACCCATGGTTCGCTAGTTCCAGCCGATGCTCGCAGGTTTCACAGCAATGCATAGCCACATGGCGTTGCATGTTTTTTCCCTGCCGTAATACTAGCAGCCGCGATATAAGTGAAATATTCTTGAAAGCGGCGTTAAAACCCAACTCACCTCACCTCACCTCTTAGAGCGAGTTATTTCACTTTATGAACCGGTGATGTAACCAATATAACCCCTCACTGTGTGAATCGTGATCCTAGAGTGCGCTATCTAACTTTATGAACCGGTGATGGTAGTGTGAACAATATAACCTCTCACTTTGCTGTGCTGTTGTAGCATCATGCTTGGCCACTAACACAGACCATTATCATTATATAAGAGCACGTTTCTTTGCGCAAGCAGGCCTAATGGAGACCATGAAGCAGGAAGATCCGGCAAACTGGTCATTAAAACCAGAACAGTTTGCCGATCTTGCGTCCTCCCTCAACAACTTCTTCAACCAGTCACTGCTGCAGAGTCAAAACCTCTCCGGGTCCACAAGTGGAGTGTCGGGTGAGTTGTCTCCCTTTGTTTGATTGTTTTGTTTTGACGATCTCAAACGTATGAAAATGGACTTGAAAGTAGCTAGAACAAAAGTGTTTCTTTGTTGATTAAAATGAAAAATTATTGAAAGTTTTTAAAGGGCACACCAACTTTTAGAATCTTTTGAAAGATAATTGAAATAATAGCAAAAAGACGACTTGATCCATTTTTTGGGAAAAATAGCTTCCAAATGATTTTAACTCTCAGACAGTTTTGCAAAAATAAGTTTAAACCCTACCTAAAGAAATTGTCAGCTGTTAAAAAGGCTTGTTTCTTACACCAAAATTGCTGATTTTCTTGAGTGATTGTTAGATACTTCTCCCATTCTCTGGGACCACAAATGAAGTGCCTTTTGAGTTACCTCCCTTTAATTTCATAAACTTATTGGTTAAAGAAAAATAACTTTTTGGATTGAGATTTAATCTGCTCCCTTTGTCAATTAAGTCGGCAGAGAATCTGGTATTTATGGATTGTCACCTATAATCTTAAAGGGATGTAACTCTGTTATGATACATTCGCCAATGCTTACCAAATACAATATCGTCCAAAATACAAAATAACTGCTCTAAATCTATGAGGTTTTGTTTCGGTGTACAACTTCTAGATTATAAAGTGGATAAAGGGAGGTAACTCTTTTTTAAGTGTTAAATTGGCTGCATATGGATTGTTTGGTGAGTAGTCTCCCTTTGACTTGTTACTGACTGAAAGCATACAAGTCAAGTCGAGCAGTTACAGATCGTAAACCATCCATCCATGTCCTGTTGATCTGGCTGGACCGTGCTGTTCTCAAATGCATTGCCCTTAATATAGAGTTGTCCCGACTTTAAGGATGTTCGCTCCTCAAATTTATAGTAATAAACTTTTTTTCTAACTTATATTTTTAAAAAGATCAAAGTATATGATTGGAAAATCAGCATTAAAAAATAGGGGGTAGTGGTTTTTTTTTGGAGATATGACGCCTGTAAGATAGTGGGGTGAAGTACAATTTTAACATGGGAGTCTATGGGAAAATGAGAAAAAAACGGCTAAAAACTTTAAAATGCTACATTTCTAGTATTAAACTTTTTTTCCTTTTTTGATCTGTTACAAAGTTCATTTTACCCTCCCGAAATCGATGAAAAAATATATATGGTAGTGTGGGGTGTTTTAAGCTTTGACACAAAATGTACCTGAAAACCCCCTTTTTTAGTCAAATTTAGGCCATTTATGCTGTTTAAGCACTTTTTAGAGGTTCTAAAGTCACATTTTCTTTATTTCATATGCTTTTTAAAAGTATGTAGATGATGTAGAATATCATGAAGTAAGTAAAGATGAGAAAAAATCTTTACTTAATCATATTTCATTTTTGAAGTTCAACCGGAAGGAGCGGACATCCTTAAAGGCACTTTAGCTTTTTTTTGGCATATTATGTTTTCTCAAATTTGCCATTCATTATTGAAGTTTATACAATTAATTGGTACATTAATGGGTAAAATATCTTATTACATGACCCGTTAAGCCATATCCATAGTTAGTGGTTTTTCGTATTCGAAGAAAATGGTGTGACGTATAAAGCGACAGTGGTATGGAACTCTCCAGTGTGAGAGGTAGTTTATAGGTCTCATGCCCTTTCTAGAGTTATCCCAACTTTAATTATTGTAGTTTCACGTTGAAAGTCAATTCAGTCCTGGCTAATTAGCAACATTACTGATGATGACGACACGATCTGTCTGTCCGTCCGTCTGTCTATCTGTCTGTCTCCCTCCCCCTCCTCTCTCATGTTATCTGTTTAATCCTTTTCTGATCAATATTTCTTATCTCTGTTTTCAGTGGGAGAGAACAACTTCTGCAACAGCAGCAATTCGGTGAGCAGTACGCAGCTGACGGTAGCAGACGGTGGCGCCCCCTCTGTTAGTCATCTCTCTCACCCTTCTATAAGTACTCGTGTTAAGAGAGAAAAACGATGCGTATGTAAACATGAGTTAGATGTATTGTGGGCGCATTTCTTGTGCTGGTTTTGGGCTTTTAGATTATCTGTTTCGAGAGCTGTTAGAATCTATATTGACATCTTTTCTTGCTGATTTTGGTTTTGGAATTTGTTGTTGAATTTTCTTGAAGATTCATTTCTTATGTTGTTGTTTACTAAAATCAAGGTATCTTTCTGTCCTTGTTTATAAATGTTATAATATTGCTTCAAAATTTGGAAAATCTTCAATTTACAGTTGCCTATGCACATAAATAATATTTGTAATTTCATTTCTGTAGTATACTTGTATTACATTGAACATAACAACAGCTGAAGTTATGATAAAATTTAAAATGACAACTTCTGCCTCGCTGAAAATTTGCTTATTCAATAACTTAAAATTGATCAGAGAAAATGAAGGTATGACTGAGATAGTTTTTGTGGAAAATTTGGATTTTATCATTAATGGATTAATGCTATAAATTTATGATATAATTAAAATAATTCCTTTTGAATTATACTTCTTGAGATCTTATTTTGATGAGCTTTAATATCAACAACTTCCAGATTCCATACACTGGCTAATTGAAACCTTGCTGCATTTCTTTAACATTTGGGTGCTAGCATAGCAGTGTGGTGTACCTGAATTTCATAGTTTGCTGCATTTGAATTTTTGGTAGAAATTTAATAGGTAACACGGAAAATGCAAATTTTGAAAATTGTTTACCCTGGGGTAATCCAAAAAAACGTTTTAATCATCTATCATCATTTTTTGGGTTGTGAAGCTTTTTAGACATCTCCATGTTCTTGCTTTGTGCTAATTTTGAAGGGAGAAATAAGCTTTGATATACCTGTTTTGCAAAATAAACTTGAATTTAGTAAATACGAATTTTTAAAAAATATGTTGATTAGCTTGTAAAGCTATTTGTCATTATTTATAAGAATTTGATATACTGGGTATTTAGATTTGTTTTTATGTTCTTGTTCTTCTAAATGTATGTGGTGATTTTTTCTCTGATATATATGAACATTACAAATATAATGAAAAACCAACAAGTATTCCCATTCTATATTCAGAATATCTTTATTTTATGTTTGACTACTTTAACCTTTTAAGAGTCTTATTTAGTCAATTCAAATTACAAAGCATTACTTCAATAGACATTTAATAATTTTTCAAATTTCCATTTAGTTTTTAAGAGAAATGTATTTCACAGCGTTTCATCAGATTTTTTAATGTAATTACTTCAATGCAATTTATTATTCTATTTTGGCGGCTGACGGACATATCAAGTGTTTCTATTATCACAAGACGACCATTATATTGAATACCATTCTCAAATCTATGAGTACTTCTTCTCAAATAATACTCATAACAACCAGAATACATCCCCAATCTCTTTTTACAGTGAGCATGATCAGTAAATATATTATAAAGAATAACAAACAATATCAGTTGATAATTTGGGGGGTATTACCGGTACCCCAATCCCTAATTTCTTTATTTCCATTAGATAATCAGAAAATCCTCTTGTAAAGTCACACATGCTGTATATCAATTAAAATTTTGATGCCAACAATGATAAAAGAAAATCCTTAAAATTAATTAAAATTAATTTTTCAAATTTGTTTTTTACCAGAATGCATCAGAAAGCTACTCGTCATGTCAGACTGTCGTGTCGTTGGCGTCGGGACCTCAATATCATCAGCCAGATGATATTGACGACGACTTCAACTGGGACAAGTTGCTGTAGTCTGGTAGCCATGACACCACATCACCTCATCCAATCAGATTCCTCATATAGGGTCATGTGACGAAGCACTCTCACCATGTTGAAGACATCACCATTTGTTGATATTCATACTGCTTAGGCTGTTTGCATGTTTGATTAAGGACAGGTGGTGGAGTGGTTGACTATTCTGTTATGATTTATGGTGCAATTTATTAATTATTATAGATGTTTTCTTGTAGATATTTTGGTAATTGTAGATATATTTTTAGATGTAAATTTATGTAGATAATTATATATACTGTTAAAATTAGGTATATATTGAAGTAGTTATATGTTTTAGATATTCTACATAATGTAAATAGTAAAAGGTGTAGATTTGGGTTGTATATGTGTGATTATATAATTATACTTGAGAAATACTTCGAAGTTGTTGAAACAGAACAGCTTTTAAGAATTTATACAAAATATACTAGAATTTCTTATTTCTTTTGAAAAATTTTAAAAGATTTTGCAAGGCCAGATGAAGATGAAAGATGATGAAGATTACGAAGAAATTATCAAATAATCCAAACCAAAGGCAAAATAGTTGGCTTATTGAGCTGTTTCACTCGCAAATATTCCAACCTTAGATGCAGCAAACTGAAGGTTTTCTCATTTCCTCATGCAGTTTAGCAATCACCACCACTCGTTCCTTGGTCACAATGTTATAAGCCACAAATTCATATTGTGTGTTGAGAACTCAGTAATCTAGCTCAAGTTAATGGTGCTGCCAAAATTTGATTCTTGTTTCTTGAGAAAATGCTATTTTGATTCATTTCTTTTAGGATTTCAAAATCTTGCCATTATTAAACACTGCTACATTTGTTCTTGATCAATTGGCATGAAATTTTATCAACTTTTCCCGTGAGTCTCCCTCATTGGTTAATTATGCCTTGCAGCATTTTGTTGCCTTTTCTGTGCCAGAGACTTCCCTTTTGACAACAAAGTTGGGGCTGGGATAGCGCAGTGGTTAGCGCGTTCGACTTCGGATCAAGTGATCAAGAGAACTGTTCTACACGCAGTAAGGTTTGGGTGCAATGCTACACTGAATTTCAGCATAGTACCACCCATGGTTCGCTAGTTCCAGCCGATGCTCGCAGGTTTCACCACAATGCATAGCCACATGGCGTTGCGGGCTTTCTCCCTGCTATAATACCAGCAGCCGCGATACAAGTGAAATACTCTTGAAAGCCCCGTTAAACCCCAACTCACCTCACCTTGACAACAAAGTTTAGATTGCAGCAAGCTGCTATGCTGGTACAGAAAAGCTGATGAAATGCAACAAGGCTTAAATCAGCCAGGAATGGAGACTGACATGAGTTAACTTTGCGGGGAAGTTTGGAATTTATTTATTTGAATCTGTCTTTTGGAATGTCGTTTTCCCAGATTTGTATCAAAGTTTTATTTTCAATGTCCTGAAGATGAAGATGAATGATAATAAAAAAATTGTGTAAAATTTGATTTGATGACATCTTGAAATTGTAATTTGAAGTTGAGGGATAAAGAAAATAGTTTTGAACTTTGGCAGCATCTTTGTGCCAATCATGTTTGTTCAATCTTGTATTGTATTGTCTGATATAATGTAGGTTTTGGATTAGAACAGATCTTCTCATTCATGTTGACTCGTATATAATATTGTAATATAGTGTCCACTAGCTATAGATCTTCAACAGTTGATTTGCAATGGCTAGTGCAAGCCAAAACAGGGTCTAACTACATGTTATTTTTTGTAATTTTTTCTTTTCAAGTCTGGGGATAAGCTGAACATTAGAAACTAAGGTTCGCTCAAATTTGGAAATATACATTAGATTATATCGCAAGCTAATTGATACTCATTTTCTTTCCACAGAGGTAACTGCCTTCAGATTTTCTGTCCAAAATACTGTTACATATTGAGTACTTTCTCGGTTAAAAATAGAGGATCTTGATTGGTTGCAGCAGAAGTTAGTTGTAAATCAGGGGCGTTTATTCAAACTGAGCATTTTGTTATTGCTTCCTCTGTTCGCTACGCACATATTGTTTACAAGACAGTTTTCGGACACAGATGTAAAACAATGTTTGATTGGACAGAAATAAGGATATTGCCAGTGATGCAAACTTTCAGTGTGTCATGCTTCATGATAAGTATCATTTATATATACAGGTGGGGCTAGGGGGGGCTTAGCCCCCCAACAAATTTTAGGAAGAAATTTTTTTTTTGCTCTGTATTCCAAAGTGTTTTTCAACCTGAAAGACATTGCAAATAACTTAGTGAGAGAAAAAAATAATTTGGGTATAGAAAATTCTAATAATGTATGTAACGTTTGCATATAAGTTGCAAGTATCGTGTCTGACGTATCTAAATAGACAATGACAATAAACACAACTGGCTCTATATACTTTGTAAGAAGTGTAGAAAATTCTGATATAGTGCAAGTGGATGTTTGAGTATAACGCAAACTGCAAGTATACAAGTACAAGTATTTCAACGTTTACCCAGCGTACCTTTAGAGTATGAGTAAGTTTAGGTACGAAGCTGTATTAACAGGTCACAATAGAAAATCTCAACTGAGGAACCTCTGTGGGAAGAGAATGATTCATATACTTAGCTATTGAACATTGGGTGGTCCCTTAGGTTTTGTTGTTGAGTTTATAGTTTCAATAATTGGTTTTCTCTATGCATAGACATTCATGAAAATACCTTTAAAGTCTTGAAATTGTTATTTAATTTCGAATTACACATGTTTGTTATTTCTCAATGATATTCTTTTGTAAGTTTGTTTAATCCTGTTTTGATTTTCAGTGATAGATTCAACAATTTTGATTTTGTTTTCATACATTTTTGAAAACACATGAATATAAATTATGTACCCCAAGATGAATTTGATATTCTTGAAAAAAATTATGTTGAAAATATTTAAGATAATTTGAAGATGATAATTATCAAAGATTTAAAGATTATAATTATATAGGGAAAAATTACAAAAGATAGAAATTCACAGATACCATACCTCCTTCAAGGGAAAGAGAACAACATCAAAACTGACATAGTTGTGGAAATATTACCTTAAATCTAGGGGTTTTAGATCAACAAAAATGTATAGATAGAATGAACTATAGATTTTTCATAAGCATTATTTTCACACATTTTTCTGAATTTGTTTTTGATCAAGTGCACAGTATCAAAGTTCTCGTTTTGTTTGAGTGAATGTTTAACCAATTATGTGAATGGCTTTGTTTTTTGTTTGTAATATATCACGGACGACATTCATGTTAGAATGTAAATTGCCCTTCATTTTTGTTAAATTTATTTTATTTTCAGTATTTGTAAGTAATCTAGGACATGAAATATACTTCATATTTCTAGATTATTATGTATATATCTTGTTGAAATTTTTCTTTTGGTTTAAAGTTTATATTTTGTTATTTATTATATTTTCAAGACAAAAGCATAATTTATTATCTATTAATTTGCATTTTAACAAAACCCATACTTATTATGGAACATTGTTTTCTGGGCAAATGTTTGATTCATTTTCAGAGACCTTATTTTATTCTTTTCCTGATTTATTATTACATTTAACTTCTTACATACAAAGTTCATGAAAATCGACATCAACTTTGCATGTTTTGTTGACAATTATATGGACTGAAAGTGAACTATCTTCAAGAAAAAAAAAACCCCACAACAATTCTTAAGTTTATTTATATATATATTTATCTATAATATAGGTTACTGCAACTGATTCTTTGAAGTTACAGTTACATGGAATGTCAAGCTTAAACATTTCTGTTTAGTGAGTTGTCAATGCTAAAGAATGTTGTACCAATTATAAACATCTTTGATGTTTCATGATGAAATTGAAAATCTTTCTATCAGTGTTTTGTTTCCTCTCCAGTCCGAATAGTCACGTGTACCAATTTAGTGCAGACAAATTCCAGTCATTAGCTGACCAATCAGATGATAGTTTTTTAAACGATTGAGGTTTTGAACACCATTAGGAAAAATTTATTAAAATGTTATAGGAATGGTTGCTATGCTACAAGCTCCTTGCACCGATACCTCTTGTCAGAGCACATGTGATTGGCTAACTGAATTTAAGTCATCTGGTCCTGTGGAAACCTAAAAGGAGTAAGTATCCCAGTAAATACATTCTGTTGTAACGTTTATTACTCCCAACATGGTAATTTTAATCAGGCTGAATGAACTCTTATAGGTTTACAAATTTGAAAAAGTCAGATGCCACTATAAACTGAATCAATATGAGGTTTGTGTTCTAAGGGATATAACTCTGGCACATTACGCCCCCTTACTTACATTAACTTGGAAGAATTACATTTTTAGTCCAGATAAAATTAATAACTTGTACAGATTTTTTGGACAAAATGTTGGGAAGACAGATCTGGGAAAAGCAATTAGTGTAAAAGAAACACACATCAGCCAAAAATTTAAAAGATAATGATTTTACAAATTCTCAGAAAATTATTTGCATGATTTGAAAAAGGACTTTAGTTATTCGAAAAATTTATAAAATGGAGAAACATCGGCAAACAAATGGACTTGAGCTGTTCACAACTTCATAAATGGTAGGAACGTCAGATAAAGAAATCAACAAAAAAGACCAAAATGAAATAATGAATTTAAATTATAAACCTCATTATGCAGGGAATAGTGTTACAAAATTGAAGACTGGGAATGAAACACTAGTTCATCGGATTCTGTAAAAGATAGTCATGTAGATGCGTCAAGTTCTCTGTAGGTTTTACATTCCTTTTATTTGATTTATCATATTGATAAAGTATCTATTTATTGATATCATATACTTTACTCTGTGATCAAACTGTATCTTTAGTCGCTATTCTTTTATATATCTTTACTTATACGTCCATTCATCCCTCCATCTAATTTATTTCCATGAAAACCGTCCAAATTCTTTATACACTGTACATATTTTATTGTAAATTTTCTTTGTGGATCTCTGTGTATATACTTTACTATTCCATAGAGACGTTTTTATCATTGTTACTTGTGTACTGTACGTTGTATCGAGAGGAAATATTAGTCCCATGTTCGCATAATACAAATCAAAACCACTTTTCATATACTTATATGTATATAATATATATATATATATACATACATACTTATATATGGTTGGATCATTCACTACTTGTTATTGGTCATACTTGTTAAGATGATTCATTTTGATTTAATGAAAGTGCAGTTTTTATGCATCATACAAAGTTTATAAATATTTTTAGTTCAAATGATTTATTAATCATCCATGTTGATATAAGGAATAACGTAACATTAGGAAGAATGTAGTGAAAATTAAAAGCAAATGGACAAAATCTTAATTTCAAAGTACACAGCATGTTTTGAATAAATTCTTTTTTTAATTTTAACTGAGAACATCGTAAGGAAAACTGATATGATGAGAGGTAGAATATCTTATTTATTGAATACAATTTATTTGAAATACTGAAGAATATACTTAATTTTAAGTTTTGTGTTGTCATTATGAGATAAGTTATTGCTAGTGTCAATTTATGGCAGTAAGGACTTATGTTCATCTTAAGATTATACTACTGCTATATGGTATACCATTTATGAATTATATTCTAAAACTTACCATTGCTGTATGTGTGTCTCCTCTTCATGAAAAACTGCAACAAAGTTTGTCATCTATGCCTGTGGTTTACCATTTACAGTTTTTATATGACAACATCTCAACATAGTAAGAAAAACTGATCATGTTGAGAGGTAGGAGTTCTTTTTTATTGAATAAAATTTGTTTGAAATGCTGAAGAATATACTTAATTTTAAGTTTTGTGTCGTCTTTTGCAAAATATTTTCTTTTTGCTCAAAATGAAGTGCTGATTTGCAAAATGTTTCTAAAAATCGTGATGCTATTAAAACAATTCTCTTTAATATATTGCAGTTTTCCGTCCAAGAATGCAATACAATAATTTACCTGTGCATATTGATGTCTAGAAGTTAATGTTTGATTTGTCGGCTAATATAATGGTAAGAAATGTTTTCATGTTCTACTCTATTTACTTGATTCTTGAATTTAGTGCATAATTTATGTTTACAATTTTATAATATATCATTGATGAAAAATTTTAATGCTAAATTATTACCTTTTTGAATGATGAGATATTGAAATTACAAATTGTTACGCTCAGCCACAATCCAACTGAATACGGTTTAAACATATTTATTTCCATGAAGAATTGGATTGGTATTCAAGCTATAAGCGTATATGAATATGGCTTCAACATTAAACATAATGAAGCATATGGCATTTCTACTCATGAAGACATTATTGTTATAATTTGTTTCTTATATGTATTAATAATCATTGTGATTACTAATTTATTTTAAAATTAAGAATTGTTTTGTGATCACCATTTGATGCAACGTTCACCTAAAGTGACTATGGAGAAGCCAGTACTATAAGTTGTCAGTTTTTGTACTTGAAATTGAAGACGAATGTCACAATAGCCAGTAAGCAGAATTGAGTCTAAAAGAAAACTATACACAAGATTGTGGACGTGATAATAAAATCTGATTGCAATATTAAAAGCAATAATGTCGCAGGTTGATAATAACTTCAAACTTGTGTTGAAATTTGTTCAAGAAAATGGGGAAATCAGTTTCAGAATAAATTTAAATATTTGTATTAATTAATTTTTTAGAAAACTTTAAAACGCATTATGAAATGGGTCTGGTTTCACAAACAACTTTGCATGACCTTTTACTTTTATTATTCGGACCTTGAGTGTTGAGGGCTGCATGCAAGCAGGTTCTTCATAACTAGATTAGAAATTATTACGATTAAAGAATAATTAGAAACTCCCTGGTGAAAGTCACTTACTATAAAAGTATTTAAAAAAAATTCTATCTGGATTTTTAATTTTGAAAGTGACTAATGTTTATTTTAAGATTATACTATTACTATACTATTTATGAATAATATTCTAAAACTTACTGTTGCTGTATGTGTGTGTCCTTTTCATGAGAAACTGCAACAGCGGTTTTCATCTATGCCTGTGGTTTACCATTTACAGTTTTTATATCACATTTCATCATATACCCGTCATATTTCGAATCCGTCCTGTACATGGTTTTAAGTTTAATCATCCATTTTGACATTTTCATTGTTTTAGCTCAACCTTACGACAGTTCACTAACATAGTTAGTTGCAATGGCAAGTTACAGACTGTATAATACAATAAAAATGGAATGAATAAATACATGAAAGAAGCATGGTGTGACTTACTTTTTATTTTGGACAATCTGTGTGTTATAGTAACAGACAGAGTTGTGAAAGTCTGATTAAAACTCGACCTTGTGAATGAAAGTTTCAAAATAATTGTCTAACGGGATATGTACTGTAGATTCCTCTCAACAAGGACGATTTGGCAAGAAAATCTCCGAACGATATGAGTTCGTATCCTGGTAGATGCACTTTTTTGCAACTATTGTTCCTTTGAAAATGGTTCATTTGTTTTAAAATATTCTTTTCACATTAGTGTACATACTGTGAAAGGGATTGGCCAACAAGCTTACAACACGTATGACGAGACCGCTCCCATGAACATAATATCAATACATGTTTGATACATACAAAACCGAATAAAGTAGATATAAATAAGCGACATGGAGTTACATTTATACCAGCATCATAACATAACACCCAGAAGTAACAAAGCAAGACAGTTATTTTAATTTCTATTCAGATCTGGAAGTTTCAATAATGAATTCATGTACATACATACATCATACATTTCAATCAGACTGGAGCAGTGAATAAATAGGAACGCCTTGGATGTGTGATCCGGACTTGGGGCGTGTTCCTTACAATCGTAACAGTGGTGTGAGGAACATCAGGTCTGCTTGAAGCGCTTGTAAAATCTCCAACAGTGGTGTGGTTTCCAGATTGTATTAGAGTTTTGAACTAGTTCAACAAGAAAACGCCACAAAAGAAACAAGATGTGTTTGTTAAACACTGATCTGAGGCCTCCGAGGATAACTTTAGTTTGGATGAACACATCAGTTTGTTCACAAGGTAATAACGGGGAGATAGATTGTAATGATTAGGCCTACTGATAAATCGAAAGTTGAGACCAAGCGTAAATGTTTTCAAAAAAATGCTTGGTCTCATTACAATGGATGTACATGTCAAGTATGAAAGGTCTATCGCAGACATGTCAAGTATGAAAGGTCTATCGCAGACATGTCAAGTGTGAAAGGTCTATCGCATGACATGTCAAGTGTGAAAGGTCTATCGCAGACATGTCAAGTGTGAAAGGTCTATCGCAGACATGTCAAGTGTGAAAGGTCTATCGCAGACAAGTCAAGTATGAAAGCTATCGCAGACATGTCAAGTGTGAAAGGTCTATCGCAGACCATTGAAGAGTAATGGGTACTGTCAAGATACGGTTTTTTAAAGTTCTGACAAACAGGCGGATAGGTTGGTCTAAACAAGGACGAATGTAAGAAAGAACTGTTTAATGTTTTCTTCCATCTTCAATTCAATTTTTAGGGGCAGGATAGCGCAGTGGTTAGCGGGTTCAGCTTCGGATCAAGAGGTACAGGGTTCGAATCCCGCCAGGGGCACGGCAACTTTGTCTGCATGAGAGAACTGTTCTACACGCAGTAAAGTTTGGATGCAATGCTACACTAAATTTCAGCGTAGTACCACCCAGTTCGCTAGTTCCAGCCGCTGTTCGCAGGTTTCACCGCAATACATAGCCACATGGTGTTGTGGGCTTTATCCCTACCATAACACTAACAGCTGCGATATAAGTGAATTACTCTTGAAAGCGACGGTAAACCCAAAGTCACTTCACCTCACCTCGTGTTGATGTATGAGCAGCAAAATGAGACAAACCTGAGACTCCGCATCAAGCTCATCAAGTCCATCCTAATTGGCACCCTAAGGAATATAGATCTGGTAGACTGCACAGCAGCTTGACAGTTGGAATCTCCCCTGAGGTCTGAACCCTACCCAGAGAGATGGGACGGCAGAAATATCTCGAGGAATGGTTGAGGTCATATCTGTGACTTTTTCGATGCCGGACTGCATTTCGTAGACCCCTAAAATAATGACTAATGTTAGCCAAGGACCTTATGTGATGTAGCATATCCTTTTTAAAGGATAAAGAATTCAATGTTTTAGAAATAATAAAACATCAAGTTAAAATATATTTATGTGTATAATTGTAACACATATGAGCATGTGGATGTCGGTAACGTTTTTCGTATTTTACAGAATGTTTTTTAAAACTGAAACAAACATATGGACACAAACTCTATCAAACTATCAGAACTTTCATTGATATATAACATGACACAATTCGGCGGATAAAAAAAAAATGTAATCCTAAATACGATTTTGAAAGCGACAATGACCACTATGGCATTTAAGGTCATATTTGACCTTGTTCCACTACTTAGACTTTCCTACAAAGCAAAGGGTTGCGTAGTTTCTGCTATGAAAACTTTAAACTTGGAAATGTTGGAGTGAATACCTTACTCTATAGCACCTGGAAATTTTGCGGTGCAAGTGATCCTTCCTGAAGATCTTTATTCTAGACAAGACCCATCTCACGCCACTTTCATACCCTGGGTGAAAAGACAGCTTATATGACAACAACCAGGCTGTTATCCAGTGTAAGGTACTCTCAGCACTTACATACCCTGGATATATGACGACACCATAATGGGAGAACCCTGTATTTTAAGCACGCCCAGCAGGCTGTTATCCTCTCAATAGATTTTCTATTTTCTGCCCTACATCCCTTTCGCAGGGATGTTCCTTCGGAAGAAGACCCATTTTCAAAGAGTGTTAAATTGACCTTGAGGTATATAAGGTATGATAAGGCATTTGCCTGCAGGAAGTGTTCACCACTTGGATGCATATGTTCCCTTGAACGTCTTACGAGCCCCGTTTGCTGTTTCACAAAGGTCTCCTAAATTTAGGAGGTCGTCACTCATACGACCTGCCTTACGACCCTAATACGACCTGCCTTACGACTATTTCACAACGTGGTCATATCCATCTCGTACGACATAGTCTTAAAGGCGCCGTAGCACGCCGTTCTCAATGAAATAACGTGCTCTCACGAACGGGTAAATAAGTGTTACAAATGGCTAAAAATACTCCTCAATTAATAAAAAGAGTTAAAAAAACGAATGAACATGTATGCATGCTTTTGTGCATTTCTCTTCGAGTGGCCATTTTAAGATGTTCACATTCAAATGGTTGCTCAAAGTTAGTTCAAGTCATCCGACTGGTGTGGCGATACCTAAAATTCGGAGTAGAGTTTTAAATATGACGGAATAAGAAATAGTTGATCATCTTGCTGTCTGAAATCTCAAATTCGCATGACATATCTATCCCTCACGCTGAAGAGTTCCACAAAATTGTCGGTTTATACGTCGCACCATTTTCTTCAATTAAGGATAACCTTTTTCTATGGATACGGCTTATCGGTTCGTGTAATGAGACGATGTACCCTCTAACGTAAACATTTATAGTATAACCATTAATAATGAATGTCAAATTAGAGAAGGAAAAAATGCTAGAAATGTGCCACGGCGCCTTTAAATCCATGCCGTAAATTATGTCTGAGGGACTTGCCAATACCTAACTATTTCATATTTTAATTTTTTCCTTAGAAATAATGGATAGGCCTAACGCTTATATTCCTGATGAGCTACAGGGACAATGGCTCTATTTTCCAGCTCATCTGGGGGGCTCTCATCTGGACGCCGGACTCCGGCCCATGTCATAAACCCTGGACTTGCAGACCTTATGAGCTAAATGCATTTTGGCTTTTATTTTGGAACATTAAAACATGAACGGAAATTGTGTCATTAAATAATAAACCTTGAACTACGTACGTTTCTGATGCAAGCAATATTACGCAAATAATTTATAACCTCGATGCTGTCTCAATACATGGTATGTTTTATGTATCGACTTTATTTATGTCATGATATTAGCAGTGTTTGAATAAGTCCTGTCAATCAGCCCGGAATCTGGTAACTTGTGGTCCGGGCTGGTAACATGTTGCGGTTTTTCTTTAATTTTGCCATATAAATTGACAGAATAACGCTTTTGAACTGGCAACTTTTCAAGCTTGTTTCATACCCTGATATTAGTCGTGTCATAATGTTTTGTTTATTACTTATAATGCGATATCAGCTAAATTCTTATTAGTACGTAAATTACTAGTCTATATTTACAAGTTTATTCAAAGCATTGTCAGATGAGAACAGATATAACAATTTAGCAATGAATATTGCCCTAGTTTGGCAAATGATTTTAACACACACATTTTAACAAGATCTGGGGAAACAGGAGACTACGGTAACTGGCACAGGCCGGGTGGAAATATAGATATATAGGTATGTGTATATATATAGTGCTCAATATAGTACCAATATCTATATTTTCTCCCCAGCTAATGGCATGGTCACTGGCATTTTCTCTCAATAATCACATTTTGGGTGCTTGCAAATGATGCCCCCTTCACCATCGAGAATGCTACGCCTATTGCTGGGATGCTTTACAGGATATAAATAGACTGGGAAATCCGCCCTGCAGCAAAGGTGTTTCGAGGTAATGTATAGTTTCGTTTACTATGTTCAATCATAAAGTTCATTTTAGTCTGTTAAAATTGTGCATTTGATCATGACATGATTAAAGTACTTCTTCTAGCAGTGAACACATCATGCTTAGTCAGTAATGCGTGGACTGTTCATATATTGTGTCTGTTTTTGGCCAGTACGACCACGTTACTTCCTTGTATATGGACGCCGTGTTCTAATCAAATGTGATACTAAGGTGAGGTTGTTTTAAATGATTTCGTTTTTTTGAAAATATGCTATTTTACCAGCAGAATGTAAGTTGTACACCTACACAGGTGCCTGACATATGTTAACTACTATCTATATATGTCATATAAAGAAGGTGCGACATGCTCAGCCATCCTGCTGGATCTTTACATGTCCCGGAAATGGAAACTTGGGTCACTCTACGTTATTATATGTTATACAGATAGGTACATATGTATATATTTAGGGTCTGCAGCTAGTTAAAAAATATCGACACATATATTGAAAAGGTGCCTCTGTTTCTGAAAATCTCATTTCACATAGCCTTTTTTCAATATTTAATAAAATGGTGATATTGAATATTGAATACTTTTTTTCATAGTCTGAGTGTAAGTTTATGTCTGCAGCGTCTGTGTAATGGGATGTTAGAAATTACACATGTTTCTTACTTTCAGTTTGGATTTTGTATATATAACTGATGATGATTGTAAAATGTCCGTTCTATGGTAAAACCACTACCGTATATATGTGATGTAGCACCGCTTGTTTCATATATTTGATAGTGTATATATATTTTTGGCACATGTGTTCTAACTATTTCGTATTAAATGGATTTTTACGGTGATACACTTGAATATATTTATTTAAAGTATTATGAGGACTTGTTTTATTTTAAAACTTTAGGTCTGTATAATGTTGCATATGTCACAACATATACCCTATATATGGAATAGACCGACCCACAATGACATGCAATGTTAAAAACACAGGACACGAAGGAAACGCAATCAGAAAACCATATTGCTTTCAGATCTCTTACCCCAGATAGCTTGTAGAAACGACGAGTCCAGGACACATGCTTCTCACTGAAGCAACGAGCAAATGCACATTTTTGGGGGTACAAAACAACTTGGGTTTACTAAGCGTCCAGACGAACTTATTGACAGCATATTGGTATTTTGAAAAGAATATGTAAGACATTTTGTGAAAATATTAAAAAAAAACTTTTGAATATCCGAAGAGAAATATTGACCAACACACTTATATATTATAGTATGCATATGTTGCTTGCACCGTGACGATATCGGCTATATTCGGGGATCATTTTGAAAGGGGGGGGGGGGGGGGGTCCCCCACTGCGTAACTCCCTTTGAATGTTGTCACGAAACGCATACACATCTAGAGGTTGTAATCATGTTGCGGTATACACCCAGGATGATCCATGGAAGTTGGGGATCAACGTTTCTACAAAGTCTGCACTCCGATCCTCAAATGAAGGCGTGGCTGTCAAACCTGGTTTCCGTTCCATAACAGCGAGCGCTTATAATCGCTCATTGATTGCTCAATGTAGCGCTTAAGTAGCGCTCAAGTAGCGCTCAAGTAGCGCTCATTCTCTCTTGAACGACATGGTGCAAATTCCTCGAAGTTTGCTCGCCTTGCTACGTAGCGCTACATTGAGCAATCGCGTTCAAGAGAGGTTTAAAAGGAATCGCCAATTGGGCGATTACTTTGAAACCTCTCTTGAACACGGCCCAGTTTTGGCTACTCCATAAACGAGTCACATTTTAAGAATATTATCTTTATTTTTGCACGTTTAGGGCCCATATCTTCAATGTTATGATAGTGGTTTAGTAATAAGCTTTCAAAGGAGCCTTGAGTCTTGAAGGCATTCGAATCAATGTGTGAGCTTTAAGTGAGTGACAAAGTACTTAAACTACTAAAAGCCCATATACATGAGTATGGTTAGGTATGGAAGGTTATATTACTTTATAGCCTACCATTGCATAGTTTTGGGAGAATGCAAGACGCGGCAATGTCAAGGTCACAAAGTCAAAACGTATTATCTCTTCAGAAGTCTCATCACAATGGATACCCATGTCAAACATCACTGGCCTATCATAGAACGATCATAAATTATGACCGAGGTTAAATTAAGTTTTCGAAAATTGTTCCTGTACGAAGGTCGAGGTCACAAGGTCAAACATTAAGTTTCGAAAATGAGCAGTATCAAACGCCCATTATTAACCAATGAAAACTGGTGGCAAAGGTAAAAGTTTTCCAGGTCACAAGGTTAAAAAAAAATTAAGAGATCACCTGAAGGCCTCATCACAATTGATGCTCATGTATAGTATCAATGACCTATCACCAATCAAATGTTATGTTCAAGGTTAAAGTTTATCGGACAAACATACGGACGGACAAACGGTTCGAAGGACAGTTGAACTAACAGGTCCAAAACAATATACAAACAATTTACCCCCCTAAGTTTCGATCCGGGGGCATACAACTCACAATGTTATGTTATTCTATTACAGCACATTGGGTGTCCCGCGATCCCTGACAGTACTTGAATAATGGCGTTTGAAGATGATGCAATAACAGTGGAACACATCAGTATGACACCGCTCAGTCAACCAGGTTGGTTTTCATTGGATAAAATAATCTGCTAAAAAGTTTGAAATAAAGTTTATCGTCGTTCAAGTTTTTCTACTTTCGTGGCTGACAGTCCAAAGTAAATCATACCCTTAACCAACCGTATAAACCACATACTTTTTGCAGCAGCCATTTCGAGCTTCATATTAAATGTTTTCGTCCTTAAAACTTTAGAAAAACAATAAATCAATTGAAAGGTGGCAATAAGAAAACAATATTTTTAAAATTAACTGATAGCAGAGTTTTCTTAGCTATTGGAGATAGCTTTACCCACGTGTGTCAATATATGGTAATGCTGACAAACTCTTAACAAAGAATTATTGTCCAAAATCCTTTTTAAAAAAACACACCAAAACCAAGCTAAATAATCTAGCAAGTTGCTTTAGTTTCATAAGTTGTCTCCCTTATTTTTGAAGATCCAACTCATCACCTTGTATACATATGGATGACAGTGAGCGCAAAACAAGTCGGTCACGCCTCACTGTTGCTAAGCGACGGAAGCTACGTCAGTTGGTGGCCCAAAGCCAAGAAAGACAAAATTGGGCCTCTTCAAAAACGAGCCAACTGTAGTTGCTCCATTGAAGAGGATGTTTACAACGAAGGGTTTGAGCCAGATTACACTTTCAGCATTCCACTTGAAAACCTCAATGATAAGAAAATGTCCAGATATTGGCAAAAATGGCAGGAGAGAGGTCATTATTCCCTCATCAATCGGAACTGTTGCTCAATGGTTTATCGAGTCCTGTGGAAAGGGGGCGCTCCATTTAGCGCCACAGTTTTATGGCGACCGGAAACATTGAGACGATACCTAGTGACGTATCTCGGTGGAGGGTCTGCCACTACGCTGTTCTGGAACCTGCCTGGCAGTGATGAACAGTACAAAGGTTAGTCCTTAGTCAAAGTTACTGCAATTTCATGAAATGGTACATGTACATGGGTACTTTGCCTTGTTTACATTAAGTCAACGATATGTTGTTCAGACATTGATATTTAACAAACATCATCCCATAGTCTCCCCCTTAAACTTTTGACATTTTAAACTTCTGCAGAACTGCTGCACTCGTAAAGCTGAAAGTGAATCTAAGTGTGTACATTTGGACCCCTCTCAAACACTCATATTATCTTCTCATTTCAGCAAATCACACACTGTTTCTATGGAAACCGAGAGAAACCGGAAGTGGCCATGCTTCTTTGCTGCTTGAAGACACGCACTATATTAGCTGGTGGCCCTTCATTCAGACCGATGTCGATGATGGGAGTACGAACCAACTTGAGCAGGCTCAAAATGAGTGGGTGCACATCCACCACGGTACCCAGATTGCCAATAAAGAGGAGGATGTGAAGCTCTTGAAAACTCCGGAGGATATTAAGATCACATTTCGGCCCCGTAAATTAGACCTATGTGGCATGAGACGTCGCTGGAGAGAGTTCCAGAAACACGAAGCTGAGAAGCGATGGGACGTTACTTCTTTCTGTCTTATATACGAGGTTCTTGCAGCAGGGGGGTCAGCTTTACTGGATAAACACCCAGATCACTGGTCAGTGGACACCTTACAGACTTACATGTCAAACAGTTTTCAGATTACACATGAGTGAAACATTCCACCACCATTTCGCTTTTTTTCTCAATCTTAGCATTGCCATTGTCAAGATGGATCATTATTTTCACCATTTTGTCCACCCTGTCTTTATTAAATGTAGGGGTGATAAACTATCAGATGATACATCCCCAAAGCTTTCTTGTTCTCACGACTCGAGAGAATATCAATGTATGCACTTGGATTGCTAATTCATGGAAGACATTGTATCTGTTCTTATGAAAATGTAGTCTTCAGATTGCACTTGTCTAAGCTTGCCCTTGACATCATAGCCGAGATAAAATTATGCATTGTGGGTGAACAACAAATTCAACATTACTGCTGCCCTAGAAAGTTAAGTTCGCTGATTGAAGATTACAAATTAGTGAAGTTTTCCTGGTTGATGGTTACAACTGAGCGAAGCCTACCAAATTAAAGCTTACAGTGAGTGAAGTCTGCCTAAGGAAGATTACAAATGAGTGAAATCTTCCTGAATGAAGTCTTCCTGAATGAAGATTACAATTGAGTGAAGTCTTCCTGAATGAATATTTGAATTGAATGGAATCTTCCTGAATGAAGATTACAATTGCAAGAAATCTTCCTGAACGAAGATTACAAATGAGTGAAATCTTCAAGAATGAACATTAGAATTGAATGAAATCTTCCTGAATGAAGATTACGAATGATAATATTCAACCATAATAAATCGAATTAAAAGGACTTGCCAAATTCTTGTTTAAAAATAACATCTTGGTATATCTGTGAAACATCTTGGTATATAAACAGCTTGGTATATCTGTGAAACATCTTTGTATATCTGTGAAACATCTAGCATGTCAGCTGATGACAGCGGTTCAATCTCACATTGGACTAACAGATCTATGAATTTCTTGCGTTGAATTATAATGTTATTTTACGAATCATCTTCACATGGAATTGAAATCAATCTAATTAAAATTAGATGTAATGTTAAGCGTCCCGACGTACGACGGACGTATAACATTATCGCTAGCTTTAAAGGAAAGATGAAATGACATATGGTCCAAATCGGATTCATTAAAATGGGATGTCAATTTGACAATTGCTCGATTTTAAATTTCTGAAATCGGTCCATAAATTACTTATCTACGGCTTTTTAAAAAACGCCCAATTTAGCCCCGGCGACCAGAATGAAAGTCTGCAGGGGTGTGGCCCCTGAAGGGATGACTTCTATGACGTATCTGGAGGAATCTGATTTTCGGCGATAGTCATAATTCAACGTAATTTCGCAACATTTTGATTGTTAATTTCACAAAGACATCTTCAATAAACCAACTTAAATTTCCCATATATCGAAAGTTTAGATATCCAACTAGGTAATTCCGCAGATGACAATTACACAATTATTACATAAACATGTCTTTTTGGCGATGTAATACACCTCATAAATTCATTTAGCGGCAGTGATAATCATCATTAATCAATTAACGAGACTCGGCGGAGTAGCTGTCTAGCCGGCCCCGTCTGTCGCTTAACACAGTCACGCCTCAGTGAGCATTTTAAAAATGAATCGCCCAACTAATTGCGGTAGTGTTAAAATGGGTGAATTAAAATCGTCTTAATTATCAATTGCAAGTGTATATTGTCTCGATTTTATGCTCAATTGATTCCGATATACAATATACGTAGAGGTAATCATCTGTCATTCTTGAGAAAAATGCATTTCATCAGATCTTTAACTAAATTAGTGTTACTTCTTTTTACAAATTTTGGTTGATACGTCACCTTCTTCACGAATGATTTATTTTGCAACTTGTTTGTTACATGTAAATGCTTTATTGTGTACCTTCATTGTTCGAATCTATGTATACACTATGCATTGGCTTGAAATACATACTGCATGTTGGAGCACATGTTCAACTGTTGAACTGGCTTTAAAGTAAAATAAAATATAAAACAATTACAGTGTAAATAGAGAATATAACACTTGAAAGTGTGCTGTACGACTAATACGAAAGTGACATATTACACAGCTGCTTGAGTAGTTATGCTTTTTGTATGTGATTCCACAGAATGTGGATAATTACATTAACGATGTTTAGTAATAATGTTTTCCTTTGAATCTACATGTTGTTTGTTCCATTCGCATACGGGTGATCAATAAGCCAATAATTCTACGTATTTTTACAATACGCTACACATCTTATATATTATATATTACGTATCTTTTGAATGAGTTTGTGTATTGGGTGGGAATAATGTTACTTTGAAGTGCAGCTGTCACCTTCTGTACTTTGACAATACCAATTATATTAGTATGAAATGAGTCCTTTAGTGGGATGTATTGGATATAATACATAATCAATAGTGCAATCATATGCAAGTGAAGATTCCTTACCGAACGTCTTGCTATCGTGCGGATAAACGGAGTCACGCTGTACTATATAAAGAGAAAAGGTATGTTACACGGCAAATTTGTTTTTATTAAATACTTTCGTCACAGACGAAGCAACTGTGGCGGCCTGTGGAGACCGTTTCATACTTCAAGTAAGTACATGCGAGCAACTCGTGTGCTGGATTATTACAAGTGTGGAAGGCTTTGTTTGGTATAGCATTACACTGCTGGCCAGTGTTATAATAATGTGTGCAAACTTATCAAAATATATATCTTGTTGTTAAACATTTGTAAATTAGTAAATAAACTAGTGTCCGCAAATATGCAAAATGGTTTAATCCACGCATGATAAACACGTTTTAAACATATTTCACACCCTGTAGTTACACGTTGTGTCCAGAAGCCAACTTGTTCCGAGGTATAAAATTTGCAAAATTATGCATCTACCGGGAAACGAACAGGTTCTGTAGATTCCTCTCCACAAGGTCTGAAAACACCCCGTATAGGCGCATGTTCCGCAATTTTTATTCCACGGAAAACCGTCGATTTTAAAGGTACATCCATTGTGTTTCATAAAATTTTATTAGGCTTTAATGCGTTCCAACATACCACATGTGATGTTTACAATGAAAAACAAATTTCCTCAGCTTGCATATTCATCCATAATCGGCAAATATATCATATTTACTAGTTTCCAAATAAAATCGAGTAACATCGATATCATTATGCACGTGCAGAAACCGAAAGTGCACGTCTTATTTACATGCACAGTAGTTATATGACCTATTGAACATTATCAACTCAAATTTGTTATTTTGTCAGGTTTAAATAAGATTCCAAAATTACGTTTGACTCTTTGGCACACGCCACACGCAGTGCATTGTCCAGTTTTCGATCAGTAATTGATACTTTTGCCTTCATATCGTCAATATACTAAGTCGAGTCGACTAAGTATATTGACGATATGAAGGCAAAAGTATCAAGACTCGAGTATCATCAAAATGGTAGTTTTAGGTAACAGTTGGTACTTCTCGATAAAATAAGACCATTTATAACGTTTGGCATATTTGACCCCCAACAACACAATGGATGTACCTTTAATTAAGTAGGCCTATGTCCAGGTGAGTAATGCTCGTCACCCTGCGGAATAAACACGACCCTTCTCCAAGCATTGCTTTGATGTATTCAGACAGTATCAGTTATTTGTCTGCTCGGCAAATAAATAAAGGATCAGTCTCACAGTTGTTGATATATTAAAAGACATCTAAATCTATGTCTACATCTACATTTACATCTACATATGCACATACATCACCAACATGTATTCCTAAATCAAGAAAATATTTTCATCTACATGTACTGTTAGTTCTACATCTATGTCTTCATCTACATCTACATCTACATCTACTGTTAGTTCCACATCTACATCAACATCTACTGTTAGTTCCACATCTACATCTACATCAACATCTACTGTAAGTTCCACATCTACATCTACATCTACTGTTAGTTCCATATCTACATCTACATCTACATCTACTGTTAGTTCCACATCTACATCTACATCAACATCTACTGTTAGTTCCACATCTACATCTACATCTACTGTTAGTTCCACATCTACATCTACATCTACATCATCATCTACTGTTAGTTCCACATCTACATCTACATCATCATCTACTGTTAGTTCCACATCTACATCTACATCAACATCTACTGTAAGTTCCTCATCTACATCTACATCGTCATTTACTGTTCGTTCCACATCTACATCTACGTCTACTGTTAGTTCCACATCTACATCTACATCTACTGTTAGTTCCACATCTACATCTACATCTACTGTTAGTTCCACATCTACATCTACATCTACTGTTAGTTCCACATCTACATCTACATCAACATCTACTGTTAGTTCCACATCTACATCTACATCAACATCTACTGTTAGTTCCACATCTACATCTACATCAACATCTACTGTTAGTTCCACATCTTCATCTACTGTTAGTTCCATATAATGGCGTTTGAAGATGATGCAATAACAGTGGAACACATCAGTATGACACCGCTCAGTCAACCAGGTTGGTTTTCATTGGATACAATAATCTGCTAAAAAGTTTGAAATAAAGTTTATCGTCGTTCAAGTTTTTCTACTTTCGTGGCTGACAGTCCAAAGTAAATCATACCCTTAACCAACCGTATAAACCACATACTTTTTGCAGCAGCCATTTCGAGCTTCATATTAAATGTTTTCGTCCTTAAAACTTTAGAAAAACAATAAATCAATTGAAAGGTGGCAATAAGAAAACAATATTTTTTAAATTAACTGATAGCAGAGTTTTCTTAGCTATTGGAGATAGCTTTACCCACGTGTATCAATATATGGTAATGCTGACAAACTCTTAACCAAGAATTATTGTCCAAAATCCTTTTTAAAAAAACACACCAAAACCAAGCTAAATAATCTAGCAAGTTGCTTTAGTTTCATAAGTTGTCTCCCTTATTTTTGAAGATCCAACTCATCACCTTGTATACATATGGATGACAGTGAGCGCAAAACAAGTCGGTCATGCCTCACTGTTGCTAAGCGACGGAAGCTACGTCAGTTGGTGGCCCAAAGGCAAGAAAGACAAAATTGGGCCTCTTCAAAAACGAGCCAACTGTAGTTGCTCCCTTGAAGAGGATGTTTACAACGAAGGGTTTGAGCCAGATTACACTTTCAGCATTCCACTTGAAAACCTCAATGATAAGAAAATGTCCAGATATTGGCAAAAATGGCAGGAGAGAGGTCATTATTCCCTCATCAATCGGAACTGTTGCTCAATGGTTTATCGAGTCCTGTGGAAAGGGGGCGCTCCATTTAGCGCCACAGTTTTATGGCGACCGGAAACATTGAGACGATACCTAGTGACGTATCTCGGTGGAGGGTCTGCCACTACGCTGTTCTGGAACCTGCCTGGCAGTGATAAACAATACAAAGGTTAGTCCTTACTCGGAGTTACTGCAATTTCACGGAATGGTAAATGTACATGGATGCTTTGCCTTTTTTACATTAAGTCAACGTTGTTTAGAAGTTCAGACATTGATATTTAGCAAACATCATCCCATAGTCTCCTCCTTAAACTTTTGACATTTTAAACTTCTGCAGAACTGCTGCACTCCTAAAGCTGAAAGGGAATCTAAGTGTGTACATTTGTACCCCTCTCAAACCGTACGTTTGTTTGGCAACGACACTCATATTATCATCTCATTTCAGCAAATCACACACTGTTTCTATGGAAACCGAGAGAAACCGGAAGTGGCCATGCTTCTTTGCTGCTTGAAGACACGCACTATATTAGCTGGTGGCCCTTCATACAGACCGATGTCGATGATGGGAGTACGAACCAACTTGAGCAGGCCCAGAATGAGTGGGTTCACATCCACCATGGTACCCAGATTGCCAATAAAGAGGAGGATGTGAAGCTCTTGAAAACTCCGGAGGATATTAAGATCACATTTCGGCCCCGTAAATTAGACCTATGTGGCATGAGACGTCGCTGGAGAGAGTTCCAGAAACACGAAGCTGAGAAGCGATGGGACGTTAGTTCTTTCTGTCTTATATACGAGGTTCTTGCAGCAGGGGGGTCAGCTTTACTGGATAAACACCCAGATCACTGGTCAGTGGACACCTTACAGACTTACATGTCAAACAGTTTTCAGATTACACATGAGTGAAATATTCCACCACCATTTCGCTTTTTTTCTCAATCTGAGCATTGCCATTGTCAAGATGGATCATTATTTTCACCATTTTGTCCACCCTGTCTTTATTAAATGTAGGGGTGATAAACTATCAGATGATACATCCCCAAAGCTTTCTTGTTCTCACGACTCGAGAGAATATCAATGTATGCACTTGGATTGCTAATTCATGGAAGACATTGTATCTGTTCTTATGAAAATGTGGTCTTCAGATTGCACTTGTCTAAGGTTGCCCTTGACATCATAGCCGAGATAAAATTATGCATTGTGGGTGAACAACAAATTCAACATTACTGCTGCCCTAGAAAGTTAAGTTCGCTGATTGAAGATTACAAATTAGTGAAGTTTTCCTGGTTAATGGTTACAACTGAGTGAAGTCTTCAAAATTAAAGCTTACAGTGAGTGAAGTCTGCCTAAGGAAGATTACAAATGAGTGAAATCTTCCTGAATGAAGTCTTTCTGAATGAAGATTACAAATGAGTGAAGTCTTCAAGAATGAATATTTGAATTGAATGGAATCTTCCTGAATGAAGATTACAATTGAAAGAAATCATCCTGAACAAAGATTACAAATGAGTGAAATCTTCAAGAATGAAAATTAGAATTGAATGAAATCTTCCTGAATGAAGATTACGAATGATAACATTCAACCATAATAATTCGAATTGAAAGGACTTGCAAAATTCATGTTAAAAAAATAAACATCTTGGTATATCTGTGAAACATCTTGGTATATGAACATCTTGGTATATAAACATCTTGGTATATAAACATCTTGGTATATAAACATCTTGGTATATAAACATCTTGGTATATCTGTGAAACATCTTGGTATATAAACATCTTGGTATATAAACATCTTGGTATATACACATCTTGGTATATCTGTGAAACATCTTGGTATATATGTGAAACATCTAGCATGTCAGCTGATGAAAGCGGTTCAATCTCACATTGGACTAAAAGATCTATGAATTTCTTGCGTTGAATCTTAGGTTATTTTACGAATCATCTTCACATGAAATTGAAATCAATCTAATTAAAATTAGATGTAATGTTAAACGTCCCGACGTACGACGGACGTATAACATTATCGCTAGCTTTAAAGGATAGATGAAATGACATATGGTCCAAATCGGATTCATTAAAATGGGATGTCAATTTGACAATTGCTCGATTTTAAATTTCTGAAATCGGTCCATACATTACTTATCTACGGCTTTTAAAAAAAACGCCCAATTTAGCCCCGGCGACCAGAATGAAAGTCTGCAGGGGTGTGGCCCGTGAAGGGATGACCTCTATGACGTATCTGGAGGAATCTGATTTTCGGCGATAGTCATAATTCAACGTATTTTCGCAACATTTTGATTGTTAATTTCACAAAGAAATCTTCAATAAACCAACTTAAATTTCCCATATATGGAATGTTTAGATATCCAACTAGGTAATTCCGCAGATGACAATTACACCAGTCTGATTAAAATCGACGGTTTTCCGTGGAATAAGAATTGCAAAATAGTGCATCTACCGGGATACGAACTCAGTCGTAGGTTCCACGCCAAACCGTCTGAATACAGCCCGTAGACTCGCGTGTTCGAGCGCAATTCAGGCAGCCAATCAAAAGATGCCCAACAAATGCTTTCGGTGCGAGAAGCTAGGGGCAGATAACTACAAACAGCTATCCTTTTGTCTGTTCCGAATGCTTTCAAAACAGCGACCGTTTAAATACTACGATGTGATTGGTCAGCTATTTGACTGGGCTTTGGCTGCGCTAAACTGGTTCGGAACACACGCCTATACGGGATGTTCTCAGACCTTGTGGCGAGGAATCCACAGAAACTGTTCGTATCCCGGTAGATATATTATTTTGCAAATTTTATTCCTCGGAACAAGGTCGATTTTAATCAGACTGACAATTACACAATTATTACATAAACATGTATTTTTGGCGATGTAGTACACCTCATAAATTCATATAGCTGCAGTGATAATCATCATTAATTAATTAACGAGACTCGGCGGAGTAGCTGTCTAGCCGGCCCCGTCTGTCGCTTAACACAGTCACGCCTCAGTGAGCATTTTAAAAATGAATCGCCCAACTAATTGCGGTAGTGTTAAAGGGGCAGTAGCACGTTTTTTGCAAATTTTATTTTTTCAAATTTCCCATTCATAATGTTAGTTTATGTCATTTATATTTACTTTAGAGGGTAAAATATCTTCTTAAACAAACCAAATTCCCGTAGTGTTAAAAACAGTGTTGCATATAAAACAAAAATTGCATGGCGGCCATTTTATTGTGACCACAATTTATTATTTCGAATGATAAAAACGATCCCCATGGCTTTACCGAATCATGTACACTAATTTTTTTACTTGATTTTTCGAAGGGAGAAGGGTATTTTCCTATTGGTAACATTATTTTTCAAATACATTTCACCGACTTATTTGAGCGAAAATACGTGCTACTGCTCCTTTAAAATTGGTGAATTAAAATCGTCTTAATAATCAATGCAAGTGTATATTGTCTCGATTTTATGCTCAATTGATTCCGATATGCAATATACGTAGCGGTAATCATCTGTCATTCTGGAGAAAAATGCATTTCATCAGATCTTTAACTAAATTAGTGTTACTTCTTTTTACAAATTTTGGTTGATACGTCACCTTCACCTTCATGCTTTATTGTGTACCTTCATTGTTGGAATCTATGTATACACTGTGCATTGGCTTGAAATACATACTGCATGTTGGAGCACATGTTCAACTGTTGAACTGGCTTTAAAGTAAAATAAAATATTAAACAATAACAGTGTAAATAGAGATTATAACACTTGGAAGTGTGCTGTACGACTAATACGAAAGTGACATATTAGACAGCTGCTTGAGTAGTTATGCTTTTTGTATGTGATTCCACAGAATGTTTAGTGATAATGTTTTCCTTTGAATCTAAATGTTGTTTGTTCCATTCGCATATGGATGATCAATAAGCCAATAATTCTACGTATTTTTACAATACGCTGCAGCTGTCACCTTTTGTACTTTGACAATACCAATTATATTAGTATGAAATGAGTCCTGAGTGGGATGTTTTGGATATAATACACAATCAAGAGTGCAACCATATGCAAGTGAAGATTCCTTACCGAACGTCCTGCTATCGTGCGGATAAACGGGGTCTCACTGTACTATATAAAGAGAAAAGGTATGTTACATGGCAAACATTGTTTTAGTAAATACTTTCGTCACAGACGAAGCAACTGTGGAGGCCTGTGGAGACCGTTTCATACTTCAAGTAAGTACATGATAGCAACTCGTGAGCTTGATTATTACAAGTGAGGAAGGCTTTCTTTGGTGTAGCATTACACTGCTCGCCTGGCCAGTGTTATAATAATGTGTGCAAACTTATCAAAATATATATCTTGTTGTTAAACATTTTTAAATTAGTAAATAAACTAGTGTCCACAAATATGCAATATAGTTTAATCCACGCATGATAAACACATATTTCATACCCTGTATTTACACGTTGTGTCCAGAAGCAAACTTACCTAAATCGTTCATTTTAGCTCATCAGACCTGAAAGGCCCTATTATAAACCTATTTTCATCTTCTTCTCCAGTTCCAAAAGGTCTAGAGAGCTGAAATGTGTGTGCAGACTCCTTGGCTAATGGGGATTCTAAATTGTAGATTCCGTGACCCCACGACCCCAAATGGGGTCACAGGGGTCACAATCTTAAAAGGCTATTTTCTTCTTCTTCTCCAGTTCCAATTTTAGGTCTAGAGAGCTGAAAAGTTGTGTGCTGACTCCTTGGCAAATGGGGATTCTAAATGGTAGATTTCGTGACCCACGACCCTAAATGGGGTCACAGGGGTCACAACCTTAAAAAGCTATTTTCATCTTCTTCTCCAGTTCCAAAAGGTCTAGAGAGCTGAAAAGTTGTGTGCAGATTTCTTGATTAATGGGGATTCTAAATTTGAGATTTCGTGACCCCGTGAACTCAATTGGGGTCACAAGGCTCACAAATAAATAAAGGATCAGTCTCACAGTTGATGACATATTAAAAGACATCTACATTTTCACATACATCTAGGTCTGCACCCTCATGTATACCTAAATCAGGAATAGATTTCCATCTACATCTACTGTTAGTTCTTCATCTACATCTATTTCTACGTCTACATCTACATCTACTGTTAGTTCTACATCTATGTTTACGTCTACATCTACATCTTCATCTATGTCTACGTCTACAACTACATCTACTGTTTGTTCTACATCTACATCTACATCTATGTCTACGTCTATATCTACATCTATGTCTACGTCTATATCTACATCTACTGTTAGTTCTACATCTATGTCTATGTCTACATCTACATCTACTGTTAGTTCTACATCTACATCTACATCTATGGCTACGTCTACATCTACATCTACTGTTTGTTCTACATATACATCTATGTCTACGTCTATATCTACATCTATGTCTACGTCTACATCTACATCTATGTCTACGTCTACATCTATATCTATGTCTACGTCTATATCTACATCTATGTTTACGTCTATATCTACATCTATTTCTACGTCTACATCTATATCTACTGTTTGTTCTACATCTACATCTACATCTATGTCTACGTCTATATCTACATCTATGTCTACGTCTACATCTACATCTACTGTTTGTTCTACATCTACATCTACATCTATGGCTACGTCTACATCTACATCTACTGTTTGTTCTACATCTACATCTACATCTATGTTTACGTCTATATCTACATCTATTTCTACGTCTACATCTATATCTACTGTTTGTTCTACATCTACATCTACATCTATGTCTACGTCTATATCTACATCTATGTCTACGTCTACATCTATATCTACTGTTTGTTCTACATCTACATCTACATCTATGTCTACGTCTATATCTACATCTATGTCTACGTCTACATCTACATATTTGTCTACGTCTATATCTACATCTATGTCTACGTCTATATCTACATCTATATTACGTCTACATCTACATTTACATATATTGCTACGTCTACATCTACATTTACTGTTTGTTCTACATCTACATCTACATCAATGTCTACGTCTATATCTATATCTATTTCTACGTCTACATCTACATCTACATCTATGTCTACGTCTACAACTACATCTACTGTTTGTTCTACATCTACATCTACATCTATGTCTACGTCTATATCTACATCTATGTCTACGTCTATATCTACATCTACTGTTAGTTCTACATCTATGTCTACGTCTACATCTACATGTACTGTTAGTTCTACATCTACATCTACATCTATGGCTACGTCTACATCTACATCTACTGTTTGTTCTACATATACATCTATGTCTACGTCTATATCTACATCTATGTCTACGTCTACATCTACATCTATGTCTACGTCTACATCTATATCTATGTCTACGTCTATATCTACATCTATGTCTACGTCTATATCTAAATCCATTTCTACGTCTACATCTACATCTATGTCTACGTCTATATCTACATCTATGTCTACGTCTATATCTACATCTATGTCTACGTCTATATCTACATCTATTTCTACGTCTACATCTATATCTACTGTTTGTTCTACATCTACATCTACATCTATGCCTACGTCTATATCTACATCTATGTCTACGTCTACATCTACATCTATGTCTACGTCTATATCTACATCTATTTCTACGTCTACATCTACATCTATGTCTACGTCTATATCTACATCTATGTCTACGTCTACATCTACATTTACATCTACATCTATGTCTACGTCTATATCTACATCTATGTCTACGTCTATATCTACATCTATTTCTACGTCTTTATCTACATCTACATCTACATCTATGTCTACGTCTACATCTACATCTACTGTTTGTTCTACATCTACATCTACATCAATGTCTACGTCTATATCTACATCTACTGTTAGTTCTACATCTACATCTATTTCTACGTCTACATCTACATTTATGTCTACATCTACATCTACATCTACATCTATTTCTACGTCTACATCTACATCTACATCTTTGTCTACGTCTATATCTACATCAACTGTTAGTTCTACATCTACATCTACATCTACATCTATGTCTACATCTACATCTATTTCTACATCTACATCTACATCTACTGTTAGTTCTACATCTACATCTATGTCTACATCTACATCTATGTCTACGTAAACATCTACATTTACATCTACATCTATGTCTACGTCTACGTCTACATCTATATCTACTGTTTGTTCAACATCTACATCTACATCTATATTTACGTCTATATCTACATCTATGTCTACGTCTACATCTACATCTATTTCTACGTCTATATCTACATCTATGTCTACGTCTACATCTACATCTACTGTTTATTCTACATCTACATATACATCAATGTCTACGTCTATATCTACATCTACTGTTAGTTCTACATCTACATCTATTTCTACGTCTACATCTACATCTACTGTTTGTTCTACATCTACATATACATCAATGTCTACGTCTATATCTACATCTACTGTTAGTTCTACATCTACATCTATTTCTACGTGTACATCTACATCTATGTCTACATCTACATCTACATCTACATCTATTTCTACGTCTACATCTACATCTACATCTACATCTACATCTTTGTCTACGTCTATATCTACATCTACTGTTAGTTCTACATCTACATCTACATCTATGTCTATATCTACATCTACATCTATATCTTCATCTACATTTACATCTACATCAACTGTTAGTTCTACATCTACATCTACATCTACATCAACTGTTAGTTCTACATCTACATCTATGTTTACATCTACATCTACATCTACATCTATGTCTACATCTACATCTACATCTACTGTTAGTGCTATATCTACATCTACATCTACTGTTAATTATACATCTACATCTACATCTACATCTATGTCTACGTCTACATCTACATCTATGTCCACGTCTACATCTACATCTACTGTTTTTTCTACATCTACATCTACATCTCCGTCTATATCTACATCTATGTCTACATCTACATCTACTGTTAATTCTACATCTACATCTACATCTATGTTTACATCTACATCTACATCTACTGTTAGTTCTACATCTACATCTACATCTACTGTAAGTTCTACATCTATGTCTACATCTACTGTTAGTTCTACATCTACACCTACATCTACTGTTTGTTCTACATCTACATCTACATCTACTGTTAGTTCTACATCTACATCTACATCTACTCTTAGTTCTACATCTACATCTATGTTTACATCTACATCTACATCTACACCTACTGTTAGTTCTACATCTACATCTACTGTTAGTTCTACATCTATGTCTACGTCTATATCTACATCTATTTCTACGTCTACATCTACATCTACTGTTAGTTCTACATCTACATCTACATCTATGTTTACGTCTACATATACATCTATGTCTACGTCTAGATCTACTGTTAGTTTTACATCTGCATCTACTGTTAGTTCTACATCTACATCTACATCTGTCTACGTCTACATATACATCTATTTCTACGTCTACATCTACATCTACTGTTAGTTCTACATCTACATCTACATCTACTGTTGATTCTACATCTACATCTACATCTACTGTTGATTCTACATCTACATCTACATCTACTGTTAATTTTACATCTACATCTACATCTATGTTTACATCTACATCTACATCTATGTCTACGTCTATATCTACATCTACATCTATGTCTACATCTACATCTACTGTTGATTCTACATCTGCATCTACATCTACTGTTAATTCTACATCTACATCTATGTTTACATCTACATCTACATCTACATCTATGTCTACATCTACATCTACATCTACTGTTAGTGCTATATCTACATCTACATCTACTGTTAATTATACATCTACATCTACATCTACATCTACATCTATGTCTACGTCTACATCTACATCTATGTCCACGTCTACATCTACATCTACTGTTTGTTCTACATCTACATCTACATCTCCGTCTATATCTACATCTATGTCTACATCTACATCTACTGTTAATTCTACATCTACATCTACATCTATGTTTACATCTACATCTACATCTACTGTTAGTTCTACATCTACATCTACATCTACTGTAAGTTCTACATCTATGTCTACATCTACTGTTAGTTCTACATCTACACCTACATCTACTGTTTGTTCTACATCTACATCTACATCTACATCTACTGTTAGTTCTACATCTACATCTACATCTACTCTTAGTTCTACATCTACATCTATGTTTACATCTACATCTACATCTACTGTTAGTTCTACATCTACATCTACTGTTAGTTCTACATCTATGTCTACGTCTATATCTACATCTATTTCTACGTCTACATCTACATCTACTGTTAGTTCTACATCTACATCTACATCTATGTTTACGTCTACATATACATCTATGTCTACGTCTAGATCTACTGTTAGTTTTACATCTGCATCTACTGTTAGTTCTACATCTACATCTACATCTGTCTACGTCTACATATACATCTATTTCTACGTCTACATCTACATCTACTGTTAGTTCTACATCTACATCTACATCTACTGTTGATTCTACATCTACATCTACATCTACTGTTGATTCTACATCTACATCTACATCTACTGTTAATTTTACATCTACATCTACATCTATGTTTACATCTACATCTACATCTATGTCTACGTCTATATCTACATCTACATCTATGTCTACATCTACATCTACTGTTGATTCTACATCTACATCTACATCTACATCTACTGTTAATTCTACATCTACATCTACATCTATGTCTACGTCTACATCTACATCTATGTCTACGTCTATATCTACATCTACATCTATGTCTACATCTACATCTGCTGTTAATTCTACATCTACATCTACATCTATGTTTACATCTACATCTACATCTACATCTATATTTACATCTACATCTACATCTACATCTACTGTTAGTTCTACATCTACATCTACTGTTAATTCTACATCTACATCTATGTTAACATCTACATCTACATCTACTGTTAGTTCTACATCTACATCTACATCTACATCTACTGTTGATTCTACATCTACATCTACATCTATGTTTACATCTACATCTACATCTATGTCTACATCTACATCTACATCTATGTCTACGTCTACATCAACATCTACTGTTAGTTCTACATCTATGTCTACATCTTCATCTACATCTACATCTATGTCTACATCTACATCTACATCTACTGTTAATTCTACATCTACATCTATGTTTACATCTACATCTACATCTACTGTTAGTTCTACATCTACATCTACATCTACTGTTAGTTCTACATCTATGTCTACATCTACTGTTAGTTCTACATCTACACATACATCTACTGTTTGTTCTACATCTACATCTACATCTACTGTTAGTTCTACATCTACATCTACATCTACTCTTAGTTCTACATCTACATCTATGTTTACATCTACATCTACACCTACTGTTAGTTCTACATCTACATCTACTGTTAGTTCTACATCTATGTCTACGTCTATATCTACATCTATTTCTACGTCTACATCTACATCTACTGTTAGTTCTACATCTACATCTATGTTTACGTCTACATCTACATCTATGTCTACGTCTACATCTACTGTTAGTTTTACATCTGCATCTACTGTTAGTTCTACATCTACATCTACATCTGTCTACGTCTACATCTACATCTATGTCTACGTCTACATCTACATCTACTGTTAGTTCCACATCTATGTGCACATCTACGTGTACGTCTACATCTACACACTTATTGTATCTATGTACGTACACCTACATGTACAACAACTCTTGTATCTTCATCGACATGTTTGCATACATCTACGCATACATCTACTTCTAAATCATCACCTTGATCTAGATCTACATCTACATGTGTATTTAAATATGCTACTTGGAAAATGTAGTCGTGAGGTACCTTTTAAAGAATTTGTCTGTAATGGAAATTTACTAGTTTTCTATTCATTTTTAATCAGTCTACTATTTACTACGTAATAATAATAATTTGAGGAATTTCCAATCCAATGGAATCTCCTGGCGTCAACAGTTTACAGTTTAGTCGTTGACAATTGCATTAAGTTTTGTATAATCTACAAAACATTTTCAACACAAATTTTCGAGAACAATTATTTTGGAATATCAACCCTCTAGCCATTATTCCAAAATATGCACTGAATTACTGGTATCACCATCGTAGGTGAAGGTTGCAGCTTGTTCTGCTAGAGTCTCATTATTTGTAACGAATCTACTGCTCCGCATGCATTCTCCATATTAATCGATGTATCACATCACGAAACATGCACATGTGATTTATTGGCATTTTAAACAATACATTCCAATAATGTGACACCAAAGTTAATAATTTTGCAAATTTCATTTCGGTGTTCATTAATCGGATATGGTACATGTTTCTACGACCGTCATGAAATAGATTCTTCAACGCACGTGCAGCGCCAAACTTCCACACGAAGCGATGTGACTGCCAACCAAAACGCCATACTCTCCCAGTGCGTTTCACACTTTTACAAGTCTAGTTGAAAACCCGGGGTTCTTCTTGACATACGATCCGAAAATTTCTAACAGCCCTTCATAGCATTGTAGATCACAAAGGAAGGGTCGCGAGTACAAATCAAGGCTCATGCGTTACAAAATATAAATTATATTAATTATAAAAGATACTTTAAAGGGGCAGTAGCACGTTTTTTCGCTGAAAAAAAGTCGATGAAATGTATTTGAAAAATAATGTCACCAAAAGTAAAACGCCCTTCTCTCTTTGGAAAATCAAGTTAAAAAGGGATTGTTTTTGTCATCGAATTATAAAATGTGTTCACAATAAAATTGCCGACCTGCAATTTTGGTGTTATTCGCAACACTGTTACTATAACTACAGTTAGAGCACAGTCAAATGCTTTCGTCCAATCATATGAGTGTAATGTGGTCACGTGGAGTACATTTATATCCCGATAGATGTACGGTTGTCTGGTTGCGTTCGGGTATCATGCTCATAAACTGGTTCACAGACGTTCATAAAAACAACAAACAATGTCAACTGATTGTTTTATTTATGGAGATAACACACAGAAAAACACGTATTACATTGACAAATGACCTGCTGTGTTCCCTTTCCGAAAGGAAATAGTCGCTTCTGTTGATGGGGGTCTTCTATATTAATGAGCTTGATATTCCTAAAAGAAGAATAAAAGCATGTAAATAAAGCAAGTAATGTGAGGTCAATTGGGATTTTTCAAGTGTATTTCATTTATATCATGAGTAAGTGAAACAATGACAAGCATCAAATCATGTTACCAATGTTTTATATATTTTCAACCACGATATAAAAAATAATATCAAAAGTTATATAGAACGACATAAAAATGAGAAATAAGAAAGTGATATAAAATTACCTTCTTGGAGTGTTAGAGGATGGAGACTGCACTGTCGTTTCACTGAAACTCCTGTATCGTCACACAGCGTCCGAGCGATGTCCAGTACGACACATTCTTTCCTACAGACAGTTCCTTTGCTATAGTAACCCGAAATAATTTATATGCAATATAGACGAGATGCACACTAGCATATGCAACAATAGATATAACAACTCGCATATTGATAAATACAGCTCAACAAACAACTTAACGTGTTGGTAAAAAATTTGAAATACAAAAAAACAATAACTGTTATTAAATAAACCAATTTAATGAAAATTAGTTTGAATTTTAAAATAACAGAGTTTGAAAAGTAAGGAGTAAAAAAAGTAAAGTTACCTTTCCTGAATGAATACTGTACGAGTACTTGTCCTTGGACTGTCCATGATGAAGCCATTGTGTGAACTGATTCATTCCACAAACCACTCAGTCTTTACAGGCAATGAAATGTATTACTGCTCAATGTTGCTGAATAAAAACGTGCTTTTGCATTTGCGTGATTCAAGCACGACGCTTATGCTGTAGCACGACTCGTACGCTTTATATAAAATGTACGCATCATGCACCTCGGACAATTTCACAAATTCAGTGCTCACAGTGCCGAAGATGACGTCAATTTCCCTAACATTTGCATATGAAAATGAGAGATGTCAATGTTTTGCATGTTGTGTTCGAGAGAATGTTTCCCAAATTTGTTGACAAAATATTTGAAATAAATTAATTTTAAGACATTTTCTTGACGACTCAAGCATTTGACTGTGCTCTAAGATAGATAGAGAACTCGCAGCAGTACATTATCGGGATATAAATGTACGGGTTTGAGAGGGTTAGGCTCGGCTGACGCCTCGCCCAACCCTCTCAAACCCGTACATTTATATCCCGATAATGTACTGCTACTCGTCCTCTCTCTTTTACATAACTTAGTTTGTGTAATGTTTTATCCTCTGAAGTAAATATAAATGACATAAAGTATCATTATAAATTGGAAATTTAAAAATATTAAATTTGCAAAAAAACGTGCTACTGCCCCTTTAAGATTCTCTTAAGAATAATCCACTGAAGTGTTAACACAAAAGAGAGAAGTCATCACCATGGATCGTTGTAGATGCACTGACACCAACATTGTATTTGCTACAAGGACCGTTTGTATTCAAACATAGGTATAGGTTAAGTATAAAAGCGTTTATTCAACGTGTTTCCCTGTTTGTCCAGCAATACATTTGATGACCTTAAAATGTTGATTTTGCGAGTTGTGTTCAGACCAGAGAATTAATCAACCAATCTGCTTTGAGCATACAAGCATTATATCATAGTATGTCAAAAGTGTTATAGAAGAGGCTATAGTTAGTGTTATTTTTAAAAAGTACATACGATGATAGTTTCTCCCAACGGAACAACAAGACCAATATATACTGTAACTGTATTGATGAGTATGTTGAGTTGCTGACATAACCGGCTGGTGAAATATATTGCAGAGACGCAATTCGATAATGTGCATAATAACTCATACAAATTGGGGCACACGTGTTATCATTCAAGATTTGAAGCTTTGCTATGACCATCTAGTGAACACATATGAACACAATCTGAAAATAAGTACTGGAGATATACGATACTGACGCATTAGGAGGACAGGCAGATAGAGTGGCACCCACCATCACAAATTCGTAAGTGGGAATATTGGCAAACTGTTTACAGATAGTATTTAGTCTAAAGCTAAGTAAAGTAGTCTAGTTGTCTAAAATACAGGTGCCCTGGAAACTAATGAGTTCTGAGTACTGAAGAACAAAAGAAAAGTTGAGAAAGGAGAAAGTCCTCGCAATTTTATACATTAGAGGATGACATTTTATTTTCATGTCTGTTCAAATACACTAAATCGCCTTTTCAAGATGTTGTCTTGGCCAAATTTGTTAGTATATGGTTAATTTTAAAAAAAATTATAGAAATCTAATTTATAAAAATATGTTCAACATAAATAACCTTGTTGGATTTAAGTTTGTCGAGAAATCATTACTTTAGGACGTCATAAAACAAGACAAAAATCGCTAGGATATTCCTCAACGGCGATTTCTTAAACTTTAAAGAAATATGAACAAATAATATTTAAACATTCCAATTTAATTTAGTTGGCTTCTGAAGACATGATGTGTCAGTTGTATTCATCACCAGTGGATTGGAATATATTGTATTTGTATTGGCTTTGTATTTTGTATGTCTTTTGTTAGTGACTTTAGAACAATAACTTATTGATTCCTGAAGAGGCAGTTTAGAAGCTGGTAGGATAAATGAGAACAAGTTATATGGATACAGAACTTCTTCATTTCTATGAGTGCGACGTTTCGATGCAGATACTTGCACCGTTATCATTAATAAGCAAGTGATATATTATCATGACAGCCAGGAAAGTATTTACAATTGTGGTAATTGTGTTTTACATATGAATGGATTGATGTACATGGGGGTTAAGAATTGATAGGATTGATGTACATAGGGGTTAAGAATTGAAAGGTTTGATGTACATGGGGGTTAAGAATTGATAGGTTTGATGTACATGGGGGTTAATAATTGATAGGTTTGATGTACATGGGGGTTAAGAATTGATAGGATTGATGTACATAGAGGTTAAGAATTGATAGGTTTGATGTACATGGGGGTTAAGAATTGATAGGTTTGATGTACATGGGGGTTAAGAATTGATAGGTTTGATGTACATGGTTGTAAGCATATTGTTAAGGGATGAGTGAGCTTACTCAAATAATTAGGTTAATGTACATTGGCATGGAAACTTTTCATGTCAACGTACTACAACCTAATTACTTTTTAATGGCCATTAATGGTGTCTTGATGACTATCACGACACCGACCGTGCTTCAGACGCCAGACTTGCGTCGGTGGATATGGTTTCTTTGTGCCTGCACATGTATATTGATATCTGTTGACAAACCTCGTCAGAGGATGATACAATTAGGACCCTTTATCTTTTTGTCCCTGAGTTTTATATATAGAGGCCAAGAGTAAAATATAGGCTTTACCACGTCACGAGATTAGAGAAGTGACATCACACTGAAAACTACTCTGTTTATTATATGCCTCTCTGGTCAGAAATGCGGTGTTTTAAGTCCAAAATTGCTTCAAATGAGAGAGTTCTGGCGACGTCATACCATTGTTGCTCTGTTACTTAGCAAACGGTGATGATGTTGCGTTGATTGTACACATGACGTCATCCCCATTGTGATATTTTCTGTGTGAGAAAGCGATATCATACTGTAGTGATGAGAGGATATTTTCTTAAACTGAGAACACTCTCACATCGCTTAGCATATAATAAAGCAGATTTAGCGAACTCAGTATATCATTGAAAGCAGAATTAGCTACAGAGTCAATGGTTTCGATTTCATGAATACCTATCAAATTTTGTTTCAATCAAAATTACCCCGATGGATCTCTTCCTTTAAATGTTCTTTCTTTTTTTCAGGCGATGGATTGTGTGAGAGTGAAGACTTTCTTCCCCATTCTACAATTGATTTCTGTTACCGTGTTTGTAATTGTGGTTTTCTATCAAATTAAAACCAATCAAATTAGTACTTATTTCTTGTCGTGAAATACCACACATCCTAAACACCACATCGACACAAACGCAACTTCTACGACCACGGCCGATCCAGTCGGGTCCATTCGCGCATTGAAAGAAAACAAAGAGCAACAGTCGGAATTTGTCTACCATTTGCCTGGCAGTAGCCTAGCTTTCCACCAGTCTCCAGTGCTTCCATTTTACTATCGAATGGGTCAGTCATATCATCCAAGCGATAAGCATAGGACTCATCCAACGTTAAACGATTCACCACCAGATGTCACCATAGACAACAAATGAGTCCAAGCTGATTTTGTTCTACAATCCTCCAGGATGGTATAAAACAAGTTTTGTGCAAAATTGCCAAGAAGGAATAAACAAGTGCCCTATTACATCTTGCAAGTGTTCAAATACTAAAACAGACCTGAAGATGGCTGATGCAGTTATTGTTGATGGCGTGGAACTGAACATGAACACTCCAATGGCAAAACTGGCTTCTCAGGTGTGGATCTTGTTTGCACTCGAATCTCCATATTATTTTAGCACACAGAACTACAACCAAGAGCAATGGCGTCAAATGTTCAACTGGACTATGACCTACCGCCTGGATTCAGACATTCCAATTCCTTATGGTTTTCTCTTGCATCGACGATTGTCGAAGAACTACACAGCTATTGCCGAAAAGAAAACCAAATCTGCCGTGTGGCTTGTAAGTAATTGTAAGACACCTGGGAAACGTGAGCTCTATGTGAAAGAATTGAATAAATACTACAAAGTGGATATTTTCGGAAAGTGTGGCAAAAGAACTCAGTTGGATGACGCCGGGCTTCTAAACCAATATCGGTTCTATCTGGCATTTGAGAACAGTATTTGCTTTGATTATATAACTGAGAAGCTTTTCAAAACATATTCTGCTGACATCAACATTATTCCAGTTGTTCGAGGTGGGGCCAGTTACGACACTATGGTTCCAAATGGTACATTTATTAACGCTGGACAGTTCAACACCCCCAAAGAGCTTGGTGAACACCTTGCGTATCTGGAGAACAATGTTACAGCGTATGCAGCTTTACTGCAGCGGAATGATCAGTTCGTCCAGGTCAAATTGAGAAACAATTCATATTGTGATATTTGTGTTAAGATGCATAATCTTAAACATTACGAAAATTGGTACACAAACATAGGAGAATGGTATAATGATGGAACTTGTAAGAGGTTTACTGGTTATTAGATTCAATATGTGACTCGAAACAGCTTTTATTTTGTATCTCAACTACTTAACGTCATGCGACAAACATAGGAGAATGGTATAATGATGGAACTTGTAAAGGGCCAACTGCTTATTAAATATGTGACTCAAAACAGGTTTTGATTAGGTATCTCACATACTTCAGATTATGCGACAAACAGGAGAATGGTATAATGATGGAATTTGTAAGGGGCCAACTGCTTATTAGATTTAAATATGTGACTCGAAACAGTTTTTGATTTATCATCTTATATACTTCACGTCATGCGACTTTTGAAGTTGTTATGAACAAGATTCATAAAAAGTTCGACAAATGCGATTTAAACTGGTTTCTTTTTTCTTATGGGCAATGAATATCGTGTATTAAAGTTTTCGTAATGTTCATGGGAATTAGTTTTTTTCTCTCTCAAACTGCCTTTTGATATGGAAAATGGATTACATCCTTTCACGAATAGGTAAGATTTCAGTTTGCATATATGAATTTGTTTTAAGCTTACCTAACCTAGAAGAAAAAACCCACTGTGCATTACATAACTATTGATTTCACGGACGGTAATAGTGCTTATAGATGATATACACGCTGAAATTTGAGCATGTATGTGTGTGAGTTGGAATGTGACTCCAAAGTACTTTTCAGTGGAACAGGTGTCGAGAAATGTCCAAACATGTAAAAGTATCGAGTGACAAAATACATTACACAAATTTCAGTAGACGTTCTCGTTCTCAGATCTTTGATAGAGCGCGAACCAAACAATCACATTGTTCATTGCCTCTTATTCAATGACACGATGTCACACCTATCTCAAAATGATCGTTTACGTCACAGATGTCACAGAATGTCGTAGCTCGACATTTTTGGTGCTGATACAGAAATGCGGCGTCGTCTCTTTGGAAGCTTGGATTGTCATATCAATCTGTGACTTTTAATCATCAAAGTCAGAACTCATAAATCTTGAACCCATCGTTTTTAAAAAAGTCTCTCTTTTTTTTTATTCATTTGAAGTATGTATACCGAAAGTGGCATAGCATACATCATCGGATAACAATTGAGTCGATCAAATGTACAGGCAATTTCAAACAAAGGTACTTAGTATGATTATATCATTTCGCGTTCAAGAAACAGGTAGCGCGTGACAATAACAACAGTTCTACATGTGCAGCATCGTGACGTCATAATAACGTGACGTCATATACATAGACGATGTTATCATGCTCCTTGAAGAATACATCGAAACATATAGGAGAACAAAGTTTGTCAATCAGGTTTTCCCACTTACTACACACTTCAGGTAGAACATCTGTTTTTGTTAATTGTTCATAGAATAAACTAATCCTCAAGAAGGCATAATAAGAGTATATTAATCAGGAGAAGGGATACTACAAGAACATATACACTGTCGGCCAAAATAAACGCCTACTTGATATTCCCTAAATGAAAGATGATATATTTCTGAGATATAATTAATGGTGGTTTCCATGTTATGCTGAAACAATAATTAATATGAAAGACAATGGAAATCGTGGAAATACTACGATTCGAGTCAATAACATTCATGAAAACCACGCCCTATGAAGACGGCTATTTCCGGTTGATTCACTTGCCCCACGTAACCACGTACATCTGTAGCGCCATCACCACTTAAAGACTACATCATAACATTGAAGAGAAAAAAACTGTGTGGTGTTGTTTTTATCAACCATTTTAGTATGAAGACATTTTATCAGAAATTCAATGATTTAAAGTCTTCACGTAACTCTCATACAATAAACAGTAAGCAACGGTCATTAGCAAAGCTATGCATTTATTATCAGTTTTGTACATACATGTATACCACACGTGCTATTCACATATTGTAACGTAGACGTAGGCCGTGTATGAAAAAAGACCCGTCCGTCAACCTGGAACCTGGGAACATTTCGTCTGGGCTGGTAGATATTTGAAGTTTTCGCTATTAAATTGACAAAATAACACTTTAGGCTGGCTGCTTTTCATACACTCCCTATGGTCTACATACTTCGATTTCAGGTGAATAAACATCTTCAATAGCTTCTATTGTGGTATCTCACATACTCCACTTTAAGAGCATCCTCACAATGCGAAACCCAACTGATCACTGAAGAAATCACTCTCTCCCCAATGAGGTTTTATATGTAAACATTATGGATAACACCTGAATACGAGAGCGTTCTAGCAAAACGCTCGAGGGTCTTCCAGTAGGCAAAGGCCTTTCTTCTCAAGCAGCAATAACACCTTCCTGATGCAAGGCAGTCTCCATTACTGGCTGATGTAGGGAAATGGAGACTGACAAGAGTTATGCCTTGCGTTTGGAAGTTGGAGCAATAACGGCTACAGAAACGACAGGCTGAAGAGGCCCTCAAGCTGGAGGTCGATCAGTTGCGAGAGTCGGTGGCAGTCTTGAAGTAACACTCCAAGTCAGCGGTGAGTGCCAAAACTTCAAAGAAAGCAAGTAAAATTGGAGACACAACGACTAGAGCAAGCCACATGACCGGCAACTCACTAACTTATGTTATTTGAATCAATTAAACAACTCTTATGTTTGGAATATCAATGTTTCAGGCAGATGGAATCCTTGGGAATTTCTTGTATTTCTTCTGACAGTGACGTCAACTAGTACGTCCAACCTTGCTCTGCAAAGGGTTAGACATTTAAATCTGGAATAAATGCCAAGTCGTCTCAATCTGTCATTAACCCCTAAATTTGGCTTATTACAGTATCGCAATTGCGAAACGCAGCTAAAGACGTTCGTTACAAAGATTTAGATTTTAGATTACTGGTAGCCGGGGAGCTAGAGGTGATAACGAATGGGTCAACCTCAGATGTTGGGAGAGATGGCAGATTAAATCTGTTACAAAAAATAGCTTACCACAAAGACTTATACGAGTGGCCTGTTATTTTATGCTTTTATGCAGCTTGGCTCAGGGAAATAGAATTGGGACAGAAAAACTTGGGGGACGATTCAAGTGCGTTAGAAACAACTATTTTGGCCAGATTTTTTATGACTCTGGGAACACAGGTCGGTTTAGGTTCATTTACTCAACCCAGTGTGCAATCAACATGTTATCCTGTCAAATCAGGTCAGCCCCCTCTTCCCATTCCACAGCCTTGGTACTATAGACGTTTCTATTTCCAAAGTCATGGGCGCCGCCATCTTGGTGTCACGTGACTGTCCGCCATTAAGGTGCTGAAGCGTCAGCTTGCCTGACGTGAGTGTGAAGCGGCAACGTCACACTCGCTCGCCTACTCCGACCGTCACAGATTGCATAAATAAACAAGATTTCCTGCTTTTATATATTAAAAAGTGCTAAAGGTGTTTAATTCATTAAAAGTGAAATTAAGTTTGTTTGTTTGTTTTTAAATCTAAGAGCGCTATAAAAACAAGATTAGTACCATGTTGGCCTTAATAAGTTATAGGCCTATATATGTTTCTACGTAAATATCAAGAAGCATTATTCCTGTGGATATAGGCCAAGATTATTAATGAACATTTATTAAAAGATTTTTTCCCGAATAATAACATAATATAGTTATATATAAGTTGTCAACAGTGAAACACAGCACCATGGTCAGAGGAAATATTTAGTTTCCCCGATGACTCGTTGTTTGAACCAAGCACAAAAGTGTGTCGAAACAACGAACTAAATTACCCAGATAAAACAAATGAAAGAGAATTTTCAAAAGAATGAAAACAAACTACTACTGTCAAATAAAGTCTATTTTTAATGTATTTGGCAAATACATGTAAAATTGTAAAGAAGTAGGCCCTAAACACGATTTCATTCATACGGATGCTAAAATTTAATGTCTATTCAAACATATGCACAAGGTGCAGAAATTGCTGTTTCAAAATGGTTTTGGTTGAAACTTATTTAGTTCACTAAGTGGATTTGTAAACAAGCTGCAATAGCCTATCTGAATACCTCTCCAATTTTTGGACAGAGCGTTCGGCATTTAATTGAAATTTTATGAAAAGTGAAAATTGATTTAAATGTCGACATTGTGCATTCTCTTTGACTTTAATTTATTGACGCATCATTGCTGCAGGACGTATTAACTTTTAAAAAGGTTGACCGTCCATTTCTCTTCCCTATAAAACATGATTAGATAATGTTTAAAAATTAAACATTTATTTGTGTTGCTTGTGTAGACGTGATGTAACTGTTTTTCAGTGGAATCGTAAATTATATATCTTGCATTGTATGGGGTTTGTATTGCTTCTCTTGCTCCTGGAGTTAAATCCTTTAACAAGGAAAAAGAAAAGTTGAACTCAATGATATTCTTGATTAATATTGTTACATACACTGTTGGGCTGTAGACGTTCATTACGAATACGATGCTCCGTTTTTGCCTTTTAATGACATAGGCGAACCAGTTACATTTACTGTCAACATAAAACATGTTTTAGTAAAATTTATTAAAGCATGTTCCGTATGTAACAGGTTATAAAGCTACTTTAAAAAGTAGGCCTTTTCATTGCGACATGGTATCGGCTAATTACATATATCATCTTTCTGTATATTATAGTTAATGTAAGTTAATTATTTTATAAATACACTCTTTGTTATAACGTTGTACGGGTATGTTGGCTAAAATGTCAGATATATATTTCGGACGTCACAAGTAAAAACTCTGGGATGGTGTCTGTACTAATTCTTCAGATTGCTCTTAATAATATTTGTGTTGTGGCTTTACGTTCACTTACCATTTGTAGGAAAAACGTATTTTTAAGTAAGAGAATTTCCATATCATTTGAAATTGAAAAACATTCTATCAATATTAAGAAACATACATCTTTACCGTTTTAAAACAATAGTAGAATTAATTAATTTTAAGACATCGTTTAATTCGTGACAACTACGATACATGGCTTTAAATATTCCCAGAAACAAATCTCATTGACTTATAAACAAACATTCTATAACAAATATATCCATATTAAAAAGAACTGTGATGGGATATCTATGATGGGGTTGACCCATCCTCTTTCAATGTGAATCCGATATTCTGTCATGCATTTAGTTGAAACTATCATAAACAAATCCTATAAATTTCCTCTTATATTTCCCAACACTAGCTGTAGGCTATATTCAAATTTTTTACTGGAAGGTAATTCAAAGCAAGCTCTCGAAACGTAGGTCTAGTATCGGATATTCGTCAAGCTTAAAGCGTAAAACAAAAAAGGCAATCAAACGGAGACATATAATTGCTCATTACTCTTGAATTTAAAGTTACTTTTTGTCGTTTTTCTTCATCGCAAATACTAAACAGTTGTCTTCAGATCCATGTAGGCCTATAGGCCTAATTTCTTATGCGCACCGAAAAATAAAGATGCAGCAAGTGATTAGACAGAAAGTGCGGTTTTTCACAAAAAAATCTCAAAGTACTGCGGGTGCCTTCCTTTTATATCTTCTGAAGAAAGTTGTGTATATTTATTCTGTTTTCATAATCGTAAAGAGAAAATAATTATCTTTAATTCCATGTATAAATTGTATATGCGTAACAAAATGTAAATATGCTGGAAGTCATGCGACAAGTGTCGCAAATACAGGGCGATTATCAAAATCTTTTAGCGTCAACGGCCGAGGGTTATTTGATGTATTCTCCTTAATTTCATATAAATTATTGTAATCAGCTCAAAATTACTTTCTTCATAAAAGGGTAGTTTTTTTTTATAAATATATTCACATTTATTTCAGGATGTCATTGTAATAGTTTTGTTTAAATGTTCAGTGTTGAATTTCTGGTAGGGGCCTACAGTAGGCTAATTTGACATGATCTAAATTAAGAAATATACGTTATTTCAATAAATAAAATCTTCAAACTAATCAAATTCGACAGCTTTTTCATACACTCAAACAGCGCAAGGTAATGTTTTATATAACTCTTTTCGTGATTTCCATACAATGTGGGCGTGTACGCTACAGTGTAAACAAGCCAGCAATCAGCACCTCAATGGCGGACGACCCTAGCGCCTCTAGTGAGAAAGGGGGATAACTCTAACCATAGCTTCAAATAGAAACGTGTATAGTATGTACCAGCGAAACTGGTGCAATCAACAATCTCCCCACACCGCTACAATCAGAGGGCAGTTACCGTTACTGCAGTATTTTGGTGCCACATGTTTCCAGGCAAACCGGGTACAGAGTGCTCGCCAACGTGTCCACATCAGTTGAAGAAGGTTAACGGCCAGGCAGGAGCGGGAGTAGGTAAAGTAGGGATTTGACTAGAATCAAACGAAACAACATTAAAAAGGCGTTGTTGACAACTGCTTAAGTAAAGCGTATGTTGATAACTGTGATGTTTGTTCTCTTGTACATATTCTCAGAATGTGGATAGGCAGTTTCAAAGCACCATCACTGTGCATAACAGAGTGTCAAGCAGTGAAATTGCTAATGTATTCAGTTTTAAAATTACTGTGTTTTCAAAGCTCAATGAAAGTTTTATCCGTTCTCAACTGTATGGCTACCATGATTGTGTTCTCTAATTCGGTTGGCCTATTGGCTTTGTAGGACAGGTCGATAATTCATTTAAACCCTCAAACCATTCAGGTGCTGTTAAAGGTTAAGGTTACACTAAAAAGTGCCAATTTTCTTGTAAATTATCAAAACTATGTTAAAACAGTTGGGAAGGGTCTAAAACACGTTTACACTATATTAGAGTCATTAAAATAGTTCATGAACAAATATTTGAACAGCAAAAACAAATCCCAATCCGACAGTCATAAAACGTTCGCTATTTGAGGAAAACGGACCATGACTTATCTCCCCTTGAATATGACATCACCGATGACATAACGGCATGGATTTTCCCGCAATTGGGTAATACCCCTGTCCGCAAGGGAATCCCGTCTCGGGCGCATCGCTGATGTAAACAAGTGACCATTGAGCGGACTGTTGACATCCAGCCGATCCACGACAGAGTAAAAGATCAACACAGGAGGGAAACAACACATTACAGTGGTAGCAGGTATGATAATCAAAGTTACAGATGAAATAAGTAACTGTAAGTCGGGAACATCGGAAAACATGGAGTTGCCGGTCTAGCCTAGTCGAGTCACCTAAATTCGTGGGTTGTGTCATTTATGGCGGCAGTCTGAACTAGGCCTAGTATTACTAGAATGATACCACAATAGGAACAGTTAATATTCTAACAAAGGAAACATACGCATATTTATCGCCATGTTTGGTTTGAGTTGAAACATAACAAGAAATACAGAAATAAATGACATTTTGAACAAATAAATTAAAGATTAATATACACTTTTTATGATTCAAATATAAATGTTTTAGTTTGGAAAATATTTAGAAACCGACAACATTATTATAAGCCAATCTTGGAAATATTTATGAATTATTTCAGAAGAACAGTGAACAGGGAATTATTTCAGTATTTTCTTACTAAAAAGTAAAACATGCTCAATTGGAAATGAAATTTACTTTTAAACCTCGAATAGTTCACCTGAAATTAATCGAAGTGATGGTGAAAATGATATAGACTTGCAAGTTTGGAAACTTTGGTTCAAAAGATAAAATATCCACAGTGAAATATGTGGAAGATATTTGAGGATATACATTTATATACTTAAAATTCTAATAGGATAATTCTAAGTATCATTGTTGATAAAATCAAAATATCCAGAAATTTAAATAAATAGCAATAACTGTCAACATTGTCATAGTTTTCTGTTAATTGGTGGTATATTTTCTTATTTTTGAATATTTAGAATTCTGGCATTATTAATTCACAATTTTAATATAAATTTGCACAAGTTACAGAAATTATATTATTTGAGAGTGGTTAAAACTTTCTTACACAAACTTGAAAAATAATACTCACAACTTGTCAATTTGAAGAAATGTTTTTTTTATGTGTTTGACTGTTTCAGATCCATCTTCAAACTTCAACTATTTTGTAGCAGCAATATGGGGGCACCTAGACATTCCAATAACTGGATTTCAACAACTCAAGCATTGCTGCTTATGAAACAACAAACTTTCAGATAATAAATTTAAATTTAAACATGAAGATAATTATTTTTTGTTTTACCCTTTCTAGTGTTACATTCATAAATATGTAACCATCTGTGATTATTATAACTAGCCTCCTCTTTTCATTCTAGATTTGTTTTGATTTGACGAACTTGGTTGGTAACTTATCACTGAGTTATGCTGATAATTATGTCATGTCCTGGATTCAAATCCCTAATATATTGATCCAATATCAATGACTTGCTTTGATAAAACAAATCTTGAGCCAGAATACAAAATCAGATATCTACGTTTGTGTGATTTTCCCACGTAGAATTAATAATTTTCTTTCAATTGAAGCACATCACGGCGCCATAATTAGTCCCGTTCTTACTGAAATAAAGTGATCTCACGAAAAGGTAAAAAAAGTGTTACCAATGGCTAAATAATATAACTCTTTAATCACTACAAAGAGTTCTAAAACGAACTTAACTGGTTCGGTTAAGCAATGCGAGTCCATTACTCTTCGAGCGGCCATTTAAGGTGTTTTATATATATATATATATATACGGCTTATCGGGTCGTGTAATGAGATGTTTTACCCTCTAACGTAATAGTCTATTACATAATCTTGATAATAAATGGCAATAAATGACATGGTACATCGCCTTTAGAGAAATATGAATAAATACTGTTTTAAAAAATCAGATTTAGTGTAGTTGGCTTCTGAAAACATGTGTGACTTTGTTTCAGTCGTATTTATCACTCGTGGATTGACTTATGTCGGAGTTTGTATGGTATGGTGACATCTCGTGTGTTCGTGAGATGAGCCATCAATGATGTAAGTGTTTCAAATACAAAATTATTTGTGGAAAACATACTCATAACGCCAATCTCTAGAGAAATATTTTATCTACAACATAACATTTTCATATCTCGACAATATAATGAAATTTGGTTTCAAAGATAAATAAACCTTCGAGTAACGCGCGTCAAGGGTATCTGACGTCATATTAACAGAATTCCCTCTATTGCATAAAACGCACTTCACAGCAGCAAGCGTTTCCGAAGCGTGAAGGCGCGTCTATAGCGTAAGTGGCTTTAGCAACCCACGTGCTGCACGTGCTTCTCTTTGAAGTTAGGCTACCCTTGTCACACATTTCTGAATGTGACGATTGCTTTAAAAACACTGATTCTAAATGTCCTGAGAACATACAGATTATTGCCTGTTTAATGTACTTTTTATTGAGATAAGACCAGCAAATCATGACAAATATATTCTCATTGATTATAAAATTCAAGCAAAATACCTAGTAAGGTAAAACATTTATTCCAGTATCTGTAGAAAATACATAATTAAATGAAATGATAAATAAATAACCGCCGAAAATTATATTACGATTTATTTCATTGCTCATAAACTTTATTTTTCTTTCGTGACTTTGTTTTCAGTGGGTGAGCTAGACCACAATGCATTGCGCTTAAAATAATAAACTTGATCTATCTTTAGACTGGGAACACCTTTACTAATTAGTGCAATTTCTCGGCTTATTTTGGGTCGAAAAAATCTGTGAAAACTTAAGTGTATATAATCTTCACGGAGATATGTTAATCAACATCCTTGATGGTTCAATTACGAAAAAATATATTCAAACAAAATTGGCTTACCTTTCCCATTTCACTAAATGTGTATATCATTCACCTTTGAAACGATACCTTTAATCTGAGTTTTACCTATTATGTGTTACTATAAACTAATTTAGAGTAAGTTTATTACCTTTCCGATGTTCATCACATGACTAATGAATTGGAACAGTTAGACATTCTAAAATTAAAGAGAAGAAATGCTGTACATAAATCATGTAATTTCAATGTCTTTAAAATCCTTTTTCTCGTGAGTGCAATATTTTACAATAAACAAATTCTCGCCTTTTTTTAAAATTGTAACGTAATTCAAAATCTTGCTATGTTCATAAACCACTCGTAACAAAAAAACCCAGATAAGTGCACAAAATGCCCCTAATGTTTATAAACACATTATCATTACATATACACGTATAGTTACTTGTATTATTATGTACGCTTGCATAATGTAATATAGGCCTTTGGCCTTGAGTATTGAATAAAGATTGAATACTACAACACATTGACATTGCAGAATTTGATTTTGAAATAATCTAATATCCGTAGCAATATTTAATTGTTACAGCAACACCTGTTACTGGTGTTATAACGGATAGGGACTAGGACACGGAGACCAGCTGGGCCCGCAGTGGGTAACAATACAGGCCGCACTGAACGTACTGTCGCAGATGCTAGAAAATGGATCCTTCGATATATTAAATATTGGATTCATAATTTCATTATTTCGACATCCTTTCACTCATTATACATTATCCACATGCAGTATGATTAATTAATCCGGATATTTGAAAACTGACAGGTAGATACTATACTCTCATTGTGAAATTATCCACGGAAGTGAAAAGGTGTTCGTGCATTGGTGAATATTGAACATTTTCTTTATTGTTTATTTAATTTGTTTGTAATTTCGGCAATTCTCTAAATACGATACACGATTTATTCAAGACATCTAACATGCTTGATGCGAGAGGAACGAGTTCTATGGATATATAACTTCTTTATTGCTGAAGTACAATGTTTCGGTGTATATTCTAAGACTTTTATCAAACAAATGATACTGGTCATGATTACAAGATGATTTCTTTTCATAAGTGGTTCTCATGCATAAATCGTTATTATTTGCTAACAGTGGTAGCATCTAAACCGAAACGTCGCACGCCTTAATTAAGAGTTTGTGTATCCATAGAACTCGTTTTCCTTCATCTAACCAACTTCTAAATGCCTGAGAAAGAAATCTAATATGCTTCTTTTATAGTTTTGTTATATTAGTCTATAGAACAGTTTCCTTACATCCAATCAATTCTTTTGTATGGATAGAGGCTTGGGGACTAGTGTCAAGAATGTAGAAGTGTGCATACTAAATTTACGTTTTGTAAATTCTTTCCTACAATCCAGATATAAAGCTTCTAATACGATTAATCTGGCTGAACGTTGACGTTTTCCTTTAAATACCAATGCTCGTCGTCGCGTTATGTCTTTCTGAATAAGATTGATAAGATAACCCCGTGATAAGTATATATAAGACGTCTAGAAACGATCTTTTAAAGAAATTAGATGGCACGGGGATATAAACTGGGCCTCATCTGTACGTGAATTATTGTTTCATGTGGCTTTTGTACGTGGATAATTGTTTCAATATGGCTTTATGGCCTCATATGTACGTGAATTATTGTTTCATGTGGCTTTGTGGCCTCATCTGTACGTGAATTATTGTTTCATGTGGCTTTGTCAAGTCAAAGCAAAATTTACCTCTAATTGGTGGGTGGACATGTCTATCGCCTACAAACATAAAACAAAAATAATGTTTGGTTAAATAATGTTTCATTTTTTAAAAATTGATTTATATAACAAACAATAACAAGCAGAGAAAAATGTCAACACTTTGCGCACCCGCCACGTGACGTCATCGGAATGTGACCACGAGATGTTATCACACAGGTGTGTAACCGACTCTTTGTTATAAGTGATCTATTAGCAACCACCAAAACACGTTCGCCTTTTTAACAACGAACGACGTGACATTACTGTATAAATTAGCCCTATTACTTTATCATATAAATAGCATCAGATCAAATCGACAATACTTGTAAACTTGTAAATGTTTATGTATAGTTTGATATTTCGTCATATTACACGGGAGTTCTGCAACTGTCTGGTGTGCAAGGGCCGGCAGCTTTCTCAAATATAGCTATTATCATATACACACATCCTCTTAGATTTGGCTGCACCGGATTGTTGCTACGTATACCAATTCCATTTGCTCCCAAGGCGGTTTTTAAACATTTATCCCATTCAAATATCACAACAATACTGGCATGAAAACCTGTTTGCAAGATTTGCGGAGTTTTTAACCTAAATGTCTGCATGATGTGTAGCGTTTTGAGTTCAAAGGTCTTTATCATGTGCAGAGTTGTTCTTTATAATGTGCAGAGTTTTCAACCTAAAGTTTTGTATCATGTGCAGAGTTTTCAACCTAAAGGTCTGTATCATGTGCAGAGTTTTCTTTATCATGTGCAGAGTTTTCAGTCTAAAGGTCTTTATCATGTGCGTTATACTAAATTTATAATTCTTGCGCGATCTGATGCACCAAGTACTGGGCTTTGTAACTGGGTCTCTTTTAACTGACATGAATTTTTAAGCAATTTATTATAATTTTATTCAAGTGATTTTTTTATCAGTTTGATGGGCTATGTTCATGGCTCACTGCAGTAAATCATATCTTTGTAAATACGCGTTCGATTTGTATGTTAAATGTTTTATTTACAAGGAAAATGTATTGGCTGTGACGTGGTATATAATATTGAAGGATGATTAAATGAATTACATCTACCAGGGAAATAATGATATGAATAAAAAAAATATCGCTATTCGTGAACATGATACATTTAATAAAGAATATGAATGATAATAAATGAATACATGAATGTGTTACTGAATAAATGAATTAAATCTACCATCGTTCAAAAGACAGCAGCATACATCGTAATTAACTAGACTGATAAAAGGTAAATAAATAATAATTCTGAAAATATATGTCAACCAACTGAAATGAATTGAATGATAAAATGAATTAAATCTACCACTCTTCATTAGATAGAAAATAAAGCTTTATCAAGACTATACTCTTAATGAAATTGCAGCAAAAGATAATAAATTTGATACAGAATATTATTGAAAAAAAAGAGTTAATTACTGTAACGAAATAAAAAAATATGATTAAACGAATTTCATAAACCACCCTTCATTAAACAGAACGTCGATGTAGTTATGATTGATTATTATGTAAACTGATGAAATGAGAACGATATTAACAAAAGTGATAAATGAATGAAATTATTTATAATGAATATGAAAATGTTAATATTTTAAACATTAGAGAAAGTGCATTAAAATTGATAAATATCGATAAAGCGTCATCGAAGGTGAAAGATTGTTACCATGACAGACCTTACATGGAGAGCAAAAAGGTTCTGACCAGAAAATGACCCTCAACAAGAGAGGCTTTGCTAAGCATGGCTAAGTCAACCATCTGGATTTCTGTCTAATGAAAGGTGGTCTTTCATTTAATCATTTAATTTATTTCTGTCAGTAAACATGTATATTTATTATAATCCTTTAACTTACCATTTTAATGATGCATTTCTCTATTTCATATATTCATAGCGATTAACCCGTTACAAAATCTACCTCAACCCTTAACCTTTATCCTTTATCAAAACCTACCCCAACTCTTAATCCTTATCCAAAACGACCATGATACAATGTATGACCCTATATATACTACTCCAGTCTACTCACTCCTGTATCTGTATGCCTTCAGGTCAGGGACTATACCACGTTGCTAGAGGTTGATACACTCACTATTGATAATGGAATGTGACATGCAACTCAGTTGTGACATGATGGCATGACAATAAAGATGATCGTATTAGGGACAGCCCACCATCTTTTATAGGAATGCTCACTGTTACCTGCAAAACCATCCTGGTGTTGTTAGAGTCGATGGACATGATTTTTGTTATTACTGTTTGCTCAAATAAAATTGTATCTGTTGACACAATAGGTCAAAGGATGCTTAAATTAGTACCAATAATTTATTTGGCCCCTGAGTTTAACATATCATTGAAAGTAGAATAAGCTACAGAAATTTGATTTCGATGGAAACTATTTGGACTTTTTTAATATTTTGTTATGATTAGTTAATTAGATAATGAAGTCCCAAAGGAAACCAGAAAATGAAAACAAACATGTCTTATAGTATTCAAAATGTAATTACTAAAACACACAATAAGTCAATAAGATACTATGGAGATACAATAAGGACACATATCTATACTAAAAACTACACATGTCTTGAAATGAAGTCTTGGATGATGTACGAGTTTATTCGTTGAAAGGATGATGGTTGAAAGGTACAAAGCTAAAATCAAATCTCATGGAAATAGGGCTCAAAGGCTAAAATCTAAAATATATAGAATGCTAGTCCTTTCAATAAACAGCCCTATTTATAATCAAATTATCGTTAGGACCTCAAAGAAGTTTCCATGATTTTTCATAACATTCCATATGATTGTTAGTGTTTACTGAAACCTTCTGGAAGGGAGGTAACTCTGAATCAGAGAACGGGAGGTAACTCTGAATTTGTGGCAACTAACTAGTTTCAAGTCCCTTCAAAGTCATTAGTATTTAGTGTTCAGACCCAGGAGACCGTTACATAAAGCTTTTGTGTTATTGTGTTATGATCATGTGTTGACAACATACTGAACAAGGGAAGGACCATTTGATTTATTTGTTTATTTTGACATTATCTTTCGAAGTTAGAATTTTGAAATTTTAGCCCCATTCTACCTCCACTTCTTCAAGGTCGAATTTCAAAATGTCAATTAGATTACAATTCAAATGTTTCAGAACCTTTCCTTACGTTTTCAAGACGTTCTGAAGCCGTTATTAATGCACTAAGTGGGCATACACGCCAATGAATTTATTTCAATACAGTTTCAGATGATTAAAAAATTTGCGATTCCAAGGCAACGTACACGTTACTACAAACACGTCTTTACATTTCTAATTAAAAGCATTAGAATGCTAATTTTTGGTTCATCATTTTTTATCACAATAATGTTCATCAGAATATTATTCATAATCTTGTTTTCATGACACACATTCCAAAATATAGGGAAAATCCAATGGTCCTTAACTTGTTTTGCTCAGTGTATAACGTAACACGTAATGTATAAATGCATAAAGAGGAATGTCCCTTTGAATTTTGTTTCCACAAAACTTACCCTGATTAAACCAATTGAAATGTTATTTCTTTTTTCAGGTGATGTCTCATGTAACGGAGAATTCGAAGAAGTCATTCTCCATTCTACTATTATTTGTAGTTACAATGATTGTAACTATAGTTTTATATCAAAGTAAAGCCACCTCAATCAGTAGCTATTTCTCGTTAAGAGATATCACACGTCATCTGAAACTGCACATGGACACAAATACAACCACAGGGGATTCAGAGGGGTCCATTCACGGTTTGAAAGAAAACAAAGAGCAACAGTCTGTGTTCGTCTACTCCTTGCCAGGCAGTAGCCTTGCCTTCCAGCAGTCTTCAGTGCCTCAATTTTACTATCGAATGGGTCAGTCATATCATCCAAGCGATAAGCATAGAACTCATCCAAAGTTGATCGATTCACCACCAGATGTCACCATGAAAGGAAATGAGTCGAAGCTGATTTTGTTCTACAATCCTCCAGGATGGTATGAAACAAGTGTTGTGCAAAATTGCCAAGAAGGGATAAACACGTGCCCTATTACATCTTGCAAGTGTTCAAATACTAAAACAGACCTGAAGATGGCTGATGCAGTTATTGTTGATGGCGTGGAACTGAACATGAACACTCCAATGACAAAACTGGCTTCTCAGGTGTGGATCTTGTTTGCACTCGAATCTCCATATTATTTTAGCACACAGAACTACAACCAAGAGCAATGGCGTCAAATGTTCAACTGGACTATGACCTACCGCCTGGATTCAGACATTCCAATTCCTTATGGTTTTCTCTTGCATCGACGAGTGTCGAAGAACTACACAGCTATTGCCGAAAAGAAAACCAAATCTGCCGTGTGGCTTGTAAGTAATTGTCACACACCTGGGAGACGTGAGCTCTATGTGAAAGAATTGAATAAATACTACAAAGTGGATATTTTCGGAAAGTGTGGCAAAGAAACTCAGTTGGATGACGCCGGGCTTCTAAACCAATATCGGTTTTACCTGGCATTTGAGAACACTTTTTGCTTTGATTACATAACTGAGAAGCTTTTCAAAACATATTCTGCTGACATCAACATTATTCCAGTTGTTCGAGGCGGGGCCAGTTACGACACTATACTTCCAAATGGTACATCTATTAACGCTGCACATTTCAATAGCCCAAAAGAGCTCGGTAAATATCTATCAGATCTAGAGAACAATTTGACAGCATATGCAGAATTTTTACAAAGGCAAGATCAATTTATTAAAAGAACAAGGATACAAGATTCATTTTGTGACATTTGTGTTAAGATACATAATGCGAAACTTTACGAGAATTGGTACACAAACATAGGAAAATGGTATAATGATGGAACTTGTAAGACACCGACTGATTATTACTAGATTTGCATATTGTCACTTGTAACAGCTTTTGTTTTAGTATATCATATACTTACTTCATGTGACTCGTGAAGTTGTTATGAACTAGATTTCACAATGCGTTGAGTCACTGGCTTATAAAAAGTGTGAGTTTAACTTGTTTCTTATCCCAGGGAGCTTAGGGGCGTAAATGGGTGTTTCATCGTTAATTTCACTTTGCAGATACATTGTATAAACAATAACCGAGATAGAAGTGCTAATGTTATTGTAAAATAATAATCAGTTTCAAAATGTTATCCTGAGTATTTAATTGTGAGCGACATCACTCTGTAATTGTTCTAAACTTAATCATGTTATTATTATACATTTCTATTGTATGATACATTTTTTGAAAATCAATTGATAAACAACTTCATTGTATTGCAAACTGAACTGAACTTTATTTTCACTCAGGCTGCAAACTGCAGCATACATATTTACATATACACAACACAACATAGAGTATAAGGTTACAGCAATTAAGGAGAGATGGGACCCAGAAATCGAACTCGCTTACGGCAACATTTTTCGACAACAATTTATTGTTGTGAATAAGTCTCAAATTATATGGATTACTTTGTTTTGGGCATAGGCTTATCTGTACACTAACAGGGAGCGCTTAAATTGACCGTAACGCCTTTATAACGGTCCTTTTACGATATGCCGCATAACGTTACCGTCACCTATATTCGCGGTAAATATGTTACTACGTGTGTTATTCGAATTACATACGTATCTTTAGTTAGTGACGAATTTAAATAGCCTGGTATAATCAACTGATAGTTATTATTTCACCGTGCACTCTTAGATTGATAATATGTTCAATAATGATTACACGGTAGGCCGTCAAAGTTACACTTGAAATCATCAAAACTGCCGTGACGTTTGGTTTTTACGTTTATGTAGGTAATTTAAAAAATGACGTAAAAGTGATGAAAAACGTTCGGTGACCCCCTATTATTATTTCTGAATTCGTTTGTTTAGGTAACTGCGTACATCATATGAAAGTTTAAGCAATATCTAAAATATGTGTGTTAGTGACAAATCCTATTGAACATGCGAAACACGATGATAAAGATGCCGTTTTTAATTAAAAAGTGCTTAATTTACTTTTGTTGCTCTTTCCAGCGTCATTAATTTTCAAAATATAGATTTGCTATACATCCCCGTATGTGATTGAAATGTATCTGAAAGGATTCGGAGTTTATTCGTTAAAAGCGAGTGCTTAATTTAAATACACCAAATCAGTAAAAAACGACGTAATTTGCCGACGGGTGTATTATTATTAATGCCGATACATTTTTAAATCGTTCGGTGACCCCCAAATTTTCTCACATTTTCGGATAAAAGACATAATAAACTTGCTTTTTTGAATTCTGAAGTATTTTATTTCATCCTCCCATCTCTCCTTAAATAAAATATAGAGACATTGTGAAGTTATGTACACTATTTTTTGAATAACAAATCAGTACTTTCAAGAGTCACAGTGACTAGCCTGTCTGAAATAACGTGCATTAAGCAGTGAATTGGTGAAAATTCAATTAAAATTACCGTTTTCCTTACTCCTTCAACACCTTTGGTAAATGACAAGTAATGAAGTGAAGTTTATGTATTGAACTTATTCTTGTGTGACGACTGTATTTCAACTTATTCCATTACAAAGAGCATAACATAAATATATAACACGGGTATATGTTAATTCTCTGTCTCATCCCAACTAACCTCTCTCGTCTGGGCGCTGATAGACGGTCACGTCGTTATTGGTACACTGAAATGGTAAACACTTAAAAGTGTCTCGCCTCCCTTGAGGTTAAAGGGACACTCCGTATGTTATTGTAGTAAATTAGGTCAAAAATTACCAAGAGTGTTATTTTACCGAGAAGTTTTAGTACCAATCTGTTCAGTATAGTTACAGTATTAATATGTTAAGTCGTATTTGTGATCGAAAACAGGACAGTGTTCCTCGGCTGGCGCACGTTAATTGTTCAAACGTATTTTTGAAAACTTATATGTAGCAGACAAAGAGACAGTTATTGGTTGGTACTGTTCAATGTAACATATAACTGGTATATATGTAAATGGGGCGCATGATGTCTCATCGTATATTAATCATATAGCTGCTGCTCGAGTTTCATTCAAAGGCAAGTTATTGTCAAATATTTGGCGTTAGCGGATATATATGCAAGTCGAGTGAGATGATTTTGACGTAAATCAGGACATTTGATATTTTTTATGTATCAAATCTAAATAAAATTTTATGAAAAACACGGAGTGTCCCTTTAAGGGGTAAACAAGCGTATACGAATAAAGAGGTGTTTTGGTAGTGTGGACCCGCCTTTCAGTGTGTATTTGATGTAGTTAACAACTTATTAATGATAAAACAGATATATTGATAGAATATATCCAGAAAGTAACAAATCATCAGACTGGTCAACAATTATTGAGCTATGTTAAAGCACATCTGTCCATACTAGTAGAGTCGACCAAGGTTTTCATTTATCATTGTTTTGAATGAACTTGCAATAGTCCAGAGACTATTATATGAAATATATCCCTTACGTTGTGTTGGCTGTAGTCACTTGAAAGTTAAAAGTCGATACGAACACAAATCGAGGGGTCAGTGACCATCTTGACCATCGGTCAAGATAAAACCAATATATTTGCTATAGAGAATGACCTATCGTTGGAAAGATCTCATTGTGAACATTTAAAATTAACCCCAGACAAGGCAATGCATAAAGAAAATTCCCCATGACAGTGATTAAACATTGAATAAACTTTGAATGAGAATCGGTGATGTGATACATTAGTAACACAAGAGCGACCCGTATTGCTACTGTAGACCAATCTTCATGTGACTCTTGCGTTTTCTAGTTCTGATCGTACAAGGTCTAGAGCTCCTTGAATAAGTTCTTTGAAAAACTAGTTTGAATGTGAAGTTAACGCTTTTTAAAAACATATTACCAGAATGTGAAATTATGTGAATATTTTTGTGAGTGGACGTTTGTAAAGATTGTTTAAGTCTGAAAGTGTTTTAAAATAGTCTTGTAAGTGTAGTTTGAATAAGTAAAGCTGACTTGAATGTACATTTATTTGTAAAGATTGTTGTGAAGATTAATTGTAAAGATTATATGAATGTGAAGTTGATATTAAAGATTATATGAATGTGAAGTTGATATTAAAGATTATATGAATGTGAAGTTGATATTAAAGATTATATGAATGTGAAGTTGATATTAAGAGGTTATATGAATGTGAAGTTGATATTAAAGATTATATGAATGTGAAGTTGATATTAAAGATTATATGAATGTGAAGTAATTTCTTACGGTTTTGTGAATGAACAGCATTGTACGTTTGGAAGAACCCACGAATCCCATGGTAAATGACCAGGTTGTGCAGACACCTACTTGTGGGTGAAGCAATGTGGATTATACTTGGACAAGGTGTGGTGAGGTGAGTTGGGGTTTAACGCCGCTTTCAAGAGTACTTCACTTATATCGCGGCTGCTAGTATTATGGCAGGGAGAAAGCCCGCAACGCCATGTGACTATGCACTGCGGTGAAACCTGCGAGCATCGGCTGGAACTAGCGAACAATGGGTGTTACTACGCTGAGATTAGTGTAGCATTGCACCCAAACCTTACTGCGTGTAGAATAGGTCTCTACTGCAAACAAAGTTGCCGTGCCCCTGGCGGGATTCGAACCCCGGACCTCTTGATCCGAAGCTGAACGCGTTATCCCGCCCCCTACTTGGACAAAATACTGCGACTATGTACCCCAGTTCACCCAACTGTGCCACGGGGACCTCGTTAAGACTAGTATGTTGTTGTAACTTGGTGCACCTAGTGACTGCAACAGATTATACACCAAAGGAAGTTGAGAAAAGCACGGTTCGTTCGGAAAGACATCAAAAGATCGAGGGAAATGAAAACATCAGTATTCAATGAATTTAAATCCGCGAGATTACGTTCCTTAAATCAACATAACAATCGGTGAGTTCTCTGTATATGGTCTACATGCAACATAGGGCCTGAATTTTGAACAACTCATTTGAATACTACATGCATTGGTTCTGCTTCGGATCATTCATTTTCATATCCTGTTAAATGTAAATGTTTAAATTGTACTGAAATTCATTCCAAAATGTATGTCAAATTCAAAGTGTATTCGAAGTTATTTTGAAGCCAATGTGTTTTGGGAATAGCGCTGAGCTAGCACTGAAAAGGTAACGAAATCCAGCAAGGATTCAATTGACCAATGATCAGGCTTGTCCTAGTTATGACTTGCGAGAAAAGTTGTTAACACTATCGTGATTTCAAAATTGTATCTATGATAATGACGCTACGACAGAGAGAAAACACACCCCTCCTGTTTTACACAATTTACATTGTACTTAATAAACGCCCCCGTAGATAGCAAACCATCACATCAACGCCTCCTTAAAGCTACATAGATTGCATGATATTTTATGTGGTTCTAAAATGTCCCAAATTACAATAGGTGCTGGTTCAGGTTACTGGACTTTCAGATTCAGCCCCAAATGTTTGAAAATCAAATATATGTATGTTTCAATGAAAACCAACGAACGGTCTCACGCACGTGTAGTAGCAGACACTTATGACTCTATCTCACGTATGTACTCGTTATCAGACCTATTAAACGCTATACAAGCAATTCTGTCTTCCTATTTACTTTATTAAAGTTTCCAAAATTAGGTTTGACTTAATGGCTGCAGCAAGCCAAGGTCAATTGTCCGGTTTACGATCATGACTTATATGGTTGTATTTTCGTCATTCTGAACTGATGTACCTTATACTGGTCATTTTCGGTAAAAGTTGATAATTCTCAACTAAATAACACTTATCATAACTTTGGACATATATGTGACCTCACCAACATGATCATGTCCCTTTAAAAACGTTTTCAACATACACCAATAAGCTTTAAAAGTTAAACCTCAATATAAGATACCCATGGCAATAAAAACACAGGCGGTCAATGGGACCGACAGCGTGCTTTATGAGACAATAAAACACGCTCGTGATTTAGGACGTCAGTTAGAGACACCGGAACTCGATATCGTCCTTAAAATGTAGGTAAAAAAACTACACCCTATATAACATAGAGTAAAGGAGCAAGGGCAGCCATGTTGCCGATCTAAGGGTCCATTCAACACTAGGTCAAAATGTACACTAAGAATTGGTGACATTCCCAGATGAACGTACGTATGTATACACTTCTCCGCAAAACCCGACTGATTTCCAGCATTGGTCACCCTACGATAAGTTTAATAGCTCTTCAAACTCGGAAATCGACCGCAAAAACCTATCCCGTGAACGTTAGTCCGCGCTCAACACCCATTCGAACGATCTGATTGGTCCGTTGAGCTGGCTCTGTAGTTCACATTTCAAAGCTTCCCTCTGATCAGGGCCGTGTTCAAGAGAGGTTTCAAAGAAACCGCTCAATTAGCGATTACTTTTAAACCTCTCTTGAACGCGATTGCTCAATGTAGCGCTACGTAACAAGGCGAGCAAACTTCGAGGAATTTGCACTGTGTCGTTCAAGAGAGAAGAAGCGCTCATTGAGCGCTACATTGAGCGATCAATGAGCGCTACGAAGCGCTTTATTTTGTTGAAACGGCGGTGTTGAATTCATAGCGAAGCAATTTTCGAAACATCTAACCGTTCTCACCATGTTGTCGTTTTTGTTTACCGATACTATATTAATAGTTCCCCTCAACGCACCAATCAGATCGTTCGAATGGGTGTTGAGTGCGGTACACAAATTGTTTATTTTGAAATGCTGCAAATATCATCATATATGTTACGAAAGTAGTGTAAAAAAATCGAAATTATACTTTTATAATTACTTGAGCGATGGCTGTCCAGTTTCACAACATTATCATTTTAGCAATTTCCTAGTAGATCTCTTACTAAAAATACAAGAACTGGTTATTTCAAATTGTGATATTGACAAACTGGAATCTGCGCCGCTGATAGTCTACTTCTGGTAGTCTTTCTAATGAACTCATAACAAGCTGGTGCTCTCTATTTTCATTGCGTATCCGGAAATTTTGCGAATGACAGTGGAAGGCATTCAATATTCAGGTTTATGCAACATCAACATTTATGAAAAATATTGCAAACGTGGACATTTTTTTGTATGTGATTATATATGTGTTTGGCATAAACAAATAATTGCCTTGTCCAATCACACAACCACTTTACAAAAACGTTACCTGGGTTCCGTTCAATAACAGCGAGCGATTAAATTGCTCATTGATTGCTCAATGTAGCGCTCAATGTAGCGCTCACTCTCTCTTGAACGATACAGTGGAAATTACTCGAAGTTTGCTCGCCTTGCTACGTAGCGCTACATTGAGCAATCGCGTTCAAGATAGGTTTAAAAGTAATCGCTCGATTACTTTGAAACCTATCTTGAACACGGCCCATGTATGTACATATGGTATGTTATAAGAAGTTGGTGCACTAAATTGCATTATAAAAAATAAAAGTGAGTATTATGGCATAAAATATTCAAACATTTTTTGCAAAAAATGTTTGTAGGCATTTTCCAAAATAAAGATTACTTTACTTACACGTAGTTAATTAATACAATTCTACTAACGACGTATCAACGTCTCTCGCAAGTCAAAATTCACGCCAATTTCAATCACTTGCTAATTTAAGATTTGCTACATTTTGCGACCTTTTCTGTGTTGGCGTAGCAGCGTACAGTGAATTTACAAACTGGCGCGAATTAAAACTAGAAGGGAAAGTTGTTGCTTTTATCTAACCTATTGTACAAGGCCTTCGCAGACTGAGAATATCCACGATCAATCAATCAATTTCTTTACTTACTATCAGATTACCATAAGCTGGTGCAAGTAGGTCCTTGTCGGGTGCAATTAAAATGTCTAACATTATTAGTGAAGAAACTTAATCAAGTTCAGAGATATAAAACAATACCAGTAGAAACAAAATAGTATTTGCCATTGTTTCCAGGGAAACCAACATGCAAACAAGATCTCATTGACTGGTTAACCATCGTCTGGCACTGACTCAAAGTTCCCAAATCGAATCATTAATAAATAAAAGAAATAATGTGTAACCATTTAATTTCGACCTGTTTAATTTGAAGCTGTTAGATTCATATTTACGTTGTTTATCTAAATTTAAAAACATTTCCAATCTGTATGCATAGATTTCATAACTGTTTAATACCTGTTCAATTAATATACGCTACTCAAATCATAAGTTAAAATTCATGTCATATAAAATTATTGTTCTACATTCGAAGCTGTGTTGATCTCAGCTTTACGGTTTTCAAGTTCTGTTCTGAAAGCAGAATTTTCAATTTTATTAACACCAAAACAGCTAAAAGGAAACACGAAGAAGTTGAAAAGTCCAAAAGTACATCAAGACACAAGAATTGTGCAACATACCATGTTTTAGTGAGTTATTTCTCGTAGTTGTTTAGTTTCGGTCCATAGACATAATTCCCATGAACAGAAGCAAAAAGCAACATACCCAAAAAGGCACATCTATACATAATTGTTTCACATACCAAATTTCATTGAATACGCCCTTACAGATTTTTTGTTATGGTGTAATTTAGATCTAAGTTGTCTTTTCAAGGAATCAGTCCCATAAAAATCCATAGCAGTTGACAACCCCAAAGAGCACTTTTAAACAAGATACTGTTCCACATAACAAGTTTCAATGAGCTGAAACGAAATTGTAAGTTGTGTTTCTATAGACAAGAGTAAATATTAAATCCAAAGAAATCTACACATGATGATTCTTCAACATACAAAGTAACATTCAGCTTGGTCTTACACTTATTGAGTTCTGATCTGAATAAGGAACTGGCTTCCACTGAAAAATAGTATTCCAAAGAAATTTAAAACCCCAAAACGACTTATTGTTTTTCAGTTCTGGTCCGTAAAGTCCAGGTGTAATTTCTAATCCGCCAACCAACATCGTTGTAAGTGAGGATAGTAGTATAGGAAGGTAAACTTAATTCTTTCAGAACAACATCTCTGCACCACGCGGATCCATCTCTGAAAAAACCAAAACAAATACTCATTCAAGACGTTGTCATAATCAAGCATATAAACTATTGTTTACCAAAATATTTCATAAACTTTACAAAAATAAAGTGATAAACTTGAAATGTTACAGATGTACGGACCCATCCTTTCCGCGATCGATACAAGGTCAACACTGTCTCAGGAGCAACACAAGGCGTTTTAAACCTAGGTTACATGAAACCATTTGACGCCGGGTCAAATCTACCCCCATGGGCAAATGCTGCATATAAACACTTTGACCCCCTGCTGAAATACTTACCTGAGTACCAGTTCCAATAACTGGCGCCTCACATCTATAAACATATCACATGCAATAGTTATCGCCGTTTACACCTCACTTTTGTAAAGTAATCGACGTAAAATGCCACCAAAAAGCGATGGAGGGTTTATGATGAGACTGAATGTCTTTGGAAATTCTAAGAAGGCCTGCACATATCCTCAAATAATGTTGGCATATAAACGATCTGTATTATTTAACGTTTGACCCGGGGTGGCAAAAATGACCCCAGGGGTATTTTTCCCCATGGTCAAAAGAGTGCATATAAACATGGCTTTAGTTATCTATCCTTGGATGTGAGTGACATTGACACAGTTACTCCAAATATATCTAAGAGATATACTGAGCGTAAATAGAAAGATGACACTGTTCAAATTTGACCTCACAAATTAAATACTGGGTGCATTGCTATAAACCTGGTATGTAAGGATAGGGAAATCATTTGAACAGACATACAGATTGACACGAGTAGATTTCTGGATCACTTTATTGCGTAATACCGCTTGATGTCACGTGACCCCACAAAACGAACTTCACATCATCAGATCATGGCACATTCTGAAGTCAATAACGCGTGTGACCGCCTCTGTGTACAGCCACTACGGCCACACAAAGTCGGCCCATCGACCGCAGAACTCCCCTGAAGCCCCGCACCGGAAGTCGCCGCCATTGGTTGACCAGTTCCTGTCCAAGAGCTTGCAGAGTCTGGGGTGGGTTGATTTGCTGCCTCAATCGTCTTCACAATTCATCCCAGATGTGTTCTATGGGATTGAGGTCTGGTGAACGAGATGGCCACTCCATGACGTCGATACCGGCGTTACGCAAGAAATTGCGCGTCAAAATCGCTGTGTGCGGTGTGGCATTATCATATTGAAAACTCAGCCCAGGACCATGTTGTTGCATGAACGGTATCAGGACCGGTGTCAAAACTTGGTCCCTGTATTGTGCAGCAGTAAGGTTGCCCTGCACGACAACCAATCGGGAACGACCATTGGAACAGAAAGATCCCCAAACTATGACGCTGCCGCCGCCAAATCTGTCCACCTCCCGAACACAACACTGTGCATATCGTTCTCGTGTTCTACGTCACACTCGTACCCTGCCATCAGTAAACCTAAGTGTGTAACGTGACTCGTCACTAAAGACAACGTTATTCCAGCGATTCTGATTCCATCTTGCGTGTTGTCGGGTCCATATCAGACGTTGGTGACGGTGAAATGGCGTCAAAATGGGTCCTGTGTAGTGCTTCCTGGCTCGAAGATCAGCAGCCCGCAGTCGATTCCTGATAGTGGATGGTGACACCCGACCTCTGAACAAGTGTCTGGTCGTGGACGCAGCCGTCTCGAATCGATTACGGAGATGACGTAACCTGATTTGTTCATCCTCTCGGCGTGACGTCACACGCGGACGTCCTGGCCTCGGACGATCCGCAATCACCCCTGTCTGTTGCACACAGGTTCTGAGCTCATGAATTGTCTGTCGGCTGCATCGAAATGCGCAGGCAACTTCCGCAACGGATTGTCCGGCGTGCAGCCTACCCATAGCACGCTCACGTTCTGTATTCGTGAGGCGTGGCATTCAGTCAATAATGTTTTTCCGTTAATTTTAATGTGTTTTCTTGTTACACGGTACACGTGCGATTTGATTTGAGGGCATACGCGTTACCTGTGTTGATCACGTGACCCGGTGCACGTGAATATAATGTTGTACGTCCATGACGTGTAATACGTTAATTTACGCGTTGCCACCCGCCCCGTCCGTGCAGCATCATCGGGTACACCTCTATCATAAATTATATAACACAAGATTCGACTTATTTCTTCCCCGAAAAAAATTACGATACAAAATATGAGTGTCAGGTTTCTAGTTACGCTCAGTAAAGTTCATGTGCATTAAGAAGACGAGATACTCCTCTGCCGCATTTTCAGCACAACTAAGTCCTTGCAGATCACTACCTACAAGACTGCCAATCTAAGCTAAGGTTAAGGCAGAAATTGCAAGGATCACAACGACATAAGGTGTGGAGGTAGTTATGATCTTGGACCCTTAGAGTGCCAAGTCGGCATTGTAGATTTGTAGGGAAAACGAGTTTTTTCCAGGGGCTAAGGGTAATATTCAATCAGTTTCGGTTCAGGCTGATAACCAGTGGGTTATGAAGCATGTGTGTGGACCTGTACAGATCCCTGCGTGCCCTGGTTTAAAGTATTGTTGGCGTTCCAGTGCTAGTGACAGCTTGTTGGCTGATAGAATTGTTCAGGTGTAGATGATTTAAGGTTCATTTTACGTTGATAATAATGTTTATGGGCGGCTGTCAGGAAATTAGCATTTCTTTGCCCGGATTTGTATGTAACATGTACGTTATGATTCACGTTTATACAAAGCTTTCGGAATTTTATGTAATTGTTGCCTTTTGGGTAATCAAAAAGAAAATGGCTGACTGCATGTTTTAATTTGCCTACGATGAAGTGCCTTGTTTCAACTTCCAAATTCTTGTATTTTTTCGAGGCCAGCCTCTTGCTTGATTCGAACTCATTGTCAGCCACCAATGTGCAAGCAATAGATGTCCCAACATCTTATCCGTTCGGCCATATAGGTATGAAACCACAATAGATTTACACTGCATGTGACGTCTGATTAGGTTAGTGGAAGGGAACAGGGGATTCACTCCATTCGAACAAGGAAAACCAGGTAAATTCAGATAGGTACACCTCCCAGTGCTAAAAGACACATCATTGTCAAAAGTCATGTTAAAAACCGATCTAAATACTATATAATCCCTCTAAAATGACACCCCAATAATCTGACATTACTTTTATCGAATGCAATTTTACCCTGTCCAAAGTGATCTAGTTTCAGGTCTGGAAAATTGAACCCCCCTACTCAAAAAGCTGTATCCGCCCCTGTTAACCTTCATGAAATGTCAGTTTGGATGTGTAATAACGAAAAGCTTTATACAGGCTTTGACATAAATTGAAAAAGTAGGCAGGTCAAAATTGCCTTTTGTGGAACTGCAATCAAGCTCCAGCTGTAGCCAAAGTTGACATCGAGTTTGTTACTCAGGTAACCCAAATTTGACCCTAAGTCGATAATTTTGTATGAAACCAGAAATAAGCTAGTTAACCTTGTTAAACATCCAACTGTGAAATATGCACAAGGGTAAATCAAGCATTAATTCTGTTTTTCATGTACTTCTAAGTACTAATTTTATTATGGCAAATTAAGAAGAATATATTGATACAGTAAGTTGTTGATGGTATTCTTTCAATGTTTATTTTTATATTTCTCATCTCAAAATGTTAACATGTTACGAAAAAGGGAAAGTGAGTTATAAAAGAATGAAAGTAAATGGGAAACATGCTTGATTTATGAGAATCATGCTTGAGCATTTCATTGATGTCGTTCCTGCTTTCACATGCATCCTGTTCTAGACCCAAAGAGTGTACCGACCTTCATTCAAGTTGTACTCCAGTGTCATTGGTCCATTCGGTTTACATCCACCAGCCCAACCTCCACACAGAAGACTGATTACCGCCCCATTAACAGATATGCTTACGTGACCGATATGTCCATTAAACCCATATGGAATCCATGTTACCTGGAAAATCGATCGAAGTTGTAGTAAAATCACAAACATATAAAATATTATTATATTTTCAGTGGTAACAATACGGCATTTATCGGTTAAAATAAATGTCGTATTTTCACTGAGTGAAATAACATGTTATTCTAATCAGTGAAATAACACTTTCATTCAAATGACGTCATCGTAACAATAGGATGACGTCATAGTAAGAGCACGATAAAGTAAGGCGACCATGGGTGCTCCTTTCATTAAATGAACGTCATTTACGAACTATGCATAATTTATTAAATCTAATAAATAGAAATTTGACATTTCTCGTCGAATACCATGTATATTTCATCTCGTGAAGTAGAAATAATATATTTACACTCGTGGCTGCGCCACTTGTGAAAATATACATTTCTACTTCACTCGATGAAATATACATGGTTTTCGACGAGAAATGTCAAATATCCTCTATGTATCTGAGTGCTACTCATGATAGAAATTATTCAAGGTTGAAACATAACATGTTTACAAAAATGCATGTTTATCAATAACAATATGTTAAATTTTTTTATAGGAACAACTTTTAAGAAAAACATGCAGTCTAATAAGTGAACATAATGTAACATTGCTATATTTGGGTCACATAAGCTGTAATAAAAAAAATTCTTGTACTGTTTTTTTTTGGACACAGATAGAGTGATCAAAATTATAGCAATGATTTTTTATAAATTTCTCCCACACACTCCAGACAACTTTTATTACTACTTCTGCACTTCGTATTTCTATATTACAGTAGTTTCCATACCTTTAACACTGAACATATCCTCAGTCGTCAGTAACTTTAAAGGTGCATCCATTGTGTTTCATAAAATTTCATTTGGCTTTAATACGTTCCAACACATCAAATGTGCTGTTTACGATACAAACAAATTCACTCAGCTTGCTTATTCATCCCCAATCGCCAAACATATCATAATTACTAGTTTCCAAATAAAATCAAGTAACGTCATTATGCATGTGCAGAAACCGAAAGTGCACGTCTTATTAACATGCACAGTAGTTATATGACATATTGAACATTATCCACTTAAAATTGTTATTTTGTCTGGTTTAAATCAGATTCCAAAATTACGTTTGACTCATTGGCGCGCGCCACACGCATAGCATTGTCCGGTTTTCGATCAGAAATCGATACTTTTACCTTCATATCGTCAATATACTAAGTCGAGTATCAACAAAATGGTAGTTTTCGGTAACACTTGGTACTTCTCGATACAATAAGACCATTTATAACGTTTGGCATATTTGACCCCCAACAACACAATGGATGTACCTTTAAATGTGTTGTGACACAGACGACCAGGAATGTTGTTTCTTTTCTCACAACTTCAATAACGACTACTGATACTTATACTGATACTACTGCTAATAGTGATACTAATATTGATACTAATACTAATACTGATACTAAGCAATCTAAATAAATTTAGATCGACTGTCCTTAACACGCATATACAGTCGATTTAACAGTGGCCCGTATGAAACGTCGTCCCGTTGACCTTTCGTGTGCAAAAGAAGGAAGTTCGATCTGACCAATCATGTGATTCATGTCTGGTGTCACAATTGGCCATTCTTCTTCTTTTTCTTCTCTTGGAGATTTTACGAGCTGATTTCCCACTCAATTGGCCATGAAACTGCTTGAGATTTATAGCTTCCCGTCCAGTTTTCATAAACAGTATGTAGATAAAAAAAGTTTTGAAAAAAATAAAATAATTGTTGGTTACTAATAAGAAAGAAAATGCTATTATATGGTTGTATGTAATGAGATTTGTTTTATGAAGAAAAAATATTTGCTTTATAACCCGTAAACTTAGATAAAAATGAAAAGTTCACTTGATTTGAATTTTCCAGTCAAGAGTTATCACCCCTTACAAACAGTCGTTCGTAGAACTCCTTTATCAAATAACTTGGCTCGTGACATTAATTTGTTCTCCCATATTATTCTTGAGCAATACTATTCTTCACTTTTTATAATGTTTTTGTTATTTTTCATTTATTCTTTTTGGTGACAGGACTTTCGAAGTTTGGGTCGCTCGGTGCTTTCCGAATGACAGTTAATTACTCATTTCATCGTACATTGGCGAAACGATGTTTGGAGTTTTCAGAAAGCTCAGGCAAGATGAGGCCTCTTTTGTGATTGGCTTAGCGGCGAAATTCAAAGTTCAACGGGACAGCCCTATGCATTCGTGGATGTTAGATCAACACGGTAAAACCTAATATACCTGTTGATCTAAATTTATTTAGATTGGATCCTAAGCGGATTCCACCACTTTTCGTCCTGTGACTAATACTTATACTGATACTAATAATGATACTAATACTGATACTAATACTGATACTAATAATGATACTAATACTGATACTAATAATGATACTAATACTGATACTAATACTAATACTAATACTGATACTAATACTTATACTGATACTAATAGTGATACTATTACTAATACTAATACTGATACTAATACTTATACTAATGCTAATACTTATACTGATACAAATATTGATACTATTACTGATACTAATACTGATAGTAGTACTGACACTTATACTGATACTAATACGTATAGTCATACTAGTAATAATACTGATACTAATACTGACACTATTACTAATACTGATACTAATACTTATAGTAATACTAATAATAATACTGATACTAATACTGAAACTAATACTGATACTAGTACTGATACTAATACTGATACTAATAAGAATAAACTTAGTTTATTTTCGGACTGAAAGGCCACAGGTCTGTAGTACAATACATCGCAATGATAATATGTACATAATAATAATAGGTATGTAGGTGATGTTCAACAATTAAGTATAACTCATGTGATGTGAAGAAATACATTCTATTCTGAATACCATAGAATGATACTTTTACGGATACTGATATCGATAACAATACTATTACAAATATTGATAATGATAGTGATACTTACATATATATATTATTCATACTAATATTAATCCTGATACTGATAACAATAATATTACTAATATAAAAGCTGATACTAGAGCATTACTTACAGATGTTGACACAATCAGTCCTGTTCCAATGGTGTTGATTACAAATGTTCCTACGGGTGCACATCGCTTGCCATTTACATAACAATCGTATGCAATTCCATAGTTCTTAACAGGTCCAGTTGAGGATGCGAAGGTTTTGTCGTTTCTCGCTACTTCCATGGACTGTGCAAAACATCATTGAACATTAAATGAGAATTGTGGTTCTGTTAGAAATTTTCTATATTCCTCTCAAACCATCATCACATACATGTACATAATCATTACCAGCCCCATCATCATCATCATCATCATCACATACATCATCATTACCACCCCATCTTCATCATCATCATCATCATCATCATCATCATCATCATCATCATCATCATCATTACCACCACATCGTCATCATCATCATCATCATCATCATCATCATTACCACCCCATCATCATCATCATCTTCATCATCATCATCACATACATCATCATTACCACCCCCATCAGCTTCATCATCATCATGATCATCTTCATCATCATCATCACATACATCATCATTACCACCCCATCATCATCATCATCACATACATCATCATTACCACCCCATCGTCATCATCATCATGATCTTCATCATTACCACCCCATCATCATCATCTTCATCATCATCACATACATCATCATTACCACCCCCATCAGCTTCATGACATCATGAACATCATCATGATCATCATGATCATCATCATGTTCATCATCTTCATCATCATCACATACATTATCATTACCACCCCCATCAGCATCATGATCATCATGATCATCATGATCATCATCATCATCATCATCATCACATACATCATCATTACCACCCCATCGTCATCATCATCATCATCATCATCATCATCATTACCACCCCATCGTCATCATCATCATCATCATCATCATCATCATCATTACCACCCCATCATCATCATCATCATCATCTTCATCATCATCACATATATGAACATTATCATTACCACCCCCATCAGCATCATCATGATCATGATCATGATCATCATCATCACATACATCATCATTACCACCCCATCAGCTTCATCATCATCATGATCATGATCATCATCATCACATACATCATCATTACCACCCCCATCAGCTTCATCATCATCACATACATCATCATTACCACCCCATCAGCTTCATCATCATCATGATCATCATCATTACCACCCCATCAGCTTTATCACCATCATCATCATCATCATCTTCATCATCATCATCACATACATCATAATTACCACCCCATCATCATCATCATCATCACATACATCATCATTACCACCCCATCATCTTCATCATCATCACATACATCATCATTACCACCCCCATCAGCTTCATGACATCATGATCATCATCATGATCATCATCATCTTCATCATCATCACATACATCATCATTACCACCCCCATCAGCATGATCATCATCATGATGATCATCATCATCATCATCACATACATCATCATTACCACCCCATCGTCATCATCTTCATCATCATCATCTTCATCATCTTCATCACATACATCATCATTACCACCCCAAGCAGGCCATTGTCATGATCATTATCATCGTCATCATTTTTACCAGCAGACGAAAAAGCATCACCGCCCATGATTATTTAAGTAAGTTACAGATTAGCAATAGGAAACTGTCTGCAAATAATATTTTCTATCTGTGTGACATTTTCAAATAATGTGTGCATTAACTAAAAGGGGTATCGAAATCAAGACAGGTCTAATGTTAGATAAGTTGTTTGCAACCCCATAGTTTATAAAAGGCAGCGCATGTATTGACTCAGAAATATAGAAGGAATCTATCATTAATTAACTATCAATGTTATGACACGCATATGATTCGGCAACTGGGCCAATACGGGGAACCTGGGCCAATATAGGAAAAACAGGGCCAATACGAGACAAACTGGGCCAATATGGGTCTGAGCATGCGCAGTCGCACAGTTGGTGAAAGCCCGAAGCTGTCACTTCACAACTTTGACTCATGATATCTGTTCACAAATCATGTTTATTATTAGTATTTCAATATAAATGAGATCTTTAGTGTTGTGCAAATAGAATAAAAAGAGGTTAATTAATAACCTTCGTCTCGAGCCAATACAACGGACCTCGGACCTGTAACTCGGCCAATATGGAAATACTTAATTAATAACATTATAAAACTGGTAGATATCGCTGATGTGAGATCAAGCAATATCTCCGGATTTTCTAAAATCGAATCCTCTTATTGTGGTAACATCATCAAACAATGAATTGACATAAATGAGTACACATATGTCAATTCTTGACATGTCCTACGATTGACGACGTCATATTACTGAAGACGTCACACTACTTTCACCTCAATGTGCGGAGGAAGCCCAAGTTTAATTTCTGCAGTTGTGTGGTCAATTTGTTCACATCTGTTGAAGCAAGAGTTTTGATGACCAACAAAATCTCACTAACTTGTCTTCTGATATTAAACATAAAAACATTCTTTTTGGTTATTTTATCAATCTATGCTGATATCAGAAGATTCTCTGTTTACAACACATTATTTCAGTGTATCTTTTTCTATACTTGACGATATTTCAGTAAATCGCCCATCACGTGTTTGAACCTCCGTTCGAAGATAAAATAAACCAATCAAAACAGGGATTTTAAAATGTCATGTTAGAATTACTTACATATATTGCGACTCTTATTTTAGAGTATGTTGTTTCCGAATTCCGTCCGTTACAGGTGTGATACATATAGTTGTAAATTGTTTTGCAGTCATAAGTAAACTTTTTAGGAACGTTGCCAACGTTGGGAGTAGGCAAGGTGATGTACTCCTTCGGGTTCTGTGTGTCCATATCTGCACAGTATATTTTCACTGCATTGCTGAGGATGCTTGGGGCCGATGGGTACAACCAATATTCTCCATTCCCAGCCCCAGGGTGTGCTGATTTTAGACCGCTGCATGACTGGAAACCACCTGGAAAAGTGACAAGTCAAAGAAGGATTGACTTCTACTCATATGTCAAGAAATGAAAGACGCGTGAATGTTGAAGTATAAGTCTGGGGTTTAAAGAACGATTCGCCATTGAATGAAGGATAGAGAATGTCATTAGAGATGTTCAACGAATGCTATATATGTATCCGTTTAGTGTGCTCCGGGGGATGATACTCAAACCCCATGATTATTTCCTAATTGATCTAAACTGGGGTCGTGTATGTGCGTATCTTTTAGAGGCATTTCGAGGTTGTAGAGATTAAGACATGTACTGATAGTCAACTTCTTTATCTCAATGAATGCGACGTTTCGGTGCAGATACTAACACCCTTATCAAGCAAGTGATAGGATTCTGACAGGAGGTGGATATATAGTTGCGTAGGTATATAAATTAACAAGATGATATACGCCAGATTCCTAGTTAATTATTGAGGCAATAAGGTGATTATGTTAATGTACAGGGGATTGGTTGTGAAAACGATTAACATTGAGATAATATGCGGTTGTACCCTTGATAAGGTTGATGTATACTGAGATGGTGATTAGTGATTATAAGAGCATGGCTTGATGTACAAAGTGTTTGAGAAGACATCACAGAAAAAGGAGGTTAAAAATTGGTTTTACAATACGCAAATGAAGTGAAACGAGATTGACATATGGTTGGGGCTCTAGTGATTCATTGCAGACTGGCAATGAAAACTTGTATGGCTTCAAGTAGTTTTCTAATCTTGAAGTCTGAGCGGTTTACCTTCAATGTGTTAATGTTGTTCCAGCAGATGGTATGGTCAGGGTTGGCTTGCCTCTGGTCAGATATGCGAACTAAGAGTCTTTCTTCAGGACTGATGCTCGGTGTTCTTTTATTCCAGGTGGTAGGGCACGTGACGTTTCAGTTATATACGAGTCTCCACATTCACATGTAATCTGGTAGGCATCTCCTGTGGGGTCTTCCTTCACTGTGGATGGTGACTTGCTTGTGTTTTGGACTGATTTTCTCCTCTGGACCATTACAACTATTCCTGCTTGCTGGCCTATCATTTCCTAATCAAAAACAATCACTAGCACTCCAACCATAGTTTTATTTGGCTTCACGCTTGTAACAACAATTGTGTTTGAAATGTAATCTCAATCACTTTGTAAGACAAGCTACTCTCCTATTATCACTAAATTACCATCTCAGTGTATCTCATTTCGGGTACAACCGCACGTTATTTCAATGTTCATTATGATAAAGAAGTTGACTATCTTGGTGTATCTTTGTTTGCTTGTATCGTTGTGGTTTTCTAGGTATGTATGTAACTTCGTATGTATCTTTGCGATGTGTGTGTGTGTGTTGGCATGTTCGCAGGCATGCCGTGTATATGTTTATATGTATATGTATATTGTGTATGATATGTGTGTTCACGTGATGGTCTGTAAGTCTGTATTTGTATTAGTATGTATGGCAGTCTGATGTATGTACGCTGTAAAACGTTGGTTTGAGTGTTGGTATGTTCGGATATATATGTAAAAACTTTTTTTATATCCATGTTTGTACACTTAATTGTTTATCTAAACATATCCGCTTATATGTTTGTTTTAATGAATGCCTATACGGTTTATTTACTTTTATTAACTGACTCTTAAACATTATATTAGATTGATGTTTATGGCTGAAGACCTTTCTGAGTCAAAGTTCACGACCAAATAAAACTATGAAGATCACAACATCAACTGGAGCAACAAAAATATCCTAGAAAAGGACCAGGCCAATTAAAAAGTAAGGAAATACCTCGAAGCTATCCACATTAAGAAGATAGCCCAAGCCCTGAACAGAGATGAAGGATAGTACATCCCAAACGCCTACCATCACGTGCTACGTTAATCATCTCATATTCATATTTACTTCATCTTTAACCACTACATTGCTGTATAGGATTCAAGATTCAAGATTCTTTATTATCCATAAGACCACCAATGGTGGTATAAGATAACATTACAATGAAATAGATACAATACAGTAATGGACAAGATGGTTAGTTAAACAATACAACATTATACATGCTTGATTTGAAAGAAAAGTGCTCATGGAACATATCTTAAGATGATATTTATAAATTTAGCCAAGGATTTAAGTTCTGTTATTTTCTTTGTTGAGAAAAGTAATCCGAATGAGTGTTTAGTGCGGTGTATAAGATATTTAGATGGCAAAGTGTTCTTTCTTAGGGACTCAAGGATGCTACAATGAAAAATATAATGCAATTCATCTGCAACTGATGTTGAATTACACAATTGACAGGTTCTATTTTCTTTTGGTATATTTTTCCAGCGACCTTTTTCAACTGGTAATTTATGATTCGTTGTCCTGAATTTTATTAGGGGGTATGCGATATATTTTGGAAGATAAAGGTAGTGCTCAAAAGAGAGTGATGTTTTGTAATACTTATAATAAAAGCCTTTAGAACTGCTATCAATAGAACTGTGCCATGACTGGTAGAATTGGTCACTTAGGATCGTCTCTATTGTAGAAACTAGCCACTGCCTGTCATAAAGATTCGGAGACAACAAAACATATGAGAGGCCACAGGTATGTAAAACTGACTCAATGTGTTTTACCCAAGGTAATTGAAAGTTAGCAAATTCATCTGAAGTGATTAAGTTTAGAATATCAGAGGATAGTTTATTGGTTCCAGATACCTGTTTATGCCAGAAGTGTATCATTCTTTTGTTTATCAAAATGTCTATCGGTTTTCGACCAAGCTCACCATATACCATAAAGCTTGGCGTTGACATTTTGAGTCCTGCTGCCAATTTCAGAAATTTCAAATGTACTTTTTCTAAAATATTTATATTTGAATAACCCCAGAATTCGGCTCCATATAGCAATATTGGGAGGACCATTACATCAAAGGCCTTAATAGTGCAGTCTAGGGGTAAATCCAAATTACGGGCATTTCTTAAAAGAATATACATACACTTCGTAGCATTCACAGCTAAAGATTTCAAACCAAGATTGAACTTCCTATTTTTGTGAAATACAAATCCCAGATAACAATGATTATCAACAATGTCAATTTCTTTATCATTGATAAAAAACGATAATTTATTAACTCTTCTCTTTCCACTTCCAAATATAACTATCTTGGTCTTATTAACATTGATATCGAGTTTCCATTTATCGCAATATGCTTTGAATGAGTTAAGTGAGTGTTGTAGAGATTTGGGATCTGTTGCAAACAGGACTGTATCGTCCGCATACAACAGCAACAACAGTTTCATATACAGATAAACATTATCATTCAAACCAGTAACGTTCACCCCTTTACATTTATCTCGTTTCATCCACGCTTCAATATCATTGAGATACATACAGAATAATAGGGGTGACAGATTTTCTCCTTGTCGAACCCCGGAATGACTGGGAAAGAAGTTTGATATATCATCATTTAGTTGTATACATGATTTGATATTTTGATACATATTTTTAACAAGGCATAGAAATCTTCCCGTAATACCACTATTATATAATTTAGTCCAAAGTCCAAGTCTCCAGACATTGTCGAATGCTTTTGAGAAGTCTATGAATAGGTGAATATACATCTCCTAATTTACCCATGTTGTTAAATCAATTAATATTCTTAACAAGCTGTGTACATCAATCTAGACTTAATCTCCTAAAACATGCTGTGTACATCGACGTCATCTACTGTATAAACACTGTAAATCATTGTCTCTGGCTTCTACTCAATATTTGTTCATTAAGCCTATCTGCTGTAATAACAACTCAAATCTTCTCAACCTCCTCTATTGTATAAATACTACATGTATATAAATCCTGGGAATTTGTTCAAATGTATCACCAGCTTGATCAACAACGACATTAGTATCTATGTTGAAACATCACCTACACAGAATAAAAGAGTTGTGTATCCATAAAATGATGCTTCATTTTTCGGCATTTTAGCAGTCTGGACTAAATTACTAATCTTACCTTTCTTTCTGTACATGGAGTAGGTGGCTGAATTGGATTCAGAAAATGTCGGACCTTCTGAGAATTTGTCCCATTTGCTGAGGATACACATCTCTGTGGAACTTGTAAAGAACACAGACCTACAGGTGTCCATCAACATGCAGGCTGCGTGACACTCCAGCAAGTTCCCATTTAATGTCCTCAGATAAGGCTGGTGCGAAGATGGTTCATCAAATGTTCCCCTGCTTTCAAGATTTACCCACGTGTTACATCCATCGACATTGATTACTTTCAAAATCCACAATTTCACCATCACAAGTATCCATATCCACTCTTTCAAATACATTGTCCCCGGAAACAAATTGAAACGGACTGATTGTCTTCAGTCAAAATATCATACAGACTGTGATAGTCCAGTATTCCCTGCTGTAAATGATGCAAATATATTTAAATCATTGGTCATTACAAAATCGTGTGCATTCAAGTTTAATCGCGGTCCAACAAAAGGTCATGCAAGTCAATGAGGCTAACATAGTTAGAGAGCATTGAAGCGTATCTTAGTAGGTACGTATACTTTGTCTATCATGTTGACAGTCGACACACAAAGACTATATTCGATGAGAAATGAAGAAAACCCTGTCGATAGCATACATAATACATATTTGGCTTTAATTATGTATGCTTCCGACTGTGTTTTCTTTATTTCACAAGCCAGGATTCGGCCCAGAACGAGGAGGGGTGTTTTGGTGCCTTACGTCCCTTTATTTATTTATATGTAGGTAGCTGTCAGAGGACGAAGTTTTTGATTAAGGACGTGTTATTTTCAGCAATACCAGCCCCTGTGGTTTAGTTTGCTTCTGAAGACATGCTGTTACTCTGTTTCAGTCGTACATCGCTTAGAATATGTAAGATTGAAATATCTTGTATTTCTTTTGTAAAATTACCACTTCAGTGCTAAGCTGTTTAGTAGAGTGAGTATATAGCATAGGCCCAATTCTGAAAAAGGGCTCAGATAAAAGAGCAAGAGGCATTTTTGAGAAGGATTTGGTATCCAGTCTAATTTACCTATTTAAAGGGTGCTGATTACGAAAAAATAGGATACCAAGCTGAAAAAAGTGTTTTTGACCCTCAAAATTGAAAAACAAGATGGCCGCCCAAATGTCACAAAAAAATGACAGCTGATCACATTGTTTTCGATTATTACTGAATCTCTACATGTCAAAACATCTTTTTATAGGGCATTAAAAGGGTACTGATCATGATTAGGTTGGAAAGATTATTGTTTCTTCTGGATATGAATTTGTCAACACTGTAAATGTCTTTCAAACTGTTGAAGTAATTATTCTTTTTTGGAATTATTTTATGTAAAGAACATGTATAAATGTATCTCTTAGCAGAAAATAAAATATGAACTAGCAATGGGTTATTGCCTATGATCCCAAACCAAACCATGATTTTTTTTTATTTTTTCAAATGGCTGTATGTTTGGAAAAATCAAGTTTTGAAGTTCCATCAAGAAGCTCTGGGCCACATTACATTTCCAATACACATGACATAAGGTTTCATTTTCAACATTACAAAAACTACATATTTCATTGTCAACAAGTTTCAAAATTTCTCTTTTTGTAAAAATAATTCGGAGCAAAAATTTGAATTGAAAATCTAGAAGTTTCATATCTTTTAAATTCTTTCTGCAAATATTAAAATCATATGCCAATTGAAGTCAGTATCCTGAAATAAATTTTCCCATTTTTAGCAGATATGAGGTTTAACATTTTCAGATAAGAGTATATCATAGAAAAGTCTTGAACCTTTTTTTGAAATCATAAAATGTTTATGAAGAGAGTTAATATCATGATCATTGGTATGTATATATTTGTGTTGTTGCTGCATAGTCATGTTCGAAGTTTCAGGTAAATTATAGATAACATAACCAAGATCCATATATGTACCTCTCACATTAAACTTGATCCTCAAAAGACATAAAACCATGACCATTACAAAGGTCCTTAATTTTTAATATTCCACATCTTGCCCAACTTCTAATAAAGTGGTATCGGTTTTTAAAATTATGATTTAACCATAATGGTTGTTCTAAAATCATATTAATGTTGTCTTCTTCCATGGTATTTCTAAAACAATATAATTTCCATGTCCTTAAAACATCTTTCCAAAATGGATTATCAGTTTTAACAATATTCTGGAAGTTTGCTCCATATTTTAATATATCATTTAATGGAAAATTGCATGGATTATTTACATTTTTTCTCTCAAATAATTTCTTAGGGTAGATAATTTCATGGCATTTACAAAAGATCTTATATCAGTCATGCGTAAACCCCCTTCCCTATAATCTGTCTTTTAATATACTTCGTTTAATTTTGTCCATTTCATCATTCCAAATGAATCTGAGAAATATCCTATCAAGGGAAGTGATAAATTCATCAGGTGGGTTAGGTAAACTATTGAAAATATGCATCAATTTTGAAAGAGCTAGAGTTTTAATAACAGTAATTTTTCCTATCAATGTCAAATGCCTTTTTCTCCATGTTGCTAGTATTCTATTAATTTCGTCAAGCCTTTTCTTGTATTAATTACCCATAGAATATTCAAGTCAGATGTAAATTTAATTCCCAAAACTTCAAAGTCTTTTCGTTGCCATTCAATTTCTAAATCTTGACAGAGTAGATCTCTGCTACCTGCCTTTGAACCAATCCAAATTGCCTTAGTATTATTTATTTAACTTGGACATATTGTAAAATGTGTTGGTGGTATCAATAGCAGCATATAAACTTTCGTTGGATCCATCCAGAAATAATATCATCGGCATATTGTTCCAATTTATATTCATTATCATCAATCACAATACCTTTTATGTCATCATTATTTCTTACCATACATCCAAGGATTTCCACTACAAACAGAAAGAGATATGGTGATATGGGATCACCTTGCCTGCATCCCCGCTCATTTGGGAAGAATTCAGAGAGATGCCCAGTCTGTATGATGCATGAAGATGTTTCAGAAGTTAGAAGATTAATCCAACGAATAATCTCAGGACCGAAACCAAATTTTAATAATACAGAATTGAAGAAATCTTTTGAAACTGTATCAAAAGCTTTTTCAAAGTCAATCAAAATCGACAAACCAGGAATATCTCTTTTCTACGAAAGCATCCTAGTGCCACAGTCAGATTTATTTAATCTCCTAATTAGGACTTAGTTATCACCTACTTAGGAGATACTAAGTCCTAATTAGGACATAACTATATCCTAATTAGGACATATATTTCTCCTAATTAGGACAAATATATCTCCTAATTAGGACTTGATTATCACTTAACTAGGAGAAACTATCTCCTAATTAGGAGATGATATCTCCTAATAAGGACTAACTTATTTCTTAATTAGGACTTAGTTTTGTCCTAATTAGGCGATAACTAAGTCCTTATTAGGAGATAACTAAGTCCTTATTAGGAGATAACTAAGTCCTAATTAGGAAATAGTATCTCCTCATTAGGTGATAGGAGATAAAATAAATTCTCACTGTGGCACTTGGATGCTTCCATACTTTTCTTAGCTTCAAACATAAGATCATATAATAATCTTGTATTTTCACTTATTGTTCTACCTGGAATAAATCCAGTCTGGTTACCATGGATTAAGGAATCTAAGGTGGTTTTTAACTGGTTAGAGATGCATGCACTAATAATTTTATATGAGGAATTAAATAAAGTAATTGGTCTCCAGTTTTTTTAACAAAGCCCTATTTTTATTAGCTTTAGGAATACAAGTAATAACTCCTCTCTTCATAGTAAGAGACATCTTATTGCTTCTAGAAACATCTTGGATAAATCTAAAAATCCAAAACATAAGTTCTTACCAAAAGAATTTGAAGAATCAAGTCCAGGGCTTTTGTTATTCTTTATATGTTTTACTGCAGCTACTCTCAGTTGGTCACTCAAGGTTGGAGTTAAAACATTGTTCAATTGATCATCATTTTCATACTGCTTATTTGAAGCATAAAGGTTTTTTTAAAATTTCATCTAAGATAGATTTAAAGTCAGTAATTTCCTTATTTTTATCTGTAATAATTGCATTGATTGATTTGCTGATATAATTCCTATTTTCTAAGTGACAACAATATTTTGTTGGTTTTTCTCTCTCTTCATACCATGAAATCTTATTTCTGAGTTGAATACCACTTGTCTCTTCTTCTTTTATTTGTTGTAATTCCATTTTCAATTTTGTTAAATCATATATTAATACACTGTTCTTTGTCTGTTCCCTTTCATCTACTAGTGATAACTCATTTTCAATTAATTATAAATAATCCTTCATATATAATATTCTCTCCAATATTGAGAACATTTCTATTCTGAATAATATTACGTATTTGATGGCTTCCAAAACCATCCAAAGTATTCAGGTTTATGGAAGGGTAATCCACAAGGTTGTACATTGTAGGTGTATTGTACTTTACTAACCATCTTTGTTTACTAGTGATGTATATGTATATGTTACTTTATATGTTTGTCTACGTTTAACACAATATTAATATTATCCACGATGGGACGTGTAGTGTCAGATCAGGCGTTATAGCCTTATACACCACAGTGATGTCACTAAAGCTGCATGCCGAGAGTTTGTTCACTTATTCGTTTATTTCAGTGCAAATGTCGTGTAATTTGATTTTGCAGCATCTAGTTCTATAACATTATCAGATATAATGCCTCTTAGTAATAAGTTACATTTTTGACAGGGGTCAATACAAAAAATACAGTTTTTATTTTCTAATATGAAATTTTCAGTAAGTTATCAACTGGGTCAACCATACATTATATATTTCCTCTTATACCCATTCAATGTATTTGTGATAAAACTTTTCTCATTTAGACATATGAAAACTTTTATTTGAAAATTAATGAAATTAGATTTAAAAAAATTTAGATTCCATCATTATGCCAAATTTCATTAACATGCACCACTGGCGTGATGATCACAGAATACGGTTGAGAATGATTATGTTACTCATGGCTATATGATGATTCACTGTCATTGTATGTGACGCAGTTTTATTGATGTTACATTGATCGGCATATCTGCACTGAGGTACACATGTAGATGTATATTGTCCTATAGAAACTGCCAGGCATAAGAAAGGTTTTCACCTCAGTTGGTTTCGATTAATTCAATATTTAAAAGAAATCGGATGCATTTGACTATGGCACGATGCAATAATACTTATCTGCAATAGATTGAATGAATTAATGGGTGCCCGTGGTTAAATTTTAGTTAAACTATCTTTGTTCAATGAAGACAGGGATAAGAAATGATGTCACTATATTGTCCTTATTATATAAGTGATGTTACGATATTGTCCAAGAGGGAATGTTTTTAAACCACCAGTGATGACATGTTATTCTTCTAGAGTGAGTGAGTCATTGTTTAACGCCATTTTACTGTCTGTCTGCTGATACAGAACTGATGATTAACTATGTGTAAGTCGCAATAGCTACGAACGTGTGCCTGTGTGCAGTAGGAACAGGAGGTTCTGCCCTATGGCCAGGTGGGGTATCACACGGCCGTTGTTTTCTGTGGTTCTGTAAGCTTGGGGGAATGTTAAGGTGTTTGTCAATATTTGTTTAATGTGAATATGTTTGTGAAGATTGTATGTATAGATTGTATGTTGTATGTATAGATTGTTTGAATGTAAGAACCTACGAATCCCTTGATTAATGACCAGTCGGTGGTAAAAACATGCAGGAATACGTGCAGACACCAAGATGTGGGTGAAGCAATGTGAATTATACTTGGACAGAATACTACGACTATGAGCCCCAGTTCACCAGCTGTGAATGGTGAAAGGAGAAGTATGTTGTAGTATGTAGCTGTAACTTGGTTCACCTAGTGACTGCAAAAGATTATACACCAAAGGGAGTTGAGAAAAGGACGAGTCTTCTGGAAAGAATCAAATGATCGTGGGAAATGATAGCACCTTTGAACAGCAGAGCAATCAATCCTCACCAAAATTTAAATCGGTGTGTTCACGTTCCTTAAATCTCCATAACAATCGCTATGTTATCTGTACATTATCTAGATGCAACATTTAGTATGCATTTTTAACAACTCATTTGAATACTACGTGCATTAGTTCTGCTTCTCATTCCTTATTCCCCGTGTTTAATTTTTTTTTAGTGCCAGCTCAATGAAATTTTATCGATTGTGCTGATTCTTAGTTATGCCGTATTATTTTATTCATTTAGGGATGTAAGGTAAACTCTAGGTGTATTCAAATTAATTTTGAAGCCATTGTGTTTTTGGAATACAAGCGAGTACAGAAAATGTAACGAAATTCAGCAAGGATTAAATTGACCAATGATGAGGCTCACCCTAATTATGACTTGCGAGAACTTGCAATCATGTTTTCAAAACATTTTCTCTGATAGTGATGCTACTACAGAATACTGTACATTGTATAAACACAACCCTCCTATTTTACACAATTTACATTATAATTAATAAGCATCCCCGCAGATGGGCAAACCATACCAACGTTTTCACTATACGCTAAGGGCTTCATAAATTTAAACCTTAGTAAGGGTAGATCGTTATTGATTGTAAGTGTTGGTTTTGCTGACCTCTTATCAGTCAATATTACTCAAAGTATAAACAAGTCACAATACTATGGTATCAATGTTTTAAATGATTATTTATGTGTCATCTGATATCAGATTTATAGTACAATAATACAATTTCACGAACCGCCCATTTAGCATTTCGAGGGATTTAAAGTGACTGTATAGTTTTTGTACACAAAATTGTTTATTTTGAAACATCAGAAAAAACATAAGAACATGTGTTACTAAAGTAGTGTAAAAAAAATCGGATTTTATATTTTTGTAATTTCTTAAGCGAGAACTTCCCAATATTATAAGTTAAGCAATTTCCTAGTAGATCCGTTACTCCTAATAAAACAACTGTTTATTTCAAATTAAAATAAAAGTAAGTATTGTGATATGATATCAAATATTAAAATAAAAGTTTGTAGGCAGTATCCGATATTAGATAACTTTACAAACATGTAGATAAACCATGGGTTAATGCAAGTCTACTAATGAATACTAATGAATTTAAGGACTGTTAAATTCTTGTTCAACAGTCACAGTGTTACGCTTCGCGTCTTTCATTTTGCGTCCTCGTGTATTTTTAATTGCTGATCGTCTCATGTGTGTGCAGATTCGCGTCTTTACATTCCATATCGCTTATTTACGATGCAAACTGTTTCTTTATGTATGCATTTCGATTAATATTCTTTCCGTTGCAATTCGCTTTTTTCTTTGGTAGGCCTGTATTCCAAACTTTATAAATAGTGTTACTTTATCGAGAAGAACCGACTGTTACCGAAAACTACCATATTGATGATAGTGGACGAACGCCAATGAGTCAAACATAATTAAGGAATCCTACTATAACAAACGAGTGCCAAATTTGAGTTGACAATGTTTAATAGGTCACATAAATACTGTGCATGTAAATGGGACGTGAAGTTTCGGTTTCTACACAAGCATAATGATGTTACTTGATTTTAATTGGAAACTAATAATTATGATATATATATATATATATATATATATGGCGATAGGGGGTGAATATGCAAGCTGAGTGAATTTATTTGTACAATAAACAGCACATATGGTGTGTTGGAACGTATCAAAGCCAAATAACATTTTATGAAACACAATGGATGCACCTAGGACTACTGCAAACATGTAGTTAAACCCATTCTGTTCCCACAGATGTTACTCCCTTCAGATTTCAGATTCTACCCTCTGTTCTTTTTCGCTTGAAATCAAGAGCAGAACCAAAATCCCCTAGCGGTGGAAAGCGAAAACTCATACCGTATCCCTGCTTCTAAACAAATGGAAACTCATCTTTCAGTGGTCATGTCGAGATCAAGCCATTGTACTCTGAAGGGTCTTGCTCATTAGAATATGCCATTCGAATATGTCTGATGTAAATAACGCAAATGAACTGTTTATGGTATTTGTCTCTGGTTTGGTCTTCTTTATTTATAAACATGTTTATGATCATTAGTTTTCTCAAAATCAAATAGCATATTTCGAGGAAAAGAAAAGAAAATATGAAAAGAGAAAACGTTGGCCTTACGTTTATATTTTATCATTATGACGTATCATTGGCAAATGTCACTTTTACTGCGTCGCTGATTGCACAACTAGATTCAATTGCAACCAATCAGGACACTCCCTTCTTCGCCGCGATTTCAAGCTTAAAACAATAGAGGGTAGGATCGGAAATCTAAAGGAAGGAACCTCTGTGGGAAGATAGTGAGTTAAACCATGTGTTAATGAACATCTACTAATGCCGTATCGACTTCCTTCACAAGTAATAATTCACGCCGATTTCACTCACTGGCTAATTTAAGCATTGCTCCATTTTGTGACCATTTCTGTATCGGCGTAGCAGCGTGAGAGACTAGCGCGAGTTGTAACTTGCAGGAAAAGTTGTTGAAGTACATGATTTTGAATCCACATATGCAACGCCCTCGTGGACAAAAGGTATCCAGGATAGATAAATGAGGCTTACATCTATCAACTGTCACATTACCATATGCAGGTGGAAGTAGGTACTTTTCAATTAAATGTAAATAATTATTAGTGAAGAACACAATACTAGTAGAAGCAAAATATTATTTGCCAATGCTTCTAGTAAAACTAAAATGAACAAATGGCCCATTGAATGGTTAACCATCTACTGGCATTGACTCGAAATTCCTGCTGCAATAGAATCATTAAGACACAAAATATGTTTTTTTTACTATTTACTTCTGGACTGATAAATTTGACGCTGTTAGATTCATAATCACGTTGTTTATCTATGTTTTACAAAACTTATAATCCGTACACATATTTTTCAGGACTGTTAAAAACTTGTTCAATTAATAAAAGTTCCGGTTCGGAATCACAATTTCAATGGAAATTAGCAAAACTATAATCCAAAAGACGTCAAACATCCCCAAAAGGGCACATCTATACATGAATGTTTCACATTCCAAATTTCATTGCACATGCTCTTACAGACTTTAAGTTATGACGTAAATTAAAATTAAATTGTAATAATTTCTATACCGTCCACCAACATTGTTGTGAGTTGGGATACTATGAGAGTAAACTTAATTCCTTCAGAACAACATCTCTGCACCATGGGGATCAATCTCTGAAAAAAGAACAAACAAATTATCATTTAAGACGTTGTGATAAACAAGCATATACACTATTGCACAGAAGAAAGCCTAAATTGGTAACACAATATTTCACAACTTGACAAAAATAGAAATGGAGTGATAAACGTGACATGTTACAGACACATCCTCTTCATGATCTATCGTCGATACAAGGTACTGTATATTTACAAGTATCACCTTAACAAGGTCTGAGCAGCAACAAAGTATTGTTTTGTGACGACAAAGTCAACAGCAACGACACGTAATACGTCGATACAGTGAACGGGTGACAGTGTTGGATTCGTGTGCAGCTGACCGTTCACAACATCCATCGTCAATTGATATGAGCAATTCCAGTTCACATTAGCGAACATATGCGATGCTGACTAACAGATTTGTAGGAATTACATTTCATGGACCAAATACCAGTTATATTGACGTTAATGTCATTCTGACACAGGACTAAACTGATGGCGCCAGTTTTGGCACACTTAGGACTTGATGCTGTAAGGGATAAGGTCCTGTTCACCACACTCAGAAGAGAGCTCTTTCTATGTGAAGGGTTAAATGTTAACCAAGGAGTAATGTTAATGCATGGTGTTCCATTAATGGTGCATTTACCTCTGAGAAATGTGACAGTGTATAGTTCAAATGCTTCATAAACTTTACACTCGTTTTAAAATGCTCTAGAACAAATACGACAAACGATGGATGCAAGAAATAAAGTGTATTGAAAAGATCAACATGTCTACATCACAACTCCTGGAGATGATGAGCATAAAGTGTCTGGTGATGACGTTACGGTTGCTGATATGGAGGTGGGGTCACAAAACAGCACTTTCAACATCGTTGGGAAACGATACTACACACAGAAAAACCCCTAGGTTCATTAATGTGGCGTATTAGTAACGTGTGTCGCCACCCCGTGACTCAATACACGCATATACCCTCCGACGAATAGAAAACGTCAGTCGTCTGATGACGTCACGTGGTATACGCTGCCATTCTTCTTCAAGTGCCACTATGGTGGGTTTGGTCTCTGTCTAATACGACGATCCATCAGTCCTGTACATGTTGAATCGACTTTCATCAGAAAAGACGACTCTCTGCCAGTCACGACGCTACCAACGGCGTACAGTTCGGACCCATCTCAATATCTGACGACGATTTCCCACTGTCAACCGCTGTCCCATGTGTGGCCTGTGTGCTCTAAGTGTATAGGCCCTTAGTCTTCTGGCAACTGTCTGTCGGCTGACCACGTGACCAAGGGCATTCCTAGCTGATGACGTCACTGTTAGGAAGTGATTTCGTACGCAAGTGACGTCATCATGGGGAGTTGTCACCCTCGGTCTTCCCGTCCTTGGCCTGTCCGATGTCTGCCCTGTCTGTCTGTAACGTTACATTAAGTTATTCACATGCTTTTCCATTTTTTGCACTTTTACCAAAAGACATGAGGGGTACAAAGGTCATGTTATTCACACAGCAATGTTGGGTTCGGGCGATGTATTACCGATTACCTAAGTTCCAATTGACTGTTTAGATTTCGATATTTTCATGTTTTAAAAGTGTAAAGTTTTTTTTGGACGTCAGTTTATTTACCGTCCCAAAACATACAAGCATGATAATGTATTGATCATACAATGTCATTCTTCATTCAGTTTGTGCAAAACAACTTGACAACAAAACATTAATTTCAAAGTCGAACTTTTCTTCAGATGTGCACATTGATATATGCAAATAAACAGTATGCTACTCTCGTGGTAAATTGACACAATAAATGCCCCCTAATGTATCTCTCTCATTTAACATACTTTCTTTTTTGGCATGATCTATACTTTATATCTTTTGATAGATTTCAAAATACAATGCTTGGATGGTATATTTATTTCAACTCGTGTCTGGTCGCTTTTATGAAATTATATGCGCAATTTTATCGCACTTTGGGAAGAAATTTACTATGGTAGAATGTATATGGCGATTCGGATATATCACACGTATAGCTAGAGTAAAAAATAATTTGTTAATTCTCCAATCTCCTTTACCCAAGTCATATGTATGAAAGCGTGAAGATGGATATCAGGTAAATGAATGGATGACTGATACTGTCTAAATGTTACTTGCATGCGAGAAAATCATTTATCAGTAGATTTAAACTCGTGATGAAGAAGTTGTGTCATTGCTTGATCATAATAAAGTTTGCCACACCAGACCGTGAATTGTGGTGAACCCTTGACGAATGTCAACCCTCTGAGGGCTTGACACAGATGACATTGGCTTTAAGAGCAAGGAGAAACCCTTTGAGTATGAGGTTCATCTACCACATGCATTCATCCCAGCCGAATTACCGACTTGGATATAATGCACGAGCAAAATGTATTGTTAAGGACCTCTGGCACAAGAAACAAGACTTGAAGGCCCTGTTAGGACCAGTAACTCAATGTGATCTCTGAACAGCTTGGAAAAGTGATTGGCAGGACACAGTGCACACCACATTACCAAGTAAATCGATCCAAGAAGTGTATCCAGATAACTCTATGTAACATTTGACGCCCAAGGCTGAGTTGTCAATCTGAGAAGTGAGAACAGACACTGAAGATGGGAACTATTGTGAGTTTGGAGACTTGAACTATGAGCGCAATTTGCAAGTGTGCTCCAGAAAGAAATTTCTCTCCTCATTGCCAGTGTGACTCCCTGGAGTGAACCCAAGACAGTGTTGACATGGATGAAGGTAGAGTGGTCAGCACAAAGTTATCAATTATGACTTACTTAGCGCAATGGTACTATATTGACTTATTTGTACCAAAAGCAATCCAGTAGATGATGTCAATTGAGGGAAAACATTCCTAGAACTCAGCAAGGAGATGTAATGTCCAACCAACCTCTCATTGCCAAATAATCAGGAAAGTCCTTAGGCAGTCGTTGGCACTGTTGAACTGATGTTGGCATTCTGCCTCTACCGCATCGCTTAGTTAACTGGCTTGGGCAAACTTGGTTCTGATGGAGAGACCACATCTGTTGATCAAAGCAAATCAACGGAACTGTTATGATTGCATGATGTCCAGCGGCACTTGTGAAAGGTGAACATCGGCCTACTGCAGCTTGATCCTGTGTTTGATAAGCATCAGCAACTAATCCGCGTCTGTGGACTACTCTTTCGTTCTGAAGAAATTTACCGGCAAATGGTGCTTAATCGATTCTTGAACATCAGACAACCCATCTGCCCATCAGCTAAAATGATCACAACATATTAAAGAGTGGACCAGGGAGTCGAGATTCGCCAGAGTGACTGGCTATTTGGAGGCTCGTCTCATCAAAGTAAATGTGCAGTCTGTCAGAAATAGCGAGCAAATCTGCAAGTTCTGAAGATGAGCAGAACAATTTGCTCTAGACCAATGCATGTGATAATTTGACTGTACCCAGAGAAAAGGGGGACTCATATCCAAATTTAGTACCCATATGGTTGAAGATAAGCGACTTAATATTGTTTATATGAGCACATGTGCACATCATCTTTTCAACATGCAAATTATTATACTTTTTAATAAAGCGAAAAGTTTTATAAACGCTTTGACATAAATTGAGAATGAAAGCACTTCAAATTAGCCTATTGGGATACTGCAAACGAGCACAGATTGGCTCCAACTGTAGAAAAAGTTTAATTTTATGCATGTCACTCCAGAAACTGAGATTGTCCTCCAATCAAAAGGTATGAAACAAGCCAATAACTAGTTAACTTTGTCAAAAGTCCAGTTAAAAGATTCATAGGTTAAATCAAACATGAATTCTGCTGTTCATGTTCATTTCAGAGTATTAAGTAATGTTGTTCAGTTTTTGAAGGCATCCGCTTACATTAGAGTTTTCTTTGAATATTTCTCGTCTCCAAACCCAAGTGTTACCAAATATGGACAGTGGTTTGGGGAAAGAATAAAGTAAATGGTAAACTTGATTTATTAATCAGAATGCTGCATGGAATTGGAATTTCATAATCACTGAAGTCTTCCTTACTTTATAGATCCATAGATTCGTACTGACCTTCGTTCAAATTGTACTCAAGTTTCATTGGTCCATTAGGTTGACAGCCCCCACTCCAACCTCCACACAGAAGACTTATCACCGCTCCATTAGCTGATCTGCTTACGTGACCGATCTGTGGTTCATGGCCAGCTGGATACCATTTAAGCTGGAAAATCAATCGAAGTGCAGTAAAATCACAAACATATAAAATAGAAATGTGAGTGCTACTGAATTTATGTATTTGTATTAAAACTACTGATACCACTATTAGTATACTTCTAGCGTTACGAATTCTGCAAACACTTTCACCTTTCCATAGTACTGTATTTTTATTGCGATCATTATCAATAAATACACAACTGCTGATACATATATTGATATTTACTGCTACTGATGTTTATGGATATTACTTACAGATGTTGACACAATCATTCCTGTTCCAATGGTGTTGATTACAAATGTTCCTACAGGCGCACAGAGCTTGTAATTTACATAACAATCGTATGCAATTCCATAGCTGTAAACAGGTCCAGTTGAGGATGCGAAGGTTTTGTCATTCCTCACTACTTCCATGGACTGAAACAAAACATCAGTGGACATATACTGAGATGTGTGGTTCTGTTAGAGTCGTTAATCTATTTACTTCATCATCACTTCAGTGAGATTCGTTGCTGCAAATGGCTGCGATACTGCCGAAGCGACGTTAAGGAAAAAGTCACTCAATCACTCAGCGGGATTCTCTATTAAGTTCATAATCACCCAGTGAGATTCTACATTTGCTTCATGATCATTTCAGTGAACTTCTCTGTTTATTTCATCATCACATAAGTGATTGTCTATTTAGGAGATATTGATTTTTCAAACTTTTTGTGAGCCTTACGTAGATTCGATTCAAAATTTTATCATTTGGAGTCGAACGCATCAGCAATTATAGTTTCCATATTCAAATCGTGGGTAGGCCTGTGTGTAAAACTAGTTGGAGCAACTTCCGAACGGCACACACACTGTCTCAGTGATCATTTTGTCATGATCGTTGCTGTAGTTTCACTGTCTAAAACATAGTTCCAGATTAGAATTATTTCCCAAACAGATACACCGATTAATTTACGTAGAAGCAAAATATGATGTAAACCGCAGAGCAGAACTGATTTATTTATGTTTATGACCCAGTTTGGCCTAGAATGTATTCATAAATTCAGTAAATCACACAAAAATCATGTTTGAAATTCCGTTCGACGATAAAACAATCAAAATCAGGGATTTTAAAATGTCATGGTAAAATTACTTACATATAATGCGACTCTTATTTTAGAGTATGTTGTTTCCGCATTCCATCCGTTACAGGTGTGATACATATAGTTGTAAATTGTAATACAGTCATAAGTAAACTTATTTGGAAAGTTGCCAACGTTGGGAGTAGGCAATGTGATGTACTCCTTCGGGTTATTTGTGTCCATGTCTGCACAGTATATTTTCACTGCATTGCTGAGGAAGCTCGGAGCCGATGGGTACAACCAGTATTCTCCATTCCCAGCCCCAGGATGTGCTGATTTTAGACCACTGCATGACTGGAAACTACCTGCAAAGTGACAAGTCAAAGAAAGATTGACTTCTACTCATATGTCAAGAAATGAAAGATGCGTGAATGTTGAAGTATAAGTTTAAAGAACGATTCTCCATTGAATGAAGGATAGAGAATGTCATTAGAGATTTTCAACGAATGCTATATGTGTTTCCGTTTAGTGTGCTCCGGGGGATGATACTCAAACCCCATGATTATTTCCTAATTGATCCGAACTGGGGTTGCGTATGTGCTTAACTTTTAGAGGCATTTCGAGATTGTAGAGATTAAGAAAATCCAGAATGTATGGATAGTCATCTTCTTTATCTCAATTAATGCGACGTTTCGGTGTAGATACTAACACCGTTATCAAGCAAGTGATAGGATTCTGAAAGGAGGTGGATATATAGTTGTGTAGGTATATAAATTAACAAGATGATATACGCCAGATTCCTAGTTAATTATTGAGGCAAAAAGGTGATGAGGTTAATGTACAGGGGATTGGTTGTGAACAAGTTTTTGAAATGTAATCTCAATCACTTTGTAAGACAAGCTACTCTCCTATTATCACTAAATTACCATCTCAGTGTATCTCATTTAGGGTACAACCGCAGTTATATCAATGTTCATTAGGATAAAGAAGTTGACTATCTTGGTGTATCTTTGTTTGTTTGTATCGACGGTTTTTCTAGGTATGTATGTAACTTCGTATGTATCTTTGCGATATGTGTGTGTTGGCATGTTCGCAGGCATGTCGTGTATATGTTTATATGTATATGTATATTGTGTATGATATGTGTGTTCACTTGAAAGTCTGTAAGTCTGTATTTGTATTAGTATGTATGGCAGTCTGATGTAACGTTGGTTTGAGTGTTGGTATGTTGGGATACATATGTAAAAACTTGTTTATATCCATGTTTGTACACTTAATTGTTTATCTAAACATATCCGCTTATATGTTTGTTTTAATGAATGCCTATACGGTTTATTTACTTTTATTAACTGCCGGACAGTGTACAGAAAGTGACTCTTAAACATTATATTCCATTGATGTTTATGGCTGAATACCTTTCTGAGTCAAACCTCACGACCAAATAAAACTATGAAGATCACAACATCAACTGGAGCAACAAAAAGATCCTAGAAAAGAACCAGGCGAATTACAAAGTAAGGAAATACCTCGAAGCTATCCACATTAAGTAAATAGCCCCAGCCCTGAACAGAGATGAAGGATACAACATCCCAAACGCCTACCATCACGTGCTACGTTAATCATCTCATATTCATATTTACCACTACCGTATTTCCTTTAATACAACCCGGGCCTCCAATACAACCCGGGGGGTAAGGGGTGCTGAGGTAAATACAACCCGGGGCTTAAATAGTACCCGGGTCTCTATTAGAACCCTGGCTTTACGTAAGAACTGAATACTCTGTGTTGCAATATAAACTAGTTATACACTCATTTTAGGGGAAATATTGGTGTGACCGTGTGAGATTCAGCATAGCAGGTCCATGATAATAAATATCCGTCATGTTCAGTTAATTCTCCTTTTACAATGCAAGTTGATAGAAAACATTTCACACCAACTGTATAATGTTGGGATAAATAAAAGTGTGGGTAATCCCCGTCCATTTATAAACAATATGTTTTTTCAAATGATTTTCAGTAGAAATGCCACGAGATATGTAGTACTACATCACTAATTTTACCTTTCCAATAAGTTACACCAAGTAGATTATAAACGTCAATTCATGTCTGAAAAAATATAACCCGGCCTCCGATACAACCCGGGTCTCTAATAGAACCCGGGGGGTGAAGGGGTGCTGAATGAAATAGAACCCCGGGGTTGTATTAGAGGAAATACGGTATATTGCTGTGTATATCTCCTAATTACCCAAGTTGTTATATCAATTAATATTCTTAACAAGCTGTGTACATTAATCTAGACTTAATCTCCTAAACATGCTGTGTACATCGCCGTCATCTACTGTATAAACACTTTAAATTATTGTTTCTGGTTTCTACTCAATATTTGTACATTAAGCCTATCTACTGTAATAACAACTCAAAATCTTCTCAACCTGCTCTATTGTATAAACACTACATTATATAGGTCCTGGGAATTTTTTCAAATCACCAGGTTGATCAACAACGACATTAGTATCTATGCCGAAACATCACCTACACAGAATAAAAGAGTTGTGTATCCATAAAATGATGCTTCATTCTTCGGCATTTTAGCAGCCTGGACTAAATTACTAATCTCACCTTTCTTTCTGTACATGGAGTAGGTGGCTGAATTGGATTCAGTAAATGTCGGACCTTCTGAGAATTTGTCCCATTTGCTGAGGATACACATCCCTGTGGAACTTGTAAAGAACACAGACCTACAGGTGTCCATCAACATGCAGGCTGCTTGACACTCCAGCAAGTTTCCAGTTAATGTCCTCAGATAAGGCTGGTGCGAAGATGGTTCATCAAATGTTCCCCTGCTTTCAAGATTTACCCACGTGTTACATCCATCGACATTGATTACTTTCAAAATCCACAATTTCACCATCACAAGTTTCAAAATCCACTCTTTCACATACATTGTCCCCCGAAACAAATTGAAACGAACTGATAGTCTTCAGTCAACATATCATACAGACTGTGATAGCCCAGTATTCCCTGATGTAAATGATGCAAATCTATTTAAATCATTTGTCATTACAAACTCATGTGCACTCTAGTTTAATCGCGGTCCAACAAAAGGTCATGCAAGTAAATGAGGCTAACATAGTAACAGAGCAATGAAGCGTATCTTAGTAGGTACGTATACTATGTCTATTTTGTTGACAGTCGACACACAAAGACTATATTCGATGAGAAATAAAGAAAACACAGTCGATAGCATACATAATACATATTTAATTTTAATTATGTATTGGTGTTTTGGTGCCTTAAGCTTACGTCCCTTTATTATCCCCCGCCACAACGAAGTTGGCGGGGGATATAGAAATGAGCTCCGTCCGTCTGTGCTTCCGGGATTCCGGCCTCAAACTTCAAAACTATTCAATATATTTTGCTGAAACTTTGAACATGTATCAACCAAGTAGTCTAGATGTGCCTTTTGCTATAAAGAAATCTGAGAATTATTTTTTTTTAGGAATGCAAACAGTCTGGACTTAGAACCAAGAAGAGGGAAAACTATATTCCGGCCTCAAACTTCAAAACTATTCAATATATTTTGCTGAAACTTTGTACAGGTAACATCCAAGTAGTCTAGAAGTGCCTTTTGCTATATAGAAATTTGAGAATTTAAAAAATTTTTTTACGAATGCAAACAGTCTAGACTTAGAACCAAGAAGAGGGAAAACTATATTCCGGCCTCAAACTTCAAAACTATTCAATATAATTTGCTGAACTTTGTACAGGTATCAACCAAGTAGTCTAGATGTGCCTTTTGCTATATAGAAATTTGATCTTTTCTGGAGTAGACCTTCAGAACTGTGAGCCAACACTCAATGAAACTTGTGTGCATGGTCACTGTTGAACAATCATCCTTTATAGATGCTAGGGATGTCACGATACAGGTACTCACGATACGCTACGTATCACGATACTGAGGTCACGATTGGATACATATCACGATACAGTAAATGCGACATTCAGGATCTCAATAAACATTTCTAAAAAGATAGTGAACAACAGTTAAAAACAAATACAAGCAAACTTGATCATGAATCTCATATTTTAATAGTTTTTCAACTTGAACATAAACAAAAAGTCAGAACTCTATCAATTTCAAGAACTGAGTTTCTGAAATAGATAATGATGGAAAGTTTTCAAGAAACACTAAAACATTGATCAATAAACACTAAGAATTTGTGTCGTGTATCGTATCGTGAACTGAACCACGGCGATGCACCGCTGTATCGGTGTATCGTGACGTTCCTAATAGATGCACTGTCCTTTTAGGAGTTTCAATATTTTTGGATGTTATCCCTAACAATAACAAATTGTGAAATGAAAAATTAATAATAAAACTTATCTTTCCATCCATCTGCCCAAGCCATATCTGAACCATCACTAAAAACTGTAATATCTGAGTTATGAAACTTAGAATATGGAACAATCATTGTACCTTTTTGCGTTTTCAACTTCATCGAATTGATTTTGCCATTTCCAAGTTTTCAATTAATACTCATCTTTGAATTGTTTTCCAAATTATAACTCAAACACATGAAACCAACCTCAATGAACCTTGTCATTGTGTCTTTATGTTAGTTTTCTACTTCTTTGATCTTTTGCTTTGCCGTTTCCTTGGAAATGCATCTAAGAATTTTGTTGTTTCCGAAACATAACTCAAGGCAATAAGACCAAGCTTGATGAAACTTGATAGAACAAATATGGTTGGACACTGTGCCTTTTCAAGTCTTAAACTTGTTTTTGGGTGTTTCAATGGAAAAACATCTTAAAAGTGTGTTTCCAGACCTTAACTCCAAAGATGTATGATCAAGGTCAATGAATCTTGTCATGGGCAAAAACATTTATTTCTAGGACACACTGGAAATCGTAAAACTGAGTTCAATCAGACTATCAACGTGTTCAGGTTAGAACTATCACTTATGGGTTATGAGTTATAAAAAATTTCAAGAAAGTAAATGCATTATATATTCAAAATGCATAAATTTATTCAAAATTCCTACATGGCGGGGGATATGGCCGACTCTGTCTGCTTGTTTATTTATGTGTAGGTAGCTGTCAGAGGACGAAGTTTTTGATTTAGGAAGTGTTATTTTCAGCAATACCAGCCCCTATGGTTTAGTTTCGTTCTGAAGACATGTTGTTACTCTGTTTCAGTCGTACATCGCTTAAAATATGTAAGATTGAAATATCTTGTATTTCTTTTGTAAAATTACCACTTCAGTGCTAAGCTGTTTAGTAGAGTGACTTTATAGCCGTGGTATCTATTATTGAGTACCGAAACGTGTACAGCGGCTGGCTGGCGCCAAATAGTCAAACATAATGGTTATTAGGCCCTACAAATGGCACATGTAAATGGGACTTGTAATCACGGCTTCTTTAAATATATAAGGCCGTTGCATGATTTTCAAAAGTCGTCATCATAAATATAGATTGGAGTCAAGCCAAATGCGTTGAACTTAAGTCAGCACATGCGGCAGTTTTGTCAAATAAAGTTTTGGGATCTTTCAAGAACAACTGATAATTACACCGTGAATTTTTTTTAACCTATGTCTTTATGTATAATTGAATGCAAAACTCCTAAACTGTTCCTTAAAGAGTGACCCTAATGACCTTTATAACCCACATATGTTTGAAAATAACCGAGTTAATATTTCCAATGTGAGCACATGTGCACATATCACTTTTGCCTTGCAACCATTGTTTCAGCGTGACTTCCCGTATTCGTCGTCTGTGACGTCACAAAACGATTGTTTGTAACGTGACTTAAGCTTTCCGTCGCAAGAGAAAATAGACAACTACTGGTTATTTATATTATTTATATGCTATTCAAATGGAATAGAATTGGTAATAAAGAAATGATTACACTCGAAAGTGTGCCATGTGACTTTTACGAAATTTGTGCACATTTATGTATAACCCTCGCTCTCGCTTGGGCAATAAAAAAATTCACACTCGTTTCGTTTAAGTCATATGACACTTCCTCAGGTAATAATCTCTAGGTATCATGTTGTGATACTCTATGACGTCTTACTTGATTTGTTCTTACTGAGCATTGTGAGCTACTATTGTGATGATGAAATTGTAGTATGGCTAATCAATTACCCTTCTGTTTGATGGTAAACCAGAATATACCTTAATTGGTATGAATCCTTAATACACTGTTCTTTTTTTGTATTGCTCCCATTTTCAATACATATATCATACAGAGAAACAGTGGGTATATCAAATTAAAGTGAGTACAACGTCAAATTGTAGGAAAACAACATAACATAATATATTTCCTGTAGAACAAATTAGGGATAAAATATTGGGAATAAGTAAGGCCATTTGATTAAAAAAAAATCAAGATTATTTTTTCTTCTGGATATGAATTTTTCAACATTGTAAATGTTTTTCAAAATGTTTAAGTTATTATTCTTTTTTGGAATTATTTTCTGTAAATTAAAGAACATGTATAAATGTATATCTTAGCAGAAAATAAAATATGAAGTAGCAATGAGTTTGATGATTTTTTTGGGGGATTTTTTTTGGATTTATTTCTTTTTGTGGTACATGCACATAACAATTTACAATTGTCATTCTGACTACAACATATTACAATAACACACATAAATTTTAAGCAATCAAACCCTCCGTTTTGTGTTACAATTTTTGAGGGTTTTCAGTTAAAGAAGAAACAAAGATAAAGATAGAGTGATGTTTTTAATTAGACAAATAGTAAATGGCAAGTTGACCAAAATTTCATGAATTTGGAGTAGTTGCATGTAGAATAAGAGTTTTATAATTTTCGATATTGTATGTTTTCTTAATGTAATTTTTAATGTAGGTGAAATTTGGTTTCAAGCCGTTTTTTTGTTGTTTTTTTTTTGAAAATGATGTTCTTAATGGTTGTGATTATCGTGTTAAGTATTCTGTTCCTATATTCAAGACAGATGTTTCTTTTTGATAGATTTATGTTTGCTTGCGTACATGTCTCTATCCATTCTTTTACTTTACTCCAAATATCTTTAACAATTGGACATTCGAAAAAGAGATGACTTATTGTTTCTTTCTCTTCCTCGCAGAAGCTGCATATATTTTCGTCTTTATATTTCATCTTATGCAAAAGCTCTTTTGTCGGGAGAATTCTATGTATTATGGAATATTGAAACCATTTTGTTTTCGAAGACAGATTACACACAAAAGGCATTTTGTTTATTGTGTTCCATTCACTTTCGTTTATTTGGAATTTTAGATCTCTTTCCCACTTTTTCTGTTTTTGTACCAACTCGGTGTTTTTACTGAATATTGTAATATATCGTAAAATATCCGACATCCTCTTTTCTTACTAGCAATGTTTTCAATAAAATATGGGAATAACGGCATTTCTAGTTTTCTCTCTATTTTAATGTTGAGTTTGACTAAATACACTTTGATTGCATTGATGATACCAGCGTATTCGAGAAAGTTCGTTTTGCATTGATACATTTGAATTAATTCTATGTAATTATGAAATTTTCCGTTTATATTGATTACGTCGTTTATGAAACGAATGCCCGAGTTTGACATGTGCTTATAATGTTTTGTCTTGTTATTTATTCTTACGTTGTCGTTACTCCATATTGGCTGGGAGAGTAATTCAGATTGGGTTTTTGCAAATAACCCCTTTTGCGTAATAAAGCATCCCCATGCTTTTAAGACGTCTTTCCAAAAATCGTTTGTTCTTGGTGTACACACCTTTTCGATCAGGGTTGTTGCACTATATTGATAAAATTCCCTCTTTGCTGGAGATACGTCATTATAATTAAAAAGTTTCTTTAATTTTGAGTTGCTATCATAATTGAAAAGTCTTTTAACCCAACTTATTTTTTGTGAAAAGATTGTATTTCTTATATCAGGAGCTCTAAGGCCACCGTCTTTATAATCACTAGTTATTATTTTCCGTTTTATTTTATCTGGTTTACCTTTCCAAATGAAATTATAACAGAGTTGTTCAAGATCCTTCACTAGGATTTGGGTGTATAGAGAAAATGTTATTTAGTTTAGGTAGGATAAGACTTTTTAAAATTGTTATCCTTCCAAGTGGCGATATATCTCTTCCAAGCCATTGATTCATAATGATCTTAATCTGTTTTAGCTTGTCTTTATAATTTCTCTCTACCATTTCTGTCAAGTTGTGTGTGAAAGTTATGCCAAGAATTGTAAATTCTGTTTTCGACCAGTCGAGTTTGTAATCTTTGCACAATATCGTCTTAGAGTGTTTTAATGAACCAAACCAAATAACTTGTGTTTTACTTGTATTGATTTTAAGACCTGAGAATGAGGCGTATTGTGTCAGTGTCTGTAGTGTGGCTTGGAGGCATGCTTCAGACCCATCTAAAGTTAAAGAGTTATCGTCCGCAAACTGAGTAATGAGGAATTCACTGTCCCCTATTTTAATTATGTTTATTATTACGTATCATGATGCTCAAAATTTCGGCACATATAATAAATAAATATGGCGATAGTGGGTCGCCTTGTCTACATCCACGGGTTATTTTAAAAAAATCTGATGAGAAACCAGTCACAAGAACACTTGATTTTATGTTTTTGTAAAACGTGTATATCAAGTTTTTAATATCTGGACCAAAGTTGAAATAGTCGAGAACATTTTGTATAAAGGTCCAATCTACTGAATCAAAAGCTTTTTCGAAGTCTATCAATAAAAGTAGACCAGGTATTTCCATACACTCTGCATAGTCCATGATGCCATAAATTTGCCTTGTACATTCTCCTATATATCTATTTGACAGTTGGTCTTCATTTATTATTTTTGGAAGTACTCTCTTTATCCGATTTGCAATTATAGCTGATGCTATCTTGTATGATACATTTAATAGAGATATAGGCTTCCAATTACTTAAGAACTGTTTCGGTTTATTCTTTTTTGGGATGCATGTTATAAGACCTTGTTTTTGACAGTTAGACAATTCCCCTGTTTTGTGAGACAGGTTTAAAGATCGATTCAAGTAGGGATGGATGTCCAACCAAAAGAAATTGTAAAATTCAACTGTGAAACCATATTTTTTAGGGTTTCTAAAACTTCGTCATATTGTACATGTAATTCGCCTTCCAGCATGTTTTTGTCTAAATTATTGAGTTTTGGGACTTCACAGTCTTGGAAGAGTTTATCTGATTTAACTGATGTACATGAATGTTTTGTGTAAATGTTCTTATAATAGTATTTTCCTTCATTGATTATTTCTTTTGTGTCAGTTACGGTTTTGCTATCTTGTGTTTGTAGTTTTGAGATAGACTTATTAATGAAGTTTCTTTTCTCTAATGATAAACAAATATTTTGTTGGTTTTTCTCCCTTTTCTTTCCATTCACATTTTGATCTCATCATTATACCTTCGACTCTTGCACTATTTATATTCTCCAATTTCAGATTTATTTCATTAATATCTTTTAGAATAACTTCCTAATCAATGGTGTCATTAGTATCGTCTAGGTTCTTATTTAGACTCTCAAGGTTTTTTAAATTCATTTTCATTATTTTCCCTCTCTCGTTGACGTTCCGACGAGTATTTAATAGTGAAGCCTCTTATCATGATAAGTAAAGTTTCAAAGAAAAGTTGATCGTTAATTTCAAATAGTGCGTTTCCTTTATTATCAGACCCTATTTGCTATTGCTGCTTAGTTGTGTTGACAATATTCTTAACTTTTTCAACATATGTTTTATCATAAAGCAGTGAATTGTTAAATTTCCAAAAACCTTTTCCTCTTTCGACTCCCTTTAATTTCAAATTGACCCAAGTTATTGAATGATCCGATTTATAAGCAGGTTCAATATCTGCATTTTCAATGGATGGTTCTAGATCTCTTGACAATAGAAAGAAATCCAATCTAGATTGTTTTATCGGTTTAGTTTGTCTCCATCTGTATCGCTTACTATCTGCATTTAAATGACACCATGGATCAATAATACTATGTTCTTCAATAAATGAGAGCATAACTTCTCTTGCTTTTTGATTATTTATATTGTTATAGTTAAATAAATCCATGTTCTGGACTAGGTTCCAATCTCCACAGATCGCATAATGGTCAGAGTCGAATTCTGCATCAATTTTGAATACATGTTCATAGAAGGAAGGAGTGTCCGTATTTGGCCCATATAAAGTTATCAAAGTAAGTGTTTTCTCGTATATTTCAAATTTTATAGCGAGATAGTTTCCATTGTTTTCATCTTGTTTTTTGTCTAACAATTTAAGACAACTGGTACCTGTGTGTCGCATATATGCATTTGTTTATATACACTGTTGTCAAACCGAATTAATGTAAAACAATTGAAAAATATGAAAAAAAAGAAAAAAGAAGAAGAAAAAACTGCGTCAATCATACATCATAAATTTCCGCTTATACCCATTCGATGTACTTGTGATGACATTTTTCTCATTTAGACGATATGAAAATGTTTATTCGAAAATTTGAATTTTTTAATTGCACCTTTTCATTATGTCAATTTTCATAAACATGACGTGATGATCACAGACTAGGTTGAGAATGATTTTTTTTACTTATGTATGATGAATCATTTTACTGTCATTGTATGCGACGCAATTTTATTGATGTTACATTGAGCAGGGCATTGAGATACACATGTAGGTGAACAAACTGCAGTTGGTTTCGATTAATTCAATCTTTAAAAGAAATCAGATGCATGGCACGATACAATAATACTTATCCGCAGCAGTTTGTGTATGTGAAGTTGTTTGTCAAATTGCTGCAAAGATTAATTTTTGTCAAGCTTGTTTGAATGTGAAGATATTTGTAAATATTGTTTGAATGTGAGATTGTTTGAAAAGATTGTTGTAAAAATAGTTTGCTAAGGTTGTTTGAATGTGAAGTAATTTCTTAAGGTTGTTTGAATGTGAAGTAATTTCTTAAGGTTGTTTGAATGTGAAGTAATTTCTTAAGGTTGTTTGAATGTGAAGTTATTTCTTAAGGTTGTTTGAATGTGAAGTAATTTCTTAAGGTTGTTTGAATGTGCAACATTGTACTCTTAAAATAATCAATCAATCCCGTTCTAAATGACCAGGTGATGATACAGAACGTTCAGACACCTAGATGTGAGCGAAACACTACAGCGACATACTACTGCGTCCATGTTTCCATGTTCACTAAGCTGTGAATGGGTACCCGTTGAGGATTGTTATGTTGCTGTGACGTGCTTAACCTAGTGACTAGAAAAGTCAATACACCAAAGGGAGTTGAGATTGAAGACGTGTTGTTAGCATAGCAAGCCAATGATCTAGGGAAATGAAAAAAACATTGAACAGCAGAGCAATCAATATTCACTACAATTTAAACCGTGTGAAATCCGTGTGATTACGTTCCTGAAATCTCCATAACAATCGCTATGTTATCTAAATATGGTATAGATGCAACATAGGGTATGCATTTTTAACAACTCATTTGAATACTACATGCGTTTGTTCTTTTTCGAATCATTCCTTTATTCGTCCGTCTGTCCCTGATCACATCGTTTGGAGCAGTAATAAAAAAACTACTTGACCAATCTTCACCACATTTGGTATACAACCGCCTATTATCATGTAGATGTGCCTTTTCGGGGCTTAAGCTTTCTTAATTAAGGATTCAATTTCAAGATATTTGTCCGCAAGATTCAGCCAAAACGGCTTTTTTTGGTTTCCATGGAAACATTTTCGACATTTGTCTTTTAGAAAGGTAATTCCTTGATTTGAATCGGGGGAATGAGACATCACTTTTTACGAGCACAAACACCTTATAGTTATAATTATATACTGCTGAAACTGATTATTCAACTTATGTGGGGCCGGGGGATAAGTCATCTCTCCTTATGGCTCTTGTTAGCTGCGTTTAAATGTTCATAGATGGAGTTCAATGTAATGTTTTGTTCTGTGCTATTATTTTTAGCTATACCATTTTAGTTCATTCAGAAATATATATATATATATATATATATATATATATATATATATATATATATATATATATATATATATATATTATTACATCCCGAAATAACCTTTGACGAAACGTTTTGACTATATTTATAGTTTTATTCAATGTGACAATTGCTTAGAACATATCAGTTTCTGTTGTTGTAAGTAGGGCAGGCGACCTCACATGTTGAATATACTCCAACCTACATTATTATATCTTCACCTTACCACCAAACGTGATCAACACTATAAACCATTACTGTCTACTAGGTTAATCAACTCGAATAAACACACCGTTATACGTATTCATTTATAGGACGTATAACAACATAGCTAGTTTTAACTCGGCTGATCCCCTCAACCATGGCAAAACAGTAAATCATAAATCCATCAACTTCCAAACGGAAGGCATAACTCTTGCCAGTCTGCATTACTGGCTGATTTAAGCCTTGCGGTATTTCCCTCACTTTTTTGTGCCTCGCTGTGCCTCGCTGCACCGGAAATGCATAGCGAGGATCTAAGCACAGATTTCTTAAGGAAATACTGCAAGGCCTAAATCAACCAGTAATGGAAACTGGCAAGAGTTATGCCTTGCATGGGGAAGTTGTAAATCCATATGCGCTACAACTCTTCTTACAAGTCATAACTAACGCCAGTCTAATTAAAGCGCTTTTGTTTTATGTTAACTTTTCTGTTCTAGCATAGCAGCGCACCGCATCTGAACCTCCTAGTGCCTGCTGACAAGTTAGCACAGACAATGTACTAACATGCAGCAAGGCTTAAATATGGCAGTGATGAAGACAGACCTGTGTGATGACGTACCAGAGAAGTTGTATGTGCTATTCTGTTATTTCTATGTCTATAGTTCGTCTGAGGCATGGACCGAATACTTACACAATATATGTTCGCTGTACAAATGCAGCTTTACGTGAAAATCCCAATTTACACTGTAATTAATAGATGCGCCAAAAAACGGTTATTAAAAAATACAAACGCCTCTTTGAAAACGTTTTAACTATGCAGCAAGGGCGCTTATAAGCTAAATAACTTAATCTTAGTAAGAGTATCTCTTTATTGATTTAAGGGTTGATTTTATTGATAGCAAAATTAACCTCCATTGTCTCTTATCAGTGATTATTGTTCCAATTAAAACCCTAAGACTAAGGCATCAATGCTTCAAATAATTTATAAATTATTTGTCACCTCGAACATTAAATCAGATTTACAGTACAATAATACTATTCCATGAACCACCCACTTAGGTTTTGGAGAGACTAAAAGTGATTGTATCATTTTGGCATTCAATATTGTTCTATTTTAAATGTTGTAAACATCATCATTTGAACTATTAAAGTAGTGTAAAATATCGGAATTGTATTTTTTTATATAAATACTTGAGCGATAAATGTCTAGGTTTACATGTACAGTATCATCATTTAATCAGTTCTCTAGTAGATCCGTTACTTTATATAACTATATACTTTTATTTCAATTGACAAACTGAATCCAGTTCAGACAATACTTACAATTGTCGATATTCCATATTAAAAATGCTTTCACTGTGTTATGTAGTGAAAAGAACCTGACCCCTCTATTGTCACTGCCCAGCAGGAGGAGGAAGTCAATGTGCTTTACCTTATAATTTGTGCACGTGGGCAGGTCCAATATTTGGGTTGATGCAACTTAACGTTTATATAAATATAAATATTGCAAACGATTACTGTATGTGTTATATTAAGGTCTCCCGTGTTACCTTAATATACTTTCTGCGAGAGGTACTCTTCTTCATTACAACTCTAGGCAATTAAAAGATCCACTACGTTTTTTTACATTTTATTACAAAATACTTAAAGTTTCTACATGTATCTATACACATACATATAAATATATTAAAATTCTAAAATATACATTACCCCGGTCCGTCCTACAGCAATATACGATTACCTATCCTATTCTATCCCCATGATTCCGACTACGTCTGCTTTTCAACTTCGAACTGGCACCCTCAACTCTCAACAATAACTTTTTTTTTACTTTTCTCAGACAATACCCCGCCTTTTAATCATTATTCAAGGCGGTTAATTCCTGCTTCAGCCAATCAGTAACCAGTTCACAGTTTACAGTTCATAGTTCATAGTTCATACGGTCATTTTAATGTCAGCGACCCACGCTTTCATAATCTGTCTACTTCATATTCAGTCCCTGATAAAACTTCATAATTACCAAAAGCATCTGTCGTTTATCTGATAATTTTCGGATTGTGTTCTTTTTCACACGTATGAACCCTCTGAAAGCACATCACGGGAAGTACCATTTATATGTGTAAACACTTAACTACCATTATTTGTGCAATCAAGCTTGTTCAACCCCCAAAATGTATGATAAACCATACTTGAATCGGAAACACATTACACACCGTTAGGTAACACTTTCTAGAATGGTTCCGATCCGTGATGTTTTTCTGTTTAACTCCTCTTCTAAAAATGCTGACAGATGATGGCGAATATTGTCTGTTATGAATAACTCCGAATTCTCTAAAACTATTTCTAAACTTATTTCAAACTTCACATGTAACAATTTCTTACAATAATCTCATATATCTATTTTTTATCCTAAATGCATAACATATGCGAATAAATATGTGCCTTGTACATATAAATATTCACCGTGGCAACATGATCAACAACTACTTGAAAAAAACCGGTAACATGTAAAATATAATACAGAATATATACGATGAAAAGTGTGTCCGCTAAATTGCATTGAGAAAACTAAAACGTGAAGCACGGTGATATCAAGTATTTATACGCATTTCAAATAAAAAACAATAAATGCATTATCGGCTTTAAATATATCTTTACTATTGGAATTATTCTAGCTCTTAACATGCAGTTAAACCAAGTCAACGTTGACGTACCAGCTTCCCTAGCTTGTCCTAACTGGCGCCAGTTTTCTTCACTGACTAATTTTAGGGGATGTGTAGCCCATTTCCCGTATCTCACGAAAATAAGTGTTAATAATGGCTGAATAACACTCCTCAATCAAAAACAAGAGTTCCAAAACGAATGTAAATGGTTCAGTTAAGCCATGCGAGTCCATTTCCTTTCGAGTAGCCATTTTAAGATGCTCACATCAAAATGGTCACTCGAAGGTAATTTAAGTGATCTGACTGACGTAGCAATACCCACACACTCAAGAGTAAACTTTTAATGATGGCACAATGATGGAATGATTAACCATATTGCTGTCTGAACTCTCAAATTCGCATGAGATCAACAAACTTACCTCTCACACTGAAGACGTCCACATGACTGCCATAATATACGTTGCATCATTTTGCTCCAATTTGGCTTACTGTTTTCTATGAATACAACTTAACAGGTCGTGTAATAAGATATTTTACCCACCAACGTAACAATATCTTGAATAAACTTTATCAATGAATGAAAAATATGAGAAAACAATGCATGTCAAAAACGTGCTATAGCGCCTTTAATCATGACCTTGTCTGTGGGCAGCAGCGCGCACTGTTTGGTTCAGTGTCAGTGAAAGGCTGGACCGAGTCATAACTTGTAGGGAAGTTGTTGACGTACACGATTCTGAATTCACTTGTACAACGCCCTCATGGACTGAGGGTATCCACGATGAATCATTACGACTTACATTTATCTACTATCATATTACTATAAGCGGGTGCAAGTCCCTTCTTATCGATTAAAACATCAAACATAAGTGAAGAAACTAAATCTAGAGACATGCACAACATTTGTAAATCAGTATTGTAATTGTAAAAAATGTAGTCCGTCAATGTACAAGGCATCCTCAAACGAAATTTTAAATAAATGAACCAAATAAATAAAACATCCAACAAGACCAACATTAACATCTCTCTTATCCATCACTCCTTGTAAACTTATTTGTTGCAAAATACGGCATTCCTCTGAACGGATCTTTTACCTGGTCAATTTGTGTTTAAGCTTTTCGTGGAAAGGGAATGTACTGTAATTGGAAAAGACTATCGGAAATGATGCTTTAAAGTTGATGACATGTGGTTAAAATGACTCGGAAACAAGAGAGGCCGAGTTTTAAATTCTAACAAAATCTAACAACTATAACATTATTATAACATAACAATAAGGGTGTATTATTATCGTGTATTACAAACGATACGTCGAAGTATATAATAACAAAGCAAAAAGATAAAATACTAATAAAATCTAATTTGAACATTGATAATGAAGTCGGTCATGCATCCCGCCAAGTGATTATGGTGCGTTACTCTTTAATAATCACTCACCTTTTTGCGTAGAATTTGTTATTGAAATCATAAGCAATAAATCCATTCTACACACAACATATTGCTCTGCTATTGATCTCACCTTACAGTTTGCAGGTTCTGTTCTGGGATTTCTATAAATTGCATCAAAACAGTTAAAAAGAAAGAGAACGAAGTTGAAAAACTCTAAAACACATCTACACATGATGATTTTCCACATACCAAGTTCCATTGACCTATTCCTCACAGTCATTTTTAGTTCTGGTCCAGATACACAATTCTCACTCAATATGATGATTGTTCGCATACCAAGTTCCATTAAACAACTTTATACTTTTTGAATTCTGGTCCATGGAATCGAATGAAAAACACAATTCTAAAGAAGTTTCATATTCACCTGGCCCGTTTCAGTTAGCTAGGCTGTGCGTTTTTCAGTCCAAGTCCGGAAGTGAAATTGTAAATTTTGTTCAATGGAAACAAGTAAATATAACATTCCAGAGAAGTTGGAAACCTCAAATGGCACGTCTATGATCACATCACGGGGATCGGTTCCGATATCAAGTTTTCCGTAAAAAGAGAATGTAAAATATGTTTCCATGGAAACAGCTAAACATAAAATTCAAAATTCCAATTCCAACTAGAGAAGTAGAAACCACAAGTATGGTCGCACGGATGGACGCAATTCCTTCAGAACAACATCTCTGCATCATGCGGATCGATCTCTGAAAAAAAAATGTGAACCTTTCAGATATAGTCGCAGGCGAGGATAAAATAATTCGACCTTATATAATGGCAAGAAAGGTTCAAAACAACAGAAAGTATCAGATTGCATCTAATTATGTCCTACATTCATCTTGATATTATAAATATACATGTGGAAAAATGTTAAGCATCCTCAATATTCAAAACTGAAACGTGATTATGTGGGAGCGTTTCGATGTTTGAACTGAATATCACTCCTGACATGAGCAAAATTGTGACAGATTGTTGAGTCAAGTTGACATTTTAAAATTAGGACTGGAATTGTAATGGTAGTGATTTTTTTTTACCAATATTAACCTTTGTCCTTGTGCCTAATCAACGTGCCTTAGAAAATGAGCTACAGATTAAAAACAGTGGTTCAAATGCAGTTCTTTGACTCTATGTTTTGTGATTGTTTGGTACAGTTGCCATGTTTACTTGATGATCTGGCAGCCTTGATAAAGGTGAAAGTGAGAGGAACCAAGTTTGAGATCAAAGTGTCTCGATCAGAACCAGCACTCAAGACGTAGAAGGAATTGTAAAGGCATGGTCACACAGCCCAAAAGTCGCGTAAACGCACGAATCACGCACAAAGTTTGGTTGTGCGTGCCTGTCCGTCGAGAATTTGACAATTTTCACTGATTTACGCGATTAAAAATCACCAATGAATTGCGCAAGAACTACGGAAGAGCACTCACAAACAACTAACAAACCACGCACTTCAGCGCATAGACACGCAAACAGGGCGAATATGTGGTTGTGAGCGACGAAAGGTCCGCTGAAAAAACACGCAAAATCTGCGCACTTGCACTAATGAACTGCGTACATGCGTGAACCATGCGGCGTATGTCTGCTAATTGTCAGTGGAAGGTCGTCGACGAACACGATAGCGGCAACATATTCGCGAACGATCACTGACATTCCACGCATATTTCGCTCACTGTCCACGTAAGAACTACGCACACTACGCAAAACTTACGTAAAACAGCGCAGTACCGCGTAATTTTTTACGCGAAGCCGAGTTTTAAGCTGCTCAAAACTCGGAATCGGGTAAAGCGCCGATCCGGCGAACATCGACGGACACCTACGGAGGTTCCACGTCAGACAAACTGATGAAATGCGCAAATCGCGCATGTATCGCGTAAGACTCGAATCATGTGAGTGAATCATGCGTTTACGCGACTTTTGGGCTGTGTGACCGGCCCTTTTAGTTAAGTTAAACCTTTGATTTTTGAATCCTCAGATGCGAGTGACATTGACCCAATGACTCCGAATGTGTTCACGAATGTATTCCTGAACGGTCGTAAAGGCAGTTCTATGCCACAGGATAATCAGTTGAAGTAGGTGGCCGTCCAACCCAAAAGTCCTTGCAGATCACTGCGTACACGACTGCCTACCTAAGCTCCAGTAGAAGCAGAAATGGCCAACGGACAAAGGACATTGGGTGTGAAGAAGTGTTTATGATCTTGGGCCTGTCGAGTGGCAGGTCGTCCCAGGGTTGATGGTAGATTTGTATCGACCTCTTTTCAGGTTGGTGATCAACGGATCATGAGGCCTGCCATTCCCACAAAAGTTACTTGCTTCAGATGTACGAGGAAATCTGAAGGGAGTGACTTTTGTGGAAGAGAATCGAGGCTGTTTGTGGACTAATGTGACTCAATGTGTGCCCTGAACACTAAGTATTATTGACCCTTCCAGTGCTGGTGACAACTGATGACAGCTTAATGCCATATACATATGTTCAGTTGAAGAGGATTTAGCGTTCAGAATCATTAAGAATCATTTTTAAGTTGGTTAAAATTATTATGGGCCTCTGTCAAGAACCACCCCTTTCTTGGATTTTTTGGGGGATTTTATAGGTGTTTATTCCTGTGATTGTTGCCTTGTGCGTAATAAAAAAATACATACTGACCACGTGTTTTCATTAGCCTAGAATTTTTATGATTAATTTGACGATACAGTGCTTTGACAGTTTTTCCACGTGGCAGTGGTTAGTCGAAGAGGGGGAGGGGGGTAATTTATTATGATTCGAGCTGTCAAAACCTTGTTAGCTCAGGCAGATACATCTTAAAGCGGTATGACCAATGTTTTCAAAAGTCATGTTTAAAAAATAGTTCATAATGTTGTATAGTTCTTCTACAAAGACATCTCAATAATCCGACATCCCCCTCAACCAATATAATTTTACCTGTTCCAAAGTGTGGTAGGTTTACAGGGTGTGCAATGTCACTATAATGACATCGACTGAAACATGTTAAGTCGGCTTGTTAAGCCCAATACTTCCGATAAACTTTTGTCAGTCTATAAGCTATTTGATTCAATTAAAAACAAAATGGTAGGCGATGCTTCAACTTATTTAACGTTTATAAACTATCATTTCAGACATACAGCAAAGCGAAAATAGACGTCCGTTTATAGACTTTGATATAAATAAGGAAAGGAAGCAACTCGTCTATTGTGGAACTGCAATTGAGCACAGAGCACAGATTGGCTCCAACTGTTGACATTGAGTTTGTCAATTGGGTAACCAAGATTTGACCCTTCGTGGAAAGTTTCGTAAGGTATGAAACATCCAAACAGCTAGTTAACCTAGGCCTCGCTAAACATCCACTTAAAAGACACAGATATAAATCAAATATGAATTCTACTTTTCACGTTGAATTCTAATTCTAAGTATGGCAAATATATAGAAATATATTGTTTAATACGGTGACGTTAATGTTATTATTAATGTTATTAAAGGTATCCTTTTTACAACAAAAAAAGTTTCATCTTTCCCCTTTCCAAAGTGTTACCAAATACGGACAGTAGATTGTTAAAAATAAGAGAAAGGGGAAACATACTTCATGAAAATAATGCTTGGAATGGAAACATTTTATAATGACTGATGTCGTAGGATTCGTACTGACCTTCATTCAAGTTTAACTCCAGTGTCATTGGTCCATTCGGTTCACAGCCACCAGGCCAACCCCCACACAGAAGACTAATCACCGCTCCATTACCTGATCTGCTCACGTGACCGATCTGTGGTTCATGGCCACCTGGATACCAAGTAAGCTGGAAAAAGTAAAATCGAAGTAAAATCAATGACATATAACATAGTATTTTGAGTGCCACCCATGACTGACGAAATTCAAGGTTGAAATATAACATGTTTACAAAGATATACCACTATCATTTAAAAGGGAAAAGGTTTTACAAATACAAGCCGTTTGGTTAGTGAACAAATGTAAAATGTATGTTTGGGATCACACAACCGGCAATAGTACTCAGGACGAGTCGCTAGCGGGACACTTGCTGTGGATTGGAATCCCGCAAGGGACTCGTCTCGAAAATAGTACAAATAGTGTGATCCAAATTATATTATATTATTGCAGTCTTCAGTAACCCTTCATGCATTGTGACAAATCAACAAGAAATATCCACAAATGCAATAACGACTGATGTTGATGTTGATACTTATACACTGTCGGCCAAAATAAAAGCCTACCAAATATATTATTAGATTTCGTAAAAACTATAAAGAGCAGTACACAATATTATATCATTATGAACTTACATCATTTCTGCATAATATATTTAGATTTCAGAAGTTGTCATGTCACGAAAGAATGGCGATTGTTGAAATGAGAAAATGTAATTGTTAAGTTTTCGACCAGTGCTGGATCAGAAAAAACATTTAAAACTTATTTTCATACAACCACGAGCAACAATACAGGCACCCATTCGCATGAAAGTGATGATGACGCTACAGATGTACGTGGCTACGGTGCGCAAGTAGATCAACCGGAAATAGCGGTCTTCATTGAGCGTGGTTTTCATGAATGTTATTGACTCAAATCACATTTTTCCCACAATTTCAATAGACTTTCATATTAATTATTGTTTCAGCATAAAGTGGACACCACCATTTATTATATTAAATATATTTATTGCATCTACTATTTTAAGGAAACTCAAGGCGTTTCTTTTGGCCGACGGTGTACTAATAATAATACCAATACTGATATAAAGATTGATATTGATTCTCATACTAATTATGGTACTAATACTAGTACTGATACTAATATAGATAATGATGCTGAAACTGTTACTTATGTTGATGCTTATATATTGAGACTTACATTAAAACTGATTTTGAAACTGAAACTGATATTAATACTTATATTGTTATTCATACCTATATTTATGTTTATATGAATTTTTTACTTGTTTTAATATCAATATAAATAATAATATTGGTATTGGTATTGATTCTAATATCAGTATAGATATTGACAATATACAGATCCTGATATAAGTACTAATACTGATGCTAACACTGATACTGATAACACTAATTTTATTTTAACTAATGGTAATAATATTGTACTAATGCGTATTACTTACAGATGTTGACACAATCAATCCTGTTCCAAGGGTGTTGATTACAAATGTCCCTACAGGCGCACAGAGCTTGTAATTTACATAACAATCGTATGCAGATCCATAGGGGTAAGCAATTGATGATGCGAAGGTTGTGTCGAGTCTCGAAACTTCCATGGACTGAAACAAACCGTCATTGAACAGTTATTGAAATATGTGCTTCTGTTAGAGATTTTTAATTTCTTCTTTTCCATCATCATCATTATCATCATAATCACCATCATCAATATTTTGAGCAGCAACAATATATAGACCATTACAATGAACAATCGTCGTTGTCATCGTCATCGTGAATGATATTCTCTATTTACTTGACCATCACTTCAGTGAGATTCTCTATGTACTTCATCATCACTTCAGTGAGATTCTCTATTTACTTCATCATCACTTCAGTGAGATTCTCTATGTACTTGATCATCACTTCAGTGAGATTCTCTATATATACTTCATCATCACTTCAGTGAGATTCTCTATATGTATTTCATCATCACTTCAGTGAGTTTCTCTATTTACGTCATCATCACTTCAGTGAGATTCTCTATGTACTTCATCATCACTTCAGTGAGATTCTCTATTTACTTTATCATCACTTCAGTGAGATTCTCTATTTACGTCATCGTCACTTCAGTGAGATTCTCTATTTACTTCATCATCACTTCAGTGAGATTCTCTATGTACTTTATCATCACTTCAGTGAGATTCTCTATTTACGTCATCGTCACTTCAGTGAGATTCTCTATTTACTTCATCATCACTTCAGTCAGATTCTCTTTGTACTTTATCATCACTTCAGTGAGATTCTCTATGTACTTTATCATCACTTCAGTGAGATTCTCTATTTACTTCATCATCACTTCAGTGAGATTCTCTATGTACTTTATCATCACTTCAGTGAGATTCTCTATTTACGTCATCGTCACTTCAGTGAGATTCTCTATTTACGTCATCGTCACTTCAGTGAGATTCTCTATGTACTTCATCATCACTTCAGTGAGATTCTCTATTTACTTTATCATCACTTCAGTGAGATTCTCTATTTACGTCATCGTCACTTCAGTGAGATTCTCTATTTACTTCATCATCACTTCAGTGAGATTCTCTATGTACTTTATCATCACTTCAGTGAGATTCTCTATTTACGTCATCGTCACTTCGGTGAGATTCTCTATTTACTTCATCATCACTTCAGTCAGATTCTCTTTGTACTTTATCATCACTTCAGTGAGATTCTCTATTTACGTCATCGTCACTTCAGTGAGATTCTCTATTTACTTCATCATCACTTCAGTGAGATTCTCTATGTACTTTATCATCACTTCAGTGAGATTCTCTATTTACGTCATCGTCACTTCAGTGAGATTCTCTATTTACTTCATCATCACTTCAGTCAGATTCTCTATGTACTTTATCATCACTTCAGTGAGATTCTCTATTCACTTTATCATCACTTCAGTGAGATTCTCTTTGTACTTGATCATCACTTCAGTGAGATTCTCTATTTACGTCATCGTCACTTCAGTGAGATTCTCTATTTACTTCATCATCACTTCAGTCAGATTCTCTATGTACTTTATCATCACTTCAGTGAGATTCTCTATTCACTTTATCATCACTTCAGTGAGATTCTCTATTCACTTTATCATCACTTCAGTGAGATTCTCTATGTACTTCATCATCACTTCAGTGAGATTCTCTATGTACTTTATCATCACTTCAGTGAGATTCTCTATTTACTTGATCATCACTTCAGTGAGATTCTCTATTCACTTCATCATCACTTCAGTGAGATTCGCTATTCACTTCATCATCACTTCAGTGAGATTCTCTATTTACTTGATCATCACTTCAGTGATATTCTCTATTCACTTTATCATCACTTCAGTGAGATTCTCTATTCACTTTATCATCACTTCAGTGAGATTCTCTATGTACTTCATCATCACTTCAGTGAGATTCTCTATGTACTTTATCATCACTTCAGTGAGATTCTCTATTTACTTGATCATCACTTCAGTGAGATTCTCTATTCACTTCATCATCACTTCAGTGAGATTCTCTATTCACTTCATCATCACTTCAGTGAGATTCTCTATTTACTTGATCATCACTTCAGTGAGATTCTCTATTTACGTCATCGTCACTTCAGTGAGATTCTCTATTTACTTGATCATCACTTCAGTGAGATTCTCTTTGTACTTGATCATCACTTCAGTGAGATTCTCTATTTACGTCATCGTCACTTCAGTGAGATTCTCTATGTACTTTATCATCACTTCAGTGAGATTCTCTATTTACTTGATCATCACTTCAGTGAGATTCTCTATTTACTTGATCATCACTTCAGTGAGATTCTCTATTTACTTGATCATCACTTCAGTGAGATTCTCTATTTACGTCATCATCACTTCAGTGAGATTCTCTATGTACTTTATCATCACTTCAGTGAGATTCTCTATTTACTTGATCATCACTTCAGTGAGATTCTCTATGTACTTGATCATCACTTCAGTGAGATTCTCTATGCACTTTATCATCACTTCAGTGAGATTCTCTATTTACTTGACCATCACTTCAGTGAGATTCTCTATTTACTTGATCATCACTTCAGTGAGATTCTCTATTCACTTCATCATCACTTCAGTGAGATTCTCTATTCACTTCATCATCACTTCAGTGAGATTCTCTATGTACTTGATCATCACTTCAGTGAGTTTCTCTTTGTACTTGATCATCACTTCAGTGAGATTCTCTTTGTACTTGATCATCACTTCAGTGAGATTCTCTTTGTACTTTATCATCACTTCAGTGAGATTCTCTATTTACTTGACCATCACTTCAGTGAGATTCTCTATTCACTTTATCATCACTTCAGTGAGATTCTCTATTCACTTCATCATCACTTCAGTGAGATTCTCTATTTACTTGATCATCACTTCAGTGAGATTCTCTATTTACGTCATCGTCACTTCAGTGAGATTCTCTATTTACTTGATCATCACTTCAGTGAGATTCTCTTTGTACTTGATCATCACTTCAGTGAGATTCTCTATTTACGTCATCGTCACTTCAGTGAGATTCTCTATGTACTTGATCATCACTTCAGTGAGATTCTCTATTTACTTGATCATCACTTCAGTGAGATTCTCTATTTACTTGATCATCACTTCAGTGAGATTCTCTATGTACTTGATCATCACTTCAGTGAGATTCTCTATTTACGTCATCATCACTTCAGTGAGATTCTCTATGTACTTTATCATCACTTCAGTGAGATTCTCTATGTACTTTATCATCACTTCAGTGAGATTCTCTATTTACTTGATCATCACTTCAGTGAGATTCTCTATTCACTTCATCATCACTTCAGTGAGATTCGCTATTCACTTCATCATCACTTCAGTGAGATTCTCTATTTACTTGATCATCACTTCAGTGAGATTCTCTATTCACTTTATCATCACTTCAGTGAGATTCTCTATTCACTTTATCATCACTTCAGTGAGATTCTCTATGTACTTCATCATCACTTCAGTGAGATTCTCTATGTACTTTATCATCACTTCAGTGAGATTCTCTATTTACTTGATCATCACTTCAGTGAGATTCTCTATTCACTTCATCATCACTTCAGTGAGATTCTCTATTCACTTCATCATCACTTCAGTGAGATTCTCTATTTACTTGATCATCACTTCAGTGAGATTCTCTATTTACGTCATCGTCACTTCAGTGAGATTCTCTATTTACTTGATCATCACTTCAGTGAGATTCTCTTTGTACTTGATCATCACTTCAGTGAGATTCTCTATTTACGTCATCGTCACTTCAGTGAGATTCTCTATGTACTTTATCATCACTTCAGTGAGATTCTCTATTTACTTGATCATCACTTCAGTGAGATTCTCTATTTACTTGATCATCACTTCAGTGAGATTCTCTATTTACTTGATCATCACTTCAGTGAGATTCTCTATTTACGTGATCATCACTTCAGTGAGATTCTCTATGTACTTTATCATCACTTCAGTGAGATTCTCTATTTACTTGATCATCACTTCAGTGAGATTCTCTATTTACTTGATCATCACTTCAGTGAGATTCTCTATTCACTTTATCATCACTTCAGTGAGATTCTCTATTTACTTGACCATCACTTCAGTGAGATTCTCTATTTACTTGATCATCACTTCAGTGAGATTCTCTATTCACTTCATCATCACTTCAGTGAGATTCTCTATTCACTTCATCATCACTTCAGTGAGATTCTCTATGTACTTGATCATCACTTCAGTGAGTTTCTCTTTGTACTTGATCATCACTTCAGTGAGATTCTCTTTGTACTTGATCATCACTTCAGTGAGATTCTCTTTGTACTTGATCATCACTTCAGTGAGATTCTCTATTTACTTGACCATCACTTCAGTGAGATTCTCTATTCACTTTATCATCACTTCAGTGAGATTCTCTATGTACTTGATCATCACTTCAGTGAGATTCTCTTTGTACTTGATCATCACTTCAGTGAGATTCTCTATGTACTCGATCATCACTTCAGTGAGATTCTCTTTGTACTTGATCATCACTTCAGTGAGATTCTCTATGTACTTGATCATCACTTCAGTGAGATTCTCTTTGTACTTGATCATCACTTCAGTGAGATTTTCTATTTACGTCATCATCACTTCAGTGAGATTCTCTATGTACTTCATCATCACTTCAGTGAGATTCTCTTTGTACTTGATCATCACTTCAGTGAGATTCTCTTTGTACTTGATCATCACTTCAGTGAGATTTTCTATTTACGTCATCGTCACTTCAGTGAGATTCTCTATGTACTTTATCATCACTTCAGTGAGATTCTCTATTTACTTGATCATCACTTCAGTGAGATTCTCTATTTACTTGATCATCACTTCAGTGAGATTCTCTATTCACTTCATCATCACTTCAGTGAGATTCTCTATTCACTTCATCATCACTTCAGTGAGATTCTCTATTTACTTGATCATCACTTCAGTGAGATTCTCTATTCACTTCATCATCACTTCAGTGAGATTCTCTATTCACTTCATCATCACTTCAGTGAGATTCTCTATTCACTTTATCATCACTTCAGTGAGATTCTCTATTCACTTCATCATCACTTCAGTGAGATTCTCTATTCACTTCATCATCACTTCAGTGAGATTCTCTATTTACTTGATCATCACTTCAGTGAGATTCTCTATTCACTTCATCATCACTTCAGTGAGATTCTCTATTCACTTTATCATCACTTCAGTGAGATTCTCTATTTACTTGACCATCACTTCAGTGAGATTCTCTATGTACTTGATCATCACTTCAGTGAGATTCTCTATGTACTTGATCATCACTTCAGTGAGATTCTCTATTTACGTCATCGTCACTTCAGTGAGATTCTCTTTGTACTTGATCATCACTTCAGTGAGATTCTCTATGTACTTTATCATCACTTCAGTGAGATTCTCTATTTACGTCATCGTCACTTCAGTGAGATTCTCTATTTACGTCATCGTCACTTCAGTGAGATTCTCTATGTACTTGATCATCACTTCAGTGAGATTCTCTATTCACTTTATCATCACTTCAGTGAGATTCTCTATGTACTTCATCATCACTTCAGTGAGATTCTCTATGTACTTTATCATCACTTCAGTGAGATTCTCTATTTACTTGATCATCACTTCAGTGAGATTCTCTATTCACTTCATCATCACTTCAGTGAGATTCTCTATTCACTTCATCATCACTTCAGTGAGTTTCTCTATGTACTTGATCATCACTTCAGTGAGATTCTCTATGTACTTGATCATCACTTCAGTGAGATTCTCTATGTACTTGATCATCACTTCAGTGAGATTCTCTATTTACTTGATCATCACTTCAGTGAGATTCTCTATTTACTTGACCATCACTTCAGTGAGATTCTCTATTCACTTCATCATCACTTCAGTGAGATTCTCTATGTACTTGATCATCACTTCAGTGAGATTCTCTGTGTACTTGATCATCACTTCAGTGAGATTCTCTTTGTACTTGATCATCACTTCAGTGAGATTCTCTATGTACTTGATCATCACTTCAGTGAGATTCTCTTTGTACTTGATCATCACTTCAGTGAGATTTTCTATTTACGTCATCGTCACTTCAGTGAGATTCTCTATGTACTTGATCATCACTTCAGTGAGATTCTCTATTTACTTGATCATCACTTCAGTGAGATTCTCTATGTACTTGATCATCACTTCAGTGAGATTCTCTATGTACTTGATCATCACTTCAGTGAGATTCTCTTTGTACTTGATCATCACTTCAGTGAGATTCTCTTTGTACTTGATCATCACTTCAGTGAGATTTTCTATTTACGTCATCGTCACTTCAGTGAGATTCTCTATGTACTTGATCATCACTTCAGTGAGATTCTCTTTGTACTTGATCATCACTTCAGTGAGATTCTCTATTCACTTTATCATCACTTCAGTGAGATTCTCTATTCACTTCATCATCACTTCAGTGAGATTCGCTATTCACTTCATCATCACTTCAGTGAGATTCTCTATTTACTTGATCATCACTTCAGTGATATTCTCTATTCACTTTATCATCACTTCAGTGAGATTCTCTATTCACTTTATCATCACTTCAGTGAGATTCTCTATGTACTTCATCATCACTTCAGTGAGATTCTCTATGTACTTTATCATCACTTCAGTGAGATTCTCTATTTACTTGATCATCACTTCAGTGAGATTCTCTATTCACTTCATCATCACTTCAGTGAGATTCTCTATTCACTTCATCATCACTTCAGTGAGATTCTCTATTTACTTGATCATCACTTCAGTGAGATTCTCTATTTACGTCATCGTCACTTCAGTGAGATTCTCTATTTACTTGATCATCACTTCAGTGAGATTCTCTTTGTACTTGATCATCACTTCAGTGAGATTCTCTATTTACGTCATCGTCACTTCAGTGAGATTCTCTATGTACTTTATCATCACTTCAGTGAGATTCTCTATTTACTTGATCATCACTTCAGTGAGATTCTCTATTTACTTGATCATCACTTCAGTGAGATTCTCTATTTACTTGATCATCACTTCAGTGAGATTCTCTATTTACGTCATCATCACTTCAGTGAGATTCTCTATGTACTTTATCATCACTTCAGTGAGATTCTCTATTTACTTGATCATCACTTCAGTGAGATTCTCTATTTACTTGATCATCACTTCAGTGAGATTCTCTATTCACTTTATCATCACTTCAGTGAGATTCTCTATTTACTTGACCATCACTTCAGTGAGATTCTCTATTTACTTGATCATCACTTCAGTGAGATTCTCTATTCACTTCATCATCACTTCAGTGAGATTCTCTATTCACTTCATCATCACTTCAGTGAGATTCTCTATGTACTTGATCATCACTTCAGTGAGTTTCTCTTTGTACTTGATCATCACTTCAGTGAGATTCTCTTTGTACTTGATCATCACTTCAGTGAGATTCTCTTTGTACTTTATCATCACTTCAGTGAGATTCTCTATTTACTTGACCATCACTTCAGTGAGATTCTCTATTCACTTTATCATCACTTCAGTGAGATTCTCTATTCACTTCATCATCACTTCAGTGAGATTCTCTATTTACTTGATCATCACTTCAGTGAGATTCTCTATTTACGTCATCGTCACTTCAGTGAGATTCTCTATTTACTTGATCATCACTTCAGTGAGATTCTCTTTGTACTTGATCATCACTTCAGTGAGATTCTCTATTTACGTCATCGTCACTTCAGTGAGATTCTCTATGTACTTTATCATCACTTCAGTGAGATTCTCTATTTACTTGATCATCACTTCAGTGAGATTCTCTATTTACTTGATCATCACTTCAGTGAGATTCTCTATTTACTTGATCATCACTTCAGTGAGATTCTCTATTTACGTCATCATCACTTCAGTGAGATTCTCTATGTACTTTATCATCACTTCAGTGAGATTCTCTATGTACTTTATCATCACTTCAGTGAGATTCTCTATTTACTTGATCATCACTTCAGTGAGATTCTCTATTCACTTCATCATCACTTCAGTGAGATTCGCTATTCACTTCATCATCACTTCAGTGAGATTCTCTATTTACTTGATCATCACTTCAGTGAGATTCTCTATTCACTTTATCATCACTTCAGTGAGATTCTCTATTCACTTTATCATCACTTCAGTGAGATTCTCTATGTACTTCATCATCACTTCAGTGAGATTCTCTATGTACTTTATCATCACTTCAGTGAGATTCTCTATTTACTTGATCATCACTTCAGTGAGATTCTCTATTCACTTCATCATCACTTCAGTGAGATTCTCTATTCACTTCATCATCACTTCAGTGAGATTCTCTATTTACTTGATCATCACTTCAGTGAGATTCTCTATTTACGTCATCGTCACTTCAGTGAGATTCTCTATTTACTTGATCATCACTTCAGTGAGATTCTCTTTGTACTTGATCATCACTTCAGTGAGATTCTCTATTTACGTCATCGTCACTTCAGTGAGATTCTCTATGTACTTTATCATCACTTCAGTGAGATTCTCTATTTACTTGATCATCACTTCAGTGAGATTCTCTATTTACTTGATCATCACTTCAGTGAGATTCTCTATTTACTTGATCATCACTTCAGTGAGATTCTCTATTTACGTCATCATCACTTCAGTGAGATTCTCTATGTACTTTATCATCACTTCAGTGAGATTCTCTATTTACTTGATCATCACTTCAGTGAGATTCTCTATTTACTTGATCATCACTTCAGTGAGATTCTCTATTCACTTTATCATCACTTCAGTGAGATTCTCTATTTACTTGACCATCACTTCAGTGAGATTCTCTATTTACTTGATCATCACTTCAGTGAGATTCTCTATTCACTTCATCATCACTTCAGTGAGATTCTCTATTCACTTCATCATCACTTCAGTGAGATTCTCTATGTACTTGATCATCACTTCAGTGAGTTTCTCTTTGTACTTGATCATCACTTCAGTGAGATTCTCTTTGTACTTGATCATCACTTCAGTGAGATTCTCTTTGTACTTGATCATCACTTCAGTGAGATTCTCTATTTACTTGACCATCACTTCAGTGAGATTCTCTATTCACTTTATCATCACTTCAGTGAGATTCTCTATGTACTTGATCATCACTTCAGTGAGATTCTCTTTGTACTTGATCATCACTTCAGTGAGATTCTCTATGTACTCGATCATCACTTCAGTGAGATTCTCTTTGTACTTGATCATCACTTCAGTGAGATTCTCTATGTACTTGATCATCACTTCAGTGAGATTCTCTTTGTACTTGATCATCACTTCAGTGAGATTTTCTATTTACGTCATCATCACTTCAGTGAGATTCTCTATGTACTTCATCATCACTTCAGTGAGATTCTCTTTGTACTTGATCATCACTTCAGTGAGATTCTCTTTGTACTTGATCATCACTTCAGTGAGATTTTCTATTTACGTCATCGTCACTTCAGTGAGATTCTCTATGTACTTTATCATCACTTCAGTGAGATTCTCTATTTACTTGATCATCACTTCAGTGAGATTCTCTATTTACTTGATCATCACTTCAGTGAGATTCTCTATTCACTTCATCATCACTTCAGTGAGATTCTCTATTTACTTCATCATCACTTCAGTGAGATTCTCTATTTACTTGATCATCACTTCAGTGAGATTCTCTATTCACTTCATCATCACTTCAGTGAGATTCTCTATTCACTTCATCATCACTTCAGTGAGATTCTCTATTCACTTTATCATCACTTCAGTGAGATTCTCTATTCACTTCATCATCACTTCAGTGAGATTCTCTATTCACTTCATCATCACTTCAGTGAGATTCTCTATTTACTTGATCATCACTTCAGTGAGATTCTCTATTCACTTCATCATCACTTCAGTGAGATTCTCTATTCACTTTATCATCACTTCAGTGAGATTCTCTATTTACTTGACCATCACTTCAGTGAGATTCTCTATGTACTTGATCATCACTTCAGTGAGATTCTCTATGTACTTGATCATCACTTCAGTGAGATTCTCTATTTACGTCATCGTCACTTCAGTGAGATTCTCTTTGTACTTGATCATCACTTCAGTGAGATTCTCTATGTACTTTATCATCACTTCAGTGAGATTCTCTATTTACGTCATCGTCACTTCAGTGAGATTCTCTATTTACGTCATCGTCACTTCAGTGAGATTCTCTATGTACTTGATCATCACTTCAGTGAGATTCTCTATTCACTTTATCATCACTTCAGTGAGATTCTCTATGTACTTCATCATCACTTCAGTGAGATTCTCTATGTACTTTATCATCACTTCAGTGAGATTCTCTATTTACTTGATCATCACTTCAGTGAGATTCTCTATTCACTTCATCATCACTTCAGTGAGATTCTCTATTCACTTCATCATCACTTCAGTGAGTTTCTCTATGTACTTGATCATCACTTCAGTGAGATTCTCTATGTACTTGATCATCACTTCAGTGAGATTCTCTATGTACTTGATCATCACTTCAGTGAGATTCTCTATTTACTTGATCATCACTTCAGTGAGATTCTCTATTTACTTGACCATCACTTCAGTGAGATTCTCTATTCACTTCATCATCACTTCAGTGAGATTCTCTATGTACTTGATCATCACTTCAGTGAGATTCTCTGTGTACTTGATCATCACTTCAGTGAGATTCTCTTTGTACTTGATCATCACTTCAGTGAGATTCTCTATGTACTTGATCATCACTTCAGTGAGATTCTCTTTGTACTTGATCATCACTTCAGTGAGATTTTCTATTTACGTCATCGTCACTTCAGTGAGATTCTCTATGTACTTGATCATCACTTCAGTGAGATTCTCTATTTACTTGATCATCACTTCAGTGAGATTCTCTATGTACTTGATCATCACTTCAGTGAGATTCTCTATGTACTTGATCATCACTTCAGTGAGATTCTCTTTGTACTTGATCATCACTTCAGTGAGATTCTCTTTGTACTTGATCATCACTTCAGTGAGATTTTCTATTTACGTCATCGTCACTTCAGTGAGATTCTCTATGTACTTGATCATCACTTCAGTGAGATTCTCTTTGTACTTGATCATCACTTCAGTGAGATTCTCTATTCACTTTATCATCACTTCAGTGAGATTCTCTATTTACTTGATCATCACTTCAGTGAGATTCTCTATTCACTTCATCATCACTTCAGTGAGATTCTCTATTTACTTCATCATCACTTCAGTCAGATTCTCTATGTACTTTATCATCACTTCAGTCAGATTCTCTATGTACTTCATCATCACTTCAGTCAGATTCTCTATGTACTTTATCATCACTTCAGTGAGATTCTCTATTCACTTCATCATCACTTCAGTGAGATTCTCTATTCACTTCATCATCACTTCAGTGAGATTCTCTATTTACTTGATCATCACTTCAGTGAGATTCTCTATTCACTTCATCATCACTTCAGTGAGATTCTCTATTCACTTCATCATCACTTCAGTGAGATTCTCTATTCACTTTATCATCACTTCAGTGAGATTCTCTATTCACTTCATCATCACTTCAGTGAGATTCTCTATGTACTTGATCATCACTTCAGTGAGATTCTCTATTTACTTGACCATCACTTCAGTGAGATTCTCTATTCACTTCATCATCACTTCAGTGAGATTCTCTATGTACTTGATCATCACTTCAGTGAGATTCTCTATGTACTTGATCATCACTTCAGTGAGATTCTCTTTGTACTTGATCATCACTTCAGTGAGATTCTCTATGTACTTGATCATCACTTCAGTGAGATTCTCTTTGTACTTGATCATCACTTCAGTGAGATTTTCTATTTACGTCATCGTCACTACAGTGAGATTCTCTATGTACTTGATCATCACTTCAGTGAGATTCTCTATTTACTTGACCATCACTTCAGTGAGATTCTCTATTCACTTTATCATCACTTCAGTGAGATTCTCTATTTACTTGATCATCACTTCAGTGAGATTCTATATTCACTTCATCATCACTTCAGTGAGATTCTCTATTTACTTCATCATCACTTCAGTCAGATTCTCTATGTACTTTATCATCACTTCAGTCAGATTCTCTATGTACTTCATCATCACTTCAGTCAGATTCTCTATGTACTTTATCATCACTTCAGTGAGATTCTCTATTCACTTCATCATCACTTCAGTGAGATTCTCTATTCACTTCATCATCACTTCAGTGAGATTCTCTATTTACTTGATCATCACTTCAGTGAGATTCTCTATTCACTTCATCATCACTTCAGTGAGATTCTCTATTCACTTCATCATCACTTCAGTGAGATTCTCTATTCACTTTATCATCACTTCAGTGAGATTCTCTATTCACTTCATCATCACTTCAGTGAGATTCTCTATGTACTTTATCATCACTTCAGTGAGATTCTCTATTTACTTGATCATCACTTCAGTGAGATTCTCTATTCACTTCATCATCACTTCAGTGAGATTCTCTATGTACTTTATCATCACTTCAGTGAGATTCTCTATTTACTTGATCATCACTTCAGTGAGATTCTCTATTCACTTCATCATCACTTCAGTGAGATTCTCTATTTACTTCATCATCACTTCAGTCAGATTCTCTATGTACTTTATCATCACTTCAGTGAGATTCTCTATGTACTTGATCATCACTTCAGTGAGATTCTCTTTGTACTTGATCATCACTTCAGTGAGATTCTCTATTTACGTCATCGTCACTTCAGTGAGATTCTCTATTTACTTTATCATCACTTCAGTGAGATTCTATATTTACTTGATCATCACTTCAGTGAGATTCTCTTTGTACTTGATCATCACTTCAGTGAGATTCTCTATTTACTTCATGATCACTTCAGTCAGATTCTCTATGTACTTTATCATCACTTCAGTGAGATTCTCTATTCACTTTATCATCACTTCAGTGAGATTCTCTTTGAACTTGATCGTCACTTCAGTGAGATTCTCTATGCACTTCATCACCACTTCAGTGAGATTCTCTATGTACTTTATCATCACTTCAGTGAGATTCTCTATTTACGTCATCGTCACTTCAGTGAGATTCTCTATTTACTTGATCAAAACAACATTGAGGTTCTCTGTTTACTTCATCATCTGTTCAGTTATTCTCTATTTACTTACATTTATTGCGACTCCTATTTTAGTATACGATGTTTCTGCATTGTTTCCTTCACATGAGCCGTACATGTAGTCGTAAATAGTAATACAGTCATGGGTATGCTTCTTAGGATAGCTGCCATAGTTGGGAGTAGGCAAGGTGATGTACTCCTTCGGGTTCTGTGTGTCCATATCTGCACAGTATATTTTCACTGCATTGCTGAGGATGCTCGGGGCCGATGGGTACAACCAGTATTCTCCATTTCCAACACCGGGATGTGCTGATTTGAGATCGCTGCATGACTGGAAACCACCTGAAATTTTGATTAGTCAAAAGAAAGATACTCTTAGTAAATCTAGAATATTGCTGTCAACTGTTCCTGTGTTTAAGCTTGTTAAGTACAAAACGAGCGACGTGGAGCCTGCATGAGGTATGTCATCATATCACAGAGGACGTGGAGCCTGCATGAGGTCTGTCATCATATCACAGAGGACCTAACCTAACCAAGGCATATTCGAAATTTCAAAATGAAAAAAATAGCCTCAAACCTTTTCGGCCGTGGCATAAACATTTCACTTATTTCGGAAAACTTTTGAAACTTTAATTGACGGAAATAGTTTACAAACATGCTTGCAAACTAATATTTATACAATCAAAAAGCATAGGTGTGGTTGTATTGTATGGATATGTGCCAATTATAGAAAGTTGTATAATGCCCCACCAGCATATTTTCATGTCTAGTATGTGAAATGTATGCATGAACATTGCAATATAGATTTAAATTAAGTATATATATATGCATGATGGTTCTCCCACCAGCATATTTTCATGTCTAGTATGTGAAATGTATGCATGAACATTGCAATATAGATTTAAATTAAGTATATATATATGCATGATGGTTCTCCAACAATACAAAGATAGACATAAATCATGTATCAATAACACCTAAAATAATTCAAAATAGTCATATCCATATCATGACCAACATATAATGCATAGACATGTGTGTAAGTATGTACATGTATGCATGGATGCATGTATCATTGCATATGTATATGTGTGTGCTATTCATATACATGACAATATATTTTACATATGTTTTAGAATGAGCATGTGTGTCAAAATGCATATGAGTGGTTGTATATGTGCACAATGATGAAAGTTGTATAATGCTGCATCTGCTATTTTCATGTCTAGTATGTGAAATGTATGAATGAACACTGTAATGTAGATTTGAAATAATTACACAAAACCAAAACTTTCCATATACATGAATACTTGCATTAAATGTATATGTATCTATTTTCATGTCCTGTATGTGAGGTGTATGAATGAACTCTGCAATGTAGATTTGACATGATCATAAACATTTAAAGTTTATACACATACATATGCACATACTCTGCATTTTGATTCATATGTTACATTCCACTTGGAATGCCTGAGCATGATTGTGTCATAATGAATAGATAATATGTTTAATATCTCTTACTACATTGTTTTTGTCATGTTATTACTATACAATCACAAACTTTCTATATGGGGAATATAGCTTTTTAAATTTTTCCCAAGGTAAACTATACCCACATAACATGTGCACATAATTGTAATAAAGGTATTTGTGTGTGTGTGTGTGTGTGTGTGTGTGTGTGTGTATGTGTGTACAAATAGCAGTTAATGCTGTACTTTTCGGTTACATGTAACAATGTTTTAAATTACATGTGTAAATGTATTATATGATTTCTTGATTTGAAACCACTTTCCTAAATATCAGTTTAGAGTAAACAAAGGTAAAAATACGATGCTTAAAAATATATGGAGATATACAAATAAAACTTACCATTCAAAACCCGTCACCCCAAAAGGTTATCCTCCGTAAAAAAAATAAGTATCCTGACAATGAAAACTGTTCACCTGAAATGTATCATCTTAAATGCAAACCAGAACATCAACGCATGGTATGCACGTGTTCTTGAAGAAACACACACGCACGTAAAACACGAGCCCTCACCTCTTACAAGCGGCTCACTGTAAAAATCAATATTGCATCCTCACGGTCTCTCCTTCATGACCAATGTTTTTCTCCCATTCTATGTATATATTTATTCTTCTCTCGTTCTCTTTCTATTTGTGTTACTCTGTTCCTTTTTCGCTTACAATGGTACATGTACATACATTTACTCGATTAGAATACATCGCTATACTGTAAATGAACGGTAGTCTGAAAATTGTCACCTCAAATTGCCAAGGACTTAATAACAAGAAAAAACGCTTGGAGGTATTTTCAAATTTTAAACGAAAGAAGGCAGAAATATACTGTCTCCAAGACACCCATTTCACGCCAGACCTTGAAAAACATATCAAAATTGAATGGGGCTCAACACAATGCTATTTTAGTTCTTATAAGAGCAATGCACGTGGCGTAGCAATCATATTTAGCGAAGAAATTGCTATTAAATTGTTAGACAAAAAACAAGATGAAAACAATGGAAACTATCTCGCTATAAAATTTGAAATATACGAGAAAACATTTACTTTGATAACTTTATATGGGCCAAATACGGACACCCCTTCCTTCTATGAACATGTATTCAAAATTGTTGCAGAATTCGACTCTGACCATTATTCGATCTGTGGAGATTGGAACCTAGTCCAGAACTCAGACATGGATTTATTTAACTATAAAAATATAAATAATCCAAAAGCAAGAGAAGTTATGCTCTCATTTATTGAAGAACACAGTATTATTGATCCATGGCGTCATTTAAATCCAGATAGTAAGCGATACACATGGAGACAGAGTAAACCGATAAAACAATCTAGATTGGATTTCTTTCTATTGTCAAGAGATCTAGAACCGTCTATTGAAAATGCAGATATTGAACCTGCTTATAAATCGGATCATTCAATAAGTTGGGTCAATTTGAAATTAATGGAAGTCGAAAGAGGAAAAGGTTTTTGGAAATTTAACAATTCACTGCTTTATGAAAAAACATATGTTGAAAAAGTTAAGAATATTGTCAACACAACTAAACAGCAATACCAAATAGGGTCTGATGATAAAGGAAACGCACTATTTGAAATTAACGATCAACTGTTCTTTGAAACTTTACTCATCATGATAAGAGGCTTCACTATTAAATACTCTTCGGAACGTAAACGAAAGAGGGAAAAGAATGAAAATGAATTAAATAAAACCCTTGTGAATCTAAATAAGAACCTAGACGAGACCAATGACACAATTGATAAGGAAGCTATTCTTAAAGATATTAATGAAGTAAATCTGAAATTGGAGAATATAAATAGTGTAAGAGTCGAAGGAATAATGATGAGATCAAAATGTGAATGGAAAGAAAAGGGAGAAAAACCAACAAAATATTTTTTATCACTAGAGAAAAGAAACTTCATTAATAAGTCTATCTCAAAACTACAAACACAAGATAACAAAATCGTAACTGAGACAAAAGAAATAATCAATGAAGCAAAATACTATTATAATAACATTTACACAAAACATTCATGTACATCAGTTAACTTGGATGAACTCTTCCAAGACTGTGAAGTCCCAAAACTCAATAATTTAGACAAAAACATGTTGGAAGGCGAATTACAATATGACGAAGTTTTAGAATCCCTAAAAAATATGAAAAATGAAAAAAGTCCTGGTCCATCAGGTTTCACAGTTGAATTTTTCAAATTCTTTTGGTTGGACATCCATCCCTACTTGATTCGATCTTTAAATCTGTCCCACAAAACAGGGGAATTGTCTATCTGTCAAAAACAAGGTCTTATAACATGCATCCCAAAAAAAAATAAACCAAAACAGTTCTTAAGTAATTGGAGGCCTATATCTCTACTAAATGTATCATACAAGATAGCATCAGCTACAATTGCAAATCGGATAAAGAGAGTACTTCCAAAAATAATAAATGAAGACCAACGAGGCTTCATGTCAAATAGATATATAGGAGAATGTACAAGGCAAATTTATGACATCATGGACTATGCAGAGTGTATGGAAATACCTGGTCTACTTTTATTGATTGACTTCGAAAAAGCTTTTGATTCAGTAGATTGGACCTTTATACAAAATGTTCTCGACTATTTCAACTTTGGCCCAGATATTAAAAACTGGATATACACGTTTTACAAAAACATAAAATCAAGTGTTCTTGTGAATGGTTTTTCATCAGATTTTTTTGAAATAACCCGTGGATGTAGACAAGGCGACCCACTATCGCCATATTTATTTATTATTTGTGCCGAAATTTTAAGCATCATGATACGTAATAATAAAAAAATAAGAGGAATTAAAATAGGGGACAGTGAATACCTCATTACTCAGTTTGCGGACGATAACTCTTTAACTTTAGATGGGTCTGAAGCATGCCTCCAAGCGACACTTCAAACACTGACACAATACGCCTCATTCTCAGGTCTTAAAATCAATACAAGTAAAACACAAGTTATTTGGTTTGGTTCATTAAAACATTCTAAGACGATATTGTGCAAAGATTACAAACTCGACTGGTCAAAAACAGAATTTACAATTCTTGGCATAACTTTTACACACAACTTGGCAGAAATGGTAGAGAGAAATTATAAAGACAAGCTAAAACAGATTAAGATCATTATGAATCAATGGCTTGGAAGAGATATATCGCCACTTGGAAGGATAACAATTTTAAAAAGTCTTATCCTACCTAAACTAAATAACATTTTCTCTATACTCCCAAATCCTAGTGAAGGCATCTTAAAGGATCTTGAAAAACTCTGTTATAATTTCATTTGGAAAGGTAAACCAGATAAAATAAAACGGAAAATAATAACCAGCGATTATAAAGACGGTGGCCTTAGAGCTCCTGATATAAGAAATACAATCTGTTCACAAAAAATAAGTTGGGTTAAAAGACTTTTCAATTCTGATAGCAACTCAAAATTAAAGAAACTTTTTTATATTAACGTATCTCCAGCATACAGGGAATTTTATCAATATAGTGCAACTACCCTGATCGAAAAGGTGTGTACACCAAGAACAAACGATTTTTGGAAAGACGTCTTAAAAGCATGGGGATGCTTTATTACGCAAAAGGGGTTATTTGCAAAAACCCAATCTGAATTACTCTCTCAGCCAATATGGAATAACGACAACGTAAGAATAAATAACAAGACAATACATTACAAGCACATGTCAAACTCAGGCATTCGTTTCATAAACGACGTAATCAATATAAACGGAAAATTTCTAAATTACATAGAATTAAGTCAAATGTACCAATGCAAAACGAACTTTCTCGAATACGCTGGTATTATCAATGCAATCAAAGTGTATTTAGTCAAACTTAACATTAAAGTAGAGAGAAAACTAGAAATGCCGTTATTCCCATACTTTATTGAAAACATTGCTAGTAAGAAAAAAGGATGTCGGACATTTTACGATATATTACAATATTCAGTAAAAACACCGAGTTGGTACAAAAACAGAAAAAAATGGGAAAGAAATCTCAAATGCCAAATAAACGAAAGTGAATGGAACACAATAAATAAAATGCCTTTTGTGTGTAATCTCTCTTCGAAAACAAAATGGTTTCAATATTCCATAATACATAGAATTCTCCCGACAAATGATCTTTTGTATAAGATGAAGTATAAAGACGAAAATATATGCAGCTTCTGTGAGGAAGAGATAGAAACAATAAGACATCTCTTTTTCGAATGTCCAATTGTGAAAGATATTTGGAGTAAAGTAAAAGAATGGATAGAGACACGTACGCAAGCAAACATAAATCTATCAAAAAGAAACATCTGTCTTGAATATCCTGAATATAGGAACAGAATACTTAACACGATAATCACAACCATTAAGTACACCCTTTTCAAAACAAAACAAAACGGCTTGAAACCAAATTTAACCTACGTTAAAAATGACATTAAGAAAACATACAATATCGACAAATATAACGCTTATTGTACCTGCAACTACTCCAAATTTATGAAATTTTGGTCAAGTTGTCATTTACTATTTGACTAATTAAAAACATCATTCTATCTTTACCTTTGTTCCTTCTTTAACTGAAAACCCTTACAAAACAGAGGGTTTGATTGCTTAAAATTCATGTGTGTTATTGTAATATGTTGAACTCAGAATGTCACTTGTAAATTGTTATGTGTATGTACCACAAAAAGAAATAAATAATAAAAAAAAAAAAAAATATTTATACAATCTGTTGTAATTATTTCAATATTTTTCATTTTATTTCACAAATTTAACGGTATTTTTCATTTTTCATTTTTCATTTATTTTGGAGGGGGCGATTCTGTTCCAGGGGGAGATTTTATTTCGTGGCGGGGGGAGATTTTATTCTGAGGGGGGAGGATTTATACCGGTACAAAATCTCCGGGGGGAGATTTTATACCGGGGGCGATTTTATTTCGTGACACCGGCCCAAATGACCCGGGTGCGAAATCAGCTGAGCTGATAGCGCTCTTAATATCTCCAACAAGAAGAACACAGAGGACTGCTAGGATTGCTTCCTCGATTTAAAGAAAGTTTAGATTTGCCTCTAAGAGGAGAAAAATACGATGAAATTACGATGATTTAATCAGATTCACAAGCATGCTTTCGACCATTACGGGTCTCATCAGGATATATATATCCTAAACACACTGCTGGGTATGATAATGCAGGAGTGTGTATTTCTCTGTTATCTTTATGTATGATACTTTGTGATGTACACCAGTGTGCAGACATGTTGTGTATGTGTTTATGTTTAAAAGTTTATGTGTATGGATGTGGGTATGTACATTGTGTATATGTGTTCGTGTGTATGGGCAAGTGTGTACATGTTTATATTAGTAAATATGTATTTATGTTAGCATATATAGAAACGTTATTTGAATACAAAGTAATAACTCTAATTGAAAAGAGAGAAACATGTCTTACTCCCATGCAGACATTGCACCAAACAGATAAAGGTATGCTAAATATTTTAATTGCTTAAACAAACCTTGCCAATGTCTTGAAATTGAAAATGTAAACCATGTTCTCATGAATTTCCCCACTTGTAAAACTTTTATACAATACATATAAATCAAATGTGGTTTGATCTGTATTCAGCCAAAGCCAATATTTGACGTCACATTATATCCATTATACTCAACATTGGATATCACGGTATACGCAATCATTGACATCACATTATATCCATTATACTCTACCATTGACATCACATTATATCCGTTACACTATACCATCGACATCACATTATAGTACGTTTTTTATTAAACGTAATTATTTATACTTAGCTGTTGACTAGACCTACTATGCCTACCTCCTCTCAAGGTATGCTATTTCAACGTTAACACAGACGAAACTTAAAACAGTAGAGTAGGGGATGCGTAAAATCCCTCTCCAAGTGTAGTGTAAGAACTAAGTCCTGACACTAAGAAGCAACCCTTCCGATAGCTAATTACTTCCAAAACACCAAGAGTGTAAACTCACAAAACCGTAGACGACGAGATGCTTAAGTGAGGAACACGCAAGGCTAGACAAGGGAGGCTATCGAGAGTGTTGAATACCAGAGGCTCCGAACACGAAGGGTGCGAAGTCAATGTCGACTACTGGCTAGACACTGGCGAACGAGGCGAATGGCCGAAGGCGAGTGACAGGCGAGTGACTGGCGAGGCGAGACACTGGCGAAGCGAGTGACAGTCGAGTCTGGCGAGGCGAGTGACTGGCGAAGCGAGTCGAGTCGAAGGCCGAGGGCGAGTGACAGTCGAGTCAATGACGAGTCTAGACGAGTCAAGTCGAAGGTGAAAGCCAACCGAAGCAGACGACGAGACGGAAGACTCACCTGATCTAGAAGACAAAGGGACTGGCGGAGGGCACGACCAAGGCCGTGCGAACCAAGCAGTCACCCGACGAAGGCGAGAGAAAACAAAAGACACAATTGCACGTGCAAAGCATGCAGCTACCAGCTAGGTAGATCACACCTAGCACATGTCAACAAGGCCCCTTATTAACTCAACACCTACATAAAACAACCTGTTTACGACGAACGTGAAATAAGACGTTGATACAACCTCTAAAATGAATACGAAGTAGCAGGTTAGCAAGGTAGCGAAAAAGCGCTAAAAATACCCAGTGGCAGAGCGAAAACACACACGTCTGTCTTGCTCTGCAACTGAAAGGAGAGTGAAGACTTCCGGTGGTGACGTCACGAGACCATGCAGACTTATCGCCCTGTGGAGAGGGATTTTACGCATCCCCTACTCCACTGTTTAAGTTTCGTCTGTGTCAACGTTGAAATAGCATACCTTGAGAGTAGGTCTAGTCAACAGATAGGTATTTAAATAATATCCATTGTACTCTATATTTGCATAATTTCGGACACTCGGACACTGCATTGTGGTACTAAAGCAGAGACTAAAGGGGGCAACTAACTTAATGCCACGGGAGCAACTCGAATACTCATTTTCTGGGACACTTGCTTCAATTTATTTATACGAATTTATACGAATGAGTTTCGTTTCTGATCTTGATTAAATATTCTAGACCAGATAAAAACTATGATAAAGCTTTTAAAATGTTATATACAAGTATGGCAAGTATAAATTGTGTGTACATGTAGGCTGACTGTTGCATGCATGCAGAAATTAATGACAAATATGATATTCAGCTGACAAAGACATTTTAAACAGTATTGTCTAATAAAGCAATCTCACCTTTCTTTCTGTACATGGAGTAGGTGGCTGAATTGGATTCAGTAAATGTCGGACCTTCTGAGAATTTGTCCCATTTGCTGAGGATACACATCCCTGTGGAACTTGTAAAGAACACTGACCTACAGGTGTCCATCAACATGCAGGCTGCTTGGCACTCCAGCAAGTTCCCAGTTAATGTCCTCAGATAAGGCTGGTGCGAAGATGGTTCATCAAATGTTCCCCTGCTTTCAAGATTTACCCACGTGTTACATCCATCAACATTGATTACTTTCACAATCCACAATTTCACGATCACAAGTTTCAAAATCCACACGTTCACATACATTGTCTTCCAAAGCAATTTGAGATAGTGTTTTGACAACTGATTTGTACTGACTGAGATGGTATTCCGTGCTTTTAAGAAGTAAATCTTTTAAAATCAGTTGTGGAAAAAAGCTCATTTAAATTTAATCCAACCTCCGCCAAAGGCTCTTGCAAATAACTAAAGTTAAAACCATTAAGTGACTACAGCAAAGGAGCGATGGTGCATATCTAAGTAGGTATGTTATAATAAAGTCCATCGATACAGAGACGCTAAATTCAATGAGAAGAAATAAATGTTTTATTCATTGAGTCAGGCCTTCACCTGTATCCGCGCCAGCGTGAAAACTAGGATATATGTAGAGGGCAGGTTTTGCTAATGTCTCTCGTGATAAATGGACTCTACAACCTATGTGCTGTCCTGCATGATGCAACATGAAAAGACTATTGTCGCATTTTATAATGTGATTAGGCGTGTCAATCCATGTCGTAGTATCCCATTATCGCGTTACCGCGTTATCGCATTATCGCATTTTCATTGTTTTGTAATTAATGTCTTAACTTAACTATGTTGTATCTCTCATTTGGTGGAAATAAACACTATTATTATTATCAAGTCACTGTAAATATACTCTTTCCAAGGGAGGTGATTTGGGATTTAACGCTGCTGTAGTATGTCTCTTTAAATCAGACCCTAATTAGTTGCACTGTTGTGAATGGAAAGTTCCGAAAAGGGAGAAAGTAGAACCGGCAGCCATGCAGTATGAAATTTACCATGATATACGGAAATCAACCAAGACACCCTTCTTGCCCGCCTGTATTAATTATATTTAATTGACATGCCTATACCTTAAAAAAAGTCAGTCTTGTCCCTTAGCGTAAATGTTTTCCCACTGAACCAATACGGTGAACTTGAAATATGGGTACTTTAAGATGTTTCCAGCGACTTTTCTCGATTAAACTTTAATTGTCAAGGTTTAGAATGGTCAATGACGTAAGTGAATCGTTAGTCAACAAGAAGGAACCGCTTTGTCTTGGAGACCTATTTTGACGTCCATCTTCCTTCTTTGTCAGAGGACGTTCACACGAAGCATATTTCGTATGTCATTCAGTGAGAAGAGAGTTTAGCTTCAAACTCAACATATAAATATGACCTGTAATTATCATTATCAACTATTTCAATCGGTCATAAGAATTGTTCAAAGTTGATATTACCACGAACTTAAATTTTATATGTCACGTTTGAAATAAAAAAAAGATAACAGATTACAGGTGATCATGAATTACTTCAATTTTGAATTTTAAAACCCAGAGGGACTTTAAAGTCGCTGAAGCACGTCGTTCTTACATAAATAAAGTGTTATCACGAAAAGTTAAATATGTGTTACCAATGGCTAAATAATACGGTTAAGCCATGCGAGTACATTTCCCTTTCAGTGGCCATTTTAATGTGTTCACAATAAAATGACGGCTCGAAGGTAGTTCAAGTGATCTGACTGATATAGCGACACCTAAACACAAGTTTCATCTTGTCGTCTGAACTCTCAACTTCACATCAGACCTACAAATCTACCTCTCACACTGAAGAGTTCCAGACACTTTCGTATTATACGTCGCACAATTTCTTCCAGTAAACCATGTTCTATGGATACGGTTTATCGGGTCGTGTAAGGAGATGTTCAACCCTGAAAGTAACAATACGTTGTATAAACTTTATTATTACTCAAACGTGGTGAGATCACTCATTAGATAACAATGAGTTGGTTCCACACATGTGTGATACCACCGCGTGCTGCCGTAACGTCATAATCGGCGCGTGACGTCATATTCGTTTTTTGTTGACGTCACACTGCTAACCGCGCGACTGGACTAACGGATTGTCTATTTGCAAGTGAGCGTCACTAAAAACGATTTTCTTGGAATTCAGCGCTATTTACATCATTGAGTAATAAATAAAATACTAAACTTGGTCCCGTTTGATAACATGTTTATGAAATTCGTGAATGGCATCGCTTTCGCTCGTTAAAATACCAAACCATCCACTCGTTTCATAAACATGTTATCAAACGGGACATCGTTTAGTATTCTATATATAATAAATAGACAATATGAAAAAAAACCTAAATTTGCAAAAAAAACATGCAACAACGCCGTTCATCGTCATGCTACCTTTATCTCTATTTAATAAATGAAATGCAAAACGTCTTAGAAAAACTAAAGATCTGGAAAAACGCACAGATACATAATGCATACAGTAACCTATTTGAAGTGGAAGTGTTCAAGGAATTCACAGGGATGTTCAAAACAATTCTAATTATGCTCCAAAGTTTGAACCAAATTCACACATCATTAAGTTCATTTATGAGCCCAAAGGCGACCAGAGAGCAGACAAGCATTAACGATAATGTGTTCTTCAGAATCTGAGGCGTTCGTGTGCTATTTGATCAATACGATATGGAAATCCTGCGTTATGCGGAGGCATTATGTTGGCATATCTGAATACCAAGTTTGTTAAATTGTTTTATTGCACTGATAATACCCTCCACCCTTTAGGGCATAGTTGACGTTTTAACTACTTAAGAGGCGCGCTGAAGACGGTCTGATATGAAGAATCAGATTCACGCATCACTGAGTCCGGTGTCCGTCTAAAGGAACGATGATAGCTGGCCACATCAAATATTGATGTTAAGAGCTCAAGAGCAGAAGCGCTCTGCAATGTCATCATGTTTCAGCAGGACTTTGACACACTGACGATGACAATACTTTAATGCCCAAGGAGATTTTCCTTTTAAAGTTTAGGGTCAATAGGTGTATTTGTGAATGTCTATTTCTATTTGTAAAGAAATTGTGTTTCAGGCTTTATTTGTTTACTTCATCTGCAGAATATCAGATACTTACTAGGGACCCACGTCGCGCATGCATATATATACAGTGGTGAACAGGAGGATGTGAACGAATCCCTAAAATAGAAATTACACCAATTATGTACAGGCTAGTGATGCTACCCACCAACGACAAAGGTTTTGAAAAGGTGCCAACTTAATAAAACTCGGTAAACCAAAAAAGATGTCTGTTTCCCAAACATTTTCAGAAATGCAAATGAACTCAAGGTTTGAATTTCATTTCTGGAGATTTATAAAAAAAAAATGAAAAAGTTTCTTTCATCATAGTTGCAATCACCGACTTGTGTCATGCAATTATGCTCCATCAAAACCTTTAGTCTGCAAATAATGTGTAAAGATAGGCTTTGCCTTTCCTCACTTCAAAGGAATACACTCTGAAAGTGAGATTAGTTGATATGCTCTTCGATCTGTGCATTTCCCAAACCCCTTTCAAAATTCCTGGTCATACACACTTGTCACTAACGTTTACTGTTTATTGTTCACTTCAATTGCTACACACAAACTGTGACCTCTGTCGCCTGAATCCTCAAACCAGCATTGTCTGTCGCATGCTAACTAATGCAATTCAATGGGTTTACAGGGAGAACCTTAACTAATCCGTTCATCTTGTATGGCGTTGTATGCTCCAGCTTAACTGTTCACATTAGTATTTTGGAGTAAAATGAGCACTGTAGGTTCAGTTTCTATCACATGAATGATACAGAGAGGACACAGTCGCCGGTCTCTTGTCAGTCCAAATCTGCACCCATATTTACTCACAAGATAGTTGCTGCAGTGACTACCTCTCAACCGTAGGTGTAACATGCTGAGAAGACTCTTGATTAAGAATCCAACGTTCTATTCAAGGCACGGAAGGCAGGAAAGGCAGAGTTTCAGCTGTCAATCACTTCGCTTCTCGTGGAAGTTTTGCGCTGCACGTGCGTGAAAGAATCCATTTCATGAGGGCCGCAGCTACTTGTACCATATCCGATGAATGAGCACCGAAATTGCAAAATAATTGATTTTGGTATTCCATAATTGAAATGTATTGTTTCAAATCTAAAATAATGACATATGCATGTTTCGTGAAGTCATACATGGATTAAGATGGGGCTCGTTGATTATTTTTAACGAATCCACAGCTCCTCATGCATTCTCCATTACGTAATGTTACCTTAATGTCTCCTCAGCAAGAAACATGAATAGACAGCTCATCTGCCAGTATCTAGATTGACACGGGCACAGGAAGTTGATGATAGGATCTGAGATGATATGTAAACATACACAGAACGTTTAACTGTAGCACATTTATAGTAGAGTACGTATTTAATGTATAGGACAGTTTTGTATCATCTTATAAATCAATGAACACTCACCGATGGAATATTGACACATTGATAACTATTTCATGATGTTTGGTCAGTTATCATTCGTTTTCATAATAAACTCAGGGGCAAAAGAAACTATACCAAAATATTTTATGTTTTCAAAAGTTGAAACTAGTTTTTTAAATCGATTTTTTTATTATCAAACTATGTCACAACAACGCAACTTCATAATTACCGTGAAAAAATTCATGCTTCTTACCAAATATGGACTTTGTCTCACGTTTTTCGAGCAAAATGGTATGCACGTGCATCACGTTAATATGGTACCAAACTGTATAAAAACCACGAATCTGCATGCTTTGGACCTCAGTCGTAACGAACACAACAAGTGACAATTCGAAACTTACCACAGAGGGACGAGAGAGAGAGCGATTGGTGTGTTGCAATTGGGAGCACGTCACGACCACGTTGCTCGTATCTTCAACTGCACCCGCACTACGATAAGTAGACTGCCGACACGAATGGCAGAGACAGGTGGGACCCGAGATCGGCCAAGAAGTGGAAGATCTAGAGTCACAAGCGCAAACGATGACCACTACATCCGTACGATTCACCTACGCAATCATTTCGTCACAGTGACGTCATCAGCAACAATAGCGTTACAGCGTGTTATCAGCAGAAGGACAGTGGTCAGACGTCTTCGTGAACATGGCATTCGAGCGTACCGGCCCTTTCGCCGGATGATTCTAAGCCGAAGTGACCGACGTGACCGACGTTAACGTCACCAATTGGCAAGAACGGTACAACGGTGGCAGAGCAGGAACTGGCAAAAAATTTTGTTTACAGACGAAAGCAGGTTCCAGCAACACACAGCTGATGGCCGAGTGCGTGTTTATCGTCGGAGGGGAGAGAGAATGGCCCCGTGTTGTGTCCAGGACGCTGTGCCATTCGGCGGCGGTAGCGTCAAGGGACCACACAACAGAACTAGTTGTCTTTGACCGTTATAAGAATGCCAAAGGCTACATCGACACCTTTTTACGTCCTATAGTCCTCCCTTACCTCCTGAAAAGTCCAAGAGTTACCCCCCAACAAGACAATGCTAACCCCCACATAGCCAGAGACTTCCTAACGTTAAACAACGTCAACATTTTGCAATGGCAAGCGTGATCATCAGATTTATCACCGATTAAACACTTGTGTGATCCTTTCAACAGGCAAATAAGGCAGATAAATCCACCTCCATCAAATCGGCAAACGTACTCAGGCACTTATGGAAGAATGGCAAGCCATCCCTAATGACGTCACCAGGCTCCTTGCAAATTCTGTGTGTCGCCGTGTGCAGGCCTTATTCAAAGCAACGGAGGCCATACCAGATATTGACAGTTTTCTAGTGTTCCCTTTCTGAATAAAACCGTTTTCTGTAGGCTCTAAAATGATTTGTTTATTATTGCAAATTGACATTTACCCCCAGTGCCATTCATTGTATTCTACTGCATTAACCGTACATGCAACTTTTTCAAAATTTCGATCAAAACATGGTCAGTTAAATTGTCTTTAAAACGAGTATCACATTATTTATGTGACATATCTGATAAAGTTGATAACAACAAAACAATGTTGGTATAGTTTCTTTTGCCCGTGAGTTTACTTACCGACTGAGACCGAGGTGTTCAAGTTAGATGAACCCTCGCGTATGTGAATCCTAAACGCCGAGGCCGTCAGACCGAGATTTTCATGCTTCACGTGCGCGAGGGTTCATCTCACTTGAACTCGAGGTTGAGGTCGGTAAATAGAGTTCATCTCGACAACAAACATTAGTGGCTTAAAATTGAAATCGAAACTGCGTAGTATTCACTCATTCAATTGTATGTATGGAAACACATATCAACATCACAATTTTTATACACAAATAAAAATAATTATTGTGAACCAATATGATGCTTGACACAACACAAATTATCCGTTACATACAATACCAGGCGTATATAATGGCTAGAGAACAATGTTGATGCTTGTTTTCCAGATTTGTTGACTTCATATTAATTCTTAAAATAAAGGCATTATGCTTGAACAGTTTCTAATAGTTACTACTAGTCGGCAATGTAAATTCAATATACAAACACTTAACATGCAGATAGGTTAGTTTAAAATTGGCTTTCTTTAAGTGCAATCTTTCTGACTTTGTTTGTTTCACTAGTACAATGAAATACATTTCACAGGCACACAAGCATTGTATCAGTACTAGTATTCCTATGAAAGTTTAATAGTTTACTTCAGCGATGACAAAGGGTATCACCATTGCTGTTCAAATGTCATTTACAGATGCATACCGAAAGTTTGTTCACCTACTTGTATATTTTTTAGTGTCAACATCATTAATTTGGCATGACTTTGAAGCATCGTATCAACGCGAAATCTAGACCATCATTTTTCATTTTTGCATTATAAGAAGATAGTTGTGTGTTCCATAACATAATCTGATTTGATACCTCATAGTAAACAGTTACAATTTTGACAGCTCTTTGAAGTGACCAGGGGTCAATCTTTTCAAAACTAAAGTTTGTATTTTCTTTGTGAAATATTCAGTAAGTGATCAACTTGGTCAAACATACATAATATATTTCCTCTTATACCCATTCGATGCATTTATGATGAAATTGTTCTCATTAAGTCGATATAAAAACTGTTATTCAATAAATGAAAATTTGACCTTTTCTGTCTATTTAATAATGCCAAAATTCATTAAAATGCACCACTGACGTGACGATTACGGGATGCGTTTGTTATTTTACTCATGGAGATATGAAGATTCATTGTCATTGTATGTGATGTAATTTTATTGACGTTACAATGGACGTCAATTTACATGATATTTCCACTAAGATACACATGTAGGTGAACAAACTTTCGGTACGCAGCTGTATACCCCTACGTATAAGTTGTATATCGTATTCTGACTGATGAAGACAGGCCAAGTCTTTTGGAATCTGTTTTAGTATTTGATCCATAATGTTTGTCTCTGACAGTATGATATTAACAGAAGGAGTATTTGTCAAGTCAAGTCAAAGTCAAAAGAAGTTTATTGTATGTAAGGCCTCCGGCCCATATACAGAAGAGTATATTATTACATATCAATGACAGCAACATTCTTGATAATACATACATATTTAAGAATATACACTTTCTTTTAGTAAAAGTTCTCGTTTTGATAATGCATGTTTTACAAACAAAGACAGTTGAATATTAATATGGTCATTCTTGGTTTGTAACAAACACATATATCCATCCCTTGGTTGTTTTTCTAGATAATAATGAGGAATATATTTCTTTCCTAAATCAGAATAATAAGGACAGGAAAGTGTGAAATGAATTTCATTTTCTATATCAAGGGCACACAAAGGACAATATCGACTTTCTTTCTCTATAGAGGTTTTTCTTCTCTCATTAACCATTAACGCTAACAAACCCAAACGATATTTAACAAATAGTCTTCTAACATTATAGTTTGTAATTACTGATAGATATTTTTCTGGTTGTAGTAACGATTTAAAGGTCCTGTAATATTCATAACGTGAGCTTGAATCTAGGGTTGAATTCCATTCTTGATTAAACATGTCTACTGATCTGAGACGAAACTCATTAATGAAACTGTTGATATCTCCAATTGTTTCACACAACCATATAAAACCGAAACCATGAGAAAATAATAAGTTTCTAATATCAGTTGTCCAAGTATGTTTACCAAGATTATTAAGATTTAAAAGCATATTATAGGCTAATTTAGGCAGACGTTGCTCATGCATATTTATAATCTTAAACCAAAATCTTAAACATCTTATTTGAGAATTAATATACAACGGAAATCTGCCACATTCCCCATAAACCATGCAGTTGGGTGTCTTGGGGCTTACATTAAGGTACTTTTTGCAGGCTAAAAGATTGACTCTCTCAATGCAACCAAAACGCTGGAAACCCCATATTTCAGATCCGTAGGGCTAAGTTATTTGTACATTTATTTAAATTCATTCTATTCGAGAACAAGAAACCTAAGTATGAATACTGTTCTGATACATTAATCAAATTACCATCATAATACCATTTTTCACTTTCAGCCACTGGACCTCCTCTCCTAAATATTACAATCTCGGTTTTACTTAAATTAACTTGCAACTTCGATTCCTTAGTGTATCTCTCCAATATATTTAATTGGTTTTGTAAACCGACTACAGTATCTGAAACTAAAATCACATCGTCAGCGAAAAGAAGGATTAAAATTTCTACAAAATCTGGATACATTTGGATTCCATGCTTACCACCTTCAATAATATCATGATATAATTCGTTTATGAAGAAAGAAAACAATATTGGACTTAAGCAGCAACCTTGCCTTAAACCCAGCGGACAATCGAACAAATCTGTTACACCACCTGTGCAACGCACATACGCTCGAATGTTACCATACATTGACTTCAGAATGTTAAACATTTTCCCTTGTAAACCTGCTTTACGTAAACATTGCCATAATTTGGAACGATCAACATAGTCAAAAGCTTTTTTAAAATCTACAAATGCTATGTACAATTTATGCTTACGTTTTGACAGTGCTTTTTGAACCATTGCATACAAAGTAAATATATGGTCTGCAGTGGAATATCCCTTTCTAAATCCGGCCTGGGATTCTGGAATCTTATCCCGCATATTTGCCCAGTTTGATAACCTGTTGTTCAATATAACATTACAAACTTTTCCCATGATACTCATTAATGATATACCCCGATAGTTGTCTGGGTCATTTCTGTCGCCCTTTTTGTGAAGTGGTATAATTATGGAACTTGACCAACTACAAGGGAAAATTCCGTTTTCAAACAAGTTATTGAAACATTTCATAAGAAACGGCATAATTTCCGATTTAGAACACTTTATCATTTCTATAATTATATCATCAGGCCCGGCCGCCTTTCCGTTTTTAAGATGATTAATAGCATTTGATATCTCCTGTTCAGAAATAGAACTGTCCAATATATATACAAGTTTGTCTACTTCAGTATAGCAATCATTGCTGACATCTACAGTGGAAATGTCATCATCAAATGCCAAATCTATCATTTTATCGTTTGAAAACACATCTTTAAAATGATTTAACCACTGACATTTTGGGATGTTGTTTCCAGTCGTGTTTCGTTTTTGGAGATGACGAATATTTTTCCAAAACGCAGAGGAACTGTTTACAGATCGTTCTAATTGTTCTTGGTTGCGCATTTTCAAGTTGAACTTAAATTTTCGACAGCAAGCTTTATACTTATTTCTACTATCGCAATATGTCCGTCTATCGTAGTTGCTACGGGTGACTCTGAATCTTCGAAGAGTTTTCCGTGCATTTCGTCTGGCGTTTCTACAATCTACATTTAAAGTACATGTTCGGGGTCTGCGATTAACCTGTTTAAGCATACACTCGGCCGACGTCGACAAAACTTCAGCGAATTCATTAATGGCTCTGTTGACATCTGTTTCGATTATATCAAGAATTGTTCCTCCAATCAAGTTAAATTTTTCTTTTATATTCAATAAAAAGGTATTTGCAGAATTTTCATTCCAAACTAAATGCTTTGTGTCTGGGGACCCGACCTGTTATTATTCATGAGCGGAAATGTACAAGATAGTTCAAGAGGTAAACGATCAGATTCAAGTCGATCCCCAACATTAAACATGTCAATATATTGAAAGAAATCAGGTGAACATATAAAATAATCGTTCACACTGGCACCTTGACTCGCACAATAAGTATATTCCCCTTGCAGGTCCCCAAATACTCTACCATTAATAATAAATATTTGAACTGCGTAACACATATCTAAAAGTTTCTTCCCAAATCTGTCTAACACTTGATGCGTTGTCAATACTCTAGATACTGGTTCTTTCTGCCTAATGGTTTTATGTTCTCTTTCAGTGCATGGATAAATTGTCCACGACATTTCAAGGCACTTAAGAAGGCACTTACGTGTACCAAAATAATACACCAACATTATCGGATACAAAGACCATACTGACACAGATTGTAAGATAACAGCCCGCACTTTAGTTCCATTCATCGATGAAACAAAATCAATGAAAAAAATAACATTAGAGACATTTGGCGAAATGTCAGTAAAAGTTCAGTTCAGTTCAGTAAAAGAAAGATAGTGAAACATTCACCATCAATGACATTTTCAGCAGATATGATACCCTAGAACAGGCTTAAGATAAAACATTTTTTTATGGACACCTTTATAATAAAATCGTTAAAAATGATCATTTCATCACAACGTATTGTTATTTAATCATAGATAATTTATTCTCTGCAGCCTTATTATGCTGTTGGCGCCAATTCTTAACTTTGTGGACAGAGAAGCTTTTCGGTCTGAATGAAGATCTCCCAATTATTATTAATTAATCATCTGGGTGTTCTTGTATATTTGTCATTGACAACTGTGGGCTGCACGATGTGATATCAGAGCAAATCAAAGTCAACAGAAAGCTGACAATTATTATTTTGACATCTGCGTGTTTTCTCTGATTTTAACAAAATACTGATTCACTGGTAAGATGTGAAAGCATACACTCAGGTACAATTTCAACATCAATGATGCTGTGTTCCTTAATGTAAGTGAAGTGGAGTACAAGTCATTGTACATATATGTAAATCTATATATATTTTGTATACGGGCATGTGGCCTATAGACAAATAAAATCACTTGATTTGAGTAGATCATCAGTAGTTAGATTGATTCATGTTAATGATTACCAATTAATGTCTTTCACATGAACAAGAACATTTTGAGGTTTAATAAAAGAAAATTCAAAGCATAAATACATGTAACTTCATCAAACGACATATAACAATAGAGATCCCATGGTTTCTTCCAATGGGATGTTTTTAACTCAGAGTTTGTTTACTTCCTTTTCTGTTTCATCCAATTTACTAATATATTACACTTTTAAATCTCTCTTGCAAAAATATTTCAGTTCGCTTCAACAATCAAATATAAGATGTTAAAATCAAGAGTTGCGTATCATCCAAATGTTCTGGATTTTAACGACGCCTCATGCAAATTGTACATGGAAGGGAAGGAAGAGAATACTGTGTTATACTGATGAGGCCATTTTGTCAACAAATTCGTTCAAGGTATTTGAACATAATTGCATTACATCACATTTGAACAAAGAAATGGGGTGATATTTGTAAAATTGACATGGTTATAATTAAGAAAACAATCAAGTTCCATTTTATGAGAAAAAAGTTAAGCCTGTTAAACAGTGTGAGATCATCGGGTCTGAAATCCCCATTTAGCTAATGACATGACAAGACATCCGTCCATAGGCCTAAACTGTTTGCATATTCAACTGATCATCGACAACCCGGTAAAGTGGAATGGAATCACCATTGCCGGACCAAGGCAGTCTAAACAATCTCAATGAAATCAGAACGAACTTAAAACGAGTGTTACGTTCGATCTGATTTCAATGAGGGTCGTTATCATTTGCAGCTGCCCGCTCATTTCTGACAATAAGAGGGCGTTCCATGCAAATTCCATCCATTTTAACTATAAATGTACCTAACGCATTGGCAAAGATACATTGTAGAGATAGTGAGCTTGTGATCCCTAATGGTAGTAGATATCTTCTTACCTTTACTGTAGATAAGCTTACCCTCTTACCGTTACTGTAGATGAGCTTACCCTCTTACCTTTACTGTAGATAAGCTTACCCTCTTACCGTTACTGTAGATGAGCTTACCCTCTTACCTTTACTGTAGATGAGCTTACCCTCTTACCTTTACTGTAGATGAGCTTACTCTCTTACCTTTACTGAAGATGAGGTTACCCTCTTACCTTTACTGTAGATGAGCTTACCCTCTTACCTTTACTGAAGATGAGCTTACCCTCTTACCTTTACTGTAGATGAGCTTACCCTCTTACCTTTACTGTAGATAAGCTTACCCTCTTACCGTTACTGTAGATAAGCTTACCCTCTTACCTTTACTGTAGATGAGGTTACCCTCTTACCTTCACTGTAGATGAGCTTACCCTCTTACCTTTACTGAAGATGAGCTTACCCTCTTACCTTTACTGTAGATGAGCTTACTCTCTTACCTTTACTGTAGATGAGCTTAACCTCTTACCTTTACTGTAGATGAGGTTACCCTCTTACCTTTACTGTACATGAAGTTCCCCTCTTACCTTTACTGTAGATGAGCTTACCCTCTTACCTTTACTGTAGATGAGGTTACCCTCTTACCTTTAATGTAGATGAGCTTACCCTCTTAAACTTTGCTGTAGATGAGCTTACCCTCTTACCTTTACTGTAGATGACGTTACCCTCTTACCTTTGCTGTAGATGAGCTTACCCTCTTACCTTTATTGTAGATGAGCTTACCCTCTTAAACTTTGCTGTAGATGAGCTTACCCTCTTACCTTTACTGTACATGAAGTTCCCCTCTTACCTTTACTGTAGATGAGCTTACCCTCTTACCTTTACTGTAGATGAGCTTACCCTCTTACCTTTACTGTAGATGAGCTTACCCTCTTACCTTTACTGTAGATGACGTTACCCTCTTACCTTTGCTGTAGATGAGCTTACCCTCTTACCTTTATTGTAGATGAGCTTACCCTCTTACCTTTAGTGTACATGAGGTTACCCTCTTACCTTTACTGTAGATTAGCTTACCCTCTTACCTTTACTGTAGATGAGCTTACCCTCTTACCTTTACTGTAGATGAGCTTACCCTCTTACCTTTACTGTAGATGACGTTACCCTCTTACCTTTGCTGTAGATGAGCTTACCCTCTTACCTTTAGTGTACATGAGGTTACCCTCTTACCTTTGCTGTAGATGAGCTTACCCTCTTACCTTTATTGTAGATGAGCTTACCCTCTTACCTTTATTGTAGATGAGCTTACCCTCTTACCTTTATTGTAGATGAGCTTACCCTCTTACCTTTAGTGTACATGAGCTTACCCTCTTACCTTTACTGTAGATGAAGTTATCCTCTTACCTTTACTGTAGATGACGTTACCCTCTTACCTTTACTGTAGATGAAGTTACCCTCTTACCTTTACTGTAGATGAGGTTACCCTCTTACCTTTACTGTAGATGAGGTTACACTCTTACCTTTACTGTAGATGAGCTTACCCTCTTACCTTTAATGTAGATGAGCTTATCCTCTTACCTTTATTGTAGATAAACTTACCCTCTTACCTTTAATGTAGATGAGGTTACCCTCTTACCTTTACTGTAGATGAAGTTATCCTCTTACCTTTACTGTAGATGAGCTTACCCTCTTACCTTTACTGTAGATGAGCTTACCCTCTTACCTTTAATGTAGATGAGCTTACCCTCTTAAACTTTGCTGTAGATGAGCTTACCCTCTTACCTTTACTGTAGATGAGCTTACCCTCTTATCTTTACTGTAGATGAGCTTACCATTTTACCTTTACTGTAGATGAGTTTACCCTCTTACCGTTACTGTAGATGAGCTTACCCTCTTACCTTTACTGTAGATTAGCTTACCCTTTTACCTTTACTGTAGATTAGCTTACCTTCTTACCTTTAATGTAGATGAGCTTACCCTCTTACCTTTACTGTAGATGAGCTTACCCTCTTACCTTTACTGTAGATGAGGTTACCCTCTTACCTTTACTGTAGATGAGCTTACCCTCTTAAACTTTGCTGTAGATGAGGTTACCCTCTTACCTTTAATGTAGATGAGCTTACCCTCTTACCTTTACTGTAGATGAGCTTACCATTTTACCTTTACTGTAGATGAGCTTACCCTCTTACCGTTACTGTAGATGAGCTTACCCTCTTACCTTTACTGTAGATTAGCTTACCCTCTTAACTTTACTGTAGATTAGCTTACCTTCTTACCTTTAATGTAGATGAGCTTACCCTCTTACCTTTACTGTAGATGAGCTTACCCTCTTACCTTTACTGTAGATGAGGTTACCCTCTTACCTTTACTGTAGATGAGCTTACCCTCTTAAACTTTGATGTAGATGAGCTTACCCTCTTACCTTTACTGTAGATGAGCTTACCCTCTTACCTTTACTGTAGATGAGCTTACCCTCTTACCTTTACTGTAGATGACGTTACCCTCTTACCTTTGCTGTAGATGAGCTTACCCTCTTACCTTTACTGTAGATGAGCTTACCCTCTTACCTTTACTGTAGATGACGTTACCCTCTTACCTTTGCTGTAGATGAGCTTACCCTCTTACCTTTACTGTAGATTAGCTTACCCTCTTACCTTTACTGTAGATGAGCTTACCCTCTTACCTTTACTGTAGATGAGGTTACCCTCTTACCTTTAATGTAGATGAGCTTACCCTCTTAAACTTTGCTGTAGATGAGCTTACCCTCTTACCTTAACTGTAGATGAGCTTACCCTCTTACCTTTACTGTAGATGACGTTACCCTCTTACCTTTGCTGTAGATGAGCTTACCCTCTTACCTTTACTGTAGATGAGCTTACCCTCTTACCTTTACTGTAGATGACGTTACCCTCTTACCTTTGCTGTAGATGAGCTTACCCTCTTACCTTTAGTGTACATGAGGTTACCCTCTTACCTTTACTGTAGATTAGCTTACCCTCTTACCTTTACTGTAGATGAGCTTACCCTCTTACCTTTACTGTAGATGAGCTTACCCTCTTACCTTTACTGTAGATGAGGTTACCCTCTTACCTTTAATGTAGATGAGCTTACCCTCTTAAACTTTGCTGTAGATGAGCTTACCCTCTTACCTTAACTGTAGATGAGCTTACCCTCTTACCTTTACTGTAGATGAGCTTACCCTCTTACCTTTACTGTAGATGAGCTTACCATTTTACCTTTACTGTAGATGAGCTTACCCTCTTACCGTTACTGTAGATGAGCTTACCCTCTTACCTTTACTGTAGATTAGCTTACCCTCTTACCTTTACTGTAGATAAGCTTACCTTCTTACCTTTAATGTAGATGAGCTTACCCTCTTACCTTTACTGTAGATGAGCTTACCCTCTTACCTTTACTGTAGATGAGCTTACCCTCTTACCTTTACTGTAGATGAGGTTACCCTCTTACCTTTACTGTAGATGAGCTTACCCTCTTAAACTTTGCTGTAGATGAGCTTACCCTCTTACCTTTACTGTAGATGAGCTTACCCTCTTACCTTTACTGTAGATGAGCTTACCCTCTTACCTTTACTGTAGATGAGCTTACCCTCTTACCTTTACTGTATATGAGCTTACCCTCTTACCTTTACTGTAGATGAGCTTACCCTCTTACCTTTACTGTAGATGAGCTTACCCTCTTACCTTTACTGTAGATGAGCTTACCCTCTTACCTTTACTGTAGATGAGGTTACCCTATTAAAGGTGTGGTGACGTTTCTTTTGCGGTTGAGTGTATGTAACCCCGGACAGCGTACAGACAATAGGCAACAACATACAAAGCTGTTTTCATCATCCTCTCCAGTACAAGAAGCCAGAGGAATCTGAAATCTTTGACTCCTCAGTCATGGGATTATAAATGGTAGATTTTGGTGCCACGACCTAACACTTATTTAATTTTTCATCTCGAGAATAAAAACCCCTTAAAATTATAAAATGTAGATTTGGTAAGTATATGGTCCCAATACGGGCAACATAGGCCACAGCAAAAAAAAACATGTTTATGTTCCCAAATAGGACATTCCGGAGGAATATTTTTCATATTCCCATCAGTTTCTCCGTCGATCTGTTTGTCCGTGGGCGGGTAGCGGAATGGTAAGCCCGTTCAGCTTCAGATCATGAGGTTCGGGCTTCGAATCCCGCCAGGGCCTCGGCAACTTTGTCCGCTGTAGAGAATATTTCTATATACAGTAAGGTTTGGGTGCAATGCTACAGTGAATATCAGCGCAGTACCATAAATGGTTCGCTAGTTCAAGCCGATGCATATCCACAGTGGTATTGCAGGCTTTCTCACTACAATAATACCAATAGGCATGATATAAGTGAAATAATCTTGAAAGCAGCGTAAAACCAAACCTCACCTCACGCGTTTGTCCGAAAAACTTGAACATTTGCCATAATGTTTGATAAGTCAATGACAGGCCTTTCATACTTGACATGTGTACATTTATTATTTTGAACTTGGTACAGAAAGAGGTTTTCGAAAAGTGTAACCTTAGTTATAACCTTTGATTGTGATGGCCAGTGATAGTCCTTCAATTTTGGCTTGTTATCTTGGCCTTGGAACAGAAGTTGTTCCTAAACCCCCAATTTTGGCCATAATTTTGATTTTGATATTTTTATTAATCAGTGAAGGGCCTTTCATACTTAATATGTTCATCCCTTGTGATGAGAATTTTACAATAAGGCGTTCATTTTGTTATATTATGACCTTGACCTTGGCGCGTGAAGTTTTTAAAAAAAAACAACGTTATCCTTGACCATAACCATTGATCATTCAGTGATAGTTAACAATTAACACTTTATCGGATCATTCACATTCACGTTTTTGACCTTGTGAATATATTGATATATTCATCAAAACCGTGTTTATGTTAAGGGGCATCACTGTTTAACAAACATGTCTTCTTCTCCAGGTCGAAGAAAGTTGAAATTTTACGAACACATTCCTGGGCTAATTGGGACTAACATTTACAATGTGTTTCTCCATTTGTCATATGTGTGTTGATATAAACTACACGGCTTCAACAGACAGTAAAATATGTTTATGATTAAAAATTAACGTTAAATACCACCCTTGGTTCGCTTATTCCAGCCGATGCATATCCACAATGGTGTTGCGGGCTTTCTCACTACAATAACACAATTATCTTGAATCAGGTATGGTATCTAGCTAACTTACTTTTAGCTGATAGCACATGATATAGCAGTACATGATATAGCAGTACATGATATAGCAGTACATGATAGAGCAGTATATGATATAGCAGTACATGATATAGCAGTACATGATATAGCAGTACATGATAAAGCAGTACATAAAACAGCAGTACATGATACAGCAGTACATGATATAGCAGTACATGATATAGCCGTACATGATATAGCAGTACATGATATGGCAGTACATGATATAGCAGTACATGATATAGCAGTACATGATATAGCAGTACATGATATAGCAGTACATGATATAGCAGTACATGATATAGCAGTACATGATATAGCCGTACATGATATAGCAGTACCTGATATAGCAGTACATGATATAGCAGTACATGATATAGCAGTACATGATATAGCAGTACATGATATAGCAGTACATGATATAGCCGTACATGATATAGCAGTACATGATATAGCAGTACATGATATAGCAGTACATGATATAGCAGTACATGATATAGCCGTACATGATATAGCAGTATCTGATATAGCAGTACATGATACAGCAGTACATGATATAGCAGTACATGATATAGCAGTACATGATATAGCAGTACATGATATAGCAGTACATGATATAGCAGTACATGATATAGCAGTACATGATATAGCAGTACATGATATAGCAGTACATGCTAAGTAATCAGTGCCAATCATACAGAACACATGGTATACTCCCCAGAGATATATATTCAATAAACTGTTTTGGCATTATTAATATTAATAATGACATAGATACTTTGATACTTAGAAGATGTCTGTCTATCCCTGACAAATACTAATGCCAATCATGCATAGCAAATGCCAAATGATATATCAGTTAATGCGAAACTCTAAGTGACTATCATACAGAACACATGGTATACTCCCCAGAGAGTTGATACGAAAAGCACTGGTCTATCCACTGCGTGGAAGTTTCATAACATTACAGGGTTTAAATAAATGAAAATTTGTGGTTTTAAATCCTCTATCTCTCTTATGAAACAAAATATAATTGCAGTTATTGCTTGGCAAGTTCTCAGTCAAACGTTTCTGAAGATCAATAATTCAAGATGGTGTCCAAGGTTGCTCAACGTGGCACCTCAATCGTCAAATAACGTCATAATGCGTTCATGCAGAAACGTAGATGTGATTTTATACTAATGAACATATGAAATAAGGGGATTCGAGATAAATTAATTAATAGCTAATTAGCTAACTAAATGTGTCCTTTGTATGACATAGTTGTATCGAAGTTTTTGTGAAATGTACAACTTGTTTTCCTTTTGATTTTTTATGCTGTTTTAAGCGTTTATGTGTTAGTATTCTAATGATAAACTTCAATAGAACAATGCAAATAATGTATTATCTTTCAACGCACAATGAAATATTATCAAATGTAAAGTGTCTTTCGTTTTATTCAAAGTAATATGAAACCTAGTCTCGGTATAGAGATTACTACACGAGGCAGTGTGTCACATGACTCTAATAAAAAACGAGTTCGAATTCGTCTTTGTAGTGCAGTGATATCATATTTTACATCGGCTACCGTTTACATTTCAAAGACCTTAGCCTTTGACCGTAAAGGGTTTTTCTAATTACCATATTTCCTTCGAATATGTCTGTTGTAAATAACACAAATGAACTGTTTTCGGTTTTTGTCTCTGATGTGCTCTTGTTTATTTATCAGCATGTTTATGATCAATTGTTTTCACAATATCAAATATATTATTTCGTAAGAGAAAACAGTTATCTTGCGTTTCTGTTTCCACAATAGCATTATGACGTGTCATTGGAAAATGTCACCTTTTAACGGCGTCTGGCTGATTGCACAACTAGATTCAAATGCATGCAATCAGGACCACAGGGGCTTGTATAGCTGAAAACAAACAGTTCCTAGGTCCAATACTTCAATACGATACACCCTATACTAATTAATATTTATTAGTATAGGGTATATGGTGTATCATATTGGAGTCCAATACTTCAATACGATACACCCTATACTAATAAATCTTTATTAGTATAGGGTATATGGTGTATCATATTGGAGTCCAATACTTCAATACGATACACCCTATACTAATAAATCTTTATTAGTATAGGGTATAGGGTGTATCATATTGGAGTCCAATACTTCAATACGATACACCCTATACTAATAAATCTTTATTAGTATAGGGTATATGGTGTATCATATTGGAGTCCAATACTTCAATACGATACACCCTATACTAATAAATCTTTATTAGTATAGGGTATAGGGTGTATCATATTGGAGTCCAATACTTCAATACGATACACCCTATACTAATAAATCTTTATTAGTATAGGGTATAGGGTGTATCATATTGAAGTCCAATACTTCAATACGATACACCCTATACTAATAAATCTTTATTAGTAGAGGGTATATGGTGTATCATATTGAAGTATTGGACCTAGTAACTGTTTGTTTTCAGCAATACAAACCCCTGTGATCAGGACACTCCATTTCTTGTCGAGCCCCTAGTGAAAAGGGAGAGGGAGTGGTGGTAGGGTAGTGACTCCAGGGTTTGACTTTTTGGGATCTTTTCTTAAATGAGGGGATCCCTCTGAACAGCAAGGAGCTGTAATTCGTCCTTCTTATCTTCTGAAAACTAGTGGATAACATGCTGCACATAAGAAATCCCACTTACAATAAGACATGTACCGATACATAACATTTTCATGGTGATATCTACCAGTTGTATGATTTAATATATTTACTTCAGACAACAGTTTTAGTAGGTATATGCCTGCTCATTCAGTCACATGCCAGTTACAAATGAAAGCTGTACCTTTCTGTACTTTCTGCGTCCTAGAGAATTGTATTGACTCGCATGTCACTTATCAGTGCTTGTTGTATAAAAAGTATCAGAATAGATTTTCTCACCAATGCTGAAAATAATTCCTGAATTCCTGAAAATTTTAAATCGTTAGAGTTTTTTTTGAGTAATTCAAAAATCATATTGACTCATATAAATTGATGCTTTATTTTGGTCGGTGAGCTGGTTGGTAATAGTTTGAAGAACATGTCATGTTCCTGCTTGTATTTATCAACAGAAACAAAGGCAGCCGTTGGCAATAAATACTACATCACATTTTAGTCGTTATGGCTATACTACATACAGAAAAATGAGAAAGAGAAGGAAAATAACGACGATGACGGTGACGACGACACCGTTTGTTTTTGTTAATGATGAGTATGACAACAATTATCACAATGATGATGAAGAGGACGATGGTGACCATAAGGATGACGATAACGACGACGACGATGGTGATGGAGAAGAAGTTGAATCATCTTATGTAAGTGGATTTACCCATTCAACCATTATGGTAGAAACTATACATGTGAATGTATGTGATAAACAAATCATAATATATGTACCCATGCAAGAACAATGTAGGTTCGGTAACTCTGTGGTAGTCTTTGACTACTCAAAATAGCAATAATGTCCACTAATGCATAATTTATTTCCCCGATGAATATTTCCCTCTTTTGAAAAATTCATTCTACGACGTCGTCATCCATCAATCTGACAGTCGATTACTGTGAACACGTTACTGCAGGGGATCGAAAACAGTGATCAAGCGTGATTTATTTCCCCGATGATTCGTTCCCTTTTTGAAAAATAAATAACAGGTTATTCATCAATCTGACAGTCGATTTTACTGATCGTGACAACAGGGGGCCGAAACAATGATCAAGCACCACGCTACATTGATTATTTTCATAAATAATTTATCTATGACACACGCAACAGAAACATAATAGCCATGAGGAGTGTAATTTCTGGTTGCCATGAGGAGGTAAAGTAAACATACGAACGGAACCATGACATATTCGGGTAGACGCATCAGAGTCCACTCACACGCGTCGAGACAGCTACCCGTACCGGGTAAGAAAAGAAGGCTTGACTGGCGGTTGAGTCACACATGGTGTAGCTACCCGCGAGATGGATCAATGGCTTCAAAGGAAGGTAAATGAGAGAGTATTACTTTTCTTCCAACAAATATATGTTAACTTCTATTAAACAGTGGTTAAATGTAAATACCATCACGTTTATTATTATTTTGATGGCACCGTTAAATATTGATATTTTGAATTTTTTAAAGAGGTAAAGATGGGATTTTTAAGAAAACAATATTTCCTGCTTGATTGCTGCTATTTTCCAATGAAATTGTTATGAGCAAATATGATGCACAAATTGTTGATGCATTGGTTAGTGGAAGAAAATAGGCTCGGAAATTACTTCAACCGTTTATAGTATTAGCAGTAGTGTTAGTAGAAGTATGAGGGGTAACGTTAGAAGAAGTGTAAGTAGTAGTGTTAGGATAGTGTTAGTAGTAGTGTTAGGATAGTGTCACTAGTAGTGTTAATGGTAGTGTTAGTAGTAGTGATTGGAAAGTGTTAGTAGTAGTGTTAATGGTAGTGTTAGTAGTAGTATCAGGAAAGTGTTAGTAGTAGTGTTATGAGTAGTGTTAACGGTAGTATTAGTAGTAGTGTTAGGATAGTGTCAGTAATAGTGTTAGTAGAAGTGTTACTAGTAGTATTAGTAGTAGTGTTAATGGTAGTGTTAGTAGTAGTGTCAGTAATAGTGTTAGTAGAAGTGTTACTAGTAGTGTTAGTAGAAGTATTAGTAGTAGTGTTAGTAGTAGTGTTAGGATAGTGTTAAGATAAGTGTTAGGATAGTGTTAGTAGTAGTGTCAGGAACAGTATTAGTAGAAGTGCTTGGATAGTGTTAAAATAAGTGTTAGGATTGTGTTAGTAATAGTGTCAGTGGTAGTGTCAGGATAGTGTTAGCAGAAAGTTAAAAGAAGTGTTATTTGTAGTCTGAGGATTATTAGTAGTGTTAGGATAATGTTAGTTGTTGTGTTAGGATAGAGTTAGTAGTAATGGTAGTGGTAGCAGTAGTAGTGTTGTTAGCAGTATTGTTAGTAGTAGTGACAGTAGTAGTGTTAGTAGTAGTGTTAGTTGGGGTAGTAGTGTTCGTGGTAGTGTTAGTATAGTAGCTGTAGTAGTGTTAGTAGTTTAATTATTAGTAGTAGTAGTGTTAGGATAGTGATATGTATTCAATGTTAATCGGAGATGCACCACAAAACTTTGGATAGTGTTAGAAGAAGTGTTATTTGTAGTGTATTGAGTATTATTATCAGTAGTGTTAGGACAGTGTTAGTATTTGTGTTAGGTTAGTGTTAATAATAGCGTTAGTGGTAGTGGTAGGATAGTGTTAGTAGTAGTGACAGCAGTAGTGTTATTAGTGGTAGTTATACTGTGTTAGTAGTAGTGTTAGTAGTGTTAGCAGTAGTGTTAGTTAGTAGTGAAAGTCGCAGTTTTAGTAGAAGTGTTAGTATTATTTTGGGTAGTAGTGTTCGTGGTAATGTTAGTATTGTATCAGTATTAGTGTTAATAGTTTAGTTAGAAGTCATAATGTTAGGACAGTGATATTTAGTATATGACGAGCAATGAAATACTGGGATTGATCAGTGAAATAAAATGTATATCAAGCTACAGTGAACATAACTTATATTTTCACTGCGACTAGTGACTGATATAATTTGACGTCATAAAACAATGGTCTGACGTGGCGAATTGGCTTATGACGTCACAGTGTTACTGTGGTAGCGGGCTGTTCCTAGCGGCCGTTCGGCGTGAAAACGACCCTTTTCGGACGTAATTACAAAGATAACCTCATATAATTAATAGAATATCCGTCAATTATTAACAAATACCATGTTTATCTCATCTCGTGAGGTAGAAAAGTTATGTATTATATATATATTATATATTATATGTATATATATACTTATATATATATCCTTTCTACCTCACTCGATGAGATAAACATGGTATTCGTCAAGAAAAGACAGATGTCCTCTATGTATTCTACGGTGACCCATAAAGTATTTTTTTTAATAGTTTATTGTATTTCTCTTATCGAAACCACAGAAAACTGTACTGAAAATACGGAAAACCTAGAATAAAACACGATAAACTTATATTGAAACACGAAAAACTCCAAATGAAACACAAAATACTGAAAATGAAACTGGAAAAACTCCAAATGAAACACGAAATACTAAAACTGACGGTGGCCCATAGGGGACATAAAGTATTTTTAAAATAGTTTCTTGTATTTCTCTCATCGAAACCAAAGAAAACTGTACTGAAAATACGGAAAACCTAGAATAAAACACGATAAACTCACATTGAAACACGAAAAACTCCAAATGAAACACGAAAAACTCCAAATGAAACACGAAATACTAAAAATGAAAAGTAAAAAACTGGTTCATGAAATTCTAAGAAACTACCTTCTCTGCCCAAAGGGACATCATAATACATTTTAAAAGACTTCTTTACAAATGATATTTTCTCGAAATTGCAAAGACAAAAAACTAGCTGAGGTGAAAACCCTTTCCACCGCAGTGCAAACCCTTTCCACCGCGGTGGAAACCCTTCTCACCGCGGTGAATACCCTTTCCACCGCGGTGCAAACCCTATCCACCTCGGTGCAAACCCTTCTCAACGCGGTGCAAACCCTTCTCATCACGGTGCAAACCCTTCTCACCGCGGTGGAAACCCTTCTCACCGCGGTGAAAACCCTTTCCACCGCGCGGTTGAAACTCTTTCATCCTGCACAAGTCATCAAATATAGAAAAACAAAGGGTGTAATCTTCTTAAAATGAATTGAAAATGATATAAAAGTAAAGTTACTTTGATTTTATTTTTATGGTTCCGATATAACTCAAAGGTTATTTTGGTTTATTTTAAATCTTCAAATGTATGGTATGTACGTGCAGACATATAAAATAAACAATATAATTGTGCACATTGTGTTTTAATTCAGCTGTGTGATTTTAGCTTTAATATATCAATATAATTGTTCACGTCATTGTAAAAATATGCCAGAGGTTTGTTCGGCCCCGAGCTTTGTATGCACCAAGTCAGCAGATTATAACGGTCCCACACCTTTATTTCGTACTTCATATATTACGGTTTTCAACTTGTTTTCATCATTATAAAGAGAAAATGATTGGCTCCAATTTTAATCACATACTTTCTTGCACACTTTTGAACCATGTGGTGAAGCTCCACCACGTTACATCATCGTATAAAGTGGAAGAGCGATAAAGCGATAAAAGTGATAACTCTATACATTAAGTGCGCATGTTTGAATCGAAGACGAAAATCACATGTCACATGTTGACCTTTATCTGTCGTAACAGTAAATACTGGACTCCGTTCCATAACAGCAAGCCCTTATAATCGCTCATTGATTGCTCAATGTAGCGTTCAAGTAGCGCTCAAGTAGCGCTAATTCTCTCTTGAACGACACGGTGCAAATTCCTCGAAGTTTGCGCGCCTTGCTACGTAGCGCTGCATTGAGCGATTACTTTGAAACCTCTCTTGAACACGGCCATGGTTTCATTCAATGTTGTTTTTCATTTGACTTGGCTTTTGGATTCACACAACATAATAATGATTTTGATAAATGACATGGTGTGTCTAAACCTGAACATAAATACTTCCTTAGATATACTTTGTGTGACTGAGTATAACATATTTGATTGAGCAAAACAAAGTTTATATAAATTTAAATCGGCTCACTCTGATTATTTTAGGTATTATACATTCATCAACATAATGTAAGCTACAAGTTTGGAAATCTATTGTAACAACACTGGTATATTATTTAGCCATTCACTAACAAATCAATGGAAAGAATTAAATAATCTATCATAATCAAAATAAAATATATTATTTTGTTTTACTGGATTACATTGTGCACATCAAATTGAAGCAGTGTGCGAAAAGATATATATAAAGATATATATAAAGATAAGATACTATTAGGCTATATCACAGTAGAATATTTGTGTGACATCGTGTATTAAAATATGCCACAGAAATAATTCTAAAGGTTCGATCCATGAAAAAACACATTTTGGGCAAATTTATTAAAAGTGTGAACTCCTTGCATCGCAATGAATCATTAGTTTGATGGTCATAATATGTACGCCTTCAGTGTATGGAGCTCAGTGTACAATCGAATACGTATTGGAGGTTACCAAATCGTCTCTTTCCAATTGAATCATTTAGAGCCCAAGATTGAGTAACTTGTTTTCTGCTTATCTCTATTGTAAACTATAAGCATAAGTAAAATGCTGTTATTCTGCTACAGTATAATACTCTTATCCACTATAGTGACATGTTGTTCATTTCTATAGTAACAATATCCACGTTCAACCCTTGCTACAATAGTTGGGTTAATTTCACTAAGACATAAAAACTGCGAACTCTCTGCATGGTCATGACTAATATGATGATAACAGGATGTACGTCTTCAGTGCATGGAGCTAAGTAGTGGAGGTTAGAAAATCGTCTCCTTAACACTTGAATGGTTCATTCAGCTAATATACATTTAAGGAACTAACTCTGTGACTTGTTCAAAATGTACACTTAATAAGTAAATGAACAACAACTTCAGCACTAGCCAGGGGCGGAGGGGTGGGTGTATAATATATTAATTCTAAACGTTGGTTTGGTGTGTCTAAACCTGTACGTAAATACTTCCTTAGACATACTTTATGTGACTGAGTACAATAGATTTGATTGAGCAAAGCAATTTTCATATAAATCGGCGCACTCTGATTACTTCTGATTTATATTCATTAACATAATTAAGATGCAGGTTCGGAAGTCTATGGTATCAACACTGGTATATTATTTAGCCATTCAATAACAAATTAAAGGAAAGAATAAAATCATAATCAAAATACTTTTTTTACTTGGTTATACTGTACACATCACATTGAAGCAGTGTGCGAAGAGTATACTATATAGCTATATCACAGTAGAATATTGTATTATATAAAGTGCCACGGAAATAGTTCTAAAGGGGAAAAACAGGTTTGGGGAAATTTACTAATATAGTGTGAACTCTGTGCATCGTCATGAATCAGTAGTATGATAGTAATAGGATGGACACCCTCAGTGTATGGAGCTTAGCTTACATTCGAATGAGTTAATGGAGCTTACAAAATCTTTCCTTTAAGACTTGAATGATTTTGCTAATATTTATTAAATTTGAACAATTATATTTTTGTAGATTATTATAGATGTTTACACCTAATTAGTTTATTAATAATATCACTGTGTAAGCGTAGTTTAGCAACAATTTAACACTGATGATAATTAATAAACATATTCCGATTTTTAGCTCTTCAGGCCTAAATGTTTGGGTGTGTGGTATAGTGGACAGGATGCATTGTATATTAATAAACTGATGTTTCATTCAAACATGTTATTCCTTTAAAGTATTAATGGTTTTGCTTGAGTTTCCGTTGGTGTTGATATTGTCATTGTCATTGGCTTTGGCGTTGGCGTTGGCGTTGGCGTTGGCGTCTGAGCATAACTCTAAAACTACTTTACAAATCCTCACCAAATTTGGTATACTGTCAATCGATTTCATGTAGATGTGCCTTTTAATGGTGGTACATTTCAATTTTGTCTGTGTCTATGGCAACAAGGAATGTTTACTTAGTTTACAGTTAAGTTATAATGTATTTTTTCTCTGATTTTCTCATGATTTGAGATTATGCGTTCCCCATTTTCATTCGATAGGATTCACTTACTGTCAGCATTTGTTCAATCATCATTATATGTCATCATGGTGAATGATAGGAACTGATTGAGGGAATAACACAACTAAAAGAATTTACCTTTCTGCATTTTGGTTTTTACACACTCTGCTAAACAATCACGACAACGCATAGCAAATCTGCTAAAATATACATGTTTAGATATGGGAGCAGCTTAGTTAAGCTTGTTAAAATGTGAAAATTTTAGCTCTCTGTATCAAATAGTTTTGAAGAAGAAGTCTTTTAAAGATTTAAGGATGGACCCCCTGTCACATCCATTTTCGATATGGGGTCAGGAACAAAAAATAAAATAAAATTTTATCTATAATAAAACTTTTAATCCGAAAAATGTCATCTTCCTATGTCAGCTGGTTCCGGAGAAGAAGTCGTTTAAAGGTTCTCTTAATAATGCCTGCCACGCCCATATTTCACGGGTGGCGAAATTCAAATGAACAAACTTGATCCCCTATATGCAGTTCTTCCCCACAAAATGCCAGCGTTGGGGATGCTGCGGTTCAGGAGGAAAAGTCGAAAGTAAGAAAAGTTTATGGTCGGACGACTGAGGGACGGACGCCGCACAACGGGCCATGCCATAAGGCCATCTTGCCTTCCAGGCCTGATGAGCTAAAAATCCACGCCACTTACAAGAGAGATCTGCAAATATGATCGATAATCGATAACGTTAACACGCTGCAGGTGTTTATCCCCGTACACATAGATCCTTCCATAGACATACTTTAGATGTATCAGCCCTTTTTTACCATTGTTTTATTGAAAGCATATTAATGATTCATTTCCAATGGCGGCATGGTTCTTTGTCTCTTGTAAATACTTATTTCGCTTAGAAAAAGTTCTTCTCACGCCCTTAAAATAGCATGAGTACCATTTGTGTGATGATAATAAGATGTGCGCCTTCAGTGTACGTAGGCTACAATCGGTTAAGTAATTTGAGGTTAAGAAATATTTTCTAAACCACTTAATTGACTTTATTCTGCTAACATTAATGAAACTGTAAGTTTACTCGTTCAAATAATATGTACACTATATGTATGACGAGGCACACATTGTGTTTCAAGATACTCATTTGGTGTAAATACGTGCTGAATGCGATATATGCTGATTTCAGTTCAAATAATTTCACTTAACTAACAATTCAGCCCCTATCGCCCATTATATATGATTACTAGTTTCAAATGAAAAACGAGCAACATCCGAAACCGAATTTTCACGTCTCATTTACATGCACAGATGACCCAGTAATCATTCTCAACCAAAATTTGTCCTATCGTCTGTTGTAAAGGTGTCGCCTCAGGAAGTCGACCATTTGAATTTACTAAAATCTCAGGAGGTCGATCCGCGGTAAGCTTTGAAGTTTGGGTGTTGTTATAATACGCGGGTAATCTTCTTAGCGGTGTTGTTACAACGTTGGTGGTTGATTGAATCATCGCACACTGAGTTCATATTCACTGAGATTAACATATGTTTATGAAGTGAACATATTCATACTATATACTCAATAATAAATTTAATAACAACAATGTGAACACATTTAACTAAATAAGGATATATATTGTGAGGAAACATGACGGTATTCATTCGTTTTCGAAATGGCTAATGCTCAACTTGAACATAAGTTCATTCCAACATCTCGTGGTGGTCGTTACGTATGCGTTGGTGGATTCAAGTACAGAGTCAACAAAAGGAAACGAGACTCCTGGATTTCCTGGAAATGTACAGAGAAGGGACAGACAGACAGACAAGTGTTTATTAGGGATGTAATTCAACAGCATCAACTGTGAATGATATTGTCACCATGGTGAAAAATTACCACACTCATCCGAATGTCCAAATCGACATTAACGTAAAAAGAAATACTAATTTTGAGTTTGATATTCCATTTATTTGGCTCTATTGACCATTACTATCAACTTTTAATATATTCTCTGTAAAATTTAACTCTAATATCTATCTATAATGTGTAACATTTGTTTTTTAGGTGAAGGAATCCCTTGAAGTTGAACAATGCATGTGTATTATGTACTTGAATGAACCATTTGATTGTAAAAAGTCTATGAATAAAGATTGTGTGAATACCTGATGATGATCAAGTGATCAAATCAAACTGCATATGCATTATGTAGTTCCTTGTTCATTCTGATGAAAAATATATAAAATGAATGTGTATATATATATAATATGCGTATATATGTATATGTATTTTAATACAATCCAATAACAAATATATAATACTATATAACTCTTTATTTTATGTTTCAATGTATATGCTATGTGAAGTAAAACACTATTTACGTGGCATGTTTTCTCATTAGGCGTGCTCTCATCCGCATAATCCGGATTATCATCTTCTTACAACATGTCGACGCGTCTTTGTCTTTATAATCCAACTTAAATTGCTGAAACATCCACAGCCTCAGGACATCAACCTTTTTTCTTCACTGATCCGTGAATACGCGACTGATGGTCGACTTCCTGAGGCCAAACCGTTGTAAATAAGTTTCCAAAATGACAGACAGACAGACAGACAATAGTTTATTAACGTCTCACTTCTGTACATAGCTAAAAGACATTTACATTTGTACACTTAATACATGCTAAAACATGTACAGAACCATTCAAAACAGAATTATGAGAGACAGACATTTAAAATAAGCTTTAACTATATATATAACAATTCTTTTCTACGTTGTAAAATTAAAAAGCAGATTTTGGCTGTATTAAAACATATATCAGAATTGGTAAATATAAAATACATTTTTTCCAGATCTGATTCATATAAAAAGTTCGGGTTTAAAGAAATACACTGGTTAAAAAGAGATTGTCTCAAGTCATCATACAATACACAGTGAAGCAAAACATGCAATTCATCTTCAACCTCGTTAACACAATTAAAACATTTTCTATTTTCCAGTAAAACATTTTCATAACGGCCAGTCTCTACCCTTATGGGAGCAACACCACATCGAAATTTTGATAAGGCCGACCTATAGTGTCTTGGCATGTACTGGACAATATAATTTTCTGTATAAAAGTTACACTTAAAATGCTTATATAGTCTAAGTTTATTCATACCAGTTTTCCCTTTCTCTCTATTTAACAATGAACTCCAAGAGGTAAAAAACTCACTCATAACTTTATCTTCAACAAGTGTACATAAAACAGATTTGTTGATCTTAACAGGTGCGTCTAAAAAGTAATGTAAATCAAGGGAGGAAAACTTTTTTTTAGTCTAAATACCAATTCTTCACACCCCTCAATCCATATCTATCCGCCCATATAAACACAGCTTTATTTAATCTATGTTCCATATTATAAAAACGACACCATTGTCTGGAAATACATGACCATTGTTTAACAATAGGTGGAACCCATCCCATATCCCCGTTAATTGCAACATTAGGGGCGTACTTTCCAAGTCCCATAAAAAAACGAATGGCCCTGTGATGCACTGCATTTACTGCAGATACATCGTATGCACCCCAAATAGCTGCCCCATAGCTTAAGACAGACCAGACCATGCTGTCATACAATTTTGTGTAAGTACTGAAATGCATCCCCCCAACATTTTTAAACTTAGATATTAAAAGGCCTAAAGCCCTATTAGCTGATTTAGCGGCCGCCCGGGCCATAGCATTATAATCGACAAACTCAGTAAAAAGTACACCAAGGTAGTTATAACTGTTAACAATATCTAAAACATTTTCCCCAACAGAAAATACATGCTGCGTCCTTTGAACAGACGGATTTCTAAAATGTACAATCTTGGATTTTTCTGACTTTATTTCTAATTTATTTACACAACACCAATCATTCAAAATATTTAATAGCACGCTAAGATCGGCTTCACTTTCCGCAAGTAGGGCAAGATCATCTGCATATGCAAGTGCAGCTACATCGAGATTATCTATATTTACACCAAGGTTAAGACTATTCAGCTTATGTAACAAATCATCAATGAAAAGATTAAATAATAATGGTGATAGGAGGCATCCTTGCTTTAGTCCACGATTCACTGCAAACCAGGACGTTTTAAATCCATTTACTCTCACACAGCACTGAACGTCTTTGTACAAGGATTGTAGTGCAGTGAACATTTTACCTCCTACACCACTTGATGATACTCTTTTCCATAAAATATTCCTGTCTATACAGTCATACGCTTTTCCGAAGTCAATAAAGGCAACATACGTAGATTTTTTTTGGAGTTTACGTGTTTCTAAAATTGATGAAAGGGACTGCACATGATCAATAGTTGATCTCGTTTTTCTGAAACCGTTCTGAGAATCATGCAGCACATTGTTGGTTTCAGTCCATACTTGTAATCTCCTGTTAAAAACACTACAGTACAACTTGTATATCGAGGTTGTCAGAGTGATGCCTCGATACGCAAGGGGGTCTCTTGGGTCCATAGTAGAACACTTTGGAACTGGCGTTATGATCCCTTTGGGCCATATATTAGGTATCTGTCCAGTACTAAAACACACATTAAATACCTTGTGCAATGTCCTAATGACAGATTCAGTCTTCAGAAGCTCGACTGGAATATCGTCGATACCTGGTGTCTTTCCCGTGTTAGCAGCATCTACTGCAGTTTGAATCTCAAATAGGCTGATCCTATCATTAAACAGTACAAACTCCTTCGTGTCATCACTGCCTACATCGTAAACTGGCTTCTCTGATTCTTCCCCATTCAACAACTTGTTGAAGTCACTTCCCCATCTCTCTAGCACTGATTTCCTGTCTGTCAGAACTGAGCCGTTGTCAGCAACGACCTCCATCGGGATCGTCTTTTGTCGTTCAGTACCCACACCAATGCGTCCTATTTGCTTCCAGAAATCGTTGTTGCCAGTCGTACAAAGTTCGTCAAGTTTTTTCACAGTGTCCTTAACGTACGTACGTTTAGCTTGCTGAACGGCCTTGTCAAAGCGTCTTCGAAGCGTTACAAAACGTTGTTTTAAAAGCGACTTATCAAATCTAGTTTTACATGTACACCAGATTCGCTCAGCCTCGCACATCTCATTCCACAGAGTAGCAAGATCGGCAGTCCACCATGGTTTCTTACTCCTGCGTCTCTTATTGCTTCTTTGAGAGGTTAAGAGGTACGGCTTACATTTAAGCTTATAACTCATTTCAGTGTGAATGGATTCAATCAAGGCGTTTGATGCAAGGTTAAGGTCATCTTGAGTTGCTTCTGAAATTTCCAAGCGCAAGATTATGTCATTCAGCTCTCCAATGCAGTTAAGTGACGTCATGAAATTTTGGGGCACATCCGTACAATCATATTTGAGCACGCGTACTGGTTCGTCGTCATCACACACAATGTTCTCCGCATAACTTAAGTCACATGACCATCGCAGCAACGAATGGTCAAGCTTGGTTATCATGTGTCCATCTACCTTGTCGACAATATCCGCATTGTCCACTAGTACACCCGCTCTTATTACCTCAAACTTTGCCGAGTCAGAAACACATTCGTGTGGTATCAAACAATAATCCACGACAGATTGACCTCTGGATGAAATATATGTAAAGTCATTTTGTCCATTGCCTCTACCGTTAAGAATACAAAAATTGCAGTCGATTAAAAAGTCTATAAAACGTCGACCGTGTGCATTACATGTGAAATAAATCACCTCTCTTTCTCGTATAAAGTCGATGCCTTCGATAAAATCTGGTAGATCACCACACCTACTATTAAAATCGCCGCATATATACAAGAGTTTTCCATTTCTCTGGAATTCAATCATCTGTGATAGTAATGTGTCATAAAATTCCTCCGCACATATGTTTCTGGTAGAGTGTTCCGGTGGCAGGTAGCAAACACATATATAGTATATCAACTCTGGACAACATTTATCAGTCAGCTGAATCCATTGAATCCCTTCATGTGTGATATCTATCACATGTGACTGAATGACGGGCGTCACTCACGGTGCATTGTCACTACTTTTACCTTTACAAAATTACATTGTCACGTTAATGAATCGATAAGCATTAACATTTTCAGCAACAACACTACATGTACTTCAGGATGCAAATTGCTCGAGGAATTTAGTAAAACAGAGAAGGAAAATGTGATTCACAACTGTTGTCAAATGCTGCATGGTGTGTAAAGCTATGTTGCAATAAACATAAGAATCTTAGTATAACTTTGGATAACGACCATGGTTTCTATTGGTTCTCTCAGGTCAAGATGTTGAACCACTCATTCTTACTGTGCAAAATACACACCGTTATACGGATTGCAATCCGGGAGAGCCACATATAAGAAAATAAGGTTAAATACAGCTTAGCGTTCCCGGCAATGAGAAAGTTTTGTGATCGTATTAATGTGGCTCTCCCGGCAATGGTCGGGAGTGCTGGTAAATGTTAAATTACGGAATATAATAAACTATTATTTTTTTTGCAGTCTTTTACTTTGTATTACCATATTGTATAGGAAGGCACAGGACAGGAGAGTTTCATATTTAATTGATGTTTTCCCCCTATACTTGGCCATAGCAACATATTTTATTTTATGTAATGTACACGTATGTGTGTCATGTTTAGTATGTTGTATAGTCAGATGTAATTTTACTGGACATTGCTGAAAGTCATCATTTTAATGCTAACGACTTCAGAATGGTGACACATATAAAGTTGAAAAGTCGTGATTTTTTTAAATCGAGACCTAAAGAAAAACTATTACGACACTTTATTTAAAATTAAACAAACAAGATTCGCTCCGTATTCAGTTTAAAATAAGCTCATTATCTACCAATGGGTGGCGCTAATTTGATAAACGGTAATCATCCCACAATCAATCGTGGCTTTCGCGGCAACAGGGAGTTTACATGACGTGTGGCCCTCGCGACAATCTGTAGTTATCTAGTGTGGCTTTCCCTAGCAGACAACATTTCTAAGTAGCCAAACTTTTGATCAGGCCCAACTCAATGCAACTCAATGTCAATCTTAAGAAAAGCGAGATACACGTACATAACGTACAATGAACCTAATATAAGGACACTATATTACGAGATTATATAGACAGTTGAAGTACACTCAACATTTGCATTATTATGAGCATTTATTGAGTTTACACCTTGAATATGTAGGTTTCTTGTGCAAGCTATACTAGGTAGATGAATTGTAATCTCAACAAGGAAACGTACATACTATATATATATACTGAACAGCAAAAATAAACACCAGTCCACTGAAACAATTTCGTAATAACTGATAACGCTGTATTGAGCATCTGAGCATTCAAATTGCGTTGTGATGTTAATAACGTGATGGACAGCATGCAGACATAACGATAAGTCAACACTTGTGTAGAACTTCTGCATAGCATTATCTTGTGCCATAGTCATTCTTTGGGAAAATAGCCACATTTCTTTTCAGATGATAAGGGGCCCACTGTGCTTTTAGCAATTGGAACTTGTGCAAACACTCCCATGAATTTGTTCGATGCAAAACCCCTGTCTTTGCTGATTTTGATTTGACGTTATGGCGTCATTTTGAATTTCATTAAGAATGGTTATATGGGTCTCAGTTTGGTAAAACTTCAAGGTATTGCATTTCTTGTCGGTACCAAGGTGTTTCACGAGCACATTTACAGTCATTGGAAACTGTACAGCAGTCGGCCAATATCCCAGTTTCCAAAACAATTTCACGTTTATTTTGCAAAGCAATTGACTTCTTAAACATTGAGGCTAGAGCCGCAAGTTTGGGTCCTTTTCACAGAGCAAGTCTCGGATAACAGCACGAATAATTAAATTTTTCCCAGGCAGATCTAGATCTTGTTACTATGACAACATGTGACGTGCATTTTCGCGAACTGATACCATTTGACTTTGCAATGGTAATCATCTATACTCTACATAGCTCCACATTTTATCTGACATTTGATATGACAAACCTTGGGCTGATATACAAACAAAAACTATAATCATTTAAACTCGCGTTTCTTTTGCTGTTCAGTTCAGTTCATATCAGTAGATATGTAGTATGCAGTTTGAATATGTATTTCACATACTTATAAATTCGATTTTAATGATATGGTGATTACCAACCCACATCTGACTGTTTGTTTATTAAAGGTAAGTTTCCAAACTTACATTTAACCAATCAACCCGCATCTTTGTGCAGTTTTCTATCATAAATCGCGACTTTCACCTTCATAATATCACTTTACTAAATGATCTAGCCTTAAATTGATAATATTCATCAGCGATCAATCCGTACTTTTCGATGAAATAACTCCATTTATTGATTTTGACATAATGTGACTCCAACAACATTCTCAATGGGTTTTAAAAGGGACAATAGTGCTTCATCAAGAAGTATTGACTGTTATTGAAAAAAATAAAAAAAATAAAAAGCGCCAATCACAAAATGATATTAATAAAGAGAATTAGTTTGTTATAATAATTGACAGTCAATGTCCGCAATTATCATTGTCACCAAAAATATAATAAAATCCTTTTTCAAGACAAAAATAATTGTTGAATCATGATGATACGGGAAAATTACCAACGCTCGGATAACCCAATGTACATGGGAATTGAAACACGTTTGACAGAAAAGTTAGCAAAGAATAGAAGCTGTTCGTCCTGTACATTTGTCCCTTAATTTTCCTATTCAATGCGTTATTTTGAATAATTATTTTCCTAAAAAGAGCTTTCGGTTATTGAATTATATTTCTAAAACAAAGCACTGCATACGATCCACTCTCTGGTTGTTCCATATTAATCAATTTGCAAATTGATGTGTTTTGATTGAAGTATTGAAGACAAGCACTACCGCCAGAGTTTACACGTCTCATATTTATCAAGTACATATACTTTTCACTTTCGGAGTGAGTGATACCATATTGATGATACTATGTCGACATGCCCTTTTAAAAGGGAAGGAATCATAGAGCAATGGAATACATAAATAAGCAGTTTTGCTTGAATGCGTGTAAAATAAGTGATAAAAACATAGGGTCTAATTTACCATCCGTAAAACATATTGTGCAAGCCCGAATTACCTTGTTTCGACGACATATCATAATCTATTAGTCAACGACTGCGTTTGTATGTCACTCGAATAATGGTAATGAATATCATTTATAACATGCAAAATGGAATATATGTTTTAAATGATTGAGCGGTACAGTCTGAGTTGAGGTTTGTTAGTTCATGTGGATCAAGATCTTACTACATACTATATGCTATATACTTCGATATTTGAACACATCAAAATAGCATATTCAGATAGATCGTTAATTATTGTAGAGTCTTTTCAAAATAAGCAAAGAAGTGGCGAAGTAGTGAAGACGCGAAATGACTTGAACATCTAAATTTAGTAAAAATTATTCTATATATTCGGGTGTTTAAAGGTTGCTTTAAAAGAACAAATGCAGACAATGTCTTGGTTTTGCCACATAAACCCAAAAACATATTCATAGAGATAATATTACTGAAATTTAGAGCCCAACATTGAAAACCTTTTTTCGGCTAATTTTAAATGAAAACTATAAGTATAAGTAAGCTGCTATTATTCTACTAGTATAATAATGTTATCCGCTGCTGAATTATATTTACATATTGCTTAGTTCTAAATTAACAATATCCACCCCTACAATATTGGGGTTACTTCTAATCAGACATAACATTGACTAAAAACTGCGAACTCTGTGTATGGTCATGACTCATTAATGTGATGATAATAATATGTACGTCTTCCGTGCATGGAGCTTACATGTAGCTTACATTCGGATATGTATTGTCAGTTACACAATCGTCTAATACTTGTTCATATAAAATTGTGTTGTTATGGGTCACATTTGCCAAATGTTATAAATTGTGTCATTTTATCGAGAAGTACTGACTGTTGCCATTTTGATGACATTCGACTCGGTATACCGATATTATAAAGGTAAACGTAGGGATTTCTGATAAAAAAAAACCGGATAATATGCCACGTCAATTGGTCAAACGTTATTCTGGAAATTTATTTACAACAGACAAATAGACAACTTTGGGTTAATATTGTTTAATAGGTCTTATAACTGCTGTGTTCGTAACGTGTACGGGGACGTGTATATATAGTTTTTACACATGTATAACGAGGCTGCTCGATTTTAATTTGAAACTAATAATTATTATACATTTGGCAATACGGGATGGGTATGCAAGCTGAGTGAAATTATTTGAACTGAAATCAGCACATATCGTATGTTGGCACGTATTAAAACCAAATACAATTTTATGAAACACAATGGATGCATCTTTAATTAGTAGATGAACAATAACTGCAGCACTAGCCAGGGGCGGATACAGGATTTTCGTTTCGGGGAAGGGTAACATATTATGTAAACTCACGTGCAAAAGAAACGTCCCCATACAAAATGCAAGATATTTCAATCGACGGGCGATAAATGCGACTGAAACAGCGTTACATCAATATTAAATATAAATTTTCGAAACATTATCTATTCATAATCTGAGAAACACAAGTTTTAAGAAATGGTCGTTTTGGAATATCCTTAACTAGACGAGATAGAAGCCTCAAGAAGCCAGGTATGGCTTGTTTTGTGACGTCCTACAGTAATGACGCGTCAACAAATTTAATCGAAGAAGGTTATTTATGTCGAGGATATCTTTAATTAATTAGATTTCTACTTTTTCAATGTTTTAAACTTAAATACCAAATATTGTGGGCCAAAAACATCTTTAAAAAGCGGTTTTAGCACCCCATGTGTATTTGAACAGATGTAAAAAGCATACTCTGATTTATTACCTACGGGGGCAATCATATCGGGGTTCATATTTTTCATACGATGCCCTAGGGCAACATATCACTTTGCCATGGTGACGTGACGTCATAAACAATGCTATGACGTCACGTTTCGTCTATGACGTTGCGTTCTAAATGCGTGACGGCGGGTCAGCCTATGGTTGAAAGTGGATTTTAGCGTGTTTTCGTTAATTTTACGACTGCGGTAATAAACAGAATATTATATTCGTGTCTATGCCATACTATGTTTACGACACTCGTGCCTGAATATCGGTATATCCCTCGCTCTCGCTCGGGAAATACTAATATTCAGGCACTCGTGTCGTAAACATAGTATGACATAGACACTCATATAATATCCTCTATGTATGAAATTGTGGCTACCAAATACATTCAAAATCTACTTTCTCCAACATCAATATTTCATTTTATACTGTTTTCAAAATGTGGGGACGTTTCTTTTGCACGTGAGTATAAGATGACCACGGCAATAAAACACAGGCGGTCAATGAGGCAATAAAACATGCTCGTGTTATTAGACGTCAGTTAGAGCGTCGCTTAGCAAATGACGTCATATTTTACGTCATTTTGATTGTTCAATGCTTGTGAATGAGTTCTATGACGTGAGGCTGCGCCCTTCGTGTTTTATGCTCCCTGCTATGTTTTATTCAACGATAAAGCACTCCAACTCGTCTTCTATTTCTTAAATATACATAAGGAATAGGAGGTTGAGAGTGATTGGAAGGCAAGTGAATGTTTTTGAACTTCATGTACATGAAATGAGTTAGACAGAAATAATTACATAGTATAAATAAAGTATACAATAATATGAAATGTAAGTATTGAATATAGCGAGAAACTAATTGTACGATTACGTCAGTAAATGGAGATAAGCATGATGAATGAAAGAAAGAAAGAGGAATGTTCAGAGAGGGACCCTTTTGTTGATATTACCACGGTGTACAGAGACGAAGAAAAAACAACTCATGTATATATAGTTCCTCCAAGTTTCTTCTCATGTTTACCCATATACTTCTTGCTTCACAACGACATTAAACGTAATGTCGCAACGTTGCCTACGGAGAACGAAAAGGTCCATTAAAATGTGTCTTCATCACCTCAGCATCAAGAATACCAATCAATAAATTAAATTTGTTCGTGTATTTGGACAGCAAATCGCCTAATTTCATTTTTTAAATGTTAGACAGCTAACCAATTAAATCTTACTGAGCAAAATACACATATTTTAAGTAGCCTTAAAGGTCAAGTATTATCATTTGTTTAGAATAGTTATGTGCATGCCATTAAAAAGTTTAACTGTAAGAACAATAAATAAAATCATAACATTTGAAAAAATGTTCTCCGCTCTCCAAAATTCTTAACTTTCTCTTATACGAAAGAGGTACAGTGTCGGGACAAAGCGATAAAGCGATAAACCAATAGACTGATAGACCGATGAAGCGATATACATGTAGCTGCGCGACAAAGCAATATGGCATTTATCGCTTTGTCGTGCGGCAATATCACCATATCTCTTTGTTGTGCGGCCTTATCGCCTTGCCATTTCGCTTTGTCGTCTTACCATATCGCTTTGTCGTTTTTGCTATATCGCTTTGTCGTGTTGCTATATCGCGTTTTCGTGTGTCCATATTGCTTTGTCGTGTTGCCATATGGCTTTATCGTTTTATCGCGTTGTTAGAGGGGCCCTCTCGGCCATCATAGATACACTCTTGAATTGCTCCTTTCTGCTCACATACATATAGTTTCATTCAGTAACGAGGCCACCAGCATAGTATAATAGGATACATTTTCATGAATTTTGAGGACATTGCAGTTGTTTTCTTCATGGCAAGAAAAATTATTTCGCTGAAGAGTAAACTGCATCAGGATTACGTGATAAATTTTTCATAAAATTGAATTTCAGTCCAATATTTAGGTAAAGCGGTTCGTGAAACATTGCAAAATGGATAAATCATGATAAATAAACTGTATTGCCAATTTTTTCGTCATCGTGTCAACTTGCGAAGGCTGTACGTTTACCGTTGAAATCACTTGTGTGTTTTCCGAACATTGATATAGTCGAAAATCTCCTCTTCTGTACAGATAGCACATGGTCGGCTATGTCTATCTCATCGAGGAAGGTAGAGGTAGATATTTCAGAGTGATGTATATAAACTTTTCTACCTCACTGAATGAGATAAACATGGTATTTGTCAAGAAAAGATAGATATACTCTATTTCTGACTCAATGCATTGGATAATACAAAGTGTTCAACGTCTTTCATATCTTTAGAGTCCAATGTTTCTACCTTCTTCTATCATTATGTCGTGGTTTGAACATCTAAAGTTTGTTAAAGCAATTCTGTACATTGCGATGTTTGCAATGGACAAGTATTTCTTCTTTCAGGGACATTTAGAAGTTGGTAAGATGACGGAGAACGGATTTACATCTTCTTTATTGCAGGCATGTGGCCTTTCAGTGTAGATTCCTCATTTGCTTGATAACGGTGTTAGAATCTACACAGAAACGTCGCACGCCTGCAATAAAGAAGTTGGATACCCATAGAACTCGTTCTCGGACAAGTATTGTTCATAGCCAAAACAACTTTTTCATTTCTATACAATTGAAAATAAAACAGTTCGCAACCACTTTTGATTATCAATACATGTACATATACATTCAGGGTTCAGATAAGTATGTTGATTCAGGTGTATTTCCCTCATCCAATATTAAATTGAAGTGTTAAATAATAAATGAAAAACATGTGGGAGTATTTCATCACCTTCAAGATTTTGGTTTGCGAGTCAATTTACTCTCCATCTGCTTTATTAATGATATGAACAGTAAAATGTAATTATAGTAACGTTGTTTATGGGCTTGTTGTGAAAGAAAGTGTTCTCCGAACTTGGATATAGTTGTAAATATTCCCTATCTCTCCTTTAAGGTCGCTTTAAAAGAACTAATACAGCCAACATCCTGATTTTGCCACATATACCCATAACTTTATTCATAAAGAAGATTCTTGACATTTAGAGCCCATCATTGAATACCTATTCCCACTTATCTACTTTGAATTATAAGCATTTCTTTTTACAACGAAATAAAACATTTGAAAAGCGGCCGATGGTTCAGAAGATATGGAGTAAGGTGAAATAAGGTGTGGTACCGTTATAACTTGTCGACTTTTTTGCCAATTTTTGCGTCGAAGGGATTGTTAAAACAATGATTATTTAGCTTAAAACACACAGCTGAAATAAATGAAATGCAAAATAATCTCGTTTGTTTCTTGTACATACATTTGTTTTAAAATAGACCGATAAGAATATGTGAGTTATATTGGAAACATAGAACGAAATCAAAATATTTTTCTTTTGATATCAATTTCAATTTCTTTTTATAAGATTCAAATCTTTGTTACCTTAATATTCTATATTTGATTACTATGCAAGATGAGAGAGTTTCAACCTTGCGGTGAATAGGGTTTCCACCGCGCGGTGGAAAGGGTTTACACCGCGGTGAGAAGGGTTTGCACCGCAGTTTGCAATTTTGAGAACATGCCATTTGTAAAGAACTCTTTTAAAATTTATTATGATGTCCCTTTGGGCAGAGAAGGAAGTTTCTTAGAATTTAATGAACCAGTGTGAACGTGTTTCATTTGGAGTAGTTTCATTTTGAGTATTTTGTGTTTCATTTTGAGTTTTTCGTGTTTCAATTTGAGTTTATCGTGTTTTATTCTAGGTTTTCCGTATTTTCAGTACAGTTTTCTGTGTTTTCGATGAGAGAAATGCAATAAACTATTAAAAAAATACTTTATGTCCCCTATCGGCCACCGTAGTATTCACTGTAAATCGGATATTCACATAAAAACTTCGGATAGTGTTAGAAGAAGTGTTAGGATAAGTAAGTAAACTCACGTGCAAAAGAAACGTCCCCACATTTTGAAAACAGTATAAAATGAAATATTGATGTTGTAGAAAGTAGATTTTGAATGTATTTGGTAGCCACATATATATGTATTCGCAATTTCATACATCAGAGTATGCTTTTTACATCTGTTCAAATACACATGGGGTGCTAAAATCGCTTTTTAAAGATGTTTTTGGCCCACAATATTTGGTATTTAAGTTTAAAACATTGAAAAAGTAGAAATCTAATTAATTAAAGATATCCTCGACATAAATAACCATCTTTGATTAAATTTGTTGACGCGTCATTACTGTAGGACGTCACAAAACAAGCCAAAACTGGCTTTTTGAGGCTTCTATCTCGTCTAGTTAAGGAGATTCCAAAACGACCATTTCTTAAAACTTGTGTTTCTCATAATATGAGTTATGAATAGATAATGTTTTGAAAATTCATATCTAGTATTGTTGGGTTCTGATGACATGATTTAACGCATTTATCGCCCGTCGATTGAAATATATTGTATTTTGTATGGGGACGTTTCTTTTGCAGTTTAGTAGTGTTAGTGGTAGTGTCAGGATAGTGGTAGTAGTGTTAGTGGTAGTGTCAGGATAGTGTTAGTAGTAGATTTAGTAGTGTTAGTAGTAGTGACAGTAGTAGTGTTAGTAGAAGTGTTAGTCTTACAGTCCCGTACACCCTGTCAAAACACTGTGTAACTAACTATGAGTTCGACTTGCACAGCTGTGAGTTCGACTGTCATAGATGTGAGTTCGACTGTTGCTGATTTGAGTTCGACTGGTATTGATGTGAGGTCAACTGGCAGTGGTGTGAATTCGACTGGCAGTGGTGTGAGTTCGACTGTCGTATCGTGATTTCGACTGTCATATCGTGATTTCGACTGTCATATGTGTGATTTCGATTGTCATTGGTTTGATAACGACTAGTATTGATGTAAGTTCGACTTGCATAGGTGCGAGTTCGACTGACAGGGTGTGGATTCGTCTGACAGTGGTGTGAGTTTGACAGGAAGTAATGTGAGTTCAATTGGCACTGATGTGAGTTCGACTGGTAGTGGTGTGAGTTCGCCTGATAGTGATGTGAAAACGACTAGCAGTTGTTTGAATTTAACTGGACTGGCATTCGTATGTGTTCTACTAGTAGTAGTGAGTGATATACTGGCATTCGTGTGATACTGCGTGTCTGCTTCCTTATCCATCTTAAAGGCGCTTTTTTGCATATAATGTTTTCTCAAATTTGTCATTTATTATTAAAGGTAATACAATTTACTTGTATAATAACGGTGCAACATATAAAGCGACAGTGTATGGAACTCTTCAGTATGAAAGGTAAATGTGTAGGTCTCATGAGAATTTGAGAGTTCAGATAGCAAGATGGTTGACCATTCCAGCATTATAACATATTTGAAACTCTACTCTGAGTGTTAAGGTATCGCTACATCAGTCCGATCACTTGAACTACCTTTGAGCGAACATTTTAATGTGAACACATTAAAATTGCTGCTCGATTGGAAATGAACTCACATGGCTTAACTAAGCATGAACATTCGTTTCAGATCTATATTATTAATTCAGTACTAGTAGTATGATTTAGCCATTGGTAATAACAATTTGTGAGAGCACTTCATTTCAGTATGAAATGCTACATCACTTTTAAGATTCGAGTAGCAGAGGCTGTGACTTTGAAACAGTTATAAAGGGTGTTTATTGGTTGAGTTGGCATATATCAAGTGGAATCCTCGTCATATTTGAATATGCTTGAATCAAATCGAAAAGTGATATGGTCGGGGTTTGTGGGTCTTTAAGATTCGAGGTCTTTAAGATTCGAGTACGAGAGGCTATGAGCAATTAGGAATGTTTAAGTTACATTTCGACCCTCTTGTTTCAGAACAATGTGATGCCTGTAAGCGAGTTGTAAACCTCTACCGCAAACACTCAAAAGAACCAAATTCCTTCATAGTCCATGTAGACTCTTCCTTGTTTGAGACAGTAAAGAAAGAGGACGGAGGGACATCCAAGGCGGGAAAGGGAAAGTCAAAAGAAAAGAAACGTGTTCGGGACAAGTTGTCAGAAAGAGCATCTGCTCTACGTAACACTAACGGTGGATCCATACTTGTACATCTTTCTGGACATCAGAAGGAAGATCGATACCTTGGATTCTTCGACGCGTTCGTGACAGACTCTCTCACTTACCTCATAGAAGACGGGAAACTCTATGTGGACACCTATAGCCGGTTTTGGCTTGATACTCTGGAGGGCTTCGAGACAGTGGATGGATTTGTATGTATCAATGTCGATAAAAATAATGGTGTTTCGATTGTAGATTTCCGATCCAAGATAAGAAACGACTTTGAAAATACCAACCCCTCACCATTGAATATTTTGACTCATCTAAGGTCTTTCGAGCCATCAGCGGAAGACAGGAAGACAAGTGACAACACAAGCACAACATCAACTGAGACAACATCAGGCGGAGGTAAAACACCAGAAACAAAAGACCTGAGATTAATAGACGATAAAGCTAAAAACAAGAAGCCAACAGTGAAACATGTACCCATCATCCGTGGCATAAAGGAGTCAGATCTTCAAGAATGTAGAAATGTTGAATTCAAATCTGTGTCTAAATGTAAAAAAATAAGCGATCAGAAAAACGTCTCAGCTTTTGTAGACTTTGTCTGGTCTGACCTCAAACTGAAACACAACATTGTGTCCATGTCCAAGGTAGATGATGGTGGGTCTTATTATGTTGGAATCGCAGAGAAATTTTGTGATGGAACACGTTGCAATATAAAACCTGATCTTGAAGGCTTTAGACTATGTGAGTCCCAGGAAGAGTATACCGCAAGAATACTGGACAAGCTACGTTCAGGAATGATAGCTCTGAATCATAATCTCACATTTGCTGATGTACCAGAAGATCTCATAACAATCACTTTTCATGATTATCCAAACAAACCCAATGCCATTCTTGAGATTTCCATAAGAAAATTTGAAGGTCTCGTGTTCTATGACAAAGAAGGGCCACTTGCCTACATCATTAAAGATGGCGAAATTCAACGAATGTTAAAAGAGGAAGTATTAGACAGAGCTTTGCGACTCTACAAGATAAAGAACGGTTTTTCAGTAACGGACTAAATGGTGACATCCTATATGTACTAATGATAATTGATTTATAAAGTAAAGGGAAAACTTCATGAACAATGAAAATTGACAATAGGTGTACGAAGGACAAGGGTGATGAGTGATACACGTTGACTGGAAAATCGTTCCTAAAAGGATAGGGAGAAAACTCGTACATTCGGACAGGATTTTGATTAACAAAGTAAGGGAAATGATCGAAACAAAGAATAAGCAAATATATGTTTGAGAAATAAAAGTACATATAGATATTCAATAAAATTGTATTGAAGGAATATACATATGATCGATATATTAGTGTGTATTAAACTTAGAATACAATTGTTTTGCCATATGAAGTAGCATTTGTAAGGAAACTACATGCTGTTTTATGGATTTCATTTTAGTTTTGACATTTCCATAATGCACTTGATATTTTACAGCAATAATGATCAGCGATTCCTCAGATGATAGCATCAGCTCTCTGGATGAAAAGGTCACATGTATTCTGCGCAGTTCCTCTTCAAGTTCCGAGGAATCTGGTATGTCAATTAGTTTTGTGAAGGGTGCTAAAAACAATTTTTCAATTTTGTCATATCCACTTAGTTCGCAGTTCAAATAGGAAAGGTTAATATCAGCATTATTTACTGCAGACATTTAAAGTAGGCATTCGTCAGATAACATCATACGAAATCAGGAAGGAAACAGTAATGGTCAATAAAGACATATATTTCATGAATAAGCTGTTAATAAGAATGAAGAGTGCAAGTAAACGACAACACCTTCTTAACATATGTTGGTATAATGCACACGGCATTCAAAACAATACCATCGATACGTTTAAGCCAGAGAAGCAAATGAACTTAGAAGTAAAAACACTTTGATTCAACTTCAACTTCATTTCTATTAAAAATGGTTTTACCCGTTCACATATTGCAGCCGATGGTATTCCGGAAGGAAGGGATGTCAGTGTGGGATCAGAACACCATGATGTATTGGAGCGATTGAAGACTCTTTATATTGAAGGCACGGACAAGGTGTATTTCTCAACTTCACTGATGAAGGACTTGGGGATTAGATGTAGAAGTGAAGTCCGACTCGCGCTTCTATGTGACGTGTGCATTGTGTCCCGAACAAGACCAGTTACCTTGCTATCGTTTGTCAAGGACACTGAACATGAGGATGTAATCATAAAGTACAATACGAAAGTGGCAAGGTACCTCGTGTCTAAAGTCCGGGAGCGCTTATACGGGAGCTTCAGTTTGGTATCCGGTGTTATAGACCCACGGTCCTGCAAGAGTGAGAAGGAATTTACAGAAGTAATACAGAAGTTTGATAAAGATGCGAAGCTATGCTCATTACCGAAGTGGTTACTCATGAACAATGACAGATATGAACAATTGGTGGGATTCCTTGATAGTCTCAATTTTCCAGACTTTGAGAAGGAAGTTAAACCAGACTTTGAATTTGAAAGCGGGACTAGAAATCCAAACCCCACTTCTGGGAAGGAAAGAAGTTCAGAGCTATTTGAACCAGAGACAGAACCCTTGCAACAGCCGTCACGAAGAAGTCTTCGCCAAAGATATAAAAAGCGAAGTTGTCCAGAAAAGAATTTCACAAATACTGCAAAGAAACCACGGATGAGTGGTATTAGATGCAAACAACATTCAAAATATCTTATTTCTGCGTCTGGTGTTAAAAATAGGTTTTAGTCTGCAGCCACCACGCACTGTGTTACAAGGTGCTCCATTGGTAAACTTTAGACAATACACACATTAAAGTCATTGAAGACTCGTAACTTAAGTTTTGGATGACAACGTTATTGTCCATTTTTCACGTGAGTGTTATGTATATCTGAAAGTACTTTGCCCATTTTTACAACAAGACAGGGAAATTTCATTCCTACAAAATGACGATTATCACAATCAGTGTAGCTTTTCTCGAAACGTTAGTAACTCTACTAACTTCACCCAATTCTTAATACATGAACTTGATCAAAGTTAAACATTCCTAAGGTTACCAACGTTTCGGGAATAAAGTCCTGAACTTTATATTTTGATTTATATCAACTGGTTAGTTTACATTTCATATTTAGATGTCACTATATTTATCCTACCTTACTGTACCCCACATTCAACTCGATGAAGGAGTAAAAATACACTCTAAAACGTCTTATATGCTCAGCATAATTATATATCTCACTTTGTTGTACCCCACATTCCACCTGATGAAGGAGCAAGCATACACTACAAAAAGTCTTATATGCTCAGCATAACTATATATTTTACTTTGTTGTACCCCACATTCCACCCGATGAAGGAGTAAGCATACACTCCAAAACGTCTTATATGCTCAGCATAACTATATATTTTACTTTGTTGTACCCCCGGGGGCGGGAGAGCGCAGTGGTTAGCGCGTTCGGCTTTGGATCAAGAGGTCCGGGGTTCGAATCCCGCCAGAGGCACGGCAACTTTGTCTGCAGTAGAGAAATGTTCTACACGCAGTAAGGTTTGGGTGCAATGCTACACTGAATTTCAGCGTAGTTCCACCCATGGTTCGCTAGTTCCAGCCGTTGCTCGCAGGTTTCACCGCAATGCATAGCCACATGGCGTTGCGGGCTTTCTCCCTGCCATAATACTGGCAGCCGCGATATAAGTGAAATACTCTTGAAAGCGGCGTTAAACACCAACTCACTCACCCTTGCTGTACCCAACATGCCACCCGATGAAGGAGTAAGCATACACTCCAAAACGTATTATATGCTCAGCATAATTATATATCTTACTTTGTTGTACCCCACATTCCACCCGATGAAGGAGTAAGCATACACTCCAAAACGTCTTATATGCTCAGCATAATTATATATCTCACTTTGTTGTACCCCACATTCCACCTGATGAAGGAGTAAGCATACACTCCAAAACGTCTTATATGCTTAGCATAATTATATATCTTACTTTGTTGTACCCACATTCCATCCGATGAAGGAGTAAGCATACACTCCGAAACGTCTTATATGCTCAGCATAATTATATATCTCACTTTGTTGTACCCCACATTCCACCTGATGAAGGAGTAAGCATACACTCCAAAACGTCTTATATGCTCAGCATAATTATATATCTAACTTTGTTGTACCCCACATTCCACCCGATGAAGGAGTAAGCATACACTCCAAAACGCCTTATATGCTCAGCATAACTATATATTTTACTTTGTTGTACCCCCGGGGGCGGGATAGCGCAGTGGTTAGCGCATTCGGCTTTGGATCAAGAGGTCATTGAAGACTGTAGGAAACACAAACAGATATACATGGGTCAATTGTACAACAGACATGAGTGTTGTTTGTACAGTATGCATGTAATTATACAGATTGTTATGTCAAATGCTGCTCTGTTTGATATCTAATATATTTTTGACATCGTGTCGCAATCAAAATCTCACCCTTGTTTCCTCTGATATCAAGTATATCAACATGATCTGAATTAACATACAAATGAGGCTTTCTTGGGTGATATTTATTTACAATCCTAAATTATTCTTCAACATCTATTAACACCGGGTATAATTAAAGCATATTCAAGGCAGAACTAGAATTATAGCATTGTTCTGTCATCAACTTCGTGGCCTTGTGGCAATATAATCTCTAGCCAAAGTGATGTCAAAGAATTTCCAGGTAATGAGATGGTAAAAGATGATGAAATAGCAATGGTATGTGACTGTAGCGAGTTATGTAATATATTTATTTAACTAAAGCAACATCTAATGTTGGAGCAGGTCTTGGATGACAGAATTATTGTTCTTTTATCACGTGTGTGTGTGTTATGTATATCTGTAAGTTCTTTGCCCATATGTACAACACAGGGAATTCTAAATGAAAAAATGAACTACAATCAAACTTAAAGGCACTACGTCACGCCAATTGTTTTAAAATATAAATAATACACGGATAATACACATCTCTCGATATTACAAACGATCTACCCTCAGGTAATGTATTATATTAGTTATCTGGAAAATATGTACGTATTCAGGTTTTAAAGTTAACTTTAAAATACCGAAAGTATTTAATGCAACGTTGCAATGCTTACACTGCGCATTTCAAACCGGTGAAGATACTTCTTAATGAAGACTGTCCAATCTTTGTTGTCAGTTAAGAGTATAAAGTATAAGTAAGAGAAATCCTAGTTCAGCCGTTGTCTACAATCTTCATTTCCCATTTTGCACATGAGCGACTCTTTCTACTAGTGATATCCCTGAGTGACTTCGGCCCTCTCAAATATTTAATTATTGACTGCAGGTCAATTGTAAAGAAAAATAAGTATTTTATTGCACCGAAAGCAATCTAAAGTGAGTTTATATGCCCTCGTATGACCTAAAATAGTTTATTTGAATGCGAAAAGCGTGCACTTGTGCCTTTAACAAGGTCACCAACGTTTAAAGATTACCGTCCAAGAAGTTTATATTTTAATGTTTGTACATACATGTTTATCAACTATTTAGTTCACATCCATATTTTAGATGTCACTTTATATATACATAGCTGCATCCACAAAGTTTGTTCACCTACTTGTGTACTTATTAGCGCTTTGAGCATATGCCTTATCCTTTTAGCGCTATTTAAGTTGCCATTATTAACTCCTCTAGACGTACATGTATGTTTCGAAGATCTATTTTTCTTATCCGAGTTTTCCTTATTATTATTATTATCTGTTGAGTGTCAAGAAGTAACGGCTTAGCTGATTTTCATGATCTTTAAAGGGATGATAGCCTGTTACCAGAACTGGTGCACCTCGAAGCCCGATGTTTGATTTTCGACTTCTTTCGTGAATTATCTGGTTTTGAACTTAACATTTCAAACCTCAATAGCTCGAAAACCATGTAAGATATTTTCATAAAACTTTCACCAAAATATGGGCAGCAACATTCCCCATCGATTCGACCGTAATAATAGATTTTTTGCTATTTCGAAAACATTTTTTTTTATAGCTTTCGTGAGTTTGAGGATATGGGTCTTCAAAAATCTTCTTCTCAAATTCGGCAATACATAGAGCCTCATACAGTAGCTCACTTGAAAGCTAAATGTATGTTGTTTAAAGGAACCTCCCTAAACATTGATCTCTGTTAGCGGTTAACCAGCTATAGCCATTTTTAAAAGGATGATTTTGAAAATAGATTTTTTTAGGGCTCGCATTCAAAGGGGAATAACCTGCTACGGAAAATTCCGATTTGAATTCTGTTAGTTGCCATCTTTTCAAGGTACAGTCTGATTAAAACCGACGGTATTCCGCGGAAAAAATGTGCAAAATAGTGCATCTACCGGGATACGAACTCATATCGTTCGGAGATTTCCACGCCAAACCGTCTGGAAACAGTCAGTAGACTAGCGTGTTCGAGCGCAATTCAGGTAGCCAATCAAAAGATGCCCAACAAATGCTTTCGGTGCGAGAAGATAGGGGCAGGTAACTCCAAACAGCTATCCTTTGCTCTGTTCCGAATGCTTTCAAAACAGTGACCGTTTAAAAACTACGTTGTGATTGGTTAGCTATTTGACTGGGCTTTGGCTGTGCTAAACTGGTTCGGAACATGCGCCTATACGGGGTGACCTTGTGGCGATGAATATACAGAACCTGTTCGTATCCCGGTAGATATATTATTTTGCAAATTTTATTCCTCGGAACAAGGTCGATTTTAATCAGACTGTTCAAGGTATTTCAGGTTAACAATGCCTGGACAGGTCATTATCATATAAATGTTGATATTGACGGCACAATTTTGACATTTACAAACATAATTGAAGTTTTGTGATTTTGAGAATCTTTTAGAGGTATTTTCTTTGAACTGCTAAACTAATCATGCAACTGAAAATGTATTGACACCGACGGATGCCCAATTACAAGAACTACAACTTTTATGTGAACTCTTTCAACATCAAGTTGATAGCTTCAAACATCGCAAACGTTTTATAGGGATCCGACAATAAGCATTTTTAGTATTTTCTTGAAGATTCAGAACATATCGCGTTAATTATGTACATTTAAGTATGAAAAAATTAAAAAGTTTGTCTCAATCATGAGAAACATAACGTAGGGGTCGATGTGATTTTTCCATTTTCGAAGGGTTGTTTTCTTTGGAGAATTTTTGTTCGAAAACTACTGAAGATAGAGACATGTTTGATAGCTCATTTAAATCAGAGAAGCTGAATAATTACGGAAGTCTTGAAGACCTAAGTACTGCCGCGGCAGTCCTAGTTATTGTCATTATTACCTTAGTGCTAATATCCGAATATTTATACAGAATAATGATAATTGTCCGTGCAATTATCAATACTCTGCATACGTATATACTCTATCTTGTTATATCCCACATACCCTTCAACTGCATCTTGTAAATACATATTATTTTCTGCCATATGTTTTATGAAGTTTTATGTGTACTTTGGAGTTCCTTTGAACTTGTTGGCCAATCCGATTCATGTATGTATGTATCCGATACATGAATTAAATATGTTTCATATGAGGGATTAAAAGCATATACTTGTGACTTTTTACTGTGACGTGTTTCCTGTGACCTTTTTCTGCATTCCTCCAAAACGTCTCATATGTTTGCAATAAAGAGGTTGCAATCTTGATGATCTTGTTTTTTTGACAGTTGCCGTTTATGTTCTTGAAATATGATTCAGGATTATAACATGGTTATATCTATATATTCGAACCCGTGGTTTGGTAAGCTGTTGGTACAGTCAATGCTGGCGATAGTTGCCTTACTCTCAGGGCGTGGGTTCGAATCCCGCATAGGACTTGGTCCGAAAAAGTACAATAATTTGTACTATTGAAGGTAGTGTTATCCAAGATATAGCCATGTTATAAATCTTCACTATCTAAATGGCAAATATTTCTAATGATTCAGCATGCTGGTGGCATCAGTCGATACAGTGACCGTTAGTGACCTTGTGCTTGATTATGAGGGAATAAATTGTATGCCAAAGTTTGATTTCCTAAAAGTCTAGTGACATAATTTTATGTCAAAGTGTAGTAATAGTAACACCTCTTCCAACATCTAGATATGTGAGGAGGGATAAAAATGACCACACCAGGAGAAAACACATGTTTTTGTGATACTTGTTAAGTGTCTACATCGTTCATGTAGAATTATCAATAAATTTTTAATTTGCACCCTCCATTTATAAATGACACAAGTTGAAGTACACAGTATATGATGTTGTATTACTTTCAGCATACGTATGCAGAATTATTAAGCTGTTGGCGACGTTTCGACATGGAATCTATATGGATTAATCGAGCACACTATTTATAACAGTCTAAATAATGCGAATATTTCTCAATCGTAAGATGTTCCTATGCTTATGATATAGTATTGTCAACATGTTTCAGGCCCTTTACAGGTTACATGTAGTGCATTTTTTTACAAAAATGACAGAGTATTACCTCTACGTTCATTATATACTGAAGGCCAAAAAGAAATGTTAAACCTCTTTGAATTTGAATATCATAAAAAGTTACGTGTTCAGGGGAATTTGCTTTGCTGTGTTGTAACACTCCATCAGTTTAGTGTTTTGTGCTAAAATAGCAAACATGTAACGTTAATGGCAAATAAGTTATCGCCAGATCTTCATGGGATGGGTCAACTGTCCTATTTTCCTATTATTGCAAAATAACGAGTCTCCTATTTCTTATATAAGATTCCCTTAAATAGTTACTAGCTTTTCTATAAAAACCGTGGGGATAGTATGTTCTTTGTACAAACTATATTTTGAAAATATTAATCCCCCTCATCTTTCTAAAATAAGCTGTATCCGCCCCCGTTGACGATTTTCACTACATAAACAACACTAACCCTCTCAAAGTGTATACCTTTCGAACATATGGCATCGTTCGAGTCTCCAGTCCTCTTGATTGGCCTATCCCATCGAGCCAACATTTTCATCAAGGCATGTTTTCTACTGCGGCATTAATAGAACATTCAAGAAGGTTTTCTGAGTAAGAACTTATTTAATTTGAAAATACACGATACTTCGGAGTATACACTCACTCCTTTGTCGGCTGAAAGGTAAAGGGTAAGGGGTATTAAAAATGCATGAGAATGGTATACAATGTGGATTTGTAATACAAACATGAGGGATGTGAATGCTTGATTGCTAAATAAGCAATGGTCTTTAGGCTTTATTGTGGTGCTCATTGGATGTAGGTAATACAAATTGGTAAAACGAGGAAGGCCAATTTGCTTTATTGAAATTGTAATAAACAATAAATACAGTTGAGTGGGTGTGAAATGCAAATGTCATGGTGAATAAGGGTAGAAGGAGAGGCCAATGGTTTATGCCGGTGACGTTGTTCAAAGTGTTTCTTACGTTCCAGGTGATAAAGGAGTATATACTCAGAAACATCATGTATTTTCACATTGAAGAAGTTATTAACAGAAAATCTTCATGTTCTTCATTTACTTTGATAAAACCACATGGGAGAATAAAACTGAATAATTAAATATATGTATGTTGTTGATAATACGTTTCTCTCTGAATATAGTCGCAAGCCACGATAAACGGATACAGCAATATAGGTAACGTCGTTGATCAATCAGACTGCGTCGTTGATAATAAATGTTTAAAGTAAAAAAATAAGCTTCAGGAAAATATGTTAAAGGGGCAGTAGCACGTTTTTTTGCTCAAATAAGTCGATGAAATGTATTTGAAAAATAATTTCACCAATCGTAAAACACCCTTCTCTCTTCAGAAAATCAAGTTAAAAATGAGTGTACATGGCTCAGTAAAGCCATGGGGATCGTTTTTGTCATTCGAAATAATAAAATGCAATTTTTGCTTTATATACGCAACACCGTTATCACTACTACGGAAAAGTGGTTTGTGTTATAGGATGTTTTACCCTCTATAGTTCATTTAAATGGCACAAACTATAATTATAAATAGGAAATTTGAAAAAATAAATTAAGCAAAAAACGTGCTACTGCCCCTTTTAAGGCATATAGGTATAAAAGTCCCTGAAGTAAATCAAATTATGGCCTACATGTAGGAACCATGAATAAAGTTATTTTCCTACAATATCATAATTTAACTTGTTTGTTTCCTGACTATCTTTTTTGAGTGATACATACATCAAATTTGGACAGACTTTATGTACAAATAAAGAAATGACAAAAAGTTTTATTGTTTCCCTTGTAAGTAATGTAATTCAAGCAATTTGTTTTATCTGAAATATGTTTAAAACAATATTATCCCAGAACACATTATCAGACGTACTTAGGGGACGTATAACATTACAGCTAGTTTTAACTAGATTGGTTTGAACACATATTGCCGAAGGGTGGTCTAAGGGAAGTAACTCTCATTTATTTCCAAACGAAAGTTGAGAATTCCAGGCAGTTGGCAAATCAAAATGAAAGGAGAAATCGGTCAACATAAAATGCTTATAACTTATTGATGGTCTATATTATCGAAATACTTCTGCTTTTCCCGTTTAGAGATTTCCACTCTCTGATGAGGTATTAAAGATGCATGATCAGGTTTGCATGATATTTAATTTGGTTCTAAAATGTACCATCTTACAATAGGTGCAGGTTTAGGTTATATCGTCTCACTCGACTTTCATATTCACCCCAAATGATTGATATATCAAATATATATGTTTCAATGAAAATAAAGGAACGGTATCATACATCTGTAGTAGCCGACAATTATGGCTCTATTGCACGTGTGTACACGTTATCAGACCTATTAAACGCTATAAAAGCAAATCTGTGTTCCTACACAGGGGCGTGTATCGCTTAGAAACAGCGTTTGAAAGACATATACCCATATAGACCCTACCCTATTACTATATAAAAGGAAAGGGATGCACAGGACAAAAATCCATTTGCCGCTTCCTTCCGGATTCTCCAAGATCCGCCAAAATTTGGGAGAATCGGGAAGGATCCGGCAAATGGATTCCACCACTTTTTGTCCTGTGATGTAACAATGAAACCACCCATACTCATTCAAAGTCATATTTAGCATCAACATTTTTTTTATGGCACAGTCGATACGAAAGCTGAATGATTTCCCCACAAAAAGAGCTATAAATGGTCACAATCGGATCATTATTTCAAATGATATATCGCTACCTCCAAATTTCCTCACTCACGAAAATCATCGAAAACTCACCTTTTAAAACCGTTTATTAATTCCAGCAATGTTGACAGCACCAATGAATCGGCAGATTCGAACCGCAGAGTTAAACTACATAAATGAAAAAAAATATTACAACACCTACATTTCATTTCTCCGACTGTACTACGACATTTTGTCTCAAATCATCGCCATTCAGCCATTCATGACCTTGACATTATATGGTCGAAAGCATGCTTGTGAATCTGATTAAATCATCGTAATTTCTTCGAACATTTTATTTTTTCTTTATGAGACCTGGGAGTTGGAAGATGTTGTAAACTGTTTTTCTAATATATATATATATATATATATATATATATATATATATATATATATATATATATATATATATATATATATATATATATATATATATATATATATATATATATATATATATATATATATTATATATATATATAAATCAGGGAGGGCTTTTCAAAAAGTCTACCAGCAGACACCAGTCGTAGATACATCATACACTGGTCCGCAGAGTTGCAGTATCTACTATCTACTCGCATACAGCTGTATATCGAAAATTGGATCACCTGTGTATTGCGGTGCAGATATCATGTAGATGTGGCATTTCTCTGAAGCATCGTATCAACGCGAAAATGTATTCAATGTATTTGTGATGAAATTGTTCTCATTTAGTCGATATGAACTTTTTTTATTTGAAGTTTAATGAAATTAGAATGTTCAAAATTTGACCCCTTCTTTCCATTTCAATTTGCCAAATTTCATAAACATGCACCAATATCGTGACATACACGTAGGTAAACTTTCAGTATGTAATTGAATATGTCAAAACTTTTTATAACAATATGTGTTTGTTAAACACGGATGCCCCCGGATATACCAAAGATATCGCAACGGTTAAAGTTTTCTGAAGATGCCCACTGTGGCAAGGTCAAGGTCACAAGGTCAAATTTGATGACCTCATCTGAAAGGTCTCATCACAAGGTATGCACATGCCAAGTATTAAAGCCATAGCTCTGAGCAATCCACAGTTATGGCCAAGGTTAAAGTTTTCTGAAAATGTCCACTGCGGCAAGGTCAAGGTCACAAGGTCAAATATGATGACCTCATCTGAAGGTCTCATCACAAGGTATCCACATGACAAGTATGAAAGCCCTAGCTCTGAGCAATCCAAAGTTATGGCCAAGGTTAAAGTTTTTGTGGACAAACACACAGACGGACGGACAGACAGACAGACATACGGACAGGTGAAAAACAATATACCCCCGGTAGCAAATAGCAATTCTTTAGGGAGGTGGAAGGTGGTTTCTCCAAAAAAGGTTCTCAATACGGACATCGAAATTGGCATGTATTTTTAAAACGAGCATTGTGCAATAAATAAATCCTTGAAACTGACTCCATCGGCGGTCTGACCTGACCTCGTCCTGCGGTCTCGGTCAGACTCCTCGGGAGTCAGGTCTCCAGTCCTTGCATTCACATAACGACCTCACCATGAGTAATTAAGTTTACATTACAATCGTTTCGTGTCATACGTCGAGTCATGTGACACACTGCCTCGTGTAGTAATCTCTATACCGAGACTAGGTTTCATATTACTTTGAAAGAAACGAGTGAGTGAGTGAGTGAGTTATTGTTTAACGCCACTTCGGCAGTATTGCAGCCATAAGCGACGATGAAAGAAACGAAATACACTTTACATTTAATAATATTTTATTGTGCGTTGAAAGATAATACATAATTTGCATTGTTCTATTAAAGTTTATCAGTAGAATACTAACACATAAAGACTTAGTGCAGCATAAAACAAATCAAAAGGAAATCAATTTGTACATTTCACAAAAACTTCGATACAACTATGTCATACAAAGGACACATTTAGTTAGCTAATACAAATATTTTATCCAAAATCCTCTTATTTCGTGAGCTCATTAGTACAAAATCACATCTACGTTTCTGCATGAACGCTGTCAGATGCCTTATGACGTCATTTGACGATTGATGTGCCACGTTGATCACCCTTGGACACCATCTTGAATTACTTAACTTCAGAAACGTTTGACTGATAATTTGCCAAGCAATAACTGCAAGTGTACCAAAGGTTTCAAAACGTTCTTATATTATTGATTTATATGAGGGAGATAGAGGATTTTGAACCAAATATGTTCATACACTTACGAGCAAAAGAAAGTATATCACTCAGTTGTATTTATCATATGTACAGTTTTCAAAGATGAATATCTCGAGTTTTCGACATGGTATTCAAAAACTGACTTGTTTGGTAAATTAGTCCAAAACATTAAATCACCTCTACACGGTTTTTAAAAAAAATATTAAAATTCAAAATTTAAATTTTGAAATTCCCCCAAATTAATTTTGATAAAACACAACTGTTCATCGACATGCAACACATACTCTGAGTGAAAATCAATTAATGTGCCTCTTCCTGCACACATTTACAACATTTTGAACATGGTAGGGGTCATGTTGGTGTAACTTTCATTTCTTACCCCTGTCTTCTTTACATAATGATATGTTATCTAAATAAAAAACAGTCACCAATTCAGTCATTCATACTACTGCAGAAAGGTGTTATTGTATCGTGCCATAATCAAATGCATCTCATTTCTTTAACATTTGAATTAATAGAAAACAAGTGAGTGTTATACTTTCTTTTTCCCGTAAGTTTAGTTTAAACATAAATAAAACCCTTAAAATGTTATGAAACGTCCATGCAGTTTGTTTGGAGTACAGACCAGCGCATTTGTTATCTCTAGAGAGTATACCATGTGCTCGCTATGATTGGCACTTAGAGTTTCACATTTACAGATGTACCATGCGTTCTGTATGATTGGCAGTGGTATTTGTCACGGATGTCGTCTATGTATATAAGTATTTATGTTATTTAGAAATAAAATGAATTTTCAACCACAATGAATCAAACCTGAAGATGACCCAAAGTGTCTTCTAGGCATTTTAACCAATTAGCATACATGACTACATTTCACAGAATGTGGGGACAAAGTGAGAAGTCTGTACATTCGAGTTCCCATTCCTTACTTTCAGGATTCGAGGTTCCTGCCATTCACTTCTTTTACACCTTCTCCCGTCTTTAGAATATTAAAGTACCACACAAAAGTTTGTTTAATATACATCACAAGGCAAGCTTTTAACTCCTAGTAACTGATTCAACATCAAATAAAATGAAAATATTGATTTTAAACGTTGCAATTTGTCATATTGACTGATATTGACCTGGCCTCTTTGACCGGGCCAATGGTTCCAGCATGAACAAAATCTTTAAAATTATATAATTTGATTGTTTTGGTAATTAACTGACTCAACGCAGGGTCATAATAAGGCAACATTGGTTGATTCATACATAAGACGTGAGACTAAAAAGCAAAAGCAGAATGAGGATAAAGTGAAAGTTGCTGCTGGCCTCACAAGTGACAAGTACTATTTTAACAAACTATCTAGATAAAATTAGCTGTCATGTTATACCGTGTTATGTCATGTTAAGTCCGTAATTACATCTAGCGAATTACTGTTATAGAGTCGGTGTCCAAAATTACATGAGTTTGGGACAGTGCTAACAATCGTCATCTAGAATGGAATCCGTAGCAAATGTTTAAAAACAATCTATACTTGGGAATGGGAATGAGAATACAGCTAGTTTTAACTAAATTAGATTGTCAAAATTCCATACCTCAGACAATTACTACCGTACTATCTTGATTGATTTATATGAATATATATTCAAGAATATGGATTGGGCCGTGATGCAACTATGTTCCATGGATGTGAAGTGATCTTTTTACAGTGCTAACTTAATTGACAATATACAAGTACAAGGACATATATTTAAAGGGGCTGTAGCACGTTTTTTTTGCTGAAATAAGTTGATGAAATGTATTTGAAAAATAAAGTCACTAATAGTAAACCACCCTTCTCTCTTCGGGAAATCAAGTTTAAAAATCATTGTACATGGTTCCGAAAAGCTATGGGAATCGTTTTTGTCATTCGAAATATTAAATCGGGTTCACAATAAAATGGCCGCCATGCAATTTTTGCTTTAAACGCAACATCGTTATTACCACTACGGATAGTTGGTTTGTTTAATAAGATGTTTTACCCTCTAAAGTAAATATAAATGACATAAACTATCATTATAAATGGAAAATTTGAAAAAATATCTTTTACCCTCTAAAGTAAATATAAATGACATAAACTATCATTATAAATGGGAAATTTGAAAAAATAAAATTTGCAAAAAACGTGCTACTGCCCTACTTTAAAACTCTATTCAAACATATGACTGGGGTGAAACTCAGTTTCGATTGAGTGAATCGCTCTACTTTTTACAGTTGACTTGATAAAAGGTATTACATGCACAGGGAAAGAGGTTTTAAATATATATTAACACATATGGATAGAGTGCAATTAAGTTTAAGAACGTGAAGCGCTCTCCTTTTTACATTGCTGACTCAATGGACTGTAATACATGGACAAGAACAAACATTTAAATATGTAGTAAAATATGGATGGGTGCAATTAAGTTTAAGAACGTGAAGCGCTCTCCTTTTTACATTGCTGACTCAATGGACTGTAATACATGCACAAGAACAAACATTTAAATATGTAGTAAAATATGGATGGGTGCAATTAAGTTTAAGAACGTGAAGCGCTCTCCTTTTTACATTGCTGACTCAATGGACTGTAATACATGGACAAGAACAAACATTTAAATATGTAGTAAAATATGGATGGGTGCAATTAAGTTTAAGAACGTGAAGCGCTCTCCTTTTTACATTGCTGACTCAATGGACTGTAATACATGGATAAGAACAAACATTTAAATATGTAGTAAAATATGGATGGGTGCAATTAAGTTTAAGAACGTGAAGCGCTCTCCTTTTTACATTGCTGACTCAATGGACTGTAATACATGGACAAGAACAAACATTTAAATATGTAGTAAAATATGGATGGGTGCAATTAAGTTTAAGAACGTGAAGCGCTCTCCTTTTTACATTGCTGACTCAATGGACTGTAATACATGGACAAGAACAAACATTTAAATATGTAGTAAAATATGGATGGGTGCAATTAAGTTTAAGAACGTGAAGCGCTCTCCTTTTTACATTGCTGACTCAATGGACTGTAATACATTGACAAGAACAAACATTTAAATATGTAGTAAAATATGGATGGGTGCAATTAAGTTTAAGAACGTGAAGCGCTCTCCTTTTTACATTGTTGACTCAATGGACTTTAATACATGGACAAGAACAAACATTTAAATATTTAGTCAAAAATATGGATAGAGTGCAATTAAGTTTAAGACATGAAGCGCTCTCCTTATTACATTGCTGACTCAATGGACTGTAATACATGGACAAGAACAAACATTTAAATATTTAGTCAAAAATATGGGTTGGGTACAATTAAGTTTCAAGTAATTGAAGAGCCTTCTTTTTTACATTGTTGACTTACTATTCCAGTGATCATGCCAGGTGTTGATCTCTGGACTCTTCACTTGTCAAATCAACACTCTCACCAACTGAGTTACAAAGAACCACGATTTCAGAACTGCATGGTTGTTTTCTGGGCTCCGTTCCATAACAGCGAGCGCTTATAATCGCTCATTGATTGCTTGATGTAGCGCTCAAGTAGCGCCCAAGTAGCTCATTCTCTCCTAAACGACTCGGTGCAAAACCTCAAAGTTCGCTTGCTTTGCTACGTAGCGCTACATTGAGCAATCGCGTTCAAGATATGTTTAAAAGTAATCGCTAATTGAGCGATTACTTTGAAACCTCTCTTGAACACGGCCCAGCTTTAAGCCTGTGTTATAAATGAAACGGGTAGCACGTGCAACTCCCATGTACGGAATGCGTTGCAAGCGTACAAATCACGTGCAGATCGCGTCTGTGCTCTTCTCGCATGACAACTGAACCTATAAGTAAATACCATTGAATCCGTGAGGATTTTGAAATATCAAATTACATCTGAAATATAGCCTCTGTTTTGATCCCTACTTAAAGATACTCTTAATTCGCAAACAAAGAGAGACACGCAAACGAATTTAGCCAATGAAGTTTAGTAATCAAGGATCCTTACTGTTAATGGCATGTTGTTATTATTATTATTCACACGATTTTGAGTGGGCCACTTTGACAAGAATTGCAGCTATTATAACCAAAACTTAACAGGTTGGTAGCCCTTACCATGAAGGCCCTAAACTGTTGGTCCTGCTATTACAGGTCCAGTTCGAATCTAATTAACGATTTTTAACATGGAACAAATTTTCAAAATGCATGTTAATACTTGAAACGTTTACAAAAAGATGTGAAAAAACCATAAACACAAAAAAGTAAATTATGACGAATTCGTAGGTCACGTGGTTCCGACGCCATATTGCTTTTAGTGTTTCTTTAAGATTTGTCGACCCCATGCATCTTTAAAACACATCTTCTCTCAAGATACTCATATTAAAAACTTGAAGTTGTCATATAAGGTAGATTAAGGTTTGAAGAATAAAAATTTGCAAATTTCATACGGTCGTGATACTTTTGTCATACAGAATACTTAAAATTAGTGATTTTTTTAAAAGTACAAACTTCAAAGGGACGTTTCCGTATCCGTCGAATTTCATGATTTTTTTCAGGAGAGATAGGCAATATTACGGGCTATTAATCAATAACAATAAGCCCTAAAACGCGCGATTTTGATGGGGTGTGTGTGATTTAAAATAACGACACTAACGGCATTACCTATACATATGTGTTATAGTTCATTTAAAATTAAATAAAGTCGTAAAATAGTTTTTGTATTATCTGCTCTTGGATATGATCCTTTAAATAATTTTTCGGCTTCATGTTCAAAGGGACATAATCTAATGTCAAAGTTATTTTTTGTAGTTTGTTCCCCGATATTTGCTCAACAATTTCATATGTAAAATTTGATAGTTTCGGAATTTAAACAAATTATTTTTAGTTTTTTTGAGGGGTATTTTCTTCGGATAATAACAGTTAAGCTTAAGAAATTGACAACACGGTCCCAATGCAAGGGATAACTCTTGCTAGTCTCCATTAATGACTGATTTAGGCATTGCAGTTTTTTCTTAAGACCTTTGTGCTTGGAAATCCGGGCCCACTACACATTTCAGGTGCAGCGATTCACTATATCGGCACACCAAACCGAGGGAAATACTGCAAGGCTTAAATCAGCCAGTAATACCCCCATTTCACTGAGCTACGACTTCCAAAAGTCTTCACGACTCTTCTCTCAACTTTTCGGCTACGACTTTGTCGGCATAAGGACAAATTTTGCTGAAATTGTCAAATTTGATATTTCTACATATTACTTACGACTTACTTACGAAGTAGTGAGGAGGAACTCCTGACCCGTTCACAACTAACTGCCAACTCTTTCCAGACACTAATCCGCCACCACGACCCTGACAAGGAATCATTCCCGACCCACTAATGACTAATAACAACTAGTTTACGACTCGTTCATGATCATGGCGACTCATCACTACCAAGATACAACTCACTAACGAGTCACATATATATGGACGTAAGGTATCTGCCTGCGAGTTTAAAAAATATCGTTTGGGCAAGCATATAACCGCCTCAAATAATCACCTCGGACGTGTGAATAACCCAAAAACCTACCTCAACTCATTCCCAAAACCGAGGTAAAGGTCGGTTATCCAGAAAATATTCGTCAGAACAGTGGAAATAATTGTCCCAGTTGGTGTAATGTTACGTATAATGAAGCTGTCGCTAAATGATGGTTTGATTTAATTCTTTGTTTTGTCATTAATAAATTTGATGACAGCCTAAAGTTTTTGGTACAATGTTGAAAATAAACTAGAAGAAACAAGAAACTGTGACATAACATAAATATGGAATTTACGTTAATGCTGCTTATATGATATAACACGGTAATATAACTTGATCATGCATGTGTTTGACATGCAATGAGACTCCCGCGTCAAGAAACGTCAATGCATGTAAAAGTCGGCAAGTGACTTGACAAAAGACATTAAACTGATTTCCGTAGACGTTCTCAGATCTTTGATCGAGCACTAACCAAAACATCAATTGTATATTACATCTTATTCAATGAGACTATGCCACGTTTGTCTCAAGATAATCGTTTACGTGCCCTTGGCATGTGAGAGACTTCATGTCATAGAATGCGGTAGCTCGACGTTTTGGTGTTCACACAAATCTGGCGGCTTCTCTGTTGAACTAGTACCAACAAATTGGCAATACAACGTGCAGGAAGAACAATTATATCAGGCTCGGTCCAAAACTGCAGCATTTGCTGCCCTCACAATTCCAAGAGTAAAGGCTTTTAGTGGAAGAACTGTCTGGAATCGTCTGCGAGATTGGAGCATCAGGCCACGAGGTCCAGCAATCCGTCCAGTTCTGTTGCAATATCAACAAGATGAACGTTTGTTGTGGCGTAGACAACATCTAGATGAGACAGGTACAGGAGAGACTTAGATAATGTTTTGTTCTCAGATGAATCTCGTTTTCATATTGACCTTTAAGTCTTATGTAACGTGCTTATCGACGCCCTGGCGAACGTTACCCTGATTTGTCCCTTCTGTAACACAATCGAGTTGGCGGTGTAAACGTTGTGATTTGGAGAGGCATTTCCGCTCATCACAAAACAGATGTGCTCGTCGTTGAAGGTAATCTAATGGGCACCGGGTACAGAGATTAGGTTTTACTGCGTCATGTGATACTCTTTCTTCAAAGACATGGGGTTCAGAGGGAATACCAGCATGACAATGCAAGGCGTTTTGTAAACGACTTCTTTGTGCAGCAGAACATCAAAACCCTCCTATGGTCGACTTTTCACCTATCTATTGAGAATGTTTGGGGTGGGATGGAGAGAAGATTGAGAGGACTTTAGCCTGTGACCTAGAACGACTTGAGGCAAACATTGGTTCATATTCAGAATGATATAATTCTACAAGCATTTTTCACTAACCCGATATCGCCCAGGAGGCGTAGATGTCAATCCTGTTTTGATGCTCACGGTGGCCACGCTCACAGGAAATTGAGGATACTCTACATCGGAATTATAAACAATGTATTTAAAAGTTTCCACACACCCTCTATACCAACAGGCTAAAGGCCCCTTTACACAGAGCCGCGTCCTTCGTACGACCATTGAGCGAACAAAAAATTGGACAGGACGCTCAATGGTCGGCTGATTTCGCGAAATCCCGTTTCTGTGTAAATGCTCCTGCGATCTTCGTGCGTCCTTTGTACGATCTAAAATGCAATTAACGGTAATTTCCATGACGATCTTTGAACGACCTGCACGTTTACGGAGCCTCCACACTGCCTTCGCTGGGCGTTCACTGTGCAACCCTAACAACATTTCAGCATCAAGGGCGATCCCCGTACAACCCGTCAGCCACCACTGTGCCTCCTCTGTGCCTCCTCTGTGCCTCCTCTGTGCCTTCGCTGTGCCACCATTGATGACTATAGCGATAGTTGGCCGACAATGCAGCAACACTTCTGCCCATTCTGCGATACCTGAACAATGCTTCAGTGATCCCTGGGAGCATTCGGCAACCTGTATAGACCCTAATAGACTAGGGTCTATAATAAGCTGCATTAGTCTCAATTGTTTCAGTCCCATTCCAACAGTAAAAAACAACCAACCAATGAGCTTTTGCAGCTGCAATAAATACAAATAAAAAAAAAAAAAATTTGCACAAGAATATGATAAAAAAAAATTAGTAGAAACTAAAGAAGTAAATATACAAAAATACATGAAATTATTAAATCCACGGGTAAACAAACGAATGAAGCAGGGCTTCATCATCCTCCAGAAGTCAAATGGGTTAAATTTAAGTTTATGAAACATTATCTGTTCATACTTCTGAAAATCATGCTTTGTAAAAACCAATCTTCTTAACGGGGAGATAAAAAAGTAAAAAGAGAGTAAAAGGGACTTTTTGGCTTGTTTTACGATGTCCTACCGTGACGATGCTTCAATGTTAGAGTTAAGAATTAAAGTTAGAGAGATACAACATCTTTTATTAATTAATTTTCGTTATTTCGTAATTTTGTAAAGAAAATTACCCAACATTCTGGACAAAAAAAGGTTATTCCAACACCCGTATGCGTTTGAATAAAGATCATGATAGAAGTATCAAACCCGAATGTAGAAATTGTGCGTACTTCTTTACAAAACTTGTTATTATCAAAGACATTTAAAATCGACTTTATCCGACAGCAGCATTCCGTTCTTATTGTTAAATATGTGATGGCGTTTCTTTACAAGTGAGTTTATACATCTTTATTTGCTTGACTTTTCTGTTGTCTTGCTCCTTTTTGGTGCCATAGTCTTATCAATGATTTGCTAACAGAAACAAGGAAACATGTGAGAATCGATAATCTATCTTTTGAGAATTTACGAAGACGCTCACAGAAGGCTGAGTGAATGCAGAAAGAAGGCACAACACTCGTCATGGTCGCACAAAGGTTGTCGTGGTCGCTGCATGAAGGCAGAACGGTCGTGATATAAAGGGCTCTGATTGTACAGAGGACGCAGTAGGAAGGCACACGGGTGGCAGAGGCATCGCCCAACGTTAGCGTATTTCTTACATAGCGATCATTGAGCGTCCTTTGCGACCTTAGAACGTCCATTGTACGACCTTTCTGACTCCTGGGAGCAACCGTTGAGCGACCAGAATCGACGGCGACCCCTCTGCGGAAGTTTTGAGCATGTTCAAAATTTGTTGGCGTCCTCCGCGTCCTTGGCGATTAATCGCGATGTCTCAACATCCCTTGTTCCACCTCCTCCCGACCTGAGCAACCATTCTGCCTCCCTTGAGCGTCCAACGGCGATCTGTTATGTTTTTTGGTCGCACAGATGACGCACAACGGTCTTTATGTCTGTGTAAAGGGGCCTTAAAGAAGCGACAACCGCCATGTTGGATTCGTTTTCGAAACTCTGACTCGACTATATTCGTTGCTCATATCTCAAATTATACCCATTGTCATCTGAAATAACTTACCGTCGATCCTTTATTCCGTTTCATCCTCAATTTCCTGTGGTCACGCTCGATACTGATTTATGAACATGAATTTGTGAAAATATCCTCAACAAGCAATTTATCCGTTACTGTCGACGTTTGCTGAGAATTGGTTGTTGTTGAAATAACATTTGACATTGACCTCGATCGAAAAGCTATTAGGTTATTGCATGAAACCATTTGCTTTGTATACTCACCAAATAAATACATCGCACAGTTACTTGTTTCTCCTGGTATATGTTTAAATTCACCAACAAGAATGTTATGCCATTAAAATAATCATTATTTCTATTGATGATGAATATTTAATTATATTTTATTTCAAACATAATTGATGATTACTTTAAAAAGTTTTATTTTGATTTTGAAAATAACGTTTTATTTGTATTTGACCCATATCTGTTAAAAATGCCCCACCTCCATATGTCACAACTGTGATAGGGTTCGACTGTAACACTATAAATCTTCGCAAGAGGAATTAATAACTACTGCCAATAGAACCCAAACAGGCAGATAGACATTTAAATCCAATATGTCAATGTGCTAAACTCACTTGCAAAAGAATTGCCGCTTTGGTTTCAACAAAGTAAAAACTGAACTACTGTTGTCGGATAAAGTGGATTTTTAAATTACATAGTGATAGGTTTTTGTGCAAAAGCACTCACAATTTCGTTCGTCCGGGTATTCTTTTATTGTTATGTCTGTTCAAATACACATGGGATGCTATAATCGCTTTTTCATAATGGATTTTTACCAGAATGTTTGACAAATATATTTTAAATATTATGAAATCCAGACAGACATTAAAGGTGTTGGCAACCCAATTTACCTCTTTAATTCAACTTTAATTCGTTGAACCATCGTATTTGTATGACGTCATTAAACAAGCCAAAAAGCGTTTTTTCACCGCCTTATAAAGGAGATTAAAACAACATGTTTTAGAAGGCATGTTTTTCAGAAAAGTGAACAGATAATGTTTCAAAAACTCCTATTTAATTCATGATTTCTGGAGAAGGAGATGACCCTGTTTTAGTCGTTTTTTTATAACCCGTTGAATTAAATATAATTAATTTTCACTGTTTGCGTTTCTTTTGCAAGGGAGTTTATTTTGTACGGTTTACTTTGTTGTCAGTTATGGCCAGTTACATGGTCGCATTTTCATTTCCGTCCTCTTGAGTGAGTATGTATATCCATGCCAATCTCTCCAAAATATGCCTTGATACCACTTGTCCCCGTATATACCGTTCAGGTTGGATGTACCGCAATGACTGTGCCACCATGCACCTCCTCGTGCTAATGCGCAGTTGCCGTTTCCTATATCATCATTGTCCCGATCCTTCGTGGTGAACTTCTTATTGTTGTGGGTGATTAACATATCCCCTGAAATAGGTATTGTACATGAAGAAAACAGGTAAACTTGTAATCATTCATAATGTGATGGAGAGGACATTCACAACGTTGTTTGATCGCACATGCTCAACTGCTTTAAGTAGAGTGTAATGTCCGAGTAAATAATGGAGGCGGGGCCGAGGCCCATTATTTTTAAGGTATGGAGAGTTACGAGGATATTACCCTACTTAAATTACACTCAAAGTATTGCTCTTTTATCAAAATTGCTTTAGAAAGTTAAAGAAATAAAAAAATTACTTAAAAAATATGATGTGATGTGTAACTCTCCATGACTGAAAAATAATGGAGTGATAGAACAATAGGATGACGCCACAAGTGTAATTAAACTTTGTATAGAAAACGTATCCTCTAGAAAAGTTGATGAACATAATAACAAAATATAGTCGCAACCGACGACAACATGATTTAGCCGATTCAATCTATGATTTATGTAATGTTTATTAACTTATTTCAGCATTTGTCACCATTCCCTCGAGTTTCTGCAAAAACGTCAAGGAAAGGAGACTTGAATAAAGTCATTTTCAAACAGTAGCTTACTGTACTTGTTTGTTTCATATTAATCTGTTACAGTTATACTGCAAATTGAATTATAATCAGTAAAGAAATATAGATTTTATGCCTTTTCTGTTTTCTGGATGAAAATCGTTAATATATAAATTACTCAATGTCCATTGCTGTATTCTATAATGGAACACAAGTAAACAGTTTCACCTGTAAACTTAAACATAAATTGCTCCAAATAATGCATCAAATTCCAAGTTAAGTCTTCAGGGTCAATACAGATGGTTAAAATACAATAGTGTTGTTTCATTAAGTTTCATTTGGCTATAATGCGTGCCAACATAACATACGTGCTGCGAATTAGCAAATTCAAGAATCACCCTTTAGTGGTCTAAGGGAAGCAACTGCAGGAAAATACAAAAAGTACAAATCGATCGAAGCTTCATAAAATCTATACAAACAAAGTTAAAAACCAACTTACAATGTTTGAAGCTCATTTGTATATCAATTATCGAACTAATGATCCGTTGTATAGTTAGTGTGATATATCTGTCTGATGAGGTATTAATCAACAGGCCATGATTTTCCATTGTTGAGTAATGACATGACAAAGACGCTACAACGCGAAAATGGAAAAGTCACCATAGTGTTCGGCAATGAAGTTAATGATGAATTAAATATGGAAATGAAGTGACAAAACATATTGTCGACCTAATGTAAGTTCTAGGAAGTAAATTCGTCCGTCCGTCCGTACGTACGTCACATTTCTTGTTCACGCGATATCTCATGAAGCGTTTTATTCAAAGTCTTCAAATTGGAAGTCAGCCTACATTGTTGGAAGACGCAGACACTGGTCGATTTTGGTGACCGTGACCTTATTTTGACCAATTTTCAAACTCTTGTTAACGCGATATCTCATGAAGCGATGTATTAAGAGTTTTTAAATTTCGTATCGGCCTACATTGGGGGATGACGCAAACACCAGTCCATTTTGGTGTGACATTGACCATATTTTCAAGGTTACCCCGACACTTCGACCACTTTATTGTCTCTTGTTAACGTGATATATCATGACCAGTTAGACAAAATGTCTTAATGTTTGCTGACAGCCTATATTGGCGGTTTACACAGACACCAGTCGATTTAATGACCTTTACCTTATTTTCAAGGTCACCACAATCCTTTGACCACTTTTTGAACTCTTGTTAACGCAATATCTCATGAACCCAAGCACCCAAAGTTGTCAAAGTTGGTGTCCATCTACATTGGGGGATGACGCAGACACCAGTCGATTTTGGTGACATTGACCTTATTTTCAAGGTGACTATGACACTTGACCAAATGATGTGTCTTACTAAGCTCAATGTTAACGGCGGGGGACATTACCATGTTAGTGGCAAACACTTGTTTTTGCTGAACCCCAAAATATGTTTTCCCACCCAATATGTCGGTCTGCAAGAACGGATGCTTCTGTTTTGTCTCTCAATGTATATTTTGAAGTAAACAATTAAAAAGAATAATAATTAAGTAATAATATGATATAGAACATTCACCTGTTTTTTTTTCTGAAGCCTAAATGCAAAATGACTGGCTTCGTTTTCGCACTGATACGATGCTTTTAAGACACCAATTATTACTTGATATTTGAACAAAGAAACAAGTAGGTGAACAAACTTTCAGTATGGAGCTGGATATCTATTGTAACAATATGTATATTGTATATTTATGAATAATACCTTCCTCTAAACTTGTTTACAACATCCAACAACAAATCAAACCTTTATCAAGTTTAGAAATAGACATGTTAAACCATTGAGTCTCCTCACGTGTACGTGCAAGCTCGTGCATTACGTCACCCATGATCCTTCAACCCTATAGACCTCACTTTCCTTCTTGTTAGCCAACGTATCAAGACGTTTGCTGTAGAACTGAGATAGAATGTGTATTTATTATTGTAAGGAGCCACCGGCCCATTATACATTGCATATAACTAGAGCAGAGTTCGCAAATTTATAGTAAGCTGCGTTTGTCTATTTCAGCCACGCTGAAATGTTGTTCTTTGTGATGTATTTGTCGGAAGAAGGTCCTGGGGACATGGCAGGAACTTGGTCCTGGTCAGTTTCTGCCTACGAGAACGAACTGGACAGAGGAGATCATTGTCCATGTCGTTTGATAGCAGACAGAGCCGCAACAGGAGACCATCTTCTCCAAATGGGCAAGTTACAGACTTCTGATTTTTAGCCATGAAACAAGGAAGGGTATTTAGGCACACAGACTGCCAGTTCTTGGTATGCCTCAAGTTGGAATGATCCAAGGCAGGCAAGGAATGATCCTGCTTGTCGAAGCCAGCGCTAGCTAGATGGCTCACTTCCATGATAAGAACTGAAGGGAATCTGTGGATATAGCCAAAACCACCGAAAGATTTCACTTAAGCTGTAACTTGGGAGTCTCCCGATCTTTCAGCTGGAAGTACCTGGACAACGATGAAAGGTCTGGTCCCTTGACAAATCGATTCATTGCAAAGCCAAGGCAGATGTTAATGACAATTTGTAACAATTGATCTTCTTGACCTTCCTCAGAAACTCAGCGACGAGTGGGATGAAGATAACAGCAGCAGATTGTTCTGATCGAAAGAGAACAAACTCCCTGCAGAACATTCTGGTCTCCCAAAATAAAAATTGAAGAGCGAAAGATTTTTGGCGGAAGATGGTCAAAAGCTCGATAAATCTCATGGAATTGACCCATATACTGAAAATGACAAAGCTTCAGCCTCCCCCCTGTTGGTCAAATCCTGCATACTCGTGAGCCTACCCAACAGGGATATCCACTGCCTTAGGGTGTTTCGCAAACAGAGCCATGGACCGAATCGAAATCCGTACGACCTCCACCCTGTCTTCCTAAAGTAGAACCTTACAGATCCCTGTGTTGAAGATGGCTCTGATGTACTACACCCTCTGGGACAGTCAGTTTTCCACAAATTAAGAGCGAAATATCTCTGGCGAAAGACAGTAAATGGTCAAAAGCTCAAGAAATCTCATGGTGTTGATCCAGCACTGAAAATGACCCAGTCTCCCTCTGTTGGTCAAATCCTCCATACTCGTGAGCCTACCCAATAGGGACATCCACTGCCTTCGGGTTTTCGGAGACAGAGCCATGGACCGAATCAAGTTCCGTACGACCTCCACCCTGTCTAACCTTCGAGATCCCTGTTATGAAGATGGCTCTGATGTACTACAGACTACAGTCAGTCAGACATCTTCGGGTGCTATATGAAACCCAGATGTTCCAAGGTAAAAACAGCAAAATCTCTGTTCGTCCTCAGACACTGATGAGACTGATCTGGCAAAAGGAAGTCGTCTAGTCCCCATTGATCCTGGTAACAGGATAACACACTACTGGTTCCGGAACAAGCTGGTTTCCGGTAAGGCTTTTAAACGTGTGATAATATCTTTATCCTGGATTCTATTGTCACCAAGTATTTATCTCTTCATAAGGGCAGGGTGTATTGCGCATTTCTAGACCTAAAAGCTGCTTTTGATTCTTTATTGAGAAGTTAATTGTTTACTGTACAAACCTTGGCTTGCTTATGGTGATGGTATAATTTTTAGGTTGATAAAGTATTTTCAGGAGAGTCGCCTGTACTTCTTAACGATGGTGTTATACATTCCTTTTACTGCCTTTTTGGTGTCCGACAAGATTTGTCTGTTTTTGTATTCTCTCTATGTGAATCATAGTATAGCTTTATTGGCGGGGCTAGTGACAGGTGTGTCGAAATTGGCGTTCTACACATATTTATGTTGTTGTTTGCAGACGACATGTTATTTATAGAATTTATTGGATTACAAGGAGATAAGATAAGCTTGTATATTATATCCCATCATACAAGTATTTCAGTGTTCACTTTTCTAGTACAGACCCTGGTCAGCAACTCGGCACATTTTAGCTCAGCAAGCTCTAAAGGGTATTCGTATTATTAGATCTAGTGTACACAATTTTGCTAATCTTCCATATAATGTATTGCTTTACATCTTTGATATCAAAAGTGTACGAATGCTTATGTACGGCACTAAAATATCGGGATTTCACCAGTCCATTTTGGTGTGACATTGACCATATTTTCAAGGTTACCCCGACACTTCGACCACTTTATTGTCTCTTGTTAACGTGATATATCATGACCAGTTAGACAAAATGTCTTAATGTTTGCTAACAGCCTATATTGGCGGTTTACACAGACACCAGTCGATTTAATGACCTTTACCTTATTTTCAAGGTCACCACAATCCTTTGACCACTTTTTGAACTCTTGTTAACGCAATATCTCATGAACCCAAGCACCCAAAGTTGTCAAAGTTGGTGTCCATCTACATTGGGGGATGACGCAGACACCAGTCGATTTTGGTGACATTGACCTTATTTTCAAGGTGACTATGACACTTGACCAAATGATGTGTCTTACTAAGCTCAATGTTAACGGCGGGGGACATTACCATGTTAGTGGCAAACACTTGTTTTTGCTGAACCCCAAAATATGTTTTCCCACCCAATATGTCGGTCTGCAAGAACGGATGCTTCTGTTTTGTCTCTCAATGTATATTTTGAAGTAAACAATTAAAAAGAATAATAATTAAGTAATAATATGATATAGAACATTCACCTGTTTTTTTTTCTGAAGCCTAAATGCAAAATGACTGGCTTCGTTTTCGCACTGATACGATGCTTTTAAGACACCAATTATTACTTGATATTTGAACAAAGAAACAAGTAGGTGAACAAACTTTCAGTATGGAGCTGGATATCTATTGTAACAATATGTATATTGTATATTTATGAATAATACCTTCCTCTAAACTTGTTTACAACATCCAACAACAAATCAAACCTTTATCAAGTTTAGAAATAGACATGTTAAACCATTGAGTCTCCTCACGTGTACGTGCAAGCTCGTGCATTACGTCACCCATGATCCTTCAACCCTATAGACCTCACTTTCCTTCTTGTTAGCCAACGTATCAAGACGTTTGCTGTAGAACTGAGATAGAATGTGTATTTATTATTGTAAGGAGCCACCGGCCCATTATACATTGCATATAACTAGAGCAGAGTTCGCAAATTTATAGTAAGCTGCGTTTGTCTATTTCAGCCACGCTGAAATGTTGTTCTTTGTGATGTATTTGTCGGAAGAAGGTCCTGGGGACATGGCAGGAACTTGGTCCTGGTCAGTTTCTGCCTACGAGAACGAACTGGACAGAGGAGATCATTGTCCATGTCGTTTGATAGCAGACAGAGCCGCAACAGGAGACCATCTTCTCCAAATGGGCAAGTTACAGACTTCTGATTTTTAGCCATGAAACAAGGAAGGGTATTTAGGCACACAGACTGCCAGTTCTTGGTATGCCTCAAGTTGGAATGATCCAAGGCAGGCAAGGAATGATCCTGCTTGTCGAAGCCAGCGCTAGCTAGATGGCTCACTTCCATGATAAGAACTGAAGGGAATCTGTGGATATAGCCAAAACCACCGAAAGATTTCACTTAAGCTGTAACTTGGGAGTCTCCCGATCTTTCAGCTGGAAGTACCTGGACAACGATGAAAGGTCTGGTCCCTTGACAAATCGATTCATTGCAAAGCCAAGGCAGATGTTAATGACAATTTGTAACAATTGATCTTCTTGACCTTCCTCAGAAACTCAGCGACGAGTGGGATGAAGATAACAGCAGCAGATTGTTCTGATCGAAAGAGAACAAACTCCGTGCAGAACATTCTGGTCTCCCAAAATAAAAATTGAAGAGCGAAAGATTTTTGGCGGAAGATGGTCAAAAGCTCGATAAATCTCATGGAATTGACCCATATACTGAAAATGACAAAGCTTCAGCCTCCCCCCTGTTGGTCAAATCCTGCATACTCGTGAGCCTACCCAACAGGGATATCCACTGCCTTAGGGTGTTTCGCAAACAGAGCCATGGACCGAATCGAAATCCGTACGACCTCCACCCTGTCTTCCTAAAGTAGAACCTTACAGATCCCTGTGTTGAAGATGGCTCTGATGTACTACACCCTCTGGGACAGTCAGTTTTCCACAAATTAAGAGCGAAATATCTCTGGCGAAAGACAGTAAATGGTCAAAAGCTCAAGAAATCTCATGGTGTTGATCCAGCACTGAAAATGACCCAGTCTCCCTCTGTTGGTCAAATCCTCCATACTCGTGAGCCTACCCAATAGGGACATCCACTGCCTTCGGGTTTTCGGAGACAGAGCCATGGACCGAATCAAGTTCCGTACGACCTCCACCCTGTCTAACCTTCGAGATCCCTGTTATGAAGATGGCTCTGATGTACTACAGACTACAGTCAGTCAGACATCTTCGGGTGCTATATGAAACCCAGATGTTCCAAGGTAAAAACAGCAAAATCTCTGTTCGTCCTCAGACACTGATGAGACTGATCTGGCAAAAGGAAGTCGTCTAGTCCCCATTGATCCTGGTAACAGGATAACACACTACTGGTTCCGGAACAAGCTGGTTTCCGGTAAGGCTTTTAAACGTGTGATAATATCTTTATCCTGGATTCTATTGTCACCAAGTATTTATCTCTTCATAAGGGCAGGGTGTATTGCGCATTTCTAGACCTAAAAGCTGCTTTTGATTCTTTATTGAGAAGTTAATTGTTTACTGTACAAACCTTGGCTTGCTTATGGTGATGGTATAATTTTTAGGTTGATAAAGTATTTTCAGGAGAGTCGCCTGTACTTCTTAACGATGGTGTTATACATTCCTTTTACTGCCTTTTTGGTGTCCGACAAGATTTGTCTGTTTTTGTATTCTCTCTATGTGAATCATAGTATAGCTTTATTGGCGGGGCTAGTGACAGGTGTGTCGAAATTGGCGTTCTACACATATTTATGTTGTTGTTTGCAGACGACATGTTATTTATAGAATTTATTGGATTACAAGGAGATAAGATAAGCTTGTATATTATATCCCATCATACAAGTATTTCAGTGTTCACTTTTCTAGTACAGACCCTGGTCAGCAACTCGGCACATTTTAGCTCAGCAAGCTCTAAAGGGTATTCGTATTATTAGATCTAGTGTACACAATTTTGCTAATCTTCCATATAATGTATTGCTTTACATCTTTGATATCAATAGTGTACGAATGCTTATGTACGGCACTAAAATATCGGGATTTCATCCTTCTTCCTGTATATCCAGGGTTCACGATAATTAATGGTAAAAATGGTTGACACCCCAATAGTTATATGAATGAAATGTTATATAAACCTAACAGATCAGTTTCGATTATGTTTTTTGGAAAAACATGTGCTTCTACTGGATGTCTTTTTGTGAATAGTGGCCTTGAGCATTTGCTATTTCTCCAATGGTACTTTATAATACCAAAGAATGAGGAATATAAGAAAAAATTAATTTATTCAAAAGAGTTCATTTCTTGTGTCTTTAGATCTTGGCATTGGTATATTGTATACAGTGTTTGAATGTTCTCATTTTGGTAATAATAAATAAGTAAAATCTAGACAATACATGGCAATTATTATAGTTTACATCATGTGTATGTGCCATTTAATTTCGAAAATAGCATAATATCGAACAAAATTAATTGTTCCTTTTATTTATTTAGCTAAAATATATTTTCTGTTTGGGGGTGTCAACCGTTTTTATCATGAGTATAGTTGCCAGAAGAGAGGATGGACGCCAATCAAAACTGGTTAATCAGTTTGTTAAAATCATCAAGTTTTGGACACGGTTGCTATACAAACGAGATAACAATGTTAAAGAAAGCTTATGACTACTATTCTCTTGATGAAAGCGGACGCAACTGTTGGGCACTTCGGGTCAAACCGCTACTATTGGTTACACGTGGATTTATCTTGATGTTGGTTGTATTAAAGAGCCATCAAGGATGTTAGTGTTTCAAATACAAAATTATTTGTGAAAAATATGCTTATAATGTCAATCGCTAAAAAAATTTATTATCTACAACATGACATGTGATAAATAATTTTCATATCACGACATTGTAATGCAGTTTGGTTTCAAAGAGAAGTCCCCATTCGAGTAGCGCGCTAAGGGTATCTGACGTCATATAAACAGAATCCCCTTTATTGCATAAAACTTACTACACATCAACAAGCGTTTCCGAAGCATGAAGGCTCGTCGTTAGCGGAAGTCGCTATAGCAACCCATGTGATGCACTTGCTGCACGTGCTTCTCTTGCAAGTTAGGCTACATTTGTCATACATTACTGAATGTGACGATTGCTATGTAAACAATGTTTCTTAATGTCCTGAGAATATACAAATTATTGCCTGTTTAATGTACTTTTTATTGAGATAAGACCAGCAAATTATGACGAATATATTCCCATTGATTATAAAATTCAAGCAAAATACCTAGTTGATAAACATTTATTCCAATATATTAGAAAATACATAATTAAATTAAATGGTAACTAAATATAGCCAGAAAAAATTTATGTTTCGATTTCTTTCATTGCTCATAAACTTTATTTTTCTTTCGTGTCTTAAATTGTGTGAGCTAGACCACAATACTTTGCGCTTGAAAAATAATAGACTTGATCTATATTAAGACTGGAAAACACCTCTACCAATAAGTGCAATTTCTCGGCTTATTTGGGGTCGAACAAATCTAGGAAAAATTAAGTGTATATATTTCACAGAGTTAGATTTTTGGCAATTTTTAGATATGTTCATCAACATCCTTGATGGCTCTTTAAATCTTTTAAAAAGCTGTTCAAGGTGAGATGCACATTCACTGACCATCATGAATGGTTAGAAAACATTCGAAGTTATTACAAGCTGGAACTCTATTCATGTCTTAATTCTTCTGTAACGTGTGAACCTTATCTGTCATTAATTGAACTGCCAGTATATCGTATAGCTTTGTGTAGATGTCGTTGTTCAACCATTGTTGTCTTTTACAATGTTATAAATCTAATTTACCTATGCATGTCATGAATCATATAATCCCCGGGATTCTAACGTTATTTCCCTCTACCCTAGGCAATTATCTTAATAATACCCTTCTTCAAATATCTATATTTAATACTGAGATTTTACATTTAAGATGGAAGTAAGTGTATGTTATGTCTTACTCTATTGGAAAACAGCTGTTAATTCAAACATCAATCTCTAAATGTTTTTTGCAATAGCCCGTCTCGAACCCAAACCTCAATGCTCCTGCACACCAAGCCCAGCGACTAGGCTGTTACAGGGACTAGGCTGATGAGGTCGTTTCCTAAGTTTTCTTTATACCCTACTACCTTTCACCAAAGGGGGATATTTTAGGGACGACTCCTTTACTTTTTTTCACTATCAATTAGAATACATAAAACATAAAAAAAAACTACGGGGTCGGTTTGTAAGCTTTAAGCTTGATAAAAAATGCCAAAGGGTGTTTAAACCCTTACCCTCCGGATAAACACTCGGGGCTAACGATTGAAAATTCACTTCAGTGCAAATATCATATAAATTGGCTTTCATTCATTTTCTTCCCACAGAGGTTACTCGCATCAGATTTCTGACCCTAACCTCTGTTATATTAGGCCTTATATCTCTGTTCCTGCAAAATTCCCTATCGGGGAAAGGGTTACCTAATACTGTACATTTTGTAGCCCTGCTTCTTAACCAATGTTTCAACGCCAACTTTGACCGAGAGACTTTAAATATCTTAACATTTGACTGTAAAGGGTATTGCTAATTAACATGCGCTTCAAATATGTCTGATGTAAACACATCAAATAAACTATTTATCAGCATTTTTACAAAATCAAATAGCATATTTCGAGGAAAATCCATTAAACAAGAACGTGTATCTTACGTATCTTATGACAAAGGTCAGCTTTACAACGGCATCACTGATTTCACAACTATATTTAAATCCAACCAGAGTTTAGGATCGGAAATCTGAAGGGAGTTACCTCTGTGGGGACAGAATCGCTTTCATTGTACCATCAAATTTACACCAATTACGATGACGAAGAATCATCCTATATCCATGTTTACAATAATCATTTTCCAAGTTATCTTGTGATTTTCACACGACTAATGGAAGATTTTAAACTTTGACATAATGAAATAGATGGAAGGGGTAAAAATTTGAAAATTCCAGATCTGCTTTATTTTCGAATAATAGTTTTCCATGATAATTTAAGGAGAACAAATCTTATCTCTATTTACGGAATCAAATGAGCATAATCTCGAGACAATACACACTTGCAATTGATTATAAATACAACTTTTATAACCCGGTTTGAGCAAAGCTTCAAATTAAGCCTGGCGATTGCACTGAAGGGCACCTACGTGAATGGCCATCTGGACGCCTGTGGACAAATTTGCACAGATAAGGCCACTTTCATAGACGACACAGTAAAAGGTTTATAGAAGAAACTTGACATTTTAAATTTGGTATGAGTCAAATGGAGTCTTGAGAAATCCTGTATAATTGTTTTTAAGAATTGTGGATATTTCTGAAAATCAGAAAAAAATGGATTTATGTTGGTATTAGTATGAGTGTTGTATCTCATTACAAATACATTGCTACTGTTTTCTCATCCAGATTGAACACGTCAAAATCATGTGAAACATTAGCTCTATAAAAAACGAAATACTTTAAACTTTTTGAAATCTATCTCTAAATGTAGCATCTACAATGTTAAATAGTATAATTGCTTCAATTTTGCTTTGAGGTTCAGAATTATTGGGTTATAAAAATCATGAAAATATTGATGATATTCAACCAATGTGTCAGCAAAACCGTATTTTGAAATGTTGTACTTTGTGAAGCTGGTAGAAGTCACGTATGTGTAAAGTATTTCTTTTAAACCTTGCTAAATTTCTTAAATATGTATTTAAAGGTATACAACAAAAGAAGGTAACGCTGCAATAGTCACATTTGTACTTTAAACACAAATAAAAATAAACAGCTTGGATTTTAAAATGTCTTTGTGTCATCCAAAATATATCTTAAAATGTTGCATTTGGTGAAACTGGGAGACGCAAACTGTTTGTTATTTATCCCATTATATTAAGTATTGGTGTTAACTACTTCATATGGAAGATTACCGTTATCCAACTTTTTATTATTTATCCCATTATATTAAGTATTGGTGTTGACTACTTCATATGGAAGATTTCCGTTATCCAACTGTTTGTTATTTATCCCATTATAATAAGTATTGGTGTTGACTACTTCATATGGAAGATTACCGTTATCCAACTGTTTGTTATTTATCCCATTCTATTAAGTATTGGTGTTGACTACTTCATATGGAAGATTACCGTTATCCAACTGTTTGTTATTTATCCCATTCTATTAAGTATTGGTGTTGACTACTTCATATGGAAGATTACCGTTATCCAACTGTTTGTTATTTATCCCATTCTATTAAGTATTGGTGTTGACTACTTCATATGGAAGATTACCGTTATCCAACTGTTTGTTATTTATCCCATTATATTAAGTATTGGTGTTGACTACTTCATATGGAAGATTACCGGTTTTCAACTGTTTGTTATTTATCCCATTATATTAAGTATTGGGGTTGACTACTTCAAATGGAAGATTACCGTTATTCAACTGTTTGTTATTTATCCCATTATATTAAGTATTGGTGTTGTCTACTTCATATGGAAGATTACCGGTTTTCAACTGTTTATTATTTATCCCATTATTAGGTCTTCAGACAAGGTCTGAAAGACCTATTGTTATTGTCGAGATTCTTTTTATTATTATTTGTACGATTTTGTGTTTCACTTTCTGGACAAACGGCTGAACCGATTTTCATGAAACTTTCAAGGATGGTAGCATTCATCAAAATCTTACCTCGTATCGTGGCGGAATTTAGATTTTTTGCCTCATTAAAGGTCCAGTTTTTTCAATGTTCCGACCCCATGTCCCTTTGACAATCTTCTCCTCTGAACAAGGACAGGTGGAGCTTCTCTTTACCGCCATGCAAACGACGTCTCTCTAGGTTACGTATTAAGCGCGCTATCGGCGATCAGAAAAAGGGACTCTTTGGCCCCCATTGATAACCTTGTTTCTTTTAGCCTCTTAACCTCAATAAAATTATGACTCCGCCCTAGCTTTGTTTCCTACGCCGAATAGCTCACTCTGAAATAAGCTACACATTTGCTGTACATGTATGTTCACGTAATTACATTATTTGAAAATAATTTCTCTCTAACAAAATATCAATATATCTCACATTAATTCACTTAATTTCCATAAATATTATCGAAATAAAATAGTGTCTTCACGTCTAAAAGATATATAAAATATAGTCACTAAATTCACCACATCATATCATAGGTACCGGTGGTGTAGTGGTTGCCGTCTCTGACTTTGCAATGTTCAAATCAAAGTTCAAATCCACATGAGTAAAACATTTGTACTTAAATATTATTTTCAATGTTCAAAATATGTTTTGTTTTGCATGTTAAACTTTATTTAACTTGCTTATCCCCGTGTTTTGCCTTAAAAAGAAATTTGGGCAACACTTTTCAGATTAGTGTGCTTGTTGCTTTTTTCAGTTAAATTTCTTTGAATATTTCTTCACATATATAACCAATGAGCTGATGTCAGGAAAGTTTCAGGTGTGTTAGCCTGTATCCAAACTTACTCTATGACCTCGGCCGATTTGGGATTTTAAACTTCTTTCATGAGATTTCATTCAAATAAGGAAACAATTTAAGTCTCAATATCTCCAAAACTATAACAGAGAATTTTACAAAACCTTCACCGAACTAAGTACAGAAAGAACAGGTTGCCATGGCGACTGTACACAGGCTGAAAACATACAGAAAATAAGGAATTCGATGTTTAACATGGGGAAAAAATTCAAAATCAACATAGAGACTTTTTTTTTTATACTAATACAAACAAAACGTTAATCATGGTGAAGTTTTAGGTCACGTGGTTTAGGCGCCATTTTGATTTACAATGAAATTTCGGAATTTTCACAGTTTTCTTGGTATGAGAGATTCATGTTACTTTGTGAGTTTTGACAGAACAGTATCAGTGACATTCTTCGATCAAACATGGAGGTGAAGGTCAAAGCGGAAGTCTGAAGACCTAAGTACTGCCGCGGCAGTCCTAGTATTAAGTATTGGTGTTGACTACTTCATATGGAAGATTACCGTTATTCAATTGTTTGTTATCTTTTTTCCACTCAGGATTTACTTATGTATGGATATCACAAGAAAGTGGCGATACCTTACAAGTTTTATCATTGTTTTTAACCAAAGATGTAAGGATATATATCCTAAAATCACTTCTTCCTCATTCGTAAAACATTTCTCGTACTAAAATCTGTACTTTAGCCATAAGAACATATATTAAAGTTATGCCATGACAAAGACATTTACGTGTGTTATTGAATACTTCACCTGTATTATTGTTCAAGTTCTATTGCATGAGTCTCAAAAGTAAGACACCGCTTTGATCAATTAAAAACCGACTCTATTAAGTGTCATAATTTTCATTTAAACTATGATGAATTTAATTTCTTGGTCGCATGTCCATTTTATTCCCAATAACGATCGCTGTACATTCCATTGTTAAAACCCATTATATCAAAGTTCAACCAGGTACTCACAACAAAACATTTAAAACTTTAAAACATTGCCATTTAACTTAAACACAATTTACCTGACAGTGTAAAATGCTGCGTCAGTTGACATGTGCTTTTTTTATGTTCTCAATTTCGTACTCTTGGTCATTTGGCCATACACATTGAATTACACTTTTCTTCTCCTAGTTGAAAACTATATGTATTTAGTTGTGAAAGTCATCGTATTATTAACGTAATTTTCTGTCGAGAATGGCAAAACTGACTGCCGTTGCCGTTTATTATATTTTGTAGATAATGTGGGTATTTGTTTTACCTAAATTAAGTAGACTAATTGATTTTGAATTAATTTGTGTTACAGGTTTTCGAGTTTTGCTTCGGAAGGATTTAGGGCAAGAAACACTACACATGCTTGGAAGGACGGATGGAGGCAGCTATAAACCTCAAATTACCGCTACATGAAATAATGATATTTACAAAGTATTAAATATCTATTTAATATGGTATTTACAAGCTATTTACAAATATTAAAATACTTCTTTACAAAAATAATAAAGGTAATAAATATCTATTAAAGATGGTATTTACAAGATATTTATTATTTTGTAAACATTTGTAAAGCTTTGTAAATATCATCTTTAATATAGTTGAAAAGTTTTGTAAATATCATCTTTGACTTTGAATAAAAAATATTACTTTTGATGAAAACAACTAACCTCGATTAAAAAAGTGAATTTGATGAAAAAAAATAATTTGATGAAAAAAATGACCTTGATGAAAAAAATGACTTTGATGAAGAAAAAATATCTTTGATGAAAAAATTGACCTAGATAGAAACATGACATTGAAAAAAAACACAAAACTTTTGATGAAAAAATGACTTTAATGAAAGATTGAATTTGATTTAAAAAATGACTTTGATTAGAAAAATGACTAATGAAAACATTATTTTGATTAAAAAACCGACTTTGATGGGAAAAATTACTTTTGATGAAAAAAAATAATTTAATTAAAAAAATACTTTGATGAGAAAAATGACTTTAATGAATAAATTATTTTGATTTTAAAATCTGACTTTGATGGAAAAAATCTGACTTTGATGAAAAATTGACTTTGATGAAAGCATGATTTTGAATTAAAAAATGACTTTGATGAAAAAAATGACTCTAATGAAAAAATTATTTTGATTAAAAAACCGACTTTGATGGGAAAATCTGACGTTGATGAAAAAAAATAGTTTAAGGACAAAGATGACTTAAATAACTCATAACAAATACCTTAAAAATGACTTCGATGGAAATAATGATTTTGAATAAATAAAAAATGACTTTTGATGAAAAAATAAATTTGATGAAAATGAATTTGATGAAAAAAATGACTTTAATGGGAAAAAGGAATTTGATGAAAAAATGACTTTTATGAAAAAAACTGCTTTGGGGACAATTGATGAAAACATTACTTTGAATATTAAAAAATTGATGAAAAATGAATTTGATTAAAAGAAAATGGCTTTGATAAAATAAACTGAAACTTGGTGAAAAAAAACTTACATTGATTAAGAAAATAGGACTTTGATGAAAAAACTGACTATAATGGAAAAAAGACTTTGATGAAGAAAAATATTACATTGATGACAGAATATCTTTGATTACAACATTGTCTTGGAGGACAAACATGTCTTTGGTGATAAAAATGTCTTTGATGACAAATGTCTTTAATGAAGAACAATTGATAAATAAAATAAACTTTGATGACAAAAGGATTTTTTTGAGCAAAATAAGACATTGATTACAAATAGGACTTTGATGAAAAACATGACTTTGCGCCAGGTGTGTTGAGCTGAAGGGTGAGAGAAGAGAGCGTGTGCGTATGTCAGAGGGGGTGAAGTTGTGAGGGTGGCTGGTTTGGAGGGTAAAGGAGATTGTGGGTGTCAGGCGCCAGTTTTGTTTAACTGAAAGGTGAGAGAAGAGAGCCTATGTGTATATCAGAGGGGGTAAAGTTGAAAGGGTGACTGGCTTTGATGGGAAGGGGAATTGTGGGGGTGGGGAGGGGGGTTTCGGGGATTGTGGGTGAGGGGTAGGGGGTTAGTTGTGACGGTAGTTATGACGGTGGCTGGCTAGGCTTGGCTGAGCTGAAGGGAGCATGTGTGTATGTTAGAGGGGTTGAAGGTGTGAGGGTGGCTGGCTAGGAACGGGATGGGATGGGACTGTTCGAATTCAGTATGTTGTATTATCCACTCTTATCAAGACATTCTATCCCACAAATTATTATGTTTAAAAAACATTATTTCTTGGATGCCATAAAAGCAAAGAACTTCCGTTGAAATTATGTAACTAAATGAAAACGTATCTACGTATGCTATACATTAAGAATCTGTATATTTTGGTTATATCTCTTCATATAATATTTATATTTGTATAATATTTCAATAAGCCATTCATGCGTTCGTTGAGGGGGATGGTGAGTCTGGAGATCGTGTATGTGCGGGGTTTCAGTGATATGCATGTACCTGTGTTGTGTATATCAAAACAACCAGTGCTTAACGAGACATCCCTATCGGCATTACGTAACATGTGTATTCTTTGTTACACTCGTTCCGCAGATTATTCAGAGTAATAAAACAAATCACATCACCTAATTGTCTAAGTACCCACATTGCACATATCACTTAAGCATGTCTACAATAATTAGGATAAACATTTCAAAATGAAGGGCTTACTATAAACTACGAGGACTAGACATACTAGAAGGAGGATTTATTTATATGTATTTCCATGAAATAATTGCATTGATAAACAGACTATGGTAATATCATCTAAATACTGTTCCTGAATACAGAGACATACATAGAAACTGTGGTTAATTAACAGTACATGATAGATTTACGAACCAAAACACTAATACAAGTGTTTATAAATTCATAATGCTTAATGTGAAATACCAAATTAGCATAAATATAGAAATATTGCTAAATTTAATTTCAATTCTCTTCAAGCTTAACTAAAAATATTGGAAAAGTCTTTCATGAACTTCTAAATCAATATATTTCTCCAAAAAGACAAATCAATATAAAAATCATAAAGTTTTCACAGAGCATAGCATAGTTAGGGAAAGAAAGAACCGACATTGACGCTTATACAGGTCTAACTCACTACCACCAAGTTAAAATAACAAACAACAATAACAGAACTTGTTAGTATGATTAACGCCTTAAATGGTTAACGAATTCAAGGTATTAGAAAATGACAAATGGGAACATACCCTTGTTATGAAGTACAAATTAAATGACTTCCATGGTAAAAAATCACGAGCACTTCAGTTCCTGTAAGGATTATCAGGTTTAGGCTCAATACATACAAACGAGAATGTAGCACCCCCCAACTCAACACAGGCAACGCCCGTCACAACTAACTCTAACCCAAAGCTACTCCTCATCCCCGGAAATATACAGGCACTCACACCCGTCTCACCCTCCAGTTCTACACAGTGAACGCCCGCAACCCCCACCTCGCCAGTTTACATCCTCAAACATACATACAGAGGCACTCGCCTCTCACCCCCCAACTCAACCTCGCCAGTTTACATCCTCAAACATACAAACAGATGCACTCGCCTCTCACCCCCCAACTCAACATAGGCAACGCCCGTCACAACTAACTCTAACCCAAAGCTACTCCCCATCCCCGGAAATATCCCTAACCAACAGCCTCCGCCCCCCCTCCCACCTCCCCCCTCCGACGATGATATTTACAAAGATTAAACATCTATTAAATATGATATTTACAAAATAATAAATATTTGTAAAGGTAATAAATAGCTTATGTTCACCCAGTGTACGTGGCTGCTGATTTTGGAACTGATAAGGTATTATTTCATATAGAGATGTCAGTATTACCTCTGTCTCCACTGTACCCACGCACCGTCAAAAGGTAATCAGCAGTCTCGTTGCCAACCTTGAATGTGGAGTACGCGGCGACTCCGGACTCGGATGAATGATCCAACATGTCGATTCTCAGCTCAACGTCACTTGCTGCTGTCAAGCGACTGATGTGGTCATTTCCTGAAGAAATACAATTGATAAAACAAGATAAAACAAATAGATAGGATGCTAGATAGAGGACAACTTCAGAGAAATAATACATATAATAACACATCTGTCATTATCTATTCAGACAGAAACATACTTTATTCAGCTCTAGGCGTCTGTCTCATAGTACATGGATTTAATTATTTTTATAATGATAAGATCCCTTTTTAAAATACATTTTCATCTAGAGTTGTGTTCTTATCAATATAATATAGAAAAGCCGTCCATCCTTCATGACATTATTACTTTGTAAAATGGATAAAACATTGATCTCAGTTGGTGTTTTGCTGAAATATTTTGAGTATGCATTACAGATATAAACTAGACGAGTGTTTGCGGGACACGGCAAAAGCAGAGCAGCCCCGAAACTAAGGGTCTCGCCTTTCCCTGTTCCGCCTTCTCCACAGCATGGATGGGATTTGTTTAAACTAAAAGTTGTTCATTATTGAAGTTATTACTAACAAGTTGAATCATCACTTGGGTCACTTTTCACAAGTTTGTATTTCTGATTTCAAAATTGGATCAACGGTTAAACTGGCCTTTAACATATATATCATGACCTTGACCTTTGACATTTGACTTTCAAGGTCACACAATCAATGGTCACTTTTCATTGTGTATAACAATCATGCAATGACTCAAAGTGTTCCATATTAAAATAAGGCATATTCACAAAATCATGCTTTATTTATGACCTCGCTGTGACAATGACCAATCCATTGTCAGATTTTAGCGAAAACCTTTTCAAATATTGGTCTTTTTCTGATATATACCAAATAAGAGCTTGATAGCACAACAATGTTTGAAGTTATCGTATTTACAAGGATTTTTGTAGTGATTTGAGAACCTTGAATGTGAACATGTCAAAACAATTCCCCCGGTGTATTAGAAAGAAGCTATGTATATGAGATGTTAATACCTTCTTTTGGAAAGAACTTATTTAATAATTTCAAAACTGGTGACCTTGACCATATGTCGCGACCTTGACATTTGACCTTCAAAGTCACACAATTACTTATCCCTTTTTATGCAGTTTAACAATCATGTAATGATTCAAAGTGTTAAAAGTTGAAATAACGTATTTTCGTAAAAACATGCTTAAGTTGTAACCTCTCTGTGACCTTGACAAATTTTAGCGAAAACCTTTGCAAAGCTTGGCCTTTCTCCATATTTAATATACACCAAATAAGGCAAAGGGCCGATTTTATTGTTTATTTGTGGACTTTCACAAAGCCTTTGATTGTATAAATAGAGATCTTTTATGGTATGTCCTTGTTCATAAAGATGTAAGAGGTAAAATGTTGTTTATAGTGCGTGATATGTACAAGAAATCTGCATCTGCTGTTAAAATATCAAATTTAAGTGTGACTGATTATTTCAACTCCATGAGTGGAGTTCGACAGGGTTGTATACTCAGCCCCTTACTTTTCAGTATGTTTGTAAATCAACTTGAAGAACATTTACTGATGAATAATGACAGAGGCATTTTTGTAGGGCAAGACTTCTTAGAACTATTTTTGTTACTTTATGCCGATGATCTTTGTTTGTTTTCAGATACTGTTGTAGGCTTGCAAAAGAAAATAAATGTTTTATCACAATTGTGTACAAAATGGGGCTTGAGGGTTAATTTTTCTAAAACAGAGATACTTGTTTTTCGTAATGGTGGAATTTTGAAGAGGACTGAAAAATGGTTATTTGATAATATTAAACTAACGAGTTCAACCTATTATAGTTATTTAGGCATTTTATTCTCAAACAGGCTGTCTTGGTCAAAATCTGTCCAAACCCTTATACAAAAGGCTAATAAAGCCCTTATTCCAATCAAGCAACTCAATTATAAATTTAGAAATCTCTCTCCTGTTGTTCTATTTCAAATGTTTGATACACAGATAATGCCAATCATTCTTTATTGTTCGGAAATATGGGGCTTGCATGAATGGAAAATGTTGGAAAGTTTTCATGTGAAATTTTGTAAATATGTTCTTGGTGTTGGTATAAACGCAACAAATGTAGCTGTTTTTATCTGAGTGTGGTCGTCAAAATATGTTTTGTTATACACTCTTAAGGTGTGTGAAATTCTGGTGTAAATTAATATGTATGCAAGAAAATAGATACCCAAAACAATGTTACCTTTTGTTAAAACGACTTGATGAAAATGATCGTAAATCATGGGTTAGCAATATCAGAAACTTACTTTGTACATATGGTTTTAGTTATGCATGGGAATTTCAAAATATCATCAATGTTGATGTGTTTATCAAAGAATTTGCTCAGAGAGTGAACGATTGTAACACTCAAAATATTCTTTCTTTATTACATGAACATTCAAATTTAGATTTCTACTCATCTGTTAAAACATCTATAAAGATGGAATCATATCTGATAAATATTCGCAATAAAGATTTAAGAAGATTTTTAACACTTTTAAGAATTGGTGAATTAAAGATGATGAAAAATATTGGAAGGAGAAATGATATCCCTAGAGAGTTTAGATTTTGTCCTTTCTGTACAAATGTTGTAGAAGATGAATTACATTTTATGCTTTTATGTCCTATATATAATGAATTACGAAGAAAATATCAGCTTAATTTTGAATGTACAAATATCAAATCTCTAATAACTATTATACAAAATGAAAATGAAAATCACATTTATTTGTGTGCAAACTATGTAAGAGAAGCTTTTAATTTCCGTTGTTCATTACTCAAATAAGATGTATATATCTTATAAACCTGTATAAATGTTATGATGTTTCATGTTCTAGCACCAAACCTGTTATACCATAATTTGTCTTGTATATATTGTACGTGGGCCTGTGGCCTTTTTGCTGAATAAACTTCTTCTTCTTCTACACCAAATACGAGCCTGAAAGCACAACTATTTTTTCAAGTAATCGTGTTGGCAAGAACATTTTTAGCGATTTCAGAACTCGTGACCTTGACCTTTGACCTTGAATGTGAACAGAATTCCCACGGGGCATAAGTAAGAAGTTGCCAATCATCTTCAACAAGAGAAAGGCCATTTCATTGACGCAATAGACAAAACCTTTCTTCAGATGCAATATTTGTGTATATACCGCTTTCTACTGCTCATTTAAATTAACAACACCGAAATCTCGCAAATATAATTTTGAAGTATATTTGTGTTATTATTTATTATTCACTTGTATCTATTCTAAAAAATATAACATACCAAGCCAGAACTCCCCAGTTAAGTCTCCAAATCCGTTCTTGTAATCTGCCCAGTCCCTGAAGAAATCCACCGAACCATCTTGGCGTCGCTGGAACACCTGCATAGGCATTTGCAGAATGGTAACATTCCGACAATATAAAATCACAATTGTTTTTACTCCGTTCTATCAGTATTTACACGTTTATTTCATTCCTTTGGATAGGAGCATCGAGTCTCGAATTAAGCAAAAATTTAGGTGAACCATAGTGATATTTTGGATAACATACACCTGTGAACAAATCATGGTAATATACTTATAAATATAATGATAGTACATTTGATGTAAACCAGGTAACATATATTATCACACCGTTTCAGAAATGATTCTTAATGGTTAGAAACGTTTTAAAACTGTTAGTTTGTGATGTTTCTTTCTGTATGTTTGTGCAGTTTCGTACCACCCATCCGCCGCCGTCAGTGGTCATATCGCAGTAGACTCTGATTGGTCCTTCGCCATCGAGAGGGTTGAGGACGTACACGCCGCTTTTAAAATTTGGGTTATTTCTTAGAACTCTAGCACAGTCCCCTGTATCTGCAATTATGAGATAATAATTATAAGAAAAACTAGGATTACCCTAGGGCTATACTTAGGTCTTCAAGAATTCTACTTGACCTTGAACCTTGAAGGTGCATGTAAACTTGACCAAAGCTCAGTCGACTCATGAAAAAGATACAATATGAAATCTTCTGAACTCAAGTGACGTAAGTAGTATATTAACTAGAAATATGAGCATGTTATGCACTGTGATGTCCCCCGCTCCAACTTTCATCCCAAAATCATCTTAACCTTATTTTCCAGTCCAAAAGGGTAATCCAAAAAGGACAACCCGGAAAGGTTAATTATTAGAATAAATAAACTATAGCTTCTGGGTTCAAATTATATCCCTTTTCTTGCATCTTTGTAAAAAGTGTTTATATGGAAACACAAATAAAAAATTCAGAATAATTCAGAATAATTTAAGTAGCAAAAGACTGGCACCATTCCTTCTTTGAGTACACACATTTCAAGTCTCATTAAATGCTACGGAATAGATTTCGAGAAAGAGGTCGGAATCGGTCCTTAACCACCAAATGCACGAAGTTAAAATTGTTTCCATGGAAACCAGTAAAAATATGAAATTCAGAATGACCAAAGTAGCAAAATATAAATAAGGCACCACTCAACCACAAGGTCTAACCACATTCAAAGTTTCTTATAAATATTGAACAGTTTTTAGAAGAGGCCTGGAAACGAAAGCATTTCGGAAATGAGAATGGACGGAGTTACGACCAAATCTATACACATTTTGAGAGTATGTGGTATTGAGTCACAATGTGCAATTCATAGAGAGATCGTCATCAGCAATGTCATTCTGATGAAAACGTTCGTAATAGCGTAGAGACGTTAGTAAGTTTTCCTTGAAGACATCACCTCTTATTGGTTCGATGGATATGGCTTCACGGTGAAACCCTACACAAATATATTTACAGTTTATGAATATCGAAAAAATGCAACACACTTATATGATAATGTATGCATATTAGGGCACACATGCAACATATGTAATATTCCAGAAGTTCAACTAGCTAATCTAATAACTACAGCAACAGCCAGTAGTTATATAATGTTACGCATATGTGACTCCCAACAACACAATGGATGTACCTTTAAATAAGCAAATAAATCATTTTGTTGTAATAAGTTTTCAATTATAAAGATCGAGTAAATCTTGTAAGATATGCTTTGCATAATATATTTGATTACAGAAGTATTTACATTCTAGTTTTCAGTTATTGATGTATCATCACATATATTGTTTGATTAATTAGAACTCAACCTACACGTATCAGAAGACTGTATTTTGCTGACAAAATAAACTCTTATTGATTAAGAACACTCTTCTCTGTACGTGATTGGTCCAAAACAAAAGACAACAATGTTTTACAACTTTTTATTGACAAGTGCTCAACATGACTCGAAGTACACGACCTGGACACTATGTGTATTGGCGGTAGTAAGACATTGCCAATAAATTTTAAAATAGTTTGCATGCATTTGTTAGTTAGGATAATTAGTATACACTCTGTTTCAGCCTTATCCAAGTAATTTTACGAACAAGAACTTTTAACAAAGTCTTTTAACGAACTAAACAACACCCTACCTACGTATATGGTATTATGAATTAATTATATTCTATTTGCTTCTGTAATCTAAACACACAATACTGGTAAATAGATGTTAACTTGCATTTACATTGGATTATGAAACGACTATAGTAATTTGAATAACTTGCACTTTACTTGATTTAGAAACATATTTACCCCGCAGACCGACAGAATATTATATATAATTATATATTATTTTACTATAACAAATTTTACGATCATACATGTTTCTCGAAAAGTTGGAGTCCTTAAAAAAACCTTCTTAATAACTTAGATCTCTCTTCATAGGTTCTAACTATTATAAAGAAGTTGTAATAGCAGTACAGCATTTATATTATTTTGCGAAGTAGTTAAAACTAATCTAACGTTGTCGTCCAAGAAATATAAGTTTGCATTTGTTGACCTTTGGTCTTATATATATATATACGGTAATTTTTTCAAACCATAGAGACAAATTCTATGAACCACCAAACCTATGAAACGGGTTGCCGGTTTCAATGTACTCAAATGTCTTACCAAAACAAATATATACATTATTTTTATGTTTTTATGTTGTTTTATCATCCACTTCTGTGTCAAGGGCATGACATCACAATGCGTTGACGTCATCAAATAACGACCCACAATGTTATGACGATGTCACAATGCTATGAAATGACAACACTGGTGGTCTGATAGCAGTGCTATGTACAGAGATGTATATTTTTCGTTGAAGGTAATGAAGAATGAGTTGAATGACAAAAAGAATTTAACACTCGTGACTTCCGATATAAATTATATCAATACTCAATGATAAAAGTAAGTATCCTCGGCAAGCCTTTGATATTTGTAACTTTTATCAACCCGTGTTGATAAATTTTATATTACAAGACAAATGGTTGCATGATTACGATTCTCTATATTTCCCTATGACTCTTCAATGTTTTGGGATCTATACGTTACGTTAACTAAATAAAGGAATTCTGGAAAGACTGAATTTATTATTTATTTATGAGGCTAGTTTTTTTGTTGTTGGAAAGGTGAAATGTAATAACTTGCACACATATCGTTTGTAAAGGGACACTTCCTTTCTTTAGAATGTTAAAGAATGTTAAAGATTCCTCAATTGTGTTTCATCAAATTTTATTTGGCTGAAATACGTGCCTTATGTGTTTATTTCAGTTAAAATAATTTCACTCAACTTGAATACTCATCCCTAATAGCCAATTATATCATCATTACTGGTTTATAATTAAAATTGAGCAACATCATTATACATGTACAAAACCGAAACTACACGTCCCATGTACATGCACACTAACTATAAGACTATTAAACACTATCAACCCAAAGTTATATGTTTCTATGGTGAAAATAAGTTACCAAATTTACGCCTGACCAATTGACGCGCGCTACACACGGTGCATTATCCGGTTTCGATAAACAAAAAATCTACACTTTTACGTTTATATCGTCAATATATGAATTGACTATCATCAAAATGGCAATGTTCGGTAACAGTCAGTACTTCTCGAAAGATTAACATCATTTATAACGTTTGACATTTGTGACCCACAACAACACAATGGATGTACCTTTAACCATTATATCGAAAATGACAAGTACCCGGAACTACTTTCCACTATATTAGCAAATGGGAGTTACTTCGGTATATATAAAAGTAAGTTTAATAGCATGTTATTGTTTATATTATATTCAAAAAGAATACTAAATTGAGTTTGTCAAATAGCAGGTTTAGTTCGTCGAGTGTCATGGGTAAAGTTGATATTTCGTGAGTGGTCCAGGTTATACGCCAGCATCGAAAATATATGAATAGATAAAGAATAATTTGTGAGTTAAAGACAAGAAGCATTGAAAGTGTCCAAGATTATTGCTGTTGAACGGCCGGGAGACAAGAAACAAATAAGGTCATTTCTGGGACTAGTCGGCTATTATAGGAAATTCGTGCCTAATTTCTCAACTGTTACAGCACCTCTTACAGACATGACCAGGAAAGGTACACCGAATCATGGGGACGAAGTGGACGAGAATTTCGATAGCAGCATTTGAGACTCTGAAGGATGAGTGCAATAAGAGATTCCAGTTTTGAGTGAAAGCACTGGGAGACCAACATGATGTGTCGAAACCTATGACATATCTTGATTAATATAATATATATATATATATATATATATATATATATATATATATTTGAACTATATATGACAATATCAACATCAGCAGTATGTTGAACTGTTTCACATCGTTTGTTTTGTAGATAGGAACGCACCTATTGTCTTATTTGTTCTAAACATTGCAGAAGAAAGAATTTGTCTTTGACTGTAAGGTCGTACGTTTCATTGGTGTTGCATTCCTTGTTAATGGGTTGAGTTTTCAATCTAACAAAAACAGTACTCTATCATTGTATCTCATATGTACAGTTCATACTGATAATGGTAATGATGATACTTATACCGCGCTGAACTCCACACCACGAAGATGCAGAAGTGAGCTCGATAACAAAGTTATTTTCACAAAACTTTCACCACTATGTTGGCAATAACATTCCCCATCGATTAGGCTTAAAACGTTTTTTTAAGATATTTTGCTATTTCGAAAAAAAATAAGTTGTTGTGAACTTTCGCAGTTTTGAGGGTACCCGTCTTTGAAAATCTTCTCCTTCACCTCTATGGGTACAGCTTATTGTGAAGATAAATGAACTGCTTAGAGGACTGTGTGGGCCGAATTCTAAATTTCACTTCGGATGTACATATATGTTAAAGATGACAGTTAGCTAACAATTTAAACATTTGCCAAAAAACGTTTCGAGGTGTATTTTCTTTGGTGCATTGTCGATCGTGAACCATCGTGTTGAAACATCCGGATTGGGAGCAGCCTTTCATTCTCAGAACTGACGCATCTGGAACTGGAATTAGTGCTGTGTTACTACAAACTGTGGACGATATCAACTTTCATGTCATGTACCACAGCCGTAAGTTACTTCCACGTGAAACTGCGTATGCTACTGTTGAAAAGGAGTGTCTGGCAATCGTGTGGGCTGTTGGTAAAGGCCGGGTCACACTGTCCCGAATATGACAAAAGATGCCAACACGAATCAGAAAATTCTCATTTCGCACGAATTTGGTTTCGATTTTGGTTAAAAACTAATCAAAATCCGGAGCAGGTATGATGCAGTCAAAAGGCAATACGATGTAACACGATGTAATACGACGTAACACACGACTACAATGCGAATGCAATGCGAATGTCGGGTTGATCGTCGCATTGGCCTAACGTTATATAGTCTGTAAGAATACAACACGATGACAGCATGATGGCAACACGACGTCGAATGAAGAGTTCGACGAGTATGCGACGAGTATGCGATGAGAATACGAAGATGAGCTTGGTGATACAAGCATCACGTGACATCCACATTATGTAACTCTGTTGCTGTGACGGTTGGCCTCTCGGTGTCGGCCCGGGAAAGCTTAATTTCAAATGTTAGGAAATACTGGAACAGCGTAATATAGACTTTGTTTTAGTATGGCAGAGAAAGCATAAACCTGATTACTGCTATGAAAACAAGAGATTGCCGAAATGAGTTAACCGCACTTTTTCTCTTTTAACTCTGATTACTCCTTTATACACCATGGAGAATCATTTTAAAACATGTTATATTATATGGAACTTGGTGCATGGTGCTACATATCAAAGTTACATACAACATTTTTGAAGTTTTTAAAATTTTAAAATGTTTTTCTCTAATTTAAAAAAGAAAAATACAAAATGTCGAACCCCTGAATCCCCACTACCCAATTACCACTCTGGATAAGCTTATGAGTTAATTATATAATTAGGATGACTATTGAGCAATGGAGCAAACATATAGTCAATAAAGTTGCTGAAACCAGTCTAGCGTGAGTTGCCATGACAGCAGGAAATCACGTGACCCTTTCCGCATTCGGTTGCACCATCGGCGGATGTTCGAAAATCTTTGTGTGTTAAAAAACTTCCGAACCCGCGTGCGAATCTTCATTTTCGTGGTCAGCCCGTGTCTCAATCTTTCCCTTCGCACAACCATCGAGATGCAATCTTGTTACTTCTTTTCATTATCGTACTCTCATCGTCTGTCCATCGGTACCATCGCCAAAATATTAAACACTTTGCTCCTCGATTGTCACAAGAAGGCAACGCGACTATCTTCAATCCTCGTGATTACCTGCGTATAACCATCGTTTAGCATTACGATGCTATCACGATGGAACTTAAGTAAGAATATATTCATTACACACACATACATATCTATATATATAATACATATATGTATTTATATACGATACCTATATGAATACATTCAATGTTTAATATAATGCATGCTTATAGATGTACGTAATGAGTTTTTTTTATAGTACAGATACATTTTCCAGATGCATGTATACCTAATTGTAAATATAAGGTACTATATATTTCATACTCATTGTGATATATAGAGGTATTGTTACATATATTACACAGGTTATAATATGTAATATTTATATCATTACATGTCTCATATTGACATAAACCTTTTGATGTAGTAAATGCCCTCGTAACCTAGTCAATACGACATGGTATAATCACCGTGTGCATTCTTGCAAGGTATGATCGCAGTCGCGTTGTCTTCTTATGACTTCGGTCATCTTCGTGTTACATTCGTATGGCCTTCGCTTGTAAAATATGCCCTATGGTTCCGATGGACAGGCGGAGGCAAATACGATGATGATACGAATCATACGATGTCATCTCGATAGACATACGAAGGGCACGATGAGGACACGAATGCACCACGAAACTAACATGTCAAATATTTTGCTCGCTCTCCCGATGTTGCCGCCGAACAGAGAAGAATTCCGCCGATGACCAAACGAATGCTTAAGATGCGTTTACGAATGGCCCGATTGCTTACGATCCTTTGCGAATTTGAACATTTTCAAATTCGTGTTTCCATCTTTTGTCAAATTCGGCACAGTGTGAACCGGCCTTAAGTTGAGGCAATAATAATATGGACGTTTATGTGTTCTTGAGACAGATCATCAGTTCTTGACGTGGTTGAACACTGCAAAGAAGACCAATGGCAAAAATCATCAGGTGGGCCCTGATGCTACAACCATTCAGATCTGTGTTGCCCAGCATTGTTGGTGCTGATCTTCTGAGCAGATGTTGAAACAGTTCGTTGTCTGAATAAAATCATTTATCTAAATGGAATGTATGTATTTGCATGGTATCTATCTATTTGTGTTTATTAATTTCGAGGTTTAGCAAAAGCTTCAGTTGGGATGTAATGTCACAATAGTTGTCAGCATACCAGGGGAGACGCATCGCGCAAACGCAACCAGTGCTATGTTAGTGCGCGTGCTGCATGACTGAGTTGTGCACTGAGAGTATATGAGCTGCGTGTAATTAACGTGAACTGAGTGTCAGAAGCAATTACTCGCTGTCGAGCGTGACCAGACATGCATGGGTTGTTTGAGCCTGGAAAACTCCTGGACAAGTGAGTCGTGACAAGTGAGTCGGGACAGGTGAGTCGGGACACTGGGAATGCTACGATGTCATCTGCCTGGTCATCGGAAGACTGCGCTTAGTCGACCCTTGTTCTGTGACGACGTCATGATGACAAATGTGTGACGTCATCAACCTTGTATTCACGATAGAGTGGATGTTTGGAAACCTGGTGGATTCTTTAATGGTGTAGTCATGGTGGATCGGGATCGTGATCTAAGGACATCAGCTCAATGTGGGGACGGTAACGGTGTTCCGGCACTTATTTTTATTCGAGTGTATGACTTGAACTTTCATCTTCGTGTATGACGAATCCGTATTGAACTCTCATGATCATGAATGATGATGTACGATTTCTCGTGTCATAATGACCCATGGACTATCATTCAAGTGTATGACTTGTAAAAACTACCCACGTCTTTGTGGATCGAATATGAACTCTCGTAGATCGTTTTAAAGCTGTAATCGTGTATTGTATATCTTTTGAAGATTTAACATTTGATTGCTTGAACATGTACGTATGTATATGGAGCGTTGGATATGAAATGTGAGTAATATGACAGTATGTGTTGTGTCAATTGTGTATTACATATGTGAATGTTGTGTGAAACATGGGTGAAGTCATGTAAATGCAGTAGTACACGTAGGTGTGATGGTAATGTATACATGTGTACATGAAGGTGTTTGCATGTGTGGTATGATTAGTTGATGTGTGAGTGAATTGTGCGGAAATTGTTTTTGGTTTGTTTGGTTTGTTTCTTGGTGTGAAATAAACTCATTCTTTCTGATATTTGTGTTTTTATTTAAAGCCAAGCTAGTTCGTGACACTTAGGCCCATAAGTTCGGAACAGGTTTTTCCTAGACCAGGTTTAGAGCTGGTCTTGGTTTAGTTAGACTAAAACTATTGGTCTAACTTAAACGGTAATATGGAAAGATAGTTTAGTTAAACTGTAATTTAAACCAAGTCTAAATGTTATACTTCTGTTTCATTAATTTTTCAATCCTGAATTTGTAAAACCCAGGTTTTGAGCGTGCTCTGTTGACACTTCCTGTCTAAGGGATTTTCAAGACGGCCCGAATATCAGTTCCTGCGTTAGTAATGAATGACACCAAAGTGTCAAAATAAACAGCTTTGAATATCAGTAAATATATTATAATACAGGATTTCTTGACAAAATTAAGGACTATTATAAATTTCATAAAATGTAAAGTTTAATGTAAAAAACACAGGGCCTTGAAAACAATTGAAAAACAACATTGTTCAGTTCACTATTTCGCTTACTTTTGATTCTGAAAATATTTTTAAATGTCTGCAAACTTACTGACTTACTTACTAAGGAAATCAGAAAGCATGAATAAGAAATAAAGAGAACAATTGACTACCGTATTTTATATTTATCAACATACAGATTTATGTGGTTATTTTTAAACATTGGAAACATTTGTGTGAATTAATGCAATATTGTATCACTTTATTATACACTCGCGTACTTCAGCGTAAGCGGGGGTATATAGTCTGTCTGTCTGTCCGTCCGTCACAAAACTAGCTTCACCGAACTTGCTACACATTTTAGCCATGATCTCTAGTTGTGCCTTTTGAGGGTTAGACCGATTTCTTAATTTTATTGTTTGCGGTTTCCATGGAAACTTGACCGAAACAGTGACTCTGTAAGGAAGTCATTTTGTGCGGCAGTATATCTCCCAAACTATACATTCTAGCCACACCAAACTTTATATATATGTCAACCATGATCTCAAGATGTACCTTATGAGGGTAAGACCTGTATCTGAATTTTTTTTTGGCTGTTTCCATGGAAACATGACTTAACAGTTATTGTTTGAGACCTATATCTTATGACTAAACTTCACCAAACTTGACACAAATGTCAACTCCTTGATCAACTCTGAAACTGCATGTGTCCCTTTTATCAAACCGTACATACATGTTAATCTGTATCCATTCATGTGAATTTTACTAATTTAATCTTTGTCCTTAGCAGCGTGCGGGGGTATGTGAGCTTAGCTCGCTTCAACACTTATTATTCTTGGCAAAATTTGCAACTTAATTTGGAAACCAAAAACAGCAGCAGCACTTTTATAGATCACGTTTTACCTGTCACTAGAAATAACAATAACATATAGCCAATAGCTGTGGAGCTCATCAGGATCATCTTGATTTAGGCCTACTCTGGTTGAAGATCTAATAAAACCATTCCCAGTTATACATTGTTAATTTGATTCAAAAATGTTTTAAAAAGCTTTTAAAATACCCCAGAATGTGCCTCAAAAACAGTAACTCAACCCAACCTAGCCAACCCAAGGTAATAATATCCTGAACCACCCCCTCCCTATGCCCAGTTGTCTCCAACCCTCACCCTCAGCTTTTCATTAGTTGAAACTAATCGGCCTTGATAACTGCACGCAAAACAGTGCCTTGGATAGCGACTTACTGGGCTCCCTCGACCAGACCACTCTCCCTATACACGCATCTGATTTAACATTTTCAACATATTCTGCACTACACACAATACATAATCAAGAGCGAATACACAGTGCTTGGCTGTCACTTTTCAGAAAAGCCAGTCAATTATAAATCAAATGCCCATAATCTCCTTATTGTTTGTGCTACATACATGAACTTTGAAAGATGTTTACAAAACAAATGTGATTATACTGTCCGTTTTATTTTACTCATTAAAGAGAAGCACAGCTATCAATTGAACCCCTGCCATGCCCATAATTGTGAGAGTAGGTCAACGAAATAAACGTAATTAGACTCCATTCCAACAAGTTGATGTTCTAAAAATTTGAGCTTTAATTATCAGTAGTGATCGTTCCAAGAGAGAAGTAAAAAAAAAGGTTTCAGTGTCCATGGACACCCTGTCCATATCATATTCGATGGGGAAAGTTACCAAGAGGGTTTGTTACGGGTATTTTTTGTGGAAACGAAATATCGTGGGGACATTCCTAAAAAACTTTATATATATCATTAGTACATGATTATAACACAATCCAGTTGACAGGTAATACTCAGGGTACTAGGTTTGTGAAGTTGACAGAGAATAGCGTTTATTGATTTCAGAAAAAATAACGAGTGAAGCCATTTATCGGTGTTACGAGTGTGGAAAGCTTTGTTACGACACAATAAGAAAGTGTATTTTGATAACATGTTTGTTACTTTATGGATATTATATCAATAATATTTTATTATTTGAATAGTTTTAAAACAGTTAATATACAGCATTTTTCTCTCGGATAGAACTCTCATTTTAAGGAAGATATTTCAATATCATGTGGTTTTAGTGAAGTCGTTTATTAAAAGGTTTAGGGATAATTACTACCACACCCATATTGGAAGGGGAGGGGGTGGTTAGATTGCACAGCAGAATGTACAATTTTGATCCCCTAGGTGCAAGTTAACCAACAACAACCTTTTAACTTTGAAAGTGCAGCAGTTCTGATGGAAAAATCAAAACAAAGGAACGACAAAGGTGTGTTTGGTTTCAACACTAAATTTCAATTTAACAGATGCTTCCAACAAGAAATCAGATGAATATTTGATGACATATCGTTATGTAAAGGGAACACAGTCATGTTAGACTACCCCTCTAGCTGGTTTAAATTCTACCCTGAAATCAAGGTACTTTAAGGCACTTAAACCAGGTTTAAGATAAACCTGCTTTGAAATTACCAGAGTTAGTTTAAATTAAGATGTAGACCAGGACTAGCTTAAACTACCTCAAAACCTGCTTTGAACTTACGGGCCTTAGATTTAGAGTGTGAAATGTTACAAAGGAGTGGTTCAGGGTTTTAAAACAGTTGACATCGTTTCCGTTGGGGGTGGGGGTATGTAAATCATCATTACTTTTGCATCCTGAATAAAGGGATTCGGTTAAAACTTAAATCTTAAAACTAACTGTTGAAGTGATATATTGATCAGAATCATGATATGACAAAACTTACAATAGTTTATTCTTAGAAACATTTCTTGTAAAAGTAAGACGGAAATCTATATCTTTTGCATCTTATTTTCTAAAAAAAGACAGAAACAACAAGACTTAGAAGAGACAATAAAAACTTGTGAAATTAACATAATAAAAAATTCTCATGATATGGATTAGACTAAGCTTTCTTAACTTTCAAAATATAAATTGGAATTATAACGGATAAAGGAAGACAAAATTAAAAGTATTCAGATTGAAAACAGAATTAAATGGTATGAAGAAGGTGAAAAACCTACAAAATACGTTTGCAATCTAGAAAAAAATATATTATGCCACAAAATCAATAAAGAAAATTGTATCTGACAAAAATGAAGTGATTACTGATAGCACATCTATTTTAAATCGGGTGAAAACATTATATAAGAAACTTTATCCCTCAAATGATGATCTTGAAATTGTTACTTTAGAAAATATCACAACTCCCATATTGAATGAAAAGTCAATGGTTACTGGAAAAGGATATTAATATGAATGATATCACCTTTGCAATAACAAAAATATGAAAATAACAAAAGCCGAGGTATTTTAGGATTCCCTATTGATTTCTTTAAATTCTTCTGGAATTACCTTAAAGTATGGATCTTTAGGTGTGTTAAAGGATAGATGAAATGCATTTTTCTCAGGAATGACAGATGATTACCTCTACGTATATTGTATATCGGAATCAATTGAGCATAAAATCGAGACAATATACACTTGCAATTGATAATTAAGACGATTTTAATTCACCCATTTTAACACTATCGCAATTTGTTCGGCGAAACCTTTTGAAAATGCTCACTGAGGCGTGACTGTGATAAGCGATTGACGGGGCGGCTAGATAGCTTCTCCGCCGATGTCTCGTTAATTAATTAATGATAATTATCACTGCCGCTAAATGAATTTATGAGGTGTATTACATCGCCAAAAAGACATGTTTATGTAATAATTGTGTAATTGTCATCTGCGGAATTACCTACTTGGATATCTAAACATTCGATATATGGGAAATTAAAGTTGGTTTATTGAAGATATCTTTGTGAAATTAACAATCAAAATGTTGCGAAATTACGTTGAATTGTGACTATCGCTGAAAATCAAATTCCTCCACATACGTCACAGAAGTCATCCCTTCACGGGTCACACCCCCGCAGACTTTCATTCTGGTCGCCGGGGCTAAATCAGGCGGTTTTTTAAAAAGCCGTATATAAGTAATTTATGGACCGATTTCAGAAATTTAAAATCGAGCAATTGTCAAATTGACATCCCCTTTTAATGAATCCGATTTGGACCATATGTCATTTCATCCATCCTTTAAGGATGTTAAAATAAAGAATGAATTATCTATGACCATGAAGAGAGGGATTATAGATAGATCTTTGTTAAACATTTGGAGACCTAGTACTCTTTTGAATGCTTTTTATTAGATAATTTTGATACATTAAAACAGCTAAAAAAAACTTTAGATTTACTTATACATAGAAATCAAACCGGTTTTTATTCGAGGTAGAACAATCACCGAAAATACAAGATTATTATATGACCTCATGTTTAAAAACAAAATATACCTTGTTTACTCTTGTTTACTTGGATTAATGTACTTACAAACCAAACAACAAAATGGACATTTATTTGATTTCTTCAATAACGAAAGAGGTTTAAGACAGGGTGATCTCATATCACCTTACCTATTCCTCTTTGTAGCGGAAAAACTGGAATGTATGATAAGAAATATTGATAAAATTAAAGACATAGTTATTGATACATAATTATTCCTTGAGGGTACAGATGAACGTTTATATGCTGCTATTGAAACACTTGATACATTTTACAAGATGTCAGGTTTGAATATAAATATAGAAAAGAATTAAGCCATTTGTATTGTATGGTTTATACAAAGTCAATTTTTGAAGCTCTCAAAGTATCTACTCTTAGCACCTTCTGTTCATCATACAATATCCACCTGTAATATGCCATGTATTTTCAAATATGGAGAAAATATAGACATGATATTGAACAATGATAACCCTTTTTGGAAGATGTTTTACAAGCTTGGAATACCGATTTATACCATATCGATTTTGACAATATTGATCTTGCTGAACCACTTTGGCTAAAGCAAAATTACAAGAATCAATACCATATTATTTACCACTATGCTGATAGAGTTTATTAACAATTAAACACCTATGTGATGACAATGGACTTATGACTTTCAATCAGAAAAAAAACAAGATACAAATTAAACTAAGAGGCACTTCACTTGACTATACTTATTTAATTCACATACTACCTGATTCTTTGAAAAATGTTAAAATACAAAACAAAAAAAATCCTCACTGCAGTTTGTATATCAATGTTTACCATTAAAATATAATAAAGCCCACTAATGGTTCAAACTATGATAAACCTGCGATTTGTAACAAATGGGAAGTGGCATTTGATGACTGTCAGTTTGACTGGCGCAAGATATCTAATGTCTACAGATATAATGAATGATAATGAATAATGTTGGTTTCTTTTTAAAAAATATTCTGAAAGCATATGTCATGTTTATTGGGATTGCTGTTAGACTATAACATTTTTCACATTACATAAATGAATCAAATCATTATTTCAGCCAAACAAATATATAAATGTATGCAATATTAAAAACATAATTCCAAAATTCAATAATTACCAAAAACTTCTAAAACAGATATTTCTGGTCGAAAAAATTCATTTAAAAAAGAAACAATGAAATTGAAAAATTCCAGAATAAGTGGAACTCACTCATTCCAGAACTTAACAATTGATTAACGTAATTCTGTATATAGCCCTCTGTAAAAAATATATATATTTCTTAAATGTCACACTATATATCACTAATTCATTGTTATACTCAATACAGAAAAGATAGACCAAACAGCAGGGGTATATATCACAGGACAAAATATGGTGGAATCTGCTTGCCGGATCCTTCCGGATTCTGCCAGTTCTTCAGGATCCGCCAATTGTTTGGTAGAATCCGGAAGGATCCGGCAAATGGATTTCACCACTTTTCGTCTTGTGTATGTTTTCGAAGTCAACATTTCATTTGAAAAACATTTTTCCAAAAGTCAACATGTCATCAAAGTCATACCTTTTTCGAAGTCAACATTTCACGAAACTATCTTTTAAAAGATTGATTTGTTTGTGCGTATTGGTGTTTGTATTTGTCAATCTTTAACAAATAAATGTAATTAATACACAAGTCGTTCTTTGCCTCTAACAAAGTCACATTTTAAAGTCGCATGTCAAACTTTCACCAATATAATTTTTTATTAAAAATCAACATTTCACCGAATTCAATAATAATTTCCAAGTTAATGTTTCATAAATATCCTATTTGTGTCCAAGTCAACATTCAACGAACATCATTGTTTTCAACGTCAACCTTTTACCAAAGTAAATCAATATTTCTAAAGTTAATGTTTCATAACAATCCTATTTTGGTCCAAGTTAACATGTCATCAGAAGTCAATATTAGATTAAAGTCAAACCTTCAACAAAGTCAATAAATATCTCAACAATAAATAAGTCAACATTTCACAAAACTCATTATATATATTCAAAGTCAACATTTCTTTAAAGTTTATTTAAGTCAACAATGTAGCATCTCAAGCAAAGTCTTAAATTCATCATAACTATATTCCCGACCTAAAAAGGTCGGGGATATATAGTTATACCACTAGAATGAATCATTATGATGGATTAAAGTTAAAATCAGTGGAAATGGCAGTAGTGTATTATGTTTCCACTACTTGTCAAGTTACTATTATTCCTACTTTTACTTAAACCACGTTTTTTTACATAAAGAGACCTGTCCTACCCTTTTCACAAACAGTTTAATTTTAGAAATTACATTTCATAGCTTGTCAATCTTTAGCATACATCTCTCTTTTTAAGTAAAATAAAAACGCCAAACTATAACAGTCGGGGGTATTAGTGAGAAACGCTCACTTTTTTGTTTGTTATAACTGCCTTCAATAATGCATTCTAGAACCTCTCACCATGCAGGACCTGATACCTTTAATCATACAGAGACCTCAACCCCACCTTTTCCAACTATGCAAAACAATTGCCATTGAAAACATAATTATACTGGAAATAACTATTCTATGGACACTATATATATCCTTGGACAATTTACATTTGGAAAAGAAATTCCATAGATAGTTCCATTGGAAATAAAAATTCCTTTTAATAAGTAATTTTGTTGTTGAACAGTTTTAAACAAGTATTTTAATGTAAAATAAAATCCAAAGAACTAATGTTAAGCATGTACACATTTAATTTCAATTGTAAAACAGATTTTTTTGTCGCAACACTCTTAGGACTCAACTGGTATTCCAGAAATAACACAGATACCATTTTCTTTAAACATGAACAAGCATAAAAGAGAGCATGGCTCACTAATACCAACGACAGTTCATGTACAATTCCTGTAACTGTACCTGTGAGCAGATGTTTGGGGGAAAATCCTTATTGTGTGAATCATTACAAAATAAATTTAATAATCTTCTATATTTAACTATATTTCCATCCTTATCTTGAGAACTAAATGCCTATAAAGCTGAAGTATTGCATACAAACTATGGGAATGTTATATGTGTTGGTCCTGTGATTCTTAATAAGAGTCATAGGGGTCACACCCTCATTCACATTTTAATCTTCTGCTCCAGAACGATAGGCCCTATGAGGCTGAAATATTGTGTAAAAACTGATAAGCCAAAGGGCATTATAAATTGTAGATATGTGACCCAAAAAAAGGACCACAGTGTCCCCGCCCTAAAATCATTGTTTGTCTTTTTCTCCAGAACCGATATTTTGTTTACATACTCCTCTGTCTCAATGGGGATTATGAATTGTAGATTTCTTATTTCCGTTTTCGTCAGATTTAAATTTTAAAACACTGTTGTATATAAGAGCAATCGGTTCCATATCCATATCTAAATATGTGTCATAAACTTAAAAGAGTATTCCAAGAAGACCAGTGTCAGTACAAAACCGTCAATTAATGTATCATATTACATGTAATTATTCGTCGTTCGTACTCATGTTGAAAAAGAAGACAAACGACACACACACACACACACACACACACACACACACACACACACACACACACACACACACACACACACACGCACGCACACACACACACACACACACCCACACACACACACGCACACACACACACACACACACACACACACACACACCACACACACACACACACACACACACACACACACACACACACACACACACACACACACACACACACGCACACACGCACACACACACACACACACACACACACACACACACACACCCACACGCACACACACACACACACACACACACACACACACACACACACACACACACACACGCACACACGCACACACACACACACACACACACACACACCCACACGCACACACACACACACACACACACACACACACACACACACACCCACACACACACACACACACACACACACACGCACACACACACACACAAATAAGGATGTTTAAAGAAAGTGACGTCAACTGGTTTACCAAAGAAAACAAATAATGTTGAAGCATGTTACCTATACTTTGGGGCAGAGTGTAGTACAGGGATCCAGGATCGGCAATACCCGTCTGATTTGAGAAGAACTGAATTCCATGGGCAGTACACACATCCCGCCTGGCGTTGTAGAAGAAGGAGATACACTTTTCATCCTGGCCACACATAGAGGCACATGATGTTGAGTGATCAACTCCAGATTTAGTCCAAAGTGAGAAGTTCGAAAACAAAGTATTATTCCGAGTTGGAATGTTCACAAAGTTCCTTGATAAGGAAGTACAGCCATTGTTGTTTGCCCAGCATACAGTGCACAAATTCAAACACAAACTAATAAACTCAAGGAGGTCTATCATCGTCCCTGTACTCGGTTGAAAATAAAACTCTTAAATGTGAGAACAGTCTCCCTCTCTTGGTAGATATAGCAAACGTCAAAGAGATCGATCTGCTCCTGCAGAACCGTTTCAGTCACGTGATCCCAGTTGGAATGGTGAATTAATTATGAACAATATACTTTTCTGAAGAAAGTTAAGAATATAATGTGGTTTCTTATTTGTATCCCAATTAAATCTTATGTGAATTGTTATATGAAAATATGAAATGTTTATTGAACATTTATTTAGATACTTTTAAAATCAGCATTGGATCAGGGAGGATTCCAAACAATAGTTATAGTTGGAAAACCACGTGTCCGAATTTCCAATATATCTGCTTATTTCAATATAATTTTAAAATATGCAAATTCTACTATCCATATTCGAGAATTATATTGAAATAAACAGACTCAGCTCTATTATATGAAAATGTGAAATGTTTAATGAACATTTTTAGATACTTAATAAAAGGATCATAATCATTGGATCATGAAAGAACGCAAAAAGTACATAAGCTGTATAGTTTGGAAACCATGTGTCAGAATACAGTTTCCAAGATTTGATTTGTTTGTGTGTATTGGTGTTTGTATTTGTGAATCTTTAACAAATAAATGAAATTAATACACAAGTCGTTCTTTGCCTCTTACAAATAAATGAAATGTAATAATTCAACTTATAATTGTGATGTGACTTTGGTGTGTTCACCATTCTGATTGGTTGAATAAATATCCAATCTTGATTGATATTTTAAATCATCGCAAGCCGGGCGATTCACTGCTGAATTTCGTTTCCAAACACATGACCGGAATCAAGATTTTATTTTTCACTTTCTCTAAATATCCGCAGTTTAAGCAAATGTGACAGTTGTCAGTGCCATCTTCTGAACTGTGTGTACAGACAGAGGGCACGAATGACTCTAGATTTGAATTAATTCAAAATGTTAAAAATGTAAAAGTATATTGACACTATTAAAGGCGCTGTAGCACGCCGTCATTACTGAAGTGCTCTCCCAAAAAGACAAGAAAGGGTAACAATGGCTAAATAATACTACTGAATCAATTATACAAATAGTTTAAAAACAATTTAACATGGTTCGGTTAAGCCATGAGAGTCCATGTCCCATGGAGCGTAGCGATACCTACACAGCGATAAACTCAGAGTAGAGTTTTAATTCTGGACAATGATGAAATAGTCAACCATCTAGCTGTTTGAACTCTTAAGAATCACATGAGACCAACAATTCTACCTCTCACACTGAAGAGGTTCCCGAAAGTGCCAATTAGTACGTCGCACCATTTTCTGCCAATACATACAACCGTTTTGTATGGATATGGCTTATCAGGTCTTGTAATGAGATGTTTTACCCTCCAACGCAACAATATATTGCATAATTTTTTTATTATAAATGGCAAATTTGAGAAATAATAATATGCAAAAAACTTTGCTACTGCGCCTTAAGCATTTTTAAAGTCGAGTATGTTAATGCAATCGTCAGCTTTATATTTTGAAAGAACAAAATGTTAATGTTAACACTAATCAAATATCGTTTTAAATTTAATTTATGATGTCTTTCAACATGTGACATTTATTGCGACACAACTCTGACAGATGCACACAGTTTCCTTCCATGCTTGGTTCTCTGTTGACATGTATCGATCTTTGCATACCACTCTCCCAGGTTAATCAATTACCATGTCCAATCTTTAACCCTTAGAATGCCATTGGCGTTTTAACGCCAGCTGATGCATCGAGTTATGGACTTTGTAATGCATTTGTTTCTAGTTTCTAATTATTTATCAAACGAATTTTCATCAGTGAAAGGGTTTCATAACTCGCACGACATTGATATCAGCTAGTATTTAAACCTTAGAAATATCATTTCATATGATTTCAATTTCTATCTTTTATCGGTTATTTCAATGTATTGACTTTGAACAAATATATTGTAGGACAATATGATGGCAACATGCTGCAATATAATTTGACTTGTTAATAGGCTTATAGTTAATTGCATAAGCATATGCTTTCTAGTCCCTTGTTTTCAACAATGCATGTCCCTATGCTTTACACCGCCCCCTAACTGATGAACTCAAACTATATCCAACTCTAGACAATTTTAAATCTCATCTCAAGACCTATCTCTACAAGCAATTTTATATCAATTGACTTTATTGTCAGCGCTATGAGCATACCTAGTGTGGAGTTTAGTGCTAAAGAAATGGACACATTATTGTTGTTATTATTATTACCGCCATGTTAGATTATTGTCTTGTTTATGTGTTGTTTGATCAGCTGAATTTATCTTTACAATCGAAGGTTGGACATAAGTTATGTATTTATAGCTAAGCTTTGTCTCAAAACTAGGAGATACGTTCGGAACCGGAGCTCAATAAATGAAAGGTTTTCTTGTGTTGATATTAAACTGTGAACATTTTCGGGAAATTCACCAACGACAACCTGGCATACGAGGGTGAATAAAAAAAGTTCGTAGAATAAGCATGATGTAGTAATCCAATACGTTCAAATGAACTAAAACCTGGACATCAATCCTCCGTTTGGCTATTGACAAAATATTCTAACAATCCGTAGAGCAGTTGTCGAGATGTCACGTCCGCAAGTGCATAGGGGTGAAGAAACTGGGAAAATGGATGATGTTAAAAAGCGTGCACTCGTCAAGTATCTGTTCAGGAAAAGAATGTCTGCACAGGAAATCGATACATTGGGTGATGACTCCCCTCCATACTCCATAGCAAAGTGGGTTGCTGAAGTTAAAGGTGGCCGGGATAGTGTTAAAGATGATGACAGGTCTGGTCGGCCAAGAACCTCCACCAGTGACGTTCAAGTTGATGCTGTTCATGACATGCCGAATGCAGACAGACGTGTGACCGTTCAGCACATAGCTGAGACACTGGGCATCAGTTTTGGGTCGGTACATACAATACTGACAGACGTTCTTCATATTGGCAAGCTCTCTTCAAGATGGGTCCCTAGAATTTTAACTGCTGACCATAAACAGAAACGATTGGACATTTCAAAGGAACATTTGAATCGATTCAGGGCAAACAGGGATGGTTTCCTGAAATGATTAGTGAAACAGGATGAGACGTGGATACATCATTTTGACCCTGAAACCAAAATCCAAAGTAAACAATGGAAGCATGCCAATTCCACACACCAAAACAAATTCAAGCAAGTTCCATCAGCTGGAAAGGTGATGGCCTCTGTTTTTTGGGATAGCCAGAGTGTCATCATGATAGACAACTTGGAGAAGGGTCAAACTATCAACGGGGCACATTATGCTAACGAATTGAGGCAATCAAGAGCAGCCATCAAGGCCAAGCGGCGTGGGAAGCTCACGACAGGAGTGCTGCTCCTTCAGGACAATGTTCCTGTCCACACAGCTCATGTCGCTGTCACTCCCACGACTTGATGAGGGTTTGAAATTCTTCCCCATCCACCCTACTCCCCATATTTGGCACCATCAGACTTTTTCCTCTTTCCAAAACTGAAAAACCATTAACGAGGACACGTTTTTGCTGATAACAACAGCCTGATAGCTGCTGTGGAGGGATTTCTAGAGACCCAGGATGGAATAATGAAGCTGGAACACCGCTGGTCCAAATGTATTGATGTCAGTGGAGACTTTGTTGAAAAATAAAATGAAAAAAGTTACACTTTGATCTTGTTTTCTCTGTCATTTTATTAACTTCTTGATTTACCCTCGTACATTCGGGTTATATAAAAGGTTTGAAGCTCTTTAAAAATGATGTCTGCTTTTTTTGTAAAAATAAATGTGAATATTAAGCTCATATTTTCAATATTATGAATATGTGTAAAAGTACTGGTTGATTGTTGGAGTGTACACACATTTAAAAAGTCTCCAGTACATTTCAAAGAGTTTAAGTTACTGAATTATTTGTTTGCATGTAAGACCAACGAGTGCATTGTATTGAAGACAGAAATAAGTTTCACTCTGAGACATGTTTACACCACAACCAGACCGCAGCAGACATAGCAGTGCTAGCTTCATACACAGACACAGAATTATATTGTTACTTCAAATAGTTTCCCCCCTGGAGATTCTACTATTCAACCCTGCTTGTCCAGGCCTATCATATAAAACATCGAAATGCACACATAAAGAGACGAATTTGCATCATAAATAAGTGATACAGAATTAAATGAAGCGTATCTGCAAATGCGACGATCAGAGATTGCAAAAACACGACGGTGAGAAATGAAAGACGCGAAGCGCAACACTGTGACTGCGCATGTGCTGTTCAATTCCAAAATGGCTGATGAAAGTTTGACTCCTTCGACTGGGAAATTAAAATGCCTACTCAAATGTAATAAATAAATAACCAACCATCACATCTGTAACATGTCATGTTTGGGTCCGCTTTGCTACTGAGCAGTTTCTTCCTTGTACACCTCTTCACCTGCCCCTTTGATGTACTTTTCTTTAGTATTTGACGTGTTTGACTGACACCTGCATTCAGACACGAAATACGTTATTTGATTTGTCCATACAAGTCTTGTTATGCCTCTCAATGATCATTGTGAAACAAAAGAAACGTGTATCATTCGTCCTCGACAAGCACTTGAAAGTTGCCTTCGGATATGAATAATGGAAATGTCGATTTTGAATATCTTCTTTTGAAATTAGCTGTCTTCTCTCTGTTGTGTAACATTGAAATGCAATTTCAGTGGCGAAATGTATCACGAATCGGTTAAAATAAAATGTGTTATCTCTGAGTGAAATAACAGTTTCAATCACATGATGTCATTGCTACGCCGATAACACAAAATGTACACAAACAGGAATAAACTTCATTTGACGTTTGTCTGATTAATGGCTCTTCTAACCACACATGGAAAGTTCGGTTAACACTCATTTGACGTCACTTAAAACGATGGTTGATATGTCTGCATTTATAGTCCAAATATACATTTAAGATCAATGAGTTTCCATCTCATCTGTCCTCAAGCATTAAGAGATAAAGGGCATACTGACTTAGTTTTATGAATACAAAACATCAAACAAAATGGCTATGTTTACTCTATAACATTACTACATCATTAACTTGCAAAACGTCCACGGAGGAAAGCAGTGTGTCAAATCAACACTTCATGATATAGATTCCTTATGGTAATTATTTCTGATTTCAAGGGACGGGGAGCGTATTTGTGTCATGAAAAAAAAAATATATATGTGCAACGATCTCCTACGTAAAATAAAACTTTGCCGGCCTTTTTTAATTAGATAATCAACAATGTCATTCAAAGTAAGCTTGTCAATGATAGTCAATTATAATGCCTAAATATTTGTATTTGTTGACAATTTCGACATCTTCATTGTTGGTTGAAACAGGTTCTGGAAAATGGATGATTTTTACAAAATCTATAACAATTTCTTTCGTTTTCTTGTTATTTAAAAAAATTAAAAAGTTATCTTAATTCGTAAAATTTAAATTCTCATTTCTGTAAGCAAGGTCAGCAGACTTTAAAACTGAATCGATGGCTGAATCATCGGCAAATCAAATGATGAAACAGTTAGCTGCTTTACTAATGCAATCCTTGGTGTATATTATGAACAATATTGGTGAAAGTACACATCCTTGTGGAGCTCCTGTGGACAAGTTGGTAATTTAGGAACAGATGCCGCAATGTTAACAGTAACACGCTGAGGTATATCAATCATGAAAGAGTCTATCTATCTGAAAGTTTTGATAGTAACAAATGTGACTGAATGGTATTGAATATGTTAGGGATATTTTCATCAGTGTGTCATTGTGTATTAGATGTCAAATATATCCGTTCAGAGCAAAAACTGTACTTGATTGCATAACACATGGTGCTTAAATCAACTATATTTCTAAATACCGATATATACAGTACTTACATCTTTAAATGACCATATATACCAGTAACGAATGATAAGTGTAGCTTCAAAATACAGAGGTACATGCGTTTAATACAACTGTGAAAAACACCAATTTCGGCAAAGTGCTCCAGGCTTTATTGAAAGTATCTCCTACATAGGTGATACTTTGTCCTACGTGGACTACAGTATCTATTACGTATGAGATATAACTCTTGAAGATAGTATGACAATATTTTTTTCATCGTGACCTTTTTACACTCTCGACAATTCCATCTTTGGCGACGGAAGATTAGTGAAATAAGTCGGATCAGCACAGGACAACATCAAATATGATTTTGATGTCAACCAGATTGACTTATTGATAAAGTTGACGTCATTCTAAATCGAAGTTTAATGTTTATCTTTTTTAATCAAAACATAATATATGCATTAAAAGTCAATTCTATATTAGATCAGTGCTTCTAAAATATCCGCTTGTTAACTTAGGTATTTGCTTTTGGCTAACTTAATCTCTGCACAAATAAAGTTATGATAACAGATGAAATTATGAAAATTAGTTGCCTTGTGTGTGTCTATGGATTGATCTTATCTTTGATACGAAATGTTAAAAACATAACAGGGATGTAAAGTGATAGGAGATTGATTGATTGCTTTTGCTAGGAAAGAAATATCGACCTTTTAATTTCCTCGATTTCTATCGATGTATTTCTGAGACACCATCTTGGCCCACTTAAGTTTGACGAGTAAAACATCGTGTCTCAAGTTACATAGCTTGAAAAATAATACACCGATTTCGTTGATGTTTATTTTTATCGAAAAAGAAATCACTTTGCTTTAATTCTGGAGTATGTATTACGTGTAAAATGTGTGGTAACATTTTGAATGTGGACTTATTTGGACAGGGGGTAAAACTCGCGTTGGATCCCTTTCTTTATTTATATCGTATCGAAGTATTGGACCCGGGAACTGTTTTGTTTCAGCAATACAAGCCCCTGTGTGTCATCGGGTGCGGCACGCTGAAATGTACATGCTTGCACACGAAACTGATGACTAATGTCAAACTGATCAAAGTTATAATAAACACAACACAATTCCAATACAAGACTTGCTGCACATAAAACGTAATACATAAAACATGATACTACATTAATGAAAATAAATAATGCAGAAACTGGCAATTTTACAAGAGGCAATGAAAAAGTGTAATCAATTTGTCATGAACAAAATCTTTCTTATTTCAACTGGCTCCGTAACTTAACGGTATGCACACGTGTTGCAAACCGTACCGAAAGGCCAGTGGTTCTATCCCCGACTTTCGAGTGACATTTTTGTAAAAGAAATTGTTGGAATTATTAGATTATATTAATTTTATTGTGGGAAATGTCTGAGGTGAGTTTAAAAAATCAATTACTAATGTTTGCGGTCTATTTGTGATTTAGAGACCTCATATGAGATCTCTAAATCACAGACAGACCTCCAAAAAGTCCTTAAATTACATATAGACCTAAATTGATGTCGCCAAGGTTCTACCTCCAGGTTACGAAATGGTGCTAAACAAAGGGATAATATCACCAGAGGTTTATAACAAGTTATAATGTATGGACATAAGAACTTATGTAGTGTCAATGAGTTCACGAACTCAGTTGTAGCGCGTCATAAATATACAATCTTAAGATCACACAAAATGGCAAGACGAGTGAGAAGATGAAAGAACCCTGTATATAACACAATCAACAAACAATAAACGACTCATGTGTACGTCACGTTTTACGTAGATGCTTATCTGTATGACAGACAGACAGGTTTTTTTTATTTACGTCTCATCAGATAAACATATAAAAACACATACATATTACCTTAGCCTTAAAAGGCAAAAGTATCTATGCCATTCCTATGGGGACGAAATATAAGGCATAACATTGACCTCATAGGATATAATTGTAAAGACGGTTAGAATAAATGTACGTGAAATAAATTAAGGGATAAAAGCATAGCATATTTATTATTTATACAAAAGCTTTTCACGCATTAAAAGGATATTATAGCAGGTTTTAGCACATATTCTAAAAAGGTGTTCACAGCTCAGAAGGAGCGTTAATTTTTCAGCGTCAGATAAAATCCTGGTAAAACATAGCTGACTGCAGATAAAAAGGTCTTTATTTATGTTTGAATTAAAGGACACTCAATTAAGACATGACTTTCCGATTAAAATTTGTTGATGAAATTAAAACATGTTCTGTTCTCTACATTTAGTCCTGTCTCCATTCTTAGGGGGGCAGTAGCTATTCTGAATAAAGCCATGGCACGTCTATGAAAATTTGGGCATTGGAGATAAAACATATGCTTCTGTTGTTAAAGTACTTTTAAAAGTCCGATAAAGACGCAATTTGTTTTGCCCGGGACCTCGCTCTGCAGTAACTCTATTCAGTGAGCTATTCCAGTCAGTAATAAACGTCTGTCAAGATAATGATTCGCAGTCCTTTACAGTTATGGTAATATTTAAAATGCTTTTCTTGTCGATGCCAATCAATTGACGATAACATCTGGTTTGCAATGTTCTGTATCTTTCATTGTTAACCCAGTCGAATATAATTTATTTTATAAGCATTAGGAATGGTCAATATTGTTCATTCGCTTCCAGTACCGTATTAAATATACTACTTGTCGGACACCCATGGGTAGCCAGCCCATATCTCCAATGACAGCGTCGGTTGGTGCATATTTTCCAAGACCCAAGTTAAACTTTATTGCACGGTTCTGTACAACATTAAGAGGTGGACGCTTCCTGTACCATATATGGGTAGTCATATTGATTCTTTCTACATTAAACTACTAACGTCAATTATATAATCATTGATATCTCTTCTCAGTTCTACCTCAAACTAGTAATGTGTGAATCTTAAGTAATTTATTATTAATTTTCTAGATGTAATTCAATAATCTAAAATTTAAAGCGTGACTATTTAAATCATTCTTTCAGATTTATGGTTTAAATATGTAAGCGCTGCATATAAAATGTGACTTTTCTGAACACAAAAACCTGGAATTCCCAAACTTTTGCTTAAAAAATATGTGATAACTTTCGAAAATCTGAATTCCCTTATTTGGAGAAGGATTAACTTCTTATTACACTATTAAGTTCAGTTGCTAGATGAAATAGAATTATACTTGGGGTTACAGTAATGGAATAAATGATAATGTATATTTCAAGTATCTGTCCCTGCAAAGGGCTTACATTTATGTTGTGTCACTATTATGTCTATGAAGATTTATATACACATTTGGACACCGTTTAATTCATGCCATTTATTTGTGCCTAGAAAGTGTGTGTGATCTAGAAGTATTTATACATCATTTTTAGTTTGTGAAGACTCCTTTGTTATGATGCAGTCAACAAACATTGCTGACAATCTCCCAGGGTCTCCCTTTCCTAGTTATTGAAACTACAAAATGACATTTCCTGCAATTTACATTTTAATGAACACTCAAACCTATGATGAAATGCTTGTTTGCTTATCAACATATCTATCTAATATCGAAAACGGATAAATATACCAATGGGCATATAAGCTTACTGAAGAAACAACTGTGACAGATGCGCCAGTCGACAAACGCTAATAAAAAGTAATGTGCTGAAACTAGAAAGACAGTATACTGAATAAAATGTCTGTCTGTCTGTCAGTCTAGAGGACATTCTCAAACAAAGACAATCATTTCAAGGATATGTTGCAAGACAAAGACCGCCCACTGTGACGAGATGGATGGTCATTGATCAGCGAAGATTGACAAAGAATTTTCAAGGAACTATGGGTATAGGTTTTAAATTAGTTTACATGACGTATCATTAACTGGCACTTTATCATCATTGTAACGCAGACTTTGAATTTTCAAACATATTAACGGAAATATACGATTTTGCCTGCGAAAAACAGTCCATTCGGCAAGCTTTTATCACGATATATACATGTTTGAAAGGGGCGAAATGTAAGTGAATATGTCATTGGATCCACAAGGGAAACTTTACATTTTACACCATCTTAAAACGATAAATATCCACTTAAACAGCGTAGTCTCTCTCTCTCTCTCTCTCTCTCTCTCTCTCTCTCTCTCTCTCTCTCTCTCTCTCTCTCTCTCTCTCTCTCTCTCTCTCTCTCTCTCTCTCTCTCTCTCTCTCTCTCTCTCTCTCTCTCTCTCTCTCAATTGTCTCTTCACTACACAAAGGAATGCTATCACAAGGCTAGTGTTACATGACGTAAACAAGAGAATACATATGTTGTAAAAAACTGACAGAACAACCCATGATAGAGAATAATTTCATGCATTGGTTGGTTTAAAAACTGTGCTGAAGCGAGTGTATAATGAACGCATTTTAAAGAGATTATTTAATTAACTTCCCAAACTAACTGGTAATAAGACACGACTTATCAACGAACGAGACCGTGTTTGTAGATGGTTTATAAAATATACATGTTTTCTGACAACTTAAAACAACAGTATACATTGAACATATACATATAACATACATATAATTCTGTGACGTAATCATAAGTGTTTTTAAAAAGTGTTGCTAATTGTAACCTCTATTATAATTTTTCAAGTTAATCATGTATCTTTTTCTCATTCTTAATTAGTGTATATCATAATTTATAATACATCATTCCTGAACATTTTGTTTACCTGTATATATGACAGTTTCAGATCAAATGTAAATGTATGTATGTATGTTTGTATGTATTTATATAATGTAAAAATGTATCCTCATATGCCGCTGCCTGCGGCCTGAGTGTAAATTAAGTTCAGTTCAGTTCAGAAGCTACCGGTGGAAACTGGAAAGGTCTGGATCTCACCTGTAGAACAAAAGGACACCATATTGCAATGAAACGTAATTGAGCTCATGAGTTATTGAATATATTTTTAAAGATATAATGGCGATAGGTAAGAACATTAAGAATCAAACTTTGAACGCAGCTGAAATATGTTATAACAGTACGTTTTTTAGTAAACGTCATTATTTATACTCACCGTTGATAACTCACCGTAGCGAATTGAGTTCCTTTCAAGTAATCACTCGACTAGATATAAGACTATATATGAATAAAGAGAGAGAACATTAAAAGTTTAGCGCTCATATCGTTAATACAGCAGCAAACTTGCGAAAGTGATTGTGACGTCATTTATTCTAACTAAGAATGCGGCAGTTGCTAAGAATTTAGCATAGGAAAGCACGCTCTCAAGAAATGATAAATTACTTCATGCAGTTTAACTAGGGATATTTTATTGTTCCTGGACTATTATCCATGTGTTTAGGGATATAAAGAATCAGTTTGGTTAATAGTTTAAACCACTGACGCATGCCAGACAGAACATTAGGTTGTACTGTCCGAAGTTAGGTCAATCCTGTCCGAACTGATATAGGCAACTAAAACCGTTAGTTTTCGGTTAATCTAAAGCATTTCTGAAATATCTATGAAAAATGGAGCAAAATACTTTATATCCAATATTTTGATTTATCTGAAATTGACATTTTAAGGATTATTATTTATTATACAGTCTTTCATAATATTTGAATCGGGTCAGTGTCCAAGCTTCGGTCAGTTTGCCCTACTCTAACCTTTTATGTCTTGGGGTGAAAGAGGTCTAATGTAGTAAAATATCAGATAAGCGAACCATTTTTATATTTTTTTGCGATACACATCAGTTTGATATCAATAATCAAGAATCAAGAATAGGGAAATGGTCTGCATTGTGACAAATACAAGCAATACAACTGAACTTGGTTCATTTTGGGCTAATTATTTTTATTATGAACACAACGCAAAAAGGTAAATAACGCCGTTATTACAAGCTCGAATTATAGAGAAGAAGAAGAAGAAGAAGAAGAAGAAAAGAGGAAAAATAGTTTATTAAAGTGTCGCACAACATACGACATCGGATAATGATGGAAATGATATATAAATAAAATATAATTGTGTATATTGCTCGGCCAAGCATGGCCAACGGGACACTATTCTACATTTAAAATCATATACAAAGATATTAAAACTCATTTATACAATACAATAAAAATCATAAGAAAACAATTGACTAACTGAAGTAGTAAGTGAGAAAAAAATAATAATAAATTTTTTTTTTAAATTAAATAAAAAATTTAATAAGTAAATAAATAAATAAAATAATGATGGATATAATAAGTAAAAATAGAGCCATGGGCTCTGTAGCTCATCAGGATTTATATTGTTTAATGATGAAGACTGAAATAGATTTTAGGTCATGGCTTGAGGCCCTTATTTGAGGCACCACAGGGTCTCCAAATCTAAAATTTTCTGGAGTAGATGAAATAGGTTTTTAAGGATGTGAACCCTGTGACCCCATTTGGGGTCACGGGGTCACGAAATCTACAATTTAGAATCCCCGTTGGCTAAGGAGTCTGCGCACAACTTTTCAGCTCTCTAGACCGTTTGAAACTTGAGAAGAAGATGAAAATAGGTTTTTAAGGATGTGACCCCTGTGACCCCATTTGGGGTGACGGGGTCACGAAATCTACAATTTAGAATCCCCATTGGCCAATGAGTCTGCATACAACTTTTCAGCTCTCTAGACCTTTTGGAACTGGAGAAGAAGATGAAAATAGGTTTTTAAGGATGTGACCCCTGTGACCCCATTTGGGGTCATGGGGTCACGAAATCTACAATTTATAATCCCCCTTGGCCAAGGAGTCTGCATACATGGGCAGGGCCGCAGCGAACGCTTTTAACGTCGCTACTGCCCTAACCGAATGAGCCTTCAGACCTTCTGGTGGGCTCATGCCAGTAAGCCAGTACTATGGCTGAAACGATCCATCTAGATATCGTCGCGGAGGCGGGAGCCCCTGGGCTGGCTCTGCCTTAACAACAAAACAGCTGTTTGTCCCTCCTGACGAAGGCAGTCCTGGATAAATATTTGTTGACCCCCCCCCCCCCGAAAAGGCCTCTGTGAAGCCTTTCCCCAATTGGTCTGCTTGCCGCCCCTCGACTTCTGACCTTGGAACTGGAGCGGTTTGATCCAGTCCTCGGTCTCTCCTGCCGTAGGAGTCTGCAAAGTCTTGGGCAAAGGACGCTTCGCGCGCTTGGAGGGTGGCGATTTCGAAAGGATCTTGGTGTCCTTACGAACCGTCGCCACCTCCACAACGTCCTTCAGCACTTGCTGTGGCCCCGGGAAGAGGGAGTCCCCCAACCAGAAAGGCAGAGCAAGAAGCCGTGCATGGGTGTCCTGACCCGTTGACGAAATCCACAGCCAGAGGCGCCTCATGCCCATGATGGCGACCATCATCTGACTTGCAGCGCTTCGGAGAGCATCACGTGCCAGATGGGTCGCAACCCCCACCGAGTGAGAAAGTAGAACCACCGAGTCGGACTCGGGGTATCCTAGCCAAGCCGAGCCGAGAGATAGGCTCCATGTGTTGACACTCGCACCTGCTGCGCGGCATTACAATAGGCGTCCTCGAACGACCTATATGCCGAGCACAAGTGCGAGGCCTGCTTGGAGAAGGGAGGCTGTCGGCGCCCTTGCTTCCTCAAAAGGGAGTGGGTCCCGACCATACAATCACCTAAATGAACATGAAAATGTAAAATTATTACACCACACTCGTGAGTTTCAAGGTATTGTGAGGTTCACCAACTTATAAATATGGCAGGTGAAACATAAATTCTTAACACTTGTGAGCTGTAGTATATCTCTACACTTGTGAGCTGTAGTAGATCTCCACAATTGTGAGTTGTTTAAGGATGAATTATTTGAGGTGCATTAACACTTGTGAGTTTCAGGGTATTGTGAGGTTCAACAACTTGGGAATGGCAGGGTGAAATAAATATTCCCTGGAAATAGTTTTGAGTTGTAGTACATCAATACTTTTGTTTAAGCAAAACGTATTTCTCACAATCAAGCTGGGTTCAATGACTTCTTTTTAACCAGGGATAATAAATAATTAGTTAGCCTTTATAAATGTTTAGTCCAATTGTTATCATATCCGGCTAAATTCATTTTAAAAACTCATTGTCTCGTAGTGAGCTTAAAAATGACGCCAAGGTCACCACAAGAGTCATCAAAAGATGACATATCCCACCGGTTCCACAAAATTTGTAAAACACATCTTTTACAGATACTTGTGTATCTACTACCGTACTTCAGTTACTGGGTATTACAGAGTTTCAGGAATGTTAAGGGTTTTAGACTTCTGCTCCAGAAGCAGTCAAAATCAACAACAACCAACATCCCTCTCATGTTTCTATGGAAACAGAAAAAAATTCATTTTTCAGAAAAAAATCGGATAATATCAAAAGGCACCACTTCAGTCAATGGGTAATACACATGCAAAGTTTCAGGAAGATATGATGAGCGGTTTTGGAGATGTGCTCCGGAAACGAACCTGTCTCTGAACAAAGTCCAACTTCAACATGTTTCTATGGAAACGAAAAATTTATTTTTTTTCAGAAATCTGAAAATATCAAAAGGCACCACTTCAGTTAGTGGGTAATACACATGCAAAGTTTCAGGAAGATATGATGAACGGTTTTGGAGCTGTGCTCCGGAAACGAACCTGTCTCTGAACAAAGTCCAACTTCAACATGTTTCTATGGAAACGAAAAAAAATAAAATTTTCAGAAATCTGAAAATATCAAAAGGCACCACTTCAGTTAGTGGGTAATACACATGCAAAGTTTCAGGAAGATATGATGAACGGTTTTGGAGCTGTGCTCCGGAAACGAACCTGTCTCTGAACAAAGTCCAACTTCAACATGTTTCTATGGAAACGAAAAAAAATAAAATTTTCAGAAATCTGAAAATATCAAAAGGCACCACTTCAGTTAGTGGGTAATACACATGCAAAGTTTCAGGAAGATATGATGAACGGTTTTGGAGCTGTGCTCCGGAAACGAAATGATTACGGACGGACAGACGGACAGACGGACGGACAGACGGACGGGGCGATGACTATATCCCACGGTATTACATACCGGTGGGATAAAAATCAAGTGTGTATTGGTACTTCTCCATTGAAGTCGAAAAGCAAATTTGAAGACTCAAGGTGCAGCTGTTCATGGAAACATTTTATAATCATACAAGTCTTGTAGTGACCTTGAAAATGAAGTCAATGTCACTCAAATCGACTGGTGTCTTCATATTCCCCTAATAGAGTTCGACTAAATTTGCAGAAGCTAGGTGGAACAGTTCATGAGATATAGTGCTGACAAAAAATGGGACGGACAGACAAACAGAGCGGAATACTATGTATTCTGCGGCTGGGAAAAAATAAATACTTACCTTATACCTTAACAAATACTACACAAATCAAAACCAAATTTAAAACTACCGGTCTTCATGTAACAAGTTAAGACAATTCGAGATTCCTAGCATCAAGTTTTCCAGGGGAGGATCAAAATAATGTTTGAGAGGATGAAACCCTGCGACGCTCCCATTGGAAGGCATCTTCCCCCACCAAACATAAATCCCTACATTGCATGCAGCACCGTTAGGCCTTGCCGTGGTTAGCTATTTTTTTTTAATCACGGACAGAGGCGAAAACAATTGGCCAAGCTTTAAGGAGAGATGGGACAATGAAATAAACTATTTTAGAAGCTGTTTTTTTTCAAAATAGCAATTTTTTTACGACGGTCTTTTATCCAAACATGTAAGAAAATTTGGGGTCACCGAACAATTTAAAGAGTTATCGGCATTAATAATAATACTACCGTCGGCAAATTACGCCATTTTTGACTGATTTGATGTATATAAATGAAGCACTCGCTTCAAATAAATAAACTCAGAATCCTTTCAGATACATTTCAATCACATCACATAGCAAGTCTATATTTTGAAAATTAATGATGTTTGAAAGAGAAATAAAATTAAATTAACTACTTTTTAATTAAAAACGTCATTTGTATCGTCGTGTTTCGAATATTCAACAGGTTTTTAACTGACAAGCATATTTTAGATATTGCTAAAACTTGAGTATGATGTGCGAAAATAACTGAACAAACGAATTTAGAAATAATATAAGGGGCTCACCAAATGTTTTTCATCACTTTATTGCATTTTTTAAATTACCTACATAAACGTAACAACCTGACGTCACGGCTGTTTTGGTGATTTCTTTGACCGTGTAATCATTATTGTACATAGTCTAAGAGTACACGGTGAAAGAAAAAAGGATTGAGGACCTTATACACAAGATTTACAAACTTGCAAATTTTACATTAGTGTTGCTCAATCACAGGGGATAAGCCCTGTCCATGCTAAACCGGAAGTTGGTAGTCGTCAACAACCATTTTCTCGACAGACAGTAGTTTTTCAACTCGGGTAGGTCCCGGAATTTGTTTGTTTTGAACATTTTCAATTGAATGAAGTTATCAATATCAACCTTTTTCAACTCTTGAATAACTATAGTTTACAATCGCTACATCTTTAGAACATGACATGTAATAAATAATTTAGAATTTTAACATTTCGGAACTAGTCAATCGTCGTCAGAGAGAAAATCCGCGAAAAGGCGACTTTCAACATGAATACAGCAAATATAAATGGATGTAGCAGATATTTAATGTAATGTTAAGTTGAATATGATAATCTAGAACTTGTATCAAAGTTAAAGCATTCACAGAATAACCGAATCCGAGATATTAGCACAATTAAAAACTGTACACATCCATGGTAGTTGCTCCTGTTGACAAACACACTGTACAGGTTGTTGAAAATAAACTGTACGGGTAGTTGGTCTGATCGTTGGCAGTAGGTAACAGGAAAACGTTATGCAGAAAGAAAATGATGGTCATCAGTAACTTAATTTATCTCTCCTAATGAAGTAAACCTTGTGTAGGAAGTTATGACTTGAGTAATGTTTCTTGAGAATGCCACTAAATCTGACTTTTTATGATTCTCTTAAGCGAGTCCCGCTTTTAACAGAAGTTACTAACCTTGACCTATCTTATGGAAACAGTGTCACCAGTATTTCCTCTGAAAATGTATGCAATCGTAGTTCAACATTTTGCATGTGCATTTTTGGTGATTAAACTTTTGCCTTGACTTTTGTCTTTTTTACCATTATGGAAAAAGCCCGGGTTTACACATGATTTTTGGTCAGTATTTTTTCTGTTATTTTGAGTCAAATCATTCTCTTTCCACAGAGGTTACTCTCTTCAGATTTCCGATACTAACCTCTATTCTTTATCGCTTGAAATCGAGAGTAGAAATGGAGTGTCTTCATTGGTTGCAATTGCATCTAGTTGTGCAATCAGCGACGCCGTTGTAAAAGCGACATTTGCCAATAACACATCATGATGAAAATGTGTTCATGTTTTTTCCTCGAGATATGGTTTTGATTTTGTGAAAACTATTGATCATAAACATGCTTACAAATAAAGAAGACCAAATCAGAGACAAATACCAAAAATAGTTCATTTATGTTATTTACATCAGGCATATTCGAAGGACATATGCTAATGAGCACTCGGTCGACATGGCCGCTGTTAGGTGAGTTGTCATTGGTTAAGAAGCAGGGATACAGTATGAATTTCCCATTTCCCCCGCTAGGACATGTTGCTGAAGACCTCGATTTCAAGCTATATGGAACAGAGGTTAGGATCGGAAATCTGAAGGGAGTAATTAAGTTCTGTGGGAAGAGAATGGAGTCAAATGCGTTCTCAGAACGTTCTTCTTTAACAGCATGTTTCTGCAGGCGTTGCTCCCTGAATAATATTCTATGTACAGTAAATATTAAGGCATTTAAATCATTACCATTACAGTAAAAAAGTACGACAAAGATATTATTCCATGCATGCATTTTAAAGGCGTCTGTCTTCATTTGTGAATTATACATATGTGTGAATACAATGTCCTCTCTCAAAGACATGATGATAGGATAATGGTGAATAATAAATCAAATTCAGGTATTTACAATCACCCAGCAACATTACAGGACGTTTAAGATTGAAACTTCGGTGAACTGGTTTGATGGACTGCATTGCCCTCTGAATCTTTTCGAAATGTAAAGCTACATGACCAGGGTTAAAAAATAGCTTAATGCATCTTGAAATATTTTGTTAATTTGTCATTTGTGAGTGAGTGATTTCAGAACTAAAGTTACGCCCCAATAATTTACAAGGCATTTTTTTTTAGTTAACAGAGATTGCAGAAAGCTAGTTTAATTAGTGTTCATATCAATCAGTAACATCTACTAAAGCTATGCGCAAATATTTACAAACATATCTAGTCTTAAAATATTGATGACATGCGATATGCTCATTTCCTCCTGTCCTTTGAACTTAAATAACAATCAACTTTTAAAAAAGGAGAAATTAAAAATTATATAATGCAGAAATATAAATGGTGAAAACACCTGTCGTTACAGGTTCAATATATCCAAAAAATACTTTCGCCCGATAATTTAAATTATGGAAATAACTGTCGACAGATTCATTGTTCAATGTCAGTACTATCACAATGTCCTATATTGCTGATAACAGTCAAAGGGGATATCATTCCTAGACTAATGGATGACCAGACTGTAGTTGAAAACATCTATTACATCGTGGTTTGGATAAATCCTTGATAGGCATAGTAATAAATTATTATTACATTAATTTTCTAGATAACGATATTTCAAGGTGTAAGAATGACGCAAATGACACTATTATTAAAATAATAAGTTGTATAATAAAATTGTATGAACAGCAGCAACTAAAATCAATTCAAGTTGCACCTTTACATGTACTATTAACCCCAACAATGTAAAAAAAAAGAAGGGTTTCCTGCATAGCAACTACCAAGGACAGTTAGTTTTTGAATTTTTCAACAACCTGGACGGTGATGGAGCAACTACCATCAATGTGTACAGATTTTAATTTTGCTAATATCTCGGTTTCGATCAATATGTGAAAGCTGTAACTTTGATGCAAGTCCTAAATGATCACATTCGACATAAAATTACACAAAACATGGACTTGATCCATGTAGATTTGCTGTATTCATGTAGAAAGTTACCTTTTGGCGGATTTTCTCCCTGACGATAATTGACTGGCTCCAAAATGTTAAAATTCCAAACTATATATATCATGTCATGTTCAACAGATGTAGCGATTGTAAACTATAGCTATTCAAGAGATGAAAAAGGTTGATATTGATAACTTCATTCAATTGAAAATGTTCAAAACAAACCAATTCCGGGACCTACCCGAGTTGAAAAACTACTGTCTGTCGAGAAAATGGTTGTTGACGACTGCCAACTTCCGGTTTAGCATGGACAGGGCTTACCCCCTGTGAGTTAGAAGGGTTAAGTGCAACAATGTCATTGTGACAACAGATACAAAATGACGTCTTTCTTTTACAGGTGAAATAGTTGGCGATGCTCAGACAGGAAACTGTGAAAGACAGTGAGAAGGATTTGTTTTTTAATTGGTCAATCATGAGGTCGGGTCCAAAGTTTCCTTGAAAAGAATTAAAGGGAAAAGGAGCTGGAGAATATGACCATCTGTACCACTATCATCAGTAAGTATTTATGTATGACTTGCTCAGATATCACTTCAAATAACAGTCGTAATAGTAACATAAGTGACATTGTTCACAGTTAGCCGCAACTGTTTTAGAAGTTTATTCAATTTGTACCCCTGCAGATGTAGTAACAATTGGTGATTAAGCTATTATCTATATTTCATCGAAGTATTATATTTACAGATGGAACTTTTGCTTTCCCACCCAATACCTGACTGCAGAAGTGTGTAGAAGGCGAAGAGTGAAGCAATTAAGCATTTCCCTTTCAATGATAGAAAAGGGAAGAGCTGCAAAGTAAGTATGACATGAATATTTCAATTTAAATTGTTTTTTTTTTACAAGAAATACATTCGTAATATGTTTGTTTAACTGATTTATCATAAACTATTTAAATCTCTAATGAAATAAAATATTTGTTATGTTTTGTACAGTTGTATGAAGGTAAAACAATATTTTAATGATAAGAAAATGATTAGGGGAACAAACAGGCTATTGCATTGAGTATTCAAAACATGTCTTGTTTGCAGGAGAAACCTGCGGAAAATCTAAAATGCGGATTAGGAAAATGCCCTGCCATCGCCAACTGCACGACATCAGAATGCCATGACATCATAACTATCTTGTCATATCGACATGACATCAACACAGTGATGTTTGAAGTTGTCATTTTCTTTAAAATGTATTAAAAAATGATGTCTGATGATAAAAAAAAGTCCCTTTTTGTTTTTAAAGTGAGATTCTAAATAACCATATCCTATTCAACCTTATAAACTACTGTAAATAATGAAGCGTAAGTTTAGTCTAATTTAAACAGTATGATGTATAACTACTATGGGAAAGGGGTGATGGGTTTTAATCACTTTGAATTTTGTTATTGGGAACATTCATAACTAGTTGTGGATTGATACGATTGAATGCAGTATGATTTAAGAGAAATGTTTTTGTAAATGAAATAAAAGTTTGCGACTCTTCAACTTGTCTTTGTTTTTAAAAAAAAAAAGAGATTCTATTGATTTAACTTTTACTAACAAAGATTATAAACTGACACACTGTGAAAACTAAACAAAAGTTTTTTCTTTTCCGAAAAGCAACCTGAGGTTACCAGAAATATACCAGTATGTAAAACATCAGTATCGAACTGATTTTGTTTGTTAAATATTGGAAGTTGTAACTTGCTTATGTTTGTTGTTTCTCTTTCAAAGTGTGTCAGTATAATTATATGATTATGAAAGTGATGCCTGCAGATAAAGAGAAGTATGAGGCATTCATCTTGGAACAAACTTGAAACTAGTTAGACTGACAGAGAGCCACTGTATGTACCACCCTCAAGGTTACACATTATTTTACCTGTGTTAGTACCTGATATACAGGTGCTAATAAATAATGAAAGTTGCATTCTAGTTGTGAGCAGGTATTTTCTCAACATTGTGTCCAGGTTGTGTGTAGGTTTTTTCACAACGTTGCACCCAGGTTGTGTGTAAGTTTCTTTACAACGTTATTTTACAACGTTGTCACAACGTCAACACAACCATACACTTTTACGTTGTCACAACGTTATTTTACAACGTTGTCCCAACCAAATTACAACGTTGTCGCAACGTTTTCACAACGTTATTTTGTTTGCTGGGCAATCAATTTCGGCACAGGATTATAAACAGTGTAGTGTAAGAATATAAATGTTAATTCATGGAGGAATGTGGCCAAGCGGACAGAACTTGTATATGACTTTGTCAATACAAGACCTACGAGGGATGTGTCAGAGAGATTGTTGAGGTTGGATGTAATTCATATTATCCTGCATAACCTGTAGGTTCGTGTCTGCTCCATTGTACACTGTAATGGAATATGCATGGTATTTTCCTACAGACCTAGGGATGGGAACTGTAAGCGGATATTATAAATCCTACAAGGAGGATCACCTAAAACAAAAAGAGGAATCCTTATGAACCTTATGTAGGAGTAACTATCATTATGTTGTCATTTTCAAATGAGGATTGGAAAGCAAAATGAGAATGCTTAGGTATTTATTTTGTATCTACTGTTGAAGATATTAGATCTTTTAACTTCACTCAAGTAAAGATAAAATGATCTGTAAATGAGATTGCCTCTGTGAAATACATTGGAGTTGGAACACAATTTCTGTCCAAACTCTTTGCAATCTTTTAAATTCTTCAATAGTGTTTTGTGATGAATTTAATTACATCACACAATCCACATGTCTGATAGCTGGATGTTTTCAGATACTACCAATGTGGTCCCGTTGCAGGAAAACTGTTTGTCATAGCAGCAATTCTCAACGTTGTACTCTTGTGGATACTTCAATTGATCTGGCCTACAGAAGTAAGTATTAACATAGAATCCCCCTGTTATCAGAAATGAGGTTTTGGATAATTGTAATAGTCTTCTCTCAATTGGAGGACCCCAATTAAACCCTCCATTGTTCCAATTATAATGACAGATTAACATGGCAGCAATGTTATATGCATTCAATCATAGACATTCCTTCAATGAATTGTACAGCATCCACCTAAAAACTAAAAAAGATATTGTTTTTAAACCAATTATTTCAATCTGTCCAAATTGTAGTAAATGATTTTTCTTTTTCATATTTCCTAGTCACTACACACAAATTTAATTATATCTTTTCTGATCTTGGATCTTTTTCATCTGTATTTGACTTCATTAGACTAAGCCAATCCCGGATAGCTCAATTAATGTCAGTGTTAATTTTAATCTTGGAACTTCATTAAAGAAATTTCTTTCTCATCCCAGAATGTAGACATCGCTTGCAACATTCCAACACTGATTGCATGGAAAAAGAAAAGTTGACACTTACAGATCCCGCAGCAAATAATTTTTTATAACTTGTTTTACCTTTGAAATAAAAGAGATTTCAAAAATATTTTTTATTTCTTTTCAACATGGATGTTACACGTTCCCATTTCAGCAAATGTTAACAATATTTGTACAGTTCCTTTTAAATCTTCCAACCAACCAACTTAAAATACATGCAAACAAGAACAAGATAAGAGACCAGTTTATGGCAGGGTATTATATAAAAGTGAAATATTGTACGTTGGAAGTTAATCATGAAAACATATATATGAGACGTTCATGATAAAGGAATGAAGATGAAAAAACTTAACATATTACATTACAGTTTGAAGACATCCAAAAATACAAGTACATGCATGGTTAAAGGTTAGTGTATGGTAGACTGATATTGCAAACAAGTGTTTGCCACTAACATGGCAATGTCCCCCGCCGGGGACATCGAGTTAGTAAGACACATCATTGGAGCTACTTTATATATTGCATTACTGGTAAAAAGTGCCATGATGATAGAATGCCCAAAATGTGTTATAATATTATGTTATTGTACGAGAAAAATGGACAAAGAAATTGGGTTTCTAACGCCAAACATTTTTTATTTTCTATTGGCTTCGGAAACGTTTGGAATGCTCAGTATGTTGAGTCACACGCAGATTTTATTTTATAACAACAAGACTAAAAGATATATACCTGCAAACATGGTGTGAAAAAATGTCATCGTCAAGTAAATGTTTTTATTATTCCAAGTTCAAATGTGATTTATTTAGTGAGGATTACCTATCATTTGTAACCATAAAGAAATTTAAGCGATCATTAGCACGATTCCGATGTTCATCACATGATCTGATTGAGAGCGGTCGATATAAAAATATCAATAAAGAAGATAGAATATGTAAACTTTGTGATTTAAATCAAATTGAAGACGAATATCATTTTCTTCTCATCTGTCAATGTTATCTTTCACTACGATGTAAATATATCAAAAGATACTATTATGCCCATCCATGTGTCATAAAATTTTCAACACTTATGAGCATTAAAAATCAAACATTGTTACAAAATCTTGCCATGTTCATCCATTATGCAATGCTGTATAGAAATCATGTATTATCTCTGTAATATGTAGTTATGTTTACATTATGTAAAAACTATAGTTTAGTTGTGTACTATAGACCTGTGGCCTGAGTTCTAAAAGTGGTCAGTGTGTTGTGGTGACCTTGAAAATAAGGTCAGGGTCACCAAAATGTACTGGTGTGTGTGTCATCCCCCAATGTAGGCTGACACTAAATTTTAAGACTTTGGATGCAACACTTCATGAGATATCACGTTAACAAGAGTTCAAAAAGTGGTCAAAGTGTAGAGGTGACCTGAAAAATAAGGTCAAGGTCACCAAATCGACTGGTGTCTGCGTCATCCTCAAACATAGAATGACACCAAATTTGAAAACATTTGGTCCAACCGGTCATGATATATCGCGTAAGCAAGAGTTTGAAAATTGGTCAAAGTTTCGCGGTGACCTTGAAAAAAGGTAAAGGTCACCAAAATCGACTGGTGTCTGCATCTTTACCCAATGTAGGCTGACACCTAATTTGAAAACATTGGGTCCAACCGGTCTTAATAAATGGTGATAACAAGAGTTCAAAAAGTGGTCAAAGTGTTGTAGTGACTTTGAAAATAAGGTCAAGTTCACCAAAATCCCCTAGTGTCTGTGTCATCCCCCAATGTAGACTGACACCAAGTTTGAAGACTTTGAGTCTAACCGATCAAGATATATCACGTTAACAAGAGTTAGAAAAGTGGTCAAAGTTTCGCGGTGACCTTGAAAAAAGGTCAAGGTCACCAAAATCGACTGGTGTCTGCATCTTTGCCAAATGTAGGCTGACAACTAATTTGAAGACTTCTGATGCAATGTTTCATGAGATATCGCCTTAGCAAGAGTTCAAAGAGAGGTCAAAGTGTCGTGGTGACCTTGAAAATAAGGCCAAGGGCACCAAAATTGACTGTTGTCTGTGTCTTGCCACATTGTAGACAGACATCAAATTTGAAGACTTTGGATGCAACGCTTCTTAAGATATCGCGTAAACAAGAAATGTGACGTACGGACGGCGAAGCTGAATACATAGTCCCCCGCGATATATTTCAGTAAATAATAATATAAAAAGTATCCATATATCATAAGCTTTTACAACAGAAAAACAACATTTTTTATGCCCCCGAATCGGAGATTCCGGGGATATTGTAGGTAAGATTCTAGGTTGAAGGGTTCATGAGATATCGCGCTAACAACATTTTCAAAACTGGTTAAAGTCTCGCCGTGACCTTGAAAATGAGGTCAAGGTCACCAAAACCTTTTCAGGTCTGCGTATTCCCCAGATGAAGACTGGTACCAAGTTTGAAGATATTAGGTTGAGCGGTTCATTAGATATCGCGCTAACAACATTTTCAAAACTGGTCAAAGTCTCGCCGTGACCTTGAAAATGAGGTCAAGGTCACCAAAACTTTTTCAGGTCTGCGTATTTCCCAGATGAAGACTGGTACCAAGTTTGAAGATTCTAGGTTGAGTGGTTCATTAGATATCGCACTAACAAGAATCGGGACGGACGTACGGAGCTGAATACTATGTCCCCTACTCCGCGGCGGCGGGGGACAATAACAGTCGTAATAGTAACATAAGTGACATTGTTCACAATTAGCCGCAACTGTTTTAGAAGTGAATTCAATTTGTACCCCTGCAGATGTAGTAACAATTGGTGATTAAGCTATTATCTATTTTTCATCGAAGTATTATATTTACAGATGGAACTTTTGCTTTCCCACCCAATACCTGACTGCAGAAGTGTGTAGAAGGCGAAGAGTGAAGCAATTAAGCATTTTCCTTTCAATGATAGAAAAGGGAAGAGCTGCAAAGTAAGTATGACATGACTTTTTCAATTTAAATGGGTTTTTTTTTTACAAGAAATACATTCGTAATATGTTTGTTTAACTGATTTATCATAAACTATTTAAATCTCTAATGAAATAAAATATTTGTTATGTTTTGTACAGTTGTATGAAGGTAAAACAATATTTTAATGATAAGAAAATGATCAGGGGAACAAACAGGCTATTGCATTGAGTATTCAAAACATGTCTTGTTTGCAGGAGAAACCTGCGGAAAATGGAAAATGCGGATTAGGAAAATGCCCTGCCATCGCCAACTGCACGACATCACAATGTCATGACATCATAACTATCTCGTCATATCGACATGACATCAACACAGTAATGTTTGAAGCTGTCATTTTCTTTAAAATGTATTAAAAAATTATGTTTGATGATAAAAAAATATCCTATTCAACCTTATAAACTACTGTAAATAATGAAGCGAAAGTTTAGTCTAATTTAAACAGTATGATGTATAACTACTATGGGAAAGGGGTGATGGGTTTTAATCACTTTGAATTTTGTTATTGGGAACATTCATAACTAGTTGTGGATTGATACGATTGAATGCAGTATAATTTAAGAGAAATGTTTTTGTAAATGAAACAAAAGTTTGCGACTCTTCAACTTGTCTTTGTTTTTTAAAAAAAAAGAGATTCCATTGATTTAACTTTTACTAACAAAGATTGTATACTGACACACTGTGAAAACTAAACAAAAGTTGTTTTTTTCCGAAAAGCAAACTGAGGTAACCAGAAATATACCAGTATGTAAAACATCAGTATCGAACTGATTTTGTTTGTTAAATATTGGAAGTTGTAACTTGCTTATGTTTGTTGTTTCTCTTTCAAAGTGTGTCAGTATAATTATATGATTATGAAAGTGATGCCTCCAGATAAAGAGAAGTATGAGGAATTCATCTTGGAACAAACTTGAAACTAGTTAGACTGACAGAGAGCCACTGTATGTACCACCCTCAAGGTTACACATTATTTTACCTGTGGTAGTACCTGATATACAGGTGCTAATAAATAATGAAAGTTGCATTCTAGTTGTGAGCAGGTATTTTTTCAACATTGTGTACAGGTTGTGTGTAGGTTTTTTCACAACGTTGCACCCAGGTTGTATGTAAGTTTCTTTACGTTATTTTACAACGTTGTCACAACGTCAACACAACCATACACTTTTACGTTGTCACAACGTTATTTTACAGCGTTGTCACAACCAAATTACAACGTTGTCGCAACGTTTTCACAACGTTATTTTGTTTGCTGGGCAATCAATTTCACCACAGGATTATAAACAGTGTAGTGTAAGAGTATAATATGTTAATTCATGGAGGAATGTGGCCAAGCGGACAGAACTTGTATATGACTTTGTCAATACAAGACCTACGAGGGATGTGTCGGAGAGATTGTTGATGTTGGATGTAATTCATAATATTCTGAATAACCTGTAGGTTTGTGTCTGCTCCATTGTACACTGTAATGGAATATGCATGGTATTTTCCTACAGACCTAGAGATGGGAACTGTAAGCGGATATTATAAATCTTACAAGGAGGATCACCTCCAAAAAAGAGGAAACCTTATGTAGGAGTAACTATCATATATGTTGTCATTTTCAAATGAGGATTGGAAAGCAAAATGAGAATGCTTAGGTATTTATTTTGTATCTACTGTTGAAGATATTAGATCTTTTAACTTCAATCAAGTAAAGATAAAATGATCTGTAAATGAGACTGCCTCTGTGAAATACATTTTGGAGTTGGAACATAATTAATTTCTGTCCAAACTTTTTGCAATCTTTTAAATTTTTATACCCCCGACCAACGGTTGGGGGTATACAGTAATACCAACGATTCCGTCCGTCCGTCCGTCCTTCCGTCCGAAGACAATTTTTGTCCAATCGATTACAGAAAAACAATTCATCTCATCGTTTTTAAATTTGGTACATGTCTTCTTCACCCCTAGGAGAGGTGCAGTGCGAAGTTTAAAGCGAATTAGTGAATTGGTGATTTTTTGGCGATTTTTTGTATTTTTTAACTTCGTCAAATTCTGAACATTGTTTGTCCCATCGATTACAGAAAAACTATTTATCTCATCCTTTTCAAATTTGGTACATGTCTTCTTTACCACTAGGAGAGGTGCATTGCAAAATGTAACACGATTTGGTGAATTTTTGAATTTTTGGCGATTATTTATATTTTTGTAATTTATCATAGCTAGAATGAATGAAGCTACTTCTGTGTTGTGATTTGTTGACTTCATCATTTTCTCTATCATGTAACTTTCATCAAAAGCTACTTCTGTGTTCTTGTTGATTTTAATATTTTATATTTCCACTGGTTATATTTTTATTATAATTTTCTTTCCTTTCAGCCATAAAGTGCTTTATATCTCTCACTGTGCCTTCAGGGGTGTGCTTCCATGTACCTGTTGTTTAAAGTCACTCGAATGAATCATTATGATGGATTAATTTCCAAAATAAAGTTGAAATCAGTGGTAATAGCAGTAGTGTATTATGTTACCAATACCTTTTCAAGTTACTTTTATTCCTATTTTGACTTAAACCTCCTTTTTTACATGAAGATTAAGACTTGTCCTACCATTTTCACAAACAGTTTAATCTTAGCAATTACATTTCATAGCTTATCAATCCTTAGTTGTGCAAACAACTCTCTCTTTAAGTAAAATAAAAATGTCAAACTTAAACAGTCGGGGGTATTAGTGAGCCACGCTCACTTTTTTGCTTGTTTATTAGTGTTTTGTTATGAATTTCATAACATCACACAATCCACATGTCTGATAGCTGGATGTTTTCAGATACTACCAATGTGGTCCCGTGGCAGGAAAACTGTTTGTCATAGCAGCAATTCTCAACGTGGATACTTCAATTGATCTGGCCTACAGAAGTAAGTATTAACATAGAATCACCCTGTTATCAGAAATGAGGTTTTGGATAAGTTTACAAGTCTTCTCTCAATTGGAGGACCCCAATTAAACCCTCCATTGTTCCAATTATAATGACAGATTAACATGGCAGCAATGTCATATGCATTCAAACATAGACATTCCTTCAATGAATACGTACGGCAAATCGTTTGTACAGCATCCACCTAAACACTAAAAAAGATAGTTTTTAAACCAATTATTTCAATCTGTCCAAATTGTAGTAAATGATTTTTCTTTTTCATATTTCCTAGTCACTACACACAAATTTAATTATATCTTTTCTGATCTTGGATCTTTTTCATCTGTATTTGACTTCATTAGACTAAGCCAATCCCGGATAGCTCAATTAATGTCAGTGTTAATTTTAATCTTGGAACTTCATTAAAGAAATTTCTTTCTCATCCCAGAATGTAGACATCGCTTGCAACATTCCAACACTGATTGCATGGAAAAAGAAAAGTTGACACTTACAGATCCCGCAGCAAATAATTTTTTATAACTGTTTTACCTTTGAAATAAAAGAGATTTCAAAAATATTTTTTATTTCTTTTCAACATGGATGTTACACGTTCCCATTTCAGCAAATGTTAACAATATTTGTACAGTTCCTTTTAAATCTTCCAACCAACCAACTTAAAATACATGCAAACAAGAACAAGATAAGAGACCAGTTTATGGCAGGGTATTATATAAAAGTGAAATATTGTACGTTGTAAGTTAATCATGAAAACATATATATGAGACGTTCATGATAAAGGAATGAAGATGAAAAAACTTAACATATTACATTACAGTTTGAAGACATCCAAAAATACAAGTACACAGACATGCCAAGTTTCATTTGGTCCAACCAGGTAGATCTACCTGGTTTCAAGGTTCCAACCAGGTAGATTTCTGAATCGCCCCGCCGCCGTTTTACCGATCAACAAAGATTTACACTTTCACTATTTTAATGTCATATTTAGATATTTGAATCATTTTACAAAAACATTTTCTCTTTTAAATCAGCACATTCTTTGTTTATTTTAATTGAGGAATTTAGTTTATTTATAAATATTCAATTCAAAATTTACAAATTATCTGTAATTATTGTATTGCTGTCTTTAATATATTAACCAATGCAAATTGACAGTTTTAATTAGCTGTCTTGGTTATAACTTTTAAACTAATATTTTGATGGTATAAATGCTGAGTACAAACCAAAACATTCCTGAATTAAGCAAGCACTGTACTGTACTGGTAATAAAATCCACTGTTTTATGTTTGTTTGAATCAATGAATGTTTCATTTTCCAATTTAAAAAAATACTGTTGGAATTGAACCTTAGAAACTAGCTTATGCCTCTTGATTCAAATTTATATTTTCATCAAAAGTTAATCAAATGACAGAATTAAATTATATCATGCAACCAAGTCCCGTAAAACAATTACCAGTCTCTACGGTGATATAGCCTATTTGTTACAAACGGTGACCTAGTTTCACCTTTGACATTGTTTACGACATCTGAGACATTTGATTGGCTAACCTTTCACCTTACATAAACATATTCCAGGAAAAGCAATGTTTTGTTTCCGGTTTACATTGTCGCAATTTGATAATGTAATTCATAAATCAGACATTAAATTGTCACTTTATAGTTGGTTATTTGACTTTGAGGTCAAAATATGTAGGGTGTTAGTTACGTGAAATTAATTAATGTTGAAAATCAAAACACGTGGTCGGGCAATCTCATTGCTATTCTATCCGATAACAGTGAAAACACATTTTCAGGTAGGATTTGACAATTTTGTAGTTCTATTATATTACTGATTAGGTTTTAGCAAGACTTATAATCAGTAAATATTGATTATATAGCATTATTCTTGATAAATTTGTCATTACTAACTGAATAAGTTAGGAAGTGTGAACAATATTTCACCGCTCATTTATCGATTAGTATGTCTTGTTGTGACCAGCGCACGTGGTAGAGTTGATTTCAACAATATTTTTGCTACAAAAAACTGGCTGTCTTCCCAAATTAATATTGCTGCATTATGAATGGATATTTTACAAGTCTTTTAATGTTTATTTTGTTACATTTCTTTAAATTTTAATTTTAATTTCATTTTTTGAAAACCCGGTAGAAAATACCACGAACTCGGTAGCCCGGTAGAATGGTCTAGAAACCGGTAGTCTACCGGGTAAACCGGTAGACTTGGCAAGTCTGCATGTACTGTACATGCATGGTTAAAGGTTAGTGTATGGTAGACTGATATTGCAAACAAGTGTTTGCCACTAACATGGGGACATTGAGTTAGTAAGACACATCATTGGAGCTACTTTATATATTGCATTACTGGTAAAAAGTGCCATGATGATAGAATGCCCAAAATGTGTTATAATATTATGTTATTGTACGAGAAAAATGGACAAAGAAATTGGGTTTCTAACGCCAAACATTTTTTATTTTCTATTGGCTTCGGAAACGTTTGGAATGCTCAGTATGTTGAGTCACACGCAGATTTTATTTTATTTTATAACAACAAGACTAAAAGATATATACCTGCAAACATGGTGTGAAAAAATGTCATCGTCAAGTAAATGTTTTTATTATTCCAAGTTCAAATGTGATTTATTTAGTGAGGATTACCTATCATTTGTAACCATAAAGAAATTTAAGCGATCATTAGCACGATTCCGATGTTCATCACATGATCTGATTGAGAGCGGTCGATATAAAAATATCAATAAAGAAGATAGAATATGTAAACTTTGTGATTTAAATCAAATTGAAGACGAATATCATTTTCTTCTCATCTGTCAATGTTATCTTTCACTACGATGTAAATATATCAAAAGATACTATTATGCCCATCCATGTGTCATAAAATTTTCAACACTTATGAGCAGTAAAAATCAAACATTGTTACAAAATCTTGCCATGTTCATCCATTATGCAATGCTGTATAGAAATCATGTATTATCTCTGTAATATGTAGTTATGTTTACATTATGTAAAAACTATAGTTTAGTTGTGTACTATAGACCTGTGGCCTGAGTTCTAAAAGTGGTCAGTGTGTTGTGGTGACCTTGAAAATAAGGTCAGGGTCACCAAAATGTACTGGTGTGTGTGTCATCCCCCAATGTAGGCTGACACTAAATTTTAAGACTTTGGATGCAACACTTCATGAGATATCACGCTAACAATAGTTCAAAAAGTGGTCAAAGTGTAGAGGTGACCTGAAAAATAAGGTCAAGGTCACCAAATCGACTGGTGTCTGCGTCATCCTCCAACATAGAATGACACCAAATTTGAAAACATTTGGTCCAACCGGTCATGATATATCGCGTAAGCAAGAGTTTGAAAATTGGTCAAAGTTTCGCGGTGACCTTGAAAAAAGGTAAAGGTCACCAAAATCGACTGGTGTCTGCATCTTTACCCAATGTAGGCTGACACCTAATTTGAAAACATTGGGTCCAACCGGTCATAATAAATGGTGATAACAAGAGTTCGAAAAGTGGTCAAAGTGTTGTAGTGACTTTGAAAATAAGGTCAAGTTCACCAAAATCCCCTAGTGTCTGTGTCATCCCCCAGTGTAGACTGACACCAAGTTTGAAGACTTTGAGTCTAACCGATCAAGATATATCACGTTAACAAGAGTTAGAAAAGTGGTCAAAGTTTCGCGGTGACCTTGAAAAAAGGTCAAGGTCACCAAAATCGACTGGTGTCTGCATCTTTGCCAAATGTAGGCTGACAACTAATTTGAAGACTTCTGATGCAATGTTTCATGAGATATCGCCTTAGCAAGAGTTCAAAGAGAGGTCAAAGTGTCGTGGTGACCTTGAAAATAAGGCCAAGGGCACCAAAATTGACTGTTGTCTGCGTCTTGCCACATTGTAGACAGACATCAAATTTTAAGACTTTGGATGCAACGCTTCTTAAGATATCGCGTAAACAAGAAATGTGACGTACGGACGGACGCAGCTGAATACATAGTCCCCCGCGATATATTTCAGTAAATAATAATATAAAAAGTATCCATATATCATAAGCTTTTACAACAGAAAAACAACATTTTGTTGCCCCCGAATCGGAGATTCCGGGGATATTGTTTTTCACCTGTCCGTCTGTCCACAAAAACTTTAACCTTGGCCATAACTTTGGATTGCAGAGCTAGGGCTTTCATACTTGGCATGTGCATACCTTGTGATGAGACCTTTCAGATAAGGTCATCATATTTGACCTTGTGACCTTGACCTTGCTGCAATTGACATTTTCAGAAAACTTTAACCTTGGCCATAACTTTAGATTGCTCAGAGCTAGGGCTTTCATACTTGGCATGTGCATACCTTGTGATGAGACCTTTCAGATGAGGTCATCATATTTGACCTTGCCACAATGAACATTTTCAGAAAACTTTAACATTGGCCATAACTTTTGATTGTTAAGAGTTACGGCTTTCATACTTGGCATGTGCATACCTTGTGATGAGACCTTCAAATGAGGACATCATATTTGACCTTGTGACCTTGACCTTGCCGCAGTGGACAATATTTAGAAAATGTTAACCTTGGCCCTAACTTTAGATTGCTCAGAGCTACGGCTTTCATACTTGGCATGTGCATACCTTGTGATGAGACCTTTCAGATGAGATCATCATATTTGACCTTGTGACCTTGACCTTGCCGCAGTGGACAATATTCAGAAAACTTTAACCTTGGCCATAACTTTGGTATATCCGGGGGCATCCGTGTTTAACAAACACATCTTGTTCAGACTACTATCTGATTACTGCACACATCACCTGATCAAAGTAAATAGAAGTATATGACAACACTCTTTTGATTCAGGTATCCATGTCTTGTTTGATTTAATCGGGGGTGTGCTTTTGAGGCTGGCTACGGTTTTGGCTTATTTTACCCACTGTAAAAAGAGGAAGATAATGAAAGATCATGAGTATATAATGCATTACCATATTCTCTTTGGTATAAGACAACAATCGAGCCTTAGACCACCCCCACTTTTCAGAGGGTTGTACTGGTTGGGGTTATTCCTTGGTTAAAGCCCACCCCCAACTTTGCAAGATGTTCAAAGGTCATTATTATGATACATTATATCGATGATATTATTTTAAGTCAAGTGTCAAAAACCTACATAAAACCTATACTGAAGTTTCATCTGAGTTGGGATCTCTCCCGTCCAAAAGCCCAAGAGGGTTGTTTGCCTGGCGGTGGCCCTCTGGTCTAAGTATTATACCTGAGAGAATACGGTATTACCAAAGGCACTCTCCACGATTAACATGCTCAATCCTTCACTAAAACTTAGTAAATGCCTTAAGATTTCCACCAAACACAAAAATACTCCCTTAAGAGTTCCCTCCAATGACAAATATATTAATTCCAAAGTACTCTTTGCCACTTCATGATGGACACAAACTTCTTAATGAATGACAGAGCATATGCTTAGTGTATTGTTGAGTCCTGTAAGCGATTAATTGCTTTTCAACAACATTCATCCACAATGTCAAAACCATTTCAAGAGATAGTCCTATCAATACGTTAGCATTAGTCACATTCTAAAGGAGATGGTTCTTTGTAATCTGTAGCCATCTTAGGTCATATACTATTCAGTTTACACATTCCATTTGAACACAATTTTGTACAATCAAAAATATTGTGAAAAAAATGGGACAAGATTTTTTTTATATACTGCTTTAACTGAATAGTTAGAGAATGTATCAGAACAATATTCTACAACATCCTGAAGCAAGGTACTGTTAACAAATACCTGATGGAATACAAGCAAAATTCATGATTGACATGTTTTATCTTTTGATAATACATTTCACTGGAAACATGTCAGTTTCCTTTAAAGCATAAATTAAATATCATTCAACTGTGACTTATCCAATAATGGTTTTAACAGGAATAAATATGACAATTAAATAAATCAAATAAATATCGAACAAATAAACAAAAAATTCAACAATGTTCTTTTTACACCATCAGAGTTATTGCTTAGACCGAGTGTTAAATTATGAAACAGTAACTCAAACTTGAATAATAAATATAACCTATTTTTGTGTGTGTTCAATATCATTTCAATTTCATCCATGTGGAAAGAATACTGGCTATGTACAAACATTTTCCCACTTCAAGTTTATTTTCAAACAGTTTATTTGAACGCGTGCTTCGATTCTGACGCTGCCATTGACATATCTGGTAGTGGTTTGGTGAAAGTGTCTCTTCCCCTCAGCCAGTATGTGGTCATGACACCCTTACCCTGAAACATCAAGAACACTACATTAGCTATATTCTTTAAAGTGGGGGTACGTCAATTGATAAAAGTGAGATCTCTTTTATTATCCTCAGCTCATTAGCGGCTGGGAATGATTTCAAGCGTGTCGGCTCGCCGCAGGGTTGTCGGCTTTCAGCAGTGTTGTAAAACAAGACGCGGAGCGGAGCTTTGAGCTCTGGAACAACAGCATGTAAACCGGTTAATTAATCAATCTCGATTGATTGCATCAACTCGCTGAGTTGTTTTTATTGCTAAATGGTTCCCGTGTTCATTAATCAGTTCTGATTGAGTCATCTCACTTTGACAGTGACTTGTTTTTAAAAAATAAAATACTTCAAGGTGTCAAAGGGTATAATAAGGAAACCGTTCGTGAGTGCAATCAACTTCTTGAGAAAATGGGGAGAACTCAGAAAGGCGTTGTCAGATTCTGCTAAGAAACGTAGTATTCGGGAAAATGCCTCTCGAATCAATGTCCATTATCAATTTCCAAGATGGAAAGATCTAGTAGATCATCGTGGGTTTGTTGAACATCCACGACCGATTTTGTCAGTGCAGGTAAGTTCTATTTCAAACTAATTACTGTCGTGTAAACCTACGCTAGAAATAACGGACCATTTACACCAGTAAAATATTTCTCATGTAAAAAATCTGTTCATGACATAAATCAAAATGTAGGTTTTTATTATCAACATTTATATCGAACTTTTAAGTAGAAATGCTCAATGACATTAGCTTAATACGCTAACTGTACGCATAGTTTGACTACACCATACATTTCCATCTGTGAGATATAAGATATACCGCTACATGATTTTGTCATTTTTACAATCTGTGCAGGATGAAAAATATATATTATAATACGTCATTATCATTATCATTGTTTCTTGTATTCCAGTCAAGCATCCCCACCGAATGACTCGATCCGATCTGTCATATCCGAGCCACCCTCAGCCGTCGCTGTGTCAACACCAGTAGAAATGAACAACCTCACTGCTTTAGGTGAAAATATAAATCATTTAATCAATCTGGTTATGTATTTACAAAGCGCACTATCCTAAATGAATACGTATTTTTCTCGGTAGTCTCGATTAAACAAAAGGTTTGTAAACCAAAACATTTGAATTATTCCATAACCAACCTCTTTGTCATGTCTGATTGAATTATTTTATGTCCACAATATGAAAGTGTAACATTCCTCCTCTTACTTCTTACAATCGCTTTACTGGTTATCTGAAAACATAGATAACGTAGTTCATTTTTAATAAAAATAGATTCTTATGTTTTGCAGATGCCGGTACTACCACAACTGTTGAAGATTTGGAATCTTTTTTCCTTTTTTTTCAAAAACTTTTATTAAATCGTATTACAATGTATTACAGGAATGTTTCCAATGATAAATTGAACATACTATAGATGTAGAGGAGAAAGTAGTGGATAGCGATAGAGTGCATGCAGAAGAAAGTACACAGTCATTATGGGCTTGATCATTTTGTTTGAGATCATTTTCTGAAAAAAAATATTTTTCCAAATTAAAGTGTTTTTTTTTATGAAATGAATGAGATTATTGAAATTTAATTTATTAATTCCAAATCTTGTTTTATCAATAAATTCTTTAGTGACAATTTGGAATTTGGAATCTAGTTACATTTCTTGTGCCGACGAACTGATGGAACTCAATGTTCAACAGGAAGAAATGGGGGTAATTGCAATGTTATGTCATCTGTATGAAATTACATATTACAATTGTGTTGTTTATGTGTATATGGATGTGTTTTTAATGTTCTTCATATGTGTGTATCAACGTCACAGATAGTGGTAATCCCGACAATCCCATTTCCTGTATCATCTGGAAATTAAACCATTTATTCAAGTCACGATGATCAGTTAGACCAACATTCACCTTTTGTTTATTCAAGCTCGTCAACTGCTGTCATGGAAGTGACCCGAGATTACAGCGATTGTTCAGATCAGATATTGTAAGTATTTGAGTTGCAATTAACTGTGTATATCATTAGTCTCTTACATAATGATCAATTTCCTTTCCATGAGGACAGCTGTGCTTTATTGCTATATGACTGACTGGTTGATTGATTAGATAACACTGCTGTTGATTAGAACTATTGGTGTGTTCATGCATGATATATCAAATATTCATATATATTCATTCAAATACTGTGCATATAACATCAACCATGGGGTATATCGTTTGGTTTTAGAAAATTGCTGTTTATATTTTATAAGTGTATAAATGACGCATGTTGTTCTTGTGTTTAGGGCAATTATTGGCGAGGAAGTAAACATTGCATCCACATAAGATGACCTTCTCCAAATATCTACTCCCCAGACTGACAAGCTCCAAGAGACCGAACTTCCAGATTCAACAGAGCCTATGCTTGACTTGGTCAAAGCTGAACAATGCATTGCCTATGTTGATTGTGTTATTGACCTTGTGAAACATAAAGTTATTATGAGTAACTATCATCAACCAATCAGAGCGTACGACTCACAAAGGGGAATCCCCTGCCGATTAGCGAACCCTAAACCTAAGTCTCAGCAGCGATGCGAAGCGTGACTCGTTAGCAGACACGCTAATGAGCTGTGGATAATAAAAGAGATCTCACTTTTATCAATGGACGTACCCCCACTTTAAACATTAATCCACAGTACAATGTCCAAAATGAGCCCAACATAAAGCTCCAGTAGAATGACTCTACTAACAAGAGGTGTTTGTTAAACACTGATGTCCAAAAGATTTTTCATAGTGACTAAGGGCAAAATATAGCTTCTTATGGTGGCATGACATCATGTTTTGTCATGATATAACAATCTAATTTCGGCAATTCTTTCATTATTTGGACCCTCAATTTTTCCAAATATTTTACTTAAACGTTCACAGTCGAACATGTCACCACTTACCTTCGCTTGAGCGCCAATGGCCCATCTTTGTCGTAATTTTAGATTTTCATTTACTGGTAAATGTTTAGAACCAATTTGAAAAAGAATGTTACACACTTCATAAATAATATTTACCAAAAGTTTAATATTAATAATTTGAATATTTAATTTAATATAATATTAGGTTGATTATTACGACAGTGGAATAACTCATTCGTCGTCTCTCTGAGTGTTTGGTTGAGTGCATTTTTTTGGAGTCACAAAACTTTGAAACAATTTTATTATAAATTCAGATCTTTAAAACTGAAATATATTTGCAAGTAAAAGCTAACATCACTCATAATATTCCAACAGTAATTAATCTTTAAGTAAGTAAAATGATTCATATATTATAATTAGGATATTAAGATACAGAGTATTTTGCTTAATTTTAAGACTTCGGTAATAAATAAAACATTACATAATCGTGTCATAAAATACACTCATACCTAAATATCAACACTCATACCTAAATATTTCTATACCCCTTACTCTCACAATACCAATATTTAGGCACTTGTTTCGTATAAAACAAAGTATGGCAATGGGCACTAATACATTATCCTCTATGGGATGTTACCTTCACTTCTCTCTCTCCTCTGCAATCAAGGTCGTAACCACCTAGAATCTTCAAGATGTCGGCAGTTTTTGAACTCATGTGAATTCTTAGAGCTGGAATTATAAAAATAAATAAAACATCACAGATCATTGATGATCAAAGCGGTGGAATAAAAGACAAAATATTTTGTTGAAAGTCTTTTAAATATTTGTCAATTTTGCCCACAACTCATACTGAGAGGGGCCCTCAGTAGGATGTATCCAAGTTGAAATAATTATTATTAAACTGGTATTGATAATTGACGGTGTACCATTTAACTCTTTCACCACTGGCCAACCACAGCATGGAATGCCAGGCGCACTAGCTAACCAGAGACTATGACGTTGTGTACCCTGAGCTCCCAGACAGACGTCAAAATGACTTGTACATAGTTTTGTCATTGCTGTTTTCAAAAGCTTTTTTGTGTAAAATTGCCGTGCTGCATACCATGTTCAAGCTAAGATAATTCTCAAAATAAAATTATTAAAAAAAAAAGAAAAGATAATTCTCAATAAATCTGGAACTTATTTCATTTTGATTGATAAACTATTTTTATGATTTCAGGTAACAAAGACGAAAAACTGGGGGAAAAAGAATAAATGAGGAATTTATGTGATTATTAAACCAAATAAACATTTAGATGTCTTGTCTTGTTTATTCCCATAATATTGGAAATGTTTATGGCTCAAAAAATGGAAAAAATATCTAGTATGTAGGTGTTTATCACGATATGAGTGCACATCAAAAAACGTGAAAATATCATGAACATTTACGGCAAGTACAAGCGTAATTATCTCCGATTTTAAATCAAAGAGACTGCCACAAACATCCAATATTAATGAAATTAATAATATGAAAATACAAGAAATTAGCAGGGTAATATTTTTGGGGAAATTATATTTACAATACAATAAATCGAAAGTGGAAAAGAGATTTTGAAAAAATGAATTTATTTCACATTTTGCACTACAACACTTACAGTATTTTAAAAGGTGACAAATATAAATAATGACAATATCAAATATTACATGTTGTTAACGCAAGTTAATGAATGTTTACTTACAAAAGTTACAAGAAAAAGTCACTCTATTTGACTTTATAGAAATTATTTTCGGAAGTACGGCTCATCGACTCAGATCGCCATTTTGTCAATGAAAACAATGCGATGATTTAGACATCTGCTATCATTCAAAGTTATTAAATACTTTTTAAAACATCCCTATTCAACTATTAGTACATTAAGATTATCATATATCAAACAATGTTATCGTATATGTTGGCAAAATACATTAGATCGGCAATACAATGCGAGGCGAGAAAGCCGTGGGCGGGGCTTAGTGATTGACAATTTGACAGGCATAATGATCGATCGAAACCATGTGGTATTGTTATGAATGTTTCAAGAGAAATTAATGCTTGAAAATCATATTCAATTATTTATTCATTAACAAATGAGTAATCACGAGTTAAATTCAATTCAATTACGAATACAATATAGTGTACAATAACAATAGGCAATGGCATTGTTGACGGCTGACATCGCGCGTATTCCACTCGCAGACACTTCGTTTCACTATTCGTTTGTCATAATATTAACACAAAATTCTTTCGAAAAGACCGGAAGAAATATCAAGAATTATGTCAACTATCGTTTGAAGTCTTGTTTCCGGTAGTCATGTGATCAAAAACTACGAGATCAGGAAGTAGAATTACGATTCTGTCAACACGACTTGAATTTCAGATTTTCGGTCGCTCGCATACTCGCGCAAGGAATTATCGACCAAATATTCGGCTGCTAGGGTCTCAGATTTGTTACGTCACGCTCGGATATTCGGGCGCTAGAGATGAAAGGGTTAATATTCTACCCCGTCTAATGAAGGGGTCAACTGACCGCGAAACGCATAACTGCCTGGGTTGATTGGGGTTCTTTCCTCTTCTAATTTTACCTAACTCCTGTTGATTCCGTCTCAGTATTCTTCAGTGGATCCCCATGTTGCTATCCCTACACACCACAATTTAGACAGGTCGTGAAGCACCGCCTTTTCAATTTAATATTCTGCTGTGGTTAGAGTCAAGGGACTGCTCTTCTCTAAACAACAGAGGCTATCAACAGACGCACTACTAACAGAAAAATCTACGTACCCATAGAACTGGACTCCATTCTAGACGCTGTGTTGACAGTGTCACCGAACAAACAGTACCTGGGCATTTTAAGACCCACCACACCGGACACGCATGGACCTGTAATCAGTCAAACAGCAGTTAGCTCAAATGTGTACCTCAGTTAGCATACTCTGTAGGAATCAATTCTGGTCTTTCTTTGTCATATGATACTGACATTTTCTAAATCTTTATGATCATGTTTTTGACTCACCTGAGTGCATGCCTACACGAAGCTGCAACATCTCCTCTGGCAAGTGTCTGATCCTGAAACCAATCATAGAGGACAGCAGGTCCAGACTCATTGTTGCGATTTCTCCAGCGTGAAGGTTTCCATTCCTGATAGGCAACCCGCTCACAACCATATCTGGAACACAGCAATTTGGATGAATTTTTGCATGACCTCATAATGATCATATCAATAATTGTCATTGATTCACTTTGTATCCAAGTACAGCTTTATATTATAATTCTACGCCTACATAGGTGAAATGAGTAAATAACAGCAAAGTTTATGATTGTTAAATATATTTATGAAATGAAAATCTTGGACAAAGCTATCCAGAAATATATCTTTTTGGATGATTTAATATCAAATGATGAATTTGCTGTTGTACTTGACATGCAGTTGAGATTGTTAAACCCATTGAAACCAAAACCTTGAATTACAGAAAATATAGTTTGCACACTTACAGGCATCTCCAATTGTTTCCACTTTGTAAACATCATAAATGTCCAGAATATCATCAAATGTTGTGTACAGATCGTTCAGCAAGTCAACAACCTGAAGTGGTGTGCTGTTTCTTGCTATGCTTGTGAACCCGACAATGTCACTGTGAACAATATCCTACATATATAATCCAAAACATTTTTCGAAAAGTTGTATTAAGCAGGCCTCAAAGTAAAAAAATTTCAAGGAGCAGACATGCTCCTAACATATTATTCTAAGGAGCAAAACAAAATTAAAAGGAGAACATATATAAATTGAGATTTGCAATATTTACTATAAATCAACAAATATAAGCAGAAAACTGTAAGCTAGCTAATATTCAATACCATTTTGAAGAAATTGTGTTGGATAATGGTTACATTTGGTGAAGTTTTAAGTAGCCCCCTAATTTTCCCGAGGAGCATGTGTGCCAACTCAAAATTACAGGGAGCAAACTGAAAAAATTAGGGAACTAATGCTCCTAAATTGGTTGCTATTTTGGGGCCTGATAACATAATAACAAACTCTAACTAGGATTGCCAAGGCAATACTTAGGTCTTCAAGACTTCTGCTTGACCTTGAACTCCATGTTGGACTCAGGGTTATACATCTGTTTCTCTGCTTTAAAATGAGCTATCAAACATGTCTCTATCTTCAGTAGTTTTTTTACAAAACTTTCCCAAAGAAAGTACCCCTCTGAAAATGGAAAAATCACGTATTAATGGACCCCTACATTATATTTCTCACGATTAAGACAAAATGGTTAATATTTCCATACTAAGGTGTAATATAGAAAATGTTGTGCTTTAATTTCCACTTAAGAAGATGTAATCATCATTTAGATTGCATACATAATTAATGCGTTATGCTGTTCTGAATATTCAAGAAAATACTCAAAAATGGTTAAATTTGGACCCCTAGACATCGCTTGCGATGTTCGAGCCTTAACTATCAAGTTTTTGATGAAAGCGGTCAACATAAAAGTTGTTCTTCTTGAAATTGTGCATACGTAGGTGTATGCAAAATTTCAATAGCGTAAGAAGTTAAGCAGTAATGATCCTTTAAACATGGCTGAAAATGGCGAGTTCTGAAAAATGGCAATCTTCTATGACTTGTCACACATAAACTATGACAGAAACATGCTTGAAATTTATTTACCTTAATAAAGGACATCTCTACTCCAGGATGATATATTAAACATAATTGTTTCTTCAGTGGTTTACAATGGAAAATTCTACAAAGAAAGTACCCCTCGAAAAGTCTCAAAATCCCAAAATTTTACATTTTTGGAAATACGTCCAAATTGTGTCGATACTATCAACTTTTACATGATAATGATATAATGTGGAATTGTTTAACTAGTTATATGGAAGAGAAAGCAATAAGTAACTTTGACATAAGTTCATTTGTAACAGAGTTATGCCCCTTTGAACATATAGCCTAAAAACGCTCTTTTAAAAAAAGGTCGATATTCAAGGGCATATTCCTGAAATTCGAGGACGAAATTAAAAATTCGGAAAAGATCAAGTTGTTGTACATTCATTTAGCTTTCGGATGAGCTATCACACATAGTTGTATGTATTGCCGTGTTTTAAGAGAAGATTTTTGAAGACGCGTACCCTGAAAACCGCGAAAGTTGACAAAATTTTCAGTTTTTCCGAAATAGCAAAAAATATATTATTACGGCCGAAAACCGCTATAGGCCTGATCGATGGGGAATGTTGTTGCCCACATTTTGGTGAAAGTTTTATGAAAATATCTTTATTAGATTTCGAGTTATTAAGGTTTAAAGTTTGGACTTCAAGGGGAGATAACTCAAGACAGAAGACGAAAATAAAAATTCGGCCGACGTACAAGGCTAGTTTTTGTTACAGTCTATCATCCCTGAAAATTTCGTGCAAATCGGTTGAGCCGTTACTTCAGAATCGCGATCACAAAAAACGTACAAATAATAAAGAAGAAAAAACCGGATAATAACAATAGGTCTTCCAGACATTCGTCTTGAAGACCTAATAAACAACACTACTTATAATATAAATAACAGTAGTATAAACATTAAGTATATTTAGGGAATACTGCACGACACCGAGGCTTTCATAATTATCAACTGCACTGCATTATCACCCCACACGCTGAAAAAACTACCAGTAACCCTAGATTGACAGGGATCCAAGAGTTGTACTTGTAGTATACAGACCATGGGCTAAACGGACTGCTTAATGAGAAACAAGAGTCATCAGAAGATGACATATCCCACCGGTTCCACAAAATTTGTAAAACACATCTTTGACAGATACTTGTGTATCTACTACCGTACTTCAGTTAGTGGGTATAACAGATGGTGAGGTTCAGGTATGTTAAGGGTTTTAGACTTCTGCTCCAGAAGCAGTCAAAATCAACAACAACCAACATCCCTCTCATGTTTCTATGGAAACAGACAAAAATAAATTTTTCAGAAAAAAATTGAAAATATCAAAAGGCACCACTTCAGTTGGTGGGTAATACACATGTAAAGTTTCAGGAAGATATGATGAACGTTTTTGGAGCTGTGCTCCGGAAACGAACCTGTCTCTGAACAAAGTCCAAATTCAACAAGTTTCTATGGAAACGAAACAAAATAAAATTTTCAGAAATCTGAAAATATCAAAAGGCACCACTTCAGCTAGTGGGTAATACACATGCAAAGTTTCAGGAAGATATGATGAACAGTTTTGGAGCTGTGCTCCGGAAACGAACCTGTCTCTGACAAAGTCCAAATTCAACAAGTTTCTATGGAAACGAAAAAAGAAAAAAAAATTCAGAAATCTGAAAATATCAACAGGCACCACTTCAGTTAGTGGGTCATACACATGCAAAGTTTCAGGAAGATATGACGAACGGTTTTGGAGCTGTGCTCCGGAAACGAACCTGTCTCTGACAAAGTCCAAATTCAACAAGTTTCTATGGAAACGAAAAAAAAAAAAAAAAAAAAAAATCTGAAAATATCAAAAGGCACCACTCCAGTAAATGTGTAATACATATGTGAAGTTTCAGAAAGATATGATAAATGGTTTTCGAGTTCTGCTCCGGAAACAAAGTGATTACGGACGGACGGGGTGATGACTATATCCCACGGTATTACATACCGGTGAGGATTACATTAGGAGAGGGTGTTCTAAGTTGTATAACTTGTACCCAATCCTTTTCTTATGAATAAAATATGTTTGAAACTGAAAAAAAATCATACCGGTGGGATAACATAGTATGAAACTAAATTAGCGTTTGCGGGACACCGCAAAAGCAGAGCAGCTCCGAAACTTAGCGTCTCGCCTTTCCCTGTTCCGCCTTCTCGTCAGCATCAATAAAATGGCAATTCTTTTTAACAACAGTTTGTTCATTATTCGAGTTATTAATAATCATCACTGGGGTCACTTTTCACAACATTGTTCTTAAAACCTATTTCTTCTTTCAAAATTTGATCAAAGGATTAACGTGGCCTTAACCAATATCTCATGACCTTGACCTTTGACCTTCAAGGTCACACCATCAATGATCACTTTTCATCGCGTATAATAATCATGCAATGACTCAAAGTGTTCATAGTTAAAATAAGGCATATTCACAAAAGCATGCTTAAGTTTTGACCTCACTGCGACCTTGACCTTGACAGATTTTAGCGAAAACGTTTTCAAATCTTGGTCTTTCTCCATAGTTCATATATACCAAATAAGAGCCTAATAGCACAAAAAAGTTTGAAGTTATAATGTTTACAAGGATTGTTGTAGTGATTTCAGAACTCATGACCCTGACCTTTGACCTTGAATGTGAACATGTCAAAATCATTTACCAGGTGTATAAGAAAGAAATTAAGCTATCTATATGAGGTGTTAATATCTTTATGGAAAAAGTTACTTAGTGATTTCAGAACTGGTCAGCATGACCATAGCTCGTGACCTTGACCTTTAAAATTCAAGGTCATACAATCAGTGATCACTTTTCATTGTGTATCACAATCATGTAATGATTTAAAGTGTTAATAGTTGAAATAAGACATTTTCGCAAAGGCATGCTTAGGTTGTGACCTCGCTATGACCTTGACCTTTGACGGATGTTTGCGAAAACCTTTTCAAATCTTGGCCTTTTTCCATAGTTGATATGTACCAAATAAGAGCCTGATAGCAAAAATATTTTTCAAGTTATCGTGTTTACAAGGATTTTTTTTAGCAATTTCAGAACTTGTGACCTTGACCTTTGACCTTGAATATGAACATGTCAAAATAATTCCCCAGGAGCATAAGTAAGAACTTATGTATATGAGGTGTTGATACCTCCTTGGAAAGAAGTTATTTAGTGATTTTAGAACTGGTCAGCATGACCATATCTCGTGACCTTGACCTTTAAAATTCAAGGTCACACAATCAGTGATCACTTTTCATTGTGTATCACAATCATGTAATGATTTAAAGTGTTTATAGTTGAAATAAGTCATTTTCGCAAAAGCATGCTTAGGTTGTGACCTCGCTATGACCTTGACCTTTGACGGATGTTAGCGAAAACCTTTTCAAATCTTGGCCTTTCTCCATAGTTGATATACACCAAAGAAGAGCCTGATAGCACAAATATTTTTCAAGTTATCGTGTTTACAAGGATTTTTTTTAGCGATTTCAGAACTTGTGACCTTGACCTTTGACCTTGAATGTGAACATGTCAAAAAATTTCCCCAGGGGTATAAGTAAGAAGTTATGTATATGAGTTCTCAAAACCTAATAGGAACAAAGTTATAGCGAATACAAAACGCGCCGGCGGCGATGGAAACTGCACAAAAACTGATAGCAGCTCCGACTTAGTCGGAGCTGCTAATTAAGAGGATCGAATTGTGCTTGGTAAAATGCAATCTCAGTAGGTGTAATGCATTGCAACTATTAACAAATCCTGCACTTGAAATTTGAATATGAACAAACACTGCATAATGCAACTTGCCTGAAAAATATCGTGACACATTCAAAGCTCTCTGGTTCAACCATTCTTCCATGCTTCAAATCCTCAACTACCTTCTTTGGCAACATCTGACTGATAAGCTGCTCCGTCTTTGCCTTTTCTACCTGCAGTTCTTTTGTTCTTTCAGCCACAATGGATTCCAGGTTGTTTGAGTATTTTTCCAGCTGGAATTGAAGATCCAATTTCGTGGTAATTGGTCTCGAAAATGTTAAAATCATATGTAAGATGTTGTTTTTAAAAAATTGTCTTTTATTTCTTAATATTCAATTTAAGTTGACAAGTCTTGATTAAATTAATAATAATTGATGATGTATCTTACTCTAAAATTACTGTTAATTCAATTATAGGATTTTGGTTGCCTGAAACCTCCATTAGAACATTTTAACCCATTCTGCATCATCGTCAAATTGGATGGTTTTTCCGAGTAAATGCAATACAGGTGTTGAAACATTAAATGATAGCCAGATGACATACCATATTAACAAGGTTATCAATAAGTTCTCCTTTAACGGGATGGATTTCATTCAACTTTTGCAACAGTTCCTTGAAAGTTGGTCGAACCTCTGGATTTACATTCCATCCATCATCCAGCATCTACAAAAATATCAACAAGCAATAATACTAACTATAGGGATTTAATGACAATGTCCCACTGAAAATTATCAATTCAAAATTATTTTCAAACCAAACTATGACATTTTCAAGGTAGCAAAGATTTGTGTATATATAGCATGAAGAAATATCCTACTAAGCTAACAATCTAAAAGGGACGGTTCTTTCAATGTATCAGCCATTATTTTGTGTTTTGAGTTTACTAAAAACAACTTTATGTATTCACTTAATCCTTGACACTACATCAGAAATGTTTTGTAGATTGTTTCCATTCTAATATTTTCTATTCTTGATACCTGACTTGCATGTCAGTAGGATATTCGATATTCTTCAGTCATGTAAAAAGTAACAAAATCTGAGTATATTTCTGATGAAAGAATGAATTTGATTAAACAGAAAGTACCTTTAGCATGTTTGTCTTGGCATCATAATCTTCAGGGAGGCAAGATTCTTCAACATGTGGTCTGAATGGCTTGCTTGTATCAAGTCCAAGATCATTCCATAACTGCAACAAGAAATGTATTGAGATTTAAAAAGAAGAATTAAGAGATTACTCAGATTAGGGATTTGGTCCTTTATATTGGGGACACTGTAGGGCATGCATCTTCTTCATTTTTCTCTCACTCTTATTCGCATGGGCAACATTAAATGTCAAAATGGCACCTTAGCTTGACAACAGATAAGTCATTAGAGCATTAAAACTGCATTTTACAGAGCTAAATAATGAACATTCCCAAACCCTTGAATTCCGAGTGAAAAATGAATTTTAAAGTTTTTTTTCTAGATTTAACAAGTACTTGTCACAAACGTGACCATGTCCCCGACCGCAATTAATAAATGAGCTAAAACGATGGACACACAGCTTGTCCCGAGTAGTAAACATTACATGTTTGATTCAATTATGGTCATATCAGGCAAATTGTTTTTAAATGGTCACGGTCTGGTAGTGACCTTGAAAATAATGTCAAGGTCACCCAAATCGACTGTTGTCTGCGTGTTCCCCAAATGAAGATAGTGTCTGACTGGTACCAAATAGGGAGACTCTAGGTGCAACGGTTCATGAGATATCGTGATAACATTTGACAAACAATCAAAGTCTCGTAGTGACCTTGAAAATAATGTCAAGGTCACCCAAATCGACTGGTGTCTGTGTATTCCCCAAATGAAGACTGGTACCAAATTTAAAGACTCTAGGTGCAGCGGTTCATGAGATATCGATCGCGCTAACAAGACACGGGATGGACATACGGAGCTGAATACTCCGCGCTGGCGAGGGACAACAATTACTGCATAGGCATAACGAAATGAAGCCAACTTCTTGAAATAAAACCAAATATGCTTTGTAATTAATGATAATCAATATGCTAAATATTGTACAATAATACATTTATTACTGAGCTCTCTACTTTCATTTTAGTTTATACGATTCCAAATATCAAAAAAATAGAGCCATTGGCTCTGAAGCTCATCAGGAATTGTGTTATTAATTATTTTGGAAAAGATTAAGATATCACATAATAAGTCATTGCCCAGTCATCAAATTTAAAAGTGATTATCAAAATTGGTTACACATTAATCCACATTCATTATAAATAATGACATAATGTAGACCTTCGCATTTTATTGTTTTACTTCTTATTTTTATTCTGGAATTATCAACATTTATTACATAATGAAAATGAGCCCAGATTTCTTTCTAAAATTTTTTCAATATTTAATTAATAATTCTCTTGAGCATCTGAGTGCAAGACTAAATCAGTAACACAGCAGAGATGTTTGATATAACCTGAAACCTTTGTGTATTAGTTACTGTTTGCATCTCTCTGCCAGGGAGCGGTCACTCCCAGGTCAACACTTGCAATTACACAACAGGCAGACCCCAGACTCACAGCCAGTCAATTATATATTTTAATCTCAATTAAAATCTCATTATGTTCACAGCTTTTTCAAAAGTTCTTTTTAGGTGGTGAGCCCTGTGATCCATATTTGGGGTCACAAGGTTACCAAATCTACAATAGGCGCTGTAAGTAGGTCACGAGATCTTGCGAGACATCTTACTTCCGGGGACTAACCATAAACTAGTTCCTGATATATGCGCCTCTGCGCATTGACGACCAGCAAAAACGATGGCGATGTTGAATCGTAGTGTCCATCGTGTACTGGAAAAAGTATGTGGCAGTATTGAAGAACGTGGCCAGGAAGGGTGAAGCATGTGTGGAAGCCAATTGTCCCCCAAAATATCTCAATTAAAATTATTATTACGCCTATCGGAAATCCCCAGTACTGGTAATAACGTGTGTAGGAACCGGTTCCTCCTACGAAATCGCTAGTTCTCGTAATAACTCTGGTCATTGACAAACTGCAGTAACTATAACTTTTGAAGTTGCCCACAACTCGCAAATGACAAATTTATAATATTTTTTTTGGAAAGTTTTAAAAACAATTAATGAAATGCAACTATTTATATTACTTATTCAGAATATATGTTTAAGCAAATCAGACACTAAATATAGTCTGTACATAACTTTTCAGCTTTCTAGAGCTTTTGGGACTGGAGAAAAAGATGAAAGTAGCTTTTTAGGTTATGACCCCTGTGGCCCTTATTTGGGGTCACAGGGTCACCAAATGTACAATTTAGAATCCCATTCAGTCAAGTAGTCTGTACATAAAATTTTAGCTCTCTACGTTCATTGGGACTGGAGAAGACGATGAAAATAGCTTTTTAGGTCATGACCCCTATGAGCCACATTTGGGGTCACAGGGTCATCAAATCTACAATTTAGAATCCCCTTCAGCCAAGGAGTCTGTACATAAAATTTCAGCTCTCTGGAGTCATTGGTTCTGGAGAAGAAGAAGGAAAATAGCTTTTTAAGTTATGACCCCTGTGACCCACATTTGGGGTCATAGGGTCACCAAATCTACAATTTAGAAAACCCTTCAGCCAAGGAGTCTGTATATAAAATTTCAGCTCTCTGGAGTCATTGGTTCTGGAGGAGAAGTCGAAAAAGCAAAAAGTTTACGGACAGACCGACGGACACCGTCCCATGCCATAAGCCCATCGGGCCTTTCAGGCCTGATGAGCTAAAAATCTACCGGTAATCAAAATGTTTCTGTATATATCAGTTCAATAGATTTTTATAACGAAATGAAAGGTATATATCACACAATTTATGAATTTTCATCCCTACTAACTATTTCAGTACATGTTTTCTTCACAACTCAATTTGTTCCATATTTATTATTTGGTATAAACCAGTATCTGTTAAGTTTTCAAAATTGATTTGGCCATCTTCTTAATTTGAATGATAAAAATAACCTCACAAAAGGATTAAGTAAGTAAGTACCTAAACTAAGCAATAACACTGAGGTGACACCAAACAAGTCTAACATACAAGTTCACATGACCTGAAAAATTCAAAGTGTTAATTGCTGTGACCTTCAGAATATTGTCAAGATCACCAAATTCTAATCAGTCCTTGATCTTCAGATCCAGAACAGTTCTTGGGACATCACACAGACAAGTTTTACATGAAAGTTCACATCTTGAAAACTTCAAAATGCAGCGCTAACCTTGGGAATTACATCAAGGTCAAGAAAATATAACCAGCCCTTTTGTCTTTAACAGGAGAAGCTGTGTGTAATAAACAAAGAGAATTGAGTCTGTGAGTCAAAGGTTCTGAGATATCCTAATCACGAGGGTAACATGGGATCAAGGTTTGGGATACGGAAAATAATGGTTACTCCAAAACTTGTATATTTACCACTCTTGCTTCCTTGTTCTTTGGTGCACTCTTGTCAATGACCATGGAAATGATTTGATCAGGGGTGAGAGCTTGGAGCTCAAATGTGAATGGTTGTTCTCTTGTACATACTTCAGTCACGATTATGACGAATCTGTTAACATAAAAAAGAAATGTATATTGCCTTTTAAGAAAAAACAAGATGTGTTTGTTAAACACGGATGCCCCCGGATATACCAAAGTTATGGCCAAGGTTAAGTTTTCTGAAAATTGTCCACTGCGGCAAGGTCAAGGTCACAAGGTCAAATATGATGACCTCATCTGAAAGGTCTCATCACAAGGTATGCACATGCCAAGTATGAAGGCCGTAGCTCTGAGCAATCTAAAGTTATGGCCAAGGTTATAGTTTTCTGAAAATGTTCATTGAGGCAAGGTCAAGGTCACAAGGTCAAATATGATGACCTCTTCTGAAAGGTCTCATCACAAGGTATGCACATGCCAAGTATGAAAGCCGTAGCTCTGAGCAATCCAAAGTTATGGCCAAGGTTAACGTTTTCTAAATATTGTCCACTTCGGCAAGGTCAAGGTCACAAGGTCAAATATGATGACCTCATCTGAAGGTCTCATCACAAGGCATACACATGCCAAGTATGAAGGCCGTAGCTCTCAGCAATCTAACGTTATGGCCAAGGTTAACGTTTTCTGAAAATGTTTATTGCGGCAAGGTCAAGGTCACAAGGTCAAATATGATGACCTCATCTGAAAGGTCTCATCACAAGGCATACACATGCCAAGTATGAAGGCCGTAGCTCTGAGCAATCTAAAGTTATGGCCAAGGTTAAAGTTTTCTGAAAATGTTCATTGCGGCAAGGTCAAGGTCACAAGGTCAAATATGATGACCTCATCTGAAAGGTCTCATCACAAGGTATGCACATGCCAAGTATGAAAGCCCTAGCTCTGAGCAATGCAAAGTTATGGCCAAGGTTAAAGTTTTTGTGGACAAACACACAGACGGACGGACGGACGGACGGAAGGCGGGACAGACAGACAGACAGACAGACAGACAGACAGACAGACAGACGGACAGGTGAAAAACAATATACCCCCGGAATCTCCGATTCGGGGGCATAAAAAATACAACTGGAACTTCCAGCAACTCGTCTAAATTGGGGTTAAGTAAAATTAGTACAGTCGCCTTAGCTAGCCTATGGCCAGCATTCGAAACACCTGCCTGCCCGACCGTCAGAGACTGGTTGTTTTCAACTCGGGCTGCCAGATTCTTGTATATCCCTGCCCGATGGTCGGGTTATAATTTCAAGAGCAAACATTTCCTAGCTTGTGACATGTTTAAGAATTATGATACTGATTTTGATTGCATACAACCTCCAAGATGGAAATAAAAATCAGAATGAAAACGTTTGTAATGTAAGATGAACAAGCTGGATGCCATTTAGCACAGATGGATGGCTTTTCCTAGAGATCTATTTTTAGAACTGTCTCTTAGCATCACCAGTGAAATTTTTACAAAGTATTTTTAGATTATAAGTTTCAAGAAAGTCAATATCGTGATCAACAATAATTTACATTTTGTAAATAAGCAAGATTTACTCAAAATTCTGTCATAAAATAGTTCGTGCTCACATACATAATACATGATGATGGCATCATGAGTGGAACGATCTATTCCATGGGAATGATAGGTTATCATTTTTCAGTTTTACCCAGATACCCATTCTCATTTGCTTACTTTATTGACGATTTAGGGTCAATTATTGTGTAATAATGTTAAATTGGTGATTCATCTTGGAACAAACTTAACCCTTAACTTGCGTGTCCCGGAATGGTCCGGGAGTGCTATAAGCAATTCCTAGGTGTCTCATTCCGGTTCCCGGACACAACACTTAGAATTATTTACGGTCGTCTCTCAGTTTGCTAGCCGTGGCCGCGGTCTGCGAGTCGATTGTCTCTGGGAGTCGCTCCATGAGAATCGCTGTACTAATGCTCCGCAGTTCACCACGAGAACGAAACTTTGAACAATGTCTGGTCGAAATGTCCAGCAAAAATCACACCAATTTGTGTGTGCATTGTTGACTCGTAACACATCGATAATTAGCTTTACAAAAGGCCAATTTTGTCTGGCTTCGCTCCGACGCCTTATCTCCCTGGGAGCTTATTATCACGCAAGTGTCTGCATTGCCCCTGGGTGAGATAGGCCCATACATGCTTATCTGTCTCGCGTCCCGCCACATGGGCAGATAGTCTCTAATTACAGGAACATATTGCGATAAGCTACCTTTCTCTCGCACTTCGTATCATATGAACCAATTGCTTGTATTCAATTTATTTTATACCAAAAAAAAGAGGAAAGAATGGTCTTTATTCCCATATAAAAACTGAAAATACAGCAATCGCCGAGACAAGTGGCGCACACTACCACAACATTCTGCGCGCTCTATTTCTAATAAACTACTTAGGATATTTTCATAATTGTTTTATCATTATAAAGATAAAAGAATTGTCTTCAATTCCATATAAAATATGTGTATTTTCGGCAATGACTTGTGATGCGCCAAGTGCCACACAGAAGGTGATATTCAGCTTTGAATAATTTGTGCTCTTAGTATTTTATAATTTTTATATCACTGTAAAGAGGAAAGCATTGTCTTCAATTCCATGTATAATGCGCATTTATTACACTCTCGTTATTTTACACTGTTGTTAAACATTGCACGTTAAAGCGATCGCAGTCGGAACTATACTTTCCAGTAGCCACATGCTTTTTGGTATCACACTGGAATTCTTGAAGACCATGAAATGAGTGTTTTGAAATTGTATTGTTCAAAACAGAAACTGTTATTAACGGATATTTTCTTAAATCTATTTTTGGTGTTTAGTGAGAAGGCGTTATGCGTCCCTGGTAAGAGATGTATCCCTACGCACATCTACGTGAATTAAGAGTGAACTTAAATTGCATATTTCATTAATTTAGAGTGTGTAATAAATAAAATACTAAACTCCATTCCGTTAAATATCATATCTATGAAACTCGTGGATGGTATTGGTCTCTAACTGGCTTTCGCTTGTAGATTCAAAAAACATCCACTCGTTTCATAGATATGTTATTAAACAGGACGTCGTTTAGTATACTATATGTTTTTGCGAAGAACACTGCATGCGCGAAGCGCAGCGACAAAAGGTATAAGTTTCGCACTTCATATATTTTGAACGACTATTCCGATTTTTTAAAATTGTTAATCACTATAAAGAGGAAAACATTGTCTTTAATTCCATTATGCGCATATTTTCGAAAAGAACTTTCGATGCGCCAAGTGCCGTAAAATTGTATGAAAAAAGTATGATAAAATATAACTAAAATACTGTTCTTTTGATACGCAAATATAGAGCTTTATAAATGATGAACAACTGTCATGACAGAATTTTTTTTCCAGTTTTGAATTAAAAAATATATAACATAGAAACGAAAAGATATTTGAGTACGGGACTCGCCACTCGGGAAAAAGCCTTTTTGTGGGAAAATATTTAATTTTTCGGAGTTTCTAAAAATGCGTGAACATTTTTGTTAGTGATGCCATTTGCGAAAGGTTTGCATTTCTAAAATTCAAATGCACCGACGCACCCTTCCAAACCATTGGAATTGAATTTATTATTTCTATTTTTATCCATATATTATTATTATTATTTTTATTCATTCAATAAGATTTGAACAATTATTTATAAGTGAAGCAGACTGAACTGAGCTGATGGAGAATTTGATTCTTCACCACTTTTATTACCAAAGTTTTTTTGTATTGCAATTACTTTTTTAGGTATTAGTTTTTTCGTGAGCAGTTGAATTTCTGACGCGATTCGCCATGTCATAATCGGAAAAAATTCTCATGAAAATGGGCGTTGTCTGTCATCTTCGGGACCGACCCACAACTATAGATGTCAACGGTTTCTGAAGGTGGCAAAACTTATGATGTAGTCACGGACTTGGTGAACAACTACGTTGGACAGGGGCATCACATCTTTATGGACAACTATTATGCGTCCACAAATCTGTACATAAACTTGTGGGAGCGGGGAATCGATGCCACAGGGACGTTGAGAGCCAATCAAAAGGGCCTTCCTGATTCTCAAGAAGCCTAAAAAGAAACCGAAGCAAGGGGACATGACAGTTTCTCACAACCGTGACCTACTCGTTGTTTGCTACGAAGATAGAAAATCAGTCCTCATCATGTCTACTGTTGAAGATACACATCTTGAACAAACAGGGAAGAAGAACCGGGCAACATGGGAACCAGTTCTCAAGCCGCGCATTGTAACATCGTACAACAAGTACAGGGAGGTGTTGATCGGGCCGACCAGATCTTGTCGTACACGCTGTTCCTAGTGAAGACCCTGAAGTGGTGGAAACGAGTTTGGTTTCACGTTCTCAACTTTGCCTTGTTGAACTCTTATATCATTTATAAAGAATATAGCCAAGATAAACCTCTAAAAACAACTCCGGAATACAGGAAGGCTTTGGCAACATATAGTAACATTTGCGGACAAGGAACAAGTTCCATTGCTGTGCAGACGTCCTCGTCACTCGTCACTTTCCGACAAAGATTCGCGGTATCGGAAAGAAGAAAAACATTACAAGGATGTGTGTGGTATGCTCTAAGGCAAAACGCGCGGTCCTTGGCGAGGATGCAGATTCAAATTTTTGCCAGTCGGACATTTCATCTTTGACCCAAAAAGACGAACCCGGAAGTAATTTTAAAAAAATAAATAAAGTATGAGAAAGTATTACTATTTGTTGGTTCTTCATTCATTGCATACTATTAAACATAATACAAAAGCAATTAACGATAACTATTAATTTATCATTAACATGCATAAAATGGTTCATAATTTGATAATTTTGAAATCAATGTTTACCAACTACGATTTTTTTTTTTTCCACATATTTTTATTCACATGAGTAGGTACATTATTACATTTTCATCATATGACAATATATGGACATGAATACAAATGGTATGACATTGAGACTGATTAATGGTTCTACACATCATTGAAAATATCTTGTAATGGTAGCCACTTTTTCGTGAAAATAATTGATTGGTTTTTCATTCTTGCTATGTACCTCTCAACTTGAAATATATCCTTCATTATAACAATGAATGTTTTAATTGACAAAGGCTCATTTCTGATGCAACTTATATAAATGTGTCTTTTTGCAGCTAAAAGAATATGGTTCATCAATTTGAAGTTTGGAGTCTCCTGAATGCCAAATAGGATGGACTTGAGATTAAAATGAATATCATAACACAAGTGTTGTTTTAGAAACGTTTCAAGTTCAGTCCAGAAAAGTGCAGAAGATGGACACTCAAAATATACATGTACCATAGATTCATTTTCGTTATTGCATCTATTACAAATGTTATTGTCAATTAATTTCATTTTAAACAATTCGTTTTTGGTGTATATAATACGGTGTAGGAATCTAAATTGAAAGTCTTGTAGCTTAATATCTTTGCAACATTTTTTGGGAAGACTAAATATTTCCTTCCAATTTAAATCAGTCAAGAACATTTCTTGCCATTTGTGACAGACATTAGGGCACTGGTCAGGTAGCATAATTTTATCATAGATTTTCCGGGAACCCTTCAAATGTTTTAACCATTCCAAAAGGAAATCGTTGAGTTTAAGGTCATATAGACTAATGAAAGAAGAGTTATTTATCATGTTTTTCCACTGTGTTGGAAAGTTGTTTATAACACGATGGTGGTCTAAGTAAGTACCTCTTAGGTTGAATTTGTTTTTCAGATCTATAAAAGACAGAAATCCTTTCTCATCACACAAGTCTCTTATGTAATGTACACCTTTCCGGAACCAGTCGTCTATTATAAATGATGAGTTTGCACTTTGATGGTTAAACCATATTGGTTCAGCCAAAATAGCACTAATGTCTCCAGAGTCTGCTACATGCAAGTGATAGTATTTGCCCCATGTTTGCATTAAATCTTGCCAATATGGATTATTAGATTTGCAAAGTCTATATGAGGAGACATTTGCACCTAATTGAAAAAGATATCTTAGAGGGAAGTAGCTATTGTATAAATTCTTGTTCATACTTTTTTTGAGAATATTAAGCTTAAGTGCAGCAATAAAAGCATTTATATCAACCATCCTCAATCCACCATTCTCATAATTGTTTGTGATATTTTTCCGTTTGATTTTATCTGGTTTGGAGTTCCAAATAAACTTAAAGAATAGTGAGTTTAAATCATCAACAAATTTTTTGGGTGGTTGAGGCAAGGCAGAAAAGATATGTACAAGTGTAGATAGTGCTAAAGTTTTTATCACAGTTATTTTCCCAATTAAAGTCAAATTACGCTTGCGCCAGTTGGCAAGTAATCTCTTTATATTTTCTAGTCTTTTCCTAGTGTTAATGACCCAAAGTCTTTCCAAATGTGCATTTAATTGAATGCCCAAAATCTCAAAGTCACCATGTACCCAATCTAAGTTAACATCATCACATATCTTAATATTCCTTCCACACATTGAACCGAGCCACACCGCCTTAGTTTTGTCAGAGTTTATTTTTAATCCTGAAAAAAAATAGAATGTTTCTAGAGTATTTAGGGCAGCTCTCAAGCTTTCTTCTGAGCCATCGAGAAACAATTGTGTGTCATCAGCATATTGTCCTAATTTGTGCTCTGTATTTTTTAGGTAGATGCCTTTAATATTAGGATTATTTCTAATCATAGAGGCCAAGATTTCAGCAACAAAGAGGAATAAATATGAGGAGACGGGATCACCCTGTCTACAGCCTCTGCCATTGTCAAAGAAAGAGGAAAGGTGGCCATTTTGTATTACACAGGAAGTTGCATTGTTGATCAATATATGCACCCAGTTTATCAAACGAGGACCAAAGCCAAATCTTTCAAGGACCTTAAATATGAATAATTTTGAAACAGAGTCAAAGGCTATTTCAAAAGCAATTGAAAGTAGCAAGCCTTTTCTATTATTGGATTTTGCTTCAAGAATAATATCATAAGTTAATCTGATATTATCTGCTAAGGATCTGCCTGGAATAAAGCCTGTTTGATTTTCATGTATCAAGTGATCGAGAACAGTCTTAAGTCTCTTAGTAACACAAGAGCTTATAATCTTGTAAAGACAATTTAAGAGAGTAATGGGTCTCCAATTTTTTAGGTATTTTCTATCCTTATCTCCTTTGGGCAAGCATGTAATTATTCCTCTGTTCATGGTCATACTCAAGTGTCCACTATTAAATGATTCTGTTACAAATCTATATACCCATATTTTTATTTCCTTCCAAAAAAACTTGAAAAATTCTATGGGAAAGCCATCAATACCTGGGCTTTTGTTATTTTTCATTTCTTGTACTGCTTTGGAGATCTCATTTATTGTAATTTCCTTTTCCAGAATTTCACTTTGTTCTGTATGTAAGGTAGGCACATCAATATTTGAAAGGAAATCCTCAATTTCTTTTTCTGAAGCTTTATCATTTTTGGTATATAATTTTTTATAAAATTGCTTTTGTTCTTCTAAAATTTGTTTACCATCTAGGATTGTTTCTCCATTCTCACCAATCAATTGATTCATTAATTTACTTGTGTAGTTTCTTTTTTCCAGATGGCAAAAGTATTTTGTGGGCTTTTCCCCTTCTTCGTACCATTTTATTCTATTCCTTACTTGGATTCCTCTTATTTCTTCTCCCCTTAAGGTTTCAATTTCTTTTTGAAGGTTAGCTAATTCATTTAATTTTTCTTTGCCAGTACTTTGGAAATTGTCACGTATTTCGTTTTCAACTTCATGTATTTTTTCTTCCAAAAGTTCAATGTTTTTATTGCGATTTTTTTTCAGAAATGATGACATAGATATGGATTCACCTCTAACTTTCATTAGGAAGGTTTCTAAAAAAAGGGTATCACTAATGGTCAATTCAGGTCTTTGTCACCAATGTCTTGTATGTCTTCATGAATGCTTTGATCGAAATATTCCTGTTTCATTTCTGTTAAAATTGTGTTAACTTTTTCGACATATTCTTTATTATGTAATAAAGAGGTGTTAAATTTCCAATAGCCTTTGCCCTTTTCTTTGCACAAAGCATTTGAAATTGAGATAGTGATTGCTGAATGGTCAGATCTATATCCAGGCAGAATATCACTTTCTATAGTTAAGTTTGCAATGTCTTGTGAAACTAGAAAAAAATCTAACCTAGCCTGTTGTCTTGGATTTTTTTCCACCAAGTAAATTTGCTAAGGTCTTTATGACGTTGTCTCCAGATATCGGACAGGTCATAGCTTTCAATCATATCTAACACTACCTGTCTGGCTTTTGGGTTGTTAACATTGCAATAATTTTCCAAATCTACAGAGGGATCCAAAACAAGATTCCAATCACCGCATATTACCATAGAGTCATTTTCAAAACTGTCAATGACTTCAAAAATTTTGTCATAGAAGACTGGGTCATCAGTGTTTGGGCCATATATATTTGAAAGAGTAAGTTTTATACCCTCTATAGTGATGTCTGTAATAATAAAATTACCGTTTGGATCTTTAATTGTTCTATTTATTTTAATTTCAGTGTTGTTATTGAATAGAATTGCAACCCCTCTAGAGTTAGATCTAAAGGGGGCAATAATGCATTCTAGTCCCCATTCATTTCTCATAACCATTTCATCCTTTTCTGCAATGTGAATATCTTGTAAACATACAATAGAACAGCGTTTCTTCCTCCAAATATTCATTATCTCTTTACGCTTATTTTTATCCCCAAGGCCCCTGCAGTTTGCAGAAACTATCTTGATTTTGTTATCCATTGTCAAATTGGATAATAACAAAAAATATAAACAAATGCTGAGATGACTAAGACCAAGGCAGTGTGGTTGAGTTTTTTTACGAGTGAAAAATGTAAAGTAGTACCTACAAGTGCAACTTTTTTGGTTTGTAAACAAAAGTAAAAACAACAAAAACAAAGAGTATAAAAACAAAGAAAAAACTTGGCCGCGATGCTCACCGGCATATGGGAAATAAAACTGGGTCGCTTAGTTTGAGATTTAGTTATGGAATTGGGTGTTAATGAAAGAAAACATAATTGTAATTGTGAACCGTATTATATAGTTCATTATTTTATGTAACATGGCTGAGTTAAACATTTAAGATATGAAAATAGATCTCGGAGGAATTTGTTGTAAGTTCTTATGCCGGAAACGGAAGTAACCTTATGTAAAAACTAGATTTCCTGTGAGGCGCTTTGCGCTATTGATAGTAAGGACAGGTCCCAGTTTCAATATTGAACTTAACTTCTATACCAGATCATAATTACCAGTGTTGTAAAAATACGATACTACGATTTACCGACACTGCGACAGTGCTAGTTTGAGCGAGTTTGAGATTCCTCGCAAAACAGATAGAAGAAGGCAATGCGCCAGCAAGGAAGCGAAAACGAGGAGGCAGAGAGTCTTCTTATGAATATACAGATTGTAATGTTGCTCTGTGCGCCGCACCATGCTTCAAACTGTATCACACCGCCACTGACTACACCAGGGCTTACATCACTGCCGCAGACAAAGAAAGAAATGAAGAAGATAATGAAGAAGTGGAAAATTGAAAGTAAAGAGAGCCGAAGTGTGGACAAGTATATAAACATTATATATACAGACCTTGTTAGGTCCCTACAGCTGTTCTGTGCACTACCGCAGGTAAATATGTGTGTATATTTGTACATAAATGCAATGTAATTTTATTGTGATATATGTCATTGTAAATAAAATATTTTTTATTTTGTCAAAGAGACAGAGAAAGTGAATGCGAGCTTTCATTGGAAGTTCTGCCAGAACCGCATCATAAATACCGGCCATAAATGCTAAACCGAATGGCCTAATTTCAGAAAACTTACATCCTCGTGAAGAGGAAAGATTTGGCTTTGATTCCATTTCAAATTTACACATGCGCACACAAAAATAAAATTGCGGCATGTGCCTTAAGATGCGCGATACTCGAAAAGTTGCCTCAAAGTACCGAGGGTGCCTTCCTTTCGCACGCTATAGCTTCCAAACTAAGTTGCGCATTTTTTTTCTTTTTACATCATTGTAAAGAGAAATAAATTGTCATTAAAGGACTTCAAAACCCCATTTTATGATATTTTATTTCATTATGGTGATGTATTCAAATTGTAAACACAAGCCGTCATGTTTTAATGTCACTTTTGCAAACCCGGCCTTCCCGTATGCAAAAAGATCGGCAGCTTTCGACACCTTCCGTAATGTGATGTGATAGTGGTCCGCCAATCTCGTCTTAATTTTGGCGAAATAACTTTACCGTACTTGCATGGTCACGTGATGTCTTCTCGGGATGCAGTGAACACGTTTCGCTGAACTCGTACCCAATTTTGTTTTAGGATGAATAGTGAATTGAAATAGAAACAAGAAGACATAGTCATCAACATCCCCCGCCATAGCCAAGAAATTGGAAAAAGGGCAATAATTCGAAATAACTGTGCATTACTCATTTTCATTCCATCAAGGTATGTTAGCCCTCAAGCAACACACCAATTTTGGTTCTCCTATCTTAAAAGGTTTCTGAGAAAAGCTGTCCCCTTTGGAGATACCATGAACAAAGTCCACAAATACGGAACAAGGGCAATAACTCCAAAACAAATATTTGCGCGCTTCTCATTTTCAAACTCCATCAAGGTATTCATGCCTTCAAGCAACACATCAAATTTGGTAACCCTATCTTAAATGGTTTCTGAGAAAAGATGTCCCCTTCGGAGATACCATGAACAAAGTCCAAAAATACAGAACAAGGGCAATAACTCCGGAAAAAATAATTGCACACTTCTCATTTTCGAACTCCATCAAGGTATTCATGCCCTCAAGCAGCTCATCAAATTTGGTAACCCTATCTTAAACGGTTTCTGAGCAAAGCTGTCCCCTTTATCTCGGACGGACGGACGGACGGAGCCCAAACCTATATCCCCCTTCCACTTCGTGGCGGGGGATAATAATTTAATTGTAGTCATATTGTTTCATAAATTTTGAAAGACATTGAAAGAAAGAATGAAATATTGTTTCTAACTGATCTGTATTTTAGTGGATAAAATAAGTAAGAATAATGGAATTTTTGGTGATTGATATGTTATTTTAATAACAAGATAATTATTATTCACTTCAAAGTTTACATAATATTTTCCTGACTATATTTTGTCAAGTATATATATCTGATCAAATGGAAAATTCAGACATTTATTAATAAAATCTGCAATTTGAACTTACTAACCTGTATTTTCAGTTACAGATATAACAAGATGTGTTTGTTAAACACAGATTCCCCCGGATATACCAAAGTTACGGCCAAGGTTAACGTTTTCTGAATATTGTCCACTGCGGCAAGGTCAAGGTCACAAGGTCAAATATGATGATCTCATCTGAAAGGTCTCATCACAAGGTATGCACATGCCAAGTATGAAAGCCGTAGCTCTGAGCAATCCAAAGTTATGGCCAAGGTTAAAGTTTTCTGAAGATGTCAACTGGGGCAAGGTCAAGGTCACCAGGTCAAATATGATGACCTCATCTGAAGGTCTCATCATTAGGTATGTACATGCCAAATATGAAAGCCGTAGCTCTGAGCAATCAAAAGTTATGGCCAAGATTAACGTTTTCTAAATATTGTCCACTGCGGCAAGTTCAAGGTCACAAGGTAAAAAATGATGAACTCACCTGAAAGGTCTCATCACAAGGTATGCACATGCCAAGTATGAAAGCCGTAGCTCTGAGCAATCTAAAGTTATGGCCAAGGTTAAAGTTTACTGAAGATGTCCACTGCGGCAAGGTCAAGGTCACAAGGTCAAAAATGATGACCTCATCTGAAGGTCTCATCACAAGGTATGCACATGCCAAGTATGAAAGCCGTAACTCTTCACAATCAAAAGTTGTGGCCAAGGTTAAAGTTTTCTGAAAATGTTCATTGCGGCAAGGTCAAGGTCACAAGGTCAAATATGATGACCTCATCTGAAAGGTCTCATCACAAGGTATGCACATGCCAAGTATGAAAGCCCTAGCTCTGAGCAATATAAAGTTATGGCCAAGGTTAAAGTTTTTGTGGACAAACACACAGACAGACGGACGGACAGACGGACAGGTGAAAAACAATATACCCCCGGAATCTCCGATTCGGGGGCATAAAAAAAACAACAAATACTTCATCACAATGCAAATGATTAATTTTGTAAATAAAACAAGCAGACAGAGTCGGCCATATCCCCCGCCTTTGGGAAAATTTATTGAAGAATAGTTGTTGAATAACAGTGACTATGAACCTTTTTTCAACTAAACACAACACACAAAATTTCAGCTCCTTAGACAAAGTGATTCTGGAGAAGAAGACAAAATGCAAAAAGTTTACAGATGGCTGGACACCTTGCAATGCCATAAGCCCATCGGGCCTTTCAGGCACATCTACACATGATGATTGTTCCACACATTTCGTTGAGATATGTCTTATAGTTTTCGAGTTCTGTTCCGGAAACGAAATTCTAGGTTATATTTCCATGGAAACCGTCAAAAAAAATAACTCAAAGAAGTTGAAAACCCCAAAAGGCACATCTACACATGATGATTGTTCCACACACCAAGTATCGTTGAGATATGTCTTATAGTTTTCGAGTTCTGCTCCGAAAACAAAATTCTAAGTAACATTTCCATGGAAACGGTAAAAAAAAAATAACTCGAAGAAGTTGAAAACCACAAAAGGCACATCTACACATGATGATTGTTCCACACACCAAGTTTCATTGAGATATGTCTAACAGTTTTCGAGTTCTGTTCCGGAAACGAAATTCTAAGTTACATTTCCATGGAAACGGTAAAAAAAAATAACTCGAAGAAGTTGAAAACCCCAAAAGGCACATCTACACATGATGATTGTTCCACACACCAAGTTTCGTTGAGATATGTCTTATGGTTTTCGAGTTCTGCTCCGGAAACGAAATTCTAAGTTACATTTCCATGGAAACGGTCAAAAAAAATAACTCGAAGAAGTTGAAAACCCCAAAAGGCACATCTACACATGATGATTGTTCCACACACCAAGTTTCGTTGAGATATGTCTTATAGTTTTCGAGTTCTGTTCCGGAAACGAAATTCTAAGTTACATTACCATGGAAACGGTAAAAAAAAATAACTCGAAGAAGTTGAAAACCCCAAAAGGCACATCTACACATTATGATTGTTCCACACACTAAGTTTCGTTGAGATATGTCTTATGGTTTTCGAGTTCTGCTCCGGAAACGAAATTCTAAGTTACATTTCCATGGAAACGGTCAAAAAAAATAACTCGAAGAAGTTGAAAACCCCAAAAGGCACATCTACACATGATGATTGTCCCACACACCAAGTTTCGTTGAGATATGTCTTATGGTTTTCGAGTTCTGCTCAGGAAACGAAATTCTAAGTTACATTTCCATGGAAACGGTTAAAAAAAATAACTCGAAGAAGTTGAAAATCCCAAAAGGCACATCTATACATGATGATTGTTCCACACACCAAGTTTTGTTGAGATATGTCTTATAGTTTTCAAGTTCTGCTCCGGAAACAAAATCGGGACGGACGGACGAACGGACGGACAGACGGAGCCCATTTCAATATCCCCCCCCCCCCCCAACTATGTTGGCGGGGGATAATTATCCAAAGGGACAAAGAGATTTATTTCTATAAAATAGATGTGTAACATACTAACAGTGTGTAAATACCTATGGAAGCATGACTGTGTTTTTTACATTTGCCTTAACCTACCTGCATATCAAACAAACTTGCCTTGAAACAGACCTAAGAATTCTGAAAAAATGTTATGTTCAAGTTTTCTATTTTTATTGTGACATTAAAGTCACTTAAGGTGCAATATTGCATTTCCACTTTTCAATCATGAATAAAACAAACAACAAATATATAACCAAATTTATTCAACTAAGTATACATGTATTGAACATTATTTTGAGTAAGCGTTTGAACTTTAATTCTTATGACAATGTTGATATATATCATTTGCTGAAATCAAAGGATCACACCTTCAGCAAGAATATTTTACTGCACATACAGTCCATTCCTAATGGGGGTTTTTGTGTTCGCTTGTATTAGGGACTTCCATCACCTGTAACAACAATAATAAATCTTTCTTGATGCTGCATATGTTTACACATGATTAATTCAATACATGTTTTTTTTTATTTGGTAAAGGACCTTTGATATTTTTATGTCAGCCAAGTGAAATAATTCTAAACATTTACAACCTCAGTCTAATTTCATCACAAACAAATAATAGTTATCAAACAAAATATTGAAATCCTTTATGGAAAGCCATTTCTTTGAAAATTTAAATATGCATATACATTCATGATCACTAACTCATGGCTTCTTATTTGTATTTTTTAAAATACCAGTAGTAATTTCTACTACATTAATTGTTATATGGATTTGTATTTGGATATCTTCTAATACATTTCATTGAAAGCAAATGTCGATATTTAAAAAATAATTTCCTGAAGTTGAAGACAAATCAATTATTAACGTTTTTTAAAAAGGCGAGTCATGCACACATTCACATTTTACCAAAGAAATAGTTCTCATAATTGACATGTTAATGAATCTCAGGGCTAAAATTAACACCATGTACCAGTCATTCAGCCCGAGGCTAGTAAAAATTACCATGGTTATCAAAATTTGGATACTGCCATCCCTGTGGGCCAGACAAATTTCTTAATCACTTTGGAAGATTGTGAGCGCGTATCGAAAAATGGATCTGCAAAACACACTCGACTAGAGTCACGGTTTGAGAGACTGATAATGTTGTTTTCCTTGACTGAGATTGAAAATTCAAGTAATATTTATATTTTCGTAAGAACATGTCCATACACATAACAAATTAAGCATCGTTAGAAGAAAGAAATCAAAGACCCACTTACCGAAAGCATTCCGTGTCGACAGAGGACAATGACTCCTACACAGAATTTGACATGTCCTTTCGGATCATAAATTCTTCTCATAATTATGTACCAAAACAAAGATTTAGCTATTTCCTCGTTGCCATTATACTTTCATACAGCAAATATTCGAATTTCACTCTCAGTTTAACTTTATTTGTCACCGAAGTGAAGCGCTGTGTTGTTTACATTGTCACGTGGCTGTTACGTCACGTTTGTTTGCCCCAGTTGACGTCACATCCGGATACATCACCGGAACAAAACGATCGCGGCAAGTAAATGATGCTATTTTTTATAATCGTAAATAATAAAATAATCTATTGTTTTAAAATTTTTATGACCTAACGGAAAATCATATTGAGCACGATACTATATAGTGTTACTGTACAATTTAGCTTGGTTTAGTCAAACGAATTTTGGTCCATTTTATCCGGGAGTTGCGCTTTAAACTACAGTGACATGCCAAAAGTATTGCAACAATCTCCGTTTTCCCATAGGATCCCATGTTATTTTAGTGTTGCATAAATAGTTCTAACGATTTTGACAGTGAACAAAAGTTTTTAAACTTAGCATGTTTGTAATCTAACATCATAAGATTATGTTCATAATGTTCAAATTCATTAAATTTGAACATTGTTTCGGAAAACAGCAAAGTAATGACTGAGTATTTTTACTGTAACGTCACTTCCCGATTTCCCCCATTATGTAAGCAGACCTAAAGGACAGAACAAATGTACAAAGCTCGGCAATCTTTTGACTATTTTGTTAAATAACGATGTATCCAAAATCAGAAATTTTGTACGGGTTGCAGAGTAGATTTTCTGTTTTCTTGTAAATTTTCAGTAAAATATTATGAAAATTGGAACAATTAAAATTATCTATGCTAGGCTGAATTAACATGGGATCCTATGGGGAAACGGCGATTGTTGCAATACTTTTGGCACGTCACTGTAGACTTTTTGACAATCAGTCCTTATATTTTAGTAGCTCAGCATCTTTTTTACAAGCCATGGGCTACCAGATTTGTGTTAATTTCTAACCCTGCAATGGAATTGATGGGTTTTTTTTAACCTTTTAGTTGCGTATTTCTATTTGACCAATTTTAGCCCCTTTGGCGGAATATTCTGACCATCAAGCTCACAGCTGTATTTTGGCTAAAGCACTAATTATATATTGGCACACGTGGCGGAATATTCCAGGTGGCGAACCCGGTACCATTTTTATGAAATATGTCATGTCTACATTGCGAAAACGAACTATATACCAGCGTTATATACAATTCCAGGTGGCGGCACCCGTACACAAATGGTTAATTCATACCTGCATCTTGGAATGAATTTTCTACGATTTTCCCCCATTACTTTCAAAAGGTTGTCTTTAATTTTGGTCTCATAATATCGTAAATTCGAAACAAGAAAATTTAATTTATATATGGAATAGAAAACATTTGGCTTCACAATGATATTGTGATTGAAAAAATAAGAAAATGCACTGAGTATTTCAGCAGATAAATCGTGCAAGAAGTTGTGAAAAGCGCTGCTTGCTTCATTATATATGAAGTGTGAAAATTACTTTTTCGCCGCGCTTGCTGTGTCTTAATTTATTCTTTTTAAAAAAAAACATTTGCAATTCTTTCCCCTTTATTTTGATGTAAAAATATTTGAAAACAACCGATTATTTCAGAAGATATGAAGTGCGCAAGTAAGGTGGCGTACCGTTATAAATCTTCGGCATGTGTAATTTGCCCGAGTCAACTGCAAGACACGAGTAGAAGTGAGTAGGCAGGGGGGCCTGCAAACACGAAGGTCAACAATGCACATGCAATTTGGTGTGATTTTTGCTGGACAATACGACTGGACATTGACAAAAGACTTGTTATTGTAGCGAACTTTCGAGAGGTATATAAACAAGTTTTCATGTGGCGATCCACGGACACACACCCTCTCGCATTTCCCCTGGAGGCTAAACATGATCATGAGTGACCCGTTATATGCACTAAGTCCAACATATGCATCTCGCCAAGGGGTAATACATTATTCTCTACAAGCTTCCAGGAACAATACAGGAACCGCAAGTTAAGGGTTAAAATTGAGCTGTTAGCTTTGTACCTCATAGGATTTTAATGATGTAAAATCTAAGGCAACTTCCAAACGCAAGTTGCAACTCTTGCCAGTCTCCATCACTGGCTGATTTGAGCCTTGCAGTATTTCCCTTACTTTTTAATGCTAAGGTAGTAGATCACTACACCTGAAATGAAATAGTGCTCTGATTTCATAGCATGGAAACCTTAAAGAGCCATCAAGGATGTTGATGAACATATCGAAAATTTTCCAAAAATCTATCTCCGTGAAATAAATACACTTAATTTTTCCAAAACATTTTCAACCTAAAATAAGCCGAGAAATTACATTAATTAGTAAAGGTGTTTTCCAGTCTAAATATAGATCCAGTCTATTATTTTCAAGCGCAAAGCATTATGGTCTAGCTCACACACAGTATAAACAAAGACACGAAAGAATAACAAAAATTATGAGCAATGAAAGAAATCAAAATATATAATGTTTTGGCGATTATTTATTTACTTTATTTATTTTATTTATTTCATTTAATTATGTATTTGCTATAGTTATTGGAATAATATAAGAATAATCAACGAGTTGCGAGGAATTACGGATTATCTGTCCCGAGTTAACTATTGTGATAAACTCCGAGCTTTAGCGAGGAGTTTGACATAATAATTCACGAGGGAAAGATAATTCGTAATTCCGAGCACCTAGTTGGTTATTCTTTTTCTTACCCAAAACAATTTTAATGCGTAGAATTCGAAAAACAAGACACCAATTCACGATCTTTGATTAGACTGTAAAATACAAATTGTAGTCATACGCCATTCATAAACTCTTTCACACCTTCAAAATGCGCATACCGTATTCGCCGTAATAGAAGCCCTGGGCGTTTAAAAAATTGGAAAAATGGGGCGTTTATTTAAATGACTTTTAAAAATCGTAAAAAGGGGGCGGTTATTAAAAAACTGTCTGTTGATGTCCAAAAGGAAAAGAAACATCGATTTTATTTCAGAGTTTTAATCAAAATAAGTGTATCAAATAAATGTCAAGAAGAGTTAAATGTCGAAGTTAATTATTTGTATCAAATTTCAACCAGTACTGATACACAATTTGCAAATGCAATTGAAACTAATTAAAACTCACGAAGGTACATTTAGTAATTGAATCCGCCATCTTGTCGCGTCATTACTCTTATCCAATGAAACTTTAGTTTGCTAGGAATCTAAATATAACCACCAATGAACGGCAGCATAAACACAATCAGCTAATAAGCAGAACGATTACACTAAACACTATTTCCGGGTCATGATATTCTTTATTTATATCACATTGACAACTACACGTGAACAAAATAACGTTCATGACAAATTCGCGGTCAGTGTGCTAGTGTCATCTGTACTTGTGGGAAATCTTCAAAGAGAGTTGAGCAAGAAATTTTCCTGTTTCTTAAAACATGGCGGTTGCATAAAATGTTTAGTGACTGATCGTTACAGACATTTGACAGTCGCCGGAGGACTGGAAATACCATGTACCTTACACTTTACTGGACATAAGAGGTTGATAGCAAGATTGAAAACTCATCTTCAATGAAACATCAGTAAGATAAGTCGATACAAAAGAGGGGCGTTTATTAGGGGTCATTTTCCGTGAGTCAAAAATGGCTAAGGGGGGCGTTTATTAGGAGAGGGCGTTTATTAAGATAAATACGGTATCTAAATAGTTTGCAACTTGCTCTATTTTTTCAGAACTATTCTAAAGTAACTGTTAAATTTTATTGCCAAAACGGTTTACTGACATAGTAAACAACTCATTTATATTGTAAACTATGTCGCAGAATGAGAGGAAATTAGTGAAAACGTGAACTAACAATCTCCCTGTTGGAATGCAAGATAGGAGTGTAATTACGTCACCAAATGACGTCATGGTTAACGACGTCACAAAGCAATGACGTCACGGCAGTGCAGCCGACGACTCTGGCATGCTGCTTCGCCTTGAAAGTTTAGTACTGTAATTACGGTCTCGGAAACTTAGGTTGAACATGATTTTATATTTAATATGTTTTACTGAAGTGTGACTCCAATTAGGTATGCTCAAAATTGTTCAATTATGTGATTTAGCTTAAACAGGATAGCTCAGCAATTCATGAATGATTGCAAAGTAGTTCCGTCAACCAATCAACACGCAAGTTATATTTAGAAAAACTGTAATTCCCATGACCATTATGAAAACTTTAATACCCAGCATATCTGTGCCCACTTAGGTAAGAATTGTTTTACCCAACTAGGTATTTTTCTTGAATTTTATAATTAATGAGAGTAAAAAATTTTAATAGTTTGCTAGTCTTATCTCAGTAAAAACTACATTAAACAGGAAATAATTTGTATATTCTCATGACATTTAGAAACATTGTTTGTAAAGCAATCGTCACATTCAGTAATGTGTGACAAGGGTAACTTGCAAGAGAGACACATGCAGCACATGGGTTGTTACGGCAACTTGCGCTAGAGGCGAGCCTTCACACTTCGGAAGCAAAACTGTTTGTATAGTGTAGTAGTTTGCGCGCTACTTGAAGTGGTACTTCTCTTTGAAACCAAATTGCATTACATTGTCGTGATATGAAAATTAATTTAACATTTGCCATGTTGTAGATAAAAGATTTCTCTGGCGATTAACGTTATAAGTATATTTTCCAAAAATTATTTTTAATTTGAAACACTAACATCCTTGATGGCTCTTAAAGGAATTACTGCAATGCCTAAATCAGCCAGTGGTTAAGACTGGCAAGAGTTGTGGCTTGCAAATTAAGGAGTGTTCAATAAACACCCTCACCACTGTACCACCCTCCTCCCATTGCTAACAGAGTTTGAGATAGTTGTCTCCAGCCCACACCCTTCAAGTTTCTCATTAATGGACCCCTTTCAGCCAATCCACTCATGGTCACCCCATGCCACATGTCCTGTATCCTGTATCCACATATCAGTATCTAAACACAGAGTTCAGACATTATCATTTGATATACAGATATCAACAAATACAGATGCTTGGCTATCACTTTGAAGAAAAACCTTGAATTATAAGTAAAACACGACTATTTTCTTTATTTATTATGTGGCATACCTAAATGGGGCTTATTTGAAAGCTGTTACAATACCAATATGATTACATTGAGCACTTTATCATGATCAATAAAAGGGTGCCGTACTTTAAATTGTTCACCTGACATGTCCTAATTGCTGGGAAACGAGTTCATTTCACTCAAAAAGACTGACATACGGACATGCTGATTGCTATTTCCACCAAATTCATATGCAAAGTTTTTAAAAATCAAAAGTAATACATACGCATAAGCATCTCCAGCTTTTGATCCAGAGCCGACATCAGCTACTGTTTTACAGCTTTCAAGGAATTCAGGAGCTGTCCAAAAAAGTGCACTGTAAAATATAAGTTGCGTTCAAGTTATTTGATTTTAACAAGTGCTAAAGAAAATACAGACAAGACAAGTGTTTGCCACTAACATGGCAATGTCCCCCGCCGGTGTGTTATTTTGTAGATAATAAATGATGATTCAATTTGATGTCTATTTATTTGACCTATTGACCTCTACTCATCTGTTATCCTCACAGAGCTGATTAATGGATCGTATATTTGGCCACAAAGCTGATTTGAGGATAAAATATTTGGCTAAATAAAGTGTGTGAAATTTTATTTAAAAATAAAACAAGTATTTGTCACTAAGGTGACGTGATCCCCCGCCGCAAATTAATACTTCAAAATTTAAAAATAATGTCAAGATCAGCAAAATCGACTGTCAAACATGTCTAAAAAGTCAAAGTTTCACTGTGACCTTGAGAAAAATTTCAAGGTCACCAAAATCTAATCAGCCCTTTGTCTTTCCTAGGAGGTGCATTATGTAAGATATGATGGAATTCCGGTGAATGGTTCTTGAGATATCCCGCTGACAACCTTTATATGTACATTAACATGTCAAAAAATTCAAAGTTCCGCTGTGACCTTGAAAATAATGTCAAGGTCACCAAAATCTAATCAGCCCATTGTCTTCCCTAGAAGGTGCTCTATGTAAGAAATGATGGAATTCCTGTGAATGGTTCTTGAGATACTCTGCTGACAAGCTTTACATGTACATTAACATGTCGAAAAATTCAAAGGGCTTGATTAGATTTTGGTGATCTTGAAAGTAATGTCAAGGTCACCAAAATCTAATCAGCCCGTCGTCTTTCCTTAGAGAAGTTATGTGTAAAATATGAAGAGAATCCAGCAAATGGTTATTGAGATATCCTGCTGACAAGGGTAAAATGACAAAGTCTCATTGTGACCTTGAAATGAAGGTCAAGGTCACAAACCTCTGTAGGAACATTACTCTTGCTTTGATGAACCCATATGCAAATTATGAAAAGAATCCAGTGAATAGTATTTGAGTTATTCCATTTCGTACGGACGTACAGACGTACGTTCGTACGTCAAACGGACGCAGCCGAATACTATATCCCCCGCTTCACGCTAAACACGCGGCGGAGGATAATAAATAATGTTTGACAGTCGTTGTATTTAATATAATACAAAGTCACAAGGTGTTCTTCTATGTCCACTTTTAAATCATCCTTAGTACGTACATTATAGTTAAATATAGATATTTGGAATATATTTCTCTTGCGTTATGAGGCAAACCTTAATTTAAGACAGTTATGTTAAACATTTCTAAATGTATTCTGACACGCTTCTTATATCAATCTACTTGTGTGGTTTTAAATAATCATAATTTTTATTCAGTCGATTCGAGGAAACATGAAATAAACAAAGTAACATTGTTTTTAGACAGCGTAGACTTAAATTTGAGACTATTATGTTTTTTTAGCAATACACCTGAGACGGAGTCTAATTGGTGTTTATTCAATGCTGGTTGTTAGTTGTCATGTGTCTCAGTGTCTCAGATGTGGTCACATTTTCCTCCTGTCACATTCAGAACACCCCGGTGCTCAATGTAGGTTCAGTTTTTTGGAGCATGCATGGATTTTGTAAAGGACATATACACAGGGATTATTCGTTTATTTTGAACAGGTAGGTTATTTTGAACCGTTATGTGTCAAAAGTAATAACATTTGAATATACACTTCTTGCTCCAATTTCAATATCGGTTATAAATTATGTTTGCATCTTGAAGTGAACAACTTACAATATGATGCTATATCATTCTAGTTCATCCAGTTTTAATACTTTTATCATTAAAACAAGTATTTGTCACTAAGGTAACATGATCCCCCGCCGCAAATTAATACTTCAAAATTTAAAAATAATGTCAAGATCAGCAAAATCGACTGTCGACATGTCTAAAAAGTCAAAGTTCCACTGTGACCTTGAGAAAAATGTCACGGTCACCAAAATCTTATTAGCCCTTTGTCTTTCCTAGGAGGTGCATTATGTAAGATATGATGGAATTCCAGAGAATGGTTCTTGAGATATCCCGCTGACAACCTTTATATGTACATTAACATGTCAAAAAATTCAAAGTTCCGCTGTGACCTTGAAAATTATGTCAAGGTCACCAAAATCTAATCAGCCCGTCGTCTTCCCTAGAAAGTGCTTTGTGTAAGAAATGATGGAATTCCTGTGAATGGTTCTTGAGATACCCTGCTGACAAGCTTTACATGTACATTAACATGTCGAAAAATTCAAAGTTCCGCTGTGACCTTGATAATAATGTCAAGGTCACCAAAATCTAATCAGCCCGTCGTCTTCCCTAGAAGGTGCTCTATGTAAGAAATGATGGAATTCCGGTGAATGGTTCTTGAGATATCTCGCTGACAAGCTTTACATGTACATTAACATGTCGAAAAATTGTAAGTTCCGCTGTGACCTTGAAAATAATGTCAAGGTCACCAAAATCTAATCAGCCGTCGTCTTCCCTTGGAGAAGCTATGTGTAAAATATGAAGAGAATCCAGCAAATGGTTATTGAGATATCCCACTGACAAGGGTAAAATGACAAAGTCTCATTGTGACCTTGAAATGAAGGTCAAGGTCACAAACCTCTGTAGGAACATTACTCTTGCTATGATGAACCTATATGCAAAATATGAAAAGTATCCAGTAAATACTATATCCCCCGCTTCGCGCTAAACGCGCGGCGGGGGATAAAAAAACAATAAGATATCGATATAATTTTTCTCTTTCATTTAAATTTTCATAAATTATATGTAGTTATCCAATGGATATTTGTTTTTATCAGTTGGTATTTTGAAATGACTAACTTAAAGGTGCATCCATTGTGTTTCATAAAATTTTATTTGGCTTGATTACGTTCCAACACACCATATGTGCTGTTTACAATACAACAAAAATTCACTCAGCTTGCATATTCATCCCCAATCGCCAAACTTATCATAATTACTAGTTTCCAATTAAAATCGAGTAACATCATTATGCATGTGAAGAAACCGAAAGTGCACGTCTTATTTACATGAACAGTAGTTATATGACCTATTGAACATTATCAACCCAAATTTGTTATTTTGTCTGGTTTAAATCAGATTCCAAAATTACGTTTGACTCATTGGCGCGCGCCACACGCGGTACATTGTCCGGTTTTCGATCAGAAATCGATACTTTTACCTTCATATCGTCAATATACTAAGTCGAGTATCATCAAAATGGTAGTTTTCGGTAACAGTTGGTACTTCTCGATGAAATAAGACCATTTATAACGTTTGGCATATTTGACCCCCAACAACACAATGGATGTACCTTTAACCCTTACGTTGCGTATATATATTTTACCCTTTTTAGCCCCTGTGGCGGAATTTACAGGCTCGCAGCTCGCAGCAGTAGTTTGAGCTTAGGCACTAACGAGCTCTGCTGGCGGAATTTCCAGGCGGCGATTCCGGTACCGTTTTTACGAAATATACCGCATCTACATGGCGAATACGGGCTATATACGGGCGTTGAATACAAATTCAAGTTGCGGCACCCGTACACAAATGGTTGCTTTATACCCGCATCTTCGAATTATTTTTTTACGATTTTTCTTTACTTTTCTATTACTTTGTAAAGATTGTCTTTAATTCGGGCCTTATAACATCATGAATTTGGAGCGCGCTACTGAAATTTTTATATGGACTTGAAGACCAGATGTTTGTCTTTACAATGATATATAAAATATTAGAATGCGACCTATGGTTATAATTCTATTGTCATCTAAAGTTTGTCTTTATTTCCAGCTTCATGAAATCAAAACTCCTGAGCGCGCATATTGCGAAATTTATATGTGCTTGTAGATAGTTTATTCCTCTTTACAATGACATAAAAATTATTAGAATACGACTTATGGTTCAGAAAATATAACCAACCAAAGGAGAGTGACGCTACCCCGACAGTACCACGTGAATGGTCCCGACGCGCACCAAGTTACTGGCACTGCTTGGTCCCCCCGGGACTGTGCTAATTACAGTACCGTTACCTCCTCGAGACCTCCTCGAGACCTCCTCGAGGGTGCCAGAGCCGAGCGCGCGTGGAACTAATGGGTACTAATGAGCACAGCATACACTAATCACCGCGGCGAACGCAATACATGTTGCGCGGTGTAAAGTTTGTCTTTATTTCCAGCTTTATAAAATCGTAAATTATTTCGCGCGCATGCGAAACACGTATGTACTTGAAGACAATTTATTCCTCTTTACAATGATATTATTGGAATACGTCAAATGGTTCGCAATATATGAAGAGCGTAAGGAAGGCACCCCCAGTACTTAGAAAATTCATTTTTGAAAAACGACATCTGGCGCATCACTTGCCGAATGTTTATTTTTCGCTGCGCATATACATATGATACATGGAATTGAAGACAATTTATTGCTCTTTACGATGATGTAAAAAGAAAAAAAATGCGCAACTTCGTTCGGAAGCTATAGCGTGCCAAATGAAGGTACCCTCGGTACTTTGAGGCAACTTTTTGACTATCGCGCATATCGGGGCACGTGCCGCAACTTTAGTTTTTCGTGCGCATGTATAAATTTTATATTGAATCAAAGCCGAATCTTTCCTCTTTACCCCATGTAAGTTTTATGAAAATCGGCCACCCGGTTCAGCATTTATGGGTGTTTTTTATGATGCGGTTCTGGCTGAACTTCCAATGAAAGCTCGCATTCACTTTCTCTGTCTCTTTGATAAAATAAAGAATATTTTATTTGCAATGACATGTATTACAATGAAATTACAATGCATTTATGTACAAATATACACAATATTTACCTGCGGTTGTGCGCAGAACAGCTTTAGGGACCTAACAAGGTATGTATATAATGTGTATATACTAGTCCACACTTCGGCTCTCTTTACTTTCAATTTTCTTCTTCATTCCCTTCTTCATTTCTTTCTTTTTCCGTGGCAGTGATGTAAGCCCTGGAATAGTCAGTGGCGGTGTGGTACAGTTTGAAGCATGGTGCGGCGCACAGAGAAACATTACAATTTGTACATTCATAAGAAGACTCTCTGCCTACTCATTTTTTCTTCCTTGCTGGCCCATTTCCTTCTTCAATCTGTTTTGCGAGGACGGCGCGTTTTGCCTTAGAGCATACCACACACATCCTTGTGACGTTTTTCTTCCTTCCGACAGGCTCAATCTTCGTCGGAAAGTGACGTCCATGAAGACGAGTGACACTCTCGTCGCTCGTGCTCGGCCGACCACGGGGACGTCTGCAAAGTGATGGAACTTGTTCCTTGTCCGCAAATGTTACTATATGTTGCGCCAAAGCCTTCCTGTATTCCCGACTTGTTTTTAGAGGTTTATCTTTGCTGTATTCTTTATAAACGATGTAAGAGTTCAACATGGCAACGTTGAGAACGTGAAACCAAACCCGTTTCCACCACTTCAGGGTCTTCACTCGGAACGGCGTGTACGACAACATCTGGTCGGCCCGATCAACACCTCCCATGTACTTGTTGTACGTTGTTACAATGCGCGGCTTGAGAACTGGTTCCCCTGTTGCCCGGTTCTTCTTCCCTGTTTGTTCAAGTTGTGTATCTTCAACAGTAGACATGAGAAGCACTGATTTTCTATCTTCGTAGCGAAGAACGAGTAGGCCATGGTTGTGAGAAACTGTCATGTCCCCTTGCTTGGCTTTCTTTTTAGGTTTCTTGACTGAATCAGGAAGTCCCTTTCGATTGGCTCTCAACGTCCCCGTGGCACCTATTCCCCGCTCCCACAAATTTATGTACAGATTTGTGGACGAATAGTAGTTGTCCATAAAGATGTGATGCCCCTGTCCAACGTAGTCGTTCACCAAGTCCATGACTACATCATAAGTTTTGCCACCTTCAGAAACCGGTTCATTCGTTTTTCCAGTGTAGAGTTTGAACTTGCAAACGTATCCGTTGTGCGAGTCACACAACATGAAAGCCTTTATCCCATACTTCTTAGGCTTGTCGGGAAGATAAACTTTGAAAGATAAGTTACCTTTCCAGGGCACCATGCCCTCGTCGACTGAAATGTTTTGATGCGGTTTATACACTCTTGAAAAACGGTGAACTATCCGGTTATACAAGTGTCCCAGTTTATTTATTGGTGAAAAGCACGGGGTGTTACGGCCCGGCATCCTCCTGTTGTCAGCCAAGTGTAGGTAGGTTATAAGAAGCCAAAACCTGTCTCGGGGCATGCACTTGGCGAAGAAAGGCGTTGAGGTAACATCACTTGTTGACCAGTAATCAGCAAAGTTTCTCTGCACAACCAATGACATGGCAATTGTCATGGCTACAAATACCTTCATCTCTTCTGCATTGGTGTCTTGCCACTGTTGCATTCTTGAACGGGGTCTTAGAATTTTGTCCTCCATTGCTTGTTTGAAATATCTATTGGTTTCCGTTGCCATATCCTCATAGTCATCATTATGTATAAACAAATTGAAAAAGTCAATAGGTTCAGGGTTCTCAGGAAGTTCTATGAACTGGCGCAACCCAGTTTGACCAGTGAAAGGCAAGTTTACACGTGGCCGCGGACCATCCACCCACTCATCAAACGTCTGTGAATTATCATGATTATATTGTGGTATTTCGGCAAACTCCTCCTCAAAACCACTAAAGTCTTCTTCGGTGGAATTACCGGCGGCTAGAATCTTTCTGGCAATCTCTGTCTCTATATCACTCAGAGCATCTGTGTCACCATGTTCACTATCTATTACAGTGTCCCGATCATATGCATCATCACTGTCTAAACCACTGCTACCATCACTGTCAGTTGACTCCATATCAGAGGCTTCATCAGCATGGATCTCGTTGATGAAGTCGTCGTCGCTTGAAACGGCTTCAAAGCTGCGTGTCCTAGTATGCAACGCCCTAGGCCGTCGCAGGGCCTTGCGTCCACGTCCGCGCAGCATTCTGCTTCAACCTGTAAATGATTGAAAATGTGTTAGATGTATGCAACATATAACATGTGATTAGAGACAATAAACATACAGAGATAATGAATGTGAGCTTCATGGACGTTCATTTGCCAGTTTCAGAACCTCGAGGCCCGGAAAATAAACTACTATGTCAGGGAAGCTCGGGTTGTCAGTTGCCGAATGACTTCTCTTTTCGAGAAGCAGAGCATCCAAGGAGCGGTCTCTCGAGGCGGAGCCCGGATCCATGGGAGCATACTCCCATGCTCTCCGGGAATTCCCGTCCCCGTCTTCCGCGGCGGACCCCGGATTCAATCGCGGGACAGGTTTCCCATGTTCTCTTTTGAGAACGAGAGACTCCGAGGAACAATCCTATGGGACGAACCCCGGATTCTATTGGGAATGGGTTCCCATGCCCTCTCGACATATATAGCAGAAACCTTCATACCTCGGAATGACACGAACCTTTATTTCAAAGTAGAAACAAAAAAATAATTTGCACGAAAAGTTTGGGGGGTGGCGACCAAAAGCGGGGGGGTCCGCGCACCCCCCGGTAGATATTTATACTTGTGGGTCGGTCCCGAAGATGACGGACCACGCCCATGTTCATGGGAATTTTTTCTCATTATGTCATGGCGAATCCCGTCGGAAATTCCCCTGCTCACGAAAAAACTAATACCTAAAAGAGTAATTGTGATACAAAAGAACTTTGGTAATAAAAGTGGTGAGGAATCAAATTCTCCATCTGCTCAGTTCAGTCCGCTACACATATAAATAATTCTTCAAATCTTATTGAATGAAACGTCTTTTATTCAATAATGTAAAAGATAAAATAATAAATTCAATTCAAATGGTTTGGAAAGGTGCGCCCTCGCATTTGAATTTTAGAAATAAAAACCTTTCGCAAATGGCATCAGTAACAAAAATGTTCACGCATTTTTAGAAACTCCGAAAAGTGAAATATTTTCCTGAGAAAATATTCCCACGAAAAGGCTTTTCCCCGAGCGGCGGGTCCCGTACTCAAATATATTTTCACTTTTATGTTATATTTTTTTTTCCAAAACTGGAAACAAAATTCCGTCATGACAGTTGTTCATCGTTTATAAAGCTCTATATGTGCGTATCAAAAGAACAGTATTTTAGTTATATATTATCATACTTCTTCACTTATGCGTACATCAATATTGCGGCTCTTCGCGCATGCATAGTTCTTCCCAAAAACATGCGCATTATATCTGGAATTAAAGACAATGTTTTTCTCTTTACAATGATGTAAAAATTATAAAAATCGGACTTGCGGTTCAAAAGTTATGAAGTGCGAAAATTATACCTTTTGGCGCGGCGCTTTGCGCATGCAGAGTTCTTCCCGAAAAACATGCGCATTATACATGGAATTGAAGACAATGTTTTTCTCTTTACAATGATGTAAAAATTATAAAAATCGGACTTGCGGTTCACAAGTTATAAAGCCCGTAATGATGGTATATGCTAAGAGCGCCACTTATTCAAAGCCGAATATCACCTTCTGCGCGACACCTGGCGCATCAAAAGTTATTGCCGAAAATACACGTATTTTATATGGAATTGAAGACAATTCTTTTATCTACCGTATATTACCGGGTATAAGTCGACCCCGCGTATAAGTCGACCCCCTTTCTCAACTACCCAAATACTGGTCAAAACCCTATATCTCATGTATAAGTCGACCCCCCTTTTACCACATGCTGACTGACACCGAGTGACAGGTCGACATGCACAAAAGTCAACACAGCGGCGATTGGTAAGCAGTTATGTTGATCGACTTATCAATTGTTTTGCCCTAAATATTATTAAATGATAATTTATTTTTCAGACGTTGTAAACAACCAATAAAAAAATACAACTTGTGACTCACGGTGTCTGTTATTATTTGTTTCAATCAAATTACATTTTCCTCTCATCAAGCAGAATAAACTACGACCAACATGTTGACAAAACTTTATTAGATAACCGGTGAATAGTTAAATTGTTACCTAGTAGAAAAAGACGTAAAAAGACATTGCTTTTACTTTTGAGATGAGAAGTGACAGGCTTTAATTACTGTTAATTACTATCTAATTAATGTTAATTAAACATCAAAGCTTAGATTATTACCGGATGCGCTAATGAATCACTACCCTGACTGGCAATTAACAAATCTATTCACAACCTTTATCCACGTACGTCTGTCAAGTATTGAATATACACTATTATACAAAATGAATAGGAACATCTCAGTAACAATACAATGACAATCGGCAATTAACATTTCTCTAAATATTTTTGAATATATGCTATTATGTTAGAACATATCAGAAATTATACGTCTACTCGTACCAGTAATTTGCACTTCTCACTGCGTAAACACTTGATTATTTTTTCATGAGTATCTATCTCACATGTCACCGGCTTCTATGTAGAATCTCATTGGTCCACGTGACCTTATCGGGTCACTCGACTTACATCAAGGCTAGATATCGATCGATGTTTGTCAGGTAATAGTGAAGATTATAATATAAACTTTAATGAACTTTCGTGATTGAAATGTTATTTTTTATTCATATATCACGCTATATTTGTATTTTAAAAAGACAACAATAAAGCATATGTTTTTTATTCAATGATTTTAATATTGACTGGACATCGATGTTTGTGAATTGTTTCCGGTGTAAACATCGTCCGTTCGACTTGCTGGGCTTGCAGATACTTACCTGGCCTCTAGATTTTTGGGGCTGAAACATAGACCCCGTGTATAAGTCGACCCCCCGCCTTGACCCCCTAATTTTTGGTATCAAATTCTCGACTTATACCCGGTAATATACGGTATATACTGATAAAAAAATTATGAAAATATCCCAAGTAGTTTCTTAGAAATAGAGCGCCGAGGCATGTTGGGGTAAATGCGCCACATATATCAAAATTCAAAAGTGCGAAAGTCGCCTATCTCTGTGCGATTGCTGTATTTTCAGTTATGTTAGCGCAATTGCGATTTTTATATGGGAATAAAGGCCATTCTTTCCTCTTTATTTTGGTATAAAAAAAGTACGAATATACGAAGTGCGAGAGAAAGGTAGCTTATCGCAATATCTTCCCGTAATTAGAAGCTATCTGCCCATGTGGCGAGATGCGAGACAGATAAGCATAGGCTATCTGCCCATGTGGCGGGATGCGAGACAGATAAGCCTGTACGGGCCTATCTCACCCCGGGGCAGTGCAGACACTTAGGTGCTAATTAGCCGCCGGGCAGTGTAGCCATCGGAGCGAAGCAGGACAAAATTGGCCTTTTGTAAAGCTAATTATCGATGCATTACGGGTCAACAATGCACACGCAAATTGGTGTGAATTTTGCTGGACGTTCTGACCAGACACTGAAGAAAGCTTTATTCTCATTGCGGGCTGCGAGGCATAAATACAGCCATTCTCATGCAGCGAGTCGCGGAAACAATCGACTCGGGACCCGGTATGGCAGATAGCCAAGTACATAGACAGCCGTGAATTCTTCTAAGTAAGCGATCCGGGATCCGTATTGAGGTACCTACGAATCGCTTATAGCCCGCCCGGATAATTCCGGGACCCGCATGTTAAGGGTTAAGTTTGTCTGGGAAATAAATCGTATGTGCAATTTTATTGTACCTTGTTTCCATCATGTGAAATAAATTAGCTCCACTCAATTTCAATTTTGGAACTCGTAGAAGCCATTTCGGACTGGACACGAAACAAAATTTATTTTTAAAAGACACATGTAACTGCTAACATTATTATATATGTAAAGTGTGTTGTACTATTTTCTTACAGTGCTCAATAAGGAGCAATGCAGATAAATTAAGTCCATCCGTAGTATCTGTTAGATGTATCTAAATACATTTCCTCTGCATTATCTTAGATTGCCCATTGATTAGCCATCAAACACACATGTTCGTAACAAGAAAAGCTAATCAACTTAATGACGTTATGTGTCTCGACCTTGTTTAACTGTTGACATAACTAAGTAATTGTTGTAACAGACACAATCAGTGAAAATACTTGACTCCTTCGATTCAATAATGTAAACAATAACACTAGCGAGACATTCGCTTGGGTTGCCCAGGTGCCTAAAACGTGGCAAGGCGTGATTGGCTAATTGAAACGTTTGCCGACTGTTTTCGTGAGGTACATTTAAAAATCAAATTTAAAACTATTTCCAATTTGATTTGAACAAAATGAAGTGGTTGTGTTATTTTCTTAACCGATGTCATAATCATTTCTGCAAAGCGTACCCCTCGAGGTTCCCGGTACTTTAAGGAATATCAGCATATCAACATGCAATCAATCAGTTAGCAAATTGCAGACACTTTCATTAGAGATGTATTACATTCAAACTACATCAGATAACAGTTTAAAGAACCATTTAAAGAATAGTTACTTTTATTTGTAAGATATAAAAAAATTCTGACAAATATCATTCTGTAAAAGGTAATTTTTTCTAATGATAAAAAAAAACCTTTTTCTCCAACGTACCACTTGATTGAAAAAACATGGTTTTCCGGTATACCGGTAAAACCAGCCATCTCTACTGGATTGAAAGCAAGTTAATTTAGGACCAATCAGAATCAAGTATCCAGCAATGTCATGGTAGATTTGGAAATAATCATTGTTGTATTTGCAAGAGTCTTGAGTGCAAAGCCTTTGTTCAAGCGATTATGTCCAATAGTTCTCATGTTTTCAAAACACAACAATGGAAAAGGACCATCTTAGATGAGAGCTTATTATTTATGTCTATTTCATGCACAAAAAAAAATCAATTTCGGTAGAAACAGTTATGATGCAAGACTTGGGACCTACCTAGCCTTTTCTCCTTCTTCTTCATCTTCTGTTGATAGCCTTGGAGCTTTGTATCTCATTGTTGGTGAACCAAAACCTGAAAACAGACAAAATCCAGATACAGCAATACAGTAAATTTACTATCAACTTCGAATAAACCAAAGTTGTCTTGCAAAAGTATTAATAGTACTATATTGCAGAGCTAAGAGAGATGTCATAGGTTAAAAATAGAGCCATTGGCTCTGTAGCTCATCAGGATTTAATTTATTATCTAAGGTTGAATATCTAAGTTATCTCAAGTAATACATTGTTAATAGGGGTGACTATTGACCCAAAGAGACTATTGCGATAGCGATAGTCTATTGCCACTTACTATTGCAATAGCGATAGACTATTGCAACTCACTATTGCAATAACTATTGCAATAGGTTTTTTCTGTACAAATATGCAATATTCAGCTAGATTTCTTAGTTTTTAGTAGAAATGTTTAATTGATGTAAGGACTATGGAACCAAACTTAGTAAAGAAATCATATATGAAAAGACTTTTTATCATTTTGCAATTTCCTATCTCTAGCTCTTCCCTTTTGACATTCTAAAATAAAAAATCTTGAATTAAATGCACTGAGGCTTTTGTAAATCATTCATAATTAAGGGAAATTTAATAGTTTCGATAGTATTGATAGTTAACCTGACTATTGCGATAGCGATAGTGTTTTTGTATATACTATCGATAAAGTACTATTGCCAAGCCAACTACTGCGATGCATCGATAGTTCGATGTATTGTTACGCCGCTAATTGTTAACAAGCAAATAATAGGTTTTTAGATCATGACCCCTGTGGTCACAGGGTCACCAATCCTACACTTGAGAATCACCTTTGACCAAAGAGTCTGCACACAACTTTTCAGCTCTTTAGACCTTTTGGAACTGGAGAAGAAGATGAAAATAGGTTTTTAAAGATGTGACCCCTGTGACCTCATTTGGGGTCATGGGGTCACAAAATCTACAATTTCCAATCCCCATTGGCTAAGGAGTCTGCACACAACTTTTCAGCTCTCTAGACCTTTTGGAAATGGAGAAGAAGATGAAATAGGTTTTTAAGGATGTGACCCCTGTGACCCCATTTGGGGTCACGAAATCTACAATTTAGAATCCCCATCGGCCAAGGAGTCTGCACACAACTTTTCAGCTCTCTAGACCTTTTGGAACTGGAGAAACAGATGAAAATAGGTTTTTAAGGATGTGACCCCTGTGACCTCATTTGGGGTCATGGGGTCACAAAATCTACAATTTCCAATCCCCATTGGCTAAGGAGTCTGCACACAACTTTTCAGCTCTCTAGACCTTTTGGAACTGGAGAAGAAGATGAAAATAGGTTTTTAAGGATGTGACCCCTGTGACCCCATTTAGGGTCACGGGGTCACGAAATCTACAATTTAGAATTCCTATCGGCCAAGGAGTCTGCACACAACTTTTCAGCTCTCTAGACCTTTTGGAACTGGAGAAACAGATGAAATAAGATTAGCGTTTGCGGGACACCGCAAAAGCAGAGCAGCTCCGAAACTTAGGGTCTCGCCTTTCCCTGTTCTGCCTTCTCGTCAGCAGGGATTGGGAAAGGTAGGGGCCATAGGCCTTTTTGCACATAGGATGAAAAAATGGCCCATTAAAATTTGAAATGTTTCTATTGCTACAAAGGGGAATGGCCCATTCAAATTTCTGAAAATGACTAAAAGCCCTTAAAATGGCCCATTGTCAAAGGTGTCTTTCCCAATCCCTGCGTCAGCATCAATAAAATGGCAATTCTTTTTAACAAACGTTTGTTCATTATTCGAGTTATTACTAATCATCACTGGGGTCACTTTTCACAAGTTTGTTCTTAAAACCTATTTCTTCTTTCAAAATTTGATCAAAGAATTAACGTGGCTTAACAAATGTTTCATGACCTTGACCTTTGACCTTCAAGGTCACACCATCAATGATCACTTTTCATCGTGTATAATAATCATGCAAGGACTCAAAGTGTTCATAGTTAAAATACGGCATATTCACAAAAGCATGCTTAAGTTTTGACCTCACTGCGACCTTGACCTTTGACAGATTTTAGTGAAAACGTTTTCAAATCTTGGTCTTTCTCCATAGTTCATATATACCAAATAAGAGCCTAATAGCACAAAAAAGTTTGAAGTTATCATGTTTACAAGGATTGTTGTAGTGATTTCAGACCTTGACCTTTGACCTTGAATGTGAACTTGTCAAAATCATTCACCAGGTGTATAAGAAAGAAATTAAGCTATCTATATGAGGTGTTAATATCTTCATGGAAAAAAGTTTCTTAGTGATTTCAGAACTGGTCAGCATGACCATATCTCGTGACCTTGACCTTTAAAATTCAAGGTCACACGATCAGTGATCACTTTTCATTGTGTCATTTCATCACAATCATGTAATGATTTAAAGTGTTAATAGTTGAAATAAGACATTTTCGCAAAAGCATGCTTAGGTTGTGACCTCGCTAAGACCTTGACCTTTGACGGATGTTAGCGAAAACCTTTTCAAATCTTGGCCTTTCTCTATAGTTGATATACACCAATGAAGAGCCTGATAGCACCAATATTTTTCAAGTTATTGTGTTTACAAGGATTTTTTTAGCGATTTCAGAACTTGTGACCTTGACTTTTGACCTTGAATGTGAACATGTCAAAAAAATTCCCCAGGGGTATAAGTAAGAAGTTATGTATATGAGTTCTCAAAACCTAATTGGAAAAAAGTTAAATAAGAATACAAAACGCGGCGGCGGTGGCGATGGAGCTGCACAAAAACTGATAGCAGCTCCGACTTAGTCGGAGCTGCTAAATAGGTTTTTAAGGATGTGACCCCTGTGACCTCATTTGGGGTCATGGGGTCACAAAATCTACAATTTCGAATCCCCATTGGCCAAGGAGTCTGCACACAACTTTTCAGCTCTCTAGACCTTTTGGAACTTGAGAAGAAGATGATAATAGGGTTTTAAGGATGAGACCCCTGTGACCCCATTTGGGGTCACGGGGTCACAAAATCTACAATTTAGAATCCCCATTTGCCAAGGAGTCTGCACACAACTTTTCAGCTCTCTAGACCTTTTGGAACTGGAGAAGAAGATGAACATAGGTTTTTAAGGTTTTGACCCCTATGACCCCATTTGGGGTCATGGGGTCACGACATCTACAATTTCAAATCCCCATTGGCCAAGGAGTCTGCACATAAAATTTCAGCTCTGTGGAGTCATTTGTTCTGGAGAAGAAGTCGAAAAAGCGAAAAGTTTACGGATGGATGGACGGACGGATGGAGGACGGATGGACGGACGCCGGACACCATGCCATAAGCCCATTGGGCCTTTCAGGCCTGATGAGCTAAAAATGGGCAATGTACATTGTAAGAAGGAAGGTACAATTAGGATTATTAAAATCAGTTGCCTAAAATCTAATTTCTCAAATAATTGTTAGTTTACCTGAAATTAGTTTTCAAAAGTTGATATTAAACAACAAAAGTTCAATCTTACACACCAGCTATTTTACATGTCCATCTGTTGTCCACCATACAATTAGTCGACTTTAATTTTCCATGAGAACCAATTTCTGATTTATGAAGGAAGTCCATCCCTCTGCAAATATCTTTCAGGATTGAGAAGCGGAAATCCCATCCCAATTTCACAGATTCATTGAAAAGTAAATCCTCCAAACTACCCTGTAAAAAATAGAGCCATGGGCTCTGTAGCTCATCAGGATTTGATTTATTATCTAAGGTTAAATATATCTCAAGTAATACATTGTTAACAAGCAAAAAATAGGTTTTTAGATCATGACCCCTGTGACCCGTATTTGGAGTCACAGGGTCACCAATCCTACAATTAAGAATCACCTTTGACCAAAGAGTCTCTACACAACTTTTCAGCTCTCTAGACCTTTTGGAACTAGAGAAGAAGATAAAAATAGGTTTTTAAGGAAATGACCCCTGTGAACCCATTTGGGGTCACGGGGTCACGAAATCTACAATTTAGAATCCCCATGGGCCAAGGAGTCTGCACACAATTTTTCAGCTCTCTAGACCTTTTGGAACTGGAGAAGAAGATGAAAATAGGTTTTTAAGGATGTGACCCCTGTGACCCCAATTGGGGTCACGGGGTCACGAAATCTACAATTTAGAATCCCCATTGGCCAAGGAGTCTGCACACAACTTTTCCGCTCTCTAGACCTTTTGGAACTGGAGAAGAAGATGAAAATAGGTTTATAAGGATGTGACCCCTGTGACCTCATTTGGGGTCATGGGGTCACAAAATCTACAATTTAGAATCCCCATTTGCCAAGGAGTCTGCACACAACTTTTCAGCTCTCTAGACCTTTTGAACTGGAGAAGAAGATGAAAATAGGTTTTTAACCATGTGACCCCTGTGACCCAAATTGGGGCCACGGGGTCACGAAATCTACAATTTAGAATCCCCATTGGCCAAGGAGTCTGCACACAACTTTTCAGCTCTCTAGACCTTTTGAACTGGAGAAGAAGATGAAAATAGGTTTTTACCGGTAACCCTTACGTTGCGTATATATATTTTACCATTTTTAGCCCCTGTGGCGGAATTTACAGGCTCGCAGCTCGCAGCAGTAGTTTGAGCTTAGGCACTAACGAGCTCTGCTGGCGGAATTTCCAGGCGGCGATTCCGGTACCGTTTTTACGAAATATACCGCATCTACATGGCCAATACGGGCTATATACGGGCGTTGAATACAAATTCAAGTCGCGGCACCCGTACACAAAAGGTTTCTTCATACCCGCATCTTTGAATTATTTTTTTACGATTTTTCTTTACTTTTCTATGACTTTGTAAAGATTGTCTATAATTCGGGCCTTATTACATCATGAATTTGGAGCGCGCTACTGAAATTTATATATGGATGTGAAGACCAGATGTTTGTCTTTACAATGATATAAAAATTATTAGAATGCGACCTTTGGTTATAATTCTATTGTCATCTAAAGTTTATCTATATTTTCAGCTTTATGAAATCATAACTCCTTAGCACGCATATTGCAAATTTTATATGTACTTGTAGACAATTTATTCCTCTTTACAATGACATATAAATTATTAGAATACGACCTATGGTTCAGAAAATATAACCAAAGAAAGGAGAGTGATGCTACCCCGACAGTACCACGTGAATGCGTCCCGACGCACACCAAGTTACTGGCACCGCTTGGTCCCCCCGGGACTGGGCTAATTACAGTACCGTTACCTCCTCGAGACCTCCTCGAGGGTGCCAGGAGCCGAGCGCGCGTGGAACTAATGGGTACTAATGAGCACAGCATACACTTATCACCGTGGCGAACGCAATACATGTTGCGGGCTGTTTGGCTTTGTCTTTATTTCCAGCTTAATAAAATCGTAAATGTTTTTGCGCGCATGCGAAACACATATGTACTTGAAGGCAATTTATTCCTCTTTACAATGATATAAAAATTATTGAAATACGTCAAATGGTTCGCAATATATGGAGAGCGTAAGGAAGGCACCCCCAGTACTTAGAGAATTCATTTTTGAAAAACTAACTTTTTGCGACATCTGGCGCATCACTTGCCGCATGTTTATTTTTCGCTGCGCATATACATATGATACATGGAATTGAAGACAATTTATTGCTCTTTACGATGATGTAAAAAGAAAAAAAATGCGCAACTTCGTTCGGAAGCTATAGCGTGCCAAATGAAGTACCCTCGGTACTTTGAGGCAACTTTTTGACTATCGCGCATATCGGGGCACGTGCCGCAACTTTAGTTTTTCGTGCGCATGTGTAAATTTGATATTGAATCAAAGCCGGATCTTTCCTCTTTACCCCATGTAAGTTTTATGAAAATCGGCCACCCGGTTCAGCATTTATGGGTGTTTTTTATGATGCGGTTCTGGCTGAACTTCCAATGAAAGCTCGCATTCACTTTCTCTGTCTCTTTGATAAAATAAAAAATATTTTATTTGCAATGACATGTATTACAATGAAATTACAATGCATTTATGTACAAATATACACAATATTTACCTGCGGTAGTGTGCAGAACAGCTTTAGTTTATAATGTTTATATACTGGTGTCCACACTTCGGCTCTCTTTACTTTCAATTTTCCTCTTCTTCATTCCTGTCTTCACTTCTTTCTTTTTCCTTGGCAGTGATGTAAGCCCTGGAATAGTCAGTGGCGGTGTGGTACAGTTTGAAGCATGTTGCGGCTACAGTTTGAAGCATGGTGCGGCGCACAGAGAAACATTACAATCTGTACATTCATAAGAAGACTCTCTGCCTACTCGTTTTTTCTTCCTTGCTGGCGCATTGCCTTCTTCTATCTGTTTTGCGAGGACGGCGCGTTTTGCCTTAGAGCATACCACACACATCCTTGTGACGTTTTTCTTCCTTCCGACAGGCTCAATCTTCGTCGGAAAGTGACGTCCATGAAGCCGAGTGACACTCTCGTCGCTCGTGCTCGGCCGACCACGGGGACGTCTGCACAGTGATGGAACTTGTTCCTTGTCCGCAAATGTTACTATATGTTGCGCCAAAGCCTTCCTGTATTCCCGACTTGTTTTTAGAGGTTTATCTTGGCTATATTCTTTATAAACGATATAAGAGTTCAACAAGGCAACGTTGAGAACATGAAACCAAACCCGTTTCCACCACTTCAGGGTCTTCACTCGGAACGGCGTGTACGACAACATCTGGTCGGCCCGATCAACACCTCCCATGTACTTGTTGTACGCTGTTACAATGCGCGGCTTGAGAACTGGTTCCCCTGTTGCCCGGCTCTTCTTCCCTGTTTGTTCAAGTTCTGTATCTTCAACAGTAGACATGAGAAGGACTGATTTTCTATCTTCGTAGCGAAGAACGAGTAGGCCATGGTTGTGAGAAACTGTCATGTTCCCTTGCTTGGCTTTCTTTTTAGGCTTCTTGACTGAATCAGTAAGTCCCTTTCGATTGGCTCTCAACGTCCCCGTGGCACCGATTCCCCGCTCCCACAAATTTATGTACAGATTTGTGGACGAATAGTATAGTTGTCCATAAAGATGTGATGCCCCTGTCCAACGTAGTCGTTCACCAAGTCCATGACTACATCATAAGTTTTGCCACCTTCAGAAACCGGTTCATTCGTTTTTCCAGTGTAGAGTTTGAACTTGCAAACGTATCCGTTGTGCAAGTCACACAACATGAAAGCAATTATCCCATACTTCTTAGGCTTGTCGGGAAGATAAACTTTGAAAGATAAGTTACCTTTCCAGGGCACCATGCCCTCGTCGACTGAAATGTTTTGATGCGGTTTATACACTCTTGAAAAACGGTGAACTATCCCGTTATACAAGTGTCCAAGTTTATTTATTGGTGAAAAGTTTGGGGTGTTACGGCCCGGCATCTTCTTGTTGTCAGACAAATGTAGGTAGGTTATAAGAAGCCAAAACCTGTCTCGGGGCATGCACTTGGCGAAGAAAGGCGTTGAGGTAACATCATTTGTTGACCAGTACTCAGCAAAGTTTCTCTGCACAACTAATGACATGGCTATTGTCATGGCTACAAATACCTTCATCTCTTCTGCATTTGTGTCTTGCCACTGTTGCATTCTTGAACGGGGTCTTAGAATTTTGTCCTCCATTGCTTGTTTAAAATATCTATTGGTTTCCGTTGCCATATCCTGATAGTCATCATCATGTATAAACAAATTGAAAAAGTCAATAGGTTCAGGGTTCTCAGGACGTTCTATGAACTGGCGCAACCCAGTTTGACCAGTGAAAGGCAAATTTACACGTGGCCGCGGACCATCCACCCACTCATCAAACGTCTGTGAATTATCTTGATTATATTGTGGTATGTCGGCAAACTCCTCCTCAAAACCACTAAAGTCTTCTTTGGTGGAATTACCGGCGGCTAGAATGTTTCTGGCAATCTCTGTCTCTATATCACTCGGACCATCTGTGTCACCATGTTCACTATCTATGACAGTGTCCCGATCATATGTGTAGCAGGGTGTAATAACTACACTTCCTGAATTGATCCAATTATTCAATCATCATCATCATATCATTTCAAATCCATTTATATGTTCAATGTTCATTGTCTCTTATTGTCTACGTTTGCCGTTGAATGCCACCTCTATTCATTTTTCACCTTCTCTCTTCTGCTACAGGAGCCTTTACAACAAGGAGTTCCCTTCACCTCTTATCTATTTTTAACTGTCACCCACCTGGGCTTCCCCTGTTCTATTTATAGGTCACATCAGAGGTTTCCTTTGATGTGTCACCTGTCTCTAATTGGCTGTTGTCCTCTGACATCACTTTCTGGCTTACCTTTCTGTCCAGCTCACTCCTATGCTGTTTGTCGAGCTGGACACATCATTTCTTGTTCCAGGTATAGCCATATTTCTAATCTGTTCCCATCTGTCTCAATACTTAATAAATTTCTTCAATAAGGTGCATTATGTCTTCCAAATAATATTTCTAAACTATTAATGATAATATTTAATTTGTAAAATATAAACTTAATTGATATTTTCAGTAGTTAATAAAAGTAAAATAATAATAATGGTTATGACCATGTGCTTTTTGAAAGTACAGTTTCAAGTGCAATATTTCTATTTCTATTAAATTATGTACATGTGATATCTATTTGCAATATTAATGTGATAATTACACAATATTCATTGTTAAAATTATTATTTATCTGAATGTTAATTTTATGACTCCTATGCTGTTTGTCGAGCTGGACACATCATTTCTTGTTCCAGATTGTTGCTCGGCAAACAGCCTCATCAACACATCATAAATAAATTCATTATATCACCACCCATTGTTTGTGTCTTGGACGAAGCGGCCCAGAGCCGAACCAGTAAACCCGGCCACAAATTGGCGCCCAACGTGGGGCCGCTGATACCAAGACACCTTCATCCCACATCCTACATCTTTCATCAGGAGTGCTTTTTCTCATGGATCAACTTCATGGGATTGATGATATTTGTTTTCATTCATGGATTTTTTAATATGTTCATGGATTTCACGGATTTTTTCATGGATGTGCTCATATTCATAACTGTAAGTACAATAAATACTGTGATGTGTAGTGACTCTGTGAGCCCTGCCAGTATTTTGTGTTGACTGCAGACTGCAGTCCTGTGTGCTTACAGACTGACAATAATATATATGCTCCATGAACTATTATCTACTGTCATATGAACTTTGATGCACATAAATCCATTTTCCATGAACTTTAAATGAATTGAATATATATATACTGATGTTGATGCCATGAAACCTATGAATTGATTTGTCATTGATCTTGAATGTTTTGATTGATTATTGCCATTATATTGATGTCATCCATGTTGTTTTCATCATAAAAAAAAAAAAGAAAAAGAAAAAACAAATCACCCAAAACCCTTATCACCCCTGTTGAATTTTACCATTATCACCCAAAGGCTATTTACACAAATTCTATTTATACAACTTTAAGTAGATTGCTATTTATACAATTACCATATCTATATTTACATTTTTACACAATTGAGTAAATGTGATTTTCATTTTTCATTGATCTTATTCTAATCAATTAAATAATAGTAATCTAAAAGTTAACAATTTCATATCACATTTAAGTTAATCAATATTGCAGTAATTAATTACAATCCATGCTTAATTTATAAGTTGTAAATTTATTGCACCTTATTTTCTCTTCTTACTAATAGTCTTTACTATTGGCATTGCGGCAGTAATTCTTGATAACTTAATTCAGTTCTTTCTGGTTTCTTCTGCCAGATATCTTCCCTCAGTCTTCCCTCGCCAAAAGTACATCCCGTCTCGTCCTGTGTTGTGTTGTTTCTTTCATTGAACCTCCCCATTGCATTTCATTCAAGCTTGTTATCATAATTATATATCTGGTTTGATATTGTTGACAGTTTGTGAGTGACTGTCATTTTCGTTTTGCTTTGACAGTATAGTTCTGTCAGCTTCACTTTTCATTGTCCGGTTATATTGCTTCCTTCACAACAGTTCTTACTGTTGATTTGGTGGTCAGATATTCTGAACTTCGATATTTTCAGGTTCATTTTATCTGACATGTAGAATTTTGATTGTTTACATTCTGCAACACTTCCGGTGTTTACATTCCCTTTGTTTACATCTACTGTTTACACATACACATCTCCACTTCCTGTCTATCTCAAGTTTCCATATCACATTACTTAATGTCAAACCCTTAGTATTTACATATTGCTAAACATTATCATAGTATTTCTGTAGTTACACTTTGATAATTTTACAATTTGATGTTTACCTTTTGTTGACAATTTTGGTGTTGACATTTTTTGTTGACATCTGAATGTTAGCACTTCCTGTGTTTACACTTTGACAATTTCCTGGTAATTCTCTTGACACTTTGCCATTTGCTTTTCACATTTCAACAGTTTACATTCCTATATTCATTAGTTTGCCACTCTGTAGTTTACATTTTAAGATACACTTTCCTTTAATACATCTTGTTGACATTTTGTTGACATTTCCAGTTGACACTCTCACATCCTATTGATATCTCTCATTTGACTTCCCAGTCTTGACTCTAGTTGACATCTTTGTTGACACATTCACATCCTGTTGATATTCCAGCGTTGACTTTCTAGTTTTGACTTTGTTGACATCCACTTAGTTTATACTTCGCTGTCACACTTGTTGTCATCTGTGTTCCTTATACACGCATATACATTTTGCTTGTAAACACTTTGTTTACAGTGCAATCTACCTAGTACTATCTTTATCTCATATCTCATATACTTTGTATCTGATTTCTGCCTCTTGACAGTTATATATTTATATTGCAGTTCACTCTCGTGTCCAATAAACCACATACCTCTCCAAAACACAATCCATATTGACATAGAATAACCTGCTACTTTCTTCAGAGCATTTACACTGTTATACCTGGACCATTGACATACCAGTAACATTTACTTATGTTAACCTATAGGTCCCTCTAATTAATTTCATGCATCTAGATAGTTAGGCAAATTATACCCGGACATTTCATGCATCTCATTTTGTTTCCTTTTTGGAGGAGTTACATCACTTGAATTTTTGGACAGCAGTTCTATGCTTATTTGTAGATAGTCCTGTTGTAAATTGTTGGATCTTTACTTGTAAGATTCTTTTTGCCTTTAAATAGGTACATAATCCATTTTCATCAATCACACTGTCAACACTTTTTGAAAACTTTTTACATTTCCATTTTCCATTACATTTACACATTTGACTTACACCATGGCTGAGAGCACCATCGAGCGTGTGGATTCAGACATTGTGGCAGCCATGGAGATTCTCCAGAATCTGCCCAGGTCTGTCCGCACCGGGGTTTTGAGTCGACTGGCAGACGATGTCACTAACCAATTACATCGCACTTATAACCTAAGTGCTGAAGGTGGTCTGAATGCTACACACCCCATTCAACCGCCACCTTCAGCCAACGCATCTCTGCCATGTCGATCTCCCCACTCCTCTCCAGTTCCCCAGATGCAGGGAACTGGGAGAGCTTCATTTCCGGTGGAAGGGAACTCACTGCTGAATTTACCTGAGTCATCACTCAGGTCGCAGGAGTCTCCTCTTCCTTGTCCTCAGCCACCAAGGTACTCCACACCTTTTGTGACACAGACAACCCAAACGCCATTCCACTTTTCCTCTCTACACCACAGCATCCATCATCCTCCTCCAATGCCTGGCCCGACAACGTATATGCCTATCTTCAATGCACCAAGTCCCAAGATTTCTTCTTTCTCTGGGAATGGGGCAAAAGGCGAGGTCAGGTATTCTCAATGGCGCATGGAGATTGTTGGTTGTCGGAGGGAGAACTCCTATTCTGACACCGCAATTCTCAACGCCATGAGGAGATCCGCCAAGGGATCAGCTGCTGATTTGCTTTGTGGGCTTTCAGCATCTGTTTCCCTGGATGCTGCGATGGAACAGTTGGATGTGGTTTTTGGCAATGTGATGCCTGGTGAGACCCTCATGGAGAGGTTCTACACCGCTCGCCAGGCCAAGACCGAGACAGTAGCTGAGTGGAGTTGTCGCCTCCATGAGTTAATCTCACAGATAGAGGTTTCTGGGACTCTCCCTCCTACAGCAGCTACTGGTTTGCTTCGAAGCCGATTCTGGATGGGACTCTCTCGGGATGACCTGAAGCAAGCCACTCGGCACCACTATGATTCGGGGATGGACTTCAACCGGCTTCTGCTTGCCGTCCGCCGAATTGAAGAGGAGTTAGCCTCCCCTCGAAGTGCACTCAATGCAGTCATCACAACCGACCAATCAACAGATGGAAGAAGTGCTTTCTCGACTTAAGGAACTAGGTAAGAACCTTAGTGTCCTTGGGGAGCGGGTGAAGACGTTGGAGAACCCTACCCAGCGCAATACACCACACAAAACATCTTCAAAACACCACATAAACAAGACCAAACCTTCTGGTTCCACTCCTGGTCCCACTTCTGGTGCTACTCACACTCCTTCTTCAAAATCGACTTACACACCTCCTTCAAATTTTACTTTCACACCTTCATCAGGTCCTTCTTTCGGTTCCTCTTCGGGTTATGGTTCAGCTACACCACCGCCACAGCCACCTTCTTCCAATCAAGTTTATTGCTTTGATTGTGGAGCCCCAGGAGTGAGGAGGGGGCATTACGGATGCCATCCTTTAAACTCCTAGGAGTCCAAAACATGGAGCGTGTTTTGGACTCCAATGTTAGCTCCAAAAGGCTGCCGCCAAATCTTGTTGGACCATCTAACGTAGCTGTTGTTGAGGTTGAAGGTATCTCCTGCAGTGTCCTTCTTGACACAGGCTCTCAGATTTCGAGCATGTCGGAGGCCTTCTACCAACAGAATCTCAACAGACTCCCTATTCTAGACCTTGGGTCACTCCTGGATTTGACAGGCGCTGGGGACTGTAAGCTGCCTTATCTTGGGTATGTGAACACAGTCATTCATATTCCTAGCGACTTTCTTGGTGAAGAAGTTGAGGTACCCTCTCCCATTCTAATTGTACCTACAACCCAATATCATCATAAAGTGCCCATGGTCCTAGGTACCAACGCCATGGTGTTTGCTTCTAGTCTTCTTGGGTCGCCTTCTTCAGGTTCTTCGACTCCCGCATGGACTATGGCTCGCCAGTGGCTTATTTCTTCTCGGCTTGACCTCCATCGAACGGAAAGTGTGCGGACAACTAAACCTATCACCATCCCAGCCTCATGTAATCAGATTATTACAGGTATTTCCAGGGGTAAGCCACCGCAGGAAGGTAAACATTTCTTTGCTTCCTCCACTCCCACACTTCCCGGGTCCCTTAACCTAGTTAATGGTGTTGTTAACTTCAAACCGGGCCAGTCGACAACTAGGGTTAAGGTTGAAGTCGCCAATTCCTCTTCTCATCCAATCACCATTCCGTCCAAAACAGTTCTTTGTTGTTTGGAGCAGGTTGATTTGGTTGAAGGTCTTCCTTCGGGGAATGGGTCGACATTTTCATGGTCATCCGAGCCACAGACTCTCTTTAATTTTTCTTCACGGTCTTCTGATTGTACTCCAGGTCAGATCTCCCAGTTACAGTCACTTCTTTCAGAGTTTGATGATGTATTCAGCAAGTCTGATATGGATATGGGTCACACAGACTTAGTGACTCATAGGATTGAGCTCACCGACGAACAGCCGTTCAGGGAGAGACATCGCCGTATTCCACCTTCTATGTATCAAGAGGTCAGGGATCACATTCAACAGATGTTGAGTGCCAATGTCATCCGTCCTTCAGTAAGTCCCTATGCTTCTCCTGTGGTTCTCGTGCGTAAGAAAGACTCATCTTTGAGGTTCTGCATTGATTTTCGTCAGCTTAACAAACGCACGATTCGGGATTCATATGCTTTGCCAAGGATTGAAGAGACTCTTGATGCACTTCATGGCGCACGTTTTTTCTCATGTCTTGACCTGAAGTCTGGCTATTGGCAGGTTGAGGTTGCAGAGGAGCACAAGGCTCGTACAGCTTTCACGGTTGGTCCTTTAGGATTTTATGAGTGTAATTCTATGCCTTTTGGTCTGACAAATGCTCCTGCTACTTTTCAGCGTCTCATGGAACGGTGTATGGGTGACATGCATCTTCTTCAGTGCCTCATATATCTAGATGACGTCATCGTATTTTCTAAGACCTTTGACGAGCATCTAGAGAGATTACGAGCAATCTTTCAACGTTTGCGCGAGAATGGGCTGAAGCTGAAGCCTTCAAAGTGCCAATTCTTGCAGACCTCTGTGAAATATCTAGGTCATGTAATCTCTGAGGACGGCATCACCACCGATCCTGAGAAAATTTCATCTCTCAATACTTGGCCCGTCCCACAGAATGTGGATGACGTTCGTCGTTTTCTGGGTTTTTCTGGGTATTATCGCCGTTTTGTTCCTAACTACGCCAAAATTGCTAAACCTTTGACAAGTTTGTTAGTTGGGCACAGCGGAAAGAAGACCAGCAGGACCATCAAGACAGATACGCAGTGGAATTGGGGAGAACAACAACAAACTGCCTTCAGTGACCTTGTGAGCAAGCTCAGTAGTGCTCCTGTTTTGGCTTACGCTGACTTCACTCGTCCCTTCGAACTGCACATTGATGCTAGTGGTGAAGGCCTCGGTGCTGTTCTGTACCAGACACAAGAGGATAAGAAGAGAGTGATAGCTTATGCTAGCCGAGGGCTTTCTCGTTCTGAGCGTAATTATCCTGCTCACAAATTGGAGTTTCTTGCTCTCTAATGGGCCGTTACAAAAAAGTTCCATGACTACTTGTACGGTAACCATTTCACTGTTTGGACAGATAATAACCCCCTGACTTATGTGCTTACCTCCGCGAAATTAGATGCCTGTGGGCATCGCTGGCTCGCGACCCTCGCTGCCTACGACTTTTCTATAGAGTACATTCCAGGCGCGAGGAATAGGGATGCCGACGCACTGTCCCGGCTGCCCCGTGAGGTTATCGACATCAAGTCAGTTTCTGCTATCTGTAACTCACAGCAGACTACTCCTTTCATAGAGACCTTGTCAGTGACCCATGACGTGTTGTGCCATATGACCTCCGTCGATTCAAGCTCTTCCGATGTTGGCGCTGATCACCAAATGCTGACGTTTCAGCAGGCGGACCCTTCAATCTGCTCGATTGTTGGACTCCTTCGCACCGGTGATCGTCCTTCAAAGGAAGCGATTAAATCGTACGATCGAGAGTCAGCCAACATTCTCCGTCAGTGGGACTCACTACGCCTCGTTAACAACCTTCTGGTGAGGCAACAGGGTAACAGTGGCGACCCCTACCTTCAGACGATTGTCCCCAAACCTCAACGTGAAACTATCATCACACACCTTCATGATGGAATGGGACATCTGGGTAGGGATCGGACTGTATCACTTCTCCGTACCAGGTTCTATTGGCCTGGTATGATGGGTGATGTGGAGGACCATATCCATAGTTGTCAACGCTGCATCCTGAGGAAAGCTCCCAATCAGACAGAAAGAGCGCCTCTTGTGAATGTAGAGACATCGCAACCAATGGAAATGGTCTGTATGGACTTTCTTTCACTCGAACCATCTACGGGTGGTTTCGAAAATGTCCTGGTGATCTCCGATCACTTCACCAAATATGCCATCGCTATACCTACTCGGAATCAGACTGCACGGACAACTGCCAAGGCACTGTTTGAGAACTTTATTGTTCACTACGGTGCACCAGGCAAGCTGCATTCCGATCAGGGGCGAAATTTCGAGAGCGAGGTAATCAAACAGCTCTGCGGCATTATGGGCATAAAGAAGTCTCGTACCACTCCTTACCATCCAATGGGGAACGGCTTGGTTGAAAGGTTCAACCGTACACTTCTCGGGATGCTCGGTACTTTGCAGGACCGTGAAAAAGCAAGGTGGAAGGATCATTTGTCACATTTGACCCATGCCTACAATTGCACAATTCACGAGTCGACCGGGTTTTCCCCGTATTACCTCATGTTTGGTAGACATCCTAGGCTACCTGTCGACGTTGCGTTTGGCCTATCTTTGGCTAACCCACCTCCATCCAGCTATACGCAGTTTGCTGCTGATATGAAGCGCAAGTTGAACTCTGCGTATGAGCTGGCATCAGCAAACCTTGAAAAGGCCCGAGCAAAACAACGGAAGAACTACAACCTCAAAGCTCGTGGTGCAACAGTCAAGGTTGGTGATGTGGTGTTGGTACGTAATGTTGGCATACGAGGTAAACAGAAGCTGGCCAATCGTTGGGAAGAGACTTTCTACGTGGTGGAGGCACAACCGAATTCAGGCATTCCAGTTTTCAAGGTCCGGAAGGAAGGTGCTGCTGAATGTCGTGTTCTCCATCGCAACTTGCTTCTCCCGATTGGTTCAGACGGTAGACCAATTCCCAAGCCGCGTGGTCTTTCGCCACAGTTGAATGTGTCTGACACATCGATTGATTTGTCTCAGTCACTTCTGGAGTCATCCTCGTCCGGACTGGATGTTGGAATTTTGAATTCTTCAGAGACTGACAGGTCATCAACCCAGCCGTCAGACACATCCCTGGATCTTGATCAGCACAATGAGACTTTGTCGCTGACCCCATCAGTACCAGTACCAGCGCCGAGGCAGGAAGACCCAGCACTTTCTGACTTGACCGAACCTGAATCGGATCCTTCTTTGGTGCGTCGGCCGCAGCGCTCACGTTCCAAACCGAAGTGGATGGAGGACGGTCAGTGGGAGGTCAAGCAGAATGTTGTCTGGGTCTAGGTCACTTTTGACTGTTCAATTTTTCATGACAGTTTTTTCAACTACATTCACCTTTGCTAATCTTAAAGATTGGTATTAATGGCGAGGACGCCATTTCCCAAAAGGGGGGTGAATGTAGCAGGGTGTAATAACTACACTTCCTGAATTGATCCAATTATTCAATCATCATCATCATATCATTTCAAATCCATTTATATGTTCAATGTTCATTGTCTCTTATTGTCTACGTTTGCCGTTGAATGCCACCTCTATTCATTTTTCACCTTCTCTCTTCTGCTACAGGAGCCTTTACAACAAGGAGTTCCCTTCACCTCTTATCTATTTTTAACTGTCACCCACCTGGGCTTCCCCTGTTCTATTTATAGGTCACATCAGAGGTTTCCTTTGATGTGTCACCTGTCTCTAATTGGCTGTTGTCCTCTGACATCACTTTCTGGCTTACCTTTCTGTCCAGCTCACTCCTATGCTGTTTGTCGAGCTGGACACATCATTTCTTGTTCCAGGTATAGCCATATTTCTAATCTGTTCCCATCTGTCTCAATACTTAATAAATTTCTTCAATAAGGTGCATTATGTCTTCCAAATAATATTTCTAAACTATTAATGATAATATTTAATTTGTAAAATATAAACTTAATTGATATTTTCAGTAGTTAATAAAAGTAAAATAATAATAATGGTTATGACCATGTGCTTTTTGAAAGTACAGTTTCAAGTGCAATATTTCTATTTCTATTAAATTATGTACATGTGATATCTATTTGCAATATTAATGTGATAATTACACAATATTCATTGTTAAAATTATTATTTATCTGAATGTTAATTTTATGACTCCTATGCTGTTTGTCGAGCTGGACACATCATTTCTTGTTCCAGATTGTTGCTCGGCAAACAGCCTCATCAACACATCATAAATAAATTCATTATATCACCACCCATTGTTTGTGTCTTGGACGAAGCGGCCCAGAGCCGAACCAGTAAACCCGGCCACATATGCATCATCACTGTCTAAACCACTGCTACCATCACTGTCGGTTGACTCCATATCAGAGGCTTCATCAGCATGGATCTCGTTGATGAAGTCGTCGTCACTTGAAACGGCTTCAAAGCTGCGTGTCCTAGTATGCAACGCCCTAGGCCGTCGCAGGGCCTTGCGTCCACGTCCGCGCAGCATTCTGCTTCAACCTGTAAATGATTGAAAATGCGTTAGATGTATGCAACATATAACATGTGATTAGAGACAATAAACATACAGAGATAATGAATGTGAGCTTCATGGACGTTCATTTGCCAGTTTCAGAACCTCCTGGCGCATCTAGGACGACTGCGCTGCAAGCGACGACGGCTTCCGACAACGCGCCGATTTTTCCAACGCATATGTCAAACAGACCATTTTCTGATTTCCTCGGCGACGTGTAGCACCGGGCGCGAGGCCCGGAAAATATACTACTAAGTCAGGGAAGCTCGGGTTGTCAGTTGCCGAATGACTTCTCTTTTCGAGAAGCAGAGCATCCAAGGAACGGTCTCTCGAGGCGGAGACCGGACCCATGGTAGCATACTCCCATGGTCTCCGGGAATTTCCGTCCCCGTCTTCCGCGGTGGACGCCGGTTTCAATCGCGGGACAGGTTTCCCATGTTCTCTTTTGAGAACGAGAGACTCCGAGGAACAATCCTGCGGGACGAACCTTGGATTCTATTGGGAATGGGTTCCCATGCCGGGTTCCCATGCATGCCCTCTCGACATATATAGCAGAAACCTTCACACGTCGGAATGACACGAAGCTTCTGTACCTAAAAAAAAAAATATAAAAAAAATATGCGCATTCCATATTGAAATGAAGACAATGTTTTCCTCTTTACAATGATGTAAAAATTAAAAAAATCGGACATGCAGTTCAAAAGTTATAAAGCCCGTAATGATGATATATGCTGAGAGCGCCACATATTCAAAGCCAAATATCACCTTCTGCGCAACACATGGCGCATCAAAAGTTATTGCCGAAAATACAAGTATTTTATATGGAATTGAAGACAATTCTTTTCTCTATATACTGATAAAAAAATTATGAAAATATCTCAAGTAGTTTCTTAGAAATAGAGCGCCGAGGCATGTTGGGGTAAATGCGTCACATGTCTAAAAATTCAAAAGTGCGAAAGTCGCCTATCTCTGTGCGATTGCTGTATTTTCAGTTTTGTTAGCGTAATTGTGATTTTTATATGGGAATAAAGGCCATTCTTTCCTCTTTATTTTGGTATAAACACAATTAAAAACAACCAATTGGTTCATATGATACGAAGTGCGAAAGAAAGGTAGCTTATCGCAATATCTTCCCGTAATTAGAGGCTATCTGCCCATGTGGCGGGATGCGAGACAGATAAGCATGTACGGGCCTATCTCACCCAGGGGCAGTGCAGACACTTAGGTGATAATTAGCCGTAGGGCAGTGTAGCCATCGGAGCGAAGCAGGACAAAATTGGCCTTTGGTAAAGCTAATTATCGATGCCTTACGGGTCAACAATGCACACGCAAATTGGTGTGAATTTTGCTGGACGTTCTTACCAGACACTGAACAAAGCTTTATTCTCATGGCGGGCTGCGAGGCATAAATACAGCCATTCTCATGGAGCAACTCGCGTACACAATCGACTCGGGACCCTTTGTCAGGGCTAGCAAAGTAGCGAGACAGCTGTAAATTCTTCTAAGTAAGTAAGCGATCCGGGATCCGTATTGAGGTACCTCAGAATAACTTATAGCCCGCCTGGTTAATTCCGGGACCCGCAAGTAAAGGGTTAAGGATGTGACCCATTTGGAGTCATGGGGTCACGCAATCTACAATTTCAAATCCCCATTGGCCAAGGAGTCTGCACATAAAATTTCAGCTCTGCGGAGTCATTGGTTCTGGAGAAGAAGTCGAAAAAGCGAAAAGTTTAAGGACGGACGGACGCCGGACACCATGCCATGCCATGCCATAAGCCCATTGGGCCTTTCAGGCCTGATGAGCTAAAAATGGGCAATGTACATTGTAAGAAGGAAGGTACAATTAGGATTATTAAAATCAGTTGCCTAAAATCTTATATCTCAAGTAATTGTTAGTTTACCTGATATTAGTTTTCAAAAGTTGATATTAAACAACAAAAGTTCAATCTTACACACCAGCTATTTTACATGTCCATCTGTTGTCCACCATACAATTAGTCGACTTTAATCTTCCATGAGAACCAATTTCTGATTTATGAAGGAAGTCCATCCCTCTGCAAATATCTTTCAGGATTGAGAAGCGGAAATCCCATCCCAATTTCACAGATTCATTGAAAAGTAAATCCTCCAAACTACCCTGTAAAAAATAGAGCCATGGGCTCTGTAGCTCATCAGGATTTGATTTATTATCTAAGGTTGAATATCTAAGTTATCTCAAGTAATACATTGTTAACAAGCAAAAAATAGGTTTTTAGATCATGACCCCTGTGACCCGTATTTGGAGTCACAGGGTCACCAATCCTACAATTAAGAATCACCTTTGACCAAAGAGTCTCTACACAACTTTTCAGCTCTCTAGACCTTTTGGAACTAGAGAAGAAGATGAAAATAGGTTTTTAAGGAAATGACCCCTGTGAACCCATTTGGGGTCACGGGGTCACGAAATCTACAATTTAGAATCCCCATGGGCCAAGGAGTCTGCACACAATTTTTCAGCTCTCTAGACCTTTTGGAACTGGAGAAGAAGATGAAAATAGGTTTTTAAGGATGTGACCCCTGTGACCCCAATTGGGGTCACAGGGTCACGAAATTTTTAATTTAGAATCCCCATGGGCCAAGGAGTCTGCACACAACTTTTCCGCTCTCTAGACCTTTTGGAACTGGAGAAGAAGATGAAAATATGTTTTGAAGGATGTGACCCCTGGATGTGACCCATTTGGAGTCATGGGGTCACGAAATCTACAATTTCGAATCCCCATTGGCCAAGGAGTCTGCACATAAAATTTCAGCTCTGCGGAGTCATTGGTTCTGGAGAAGAAGTCGAAAAAACGAAAACTTTACGGATGGACGGACGCCGGACACCATGCCATGCCATAAGCCCATTGGGCCTTTCAGGCCTGATGAGCTAAAAAGAAGAATATTGAAACACCTCAGTAAAACAATACTTGTACATGTAAAAATCTTGCAAAGAAATTGAAGACGTTTTAATGACAACTAATCACCTTTGGTATCAACTCTGTAAGTAGAGAAACATGAGGAGCTTCGAGACAAGCACCAATAAATGTCAGCAGGTTGTTGTGTCGCACTTCCTTCCTCAACACCATCTCCAGACGGATACCTTCATCATTGATGTCCAGTGAGTCGATGTTGAACTCCTGCAAGTAGTTCCATATTTTTAATGGCCTTGTTAAAGACTTAGGTTGTCATAGGTGAGTGAACAACAAAACTCATGGGTGGTCAAGTCATGTTCTTAGGCTACATAGATAAAGTTATTCGAGCAAATGTTTTTCAAAAGTGACGAGGGAGGTAGAACTTTTAAAATATTTTTTGTAGAAATAAAATTGAGTGGAAGTATTTTTATTTTTTCCATCAAAACAAAACTTGTAAGCTCTAGAAGTACACAACAACGAAGTACAATCACTCTTACAGAAAAATAAATTTGGTGGGCAAATGGATTTTTGGGTTTAGTAAAACATATTCTGTTTAAATGACAAGAAAAAACTGTTACATGCATATTAATTTAGAGTAATGAAAACAAAACAACAAGAAAAGTGAAATCCAAACTTTAGCTTTTATGTGTTCATACCTGGGCATGACACTTCTGATGTCTCCATGTAATAATATTGCCACAAGTCTTGTCATTGTAGCTGCAAGCTGGTGACATATCACTGACTGCTCGTTCACCCGCTGTCACGTCATCCCAATTCACTAGCCAATCAAGGTTCTTCAGGGCAGACAACCTGGCCTGTCTAATAGAAAATAGAGGTTGAATATCAATGAATTGAATGGATTTTGGTCTTTGTTTTACAGGCTCTACTAATGTCAATCTTGGATATTTTGGGGCAAGACATAGAAATCATTAACCCTTTATATACTGTTAGCGCATTTATAAAAGCAAATAAAAAATTGCCTATAACACTCAGTGAGGCATTGAGGGGAGACCCCACTCAGCAGCCCTGATCACTCGGTAGAGCCTACAAGCGCTGTGTTGTGAACCACTGTAAACTCTGTAGAGCCTGTAGCCGTGAGAGGCGACATTTGGAAATTTTTTATTTAAAAAGCAAACTAACCAAGTCAAAGCCATATTTTCATAATTTCCATTGAAGATAATCATCATTCTAAACTATAACCATAATTATCTATTAAATAGATTGGTAAAATGTTCGTCTGATGATGAGATAATCAATCTTTATTCAAGTATTATTGCTAAGTAAACTTTTGGCGAATCTTGTGGATTCCATGACCTGTATGAACCCTGATTTTACAATCCAGATCAAGAGAAAAATAAAACATGAATTCTCAAACATTGGTGATCCTTGTAACTGTAAAAATATTTTATTTAGTCAAACAAAACCATTGAAATTGAATTTGTACCTCCTGCTTAAAAATCTGATCAAGAAGAAGAGACCAACAATGGCACCTCCACAGAATATCAAGGGTAGAACAACGTCAACTGCTAAGTGTGTGCTGCAGGTGGCACCTGTGTAACCAGAGTCACATTCACAGGTGTTTGGGGCTGTGCACATACCATTCACACATGGTGGGCTGAAAGAATGACGAAAGATTAAATCACAGAAGCATTATCATTACGGATAACACATTGTTTTTTAACATATTAGCCAGCTGGTATGAAAATTTTGTGAAACTAGGAACATTTAAAAATTTGTTTTAAAAACAAAACCATCATACCATAATAATAACTTTTGAGTATATCAATTCAAGTTTTCAAACTAAGAAGTCCCTTACTCGCAAATGGCTGCATTACAAGTGTCCCCCAACCATCCACTGTCACAAATACAGACACCAGGTACATCACAACGACCGTTCCTACAGGAGCAGATCACGTTAGCGCAGTCGGACCCATAGTATCCTTCTACACACCTGAAACATGAATCAACACTGAAAAACATCTTCCCAAAATAAAAGGTTCATCTATGTTCAAGAGCATTGAAAAATAATAAAAAGTTATAAATTTTCATATTATAGTTATTGACAGATTAGAATATTTGAAATTGCAAGTCATACAAAAACATGAGGACAGCTCACAAACTCCCTTTATATAATAATCATACAGTATTAACCCTTAACTTGCGGGTCCCGGAATGATCCGGGCGGGCTATAAGCAATTCCGAGGTGCCTCAATACGGATCCCACACTTAGAATAATTCACGGCTGTCTGGCTAGTTTGCTAGCTGTGGCAACGGGTCCCAAGTGGATTGTGTCCGTGAGTCGCTCCATGAGAATGGCTGTATTTATGCTCCGCGGCCAGCCATGAGATAGCTTTGATCAGTGTCTGGTCGGAATGTCCAGCAAAATTCACGACAATTTGCGTGTGCATTGTTGACCCGTAATGCATCGATAATTAGCTTTTTTCGCTCCGATGCCTAATCCCCCCGGGGGCTAATAAACGCCTAAGTGTCTGCACTGCCCCGGGATGAGATAGGCCCGTACATGCTTATCTGTCTCGCGTTCCCCCACATGGGCTGATAGCCTCTAATTACGGGAAGATATTGCGATAAGCTGCCTTTCTTTCGCACTTCGTATCATATGAACCAATTGGTTGTTTTCAATTTTTTTATATCAAAATAAAGAGGAAAGAATGGCCTTTATTCCCATATAAAAATCGCAATTGCGCTAACAAAACTGAAAATACAGCAATTGCACAGAGATAGGCGATTTTCGCACTTTTTATCTTTGAAACATGTGGCGCATTTACCCCCAACATGCCTCGGCGCTCTATTTCTAAGAAACTACTTGGGATATTTTCTTAATTTTTTTATCAGTATATAGATAAAAGAATTGTCTTCAATTCCATATAAAATATGTGTATTTTCAACAATAACTTTTGATGCGCCAAGTGCCGCGCAGAAGGTGATATTTGGCTTTGAATAAGTGGCGCTCTTAGCATATATCATCATTACGGGCTTTATAACTTTTGAACCACAGGTCCGATTTTTATAATTTTTACACCATTGTAAAGAGGAAAACATTGTCTTCATTTCAATATATAATGCGCATTTTTAAAAAAAATTTTTTTAGGTACAGAAGGTTTGTGTCATTCCGACGTTGAAGGTTTCTGCTATATATGTTGAGAGGGCATGGGAACCCATTCCCAATAGAATCCGGGGTTCGTCCCACAGGATTGTTCCTTGGAGCCTCTTGTTCTCAAAAGAGAACATGGGAAACCTGTCCCGCGATTGAATCCGTGATCCGCCGCGGAAGATGGGTACGGGAATTCCCGGAGAGCATTGGAGTATGCTCCCATGGGTCCGGGCTCCACCTCGAGAGACTGCTCCTTGGATGCTCTGCTTCTCGAAAAGAGAAGTCATTCCGCAACTGACAACCTGAGCTTCCCTGACGTAGAAGTATATTTTCCGGGCCTTGCGGCCAGTGCTACATGTCGCCTAGGAAATCAGAAAATGGTCCGTTTGACATATGCGTCGGCAGAAGCCGTCGGCCCTTGCGGCGCAGTCGTCCTAGATGCGCCGGGAGTTTCTGAAAATGGCAAATGAACGTCCATGAAGCTCACATTCATTATCTCTGTATATTTATTGTCTCTAATCACATGTTATATGTTGCAACATCTAACGCATTTTCAATCATTTACAGGTTGAAGCAGAATGCTGCGCGGACGTGGGCATTGCATACTAGGACACGCAGCTTTGAAGCCGTTTCAAGTGACGACGACTTCATCAACGAGATCCATGCTGATGAAGCCTCTGATATGGAGTCAACCGACAGTGATGGTAGCAGTGGTTTAGACAGTGATGATGCATATGATCGGGACACTGTCATAGATAGTGAACATGGTGACACAGATGGTCCGAGTGATATAGAGACAGAGATTGCCAGAAACATTCTAGCCGCCGGTAATTCCACCAAAGAAGACTTTAGTGGTTTTGAGGAGGAGTTTGCCGACATACCACAATATAATCAAGATAATTCACAGACGTTTGATGAGTGGGTGGATGGTCCGCGGCCACGTGTAAATTTGCCTTTCACTGGTCAAACTGGGTTGCGCCAGTTCATAGAACGTCTTGAGAACCCTGAACCTATTGACTTTTTCAATTTGTTTATACATGAAGATGACTATCAGGATATGGCAACGGAAACCAATAGATATTTCAAACAAGCAATGGAGGACAAGATTCTAAGACCCCGTTCAAGAATGCAACAGTGGCAAGACACAAAGGCAGAAGAGATGAAGGTATTTGTAGCCATGACAATAGCCATGTCATTAGTTGTGCAGAGAAACTTTGCTGAGTACTGGTCAACAAATGATGTTACCTCAACGCCTTTCTTCGCCAAGTGCATGCCCCGAGACAGGTTTTGGCTTCTTATAACCTACCTACATTTGTCTGACAACAAGAAGATGCCGGGCCGTAACACCCCAAACTTTTCACCAATAAATAAACTTGGACACTTGTATAACCGGATAGTTCACCGTTTTACAAGAGTGTATAAACCGCATCAAAACATTTCAGTCGACGAGGGCATGGTGCCCTGGAAAGGTAACTTATCTTTCAAAGTTTATCTTCCCGACAAGCCTAAGAAGTATGGGATAATGGCTTTCATGTTGTGTGACTCGCACAACGGATACGTTTGCAAGTTCAAACTCTACACTGGAAAAACGAATGAACCGGTTTCTGAAGGTGGCAAAACTTATGATGTAGTCATGGACTTGGTGAACAACTACGTTGGACAGGGGCATCACATCTTTATGGACAACTATTATTCGTCCACAAATCTGTACATAAACTTGTGGGAGCGGGGAACCGGTGCCACAGGGACGTTGAGAGCAAATCGAAAGGGCCTTCCTGATTCAGTCAAGAAGCCTAAAAAGAAAGCTAAGCAAGGGGACATGACAGTTTCTCACAACCGTGACCTACTCGTTGTTCGCTACGAAGATAGAAAATCAGTCCTTCTCATGTCTATGTCTATGTCTCATGTTGAAAATACACATCTTGAACAAACAGGGAAGAAGAACCGGGCAACAGGGGAACCAGTTCTCAAGCCGCACATTGTAACAGCGTACAACAAGTACATGGGACCAGATGTTGTCGTACACGCCGTTCCGAGTGAAAACCCTGAAGTGGTGGAAACGGGTTAATTTGGTTCAACGTTATCAACGTTGCCTTGTTGAACTCTTATATCGTTTATAAAGAATATAGCCAAGATAAACCTCTAAAACAAGTCGGGAATACAGGAAGGTTCGGCGCAACATATAGTAACATTTGCAGACAAGGAACAAGTTCCATCACTGTGCAGATGTCCCCGTGGTCGGCCGAGCACGAGCGACGAGAGTGTCATTCGTCTTCATGGACGTCACTTTCCAACAAGGATTCAGCCTGTCGGAAGGAAGAAAAATGTCACAAGGATGTGTGTGGTATGTTCTAAGGCAAAACGCGCCGTCCTGGCAAAACGGGTAGAAGAAGGCAATGCGCCAGCAAGGAAGAAAAAACGAGTAGGCAGAGAGTCTTCTTATGAATGTACAGATTGTAATGTTTCTCTGTGTGCCGCACCATGCTTCAAACTGTACCACACTGCCACTGACTACTCCAGGGCTTACATCACTGCCACGGAAAAAGAAAAAAATAGAGCCATGGGCTCTGTAGCTCATCAGGGTTTATATTGTTTGATGATGAAGACAGAAATATATTGTCTCAAAATAATGCACAATCCTTAGCCCTTAGAAATCTTAGTCTTGAAATTGAGAGAGAGCACTCAGCAAGGTCAACACACAGGAATATGCAATATGCTGACCCCTTGGCTCTGGTTACGAGGCAGCTGTGTAATCGCCTCTGCCTTGCAATAAACACTGGCAGCAGTGATCTAACTGTATAAGGCTCAGAGAGAACAGGCAATGTGATAAATCTCATGGTACATAGTACAATTTAGAGTAACCTTGGCTAAATAATCTTTGCACAATTTTAACAGTTCTAAGCCTTTTCATCTAAACATCTAAACATTCTGAACGCAGTATTCCTTCTAGTTTGTTCTGGAGAAGAAGATGAAAATATATTTTTATGTTTTGACCTGTGAGGGCCTTTTTTATAATATCCACAATATTCAGTTCATAGGCTATTTAACAGTTCTTATTTCACATTGATTACATCAATTTGACAAACATGTCTATAATGGAGACTTGATCTTCAACATATATTTCACATTCCTACTGAATAAGATTAACTGCAAAGTTTTTTTTTCTTCTCAATTCTGCATTTCTCAAACCCAAGTTAGGACTCACATATCTAAAAGATGAGATGACCCTCCCTCAGGTATTTTATTAAGAACCATTAAATAGTGAATGAAGTGCACATAAAATATCAGTTCAAAATTCAATTTCAACAGGTTTTTTAGGCTGTGGCCCATATTTGGGGTCACAGGGTCGCCAAATTTACAAGTTAAAATCCCCACTGGCTAAATAGTTTACACCCAATATTACAGCTTTCTAGGTCTTTTTGTTTTGGAGAAAAAGATGAAAACAGGATTTTAGGTCATAGCCTGTGAGGCCCTTATTTGGGGCCACAGGGTCACCAAATCTACAATTTAGAATCTCCATTGACGAAAGACTTTACATTTGCACGAAATATTACAGCCTTCTTGATTTTTTCATTCTGGAGAAGAAGATGAAAATAGTCTTATCTCATCATTTCATCACCAGTCATATGCAGTTCACATATCTCATGTAAAATAAAAGAATTCGTAACTCCTCTTCAAATTATTCCTTTGTGGCTTGTCACAAAATTCAGTTCATAGGCTATTCAATAGTTCTCATTTCACATTGATTACATCAATTTGACAAACATGTCCATAATGCATGGAGACTTGATCTTCAACATATATTTCACATTCCTACTGAATAAGATTAACTGCAAAGTTATTTTTTTTCTCAATTCTGCATTTCTTAAACCCAAGTTAGGACTCACATATCTAAAAGATGATATGACTCAACATCAGGTATTTTATTAAGAAACCAGTAAATAGTGAATGAAGTGCACATAAAATATCAGTTCAAAATTCAATTTCAACAGGGTTTTAGGCTGTGGCCCATATTTGGGGTCACAGGGTCACCAAATTTACAAGTTAGAATCCCCATTGGCTAAAGAGTTTGCACACAATATTACAGCTTTCTAGGTCTATTTGTTCCGGAGAAAAAGATGAAAGCAGGATTTTAGGTCATGGCCTGTGAGGCCCTTATTTGGGGCCATAGGGTCACCAAATCTACAATTTAGAATCTCCATTGGCTAAAGAGTCTGTACACAACATTTCAGTCTTCTAGGTCTTTTCGTTCTGGAGAAGAAGATGAAAATGGGATTTTAGATTATGGCCTGTGAAGCCCTTATTTGGGGTCACTGGATCACCAAATCTACAATTTAGAATCTCCATTGGCTAAAGAGTCTGTACACAACATTTCAGTCTTCTAGGTCTTTTCGTTCTGGAGAAGAAGATGAAAATGGGTTTTTAGATTATGGCCTGTGAGGCCCTTATTTGGGGTCACTGGATCACCAAATCTACAATTTAGAATCCTCATTGCCCAAGGAGTATGTATACAAAATTTCAGTCCCTAGACCCAGTGGTTCTGGAGAAGAAGTCTAACAAGCCTGATGAGCTAAAAATGAAGAAGGGAATGAAGAAGAGGAAAATTGAAAGTAAAGAGAGCCGAAGTGTGGACGAGTATATAATCATTATATACAGACTTTGTTAGGTCCCTAAAGCTGTTCTGCGCACTGCCGCAGGTAAATATGTGTTTATATTTGTACATAAATGTAATGTAATTTTATTGTAATATATGTCATTGCAAATAAAATATTTTTTATTTTATCAAAGAGACAGAGAAAGTGAATGCGAGCTTTCATTGGAAGTTCAGCCAGAACTGCATCATAAATAACACCCATAAATGCTGAACCGGGTGGCCAAATTTCATGAAACTTACATGGGTAAAGAGGAAAGATTCGGCTTTGATTCAATATAAAATTTACACATGTGCACGAAAAACTAAAGTTGCGGCACGTGCCCTGAGATGCGTGATACTCAAAAAGTTGCCAAAGTACCGAGGGTACCTTCCTTTGGCACGCTATAGCTTCCGAACAAAGTTGCGCATTTTTTTCTTTTTACATCATCGTAAAGAGCAATAAATTGTCTTCAATTCCATGTATCATATGTATATGCGCAGCGAAAAATAAACATGCGGCAAGTGATGCGCCAGATGTCGCAAAAAGTTAGTTTATCAAAAATGAATTCTCTAAGTCCTGGGGTTGCCTTCCTTACGCTCTCAATATATTGCGAACCATTTGATGTATTCCAATAATTTTTATATCATTGTAAAGAGGAATAAATTGTCTTCAAGAACATACGTGTTTCGCATGCGCGCGAAAAGTTTGTATGATTTTATAAAGCTTGAAATAAGGACAAAGACAAACACTGCGCAACATGTATTGCGTTCGCCGCGGTGATAAGTGTATGCTGTGCTCTTTAGTACCCATTAGTTCCACTCGCGCTCGGCTCTGGCACCCTCGAGGAGGTCTCGAGGAGGTAACGGTACTGTAATTAGCCCAGTCCCGGGGGGACCAAGCGGTGTCAGTAACTTGGTGTGCGTCGGGACCCATTCACGTGGTACTGTCGGGGTAGCGTCACTCTCCTTTCTTTGGTTACATTTTCTGGACCATAGGTCGTATTCTAATAATTTTTATGTCATTGTAAAGAGGAATAAATTGTCTACAAGCAAATATAAAATTCGCAATATGCGCGCTCAGGAGTTTTGATTTCATAAAGCTTCAAAGTTATCAAGAATGTAGTAGAGGGGCCCCAGGGTATAAAAACAGATATCTGAAATTATGTTTGCCATTAGTGGGTGGGTAATATGCATGCAAATTTCAGAAAGATACACTGAACATTTATGGAGTGCTGGTCTGAAAACAAAAAGACAACGGATTGAAAGTGAAGAAAACCACAAGTTTACACAATGTACATAAGATATGCATGTTACATACGTGCATGTTTCCATGGCTGTACAGTTCCCAAATTCGTATTTAGTCACGTCTGTTTCGTTCAGTTGAATTCCTCCACATCCATTACTGCAGTAGAAGGGTGCAACAGAGGTTTCGCTCCGCCATATAAATTCTGGCGTAGAAGTATCTGGAGGGATTGCCACTATCTTCTGAGTCTCACGATCTAACATGCCACTTGATGAATTGAAGCTGGGAAAAAAGAGCATTGCAATGAAAATACAAGGAACTGAAGTGTTTATGAAGGGTGGTATTACGTTCTATAGATTCAACTTGCAAAGAATGACATATTTTTGAAGATAACAAAAAGTTTATTAGGCAACTATGTTATCATGAAGTTGAGTGGTTGTTTCTGTGCCACAGATATCTTTAGAAAATAACTGTTAGGAAATGTCTGCAAAATTAAGAAGATTGAGAGTTGAGATGTTGCTTTGCCTAATGAATATGATGACATTAAAATTTAGATTCATAAAGACTTGTACTTACTATCGCACATTTACAAATGATGTATTTGGAAAAGCCACCTGTCCAAGGATATGATTATACGGTGGCAGATAGAGTGGATAATACGCTTCCACGACAATTTCCAATTGGGTTGTTGCTGTGGAGTTTTCCATGAACATCATTCTTGTGCAGATAGCAACCTGTAACAATATAACTTAAACTTGCAGAATATCTGCACATTGAGCTAGTATGCTGCATGTCAAATGTCTCAAAGAAAGTTTTATAGTAAAACATATTACTAAAGTGAACATTACTTTTATAAGTTAAAGGGGCAGTAGCACGTTTTTTCGCTCAAATAAGTCGATGAAATGTATTTGAAAAATAATTTCACTAATAGTAAAACACCCTTCTCCCTTCGGAAAATATAGTTAAAAATGAGTGTACATGGCTAAGTTAAGCCATGGGAATCGTTTTTGTGCTTAGAAATAATAAAATGTGTTCACAAAAAAATGGCCGCCAAGCTATTTTTGCTTTATACGCAACACCGTTATTACTACTACGGATAATTGGTTCGTGTAGTAAGATGTTTTACCTACTAAAGTAAATATAAATGACATTAACTATCATTATAAATGGAAAATTTGAAAAATAAAATTTGCAAAAAATGTGCTACTGCCCCTTTAAATGTAAATATTTTTCTGATCAAAACTAATTTAAATTACATTCAGATTCTGAGCTGACACTTAAAATACTCACATTAGTTGGCATAACTCCAAGTTCCGGTGGTATAGGGTTTACATTCACCATACCTCCTAGATAACCAGGCCGATTACCTTGAGCATCAAATGATATACCCCCTGTTAATCCATTTATTTCAACCTGAAAAAACAACCAAAACCAAGCTAAATTACAATAAAAAATAGTTTCAACTCAAAATACTAGTGATAAAAAATATATAATATTGTTATCGGAGGAAAGTCACAACAACCTGAACTAGCAAAAACAACCCAGATTCATTTCTTCAACAGTTATTACAACAAACTATTACTATCAGAATACAAGAAAAAAGTGACCATGGCTCACATACCCCCGCCATCTGCTATCCGTCCATTGAGAATTATAGATGTGAAGGGTACTATGTTTAAAAAACAGCTTCAAGCATCATAATATTGTCCAAAATAATTTTGGGAACTGGCTTTGTTATTACAAAATTTCAGTCAACCAGATATAATATTTTTCAGGTAACTTAATTTTTTGTCTCATTAGAGCATCAAACCGGTACCAAGTTCAATTACAGATTCAAGGGCCTTATAACTCCGTAAAAATAACATTTCGGAACTGGACTGTGAACTCGATGGAAAGTATCATCTGGACTACCTACATGTTAAATTTCATTCACCTAGATGTAATAGTTGCCAAGAAAACTTGTCCCAATTGGAGCATCACAGCTCTTTTGGTACAAAGTTCAATTTCGGATTCAAGCGCCATAACTCCGTAAAAAATAACATTTCGAAAATGGATTTTAAACTCAATGAAGAGTATCATCTGGACTACCTCAATGTTAAATTTCATTCACCTAGATGTAATGGTTACCGAGAAAACTTGTCCCCATTGGAGCATCACAGTTTTTTTTATACTAAGTTCAATTTCGGATTCAAGGACCATAACTCCGTAAAAAATAATATTTCGGAAGTTTTTTTTGAACTCGATAAGGAGTATAGTCATGAGTACTCACAACAAAATTTCATTCCTCTAGTTTCAACAGTTTCCGAGAAAACTTGTCCTGATTGAACACAATAAAACTAAGTAAAAAAAGTGATGTTTCCATGGAAACATCAACAAATTTACATCTCAGAAAATTGAAAATTGTCTGTGCGCAATCGGAAGAACATGGTTAACAACTGTAAAAAGTTTGGTTGATGTACCTTTGATGTTTTTTGAGAAAATTTATCAGACGGAAGGACGGAATGACCGCTATATACCCCAGCTTACTTCGTAGCAGGGGTATAATAAAAGTCGAGAGGAACAATGTTAATCAGTGAAGCTGATATTGACATATTGTCACTTTGACTATCATGTTCAATACATGAATTAATGTTTGTTTATCTTTCCAGATATCCAAGTCAAATAATACATAAAACTAGGGCTGTAACGATTCATCGATACCTACGATACAATCGTAGCTTTGGAAATCGTGATTATTGTATCGTGAGCTTCCGTATCATGATACACTAAAAATAGATATCACTTACTTAAAAATTAAAAGAAAAACTAAGTGAACACTATAAAACCAGCTAGTGTTGTTCAGTAACAGCAACTACAGTAAACATGAAGCAATCTGTTTCATAAATAACTGTTTTCAGAAGAAAAAAAACTGTTTTAATCTTCAATTTTCGATCATCTCATAACACAAATATTCCACCATCAAGAAAATTTCACAAAATATGCATGAAGTTATATTTTAAACAATGTATCGTGATAATTCTGTATGGCCTGTCTGTATCGTGATACATATCGTATCGTGAAATTTCCCATGATACTCAGCCCTACATAAAACTTACATCTCTTACTGCCAGTGCAATTTTGGCTCCAGTGATAGTCTCTTGTCTGCCGATCAAGTCAGAAATTGCTGTTGCATACACTCTTACTGCATCATAAACTAAACCAAACTCAGCTCCAACCTGAGAATAAAATAATATTGATGGTCACAAATAAATTTGTCAGTTTTTTTGGATGTCAAGTCCACCTTTATCATTTAGGGCTGGGATTTTAAAAATAATTCTACCAGCTACCCCATCCCCTATTACTTTACCCAAAAACACATTTTGTTGATACCTGACAAAGATTTTGCAATAATCGGAACCTTACACAAGTCATGTAGGTACGCAGTACCTGGTACGGTATTCTAATAATAACCAAACCAGGGAAATTACACATAAAAATATTTGTTTACTGCACGAGAGATGTAATTTGTAACAGAAACCATTGAAAGCACCCTTTCATCAATGCTCAATGGCTACAAGTTACACACACGAGAGCAAGTTTGTAAGAAGTATTTCCACATTCAGTTTGTTCAGCAGATGACATTTTGCAATTTCACCTTGATGTATAAACTTTGCAACCACGTGACCATTTTAATCGTTTACCGTTTACATGATTCTGTAAATGTTTATTTACTTTCCACAAAACAATACCGTGTATATGTCCCAGCCCTAGTAAGAGCAGATAACATTTAAAGTCATATCCTTACCTCATAGATAACATACTTCACTCTTCCCTTGTAGATTGAACGATCACTGTACATGTGATAACCCATAACTCGCAGCCAATCAGGTGTGTCATAAGCAGCAACATCATAGGTCTGTGAGTAACCCTGAAGACCTCGGTAAGCCACTGTGCAAATTGGAGACTGTCAACACAAGATAAAAACTTTAATATTGTAACAGACGTGGGTAATTACATGTCAAAGATTCCAAGACTTTGCATTGTGTTATTTTTTATACCATCATGTTTCACTTTCAGACCAATTCACCCACGCTGCTTCCCGGTTTCAGGATGTAGGGTTATGATTAATAACATACAAACTATATTACCATTATGTATTTATGTCAGAATGGAAAACTCAACAAAAATGAAGATGAACAAAAATATACAATATGGATTTTCAGATACTGGGAAGATACAAACTCAACTGGGGCGAAAACTGCCTACAAAAATGCCCTATATGTCAAACAAACAACCTAACGCTACGCGCGGTAGGTATAATCACTTTTAAATCATCCCGCACATCCCATTTCTAAGCAATATCCCGACAAAATCTACCAATAATTCCCTAACATAAAAATATACTGTTATCTACCCCCGCACCACCCATGTATAATTCTAACTACCAATTAACTCTACTACTAATTTCTATGCTAATGACTACGCTGTGGGGGAAGGGTCGTCTGTTTCATTACGAAACAAGTAACTGCCTAATGGAACAAGGCAAACAGGACGGCTGTCTTATTACAAAACAATTCTCACCTAGCAGGATATAATTAAACACTAGACAATGAGATATCGGTCGGGCATCCCTTATATACCCGTTTCAGCAGGCCTATCCCATTAGGCGCGCACCCCTATACCTAAAATAGCCTGTCCCACCACATGCAATCAATCGCTGACACGTAATGGCGATCAATTAAACAAGCCGACAACTGTTTCGCCAGCGATCGCACATGTCCGTAAAGAGGTACCTATAGTTAACATTAATCCCTTAATTACCCAAATTACATTACTATATCCCAAATAATACTATCAAACGACACTTAATACTAATAATAACCCCTATAAAACTAGCTCCCGTTACAATATCAAGGAGCCAAGTGCCAAAACATGTCATTTGAGTTGTAACTGTTATTTATTTTTTTATTGTGAAAATATCAATTGTCATATAATTTTGGCAAATTTGGCATAAATAATTATGTGCATAAAACCTAAACTTTATTCCGACAATTTACAGCGTCCACATGTGCCTTAAACTTCTATCAGTATGATCTGGGTTAATAAAAACAAGAAGACATAGTCATCAACATCCCCCGCCAGAGCCAAGAAATTGGAAAAAGGGCAATAATTCGAAATAATTGTGCATTACTCATTTACATTCCATCAAGGTATGTGTGCCCTCAAGCAACACACCAATTTTGGTTCTCCTATCTTAAATAGTTTCTGAGAAAAACTGTCGACTTTGGAGATACAATGAAAAAATGCCAGAAATAACTCTGGAAAAAATAATTGCACACTTCTCATTTTTGAACTCCATCAAGGTATTTATGCCTTCAAGCAACACACTTAATTTGATAACCCTATCTTAAATGGTTTCTGAGAAAAGCTGTCCCCTTTGGAGATACCATGAACAAAGTCCAAAAATACGGAACAAGGGCAATAACTCCGGAAAAAATAATTGCATGGTTCTCATTTTCGAACTCCATCAAGGTATTTATGCCCTCAGGCAACTCATCAAATTTGGTAAACCTATCTTAAACGGTTTCTGAGAAAAGCTGTCCCCTTTATCTCGGACGGACGGACGCACGCACGCACGCACGGATGGAAACACGGACGGACGGAGCCCAAACCTATATCCCCCTTCCACTCCGTGGCGGGGGATAATAAAATGGTATTATATTCTAATGATCAACTTGCCTTTATTTGTACACTTGATAATATTCAAGGGTTGTAAGTTGTTATATACACACCGATTGACATTCTGCATGCTGGTTGAACCATGGGAAACTCCAGATAAAGATTCCAACCATAACCCACTGGTAACCATGGAGACAGGATAACCCAGCACTAGAAAATCAATCATGTTAAATGCAATCAACCCCAAAAGGCTAATAGCAATAGAAACGAGAGTGCTCTGAGAGTACAAGAACCCCAGGAGTTTGTCCTATTGATGCACAAACCATACTCAAGTGAGCAGTTTAAATGTAAGGGTAATTTTCAAAAGATTAGATCTGATCAATCAGATCTGCATTTACCATGAGATAGTCTTAGTCTTTGTTCAGCTTGACATGACATTGTCTAAATGATCTAGTGACAATAAATAAGCATGTTGCATATTGAAGGCCTATCACTGATAACTAAATACAAATATGGCCATGGTTAAATTTTTCAGAAAGTGCATCCAAATTTTTTAATTTTTTTTATCAAAAGTACCTCCGTATGTGATATGGGAAACATAACATTTTCATCGAATTAAAAGTTATGGTGAGGGTTAAAGTTCCAAATTGTTTTTTCTTTCATCAGGGTCAAGGGGAAAGAATATGACTATTGCTATGGTCTTATGCAGGGATAAATTTACCTGCGAGTCCTGCTTCATTTACTCACAAAATTTGAAAAAGGACTCATAGAAATTTAAACTGTGAGTCCCTGAGATGCAAGGTTTTTATTTATACTAATAGGATTACTATGGAGGAACTCGCTTTTATTTTCTGGGACTCATAAAAGCTTGTGACAGTGAGTCCCTGCACTCACTAAAAGTCATATTTGTAGATTAATCACTGCTTACCGGTATGTCAAGTCAAGTTTAAGGAATATTCCATCGCAAAATGAAAATAAAGCTAATAAAAGAATGTTTGTTGGGCTAGCGATACATCCTATCCAATAATTTTTGGTACTTTGCAACATCTGTAATAAAAATTCGAACATTGAAAAAAACGCAATTATCAGACTCACAGGGCGCCGCCATGTTGCCAGAACGAGAGCGTGAAACGACGAGATTCGCTATGAAAGACACACCACGAAAATAGGAGACATCGCTGTTTTCAATGGCGAGAGGTGGGGGCCTGTCATGCATGTTTTTTTAAAAACCGTAAGAACCGGGGTATGATCGCCCCCGCTTCCCAAAAGTAATAATATACGATCCCCGGATCAAATAAATATAAGATTTTTAACAGTAGATTGCTGCACAAAATCGGGAATATATGCTTGGAAATTAAGATTTGCAACGTTACTGTTGTCAGCTGTTCAAGTTCGGGCGACGCGGGGTTTGAACATTTTGATAATTTTGGTGAAAACAAATCTAGACCATTTCATAAGTATTTAAAATTAGATAACTTCTGAAATAACCTTGTTGATATAAATTCAATAGTAAAGTACCACATATTTTACGGAAATTAACTTTATTAGTAGTAATTACATTGATTTTCGTAACGATATTTCGTTTGCAAGTCAGAGCGAATCCTAAACTGAGCGAAGCCTCGGTGTATTGTGACAAGTTCGTATGTACGTATTACTATATTTGATTCGACCAGAAATTGGCTTTCTTTCTTTGTGTATTTTATTCTGATTGTTTAATATGTTTCATTGATCTGAAACTTAGTTATTATGATTTTATTGTATTCCATTAAAATTTATATCACTGTTTGTACGAGACCAATTTGATTACGAATTATGGTAGTGGTTGTAGTGATGTATGATTGTTTTAGGATTTATAATTTCGGCATTACTATTTGAACTAATTTCAATTGATATAAATTATGATAATTTTCTTATTGTTATGGATTTTCATGAAGATAATAAGTTTAGTCAAATTCTAATGAATTGTCTTAATGAAATAAATCAGTGAAGCATGAAATATCTTGTTAACAATATTTAGGATATAATATTAAATATCGATATTAGGAAATCATGTAAATATTACTAAATAACATTTGTAATTAGCATCTGCAGAATATGTAAACATTACTGTGAGTTCTGGTAAATTTCGGTGATTTCCTGGGAGAGTTTCGAACAGAGTATGCCAAATGATCGGCAGTGTTTACCCATTTTGTGTTTGTATCACAATAAAAAAAAATCGGGTAAGTATGATGTCGTGTGTAAACAGTTTAACGCATATGAGCAACGATTGGAAGATTACCAGATGCCGGTGAAGATGAAAACGGTAAGAAGCCGACAAGGTAATGGACAATAAACACATCTCACCACACCCCTGAGTTAGACTTAGCTCCCATAACTTATAATTAGCGGTACGGACCGGCAGATACCAAAATTTAGATTATGCAAGAAATATAGAGATAATGCGAAATGTATAAAGACGATATCGAAGATGAATTTCATTTCATACTTAAATGTCCATTATATCATATTTATAGAATAAAGTATATTAGGCCATATTATTATAAATATCTATCAGTATTTGAACTTATTCAATTGCTTAGCGTTAATAGTGTTAAGGTACTAATTACTTAATTAACAAATATATTATGACACTCCAACGAAACCACGATAGGTCTCTCCTACGAAATCACTTGTTTCCGCATAGACAATTGTATTATGTGCAAGTGAAATTTTAGAAATATACATTCGTCTGCAGAAATATCCAGGTATTTCATTTTAACGACAAAATATATATTTTAGGGATTAATTCATCATTCAGTTTCTGACAAGATGAAAGACCATTCCAGTTCCAGAGGATATTTCGGTGAATTCGTAGGATAATTATTATAATGAAGTTACCTAATTACGATCTTGTCAGTTTATATGACATTAATCTGAGAACAACACTGATTGATAGGCTAATTGTTAATTACTTACGGTCACGTAATCTTATTCTTAGTTCACTGATAAAAATAAATTAGTCTTCTCATCTTCAGCAACATCTGTTAAAATGTTAATGTTACAATGAATAATTTTCATATTTACCAGATTACTTTATTCATTAAAACAACAAATTAAACATATTATCAAAATAAACATTGCCGATCATCCAGCATTTAAAAAAACAAAAAATTCTCCTTCGAATTCACCGAAAAATTCTCATACGAACCGGATCCTCCTACGAAGTCACCTACACTCGACATTGCATTGTGATTGAAAATTATGTGATTACGTTTTTTAAATTATAATTGTAATTTAAACAATATGACTATTTACATTTTGAAAATCTTGAAGTAAAATAAGAATTGATCTCTACAAGTTACAAATTAAATACACATATGTTAGTGTGAAATAGTGTTTTTAGAATTAATTACAGGTATATACTAATTGAAGTACAGTTACTTGAAGCAGGTTCAATAATTTATTTATATCAAACAATTTTATAATCCTAAAAAAAGAAATTACTCAAATATGAATTTTATAAAAAAAATGTATTCTACTTAGGAAAGGTTTATTATTTGATAAATAGTCAAAACGGGGTTCTGTCTAAAAATTAATTGTTCAATGAGCCAAAAATAATTGTATATTAACCTTTTGGAATACAGCCTCGGGTATTTAAATCACAAACTGTAGGTCAACGAAAGCAAATAAAACGAGTGTCAAAATTTCTTTCTCGACACTGACAAACATTTCATTGCACCTGAAATAGGCCTAGTTGATAAATTTACTAATCCATTACCAATTTAATATTCAGTAAGATATCTGGAAATATTATTTGATTTGTAGATCTAACTGGCTAATTTTCTTAGTCATGGTGCTTGACAATGCGCATATGCGAACAAGACTTACGTGTTATGTGAATGTTCCATTCAAACAAACAGCCTTGAAGAACTTATGGAATATAAAACATGATGTATTCAGCGCCATGATCGAATTTCCCTGTATTTTATTGTCACTACGGGGTTTTAATCAGTCATATTCACATCACACGATGACAAGTGAGTCTAGTTTATTGTACAAACTCTACCGCACAATGATGTACGGAGTTTACAATCGTTGGTGTGTCATTTACCGCGGATTTTCAAGAAACATGGCGGCCCCCACGTCGCACCAAAGTGACGGTTTATATTTGATGTAATTATTTAACCCATTGGCCAAATGCAAACATATTTTGTGAGAAAGTACCTGATAACTCAATCTTTTATGGGAAAAAATTTGAAATTACGCTGGAATATTCCTTTAAGGCCCATGTGTATATATTATATCTGATGTCTATCCAAAGCAAGATTAAAGATTAAAAGAAATTCGATAAAAATCTAACAGGGAGGAGTTGCTTTCAAAATACAGGTACAGGTGTCAAAGGTGTCTTTCCGAAACCCTGAATATGGTATTATATATTAGCTACATGAAACAGTTCTTGTTTATATTTCATTAATATAGGAAATTTCAACATCTATTTTTCTGTGTGCTCCTTTAAATTTTATTTTGCTCCTAAGAAAACAGCATTAGGAGCGTGCAGGCTCCTTTGAAAAAATGTTTACTTTGAGGCCTGTAAAATCAGAAAGCTGAGTGCTCTAATACAAGTCAAGGGCCATAACTCTAAAAATATTAATCCAACTGGTCCCAAAAAAGCCACATGTCCATCACCGATGTATATCAAAGCATGTGTAAAGTTTCAGAACACAGGTACCCTTTTCAGGACGGACAGACGGCCTGAGACGGTCAAGCAACATAAAGCATACACATATATTCTTGTTCTGAATCAACATATGGATACACCTAGTTTCTTTTGTTGTTAGTTATCACTACCTCTTGTGGTCAAAGTAGATATGGAGATCAACAATTGTCAGCATTTCAAAGTATTTATTTTTCACGTGATCAAGTTTTAGCATTCAATAGATCTCACCGATAAGCTTCTCTCAACACATGATACAAAAGAGGACTGATAATGTAGCAGAAAATGATCCTGGTTCCAAAGCTTCTGATCTTAGCCATATATTCTTGAAGATCTCCTTGTATCCAGTTGCTTTCAGCAATCACAGGGAATACTACCTACAAACATGCAAAACAGGAATAAAGTTTAAACTGTTCTCAAAGACTGACAATTATTAGAAGTATACAACTGTCATTTACACGTCAGTGTTGTTCATGCATGATCAACTGAGGGGTCATTTTGATAAAATTTTTAACAGATGGGACCATTTGTAATGGTATTATAGAAGTACATTCACGTTTTGGAGTAGTCTTCCACTTGATGAAGGAGTTAAAATAATGGGCAGAAGATTTTGAAAACTTCTTACCTCACCAACAATAGTAATATCGTTCGCAGTAGCCTTCTCATAGATGATGTTATTTAACTCGTATCCAGCAGAGCGAATAATCAACTGAAATCAAAGTAAACCTTTTCATGAACTGATTACAAACAAATTGTTACAGTTCTTGAATTATAAGATATATTGGACAGAAAAGGCGACGAATTGCATCAAAGTTTAAATTAGCCAGTGATGGAGACCTGCGCATTATGACTTGCAGGGGAATTCAAAAGGACCTGAGTTTGTATTCAGAAATTAAACTTTTAAATATAAATTACAAAATAAAATCCATTTTTCAATCCTTACAAATTTATTGTTGTGACAAGGCATATTAAGTGTCCTTTGTCTTCTTCAAGTTTAACAACACTAGTTTATAAACTTTCAGAAAACCACTTACAATGTGTGTAAACCTTCTGGATTTAGCAGCCAAGAACACACTTTGAGTAACAGAGCCCTCGTCCCAAGCAAGACGGTTGTAGTATGGATAGAGTGTCTGAAATAGGTTGAGTACAGCATTCAGATTATGTCTGACAAAAGTTCAGCCTACACCTGAAACTCAAAATTCTCTTTATATTGAATTTTCACAAAATACAGTTATTAGTTTTTCATACACCTAAAACATCAAACAAAATGGAACTTAGTCTTATTATTATTCGGAATATATCAAAAAGAAATTTTAAAGAATAGTGTCACTGTCACAGAAGAAAAAGAGCATGTTATTACTTTCACTAACCTTATCTCCAAACTCAATCTTTGTTTCTCTAGTGGAGATGACAGGCATCATGTCACCGTTCAGAAAAGGAGTCAGCTTCTCGGTCAGTTTGTTGTGACCAAATCCAACAATGCCTCTCACCATTTCATTTGGATTAGCCTTCAAAATCACGGAACATGGTTGATGAAGTGATATGTTGGATAGATAAACCTTTTTTCCTGTACTTTTCAATGTTTCCCCCGCCTTTGGAAAAATTTATTGAAAAATAGTTGTTGAATAACAGTGACAATGAACCTTTTTTCAACTAACCAGTGCCCAGTTAAAAGCACTCTATATTGGTCTTACATTTAATCTTACTCCTGCAGATTGTAACATTTCAACTTGAACTCTTACAGAATTGAATGAGATACAATATTTAAATCATGATCATCCTGCTATATCAGGTTGTTTGTATCAGTAATAATAATAATAATAGTGCATATTTATAAAGCGCACATATCCACGCTCGAAAGCATGCTCAAAGCGCTAATCAAAGATTAACCAGTAACCTGTACCTGTAAGGTTTGTAACATATCAAAACAACCTAAGCCTATCCAATATAAGGTTTATTGCAACTGATGGTTATCGTTTGCTGATGATCAAGATGAAAATAGGTATTTTGGGTTGTGAGCAAAGCCAAGGAGTTTGCACACAAAATTTCAGCTCCTTAGACCAAGAGAGAGACCTTAGAGATATGTCTTATAGTTTTCGAGTTCTGTTCCGGAAACGAAATTCTAAGTTACATTTCCATGGAAACGGTCAAAAAAAATAACTCGAAGAAGTTGAAAACCCCAAAAGGCACATCTACACATGATGATTGTTCCACACACCAAGTTTCGTTGAGATATGTCTTATAGTTTTTGAGTTCTGTTCCAGATGTTATAAAACTTATCATTAGTCATGTGACTGTTTCAAGTCTCCCCAGCAAACATCAAGATGTTATAAGCCTTATCATTGGTTAACTTTGGGACTTCCCTTTTCTTAGCCAATCAAAAAATTCAATACAAACTCAATTCATAGTGTAGCATTACCGTGTTGACAGTCTAAGTGATATATATTTATAGCCTCATACGGAAGTGATTGCTGTCTTTTCATTTACGAAAAATGAAATCATTGATAAAGGATAATATGATAAGATGTAACATCATTCTTGATAAAGGTATGTCATAAGTACAGTAAGTGAATAAATTGAGAAGTGTGAAAATAAATCATTTATCGATTAGAATGTCTTGTGACAAGCGTGATCAAGTTTAAAATTTCCCAAAATTGTTGTAATAAAAAATACGCGCTTTTCTCATAAAACTCACTGAAAAGAAATCACAAGATGATTGTATATCATGACTGTAAATAATTTGTTTTCAAAATTTGGAATGTGGTCAAATTTTTAATTTGTCAATACTGAACTTCTGGTACACTGTCGTAATTTTGAAAGGTATTTTGAAAATTAGAGCCATGGGCTCTGTAGCTCATCAGGATTTCATTGATTTACTATCTAAAGTTGAATATTTAAGTTATTTAAGTTATTGTTTACAAGCAAAAGATAGGTCTTAGATCATGACCACTGTGACCCCATTTGGGGTCACAGGGTCACACAATCTACAATTTAGAATCCCCATTGGCCAAGGAGTCTGCACACAACTTTTCAGCTCTCTAGACCTTTTGGAATTGGAGAAGAAGATGAAAATAGGTTTTTAAGGATGTGACCCCTGTAACCCCATTTGGGGTCACAGGGTCATGAAATCTACAATTAAGAATACCCATTGGCCAAGGAGTCTGCACACAATTTTTCAGCTCTCTAGACCTTTTGGAACTGGAAAAAATAGAGCCATGGGCTCTGTAGCTCATCAGGGTTAATATTATTTAATGATTAAGACTGAAATAGAATTTTAGGTCATGGCTTGAGGCCCTTATTTGGGGCACCGCAGGGTCACCATATCAATTTACAATTTAGAATCCCCATTGGCTTAAGAGTATGCACACAATATTACAGCCATCTAGGTACATTTGTTCTTGAGAAGATGAAAATAGGTTTGTAGGTCTTAGGGTCTCGCCTTTCCCTGTTCCGCCTTCTCGTCAGCATCAATAAAATGGGAATTCTTTTTAACAAAAGTTTGTTCATTATTCGAGTTATTACTAATCATCACTGGGGTCACTTTTCACAAGTTTGTTCTTAAAACCTATTTCTTCTTTCAAAATTTGATCAAGAATAAAGTGGCCTTAACAAATATCTCATGACCTTGACCTTTGACCTTCAAGGTCACACCATCAATGATCACTTTTCATCGCATATAATAATCATGCAATGACTCTAAGCATGCTTAAGTTTCGACCTCACTGTGACCTTGACCTTTGACAGATTTTAGCGAAAACGTTTTCAAATCTTGGTCTTTCTCCATAGTTCATATATACCAAATAAGACCCCAATAGCACAAAAAAAGTTTGAAGTTATCATGTTTACAAGGATTTTTTTTAGCAATTTCAGAACTTGTGACCTTGACCTTTGACCTTGAATGTGAACATGTCAAAAAAATTCCCCAGGGGTATAAGTAAGAAGTTATGTATATGAGTTCTCAAAACCTAATAAGGAAAAAAGTTATAGCCAATATAAAACGCGCCGGCGGCAGCGATGGAAACTGCACAAAAACTGATAGCAGCTCCGACTTAGTCGGAGAGGCTAAATATTGAAAAATGCTTAAAAATCTCCGAAATTACTCCCTACAGACTAGGGGTGACTATTGATCCAAAGAGACTATTGCGATAGCGATAGTCTATTGCCACTGACTATTGCGATAGCGATAGACTATTGTAACTCACTATTGCAATAACTATTGCGATAGGGTTTTTTGTACAAATACGCAATAATCAGCTAGATTTCTTATAGGTTTTAGTAGAAATGTTTAATTGATGCAAGGACTATGGAACTAAAATCAGTAAAGAACAGTAAAGATTGTTTTCATTTTGCTATTTCCTATCACTATAGGTATGACGACGGTGGGGGCCCACCGCGGAAAATAGGCTTCTGATTGGCCTTAAGGAGTGACCGGTTTCGTTCCTGAAGTGGAACTCATCAGACTAAAGGTTTGGGAGGTGTACATCCCTTATATACTAGTACCAGCGGTGTGTGGCGGTGTTGGCGGAGGTACTATGACGTCATAGCGGTGTGGCTGGGCGTCACGTTATTGTGACGTCATGCTCATTGTGCCGTGTTTTGGCAAGCTCTAATGGCGGTGTGATGACACCGCCACCGCATATATAGCTAGAAATGGCCGTTACCATGGTAGCTAAGTGCTAAGACGATGATTACTGTCAATTAAAGATAATTAATTGAGTTGAGATGAAGTAATTACGGTGTTTATTTACTGTAAAAGTTAGCAGTAAAGAAAGAGACAAGTGTATATTGCAAATTGCTGTGTTGGAATTGTAATTACTTGAATAAAGTCAAAATTTGACATAAATTAAATAACAAAAGATTTTGTTATATGTACGTAAGGAGGCGGGCTCTGGTTATTAGAGACTCAGAGTCCCCTTCTACCAGTTTGGTAGAAGAGGAATGGTACTTGGTACCAGAAATATATTGGTAAAAATGAAAATAGGTTTACAAGAGTTGGGTGAGTGTACCCAAGTAGGTAAAATGATGTACATATGAAAATGGGTTATTTACACATTAAATCCAGATGGACCGGATTGAGTCCATAAACAAAAGCACAACTTCTCATGAATCTATGGGTGTTGTTAGACTCAAGATGATTGACGTTCGCATAATGTCCTCATGGGTGGCACCAGGAATTAAGGCCTGGTAGTCCAAGAGGATTCTGTCTAATTCCTCTTGGACACCTAGGAATGGGGATGTAGCCCTCTTCTCCTGGTTGGAGTCGGTTAGGCACATCGTCTCTGTTTTGTGGGCGGTAAACTGGCCAGGGCTCTGTAAATAGAATTTCATTGTCAGAGTGGTTCCAGTTAAGGAGAGGGGGAAACGGTATTGTTCCCCAGTACATAGCTGTGGTGGGCTTATGTAACAGATTGGAATTATGAAAGAGTTCTACCTGCGTCACTGGTGTCACTTGTGGCGCGGTGGGCACAGGCGGTGTTGTCCGTGTGTATTCGGTCTTGCCACTGTATGTTGGACGGGCGACCGGTGCAGAGCTCGTTGTTCTTGCTTGGAAATAGCGCTGATTGGTGCCGTTTTCTGTCGGTTTAGTAGGCATTCTTCTAAACGACCTCTTGTAGTATGACGGGGCTTCCGTTCTAACGATTCCATGGGTGGTGGTGATGTGCCTGATGGCATCGTCTCTCCTTGTGAACAATTTGTCACATATGGCGCACTGGTGAGAATTACTTTGATGGACACTTCTATTGTGTCTCAGTAGCGCATCTCGTCTAGAGAAGCTCTTAGAGCAGGTGACACATCTGATGTCGGACATGTTTGACGAAGTGACTGTTACACTGGTGTAACGTAATACACACTGTGACGTCACGAGTTTGTGACGTCATAAGTGTGTGTGTGTAGGTGTCGCGCTAGGTGTGTAGTGCGGTGTAAGTTGTGTGTGAAGCCTTGTTTGTCCACAAAGAGTGTAGGCTGACATTGTATCAGAAAGAAAAAGAAATAGGGAAGACCAAGATGGATACTTCAGCCTAAAATCTTATCATTGATCCCTTGTGGTTGAAAGGAATGGAGCTTGAAAATCCACCTGAGTTCTAAGGCTCTGCGCCTAGTGGTGGTAGTGGCAACATCAGGGTCTTCCTTGAGTTGTGCTATGATCTCATAACGTAGATCTTTTATGCCATGTCCTTCAGAATTGAAGTGTAGAGAGACTGGTTTGTCTCTCTTGTGGCTGATGTCGGCAAAGTGTTCTGAGAGTCTAATTGTGAAACATCTTTTTGTTTCACCCACATATTGTTTCTTGCAAATATTGCAAGTAAGTAGGTATACTACATTGCGTGATTGACAGCTGTAGTTGCGTTTTCGGAATACCTGATCCGTGACAGAACTGGTAAATTTGTCTGAGGCATTGATCATTTTGCATATTTTGCAGTTGTGTTTTTCACACACTTTGTCAATGAATTTGACAATTTTACCACTGACTTGTGGTAAAGTTTTTGGGTAGATGAGAGAAGCTCTCACTAGGTGATCTTTAAGAGTTTGATTTCTCCTGTATGCCGCAACATGTGGGTGTTGGAATACTTTTTTGCAGGTGTCAGATCCGCTGAGGAGATGCCAGCGTTTTCTGATAATGGCACTGAGCTCCATACTAAGGGGATTGTAATCATATAAAACTGCCCTTTGTTTAGGTGCGGTGGTAGTCTTGACGGCTGAGAGGAGAGATTTCCTATCAAAACTGTCGGCCTTAGATTTGTTCTGTTGTATATGTTTCCTAGGATACCCCCGTTTTAGGTAGTAATTTATGAGATTGAGGCTATGTGACTCATACTGGATGTTTGATGAGCAGATTCGCCTAAGTCTCAGAAATTGACTAAAAGGGCCTTTAGTCTTAATGTGCTTGGGGTGACACGAGGTGTACAACAGATAGGAGTGTGTATCAGTGGGTTTGCAATACAGAGTGAACTCCAGTTTGTGAGTTTCTGTATTGTGTATGACCCACGTGTCTAGGAACGCAACTTTTTGGCGGGAAAATTCAGCAGTGAATTTGATAGTTGGATGTGCTTCATTGAGATATTGAATGAAGTTCTCTAGGCGTGTGGTGCCTAGGGTCCAAATGAGGAAGATGTCATCGATGAATCTGACGTATAGGTCAGGTTTATCTTTGTATTTTGAGAGGAGAGAGTTCTCCAATTCACCCATAAAGATGTTGGCGTAGGATGGTGCGACCTTGGTACCCATGGCCGTGCCTCCGACTTGGAGGTAGTTCTGTCCATTAAAAACGAAATTGTTTTTATGTAGAACTGATTTTAGCAGGTTTAGTAAACCGGTTGGGCTAATTGTCCAGTCTGGTTTGAACTTTCTGATGGCTTGTGCCACAGCCTTTAAACCTTCACCGTTTGGGATGTTGGTGTATAGGCTTGTGACGTCAAGTGTAACTAAGAGGACGTCATCTTTGTTGCTAAGGTCGATTTTAGGCTGAAGTATCCATCTTGGTCTTCCTTATTTCCTATCACTAGTTCTTCCCTTTTGACATTCTAAAATGAACAATCTTGAATTAAATGCAGTGAGGCTTGTGTTAACCATTCAGAATTAATGGAAATTTCAAAGTTACGTTAGTATCGATAGTTAACCTTACTATTACTAAACTAAATATTTATTTCCTGTCACACTTACAGTCACTGTTTTGGTACTGTTTCCATGGAACCTTCGGGGGGAGACATAAATAAGTCACATGAAGCAAGTTATTATCTTACCTTGCCATCGTCAATCATTTTTCTGTACTTTATGCCAGTTTCTGTGACATCATCTTTTGTGTCAAATGTCTGAAGATGAAGTGTTCTATCTGAAGAAAACAATATTGGGAATTTGGGACTGTGTAATACGTTTGATATATTAGTACATTTGTGCAGTTGAGGAGTGTCAAAAAGTGAAATACCTGTTGCCAGTAATTTTTGACCTCTTATTCTTATCTCAATCACAATTTTTTATATGAGCAACTTTCTTTAGAAGAATAAATTAATTTGGACTTCCTTGAAATAAAAGTATCTTACTTTCCAGAATTCCTGAGTATATTCCATTATTGACGTCCATCACAGCAAATTTGGCAAAAGATTCACAATGAGGTTGTACGTCAGAACTTGATCCGGAAGTGTAAGAGTCAATGTAATTTGCAATATGGATATCACCTGAAACACAAACAAGTTAGCAAACAGCTAGTTTTCAACCATCGTTGCATTGTGATCAACCAAGATTTTGTAAAACATATTATGCTCAGCTCCAACTTTTAAAACAAATGTAATTGACTCAGGGCAACATAGTTTTTACTTTCCTGTATTACACTACCAAAGAAAACGTTAAATCTGTATTCATTTACTTACAAGACTCACGTAGATCATACAGGTAACACCAACATGGCAATATCCGCCACCGGTAACGCTGAGACAAAGCAAGACATATTTACTAAATTACTAGTTTTTATCATTTGGTCAAAAGGGCTTTCTACACGTACTGCATTATTGGTGAAAAGTGTTGTGATGATCACCAAATTTGAAGACATTGTAAACTACAATTCTGTTGAGAGTTTATAAACATTGGATGTGACATGACAGTTGACTTACTTGTAACATTGAAACTGGGTGTCGGAGAAGTGCTAATTGCACCACCATTCACCGAGAATGTGAGTGTAACAGACTCAATAGGCTCACAGATAGAGCCGGGAAACGTTCCTCTACCATCTTGTAAATTGAAGCTTGCATCCGTTGAGAGGCATGCAGTTGAAGGAGTAACCGCAGTGCTTACAGTCTGGAACAAAAAGCAATAATCTTGTCATTTGTGCAAATGCTGTATATATAGTTTTTATTGTCAATTCTCAACACTTTATGTTATTAAGATTTTAAAAATTACTTATTCTTAAAGAATTCACTTATAACTAAGCAGGGATTGGGAATAAAGTCACCTTTGACAATGGGCCATTTTTATGACTTTTATAGTCACTTTTGGTATTTCAAATGGGCCATTCCCCTTTGTAGCAATAGTAACATTTCAAATTTTAATGGGCCCTTTTTTCATCCAATGTGCAAAATGGCCCATGGCCCCTGGCTTTCCCAATCCCTGACTAAGCTAATAAAATAAAATCATATGATTATGTTATGCCTATACAATAGTATTGAATACAATCTGTATCAAAACAGAACAACGTTCATAGTCAACTTCTATATTATAGGAAAATTTCATTTCATTGTCTTACTTACAATATTTGAATCTGGGCCTGAAAATATCCTTCTAGAGCTGGAGTCTTGCAGTTCCACGACAAGATCAGCAATTATAGGGAAATTTGCTCCTGTTAACGTCTTTATATCACCAACTGGTGTGATTAGCACAAGGGCGTTGGCAGCCTGAGCTGTTGATAGAGAAAAATAAAATGTTCATGTCATAAGACTCACATGACATATTAAAAATCTTTTCTTTTTTTTTACATACAATGATGTTAACAATCAATAAAGTCAAAATACTGACTCCACACTCAAGTTTGACCTATAATTGTCTCATACATGAACTGGAAGTCAGTAATATTATTCAATAATATTATTCAATAATATTATTTTGTTTTAGAGACATGGATTTTGAAACATAATTTGGAACTAACAAATAAAAAAAATAGAGCCATGGGCTCTGTAGCTCATCAGGATTTCATTGATTTATTATCTAAGGTTGAATATCTAAGTTATCACAAGTAATACATTGTTAACAAGTACAATAATATGGGTTTTAGATCATGACCCCTGTGACCCACATTTGGAGTCACAGGGTCACCAATCCTACAATTAAGAATCACCTTTGACCAAGGAATCTCTACACAACATTTCACCTTTCTAGAGCTTTACATATACACGTTTCTATTTGAAGCTATGGTTAGAGTTATCCCCCTTTCCCACTAGAGGCGCTAGAGTCGTCCGCCATTGAGGTGCTGATTGCTAGCTTGTTTACGCTGTAGCGTACACACCCACATTGTATGGAAATCCACAAAAAGAGTTATATATAACATGATTAAATGATCAAATTACCTTGCACTGTTTCAGTGTATGAAAAAGCTGTCGAATTTGATTCATTTGAAGATTTTATTTATTGAAATAACGTACATTTCTTAATTTAAATCATGTCAAATTAGCCTACTGTAGGCCTACCTGAAATTCAACACTGAACACTTACAACACAAACTATTACAGTGACATCCTGAAATAAATGTTAATATATTTAGGAAAAAAACCTACCCTTTTATGAAGAAAGTAATTTTGAGCTTATTACAATTATTTATTTTAAAGGAGAATACATCAATTAACCCTCTTGGCGCCCGGCCGTTGACGTTAAAAGATTTTGATAATCACCCTATTTGCGAAACTTGTCGCATGACTTCCCGCATATTTACATTTTGCTACGCATATACAAATTATACATGGAATTAAAAATAATTATTTTCTCTTTACGATTATGAAAACAGAATAAATATACACAACTTTGTTCAGAAGATATCAAAAGGAAGGCGACTGCAGTAGGCTACTTTGAGATTTTTAGGGAGAAAACACACTTTCTGTCTAATCACTTGCTGCATCTTTATTTTTCGGTGCGCATAAGAAATTAGGCCTATACATGGAACTGAAGACAACTGTTTAGTAATTTTGATGAAGAAAAACAATAAAAAGTAACTTAAAATTCAAGAGTAATAAGTAATTATATGTCTACATTTGATTGCCTTTTTTGAAAGAAATGTTTACGTTTTAAGCTTGACAAATATCCGAAACTACACCCACATTTCAAGAGCTTGCTTTGAATTACCTCCCAGTTAAAATTTTGAATATAGCCTACAGCTGTCGGGAAATATAAGAGGAAATTTATAGGATTTGTCTATGATAGTTTCAACTAAATGCATGACAGAATATCAGATTCACATTGAAGAAAGAGGATGGGTCAATGCGTAGATCCGAAATATATATATCTGACATTTTAGCCAACATACGTGTTAAAAGTTATGACAAAGAGTTTATTTATAATATACTTAATTTGCATTAAATATAATATACACATACATAAAGTTTATATTGATGATATATCTTATTAGCCGATACCATGTCGCAATGAAAAGGCCTACCTTTTAAAGTAGCTTTGTAACCTGTTAAATACGGAACATGTTTAAATACTTAAACATGTTTTATGTTGACAGTAAATATGACTGGTTCGCCTATGTCATAAAAAAAGCAAAAACGGTTCATCGTATTCGTAATGAACGTCTACAGCCCAATAGTGTATGTAACAATATTATCAAGAATATCATTGGAAAAAAACCTCCTCCCCCAGTATCAAGGCGACGTCAGGGTGTCAAAGAGCCTATTTTGGCAAAGCAACTGCAGCTACAAACAAACATGTCATCGGGGAAATAAAATATTTCCTTTGACCATGGTGCTGTGTTTCTCTGTTGACTATTTTTGTTATTATTCGGGAAACAATCTTTTTTAATGTTCATTAATAATCTTGGCCTATATCCACAGGATTATTGCTTCTCGATATTTACGTAGAAACATATAACACTTATTAAGGCCAACATGGAACTAATCTTGTTTTTATAGCGTTCTAAGCGCTTGAATTAAAAAAAAAAAAAATTAATTTCATTTTTAATGAATTAAACACTTTTAGCACTTTTTAATATATAAAAGCAGGATATCGTGTTTATTTATGCAATCTCTGACGGTCGGAGTAGGCGAGTGAGTGTGAAGTTACCGCTCCACACTAACGTCAGGCAAGCTGACGTTTCAGCACCTTAATGGCGGACAGTCACGTGATACCAAGATGGCGGCGCCCATGACTTTGGAAATAGAAACGTCTATAAACTGGAGAAGATGAAAATAGGTTTTTGAGTCATGACCCGTGACCTAGATTGGGGTCACAGGGTCACAAAATCTACAATTTAGAATCCCCATTGGCCAAGGATCGAGTCTGCACACAACTTTTCAGCTCTCTAGACCTTTTGGAACTGGAGAAGATGAAAATAGGTTTTTAAGGATGTGACCCCTGAGACCCCATTTGGGGTCATGGGGTCACAAAATCTACAATTTAGAATCCCCATTGGCCACGGAGTCTGCACACAACTTTTCAGCTCTCTAGACCTTTTGGAACTGGAGAAGAAGATGAAAATAGGTTTTTAAACATGTGACCCCTGTGACCCCATTTGGGGTCATGGGGTCACTAAATCTACAATTTAGAATCCCCATTGGCCAAGGAGTCTGCACACAACTTTTCAGCTCTCTAGACCTTTTGGAACTGGAGAAGAAGATGAAAATAGGTTTTTGAGGATGTGACCCCTGTGACCCCATTTGGGTCATGGGGTCTCGAAATCTACAATTAAGAATCCCCATTGGCCAAGGAGTCTGCAAATAAAATTCAGCTCTGTGGAGTTATTGGTTCTGGAGAAGAAGTCGAAAAAGCAAAAAGTTTATTGACGGATTGACGGACGGACGGACGGACGGACGGACGCCGGACGCCATGCCATGCCATAAGTCCATCGGGCCTTTCAGGCCTGATGAGCTAAAAATCAATTGTTGTGACATTTGTGTGCAAGTTACCTGTGACATTGAAGTAGTCAGAGAGCACAACAGCATCATTTGTTGTGTAAGATGAGTTGATAGCAAACACTGATCCACCCTCTATGGCTGTTATATACTTGCTAGCCAGATCAGTATAGTTGTCTGGGGTTCGAATCCAAGGGTCTCTAGCCATCGTTAGGGTCAAGTTAAATCTTACATTGTCCATAACATCCAAAACGTTAATGTCATTGAAAGTCACAACTCCATTTGTTGCCCTCTTACGAATAATTCTGTCATATGTACTTGCATGGGTGATTGCTTCGCTACTGTCCATTCGAACCTGAAATAAAACAAGCAACTTTTCTATTCACAATTAAAACTTCCATACAGCTACTGAAGAGTTTGTTATTGTTAGTGTATAAATAAATAGAGCCAATGGCTCTGTAGCTCATCTTGCTGTAAATAATACCAGGGCTCGATTTAGTGTTTATATCAATCAATTATTTTCATAGTCAATTGATTGATCGACAATTCACAAATCATAGATTAACTTCAATTGATTAATTAATAATAAATTCTTATTTTCCAAATATACAATTTGCAAAATTGGTGTACAATCATAATTTAAGACTGTTGTGAGTAGAAAATACTCTAAAATTGTACAAGTAGGTAACCCTGGCTAGGAGATGGAATTGCAAACAAATTTCTTCTATGCAAGACCAAAGTATATTGTGAGAGGCCAACTTACTATGTTTAAAAAACAGCTTCAAGCATCATAATATTGTTCAAAATAATTTTAGGAACTGACTGTTATTACAAAATTTCATTCACCCAGATGTAATATTTTTCAGGTAACTTAATTTTTCCCATTAGAGCATCACACCGGTAATTTGTACCAAGTTCAATTACAGATTCAAGGGCCATAACTCCATAAAAATAATATTTCGGAACTGGTTTTCGAACTCGATGAAGAGTTTCTTCTGGACTACCTCCATATTAAATTTCATTCACCTAGATGTAATAGTTTCCGAGAAAACTTGTCCCCATTGGAGCATCACAGTTCTTTTGGTACTAAGTTAAATTTCGAATTCAAGGGCCATAACTCCGTAAAAAATAATATTTCAGAACTGGTTTTCAAAGTCGATGATGAGTATCATCTGGAATACCTCCATATTAAATTTCATTCACCTAGATGTAATAGTTTCCGAGAAAACTTGTCCCCATTGGAGCATCACAGTTCTTTTTAAGTTAAATTTCGGATTCAAGGGCCATAACTCTGTAAAAAACTAGAAGAGCGTTTAGGGGACACCGCAAAAGCAGAGCAGCTCCAAAACTTTGGGTCTCGCCTTTCCCTGTTCCGCCTTCACCTCAGCATAAATAAAATGGGAATTTTTTTTGACAAAAATTTGTTCATTATTCAAGTTATTCTAACAAGTTGAATCATCACTGTGGTCACTTTTCACAACTTTGTTCTTAAAACCTATTTCTGAATTCAAAATTGGATCAAAAGATTAACATGGCCTAAACCAGTATCTCATGACCTTGAACTTTGACCTTCAAGGTCACACCATCAATGATTATTTTTCAATTTGTATAACAATCATGCAATGACTGAAAATGTTCATTGTTAACATAAGGCATATTCACAATAGCACCTTAAGTTGTGACCTTGCTGTGACCTTGACCTTTGACAGATTTTAGAAAAAACGTTTTCAAATCTTGGTCTTTCTCCATAGTTGATATATACCAAATAAGAGCCTGACAGCACAGAAGTTGTTGAAGTTATCGTGTTTACAAGGATTTTTGTAGTGATTTCAGAACTCATGACCTTGACCTTTGACCTTCAATGTGAGCATGTCAAAATATTTCCCCAGGTGTACAAGAAAGAAGCTATATATATAAAGGTGTTGATACCTTCATGGAAAAAAGTTATTTATTGATTTCAGAACTGGTGACCTTGACCATATTTCGTGACCTTGACCTTTTAAATTCAAGGTCACACAATCAGTGATCACTTTTCATTGTGTATAACAATCATGTAATGATTCAAAGTGTTAATAGTTGAAATAAGACATTTTCGCAAAAGCATGCTTAAGTCGTGCCCTCGCTGTGACCTTGACCTTTGATGGATGTTAGCGAAAACCTTTTCAAATCTTGGCCTTTCTCAATAGTTGATGTACACCAAATAAGAGCCTGATAGTACAAATATTTTTCAAGTTATCGTGTTTACAAGGATTTTTTTAGCGATTTCAGAACTCGTGACCTTGACCTTTGACCTTGAATATGAACATGTCAAAAAAATTTCCCAGGGGCATAAGTAAGAAGTTATGTATATGAGTTCTCAAAACCTTCTAGGAAAATAGTTATAGCGAATACAAAACACGGCGGTGGCGGCGACGGAAACTGCGCAAAAACTGATAGCAGTTCCGACTAAGTTGGAGCTGCTAATAACATTTTCGAACTCGATTAAGAGTATGGTCATGAGTACTCACAACCAAAATTTCATTCACCTAGGTTGAACAGTATCCGAGAAAACTTGTCCCCATTGAACACTAAGTCCAAAAAGTGACGTTTCCATGGAAACGACAAAAAGTTTAAATCTCAGAAAATTGAAAATTGTCTGTGCGCGATCGGAAGAACTTGGTTAACAACTGTACAAAGTTTGGTTGATGTACCTTTGACGGTTTTTGAGAAAATTGACCGGACGGAAGGACGGACAGAATGACCGCTAAAAAGCTACGGGGTATAATTAAATGATCTGTAAAAAAAATTAAAGATATAAAATCAACTTACACTTGTATGGTGAAGGAACATCTCTCTTCCAATATGGTGGTAAAATGTCTTGAATTCATAAGATATTTGCAGATCAACAACTGCAGTAGAGTCCAGTCCAGAGTTGACAATAGCGTTTGTTGAGTCAACAATGTTGGCAGTGACTGTTATAGGAGAATTGGCTGCAAAGGAGGCTGCTGGTTGACTAGTGATGACCAACGTTTTTGCAGGAGCTGCCAAAATAAAAACAATGAAAAAGTTGTTTATCAAATTGAAAATAGACATTGAATTGTTTATAAATCAGAGAAAAAACAATATTCCACACAGTGACACCTCTGTAAAATCATCATCAATGTATAAAATATAGGTTGTTCCTCCAATTATGTTTTTCTTAGACTAATAGTCATATTTGTTCCTTCACATGAACTTAATAACCAACGAATTTTACCCATCTATAAAGTCAAGACTTGTCATTGTTGTCAATATAAGTTGTATGCTTCTCACGAGGGTAAGACAGTCTCATGTACCATCTGTACCAGTATCTCCCAAAGCCTTCAGAACTGAGACATATAAAATCTTACTTGTTACAAGAAAAGGATTGGTATCCTTTTGGACTAGAACTGTCGTTGTTCCTGGCGAGTAGACTTTGAAACGAAATAGCCTTGCATTTGCTGGGATCTGCTGGTCATTGTCATGTGCATGGTACATTGCTTCAGCTATGATGTGTCCTCTGAATGCAGTCAGGTGTTCAAGAGTTGTGGCTGATACACTTGCATTACCACAGGAAACTCTGAAAAAAACAAAGTTTAATACTGTCAAAATATAGTATCTTCAGTTAGAAACAACATTTTACCTACGTTTTTCTAATTGGATCCTGTCCTGAATGACTTTTATGTAAAATTCAGTGCTGCAAAAATGTATTTAAAACGCACTGAAAAGTCAATACAAGAATTGTATAAAATGGTTATAATGTGGGTACGATACAATATCGGATCGTAATACTATTTACCTACCAAAATCCTGATTCTGTAATAGTGGAAATGCTCGAAACGGCTGTAAAATAACCAGTCAATGAAATGAAGTTTAAATGAGCGATTATTAACTTTAGAAATCACAGCATTTCATTGGTTGACAATAATATACATCACATGCTATGAACATTGAACAGGGGTTGGGAAAGGTATAGGGGCTTTGGGCCATTTTGCACATTGGATGAAAAAATGGCCCATTAAAATTTGAAATTTTACTATTGCTACAAAGGGGTTCGGCCCATTTAAAATTCGGAAAATGTCTAAAATCCCTTAAAAAGGCCCATTGTCAAAAGTGACTTTCCCAATCTCTGTATGAACAATGATTCGCAACCAGCTGGTAAGCTTAACAAGCATTTTCTGTTTTACACTCTCAGGGTAATCCTGTATTAAGTAGTGTAACAGATTTATACCATTTAAGCTTGTTATTTATTATTTGAAAGTATTTTACTTTGAATGTCCAAAACGTATCAAAACAAGTCATTCAGGTATTGGGAAAGACACCTTTGACAATGGGCCATTAGTCATTTTCAGAATTTCAAATGGTCTATTCACCTTAGTAGCAAAATTAAAATTTCACATTTTAATGGGCCATGTTTTCTTTCAGTGTGCATAAATACCCATGGCCCCTACCTTTCCCAATCCCTGTGTATTTACATAAGTAATTAATTATATCATGATGTATTATCACACCTGAAGTCATTCATTACCCATCAGTCATAATGTCAATGCTCACAATAGCAGTGAAATATATTTAAGTAGAGCTAAATTACCGGTAAGCTGAATATTGTCCAACAGGATAAATAAATATTTACATTGAAGGAAAAAACTTTAATGGAAAACCGACTTGCATAGAGTTTGAAGGTATGGAAGAAATCTCTCCAGTGTTTACAAAATAAAATCATATGATCAACGGAAAATTCATTACTTTTCATCTATTCTATGTAAATCTTAATAAAACAAGTAGTTCAGTCAAGATCAGCAAAATCGACTGGGTCCTGAACTTTCCCTAAAAGAACCACTGGTGTAAGATAATGATTAGTATCTAATGAACAGTTCTTATGATATCGATTCCCTGACAAGCTGAACATGTCGACAAACTCAAAGTTCTGTCGTGACATTGAGAATAATGTAGCGGTTAAGAAATATATGATCAGCCCTTTGTCTTCACTGGGAGGTACTTTGTGTAAGGCCCCAAAAAAAAAGAAGAAAAAGAATTTGTATCTTGTTTCCGCCCACATCATTTTCAAACACACAACTTAGGGGTTTTTTTCTGGGTTTTGACAAAAGTAAGGCCCTGGAGGGGAGATAACTATAATTGTTTAGCCTCAGAAAACATTGGACACAGAAAATGTCACTCATTTCTGATGAGATTGAGTGTAGGGGTGAGATTATTGACTATTTGGAATAGTAACACATATTTAAGAGGGTTTGTACTTTATTTATATAAATAATTGTATAAATTCCCCCCACCCACCCTCGACGAATTTCCAGTGTACGGTTCTTGAGATATCCCGCTGACAAGCTTTACATGTACATTAACATGTCGAAAAATTCAAAGTTCCGCTGTGACTCCTTGAGAATAATGTCAAGGTCACCAAAATATTATCAGCCCTTGGTCTTCCCTAGGAGGTGCTTTGAGTAAGATATGAAGAGAATCTAGTGAATGGTTCTTGAGATATCCCGTTGACAAGGGTAAAGTCTCGTTGTGACCTTGAAATGAAGGTGAAGGTCATAAACCAGGTACCTCTGTAGGACCATTACTCTCCCTATAATGAACCCATATGCAAGATATGAAAATAATCCAGTGAATAGTATTTGAGTTATTCCATTTCATAAGGATGGACAGAGCCGATTACTATATCCCCCGCTTTGAGCTAACGTGCGGTGGGGGATAATTAAAATTCATGAAAACCTTTTCTAAAGAAAAAAAGAAAGAAGAATTCATATAAATGACAGCAGCTGAACATACACTGAAAATCGCCGGTCTCGTCTTTTTGGATAAGCAACATTGTACGACCATTGACATAGTTTTCCACCATTATCTTTCCAGGCATCGACTCCATTAGTTCCATTGGCAAAGTAGACATCTATGGTTTCCACACTCCATTCTGCAGAAGCCAAATCTCCAGTTTCTACACGCACGCTGTTGTTGGTGATGTAGGCTTCGACTGGCATGCTAATCCTCTGGTTGAGAGGAACGCTGTATATCTTGTCATAATCATCAGGGATGGTTAATGGTGGAGCTCGGTTAGGTAAGAATTCAATGTCAATTGCTCCTTGAGATACGGCTGAAAAAGAATTTAACATTTTTAAAACACTAAATCATATCATTTTTTCATGTTAACATCAAGAAATTTGGGCCTTTCTCTTTTGTTATTTCGTATGCAACTTTTCAATGTTTTAAAGACTTAAAAATAGGCTAATTTCAATTGAATTTGATCCCTTTAATCATTATCAGCAATCTCAACAATGTTGCAGCTATTTTTATAGCCAGAAAATAATATTCTTATAATATTACATGAAAAGATAAAATAAATATACTCAAAAAAGAAAACTGAACATTTCTTTTTATTGTTTGTTTTTAACTATTACCTCAGGTCAAAATGGCATCTTCCTTCAAAGGAAACTTAGAATTTCAGAATCTCCTTAAATGTTTTTTGTAAATGCAATCTTATTCTTTTCATAGACATTTTTTTTATAGTTTGCTGCCTGTAATTTTGAGTTGAACACATGCACATGCTCCTTGACACACTCTTTGAAAAGATGTTTACTCAGTTTGAGGTCTAGTCTTTGACATCCTGACTTCACCTTATTATAAACATGTTATGATACTGGAGAAAGAGGTTATATACACTTGGAAATTAAAAAATAAGCAACACCGTTCCGATTTGAAAGAAGACAATATCTCAGGAAAACTGTGAGTGATTTTAGGTAGAACAGTGAGAACAGAGAGTGTAGATTAGAACATTCAGCAGTGTTGAAAGGAAAAGACGCTCACAAACCGGTTCACTGTCTTATGGATAACGGCCGTTACAATAATTTGGTATTTTGGTGTCAAAATCCAACATTATGAAATGGAATGAAATTCAATATTTGTTGCTGTAATGTGAATTAGTGTCATTCTTTCAAGTGAAGTGATTACACTTACTTAAAGTCTTTACTGACTTTTTAACAAAAGTCACTTGTTACAGCAGTATCCACCTTCAAACTCACAAAATCATGAAACTGTTGATTTCAATAAATTAAACTTGTCTTAATCATGAACAAATTAATGAAATATGGTCATTACTTATGGTTTTGACTTATGGCACCTAAAGCAAGAAGAAGTGTTTGATAAACAGATTGAACTCAAATAATCTCAAATTTTACTCACAGATTATTGATCATATGTTTGTAGGCATTTTCTCAATTTATCGTTAAAAAGGGACTGGAAGTTTAATGTCTATCATTCTTCTTATCATGCATGATAAAAGATGTTATGGTCACTTTTTTTTGGTGTGTGAATGTCAAGTTATCAAATATGTTGTTTATATTAAATCAACTCTAAAGTTTGAAGTGTGGTTTCCCTTCTGCGACAATAGTTATTTCAGGTACCTTCACATTTTCACATTTGGTGATTTTTTTTTTTCGAATTCAGTGAATGAGTCGCTATGATAACCAATGGTTATGTCTGGAGTGATAAAATCCTTCAATTTATCCTAACAATCCCAGAGCACCACATTTCAGTTTACAAACTAGGGTGTTGCTTAATTAATTTCTAAGTGTATATTACACAGAGACTGAGTCATGCTAAAAATATTTGGGCGGTGACATTATAATTTCCATACTAAAGCAGGGATAGAAATTAGCACTAGCCCACTAGCCCGCTAGCCCATGGCTAGTGAAAAAGAAGCTGGGCTAGTAAAGTGTTACAACTGGTAGTCCGAATGACTAGTTAAATTTGAGGTGAAATAATCATGGAGATGTATTTAGCTAGCTGGAATAAGTCTGGACGAGTACTTATAGAAATTCTACTGCATTGAAAAGGTTAATTTTGACCCTTGTTGGCCCCTCTTTGAAAATTCTTGTCAATACTAGTAAATCATACTAAATGGGAATATAATAATGTTGAAGTTGAATGAGTTAATAATTTGAAATCAAAGTTGAAGTTAAAGTGAATTAGCAATAAAGTAAATCATTAATTAATCATCTGTTTTCTACGTCTCCTCTCTGTTTGTTACTGGGCTAGAAGAATGTTGGCTGGGCTAGTAAGATCTGAAAGCTACTAGCCCAAAAGGCTAGTTACCATTTTAGGTTAGTTTCTACTCCTGTATTGACTTGCATGTTGATTTTATCATTTAGTCTTACTCTAGGATATGTAATACGATTTCTCATTCTGTCTGATCATATTTAAAAATTTGTTATCTAATGTATGAGGAATAATCTTGGCTACAATCTAATAATCTACATGTTTATTTTTCTGTTTTAATTTGTATGTTTATTTTTCTGTATACCTAAAATTGGCAGTTATTTGTTAAACATATATACAAAGTTGTGAAAACATTTAACATTTAATGTACACATGTAGGTAAATCGGATGACATTAGTTAAATTGTCGTCTGGTCAGAACATTAATTTAAATTATACACTTCATTGAATCAATATAACCTGGGATGATTTCAAGTCAAACTTGTTCTACATTGCTCCAACTAGAAACCATTACTGGTACATAAAAAACATTTTATCCTGGAATAAATTCACATGCAAGTCTATGGAAATAACGTTCTTGTACGAAAATAAGTGGCATTGCATTGTAATTATTGGCATTGAGTTTATTTACATTCAGTTAGGCAATTTCTCAAAAAAAGCCTATTTTGAAATCGAAGATTTAAATAAAGTGTTATTATATTCTCATTAACTAAACGTGTAAACTATTTTTTACCAATCAAAAGGATCAAAAGAAAGGTCGATGAACTCATCATAGGGTTTTTATCATCAAAACATCTGTTAATATTGCTGAAAATGAAATGTTGTCATCAATCTTACGCCATAACACATGCAGGCGTCTATCGACGTAGCACGTGCAAATTGACGTCATTTCCGTTTGATAATTAGCGGCTTTTTTTTGTACGGAAACTAGAGTCAGGTCCCCTAATAACCGTACAGTCTTCTAGTACCGTACGCTGTGAGATTTTCACCGACAGTTCGCTTCTCGCTACAGCTACGCTTCCGTTGTTGGTTGCATTCGATTCAGGGGGTGCCTAATTCTATTTATAAGTGCATTCCATATTTAGAACACTCATGCGTTAGACGTATCTGATTGGATACTGTCACATATGTTGACCAATGATCTTCCATGGAGGTTCCCTGCCGCGTCCAAAAGGTCTAGAGAGCTGAAAAATTGTGTGCAGACTCCTTGGCCAATAGGGATTCCAAATTGTAGATCCCGTGACCTCAAATGATCTAAGAACCTTTTGTTCTTGTAATCTTTTGCTTGTAAACAATAACTTAAATAACTTAAGGAGAGATGGGACCCAGACATCAAACTCGCTTACGGCAACATTTTGCGACAACAATTCATTGTTGTGAATAAGTCTCAAATTATATGGATTACGTTGTTTTGGGCATAAGCTTATCTGTACACTAACGGGGAGTGCTTAAATTTACCATAACGGCTTTATAACGGTCATTTTACGACATGCCGCATAACGTTACCGTCACCTATATTCGCGGTAAATATCACAGGGGGTATTCGACTGTACAGGGAAACCGGATGTTGCACGCCTACAACAACCAATTTCCCGCTGTACAGTTTTTACGAAGTACCCCTGTCTTCACGCTCACGGTAATTATAGACCATATTTTCTTTAAAATGGACTCAAACTTTATATGTCGACAGATGAAGCTTTCTTGTACCCTAAACTACCCTCCTTATGATGTGACATTCGTTCAATCTCTTTATCGGGACGATTTACTGTCGTCTTTCATATCACGTTAGCATGCCCTACGAAAATATGTCTAAATTTGTCTATTACAGCAATATAGATTAATTATTTCTCTCAATTACACATTTTCTATGTAAAGCGAATGCAGATAGTATTATATGATTTTGAAAGCACGTAATTCGGACTGTTTCAAGCCCCTATGTTGCCTAAAACTAAACTGTACGTTAAATGGTTGTTGCTGCTGTCTCGGGCAGTGACTGTACAGGTTGTTGCGCATTTACAGAGTGACAGCCGTCTGTTTGGTAACCGAAAAATAGAATATCACAAAATATGTGCATGTTTATTCTGCGTATTATAATTAATTTGCATTATTTGTAAACTTGTCATGTATTATTGAGGTCGGATTCGACACAAATAGTGTTTCACTTAAAACTAACATGCAGTTTTATGTGGAATGAAAACATAATGTTCTGAACTTCTTGATTCTTTCAGAAATGGATGTCGAACCTTTGAATGAGTCTTGTATTTCGTTAAATTCTTCACTTGTCACAAGTGAAACGTGGGTTGGCTCAGAGCTGACAGGTTCACCATACACATTTTCTTGTGATGTACTAGCTGCTCCAACTTATGTAATGAATTCTACTATTTTAACTGTGAGCATTTCCCTATCCGGAATGCATGTCTTATTATTATCCCCCGCCGCGCGTTAAAGGAAGGCTGAAATGAATTATTTTCTATTGAATTCTTAACTGCAATTGGTTCATCAGACTATTTTGTGCAAAAAGAAACCAAAAATAAATCCATATGTTGTTCCTATATTAAACTAGAGCGGCTTAAAAACACCCAAAAACATCGTCTGCTTTTCACCCGTGACCAACAAACCAAAAATGGGGCGGGGCTTAGAGAGTTGGAAGATACCGGAAGTGACGTACGTGAAGGGACGGGGTGTAAACATTCGCTTACTATTTACAATGGCAAACACTGGGGAATCGGTCAGTTAATCTGTTATATCTACGCTTTGCAATGATGCCACATCGCTGTTCTGCTGTGTAATCTGTTCGAGTAATGTTAGTTATCAAGTTTCACTTTACAAATGCACCAAAATATCGTTATATATATCAAATCAAATATAATTGGTATAACTAGTGAGAGACGGTGGATTCATAGACGTTCGTAGACATAGGATAAATCAATGCTAATGATATATAAGATGACAAAATGAAACCAAGATATGATAATATGAACGAAGTACAGTTTAGACAACGAAATTAGATAGTCGGTGTTGTTGTTATTTTTTGTTAGAGATTGTTTGTGTTTAAAATAAAAAAACAAACGTGAGATAAGCACGCCGGCGAAGTAGACCCTATTGTGAGCCATCAACAATAAAAGCACTTCACAACATCCTGTTTTTAAACATCGTTAATCAACCGACAACCTAATTTACTAACTGTACATTACAAAAATCAAAATAACTCACCACATATTTTAAAACATCAAAAGAATAATACGTCTACGAATCCACCTACGAAAACATCGCATCCCAATGTTACCTTTTACGATTTAGTTATCACTTATTACACATTAAAACATTCAGAATTTCATAGTTTATAAGATAATGGTTTCAATAAAATGTGTGGTTAATCAAATATAATCAAATAAACATCGTATTAAATTGACAATTCATCAAGAGTGTCAATTAATGTAAGAAACTTACCTTATAACCGTATCCAAAAGGACAATATGAATATCCAAATGCACATTAGACACAAAATGTTAACCTATAATTCCATCAATGACAGTACTTGGAAACAGAAGATGGTCAAATAATAACCCTCTTTCAGCCAAAGTCTTTTCGCAAATGGCAAGATAGAAAACCAAATAGTTATGATGATTTTACACTAAAAATAATTTCATTGGTACATTAGATTTAAACAAGAGTTTTTATTGGATAACTTGATAGAGATATGTTCATTGGCTGAAATTTCTAGACTGAATGTCGCGTTAAGTGTATTGTGTGTCACCAAGACAGGACGTTGGCAATAAACATGACATGCTGGTCACCGACTTGTGTTATATAATTAAGTCGGTCCAGTAAACTTGTTATCTGTGCAAACATAATTACACTCCTTCCTTCTCACATACTCAGCTTCTTAATTGCGTAAACTAATGTGCTGTAACAACACTTCTCCCCTTTGATCTGGAAGAAACATCTATATGGTCCGCTAAACTGAGAATTGTGTGTTGATGTGCAGAAGTGACACATAAAAGCTATCAGACTATTAATTAAACCATTTCGTTTTCATTAACGATATGTTCATTAAAATGCTTCTGGTAACATAATTCTTTTATTCGATAATGTTCGTTGTCTATATCAATCTGTGTATATGTTTAGCGTGCACAATAGAGCAATCTTCATGTAAATTTCATGAAAGTGAAGTGAAAATGGTTTGCATTCCGTTACATCATATATAGAATATTTTAATTGACAAACTTAAAATACAGTAATCTTTTATATTAAATACAAAATGTTATTTATAAATCTGCAACGTTGTCTCGCTTGTTTGAACAGTCAATCGTTCAGTGTATATGAAGTTATACCTACCATATATATTTATTTATTAATACATACAAAACAAAATTAACATGCCGATTATTCAACATACTTTGATCAATTGATCTGTTCACCCGATTCCCGCGATAATCTTCTTCCCTTGTTTCAGTGTCACTTGAACTGTCATACATTCCCTTCTAGTTCCGCGATTAATTGGTACAAACATACTATACAAAAGCGCAGAATGCACTCTAATAAAGCACGCCCCGGTTGTTGTAACCATATAAAATCGCTAGTCGAATAGTTTAGTAATCCGTTTATCGAAAATTTGGGTTGTTTTGATGAAGTTTTCTGTCTTATATGAGCAGTTTAAAAGTGGGGAAAACGCGTTAAATTATGATTAGCGGCCATGTAGAGGCTCCTTCACGTACGTCACAGCCCGATACGCTTCAGTGACCACCCCCGCCCATTTTCATTCTGGTCGCCGGGGCTTAATTGGGCACTTTTAAAAAAAAGCCGTATATAAGTTATTTATGGGTCGATTTCAAAAAATTAAAATCTAGCAATTGTCAAATTGAAACCCCTTTTCAACGAATCCGAAAGTGACCATATGTCATTTCATCTAACCTTTAAGCTTGAAGCGGGGGATATAGTTTTCGGCTCCGTCCGTCCGTACATACGTCCGTACGAAATGGAATAACTCAAATACTATTCACAGGATTCTTTTCATAATTTGCATATGGGTTCATCATAGGGAAAGTAATGTTCCCACAGAGGTTAATGACATTGACCTTCATTTCAAGGTCACAACAAGACATTTTCATTTTACCCTTGTCAACGGGATATCTCAAGAACCACTGGATTCTCTTCATATCTTACACATAGCTTCTCCAAGAAAAGACAAAGGGCTGATTAGATTTTGGTGACCTTGACTTTATTCTCAAGGTCACAGCGGAACTTTGAATTTTTCGACATGTTAATCTACATGTAAAGCTTGTCAGCAGTATATCTCAAGAACCATTCACTGGAATTTCATCATATATTACACAAAGCACCTCCAAGGGAAGACAAAGGGCTGATTATATATTTTTTAACCTTGACATTATTATCTAGGTCACAGCAGAACTTTGAGTTTGTCGACATGTTAAGCTTGTCAGGGAATCGATATCATAAGAACTGTTCATTAGATATTAATCATTATCTTACACCAGTGGTTCTTTTAGGGAAAATTCAGGGCCCAGTCGATTTTGCTGATCTTGACATTATTTTTCAATTTTGAAGTATTAATTTGCGGCGGGGGATCATGTCACCTTAGTGACAACTACTTGTCTTTAATTAATTTGGCAGGTACAATATTTTGAAAGTTCTTGGTCTGTAGTTTTAATTTACCAGTACTGCAATCTAAGATGCGATGGCGGACCTTTAACACATTTGTTGGATGAGCATCTACAGAATGGTTAATGACAGTCTCAAAGGCCGACGAAAAAGTGCAATAGTGGCAATGGAAAGCCGCCATAATTGAAATGATATACGCTGAATGCGTGTAACCTGAAAAAGTAAATGAACTTGAAGTTGAACACAAACACGAATGGTATTATATATCATGCATCATAGAATCATTACAACTCCCTGTACAGTCAAAAAATCATTAACTGCAACTCCCTGTACAGCGGTGGTGCAACAACCATAAGCGTGTACAGTCACTATTTTGCCTTGTTTTTCTTTAAATATAAAGAGATGAGCATTGAAAATTCACACAAGTCTTCGAATAAGAATTATTTTACTATATAACTTTATAAAATTACTGTATGATCACCACGTGCGTAATAACATGACTTAAACACGCTTTTTCGCGATCGCTACGCTAGCTTCAATCGGCCTGCCACTTGGAACAGGCATTTATGACAATAATAGAAACATTTTCGTTATTGTGAGATTGCAAATATGAGGAGAAAAGCTTGAACAACTTAAATTTATAGCATTTCTATAGGTAAAGGAGGAGAATAACTCAAACTAACCGTGAACGTGAAGACAGGGGTACTTCGTAAAACTGTACAGCGGGAAATTGGTTGTTGCAGGCGTGCAACATCCGGTTTCCCTGTACAGTCGAATACCCCCTGTGAATATGTTACTACGTGTGTTATTCGAATTACATGCGTATCTCAAGTAAGTGACGAATTTAAATAGCCTAGTATAATCAACTAATAGTTATTCTTTCACCGTGCACTCTTAGATTGATAATATGTTCAATTATGATTACACGGTAGGCCGTCAAAGTGACACTTGAAATCATTAAAACTGCCGTGACGTCAGGTTTTAACGTTTATGTAGGAAATTTAAAAAATGACGTTTAAGTGATGAAAAACGTTCGGTGACCCACTATTATTATTTCTGAATTCGTTTGTTCACTTAACTACGCACATCATATTAAAGTTTTATCAATATCTAAAATAAGTGTGTTAGTAACAAATCCTGTTGAACATGCGAAACACGATGATAAAAATGCCGTTTTTAATTAAAAAGTGCTTAATTTAAGTTTGTTTCTCTTTCCAGTGTCTTTAATTTTCAAAATAAAGACTTGCTATGCATCCCAGTATGTAACTGAAATGTATTTGAAAGGATTCTGAGCTTATTCGTTGAAAGCGAGCGCTTCATCTAAATAGGCCTACATCAAATCAGTCAAAAATGGAGTATTATTATTAATGCCCATATCTCCTTAAATCGTTCGGTGACCCCCATATTTTCTTTCATTTTTTGTATAAAAGACATAATAAACTTGCTATTTTGAAAACATAAACGAATTCTAAAATATTTGATTTCATCGTCCCATCTCTCCTTAAATATTCAACTTTAGATAGTAAATAAATGAAATCCTGATGAGCTACAGACCCATGGCTCTATTTTTGAAGATCGCCGAATTACTGTCCGTCAACCTGCCCACGATGTCAAGTTAATTGGATATATCAAACAATTGGAATATTTAACATCAGATTCATCTAAAAGTCCACACGAAAAGTAAAGGGCATTTACTCTGGATACCTCTTGAATAATGCGATAATCGTATGAAACAGTTTCAATATACTATATGACTTGCGTCATTATCAACAATTAACAATCTAATAGGATTTTTTTCATTATGAATTTGACGAGGTTTGTTTTAAGGGGTCATGTTTAGTTTTGTCTTACAAAATATTGTTCCAGATTTTAAAGAGTTCACTCTTGTTTGTCGATCCCATTACTTTTAGGATTAATAAATACTTTTAAACCATAAGTATGACTTCACATTGTTAGTGCGTTTAGTTTTTAGTTTAAGTCCTTAGCCTCATTTCTGATAACATAAGAATTTTGATTCTTCTGTTGAAGTTGTCACATAAAGACGTAAAACAAAGTCTGAGAAAACAAACAATTTAGTAAATATATAAGAGGTGATAATTTAGATAAGTATAGTAATGCAAATAGTAAGGAATTTTGGAAAGCTATTGGTGAAATTGGGATAGGGAGTGAAAGACGTGGCAATATTCCATGGGAGGTAACTCGCAATGGTGCATCTCTTACAGATAGGGATAGCGTTTTGGAGGCTTGGAAGGAAGATTATGAATCATTGTATAATGTTGACAGTTCGTCGGAGTTTGATAATGATCATTTACGTCAAATTTCAACGGATGTTGCTAGTGGTGAGGTTGACTCTGACCAGTTCGATACGTCTATTCTCGATACTCCTATTTCACGTGATGAAGTAATTCAGGCTGTCAATCGGGCAAAGTGTGGTAAAGCTGTTGGTTTTGATTTAATACCTGCAGAATCTCTTAAGAACAATGCTACTGTGGAAGCTCTTCTTAAAATTTTTACTTTTTTACTTTACTTTGCTTTGAACATAATGTATGTCCAGACATTTGGTGTAAGAGTATTATCTTCCCAATCAAAAAGGCGGACTCTGACCCAACTGATCCTTTGGGCTATCGTGGTATATCTTTATTATCTATTCCTTGCAAGGTCTATTCTGATATTTTAAATACACGGTTTTCAAAGTGGTTAGAAAATAACGATCTATTGGCAGAGGAGCAGAATGGTTTTCGCAGTAAGCGTAGTACAATTGAACACATCTCAGTCTTTTGTCAACTTTTGCTTGTTACATAGATGCAATGAAGGCGTTTGATAGAGTAAATAGAAATCGTCTTATAAGCTTTTAAAACTCGGCGTAAATGGGCAGTTTTATCATGCTGTCAGATCCTCATATGATAAAAATCAGTCTTGTGATTCTCTCAATGGTTGTTTCACTGATGACTTTTCAGTCCATAGTGGTGTAAAGCAGGGTTGCGTCTTGTCGCCAACTCTATTTTCGTTATATATTAATGATTTGGTTGATTAAATTAACAGTTTAGGATGTGGCATTGATGTGGACGGACGGGTAATTAGTTTACTCCTATATGCAGATGATGTTGCTCTTCTTGCTGGTGACGAGAAATCATTACAGCGTATGGTAAACTGTGATTTTACGTGTGGCTCCGAATCAATCGAAATTATCCATGCATATAAGTATTTGGGCATTTGGTTTGATGAACATCTGAATTTGAATTTTACAGCCAAGGAAATTGCGAAGCAGAGCATTAAGTGTAATACTCAGTAAGCAGTTGTAGGAATGTCCTATGATGTTTTTAATTCACTGTATGATAACCTTGTGCAACCTATTTTATCTTATGGCTCAGCTATTTGTGGGATTAGAGAATTTAGATGTTTAAACACTGTTCAAAACAGGGCCAGCCGTTTCTTTTTTGGTGTGGGTAATAAAACTGCTAATTCTACAGTCAGGTGTGAAATGGGGTGGCTATCCTGCATTTCAAAACAACGAATAGAAACTATCCGTTTTTGGAGGAAATTAAACATGGCTGAACCATCAAGATTAACAAGTTGTATTAAAACCTGGTCTTTACAGTTTAGAAAGTCTTGGGATAGTTCAATAATTAATCTTATCCCCCAAGCTGATTTTCCTATTCATAATGTATTTTCTGTCTCCCATCTGGAGTTTCTCACAATAAGAGAAAAAATAATCTGTACAGATCAAGAAAACTGGCTACGTAGTATATGGAATGATAATGGGCAGAGTAATGGTAATAAACTTAGAACATTTAGATTATTTAAAAGCACTCTGACAGTTTCACCCTATGTTCGCTCAGTGTCAGACCGCGCTCAGCGATGTATCCTTGCAAAACTAAGATGTGGTTCTCTCCCTTTAGAGATAAAATTAGGTCGTTTTTCTCGTCCGAAAACCCAATTAAATCATCGTAAATGTAAATGCTGTAATTCTCCTGAAATAGAAGATGAGATACACTTTCTAACTTCTTGTCAGCTTTACGCAGATATCAGGTCCCCGTTATGGTTAAAAGCGCAAGCTATTCACAATCAGTTTATAAATCTGTCTCCAAAAGATCAAGCCATATTTCTCTTGCAGTCACCCAAACTCTCCCAACCACTTTTATTTACTTTGAACATAATGTATGTATATATATATAAACTGACTTGCAAAAGAAACGCAACCAAAACATTTTTGGTCCCAAATCAATTAAACTCATATTATAATAGTATGTATCGAAAATACATACAATTGGAAGGGTATTTCAGTAAAAATAACCATTAATTGACGTGACGTAAAGGGTCAATTGTCCAGTTTTCGATCATCAGGATTTTTAGAACATTGAATAGAATAACGATATTTTAAGCTTAATTGTGTAAGAAGGCTAATAGACAATTGAGGAAAAGGCCAAATCTCTATTGTTAATGGCCGAGGTTGGAATTGCAAAAGTTGTTCAATGGGTGACAAGTCAGCAGATCAGTCTTTCTACGGAGTGGATAACTTTGGTTTTCCACTCCGTGGCTTGTACGCAATGTTACCAGTTCGTCTGTAAAATTTAGCGAGTCTGGCTATTGTACACTTGGTGCATTCCATGATTAGACAACTTGGTTAAGCGTCGCTCCAAGCTGCAGGGTGCAAATTGTTCTCTCTTTTTCTGTAGCACTTTAAAAAGCCATGTTCGTCGCTTGCAATCGTATAGTTTAATGCAAAACCTCCATTCTGTTGATGTTTTGTACCCGAATTTCATTTGGTTAACTTTGTACACAATCTGAAAGTGTTGACCAATAAGTTCATTTTTCTCGAAAATTACTACGAAAACTTGCATTTGCGTACAGTGAATGTACAGGTTACATTTAGAAGACATGTTTAAAGTAATTTCAATCGGTAGGCTTCGTTCCTCGAAAAATAATAACCTTTTGTATTCTGGTGGCGTTTCTTTTGCAAGTCAGTTTATATATATATATATATATCAGAAAGTATTAATGAAAATTACTAGCTGGACCTTTATCAGGATAAGGTAGATTATCTACTACTCATTTTGAATACATCTATTAATTCTTGTCGCCAGGGAGTGTATCTATATAATCATGTGTAATCGGAATAATATTTCTTTACAACTCTATATTGTGTGTATAATATTTATTTATTTATGTTTATGTATTTGCATTAATTAACACGTAACGTTTCAAAGTAAACCATGCCATATCTCGCACAATTGAGAACCAGCGAATAATACTCTAAAACAAGAAATAAGCTATGTCACATGGGGAAAGAGCAATTGAAATAATTTGAGAAAAGAAATATGTTTATTGATTTAACCATGAAACCATGTCTCACGTACACTTGGTAATATTGTCTATTTTAAGTGTACTTTCATTACACTATTTTTCATCAAATAACTTGCTTATTTTTACAGAGAAGAACTTTGTGCTCAAGCTATTGATTCGTGCAATGTTTCCTTTTTACTTAGCTCATGCTCTTAGCTTATGACATGGCTTGGCATCCGGCGTCCGCCATTCGTCTGTAATTGTTTTTTTAATAATCCATCGAATCTTACTCATTCGCTTATTAGCTAACGACCCTTTCCTCCCCTGGATCCGCCACTGCCTTGACTGATGGAAGATGACATATTGTAGATTTTGGTGGCTCAAAGGCCAGAGCATCTCTATTGAGAACCACGCCTTACTCTGTGTCAACCTGAAAGTGACATTGAGTTGGATGTTTGAGTCATATGTCAAATAGTACCAATGGTGTTAAGTTATCGAGAATTACTGAGTGCTTCAGAAATTCACTATTTTAATGGTTATCGGTTCGGTGCAGTGGCGATATAAAAGTTTTAGTTTACAATCGTGTTTTGATCAAAATCTGGACTATGTGGCCACATAGCATTGTAGACTTTCAGTAACAGTGTTTGTGATGCACATTAGAAACTTAAATAACTGTCTAGAAATTTGATAATGAAATCATTTTATTATAATTGTGAAATATAGTATGTGTTTTACGATAAAGTGATATATTTTTGTTATTTTGCTCTATAATCTTATTCAAGGGGAAACGATCGTTATCTCCCTTGCAACTGAAAATTGACAATTTCTCACGGTTTTTTTTCTAATTATTATTTAAATTAGCCTGGATACTTTTTGGGGGCTAATTTTGTTGATTTGTTTTTCTATCAAACAGTGATTTTTTTCAGTAAATCTTGAGATGAATTGACATAATTATCAATGTTTAACAGAAAACAATACAAATTTGTAAACAATATGTTTTAGGTAAGAGGCAGAAAAATAACAATAAAATTGCAATTTCGTCTTGCATAAACGTGTAAACATAACACTTTTATTAAAATAAAGCAAACATTATGATGATATTGTGAAATGATAGTGAACAATTTCAATTTGTTGCGCACCCCAACTACATTGGAAGCTCATGTTTCAAAATCGAGCACGGTCACTTTTTATAACAGAAATGCATTGAGCATATGTTTTCCCATGTATGTACTGAAATATAAGCAATTTCTTGAGATTTTTAAAATTGGTAAATAATCTCCCTAAAGCCCTTTTTCGATTTTCATTGGAAACAGTACTGTTAATGTTCATACTTTTGGAAATTGGGGATGAAGATGTAAGCCGAGTGAGCTAATCCGAAGTTACATCAGGACATATAGTATCAAAAGCAAATGAGACTTTATGAAACATGATTTATGTCTATCTATCTATATCATTGGTTTGTGCAAGAAACCGTACACAACATTACTAGAAGCAGTACAGTTCACAAAATGCATGGCCCATGTAAAGATGTCTTTACTGCTCAAACATGATGTATGAATCACAATTAGGGGCAATTTGAAGTTTCATTATATATCAAATAACCCTTTAGAGTTAAGTTTGTACTTATGAAAAAAAATTAACCGCTGAAAAGACGTAGAAAACAGGCAACATGTGATGAAATACCTCTTGACACGTTGAGAGCAATATTGTTTTGAGGAATACATATGCTGTCAATACCAATGTCAATAATCTTAATTTCAATAATAATGTATCAGAATGTAATTAATGTTCTACTCACGTTGAAATAAGTTGACTGAAGAGTGAAAAACGCGATAAAAGTAACCCCCGTTTGTCATTACGCTCCTCCCTAGGAACATTTTCCCGATGTACACCTCGCTATTTCCGGTGTACGGTTATAAACAGTGATGTTAGAGATCTATTAGCATGTTTTGAGTGCCATGTTAAATTTACTTATTATTTTTCCAGTAAAACGTTTCATTTTCATGCGTTATTCACATCATTAAAGAGATTTGCAGATAATAAAACTCATTTAGTCAACAGTATGAAGTAAAAGTAGAACCCATGGTTATATAATATATATGTGCCCTTGGCATATTCCCAGTGAATATAACTGTACATGTGATGTGATATTGCTACGATCAGAGGAACGTTTCGTTCCAAGTACCTACCAATGGTTTCACTTGATTCGCAAACCAATTTTCTCTTGTGGCTAAAAAAAGAACGATCGGGTCTTCTAAAACTGACATAAATACTTTCTAATTTACAAAGTAGCTAATAACAATTTCGGACACTGCTTGAAATTTGTCAAATTCTTCAGTAAGGCGCTAGTCTCTATCACTGGCTAATTTATGTCTTGCCGCATTTCGTAGATTTTTCTATGCCAGATATTTCTGATTTCAATACCAGTCAAGGTGCACCACACTGCTACGCTGACACAGACTAGGTAAGGAAATGCAGCAAAGCTTAGATTAGCCAGTAATAGAGATGGCGCTAGTGAAGCGAGTGAAGTCGCTGTTTTCTTGGCATCGAGACATTAACCTCTTTCTTATTGTTCCGTCGGACATTTTTCTCAATTGTTAAACTAGCAAAGGTATGGGGACATTGAATCTACATTTGAATTTAAGTTGATAAATGTGAATTAGAGATGTTTACCAAATGCTGTAGATACTCGCCACACTTAATATTCAGTGTAATAATCTTGGTCCATATGTCATAGGCATGAATACTGACTGAGATATAACATATTGTATAAAAATATTGTGTAGTATACTACTATACTATTAGCAACAGCTAGCAACATATCAACATCAGATATCATTATCACATGTAAGAAGTGATGCCGTTGGCAAATGCAAAGAATATGCCTCTCTTTAGGTTTCAGCAGAACTCAGTCATTGATGTGAAGTACATGTTGTCCTGCTTGATTATTGTCTTCTGAGACTGCCAACGGTTCTCAATTTCACAATCGACTTACAACATACGTCTCGTCTACTGTTTTCAGTGTCATACGCTGAGTTGAATCATACATATGGTGTACTCTCATTATTGACAATGGACCAATGAATCCAACCCGTTTGTACCTGACGATTCCTTGGGCTCGCTTGTCGCGACGATCGCCAATGTCGTCTGCGTGGTTGTTTTAGATGGCGGTGGGGTTTTCAATTCGGTCGTTAATGTTGTGTGTCTGCCACTTTCCTTATACTCCGAGTTTTTCGATGGTTTGACAATTGGCACATAAGGCAAATCCGTTTTCAAGGTAGTGGTGTCTGAAGGACAAAATTCCGCTGTTGTCAATTTATCAGTTTCTGTGAATTCGTTTGAGGAATACGACATATCAAACCAGTTTTTGCCACATTTGTGACTCATTTTCAGGAAAATTTCCACAATCTGTGAACATCTTGTTTCGTCCATATGCAGCCAAGTTGGAATGAACTTCCTCCTGGCTTCTTGTTCCAGTTGCTGCATCTTCAACATGAATCTATCTGGAGCTTTGCAATCTGCTTCGTCTAGCACAACACCAATAGCTGTGAAATTCGAGAGTGAAACCTTTCGAACTTTTGAAACAAAATGCCTCGTAATCTTGGCATTGTAGCGAAGAATGTCCCCACTCTCCCCACCTTGGTGCAATGTGAGCAGGCGAACAGGATGGATGTGTGAAAATACACACACGTCACAGATGACATTGTATGGAACGTCGGAGGAAATGGTCCAGTCTTTCATGAAGGACGATGATAAATATGACACGGCGTCCTTATGCTTCATCAAGTCCAGCAATCGTGCCTTTATATTGGAGGTCGACGTGACGTGTTGCATGTCAGTGCCAAATTCGAATATTTGAGGTCGACAGGACTTGTTGCATGTCAATGCCATATTCGAACATTTGTTGTCTCTTTCTCCCGTATTGTTATTCAAAATCGTCTCTGAAATAGCCAGCTGATCACTCATATTATGATGATTCATATCTTGCCTTTCTCGTCCTTTAGGTGCGCTGTTCCGAATTCGTCCTAAAATAGTGGACGCTTTTGGAGCTGTCGAACCTGTCTTCGTAGAATATGTAGGCTGAATCCAACGATGAACCTGTCCTGATGGTCCGCTAGTTGGTGCAGGGGCAGAGAGGTTCCGTGGTTTGGTTGACAAACCTTGGCCTACTTCCGTCTGACCGTCGAGAGAGCCACGCCCACTATCACGCCGATGCCAGATGTAATCCTCTGAAATTAAAATGAGTTAAAGTGTATAAACAAGACATGAAATGTGATAAATAAGCACATATTGGGGTCACTGCAAGAATGCTACAATTACAAAGGAAATTCATTCGAGACAAATATATAATCTATTGGGTATCTACACAACCTGTAGCATAGTAGGTAACACTCAATCGATTCATATAATATATATTGTTGAAACTATTTTTAATTTACTGATTAAATTACTGATGTTTTATGTGACGTATCTTATCCTCAGATTATAATCACCTTTTCTGTCAAGGGTCTCATCACTTGAACTATTGCGCATGTGCAGAAAAGAGGTTATTTCTTCATCGGACTGGTAGATACCGTCGTCTGATTGGTCACTCGAAGACATGGTTCTATCTAAACAACCAATAAGGGACAGACAAGAAATTCGAAAGGAATTTTGGTTAACCACTCGTCACGATCCAAACGCCTTATCTTCCCTTCTTTATCAATTGTGTATGCCCTTGGTCCACCCTTTTCGTAGAAGACAATTCCTTCAAAATGTCTGATGGAGACCTCAAGGATGTGTTTCTGTGTTTCTGGGACAGGATGGAAGCAGACGTCTACGAGGTCAGCCGGAGCATCGCCAAACGTTCCGTCGTAATTGAGAACTGAAATCTCTGAAGTTATTTTCGATTGGATTTCAACTTTTAGTCCATGGCCATCATCTGAGAGCTCAAATCCTTCAATTTCGGCAAGTTTAGTCGGGTATGGGTTTAGATTGAGGGTATTCTCGGCAATACCAACATAGAACGATCCACCTTCTGATATTTTGGACATGGACGTCACATTTTCTCTGAGTTTGAGATTAACCCAAATGAAGTTGGTGAAAGTTGGAACGTCGTTGGTGTCAATGTTACATCTGGAGATGGATTTGAACTCGATGTTTCTGCTTTCCTGGAGCACTTGCAGCTCTACCCCGCGCAGGACCGGAAGTTGAGGGTTCGATTTAGGTTTCAAGGATACCAGAGCTGTCAAGACGTTCAGTGGCGTTGGTTTGATGTTCTCGCAGTCGTTCCTTATCTTCGTGTTGAAGTCAACTGTAGAAAGACCGTTGGTTTTGCTCACGAATATACAAATGAAGTCTTTCTCTTCTGGAAACTGTTCCTGATCACAAAGCCAGGATCTCCTGAAGACGTCCACGTATAACTGTCCGTCCTCTATCAAATAAGTGAAAGCGTTGCTCACAAACTCGTCAAAGTAACCAAGGTATCTGTCTGTCTTGTTGTGCCCAGATAGATGAACTAATATAGAACCACCATGACTGTTTCTAAGCGCGGAAACAACTTTGGACAGCTTATCAAGGGCGTCTGTTTTTTCCTTTTGTCTTTTCTTCCTCTGATCACCGTCCTTTGCCTGGTCTCCTTGACCTTTGGATTTAGATTTTTTCTTCTTTTCCGAATCTTTGTCCTGTGATTTATTAAAGATGTTGACGTCGATGTGAACAATGAATGAATCTGGTTCGGTAGAGAGATCCCGGTACGTCTCTACTACACGTACACAGTCCTGGCAGTCATCTGTAACAGACAAGAACTACACAGTGAAATACTGCAGAACATGGATATAGGGAACATGGATATAAGCGAAGACATGTTTAAGTCCCGTCAAAAACCCTATAATGGCGAACAGCGGGTATGGCGAACTGAATTCTTCGGTCCCTTGGAGTTCGTTATATCCGTGTTCTACTGCATTGCCTTACTTCATGACTTCCATGCGTAGGGATATTTTGCTGAATAACACCTTCTTCATTGTGAACATACGCGACATAATTCTACCTGACGAAGGGGTAACAAAACGTTGTGTTTGTCTTTTTTATAATTCGTCTATTGTGAACATACACGACACTTTGGAGTATTCCTTCATCATTCCACCTGATGAAGGAGTAAGCATATATACAATAACGTCGTGTACGTTTGCAATAAAGAAGTTGTAGTGCAAAAAAGATTGTTTTCGTTTGTGTTCCACTTCTGGATACCAATAGCAGTATTTTTCAAATAATTAGAACATTAACACCAAACCCTGGACTTAAACTAGCAGTTAGCGAGACCCGACATCACTATAATCATTGTTTCACTTTCACTTTACTTGATTGAACCGTGTTATATTTTAAAATCCACTGATCTAATTATGATGGTGAATTTTGCTACATAACTTCCTGTCTTACTGGTGGGTTTTACGTTTCATGAGTTTTTAATTCTTCTTTTTTTATTAACACGACTATGGTAGGACAATCTTGCATTATTTAAATTATAAGCTTTATATTTAGAATGAGGCTAGAAGAATAGAAATGAAAAAACAACAAATGATTAGCTTAGTTTTGGCAATGTATTTAGCGACCTAACTGTAGCGATATGGTCCGACTCGTAGTGCAGGGTGACACACGTCATATTGGTGTAACCGACTCTCTATAAATTATATACGTATGTTTTGTTGACCAACCTGTTAGTTTGATTCGGGTTAATACTATCTTGGCTGACTACTTCTTATGTCGTAATCATAAAACTGGTATCAAATGATTTTTTAAATCTTTATAAGTGTACGGTTTTATCTTTATCAAACCGTGTTTACGGGGCCTGGGAATGTCATACATTTCCTTTGTATGCATGTTTGTCGAAGCGTCAACGCGTAGTGTGTATTTCTTATTCAACACCGTGATAAACAGAGCGTATAAAAGGGAACAGAACGCAATTCATAGGGAGAGAGCCTCTCTTATAACTTTCCAATACAGGAGCAGTGGCAAGAAGGTTTAAGTAAACCGAGTAGGGTATTATTGCGAATGATGTATGCACAATTTATGGAAGTTTTTCAATGTACTAAATGATAACGAAAGTTTAAAAAGAGTTGATTCATTGAAATGAAGAATGAGAAACCGAAGTGTTTTGGTGCATCTCCGATTTAAAGTGAATACATATCACTATCCTAACACTACTACCTTTACTAACACTATCACTTCTACTCACGCTACTAATGACACTTCTTCTAACACTAACACTTCTGATACTACCATCCCGCCAGGGGCACGGCAACTTTGTCTGCAGTAGAGAACTGTTCTACACGCAGTAAGGTTTGGGTGCAATGCTGTACTGAATTTCAGGGTAGTACCACCCATGGTTCGCTAGTTCCAGCCGCTGCTTGCAGGTTTCACCGCAATGCATAGCCACATGGCGTTGCGGGCTTTCTCCCTGCCATTATTCTAGCAGCCGCGATATAAGTGAAATACTCTTGAAAGCGGCGTTAAACCCCAACTCACTCACTCACTCACTCACTGATACTACCACTAACACTGCCACTATAACTTCTACTAAGACTAACTCTACCACTAACACTTCTACTGATACCAACACTAGTACTAACACTTCTACTAACACTACTACTGACACTTCTACTAACACTTCTACTTACTATACCACTAACACTTCTACTGATACTAACACTTCTACTAACACTACTACTAACACTAGTACTAACACTTCTACTAACACTACTACTAACACTAGCACTAACACTTCTACAAACAATTCTACAAACAATTCTACTAACACTTCTACTAACACTTCTACTAACACTACTACTGACACTTCTACAAACAGTTCTACTAACACTTCTACTAACACTATTACTAACACTAGTACTAACACTTCTACTAACACTACTACTGACACTTCTACTAACACTTCTACTTACTATACCACTAACACTTCTACTGATACTAACACTACTACTAACACTACTACTAACACTACTACTAACACTACTACTAACACTACTACTGACACTTCTACAAACAGTTCTACAAACAATTCTACAAACAATTATACTAACACTTCTACTAACACTTCTACTAACACTAGCACTAACACTACTACTAACACTTCTACTAACACTAGCACTAACACTACTACTAACACTTCTACTAACACTTCTACTAACATAACTACTGACACTTTTACGGATACTACTAATTACACTCCTACTGCCACTTCTACTAACACTTCTACTAACACTACTGCTAACACTACTACTAACACTACCACTAGCACTAACACTTCTACAAACAGTTATTTTAACACTTCTACAAACTGTTATACTAACACTTCTACTAACACTAGCACTAACACCACTACTAACACTTCTACTAACACAACTACTGACACTTCTACTAACACTACAACTAACACTTCTACGGATACTACTACTTACACTTCTACTGCCACTTCTACTAACACTTCTACTAACACTTCTACTAACACTTCTACTAACACTACTACTAACACTAGCACTAACACTTCTACTAACACATCTACTAACACTTCTACTGACACTTCTACTGATACTGACATTTCTACTAACACTTCTACTAACACTACAACTAACACTTCTTCTAACACTAGCACTAACACTTCTACTAACACTACTAATAATACAACTACTGACACAACTACTGACACTTCTACTAACACTATTATTAACACTACTACTGATACTTACACCACTACTAACACTACAACTAACACTTCTACTAATACTACTACTGACACTTCTACTAACACTAGCTACTAACACTTACACTACTTCTCACACTAACACTAACACTATCACTACTACTAACACTTATTCTAACACTAACTAACACTACTACTAACATGTATACTAACACTAACTCTACTACTAACACTTATTCTAACACTAACACTACTACTAACACTTATACTAACACTAACTCTACTACTAACACTTCTTCTGACACTAACACCACTTCTTACACTACTCCTAGTAGGCCTACTATAATATAATTATACTATTAACACTACACTACTAGAAATACTATTACAACGGGGACGTTTAGGAGAAATACACTGTACATGTAACTCAAAACATGCGAAAGCAGATAAAACAATTTTAACGTTTTAAGAGATTTCCGAGTCCATTTTATTTCACTAACCAATACATCAACGATTTGTAAATTGTATTTGCTCCTCACAATTCTATTTTTTTAAAATAATATTCCTTAAAATCAAACCACATTGTAATAATCTACGTGATGTCATTTACATTTACCGCTGTTTAATAGATGTTAACATATATTTGTTGGAAGATAAGTAATACTCTCTCCCTTACCTTCCCTGGAAGCCATCGATCCATCTCTTATCTACGCGGCTGCCTGCACCCGGAGCTGGTTGAACTGTGAGGGGTGTTAGTTTACCACCAGGTAGCCTCTCTATATAGTATTATGTTGTTGGGTATGTTCAGTGAGGAAAACTTTCTGACGTGAAGCTTTCTTTTCTTACCCGGTTACGGGTGGCTGTCTCGACGCTTATAAGTGGACTCTTATGCGTCTACCCGAATATATGATCTTTGCGTGTGTAATGTTATACCAAGTATGTTTACTTTACCTCCTCATGGCTATTATGTTTCTGTTGCGTGTGTCTTAACAGAGATACGTTATTTATGTAAATAATCATTGTGGCGTGGTGCTTGATCACTATTTTCGGTCCCCTGCTGTATAGTTAAAAGAAACCGACTGTCGGATTGATGATTGATGTTGTGTATATTTAAAAAAGGGAACGAATCATCGGGGAAATAACTTACGCATAAGTGGACATGACTTGTTTCTTAGCACTGTATTTCGAAGTAACAAGAAGTCAGAGACTGCAGCTTAGAAACCGGAGATATATTGTTCTTGTATGGTTTTATATATTATGATTTGTTTATCACATACATGCACAGGTATATTTTCTTACATTAGGGTTGTACAGATAATTTCACTTTTATTACATAATTCAAATTTCTACATCATCATCGTCGTCGTCGTGGTAATCGACATCCTTACCATTCTTGTCGTCACTATCATCGTCTCCATCTGTCCATCACCATTTTGATCATCGTCGTCATACTCATCATTAACAAATACAAACGTTGTCGTCGTCACTGTCGTCATCATCATCGTCGTCATCGTCGTCATCCTCTTACTCTATCTCCTTTGCTCGCATTATCGCCATGTACATCACACCCCTCATCAACAACAACGACTAAACTGTGACTTATCATTTATTGACAACAGCTGCCTGTGTTTATGTTAAAGAAACTTTGTTATATACACAAAAGAACATGACATGATCTTCAAACTACTATCAAAATGCAACCAGCTCTCCGACCAAAATAAGTCATCGATTTGTATGAGTCAACATGAATGCGTCAATGAGTTCGGTTGGTTTTTTTAAATGACTGAAAACAATTTCTAAAGATTTCAAATTTTAGAACCGTCTTCCGAAATGTCCTACATGTATCCTATAAACTGTTTTAAAGCTACTGTTGGACGTTTTTGCATGTTTTATATGCTCAAATTTGCCATTTAACAAAAGTGTATGCAGTATATTGTTACTTAAGATGGTAACTATACGACCCAATAATCTATATTAGTACGGTATAGTAGACACATTTTAATTATTCAAGGGCGGAAGATGGATCCGGCTTGTTTAACCGAACCAAACTGTGATGAGCATCATATAATATTCATCTGGGAATACACATGTTGTCAGTCGTTTCGTTAGGCTTGTGTTGATCTATACATTAACGAAAATTATACGCAGCGAATACAATGTATGAATTGTAAGGTTCTGACTATCCCAACAGCAGAATACACACCTTCCGTATACTCAACGGAACGGAACGACACACGGCATAATTGTACATTACAAAAAAAACGTATCTCTTATCATTATCCGAAACTACCCAGGACACAACCAAGCGGGAATAGTATTCCTGTTTAAGTGTATGTTACACCTATCTAAAGGTGTACACTGAATAAGCTCCGTCTCCGATGTAAACCTTGTATCAAATTTCAAGTTTTAAATACATGTATAGACGCCGTTTGTAATCCGATTAGATTAGACATACATTTTAAACTTGAATGACAAGTACCCAGATATATAGCGAAAACAGGGTGTAAATATATGTTTACCTCTACAAACTACATACCAATGTTTTCTGTATAGTTAAGAGGTGTACACTCTTTATTTCCGTGATTAGTTTAAAATGTAGGTCCGTTTCGTTATCTCTCATGACTGAAGTGTTATTGAATAAACACTCACAGACTGTCCTTGTTGAGTTTTATTTATTGAACTACACCAATAAACCCTCAGTTATAACATCATTCAGTCTGGCCGATTATGTATCTGGCTACAAGGCCTTTAATTTTAGTATTTTTAAAGAAGTTTCGTATTTTAGAGCCCTTTTCTCATGGTTATTTTAGTATTGAGGCTGAAGATAGTGCGTCTATAAAAGTTGTATTTGTTTTTTCTGTATATAGATTAATGAAAACTGATCGTTGCACGGTGTCCAGAAGTATCTACATATTGTATGAAGCAAGAACATGTCGTGTACAATAACTTGTCTATTAAATGGTTATATACTCCCAAAACGAAGGACCGACAGGGCCAGTGAGTTTATCAACAAACATATTTAAATATTAGTTGTATTCCTAATTCGTGGAACAAGTGACATACTAACATGAGTTGTGTGTTTAATGTAAGATAAGAGATACGTTTTCTTGATACCCGAGACCATAGAGTTTAAAGCGTCTGAATACTCAATGTCGGTTTGCACTTGTGTCAATATGCTTTGAAGTGGTTTGCTTTGTCCTTTTCAACTACGCTCTTGCTTGAGGTAGGTATAGGTAGGTAGGTAACTGAATTTGTTTTTGGGCCACCCATGCCAATGACCTATTTTCGTCTAACTTTAAAACATACGGTTAAAATAAGGAAATATATTCTGTAGCTCATCAGGACTAAGGACATTAGGTTGAAAACCTCAAAATGGTAATCTCTAGTAATAAAATGATGACAAAATCCTTAAATGATATTAAAATAGCCATAGAAATAGCTAAAACCGTGTGTATTCCGACCCCATCCCATACAATTATCACGCTCCCTACCGTAGCTAAAGTCAGTAGACAATACTTGACTGTAGAAATTCCAGTGTATTGTCATTAATTCCCTCTAATATCCTCAGTTATTGTGCTACAAACATAAGTTGTTTACATTTCCAAAATGACCAGTCTTAACATTTTATCAAAGGGAGATAACTAAGTCATCACTTAAAATGTACGCCCACATGCTCTTAGTCTTGGTATTAGGGTAATGAAATCTACAAATCTTAGTATTCATCCAACAAAAGTCATTTTCCCACAATTTAAGTTTTCTGGCATTATTGATTCTTTGGTAGAATTCGTTAAATGGTTAAGGGGGTCCCTGCCAAGCCCATTTTAGGGGGATAAAGACCAAGTGAAAAAATATGTTCGTTATTCCAAAAAAGAGGTTTCAGGACAATTTAAACAAACTTTGATCATCTAGGTACAAGGTACCTCCCACAAAATTTCAGCTTTGGAGCCTTAGCGGTTCTGAAGGCAATATTCCCATTTGGTCTTTCAGGTCTGATGAGCTATAAATTAAGATGTTAAAAGTAAAACATGTTCTACCATGTATATGTACACACTTTAGATATTAGACATGCTTGATTTTAACATTACAATATCTTAGGAATTCTCCTTATTCTTGTTTAAGAGATGGTTCTTTGTTTCTGTGCATAGTTTATTAACCATCCCATCCTAAGATGGAGGACTGGCGGGTCTATCCTAAGTGGGAAGAGAATTGTTCATAACGTGGAATGATAAAAACTATATTTTTACTAATTTAACGACTGTTAAATAACACATATATAATGATAGGATATCCACATAGTATCACATAATATAACATTAGACTGAACAACAAAGCCTTGTAACGCTGCGGTAAAGCTTTGCCACACTACGTTGAATGGCTTCATTTCTCGTTGTTTATTCATTGTTTAATGAATGCTTGTTGTTCTTTGTTAAATTATCAAGTTAAGTCATGAAACAAATTACCCTTATATTTGTGTGTTTTAACTGAATCGTGTTATACTCATGTATTGGTAACATATTTGTATAAACAGGAATGTCCCCTCGCCAAAAAAAACTCTGATAGAATCCGAACTTTAAGGCAACCATGGCATATGGAAGATATATATACACACATCGAAAAAAGTAAAGCAAAGCTACGTAGCAAAGCGAGCAAACCCCGAAGAATCGCACCGTGACGTTCATTGATGATTGAGCGCTCATGTTCTAGAGAGGTTGAAAATGAGCGATTACTTTTAAACCTCTCTTGAACGCGATTGCTCAATGTAGCGCTACGTAGCAAAGCGAGCAAACCTCGAGGAATCGCACCGTGTCGTTCAGGCCCAGCTGGGGCCCCGCTCCATAACAGCGAGCGCTTATAATCGCTCATTGATTGCTCAATGTAGCTCTCAAGTAGCGCTCAAGTAGCGCTCAGTCTCTCCTGAACGACACGGTGCAAAACCTCAGTTCGCTCGCTTTGCTACGTAGCGCTACATTGAGCAATCGCGTTCAAGAGAGGTTTAAAAGTAATCGCTAATTGTGCGATTACTTTGAAACCTCTCTTGAACACGGCCCAGGTGTGCTCGTCCTCCTGTTTGATATGATAACACGGGTTACCTCCCCTTATAAATATGTTGGACGTCAGACAGACAGATATTTACCATCTACAGGTACGTGTTTATAATCCTTTGACTGTGCAGATAAAAGTTGGAGTCTAATAAACCATCTAGATTAATATTTAGCAAGTTAGTTAATTAGACTAAGCTGTCATTACGTGACATAACGTATTTTTCATTTTTTATTTTATTTGGCTATAATAGGGCCTACGTGTCGAAAGACCACGTACGAGGGGCGTTCAATAAGTGTTGCAACTTCAATATAAAACCAACTCGCGTAGTCAATTTTTTACTTTTATTTTTCAATATAGTTACCCTTCACCTCAATACACTTATTCCATTTCTCTTTAAGACTTTTGATGCCGCTTTTGTAGAAGTCTTCCATTTGCCCCCCTAACCACGCCTCTGTGGCAGCTTTGACGTCTTCGTCATCCCGGAAGTGCCTTCCACGTAGGGCGGATTTCAGGTTTCTGAACAGGAAGTAGTCACTGGGGGCTAGGTCTGGGCTGTAGGGTGGGTGGTTAAGCTGTTCGAATCCACAATCACGTATAGCGGCCTGTGCAACTCTTGACTTGTGGACTGGAGCGTTGTCATGCAAAATCAGAACACCACGTGTCAACATTCCACGGCGTTTCTATCGAATTGTCTTTCGCAATTCTTGCATTAGGTTGGCATAATATTGACATTCATTGTAGTTTTGGTTGGCAAGTAATCACTTAATAATATGCCTTTTGCATCCCAAAAGATTGTCGCCATAACCTTGCCAGCTGATGGTTGAGTGCGAAACTTCAGGGGAGGCGGTGAACTCGGGTGCTTCCATTGCTTGGATTCCAGTTTAGTTTCCGGGTCCCAGTGGTGGATCCAGGTTTCGTCACCTGTCACCAGACGAGACAAAAACCTGGCTTCATCCGCATTAAACCGATCCAGGAGCTCCATGCAACTTTCGGTTCTTTTCTGGCGATCTTGTGCTGTGAGGTTTCTGGGTACCCATCTTGCAGATACCTTGGACATACCAAGATGGTCATGAATTATTTTTTCAACACTTCCAACTGATATCTGGAATTCCAAAGACAGTTCAGAAACTTTAACACGGCGGTCAGCTAAAATTCGTCTTTCGATAGCGGCAATAACTTCCGGTCGGGTGACTTCAGATGGCCTGCCTGACCGTGGGTCATCGTCTAAGGACTCCCTGCCCCGCTTGAACTGAAGAGACCAGCGACAAACTGTTGAAAAGTTAGGAGCATCCTTACCCATCACATTACACATACGATTATGTATTTCTGTAGCTTTGCATCCCTCTTTAGTAAGGAACTTGATCACAGCGCGTTGTTCATGTTTGAGAGAATCCATGATTATGGAGACCCCTAGGTCAGCGCAGCTATTATATCTAAATAATTGTTATGTCTAGAAATTGTTTTGACATGTGTCAATGTTATGTTTTGACTATAGTAACACCTGCTATAAGCTGACACTGTTTATGTAAACACCAATGCCCCGCTTGCAACACTTATTGAACGCCCCTCGTATGTTGATTTAAGTTCCAGATTCCAAAATTCCTGGATCCGTCACTGAAGTTCATAGCTTAGCCTATTATCGCCAAATATGTGATGATCGAAAATCGAGCAACAGCCTAAGGTTTACGTCTGCATAAATCGAAATTATACGTCCCATGCAATTACATGTACAGAAGTTATACAAAATGTATGACCTATTAAACCCACAACCAAAAGTATCTCTTTGACTGGTATAGGTCAAAATTCTGTTGGACCCAATTGGGGCGTGATAGCTGCGGTATATGTCATGTTTTTTTATATTAAAAATTCACCTTCATTGTGTCACTATACTGTAAGAAATAGCATTAAAGGGGCTATTTTCAGTGGTGGGTCCAGACTTGGGGTCAGCGGGGTTCAAACACAAAGTTGTCATTACACGTTGATGTCCTCATTGTTTCATTGGGTATCAGTAGGTGGATCTACGGGCTTAAACACCGGAAATGTAAACTTGGATCAGTCTACGAATGTTATTTGAGCCAGCAAACCAGTTCAACCATTTCCGGTCCTATGCCAGCATTCAAAATGGCGGACAGTGTCATACCTTCTTTATATGTTACATAGGTAGGTAGATATATACGTAGGTGTATATTTAGGGTCTGGCGCCTGTGGAACGATTGTTCTTTGTAAATCGGTCACATCTCTGCAATTCAACCAAATCTCGAATCTCGGTTTTTAACTTATCTACCCTTTAGAAAACATAAATCAATACTCAATAACTCAATCTATTTAAAGCTAGCTGTAATGTTATACGTCACCTAAGTCCAATGACGGACTCGGAGGACATACAACATTACAGCTAGCTTTAACTAGATTGAGTTATGACCGGAGTGCCCTGTTTGAAACAGCGTCGCTGATTGGATAACTAACTTCTGATGCAATGAAGACTCTTAATCGAGCAGAAAGTGCTCGATAAACAACTGAGTTGAGAATGGAAACATCCACTGAGTACGTGGAGTACCCTCTATGGGGAGTGAATAATTAGGAAGACATAAGATACATTTACAATTATTAACAACCCGTTTCAATCAACAACAACAAAATATATATAAATTTTAAAAATCTAAAGAAATATGCCATAAAACAAAATGATAGACAAAAAAGGCCATGTATTAAATATCGTTTTAATATATATGTGTGAAAAACAAATTTCTGAAGAATCACTTGGTTCATTTGTTTTACTGTTCTTCACACATCACCGGGATTACCATGTAAGAACATTCCATCACCGAATAACTTACATATTGACATATTGCACAATCCTCCACAAAACCTGTTGATCTGACTTAGTTAAGAATGTATCATTTCTAGAATATAACAATATTGTACTGCGTCTAGGCTCCTCCTGAACCAGTCAATGAGCAATGTAAGCATTTAAAGGCGCTGTAGCACCTTGTATGCATATCACGTTTTCTCAAATTTGTCATTTATTGTTAAAGTTAATACAATATATTGTTACGTCAGAGGGTAAAACATCTCTTTACACTTCCCAATAAGCCGTATCCTTAGAAAACGGTTATCTGTTTGGGTAGAAAATGGTTCGAGGTGTAAACTCGTCAGTGTGAGAGGTAAAGATGTTGGTCTGATGCGATTTTGAGAGTTCAGACAACAAGATGCTTGACCATTCCATCATTGTATCATAGTTACATAATTACGTTCGATGGAAAATGGACTCGAACTGAACTGAACTGAATCGTGAATATTACAACTCAGGTTTGATGCATGTGTTTTATTCAGCCATTGGTAACACTAGTTCACCTTTTTGTGAGAACACTTTATTTCAGTAAGAATGGCTTGCTTTACTTCAACCATTTTGCCTAATATTGGAATTTGGCACCCGGAGGCTAGATTATTCTTTTCATTTAGCACTACGTCAGTCATATATTATTTTACATTAACAGTTATATGACTATCGCAGTGCTAGGGTAATCTTATATTCAAACTCTGAAAAAAATGGGTTCATTGTAACATATCTCCACTTTATCAAATAATTAAAAGTAGGATATGAGAAATAGAATTCCATAAAACAGAGGCTCCTTTTCAATATATGATAAAGTGGTTATATTTTCCGAATAAATACTCTAAGTCTAAGTGTGAGACTACGCTAAGGATTTTAGGTTCAAGGGGTCGTAGCTCAAAGCAAGCTTTAAGCTTAATACATTGAGCCTTGTGTAACGGGGTCCTGGTGGCCCGTCTTTGTTAAGGATTTAAGAGTTACGAGGAAATGATCCTACTTAAATCACACTCAGTTATGCTTGTTTAACACATTTAATTTAAGTTAAAAATAGTAGCTTAAAACTTGATGCAGTTTGGATCTCCCCGTTACTGAAAAATAATGGAGCGAGAGAACAATAGGACGACGTCACAAGTTCAATTTAATTCTTGGTTATTGTAGTGGCTGATATTCAATCAGATGTTGTAGCACGAACATCAGACGTCTATCTCTCTTTCGCTCTTTCACTGAATTATCCTTCATTTACGTTGCTATTTCCCTTTCTATCACTGCAGTATTCGTGCATGAAGATTTTCAAAGTAACGTTATGTGGAAACATCAATGTTGTTGTGAGCATGACGTTTCGACGTTATCACGACCTCCTCTTCCTTCGAAATATAAATCTCGTAGACATTTTGAAATCTCGGTGCTATTTTCATCCAGATTACAACTAGAATTGCCGTCACACCACTGAACCCAGCCATTAGGAAAAAAACTGCCCCCTTTTGAGTCTCAACTGTGGCAGAATATACAGACGTGTAGATCACTTGGCATAACATATTCATCACCGTCTCCACGAACCCAATGCCCGCAAACATGGCGCCTTGGTCATCTGGTGACGTCATGCGTGACATGGCGCCCCTGATTATGGGGACTGTCATACTGCTCACTATGCCAGTGACTGGCACTAGGAACAGCATGAGACCGGTTGACGCAAGACCTTCAAATAGGCAGGATATGAACGAATCTATTGCTCCTATCAAGGCTAGTGTTTCATCTCGTACGGTGCGCTGAAATACTTTTATTGTTATAAGAGCGCCTATACTTGTTAAACCGACTCTCAGGGCGCCGAAATATCCTATCTGAATAGAATCAAAGCAAAATGGCTCACCGAGTCCGTAGAGTGTTTCTATGGAAATTCTTCCCAATATACTTAGACCTGCGAACAGAAATATTGCCATTGTTAGTATGTACAATGTTCGTTTGTTGTGATCTTTGCCCTTTTCGAGATAAAAACCAAACACGTTTTTAAAATGGGTAGTAAGGGACCAAGGATTCCTTTTGAAGCGTTTTCTCGTTTCAGGTAAAACGACCACAAGAAGAACAGCTACCACTAGAATGCCGGTCATTGTGATTTGCACATAAAGGTATCCAATTGCTGGGGTCAGAAAGCCCGTTAGAAGCACGCCTGCAGAGGCAGCCATTGCTAGAAGTAGTTCAACAGCCGTTGTCGCTATAATCCTGCCCCGCCCATTTGACGTAATATCCGCCATGTACGCAAAACTCGCCGCGAGATAAGCACATGTCGACCCCCCTAACCCTTCGATTGCGTACGCAACGTAGAAGTACTGTATGTCAAGTTTGTAATACATAATAAATACGCAGATTGCATTTTTAATCAGAAAACCTAATGCAGGAATTAGAAAGAGCAACTTCCGTCCGAAGTAGTCAGAGAGTGACCCAAGAAAAATGTTTACAAAAACCGCTGGGACGTTGTATGTTATGGCAAGAAGAAACAGGAAGTTGGATGTTTGTTCCTGCGCCTGCGTCAAAGGATCGTCTTTGCTGACTGTTCCGTTTGCAACACATGAAGAAGCGCCCTCCTGCGTCGTATTGTCGGTGTTGTTGAGGAGCTCGGCATGTACGTACTGGCTGACGATAGGGGACGCTGATATACTAGTTAGAAAGACCAGGAATGTGATGACGCTGCTGGTGATTGCGCAACGAAGAAAGGGAACCTGTTTAGTAACAACTTCCGGTTTATCTGTTCCTTTCAGCAACGGCGAGGTTTCTTCAGTCGTCATTTTGGATTGTTGTCAACAACGTAATTATCGTATTGACTTTGGCAATTTTCTTGGGTCAGGGATGGCCTGTGACCGCAGTAGGCCTAGGTATTACTATTATGCAGAGTCCAACAGTCTGCCATCAACTGTAAATAAACAACAATAGGGATAAATTGTTCCATTGGTTACGACGTATCTTGTTTAGTGGCAGTTAATGGCAAAATAGATACTGTTTCACTGATGAGCTATTGTTTATTTGGTCATAATGACTTTCATATTGTAGAAGTAGTATGTCAATATTATGTAAACTTAAATGAAGGCATATCATTAGCATACACAAACAATAATCTCATGGCTAATTGGTTCCGCCAAACACAGTTAAGCATATGTATTTATATTAATGTTAATCAGCCTGAATTATACAGCATAAAGGCGCTGTAGCACGATTTTTGCACATTATGTTTTCCGAAATTTGCAATTTTTCTTTATTAAAGTTTATACAATGTATTGGTCCGGTAATGGGTAAAACATCTTATTACACGACCCGATAAGCCGTATCCATTGAAAGACATATAAAGCGACAGTTGTGTTGAATTCTTAAGTGTTAGAGGTAGATTTGGAGGTCTCATGAGTTCAGACAGCAAGATGGTTGACCATTCCATCATTGTACCATATTTAAAACTCTGCTAAGACTGTTTAGGTATCGCAACATCAGTCAGATCACTTTAACTACCTTCGAGCGGTCATTTTAATGTGAACACATTGCCGCTCTTGAATTAAGAGTGTTATTTAGTCACTATTAACACTTGTTAATATTTTTGTGTGAGCTACAGCGCCTTTAAAAGTAAACAATAAAAAATACATACATGAACTCATAGTTTTTGTTTTCGAATAAGATCAACATATATACAATGGGGTCGTTTTCTTGACAGAAACCCTCACCCCTTCGCTTTGTAGCCCAATACCTTACCATTAGACCACAGGGGATAGGTGACTAGGAAGAGTTGATTGTTGATTTTTATTCTGCTCTCTGAGAACTGATGATATTTTATGTGTGCTTTATTTTACTTGGATCACCAGTACTGTAGTTAAAATATTTAAGAACCTGTCCATTAAGGGATTTGTAAGTGAGAGAAAGTACTTTGAACTGGATTCTGGCCTTCACTGAAACCAATGCAGTCGTTTCAGTACTGGGGTGATGTGACTCTGTTTCGAGGAACGAGTTATTATGCGTGCCGCAGTAGTTTGGACCTTCTGGAGTTTGTCTAGAAGAGTGTCTCTAACACCAGCGTAAAGACTGTTACAGTAGTCCAGTCTACTGAGAATAAGGGATCGAACAAGAGCCGCTAATTTACCATCATCAACGGCACACCGAAGATAATTGGTGACTCTGAGAAGTGCAGTTTCAGTGCTGTGAAACTGTCGGTAGGCTGATTGGAATTTGCCAAGAAGATGATTATCCGAGAGGTGACCTTTACAGCGAATGTTTTTGGTCACCCTTGACAAAAAGGAGAGATTTGACACGGGGTGGAAGTTCTTGCAAGTCCTTGTAATCAAGGTTTTCTCTCTTTAAACGTGGTTTCACAACAGCACTCCGCAAAATATTAGGAAACCGTCCCGATGCCAGACTCATGTTCACCAGTGTAGTAATGAAAGGACAAACTTTGTTGGAGCTGGGTCTAAATCACATGCAGTACACTTTGATGAACGGATGAGTTCAAGTATTTCAGCATCATGAAAAGGAACCAGCTCAGTCAGGGGTTGACCACATAACTGTCGGAGTGTCGGAGTTTAACACAGCAGGATGTGTTATGACAAGTTGTAGGTTCTGTCGTATGTTGATGATCTTCTCCAAAACGAACTCATTGAAGGATTCATCAAGTTCTCTAACAGAATCAGATAAAGTAAGTTTTGTTTCGGTTTTCCTACCAAGATGATTGTCCAAGAATTTAAAGGATTGTTTAGGGTTAGTCATATATATTATGTTTATTATACTATGTATTTTACCATTATATCTATGCATTGTAGTCAATTGAACTTTAGCGTGTAAATTATGTAAATTTGTATATGTTTTGTGTACGGGCATGTGGCCTATAGACAAATACATGTAAAATCAATTTAACAATAGGTATACTTGATAGAGAAAGATTGCACTTACAAGATCCGTCCGTCCGTTCTGAGTTACGTCTTACTTCTGTTTTGTCGCGTGAGGTGCATACTATATGTCGAGTCACCGTCCATCTACATATATATTGCATTGCAGTTTATTTATTTACAAAATGGTAGATCAACGTGGTGGCATCTGGGACAAACCATACGTGTATTTTATTTTAATAATTTTAGATATTGATTGAATAATTGATATAAAGCAAATCTAATGAACAAAATTTAAAGAATTATAGTAATAGCGTCACATAGCCACAGTATACGACGCTACAGTCTCCTATGCTATCTTCCTCCCTATAACTGAAACACCTTCTCACTGGGAATGTCCCAGCATGGCCATTGAGATCAGGCTCAAACTATCAGCTGAATGTCCCTAAGGTTAGATTTAGGACATATGATAAACAAAGACAATTCTCAAACATTTTTTGGAATTCCTTGCCACTTCACATTTGCTAAGCAACATCTATGAGATCAAACTGTCCTCTTCGAGGAAACCTTTGGGGTCCAGATATATTTATGCCAAAAATATAATCTCTCTGTTGTTTCTATGTTAATTCGTTTATTCATATAGACATTACTTTTAAGTAAACAAAACACAAAATATTATTTCGAAGCGTCACCTGCTTACCAAGATACTGCCGTTCAAAGAGAGTAAAATTCGCCTGCAAATTATCCCACTCTTGAAAACACACCCGGGTCGCTCGAGTCGAGTTTAGTGTTTGTTAGCATACACAGGAGTTGCTTACAATGAAATCCTTGGGCGATTTGTCTATTTTCGTCGATAATTCGTTTAAAACATAATAACAACTTTTGAAACTGCAAGTTTCCGATAGAATGGATATTTGTGCGTCTGTAGGGAGTAATTTCTGAGTTTATGGAGTATTTTTCGATATGCAATAGCTGATTTTAGCTATAGATTTGTTCTTTTCCCAATCAAGCGGAGTGTTAGGTTATTTTATAGGCTACAACATGTTTAGAAATGAATAACTGACAATTCAAAAATAAAAACTATCATGCAATTTTTTTTATCATAAACGTCATTATTATTATATATTTTGTTGTGCTTGATTTTGGGTATGAAGATATAGTTTGAGGTTGAAAAAAACATCGATAAAATCACCAACATGTCTATTCGATGAACTGTTGTTATAACATTAATATATTAGGTTCACATTCGAAACTGCAAATGGGTGTATATCATTTGCTTTCTGTCAGTTATCCAAAAAGTTCACACCTATTTCGTAAAAGACAAATGCAAAAAAGCAAATGCTATATATTTGATGTGAACACATGAACCAAATATTTGGATTCTACTACTAGTCACAAAACTCTGACTACAATCATATATGACTTAAAAACACATATATTAATGACAAAACATTACAACCTGTAAATAACCTTAATGCTCACTAAAACAATTTAAAATACTATTTATATACTTTAACCTGTGAATCACAATAACAACAATCTATAATACTAAGTACATTAAACATTTACAGGAACTCCAACTTAACAAATGAAGGAAAATGTGTATGATAATATCCACCCGTTTACTTCATCTTTCACTCTCTATTCATAAAACAATTATCCATGCACAGACGTAATTAACCACCTGAAAAGTAAAAAAGCACATACCGGGTATATATTGTATCAAAGATACGCATTTTACAAAAGAATCAAAATTAAAGAAGAACGGGGATCAAAGCATTGTTATTTCAGCTATTATAAAAGTAATGCCAGAGGAATTTTTAATAACAACTTTGATTTTGCCATTGTAGAAAATAAATACGATGTAAATGGAAACTATGTAGCTTTGAAGTTGAACATTTTGGATAAAACGTTCCTTTTAGTAGCAATATATATATATGGACCAAACACCGACACTCAAGAATTATATAATAAAATCTTAATTATTACTGAATTACAATCAGATAGTTTTTCCATAAGAGGGGATTGGAATTTTGTACAAGATCCTAAAATCGATTACTTTAACTGTAAAAAAGTTAATAATATCAAAGCAAGAGACACCTAGTTAGAGTTTATGGACGAAAACGACTTGATAGATCCATGGAGAGAACAAAACCTAGATATGAAAAGATACACTTGGAGACAAAAGAACCCTTTCAAACAAGCAAGATAAGATTTCTTTATAATATCGAAAAAAATATCGAAGGCTCAATCCAAGAAACTGGTATTGATGCAGCATATAGATCAGATCATTCCATAACATGGATTAAATTAAAAACAAGAAAAAAGTGAGCATGGCTCACATACCCCCGCCATCTGCTATCCGTCCATTGAGAATTATAGATGTGAAGGGTACTATGTTTAAAAAACAGCTTCAAGCATCATAATATTGTCCAAAATAAGTTTGGAATCTGGCTTTGTTATTACAAAATTTCATTCAACCAGATGTAATATTTTTCAGATAACGTAATATTTCCCATTAGAGCATCACATTGGTAATTTGTACCAAGTTCAATTAAAGATTCAAGGGCTTCATAACTCCGTAAAAATAACATTTCGGAACTGGACTGTGAACTCGATGAAGAGTATCATCTGGACTATCTCCATGTAAAATTTCAATCACCTAGATGTAATAGTTTCCGAGAAAAATTTTCCCCATTGAGCATCACAGTTCTTTTGATACTAAGTTCAATTTCGGATTCAAGGGCCATTACTCCGTAAAAAATAATATTTCGGAAGTGGTTTTCGAACTCGATAAAGAGTATGGTCATGAGTACTCACAACCAAAATTTCATTCACCTAGGTTGAACAGTTTCCGAGAAAACTAGTCCCGATTGAACACAATAAATCTAAGTCCAAAAAGTGACGTTTCCATGAAAACGACAACAAATTTAAATCTCAGAAAATTGAAAATTGTCTGTGCGCGATCGGAAGAACATGGTTAACAACTGTACAAAGTTTGGTTGATGTACCTTTGGCGGTTTTTGAGAAAAATGACCGGACTGAAGGACGGACGGACGGACGGACGGACGGACGGAATGACCGCTATATACCCCCGCTTACTTCGTAGCGGGGGTATAATAATTGAAATAGAAAGAAGAAAAAGTTACCGGAAATTCATCAACTCTTTACTGCATGAAAAAACATAGATAGAGTAAAACGACTGATTAATGAGACAAAGGAACAGTATAAATCACTCGTACGTAGATGAAATGACCAATGATCAATTATTCTTTGAAACACTGCTGTTAATGATCAGAGGGCATTCCATAAAATATTCATCATACAAGAAAAAGGAAAACCTGAAACTCAAACCTTTCTGTGAACCAGACAGGAGAACAACAATCATTTAAGAAGCTAAATAGGTCTCTTTTTGTAAAAGAAATAGATGATGCATGCATTGAAAACGTATAACAATGACGTTTTAAGAAATAATTTCATCGTTTTATTATTAGATTTTTTAATTTTTTCAAATAATTTGGACGTCGATTGTTTTAAAACTGTAACAATCTTGCAACGGGCTCCTGATTGCCCGTTATTTTTAAGGAATGGAGAGTTACGAGGATATTATCCAACTAAAATTACACCCAAAGAATTGTTCATTTAACAATTTAAATTTTAAAAGTTTAGAATATGAGCTTTAAACTTGATGTAGTTTGCAACTCTCAATTACTGAAAAATAATGGAGCGAGAGAACAATAGGATGACGTCACAAGTACAATTAAACTCTTGGTTATTGTAGTGGCTGATATTCAATCAGATGTTGTAGGGCGAACATCAGACGTTTAGAGGAGACCGGGGCAAAGTGCGCCCCCGGGGCAAAGTGACCCAACGGTTTATTTTTAGAATGAACATCATCTGACACTTATCAGTTTCTATCTACCCATCTCATATGGCGTAAAGCAACGTACAAGTTGATGACGTCATGAGCAGTCAGCGGCAAATCGACAGGAGGGCGAACATTTTGATATTGAACGTTTTCATGTAAAAATCGGGAGAAAATATCATAACTGATAGATACATTTTCTATCACCGGAGCAAAATAATCACGTTCTAGGTGAAAACAGATTATCTGAGCTTACAATTTTCATATTTGTATGCACTTGGTGTCCGGTCTAATTTCTTCTATTTCTATTTAAGGTATATGCCGGGGGCGGCGCGCTTTGCCCCAATGCAGTTTATGTTATGTTGGGCCTTCAAATGTATTTTCAGAATAAGCTAATCAGTGTCAGGTTAAAACCTTTTAAAGGCCACTCTTCACCAATAATCAAAATAAATGAAAAAATTCTGTAACTTGGCATGGTGCAAGCTGAATATGTATTTTTTAAAATTCAAAGAGGACCTTTTTCTGCAAAATGATATTTATTGTAGTAATGTCTCAAAAACCGTAAGGGCACGCTTGTTTGATTTTTGTTAGTTACTTTAATAAACATTATGGTCATCATTCAGAGTTGTTGTGTTAACTTAGTGTTGTTTTCTTTAAAAAATGGGATGTAAATAGAATAGAAAAGGGATTTATGTAATTTGTAAGTTTAATTGTGTCAGCCTTATATGATAAAAATACAATTTCAAGAATAGAACAAAATTAAAAACGATTCAAATATGAAAACAATTAACAATTCAAATATGAACATGTACTGCTGAGGACTCATAAACATATATGTCACGGACCTATTTTCTGAGATATTTGGTGCTGAAGTTCGATATTTATTAAAAACAATTGGCAAAGGAAGATAACTCTTCAGTGGAAAATATTTGTATTCTATTACATCATTCATCTATATAAGGTTATATATCAAATATCATTATTACCATAAAACACAAAACCATTCACACAGCTATAACACCATTACCTTTCTCTATTTAGATAGAAAGATGATTTGATTTTAAATGTTTCTGGACATGGACAATTGTTAGGAACGTCTTTAATAGTTATGCTAACGATAGGTCATTATTTGTTTTATCAGACCTTCGAAGGGCATTTAATTGTTTGCACTTGGAAATGTGTTTCTTACAAATGTTAAATTTGTTACTTTTTTGTTTTGTTACGTTTTGACAAGTGTGGTTGCCGTTCACGTGCAAAAAGAACGTCGCCATACAAAATGCAATATATTTCAATCCACGGGCGATAAATACGACTGAAACAGCGTCTTTAGAACCCAGCAATACTTTATATGAATTTTCAAAAAGTATCTCCTCATATTTATGAAAAAGAAACGTTTAAAGAATTTTTTTGGAGTCTCCTTAATTAGACGAGATAGAAGAGTCAAAAGCATTTTTGGCTTGTTTTGTGACGTCCTACAGTAATGATGCGTCAACAAATTGAAATCCAAGTCGTTTATGTTGAAGACACCTTTTAGTAGTTATATCTACTATCTATATCTATATCTAAATATCTACTTTTTAATATTTAGTTTTTTAAACTTAAAAGCAAATATTGTGGCCAAAAAACATCTTGATAAAAGCGATTTTAACACCCCATGTGTATTTGAACAGTCTGAATAAATAAAAGTATCATACTCTGAAGGTTGAAATTGTGAGTACTACTTAACAAAACATGTGTCTATCAAATGCATTCACAATATACTTTCTACGACATCAATATTTCTGCTCTTTTTAAAATGTCTGGACGTTTCTTTTGCACGTCAGTAGTTATTTTATATAAACTTTTTTTTCTGTTCTCGGCATATAGGCCTATAATCCGTCCATCCAAAAGTTGGTTCTGTTTCTGGAGTAGAACTAAAAAGCAATTGACTTAAAGTATACATGGTATTCTGTACAGTTTATTATGAACTGTGAAGACTTTATTCGTGTTTACCGTTTCAAAAAACGCCAACGTCGTTTCAACCCACATTAGGAAGACGGGGCTAAGCGCCACCATGGGCCACTTTGCCCCTGACCACGGGGCAAAGTGGCCCATGTTTAAAAATAAATGTTTCCCTTCTAAGCCGAAAAAGATGGTGACCAGAAGTAAAAGAGTGTGTTAATTTCATACTCCAAAACTAAGTTCTCCCGAAGGTCTAAAGATACGCAGCTGAAAATTGTAAAGTTTAAAAAAAACGCCTTGCAAAGTTAAGGGGCGCTTTGCCTCGGTCTCCCCTATCTCTCTTTCGCCTTTTCACTGAATTATCCTTCATTTACTTTGCTATTTCGCTTTCTATCACTGCAGTATTCGTGCATGAAGATTTTCAAAGTAACGTTATGTGGAAACATCAATGTTGTTGTGAGCATGATGTTTCGACGTTATCACGACCTCCTCTTCCTTCGAAATATAAATCTCGTAGACATTTTGAAATCCCGGTGCTATTTTCATCCAGATTACAACTAGAATTGCCGTCACACCACTGAACCCAGCCATTAGGAAGAAAACTGCCCCCTTTTGAGTCTCAACTGTGGCAGAATATACAGACGTGTAGATCACTTGGCATAACATATTCATCACCGTCTCCACGAACCCAATGCCCGCAAACATGGCGCCTTGGTCATCTGGTGACGTCATGCGTGACATGGCGCCCCTGATTATGGGGACTGTCATACTGCTCACTATGCCAGTGACTGGCACTAGGAACAGCATTAGACCGGTTGACGCCAGACCTTCGAAAAGGCAGGATATGAGCGAATCTATTGCTCCTATCAAGGCTAGTGTTTCATCTCGTACGGTGCGCTGAAATACTTTTATTGTTATAAGAGCGCCTATACTTGTTAAACCGATTCTCAGGGCGCCGAAATATCCTATCTGAACAGAATCAAAGCAAAATGGCTCACCAAGTCCGTAGAGTGTTTCTATGGAAATTCTTCCCAATACACTTAGAACTGCGAACAGAAATATTGCCATTGTTAGTATGTACAATGTTCGTTTGTCGTGATCTTTGCCCTTTTCGAGATAAAAACCAAAAACGTTTTTAAAATGGGTAGTAAGGGACCAAGGATTCCTTTTGAAGCGTTTTCTCGTTTCAGGTAAAACGACAACAAGAAGAACAGCTACCACTAGAATGCCGGTCATTGTGATTTGCAGATAAAGGTATCCAATTGCTGGGATCAGAAAGCCCGTTAGAAGCACGCCTGCACAGGCAGCCATTGCTAGAAGTAGTTCAACAGCCGTTGTCGCTATAATCCTGCCCCGCCCACTTGACGTAATATCCGCCATGTACGCAAAACTCGCCGCGAGATAAGCACATGTCGACCCCCCTAACCCTTCGATTGCGTACGCAACGTAGAAGTACTGGATGTCAAGTTTGTAATACATAATAAATACGCAGATTGCATTTTTGATCAGAAAACCTAATGCAGGAAGTAGAAAGAGCAACTTCCGGCCGAAGTAGTCAGAGAGTGACCCGAGAAGAATGTTTACAAAAACCGCCGGGACGTTGTTGGTGATGGCGAGAAGTAACAGGAAGTTGGATGTTTGTTCCTGCGCCCGCGTCAAAGGATCGTCTTTGCTGACTGTTCCGTTTGCAACGCATGAAGAAGCGCCCTCCTGCGTCGTATTGTCGGTGTTGTTGAGGAGCTTGGCATGTACGTACTGGCTGACGATAGGGGACGCTGATATACTAGTTAGAAAGACCAGGAATGTGATGACGCTGCTGGTGATTGCGCAACGAAGAAAGGGAACCTTTTTAGTAATAACTTCCGGTTTATCTGTTCGTTTCAGCAACGGCGAGGTTTCTTCGGTCGTCATTTTGGATTGTTGTCAACAACGTAATTATTCCATCGTATTGACTTGGGCAGTTTACATGGGCCAGAGATGTTACAGATGTCTTTGGACGCAGAAGGCCTACGTATTATGCAGAGTCCAACAGTCTGCCCATCAACTGTAAATAAACAACAAAAGAGATAAAATAGTTCATTGGTTACGACTTATCTTGTTATCCGGTTTGTAATACCATGAGATATAGTCGTCGCCCTGTCCGTCTTTCTGTTCGTCCGTCCGTCTGTCCGTCCACTAACTGAAGTAGTAGATATACAATTATCTGTCAAAGATGTGTTTAACAAATTGTGTGGGACCGTGTAGCACTTTTTTTTACGTATTATTTTTACTGAAATTCGCCATTTATAATATTAAAGTTTATACAATGTATTGGTCCGTTAATGGGTAAAACATCTCATTACACGAGCCGATAGGCCGTATCATAGAAACCTGATATCCGCAGTTGTAGAAAATGTAGCGACTATAAAACGACAGTTGTGTGGATCTCTTCAGTGTTAGGGGTAGATTTGTAGGTCTCAACTAGAGAGTTCAGACAGCAAGATGGTTGCATGACCATTCCATCATTGCACGATATTTAATAAATCTACTGTTATAGGAATCACTACATCAGTCAGATCACTTGAACTACCTTCGAGCATTAAAATGGCCGCTCCAAGGGAAATTGACTCGCATGGTCTAACCGAACCATGTTTTTTCGTTTTAGAACTCTTTTTATTGATTAAGAGTATTATTTAGCCCCTTATTTATATTTTCTGAGAGCGCTTTATTTCAGTATAAATAACGTACTACGTACAGCGCCTTTAAAAGTAAACTATAATACATACATTAACTCATATTTTCTGTTTTCGTATAAGATCAAGGACACTTTTAGCTATCCTGAGTTTAGACCCAGAATGCATCAGTGGGGGTAAACTCTTCTTAGATAAATGATAATGATAAATAAGTACTTCGAAGCATAGAAAATACTATACAATTAAGGATGTATACAAAATAAACAATTTTAAGAATGTTCAAGTTACCTACATGTAAATATTAAAAATCCAACCGGTTTTAATTCTATTAAGAAGCCAATTTCAATTTCCATTGTCGCAGAGCCGCGCTAATAAGGCGACCTCATTATTCCAAAGGAATCTAGAAATTGACAAACTGTGAAATTTCGTCGCAAATATCCGTATGTTCGTATATCACACGATCTTTGAACATTTTGTTTATGCGAGAATTACGTGCTAAACATCTGAAGGCTGAACATCCGTAGTACTATGCACTTCATTTATACACTAGAAATATGTGCATGTGATGCACTGTGATGTCCCCCGCTCCAACTTTCAATCCAACCTAGTCATATTACCCTTATTTTTCACTTATGCTAAGCACTAAGTTCAATACTGCATTAATAACGAGAAATAAAAAATTCAGAATAGCAAAAGTAGCAAAAGGCACCACTCTATCACTAGGTCTAAGCAAATACCATGTTTGGTGAAAAAATATTGAACGGTTTTGTTCAAATTGTTGCCATGGAAACCAGAAAACAAATTTCAGAATAACCAATATAGCAAAAGGCACCAATCCACCACTTGGTCTAACCATGTTTCACCATGTTCATAAATTCATTGGAAAGAGTCAACGGTTCAAATAATACATTAATACTAATGTACGTATTTACCATATTCAAAGTGCATTTTGTCTTAAGAATAACATTTCCACTTGTGTGTTGCCTTAATAATGTATATTACATGTTTACCCACTTCGTCACTTGTAGATTTCTTACTTTCTTGTTATGTATTCTAGCCTTGTAAAATAATTGTTGATTACCTGGAGAGGGCTTCTATAAGTTTCACAACTTGTGCCCAATTCATTTCTTAAATGAATAAAATATGTTTTCAATCAATAGGTCTAACCACATACCAAGTTTCGTAAAGAAATACTTGATAGATTTTGAAATAGAGGCCGGAAAACGTCCCTACCCCCACTATACACTAAGTTGAAATTGTTGCCATGGAAACCAGTAAAAATTAAAAAATCAGAATAGCCAAAGTAGCAAAAGGCACCACTCTATCACTAGGTCTAAGCAAAATCCAAGTTTGGTGAAAAAATATTGAACGGTTTTGGAGATAGAGGCCGGAAAAGGTTCCTACGCTCAATATGCACTAAGTTCAAATTGTTTCCATGGAAACCAGAATTATGTTTTTTCAGAATAACCAAAATAGCAAAAGGCACCACTCCACCACTAGGTCTAACCACATACCAAGTTTCGTGAAAAAATATTGAACGGTTTTTGAGATATGGCCCGGAAAAGAAAGCATTTCGGAATGACGGAATGACGGAATGGCGGAATAACGGAATAACGGACGGAGGCGAAAACATTATGTCTCCCGAAATTTTTTTCGGGGGACATAACAAGAGAAGGGGCCACACAAAAGGGCTCCGTTCCATAACATCGAACGCTTATAATCGCTCATTGATTGCTCAATGTAGCGCTCAAGTAGCGCTCATTCTCTCCTGAACGACACGGTGCAAAACCTCAAAGTTCGCTCGCTTAGCTACGTAGCGCTACATTGAGCAATCGCGTTCAAGAGAGGTTTAAAAGTAATCGCTCATTGAGCGCGCTAATTGAGCGATAACTTTGAAACCTCTCTTGAACACGGCCAAGGTTACGGTAAAGGCCTCGGATCTGGACCTCTAGGTAAAACTAGTACTGTCCTACTATTTCCCGATACAACTCGGAAACTAAGGTAGTAACTATTACATATTAACTGCGTGCTTTCAAACTGCATGCTCAAATCATGTTCAGTGGCCGTGTGACTTAAAACAGGGGTATCGGATTGTAAATGTACATTGTGAATGTCACGAAATTAAATACGATGAAACCGGAATTGAACTCGATTATCCAGGAAACGAATACAGGGTTTTGGAATATGCGAATAGGATTTGACAGTGAAGAAAAGAAGAAATTTAAAGCGCAATGTGTACGGCTTTGAAACATTTTCGGGTGTGATATATCATAATATATTGTTTAAGATAATAGTATCTATACAATGTTTTTACACATTTCATAAAACCGCGAGTGCTGATACAAAGGTAAAAGTGTCTATTTCTGGTCGAAAACCGGACAATGCCCTGCAGGTGGCGCGCGTTAATTCGTCAAATGTAATTTTGGAAACGTATTTACAGCAGACTAAAATACAACTTTAAGTTGATAATGTATAGGCCTAATAGGTCTTATAACCGCTGTGTATGTAAATGGAACGTGTAATTTCGGTTTCTGTATACGTGTATAATGGTGTTGCTCGATTTTAATTGGGAACTAGTAATATTTATATATTTGACAATTGGGGATGAATATGCAAGTTGAGTGAAATTATTTGAACTGATATCAGCACTTATTACCCTTTAGATAAATTTGTTGAATTCTGATTGGTCAATAACCAATGCATACGAAACCGTGTAGGCGGATTTGCCAGGGTGTACCCTCCGTATGACCCGTGAGACAGGTCATGTTACTAACTACACAGGTCTTACGGATGACCTTGACCTTAGATGGAATGCGGAAGTAAAACGGTTGCTCGACTCGGTATTTCAGGATCGAAACTTACCTTAACAAACATAAGTACGGTGATTTCAACCTTTATACATTATTGATTTTGTTTGCGTCAATAAACTTATTCAATAAAAAACATGTGTCTCTCTATTATTCATCAGGTAATAATAATTTAAAAATCGATTATTTTTTAGCCGCAGAGTTATCTCCCTTGATATGGAGCGGTACACTCTTTACAGTGTTTTTGCTGTTTCACACTGTTTGGAGTTTTTATCACAAACGGAAATAGCTATGTAGCCTATATATTTTATCGAAAAATGAGTGAAATAAGTACAAATAATAGATCTAAAGAGTAATAAATTCGTTACACGGTGTTTTGACAGGGTGTACGGGACTGTAAGACCCTTGTATATTCCGCATTTCCTTCGGCTGCGCCTCAGGAAAATACGGAATATACAAGGGTCTTACAGTCCCGTACACCCTGTCAAAACACCGTGTAACTAATAATATCGTATGTTGGCATGTACTAAAGCCAAATAAAATTTTATGAAACACAATGGATACACCTTTAATTGAATTGCGTTAGAGCAAGGGAGTCTACAGGATCGTATTCCGGTAGATGCATTATTTTGCAATTCTTATTCCTCGGAAAACCGTCGGTTTTATTTCGTTCTGAATTCTTTAAATCAACTTGAATTATACATGGAATGTAACATTTTTGATTTTTCATAAAAAGCATATCAAGTGTTACGAATATTATATGAGTAATTTAATGTACATGGTTAGAATAAAGTATTTGTTCATTGGGTAAAATGTAAATGCGAGTTGACAAGCAAATATAACAAGCTGATATAGACTTGCCGGTTATATATAATCTTATAATAAAATAATATAAAAGTTTTAGTCTTCATCTAAAATTATTTCTTCATAGAGTTTTTTGTATGTAACATACCCCTTTTTTATCAGGAGCTGGAAACGGAACAGAACAGAGAAAAGAGTACTTTTTGTTGAAAGCGCACCAAGAGAGGTCCAAGTATGGTAAATGACCATTGAAATCATAGTGAAAACAGGGGTGCAACCCACCAAGAGAGGTCCAAGTATGGTAAAAAATAATAAAGGAGCATTTTACGTCATATAAAAGAGCAATCCTAGCTTAAAATTTCTCATAAAGTCTTGAACATTATAATTATCCATATTGAGTTGTTTACGATCCCAGAAAAGTCATGTGTACATAAATTATTCAAAACAAGTGTACAATAACTGTTCAGTCATGATTAGAATTAAAAGAAAGAATTTCTAAATTTAAATGCAGTATTAGATCTAACAAAATCCTGTATGGAAATCCAAAACTACCAAAATCCGTCAATGAAAGCATTTTTCACCATATTAATAAATTCATAGAAAGGAATCCGCGGTTAAGTTAATTACACATTCAAATTTATTTATTTATATTCATAATGTATTTATCACAACAATAACATTTGTAATGTGTTATGAATAGCCGATTCACGAAATAAATTTAATTTCTCGCATAGCCAGAGGCGACTAGTGTAACTTGAGCAGCTTTAAATGTTTACTTAAAACGCTTGAATAAACATTGCCCTATCAAACGTGTGATACTTGTCAGTGAATAAGCATAACCCTTATGTATAATCTCTGTCAGTTAACTCACATTTAGCATTTAGATGATCACTATCATTAAGTCAAATATAGAGTACCGCAATCGTTTAAAATCTGTTTAATAAATGAAATCCATCGTAGATTCTTTACGAGGTTTGAATTTTCTTGCGATATGAATGTATATAATAAACTAAATATCTTTAGATATCAAACGTGTGATACTTGTCAGTGAATAAGCATAACCCTTATGTATACTCTCTGTCAAAGTCAAAGAGTCAAAGGTAGTATTGTACTTAAGGCCTCTGGCCCATATAGTGTTATATATACAATTCACAGTTTTGCAGAAATGTGTGAGGCAATAAAGGTAATTTGTCACAATGAAATTCGTATAAAATGACATTCATTTGGCGGTATGCCATATAAAAATGAACAAACAATCCATAAGACACTAATTTCCGTTTAACAAGTTGCCTCCTAGTTCATGCCATGTTTTATAAATAGAGATAATGTCAGTTAACTCACATTTAGCATTTAGATGATCACTATCACTAAGTCAAATATAGAGCATGTAGATGTATGTATATGTAGAGTCTACATTCATAACTATACCTGGAAGAATCACCCTTAAGAAACATATTTAGGACCAAATATATATTGCTTTAGAATTAACGGGTGTTCAGTTTAGTTGGTGCTCGGTTTGGTGGGAGAGCACTGTGTATATACCATAATTATTTGATTAAACAGTATTTTATTTCCAAATAACATATAACATGAAATATGAGAAGTTAAATTGGAAAAAAGGATAAGCAAACAGGCTACACTAGCCTATATAAATGTTTCTCCTAATACCATAATTATTTCCTTGTCTGAGCATCGACCAAGCTCTTTATTAGATGTTGTGCATTTATTACGATATTATATAACAAGTTTGAGTCGATTCACGAAATCTCTGGTATAAATACCAACCAGAATGTTTCACATAACCAGGAGGGACGCCACCCAGTAACTAGATCAGCTTCAAATGTACCCTTGAATAACCATTGCCCTATCAAGCATAACCCTTACCAATATGTATAATCTCTGCCAGTTAACTCTAATTTAGCATTAATATGATGACTGTAATTAAGTCCAATAAAGTCATGTGGAGTCTACATCCATATTTACCTGGAAGAATCACCCGGAAGAAACAGAAATGACAGCACTTTGTAACACTCCGACTCGACTGACTTAGCTGCGTGTGGTCGAACGTTTTTAGCCTGTGTAATCCGTCTAAGTGTGGAGGAGTTCAAGGCAAACGCGAACCTCATATAAAAAATCGTCTTACAAACGCACAATCTATTTTTAACTAGCTCGCTCACAACTTGCGATCATTACTCATCACATTTACTATTGTCAATTTTGAAGTCTGAAAATTGTACAGGTTATAATACTAGTACATGAAAGAGCGGATTTGTTTGTTTCATTGATAAAGGCTTTGTTTCGTCACGTCAGGTATTGGTTAAAGGTGCATCCATTGTTTCATAAAATTGCATTTGGCTTTAATACGTTCCAACACATCATATGTGCTGTTAACAATACAAACAAATTCACTCAGCTTGCATATTCATCCCCAATCGCCAAACATATCATAATTACTGGTTTCCAATTAAAATCGAGAAACATCATTATGCATGTGCAGAAACCGAAAGTGCACTACCTATTTACATGCACAGTTGTTATATGACCTATTGAACATTATCAACCCAAATGTGTTATTTTGTCAGGTTTAAATAAGATTCTAAAATTACGTTTGACTCATTGGCGCGCGCCACACGCTGTGCATTGTCCGGTTTTCGATCAGAAATTGATACTTTTACCTTCATATCGTCAATATACGAAGTCGAGTATCATTAAAATGGTAGTTTTCGGTAACAGTTGGTACTTCTCGATGAAATAAGACCATATATAACGTTTGCCATATTTGACCCCAAACAACACAATGGATGTACCTTTAAACGTCACTATATACTAGTGAAGTAAGGTTATATATAGAAACGAGTAAACATCAGATTGTTTTGTGTTATGATAGGTTCACATTAACTTCACCTAAGTGCGAAACTAATAATAATATAACTAAAAATATACCCTATAAAGCAAGTATAGATTTGAGCTTCTTTCAAATATATATATGAGTCAATTTCAAAATAAGTGTTAATTTCAAGGAGAGAAATTCCCAAAAACATTTGCTCTCACTTCTGAAGTATTTTAATAAATAATAACAAAATATATCATTTGTTAAGTTTTGTTAACATATGATTAGAAAAAGACGAACTCTTAATTGCTGATAAGCACAGCACTTTTATTTTGGGACAATTACAATATCAAAAATGTCAAAACTTTTACTTCATTATGTCAAAGTTGTTTCCAAAATAGTAATCATCAAATATACTCATTGTTTTTCCAAAATGTAAGTTCAAATATGACAACACTTTTAAGAATATCGAGGAAATATGTTAGTTAGGGAAAATTACGCAATGTTTTCCCAAAATGTACGTTGAAATGTGAAAACAGTCTAATAATAATAATAATAATGGGCATTTATAAAGCGCTATATCCATACACAAGGTGCATGCTCAAAGCGCATTGAAAATAAGAAAATTTAAGGTGATGAGATGAAATACTGTGGAATAAAGCCTAAAAGTAATACTGGTAGCATTGATTAAGGATATTTATCATTAGAGTCTATGGGTAAAAAATTATGTAAATAGAATCTATGAATAATAGCTAGAAAATAGATGAGTTTTGGGCTGTGATTTAAAAACAGTCAGTGAGGATGACATCATGATGACATAAGGAAGTTGGTTCCAAAGTCTTCGAGCAGTACAGCTGAAAGATTTCAGTTCATAACTGGTGTTTTTATACTTTGGCTGGAGAAGCTTCAAATTCTGGGATCGAAGATCTTTTGCAGGGGTATAGTCCTCCAAGGAATTTAAAGATATGCTGGAGCCATATTGTGTTGACATTTGTAAGTGATACATAGAACTTTAAATTTGATTCTCGCTTCAATGGGAAGCCAGTGTAGACGCTTAAGCACAGGTGTTATGTGACATGCTTTTGGTGTTCTGGTCACAATTCTTGCCGCTGTGTTCTGAACTTTCTGGAGCTTGTACAACTGACGTTTACTGATTCCTATCAGTAAGCTATTACTATAGTCAAGTCTTGAATGAACAAGCATTTGCACAAGTATTTTGGCGGCATCTCTGGTTATAAGATGACGTATTTGAAAAAATCTAGAATTAATCGTCTAGAAAAAATCAAGGAAATATCTAAGCAGGGGAACATTATAAAGAATTTAGCCTTAGTTTGAGTAAAAAGCAGTGACTTGTCAGAACTGTTACCGCTTATGTCCAATTTGTTACCAGTTTGAACAGTAACAGAACTGACGGTAACAGTTTTGACTATTTCCCATTTACCAGTTCTGAAACAATGATTGCTCCCGTTTTTTTAACCATAACAACGACTCACTTGACTGATGCCTTCATTTGTTTTTATTTGGAATGACTACTGTTTTGATAAGTAGTTGTTACATTTGTTTTATTCATGGTAACAGATTTGACAATACAATTTACAGACAACGTATGCTACTAAACTGAAGCTGATTTTCTCAATTAAACTTCTAACAGTGCAGTCAAGCTGCCATCCAATGGCAAGGCAGGTACATGGAGGCCCATGACAGGTAGCTGTATTCTTGTTGGCATCAAGGGAGCAATCATTTTTGCATATGTTTCATCACGGTAACAGAACTGACATAAAATCTTGGTACAGACAAAAATGTGAATAAAAAGTAAAAATAATTTGTTAATTTCATTTTTGGTGATTATGTTCCGGTTGGTATGTGTATAAGCTTGTATGAAAACTCTATAAAATGATTTTTGTGAGTAGAAGAAATGTGGCTTTATTATTTTTGACAAACTAAAAGAGTAACAATATTATATATTTTTTAGAAAATAGCCTGGACATGAAATTTACACTTTTTTGTGTGTGTGCGTGTGAGAATATTATTTATGAATAAAGAATTAAAACTTCATTGTCGATTATTTAAGTGAGGTTGTAGCATGTTTCATATATGTACAAGTTACCACAGTATTTGTTCAACGTGTGACATCCCCATTCGCACCATTACTTCTTTCACATTTATTATTTAGTCGGTGTTTGTTCTTTAAAAAGTTTTCTTTAAATAATTCAGAAAGTAATAATTGATATTTAATTTATCACTCATGAAAATTTATTTTTATAAATTATATTTTTAATTGTGAAACACGGTGTTGTCCAGTTAAAACAAAATTCCTATATTCACATGGGGTCAAATAACATGTTAACTATAGGATTTTCGTTGTAATATTGAATTAAATGGAATACTATGTGACATCATAACAAACTTTATCATTAATGTAGTGGTGATATGCTTGTTTCAATGGCAACCTGATTCCCGGGCTACAGTGGCCCGGGAACCAGGTTTGTTTCAATGTACCCAGTGGCAATAACATGTTCCCACTATTATTGATCATGACTGACATCATGTATGTTTATCTAACTGAAATAATTCGATATTTCGCAAGCAATACTATAATTAGAGAATAGCAACCGACGTCCCGCTCTCTATATACTGTTTATGAAACGAGCGAGTTGTTTGGCATTCATCGAGCGAAAGCGAGTCAGATACAGTTTCATCCACGAGTTTCATAAATATGGTATTTCATAAATATGGATACGTTTTATGAAATATCGATGTCTCCAAGGGTGAGTAATAGTTTTTCAAAATTCTGTTTAGTAGACACGGTATTCAACAAGAAATGTCAAAATCATTTACACTATATGGGCAGAGAAAACGCCAAACGCCTACCAGATATCTAATCAAATTTTGTAAAAACTATTGAGAACATGTTAACGACATTATAGCATTCTGAAGTTGCGCCATTTTTGCACAACATTTCTAAGTTTGAGAAGTTGTTACAATAAATGACGATTGTTGTTATGAGTCAAGGGTTCAGTATTCGATCAGTGTTTAATCAGACATAGTCTTTGAAACAAATGTTTTAACTTAAAATAGTATATTTGAGAATATGTTAATGGTTCGTCTGTTCTGTATTGTATCGAGCAGAATTGTTTTCGAAATGATATTTCAATACAAGGTGTTATACCTGTTTTAATTTACTTTCTTTACTTTAAATCGAACATCTACAGAATGCTTTATCAAGCGTACCTGTGCTTGTAGTGAAACTAGTTGCCAAGTCACAGTAGATATGTTACGCGTTGTTCCTCTATGTTTAACCCCCGGCCCTTATTCGTAACAGTCATCATACTACCCCGTCACAGGACTTTCATTTGTTACCGTATTCTATAGCGATATTCACCATGGCTCCGTTCCATAACAGCGAGCGTTTATAATAGCTTATTGATCGCTACGTAGCGCTACATTGAGCAATCGCGTTCAAGAGAGGTACAAAATTACGATTACTTTGAAACCTCTCTTGAACATGGCCCTGGTGTGTATGGTGCTCTTTATTACAGACTTTCAGTGTTTCGAAACGATTTGCCAAGTAATAGTCAGTATCTTTTCAAATGTGCATGTTTCGTTCATACATACTTGAATAAATATTACATATCGCTCACTGCCATTGCGATGGCCTATAATAAGTGTCTCTCGTATAGTATATTGGATTTCACTCATTAAAACCACAGAAAATTGAACTGAAAATACGGAAAGCCGTGTATAAAACACGATAAACTTAAAATGACATAACGATCAATTTTAAAAGACTTCTTTACAAATATTATTTCCTTTTATCTTATTTTTAATGTCGAGCAATGACGTCATTATTTACTTATTGTGCATTTTCATTGAGAATGAGTGTATACGTATATATTTAGAACCCGATATTACAGGTTCCATTTACATGTATACATGCTAGTTATATGACCTATTCAACACTTCCAACCCAAACCTACCTGTCTGTTCCATATAGATAGCGCTTTAAATGTTTATATTGTCACTATACTAAATCGATTAGCATAAGAATGGTATACGTAACTCTAAACAACGGATGAAACGTACAACTCCCTTACGTGGCTGTAATGTTCACCATTCTTTGTGTCACTTTAAAGGTGCTGTAGCACGTTCTTTTGTATATATTTTGTTTTCTCAAATTTGCCATTTATCATTTAAGTTTATATTATATATTGTTATGTTAGAGGGTAAAACATCTCATTACACGACCCGACAACCCTGTAGCTTTTGAAAAAGTGTATCCCTATTGAATGAAAATGATATAAAGCGACAGTGGTGTCGAATTCTTTAGTGTAAGAGGTAGATGTGTAAGTCTCATGCGAATTTGAGAGTTCAGACAGCAAGATGGTTGACCATTCTATCATGGTATTACGGTACCATATTCAAAACTTTACTTTGAGTGTTTAGGTATCGCTACAGCGGTCAGATCACATGAACTACCTTCAAGCGTCCATTTTAAAGAGAACACATTAAAATGGCCGTTCAAAGGGAAATGGACTCGCGTGGTTGAAAACAAAAATTCATTCGTTTTAGAACCCTTTTTATTGATTCGGGAGTATTATTTAACCACTGGTAACACTTATTACCTTGTCATGAGATCAAATGATTTCAATAAGGAAAACGTGCTACAGCGCCTTTAAATCTAACTCTAACTTACACATGTGTTACACATTTAATTGTTTCTGCAAACGGCTTCTGTGACATACTTTCATTGAACTACACCAAACTAAAGGAGATGTAGCTCTTGTATATATATATATATATATATATATATATATATATATATATATATATATATATATATATATATATATATTTAGTCAAAGAAATCTCTTTTCAAAATTATCCGCGCGTCATATATATTTGGTCACTGAGGATGTGTAATTCGCTAATAAAGACCGTGATTGTTTGCTTAACACGAAAGTACTGTAGTATTCACAGTGTAGTGTACTATTTTATCTATGCATTGTACTCAAATTAAACTTTAACGTATACATTTTGTAAATGTGTATATGTTTAGTGTACGGGCATGTGGCATATAGACAAATACATGTAAAATCAATTGACTTGACCTTTGCTAATAATCAAATACGAACTGCATTATTATACCCCATACATATTTTAGTATGGGACGTATATATAATAACAGCTACTTATAACACTAGGCATATAGCTACTTGCTGGAGATAAATTGCACTTACGAGATCCGCCCGTCCTTTCTGAGTTACGTCTTACTTCTGTTTGGTCGCGTGAGGTGCATACTATATATGTCGAGTCATCGTAAATCTATTTATATTGCATTGCACAGTTTATTTACAAAAGGGTAGATCCGCGTGGAGGCGGCTGTGAGCAACCATACGTGTGTTCAGTGGTCAATACCGTTGCTAATAAGTTTAGATATATTGATTGAATAATTGATATAAAGCAAAATAATGAACACAATTTAATGAATTTTACGAATAGCGACATATAGCTTACGACCACAGGAACCCGACATTGTACGTAAAATATAGGTAAAACGTATAGGTAAAAAAACTACACCATATATTTCCTCTATTTGATATGGGGTGTAGGTTTTTGGACCCCCTACATTTTAATTACGATATCGAGTTCCTGTGTTTACAACGCTACAGTCTCGTATGCTATGCTCCTGAAGCCTTCTCACTAAGTAGCCTACGTCCCAGAGCAGGCTCAAACTATCAGCTGAATATCCTTAATGTTAGACTTTGGACTTCCTTGCCAATTCACATACGCCAAATTAAAATTAAACTGTCCTCGTCGAGAAAACCTTTGGGCTTCCGGTATATTTATTCCGACTTAATGCACATTAGATTAGGGGCGCTTTAAAGGGGCAGTAGCACGTTTTTTCGCTCAAATAAGTTGATGAAATGTATTTGAAAAATAATTTTACCAATAGTAAAACATCCATCTCTCTTCAGAAAATGAAGTTATAAAATTATTATACATGGTTCCGTCAAGCCATGGGAATCGTTTTTGTCATTCAGAATAATAAAATGTGTTCACAATAAAATGGCCGCCATGCAATTTTTGCTTTATACGCAACACCATTATTACCACTACGGATAATTGATAAAAGATATTTTATCTTCTAAAGTATATAAATGACATAAACTATCATTATAAATGGGAAGATTGAAAAAATAAAATTTTCAAAAAACTTGCTACTGCCCATTTAATATATTTCCGTAAAACTATGCGTCAGTGTAGTGCAGGAAATTAATGCATTCTAAACACTATCTATAGACTATATGATAAGTGCGCTTTAAAGAGGTACGGTGAACTATAAAATAGGTCCACCTATCCAGTTATTAACCTTGACCATTGTTGCTGAACTTGATATGACAGTAGTTAGATTATTCTGCCCCACCAGTGTAGTTGACCTACTATACCCAGCATGATGCAAAGAGTGAGGTTAAGTGATCTACAATGTACGTGCACACCACAGAATAAGTCATTCAAACTCAGTTTTTTAATCAAATTATTCTTTTTAAGCGCTGTATATTTCCATATTGCCTATATCAACTCACTGGTCACTATATAAATATAGGTAACACATTATAGAGCAGAACCACACATAACGATAAGGGAAGTAGATAACTTGATCACATGGTGTACTATAAACATGTAGGGTAAACATATCCCTAATAAATTTATACGCATACATATTTTCTTACAGGATAAAATGTTGAAAAATAACATCGATAAAATCATCAACATGTCTATTCGATGAACTGTTGTTAGAACATTGTCTCATTAATATATTATGTATGGCCTCTAAGTATTAGAAATAAAAGTTGAAGTATATTATGTATACATTGGAAACTGCAAATGTGTATATAACATTCGCTATCGCTCGGGTAATCCAAACAGTTTACACCTATTTCGTAAAAGTCATATGACACACTTACTAGGGTAATATAGTCTCTATATACATAATCTCAAAATATATACGTACCGAGCGTTAAAGGGCCTGAAGGGAATAAAGGTTATTTTCGGGGACTTCAAGCACAAGCTAACAATGCAAACCTAGTCCAATCTATGATTTTATCAAGGACAAACTACCGATAACAAAATCCAATGCTTGCATTACCAAGCATCTGATGCATTCACATGACATAACCAAGCCAGTTACTGTGCCATTCGTCATAATTAAAGGTTTAAGGGTTTAAAGCTAGCCATAAATATTGTTTAACAACATTTTGTTGATGTTTTTTCGCTGAAATAAGTCGATGAAATGTATTTGCAAAATTATGTACCACAATAGTAAAACACCCTTCTCTCTTCGAAAAATCAATTTTAATACTGAGTGAACATGGTTAAGTAAAGCCACGGTAGTCGTTTTTGTCATTCGAAATAATAAAATGTATTCACAATAAAATGGCCGCCATGCAATTTTTGCTTTATAAGCAACACAGTTATTACCACTACGGATAATTGGTTTGTGTAATGAGATGTTTTACCCTCTGAAGTAAATATAAATTACATAAACTATCATTATAAATGGGAAGTTTGAAAAAATAAAATTTGCAAAAAACGTGCTACTGCCCCTTTAAGTTCTTGAATACAGATACGACGTGATTCACATGAACATTAAAATGACAGCAGCAGCACTTGTTGACCATTGCCAATCTGATTGGTTTATGTCCGTCGATCGATTATATAGTATGAACAACATATAGCAGTGCATGTAAGAAACGTTAACCAATGAACATCATAAAATCAACGCGATGTGATTTTTAAAATAGGTCCAACTTAAAGGCGCTGTAGCACGTTTTTTCGCTCAAATAAGTCGATGAAATGTATTTGAAAAATAATGTCACCAATAGTAAAACACCCTTTTCTCTTCGGAAAGTAAAGTTACAAATGAGTGTACATGGTTCCGTAAAGTCACGGCTATCGTTTTTGTCATTCGAAATAATAAAATGTGTTCACAATAAAATGGCCGCCATGCAATTTTTGCTTTATACACAACACCGTTATTACCACTACGGATAATTGGTTTGTGTAAAAAGATGTTTTACCCTCTAAAGTAAATTTAAATGGCATAAACTATCATTATAAATGGGAAGATTGAAAAAATAAAATTTGCAAGAAACGTGCTACTGCCCCTTTAAGTTCTTGGATACAGATACGACGTGATTCACGTGAACATTAAGATGTGCTGTGACTGTATCTCATGCATATATAATGTCACTCATGAATCTGTTTTGAGTGACGCTTAGTTTCTTTAAGAGTTTTAATTTTATTTCAATTATTCATAAAAAGTTTTTTTTTAAATGTTGGAAAGGAGATTTCTGAAAGGAAAAACGGTCCTATAGTTAAATCATTGTCGATTTCTAGTTTTAGCTGCTTTCTTCGTAATCGTTGATGTTAATATTAGAGCGACTGAATGCACAATTTGCAGATAACCCATATATAACAAGTCTTTTTTTCTAAATTTCAAAAGCTCAGAAATATTACAATACCGTACGTGTTTTATTATTTTTAAAATCTAAACATAATATACACGCGTCTTAAGTTATTGCCTACAAATTTCGAAATTGTAAATATTCATACATTTGCTTTTGGATGTCTTCACTTAAAATCTTGTTGTCTGGTTTTATCACCAGGAAGGTGCACGCTAAAACCTCACCTGACGCCATGGAGTGTGACAGTGATGATTCATAAATCTATTTAATTCCGGAAGGATGTCTTTTAGGCATCTAACACATGACACCGTTCCCTATATTTATTTCTGACATAAATTACTTTGTGACAGTTGTCCTCGAACTGGCGGTTTATTCTTAATTTTCATGATGTTGTGTGATGTGACTGGGTCATACAACTCGTCATAAAACATAAATTTTAAATCGTGTCAAAAGAAAAGATAGTGAGATATAATAACAGGTATATATAGGCCTATAGTCTACAACAAGACTACAGAGCTCACATCTCAGAGGCTCATTTTTATTTTATTTAAACATAAATTTAAATCATATGAATTGGTATCCGAAATAGCTAGCCTACATCAGGCTACATATTTAGGACATAAATAGGGCCTATTATTGGCTGAAGCCTTTTTTTAATCATCAAATCGCCTTTCAGTTTCACTATTTCTTGTGTTATGTTTCATCTTCGCTACTTTTGAAATTAGTTCTTATTTGATAATTCTACTGACGTTTGAACGCGATTAAAAACTGATAACTATAGTAATGTAGTAATTATTAGATACAACAACACATACATGCCAATCGTTGTATATGTTTTATATCATTTTGTCACCAGAGCATATCAATATCATTCGATTTTACATCAGGTAGGCCGTTTCGCGTTATTAATCCGATTCCGTTTTTGTTCCCGACTTTTATGTTCAACCAAGATGGCTGCGCCCACTGTGCATGATTGGGATTCTGATTAAATTGTCTGTCTTTGCGTATTTTAAAAGTATAACTCGACAGTCATTACTGAAAGATGGCCGAACTGCGTGTTACTCCACTTGGTATGATATTACCTCCCTTATTACCTTAGCGAATCAAAGATATGATTTTAATGAGATTGAGTCTTTCAAACTCTTTAACTTTATCACTATCAGTGTTTATTCATCTTTCACTCTGATTCAGACAAGACATGACTGTCAGTGTCACTGTTGTCAGTGTCATGAGAATTTTTGGTTTGTCAGCTGATTGAGTAAATGTAATATCTAACCGGTTGCGAGTTATAATGTTTCTACGAATAATTTGGGTCTTCTTGTTTTAAAACATATAAATGCAGTTGATAAACATGAAGGTACATCCATTGTGTTGTTTGAGGTCACATTAATCATTCTTTTATCAAGACGTACTGACTTTTCCCGAAAATTGCCGTTTTGACTCAGTTTCAATTTCTGATCGAAAACCGGACAATGCATCTTGTGTGGCGCCGCGCGCATCAATTAGTCAAACGTATAATTGAAAACTTATTTACAACTAGGGGTGTAACAATACATCGAACTATTGATGCATCGCAATAGTTGGCTTTGCAATAGTACTATATCGATAGTATATACAAAAACACTATCGCAATAGTAAGGTTAACTATCTATACTATCGAAACTATGAAATTTTCCTTAATTATGAATGATTTACACAAGCCTCACTGCATTTAATTAAAAAATGTTTCATTTTAGAATGTCAAAAGGGAAGAACTTGAGATAGGAAATAACAAAATGACAAAAAGTCTTTTCATTTATGATTTCTCTTACATCAATTAAACATTTCTACTAAAACCTATAAGAAATCTATCTGATTGTTGCGTATTTGTACAAAAAACCTATCGCAATAGTTTTTGCAATTGTCAGTTACAATAGTCTATCGCTATCGCAATAGTAAGTGGCAATAGAATATATCGCTATCGCAATAGTCTCTTAAGGTCAATAGTCACCCCTATTTACAACAGACAAAAAGACAAATTTGGATGATAATGTCGAGTAGGTCTTATAACTACTGTGCATGTACATGGGGCGTGTAGCGTCAGTTTCTGCATAATGTATAATATATAATGTATAATGATGTTGCTCGATTTTAATTGGAAAGTAGTAAATATGATATATTTGACGATTGGGATTGAAAATCAGCACATATCATATGCTGGCACATATTAAAGGGAAATGAAAAATTTTGAAACACAATGGATGCATCTTTAAGTGTTTAATTTAAAGATCTATGATGCTAATTTCTTTTGAATTAACATAATTAAAAAGTTGATCAAACAAAATATTCAATAAAATAAAATAGTTCACTTTTTAATTTTTTGTTTTTCAGGTGCGGGTCAAGGTGAGACAATTCCATTCACTACTGGTTATTTATCTGGCATCATGTCTCAATTATCAATGTATAGCAACCAATTTGGGAGTATTTGCTCCCTGTTTTTTTCAATTTGCACCCTCAGCCTGTAATTTTGAGTTTGGAGCATACAGTAACATGGTCCTTGACAAGATTTTGGGTCTGCTAAGAATTACGTTTCTTTACAAAAATAAAACTACATTAGAACACTGATATAGCGTACTTAGACAATAACTAATGAGTGACGAGGAATGACAGATTACCTTTCCCGAGTTATATTAATTGCGTAATTCTCGAGCCTTGGTGACGTGGATTCACTTCTTACGTACGTATCCTTGTTTACTAGGTGCGACTAAAATGTTCCCTGCAAAAATGTCTTTCACAATAAAAGAAAGATGTGGTTTTTGTTGAAAGTTTTGTATTTCTGCCCAATACTATCAATCCATGATTATACGATATAACTTATTGCATCATTCATATCAAGAGGTCTGCGAAGTTCAAGAGCAACGCGGCTCAAACCGAAAAGCTCTGATGTTCACGCTAATGCGTCATTGCATTCAAACGATTGCCATCACTCTTGAAGGTTTCAGTGGTTATATAGTCAAGCAGTATAATCACTATTCGGACAATTTAACTGCTTCCTCCGACATTTGATGTGTCGGCACATGCACTAAAACGTTAATTTCAACTACCAATCAAAAGCCAGAAATAGGTCTAAAAGGAAAAATGCTACCCAGTGTCCGTCTTCCCATATGGGTAATATAAATATATAAGTCCCTTCAAAAGCACTATGATTAAAATAATACATGTATAGCGAACAATGGATATAGCAAACTAAATTCTTTGGTCCTTGGAGTTTGTTATATCTGTGTTCTACTGTATTATCAATTACAATCGTTTCAAAATAGTATGTAATATCGGCTAGGTAAATCAGTTTGTTGCTTAGATATTTATTAATATAGATACTTTTAGCAATATTAGTTATGCTTGCTACTATTAATGTTCTTTGGCTTCTTAGAAAAATATGTTAGGAGTGAGTTGACTCATTGGAAAAATATGTTAGGAGTGAGTTGACTCCTTGGAAAAATGTTTACTTTGAGGCCTCATTATGAACTATCTGCTGTCTTCTTCTAACTCTTTATTTGGCCTTTTAAACTATCTTTTGAATGTTTTTTTTATTAGAAGATAAAATGTCCTTCATTAAATCACAAACATTCTAATTATCAACAATATATTTGATAAAAATACAGCAAAAAACAATTATGATGATTCAGAAATTGTGTTAGATAAGATCAGTTAAAAAATCAATGGACAAACTTCCTCCATGAAAGCGTAATGTGAAAACTAACAAGCTTGACATAATATGATGGATAAATGTTAACGCAGATGTTGGTCGAAGTTGTATCTTGCTCACTATCGGAGGAAAAAACATCATGCTCGACTGTGGAATGCACATGGGTTACAATGATGAACGGCGCTTCCCTGATTTCACATACATCACACGCAACGAAAAACTCACTGATCATCTTGACTGTGTCATTATAAGGTATGTAAAACCAGTCGATTGTTGAAAAATTAGGACAATATTTAAGAAATAGAAGACGAGTTGGAGTGCTTTATCGTTGAATAAAACATAGCAGGGAGCATAAAACACAAAGGACACAGCACAGTAACAAGTCTTTTATTTCTTATATGAGAAAACAGTTAATTGCTTTTTTATAAAAAAAACATGGAGATAGTATGTTGTTTGTATAAAATAAATTTTGAAAATAGTAATGCCTCCAGTCATAGAACACATTCACAAACATGATGTCATTTGCTAAACGACACTCTAACTGACGTCTAAAATCACAAGCATGTTTTATTGTCTCACTAAGCACCTTGTCGTTTCTATTGACCGTTTTTGTTATAGAGGATATTTTGTGTTTTCAGTGTGATATCACTTATCTCTCATCGAGTGACGGGGTAAAGGCGATATTTTCACGAGTGCCCACGAAAACACAAAATATTCTGTTTATTATATGCTTATTATATGTGTTTTACGTCCAAAACTGCTTCAATTGAACGAGTTCTGGCAACATCATACCATTGTTGCTATGTCACTCAGCAACGACGATGACGTCGCGCTGATTGTAAACGTGACGTCATACCACTGTACACATGACGTAATCCCCTGTCATTTCACTGTGTTGAGAAAATGATATGAAACTGCAGTGATGAGAACACATTTTTAAGTATTATCACTTGCTTGACAACGACGTTAGAAACAAAAGAAGTTGTATATCCATAAATATTGTCCTCATTCTTCATCACTTCTAGAATGCTGCTCAAAGAGTTCATTAGATTGTTCAACCACAATAACATTAAGAATCAACAAAAACAGGAAGGAAGGAAGGATCGAACTCTCTCAACCAGTAAACCTGTCCGTCCCTGTCCCTGAGCATGAATTACTTTATGATGCATCCTTACAAACAGTTATCAATTTGATAGTCTTTACATATTGTCATTTACATTTTCCTCAAGCTGTTAGTCAACCCATCAACGCAAATGATGATTAAAATACCATGTAATAATGACAGAATACAATTCTTTAATTGTTTGCTGTCACATTTTAAAGAGGATTGTCTCCCTTTAAAAATATCATCTCCGCTTACAGTCACTTCCATCTGGATCACTGCGGTGCCCTCCCCTTCATGTCCGAGATGGTTGGATACGAGGGACCCATCTACATGACACACCCCACTAAAGCCATCTGCCCCATCCTGCTTGTAAGTCGGCCATTTTTTAGAGTCATTTTATTTTGATTTTGTGATTAATATGATGATGAATTTACAAAGATTTAAAAGGAGAGTTCCATCGAGGTATTTTTTTGTGGAAATGAAATTTGGGAGCATATTCCCGTTTACAAATATATGCTATTAATACATGATTAAAACCCAGTCAAACTCAAAGATATTAATGAATTAATATTTTGATGACTTTACTTTTGACAACTTTCATTCGCAATAACCAGCCGCGGAAGAAGCCAGCAAACTTGGAAAAATTTAACTAACTGAAATCATTTTAATTACTTGAAACTATTTAATATTGAGAGTAACTTGCGACCTTTACGGGTATACACAATTAAAAAAATGACAATGACATCTTTCAAATTTGAGTAAAGCACTCGTATTAGGAACAGCAGAAAAAATAAATCTTGAGTCGGACCGAATCCCAAAAAATTATGTATCAGTTCGCTGTGATTCGACGCTAGTAATTTACGGGTATTCATTGTCATTCAACATACGGAAATCAGCCAATCACAATCAAGGATACACTGAATTCATGTTATAATAAAGAAAAAAATTAGATCAGTATTCTCTGAGAGAAAAAATAAGGTGACACAAATTGGACAGCATCAGCAATATTGCACCTGTTATGTTATTTTATCACATTCAGGAGGACTTCAGGAAGATTGCGGTGGAGCGGAAGGGGGAACAAAACTTCTTCACATCGGACATGATCAAATCATGTATGAAGAAAGTGATCGCTGTCAATCTTCATCAAACCATTCAGGTATCTGAGTCACAGTTCTGTCTATGAATTCTTTGCTATGAATTTAACATTTGTATTCTTTAACTCGCCATTTGAGGATACTACAGTGTAAGTTTATCTGGGGTAAAATAGCATGACATTAGACCAGTGTAATACCACTACAAGTTTATCTGAGGTAAAATAGCATGGCATTAGACCAGTGTAATACCACTACAAGTTTATCTGAGGTAAAATAGCATGACATTAGACCAGTGTAATACCACTACAAGTTTATCTGAGGTAAAATAGCATGACATTAGACCAGTGTAATATCACTACAAGTTTATCTGAGGTGAAATAGCATGACATTAGACCAGTGTAATACCACTACAAGTTTATCTGAGGTAAAATAGCATGACAGTAGACCAGTGTTATACCACTACAAGTTTATCTGAGGTAAAATAGCATGACATTAGACCAGTGTAATACCACTACAAGTTTATCTGAGGTAAAATAGCATGACATTAGACCAGTGTAATACCACTACAAGTTTATCTGATGTAAAATGGCATGACATTAGACCAGTGTAATATCACTACAAGTTTATCTGAGGTGAAATAGCATGACATTTGACCAGTGTAATACCACTACAAGTTTATCTGAGGTAAAATAGCATGACATTAGACCAGTGTAATACCACTACAAGTTTATCTGAGGTAAAATAGCATGACATTAGACCAGTGTAATACCACTACAAGTTTATCTGAGGTAAAATAGCATGACATTAGACCAGTGTAATACCACTACAAGTTTATCTGAGGTAAAATAGCATGACATTAGACCAGTGTTATACCACTACAAGTTTATCTGAGGTAAAATAGCATGACAGTAGACCAGTGTTATACCACTACAAGTTTATCTGAGGTAAAATAGCATGACATTAGACCAGTGTAATACCACTACAAGTTTATCTGAGGTAAAATAGCATGACATTAGACCAGTGTAATACCACTACAAGTTTATCTGAGGTAAAATAGCATGACATTAGACCAGTGTTATACCACTACAAGTTTATCTGAGGTAAAATAGCATGACATTAGACCAGTGTAATACCACTACAAGTTTATCTGAGGTAAAATAGCATGACATTAGACCAGTGTAATACCACTACAAGTTTATCTGAGGTAAAATAGCATGACATTAGACCAGTGTAATACCACTACAAGTTTATCTGAGGTAAAATAGCATGACATTAGACCAGTGTTATACCACTACAAGTTTATCTGAGGTAAAATAGCATGACATTAGACCAGTGTAATACCACTTCAAGTTTATCTGAGGTAAAATAGCATGACATTAGACCAGTGTAATACCACTACAAGTTTATCACAATAGATAGAGGATACTAATTACACGAGGAACGAGTTAATAATTTTGTATAAAACAAGCGTAAGCGAGTTTGATACTAAATCATTCACGATTTTAATAAAAATGGTATTACCGGGTAAATAGAAGGAGTTTAGTTTTCAGTTTAATTCCTCACCCAACCACCTATAATCAGCGAAATAGCCGATGTGGCTCTGAAACTATGATTCCTGCAAATCTGATGTCATTGTGATGACGTTACTCCCATTGTGACGTCATAACCTCAAACTATTGTCATACGTGCACTAGTTTAATATTGCCGTATAAATATTACACTGCACTGACTGCAGTATCTTAAACGGGTAAGAGTAATAATGTGCAGTATCACATCACAATGGTTTTACTGTCGTCACAATGGTGGACTCATGGAAATCTTACTTTCAGCCCACTGTTGGAAATTTTCCTTGATAAATTTGATCAAGTAACTAACAGAATATTACTTAATTCCATAAAGTACCAATTTATTAACCTTGTGAATAATTTGGTATTGAAGGGGCAGTAGCACATTTTTTTTCAAATTTTATTTTTTCAAATTTCCTATTTATATTGATAGTTTATGTCATTTATATTAACTTTAGAGGGTAAAACATCTTATTACACAAACCAATTATCCGTAGTGGTAAAAACTGTGTCATGTATAAAGCAAAAATTGCATGGCGACCATTTTATTGTGAACACAATTTAATCATTTCGCATTACAAAAACGATTCCCATGGCATTATCAAACCATGTACAATCATTTTTAACTTGATATTCTGAAAAGAGAATGTTCTTTTACTTTTGGTGACATTATTTTTCAAATACATTTCATCGACTTATTTTAGTGAAAAAACGTGCTACTGCCCCGTTAAAGTCTTTTTTTGCTCTTTTAATACCCAATAATTTCATTACGTAATAAAAATGGTATTACTATTACATGGAAATTGGTTTAGTATCCTGTATTTATTTTCTATATCTATCTGTACACTAAGGTTGATGACGAGATGGAGATAAAGGCGTACTACGCAGGTCACGTGTTGGGGGCGGCCATGTTCCACATCAAAGTCGGACAGCAGTCTGTCGTCTACACGGTAGGTTCATTTTACCACCCAGGATTGCTAGTTCTGACCATTTTTCTTGGATTTATTGCAGTCCATTGTATTCTGGGCTTTATCCATGCAATAACCCAATTAATAATTATAATATTAATATTATTATCCCCCGCCACGAAGTGGAAGGGGGATATAGGTTTGGGCTCCGTCCGTCCGTCCGTCCGTCCGCTATAATGGGGACACTTTTTCTCAGAAACTGTTTAAGATAGGATTTCCAAATTTGGTGTGTGGCTTGTGGACATAAATACCTCGATGGAGTTCGAAAATAAGAACCGTGTGATTATTTTTTCCGGAGTTATTGCCCTTGTTCCGTATTTTTGGACTCTGTTCATGGTATCTCCAAAGGGGACAGCTTTTCTCAGAAACTGTTTAAGATAGGATTTCCAAATTTAGTGTGTGGCTTGTGGACATAAATACCTCAATGGAGTTCGAAAATAAGAACCGTGTGATTATTTTTTCCGGAGTTATTGCCCTTGTTCCGTATTTTTGGACTCTGTTCATGGTATCTCCAAAGGGGACAGCTTTTCTCAGAAACTGTTTAAGATAGAGTTTTCAAATTTGGTGTGTGGCTTGTGGACATAAATACCTTGATGGAGTTCGAAAATAAGAACCGTGTGATTATTTTTTCCGGAGTTATTGCCCTTGTTCCGTATGTTTTGACTCTGTTCATGCTATCTATATAGGGGACAGCTTTTCTCAGAGACTATTTAAGATAGGATTACCCAATTTGGTGGATGGCTTAAGGGCATAAGTACCTTGATGGAGTTCGAAAATGAGAAGCACACAATTAATCTTTGCGGAGTTATTGCCCTTGTTCTGTACATTTGGACTCTGTTCAAGGTATCACCAAAGGGGACAGCTTTTCTCAGAAACTATTTAAGATAGGATAACCAAATTTGGTGTGTACTTTAAGGCCATCGATACCTTGGCGGAATTTGAAAAAAAGAAGCATGTGATTATTTTTTCCGGAGTTATTCCCCTTGTTCCGCTTTTTCGACTCTGTTTCAAGTATCCAATGATATAGCTTTTCTCAGACATTGTTTAACATCAAATCAGTTGTGTGGCTTGAGGATATCGTTACCTTAATGGAAAGAACATGAGCAGCGCACAATTATTCCTTCTTGAATTATTGCCCTTGTTCTCATTTCTTGTGTCTGGCGGGGGATGTTGATGACCATGTCTTCTTGTTAATAATATTAATATGAATAATAATATTAATATGTTAATATTATTAATAATATTAATAATATTAATAATATTAATAATATTAATAATATTAATAATATTAATAATATTTATAATTATTAATATAATTGAAATTGTCACCTTTTACAATGCAGGCCAAACTGTACAAAACAAAATCACATGTCGGTTGAAACTAATAAAATAAATTATAAAATTTTCGATTTTAACTAGTATCGAGAAAACTTTCAATGTGTAAATGACCTAGTGAAGAACCAATAGATGTTTCCTTGAATGAAAAATCCTTGATAATTATTTTATGTCATTTCTAGTGATGTCATGTGATAGAAATGTTCCGTGACGTTGCTAAAGTAGTACTTTATTGCAAAGAAAAGATGACCAGAGCTATCGATCCGAGCCAAAATCGATGAAGATTTATGACGTTAACACTTATCAAGATAAAATCTGGAGTCAGAAACTGAATGTAATAGGAAAAGAAGCATTAAAATATCATGAACATTCTGACATCCTGATCCTCAGACATCTTGATTTTAAGATATAATAGTAAATATTCTTTCTCAGGGTGATTACAGCATTACCTCTAAGATATGAACATGTTGGTGTACTTTTCCTTTTTCAGGGTGATTACAACATGACCCCTGACCGCCATCTTGGCGCAGCCTGGATAGACAAATGTCGCCCTGACCTTCTCATCTCAGAGTCAACGTATGCTACAACTATCCGCGACTCAAAGAGATGTCGAGAGAGGGACTTCCTCAAGAAAGTTCATGATTGCGTTGAGAAGGGTGGAAAGGTGAGCAAACCTCTTTATCTTAAGGTTTATAGATATGAAACGGCATGAACCACAATTTCCTTATTCTTAATTCCTTCAGGTTCTAAATTGTATTTACACTAAGCTGAGTCAAGGAATAATCCTGTAGATTCTTAGTTGTATTTGTGGTATGTCAGGGACAGGAATTTCTGCTTGGAGACGTACTGGGACCATATTGACCTTTATAGTCTTGTTTCAGGTTTTAATCCCAGTGTTTGCGCTGGGTCGTGCCCAGGAGTTGTGTATTCTGCTGGAGACATCCTGGGACCATATTCACCTATATAATCTTGTTTCAGGTTTTAATCCAAGTGTTTGCACTGGGTCGGGCCCAGGAGTTGTGTATTCTGCTGGAGACATCCTGGGACCATATTCACCTATATAATCTTGTTTCAGGTTTTAATCCCAGTGTTTGCACTGGGTCGGGCCCAGGAGTTGTGTATTCTGCTGGAGACATCCTGGGACCATATTCACCTATATAATCTTGTTTCAGGTTTTAATCCCAGTGTTTGCGCTGGGTCGGGCCCAGGAGTTGTGTATTCTGCTGGAGACATCCTGGGACCATATTCACCTATATAATCTTGTTTCAGGTTTTAATCCCAGTGTTTGCACTGGGTCGGGCCCAGGAGTTGTGTATTCTGCTGGAGACGTACTGGGACCATATTGACCTTTATAGTCTTGTTTCAGGTTTTAATCCCAGTGTTTGCGCTGGGTCGGGCCCAGGAGTTGTGTATTCTGCTGGAGACGTACTGGGACCATATTGACCTTTATAATCTTGTTTCAGGTTTTAATCCCAGTGTTTGCGCTGGGTCGGGCCCAGGAGTTGTGTATTCTGCTGGAGACGTACTGGGACCGCATGAACCTCAAGGCACCCATCTACTTCTCTCTCGGCCTGACAGAGAAGGTGAGAATAAATTGAATATAAAATGTTTAACTAGTTAAAGCTAGTTTGATACTCCTTATTATTACTTGTATCTTTGAATGTGATATTATTCCAAACAAATTTGCACATATCACATTTCCCTAACAACCATTGTTTCAATGAAAGTTTTCATGTTTCATAAAACCAAATACGTTGACAGTTTTCTGGCTATTTATACTCTATTCAAATGGAAAAATTGGTTATAATGAGAAATTATTACAGTCAAAAGTGAACCATATGACTTTTACAAAACTTATAGAAATTTATTGCATAACCTGGCTTTTGCTCAGACAATAGTCATATGAAACACCTTCTCGGGTAATAATAGTCTCTATTTTTTACCCATATAAGCGTTATTGTGAGGGACAGTATAAGATCGTTGACACACTTCGAGCTATATTTTCTGTATTTACAGGCTAACCACTACTACAAATTGTTCATCACTTGGACCAGTCAGAAGATCAAGAAAACATTCGTCCAGAGGAACATGTTTGAGTTTAAACACATCAAGGTTTGTTTTCGGATCAAAAATCTTTCAGGGTTACATCCTTCTCCATCAGGATATTTATATCCACAAGACAATCATCTGCTTGCATAACCACATGTCAACTCGTTTTCAAGCTATTAATCACCTGTCCAATGAAATTACTTTAAATCAAGCAATATTGACAGTTCCTGGATGAGCAATCATCAAATTCACGTCATAACATTTCCTTGGCTGACAGCTAGGGGTGAAACGGTTCACAACTACAGTAGTTGAACTGGGGTATTTTGCTTGCGGTTCGGTACACAGTACATCAACATGATTTTTCGGTATATACCGAATTTATTACTTATACTTTACTTTTACTTTAACAATCATGTATTATTAACTCGGATGGAATTATATATTCAATTGTACAATGTTAAAACCACTTGATTTCCACACCTTACAAACTAATTTTCATCCTAGACTGGACTCAAAAACTCTTTGTACTATTAGGTATTCTATTTCAACATAACAAAGCAGAAATGGTAGAAAGAAACTACAAAGATAAACTAAAGGCAATTGATAAAGAAATGAAGCTTTGGTGTCTGAGAGACCTTACACCTTTGGGAAGAATAACCATTCTAAAAAGTCGAATACTACCAAAGCTTAACCATCTTTTCACTTCCCTTGCAAACCCAAGACAAGAAACAATAACAAATCTGTAACGCAAATGTTACTCCTTCATTTGGAAAGGCAAACCTGACAAAATAAAATGATGCTTAATGATAAAAACGTACCAGGAAGGTGGTTTGAAAATGCCTGCTTTACTTGAAACAATAAAGACCCAGAAAATATCATGGAACAGAAGATTATATGTACAGGATTCAAAACTTAAAACATCTTATATCTACATCAAATGAAACGAGTATGTTAACTCCTGTTGAAATGGGACCAACTTATCTTAGGACGCAATATATTCCTAAACTCATTAGCCCATTCTGGAAAGATGTATTTGAAGCCTGGTCCGAGTTGCAAGAGAAAATTCAATATAATCATGACCAACTTAGTAGACAATATATTTGGGCAAATGATAACATAACCATTGAAACTAAACCAGTAATATATGATCACTACCTACAATTTAATATTAAGTTTATAAACGACTTTATAAAATACGACAATACATTTCTATTGATAATGAATTCGTACAATTGTACGGAGTCAAAACAAACTTTCTAGAATACGCAGGATTAATATCCTCAATGAAATCTTATTCCAAACGTTATTGGCAAACAATTACGGTAGCAAACAGGAAAATTTACCCTTTATCCCTCCTAACTTGGAAATACTATATAGAACTAAAAAAGGATGTAGCATACTTTATACCCAACTCACCAAAGAGACCGCAATTCAAAAGCAAAATTAGCAAATTAAATTGGAAAAGGAATTAAAAATAGACATTTCACCAGATATGTGGAAGACATACAATTCTATATCTTTCCAAGCATCTTAAAACATGAAGCATAGATGGTTCCAATACCGTGTTCTCCATAGAATCCTTACGACAAATAAAGACTTATACAAATACAAACTAATAGAAACACCACTATGTACATATTGCAACGTTGAAATAGAATCAATTATCCATCTACTATATGAATGCAGATGTGTCAAGAGATTGTGGCAAGATGTAACGGAATGGATTGAGAAAGAAACTGACATCTGTCTAAACCTTAACGCAGATACGGTCATTCTGGGATTCACAGAAAGGAGAAATAATGTTCTAAATTTCATCATTACGTTAACAAAAGAATTCATCTACCATCGAAAATTGGCAAACATAATACCGTCTATAAGCGGTCTGAAACCGAAATTAAGACTAAATTACCAATTACATAAATCCAATGCTTATACACAGTGTAAATATGACTCATTTGTCTCATTCTGGTCATCCTGCCACAATCTATTCATGTAGAAGAATTTGCATGTCAAATGTTTTGTATCATTTATTGTGATAATACTATGAAATGAAAATGAAAAATGCTGTACCCTGTGAAAAAGAAATAAAGTGATATAAAAAAAAATTAAAAAACTAAAACATGTGATTTGTTATGGTTTAGTTTATATATTGACAGACATTCTTGGTTTTGTACCGAACCGAAAGTATACCGAACCGAGAGTCCTGTACCGCAATACGTACCGAACCGAAAGCTCAAGCGACCGTTCATCCTTACTGACAGCTAAGATGCTATGTAGCAATGAGTAACCATCTTCAAGGGTTTATAAATTTTCTAAATCTTACCAAATTTGATCTCTGACTAAATCAATAAAGAGTCAGTCTCTTGCTGCCATTATATATATTATATTATATGCCAACAATCAACTGTCAACGTTGGCTTGACTTTCATACAAAGCTCAGTAACTAAAGTATAAAAGAGGAACTGTAAATTGATACATGAAAGAAACCTTCAACGAAATGAAAAGTAATGTGGTTACTACAATCGAGATTGTTGGAGCCATGCAGATACAAGTACCCTTTTGAAAAGATTTATTGTTAACCCTTCACATGCTGAGGTGATTAATTGATACCGAACTGTTTCGGTGATGATGAATTCCAGACATTGGGACTCATTAACGAAGGGAGTAATCCAGGGGTAATGTAAACTAATTGAAATAATTAAAGGGCAAGATCTATCACCAATCTATAAGCATTATTTTGCATTACATGAAGTAGAAACGCACTGTATTTTACCTGATTTTACAACTTTTTGGTAATAAAAGATATACACTGATAAAACATTCACATAGTAACACATAACGTATCTTATCAACCTACCTCCGTATAATCGTTCATTTCAGTCAGTCTTTTCAAGATCGTATCATATGGTTAGCATCAGTTACATTTCTGTATCACCCGGTACGAGGGACTTACAACTGAACGTTGTAAGTCTCTCCAGGAGGGTTTACAGAGACAATTGTAAACCCTGTTTGGAGGAGTTACAATGATTGTACACCCTGATATGTTTCCTAAGACGATGATGCAGAAGTTCTACAGTATTGCCTTTTCGTTATGTCGCTAAACACGTTATTAACATCATGTGAACAAAATTTGATTGCTCTAATATTATAAAATTGCTTAATACAGCGTTATCAGTAATTACGGAATTGTGACAGTGGACTCGTGTTTCTTTTGCTGTTCAGTATAGATATTAATTGATGTAATAAGGTAAAAAAAAAACAGCTTTCAAGTAAAGGAAATAATACCAATGGACAGATTTCTGTTGTCAGAATGGTGTAGTAGAACTAATCCACTAGTGATCATGGCAAAATGGTTTTTGTTTCCAGGCATTTGACCGATCCTACATAGAGAACCCTGGTCCGATGGTGGTGTTTGCGACACCTGGAATGTTGCATGCTGGTCTATCACTTCAAATATTCAAAAAGTGGGCACCAAATGAAAACAATATGGTAGGTTAACAATTTCTTCTGGAATAAAGCCGTAACCATCTCACAACCACCAGTTATGATATTTAATGTTTTCAACCTCATAACATGGTTAAGATAAGATATTAGTAAAGAAAAAAATGATCTTCTGTTTATTATTTGATTAAGTCATTGTATTGCCATAGTTTGGTAACATTCAGGTTGAGAAAAATAAGCAAAAATTGATCAAAATAAGGCCCTTACCTCATCAACAAAATGAGGTGTCATGTGACGTCAGAACATATCTCGTTGTTTTTATTTCCTAAGTGGGAGGGGATAATATGTTTAATGTAATGTCCCCATTGACTGATAACTAATAGTTACTATTACTTACTACCATAGTTTCCGAGTTAATTGGGAAATACCAGGACAGTTTTTGTTATTCAAATGCAATCATGTATTAATAAAGAATAGCTTTAACCTAATAGCTTCTATCATATACTAGTTTCTAAATACAGAGATTTTGCATGTATGATAGACACAGATCAAGCACCCTTATCGGCTAGTCGTCAAGGGCAATAATCTATATATCACATACAATACTATTTCTATATTCCTGCAGGTGATCATGCCCGGTTACTGTGTGGCGGGAACTGTCGGACACAAGATCCTGAATGGAGTGCGGCGACTAGAGATGGAGAACAAACAAACGGTAGGAACTGTTGATATTCCAAGCAGAGGATACCTGTAACGTGTTATGGTTTGTTTGCAAAGTCATGTGGGACATGATCAGGATTTGGAGCATGTTGTTTTAAGTCATTTTTGTTGTTGTTCGAACCCTGACCCCCCTCTTTTTCATCTCTTTCTACCACCTCCATAAACCTCATTAACCCTTTCTCCACTGAGAAACATGAATGCTAATACGTTTACGTGCTAATTTTAGGCGTGCAGGGGTGAAAGGGTTAAAAAAAACAATGTATTGCCGAGGCGTCTTTTATGAGTAAACCTCCTCTTTTATCTGGTTTGTTTCTTCAGAGAAATTTAGTCCTACCACATTTGCAGTAAATTGATTAAAAAGTGGCAAGTCACTGGCTTTTTGGTGATATTATGAGGAAGTCGAAAGTAAAATTTTGTAGGTCACTGACCTTTTACTTTCAGAATTTTTAACCTCTGTAGCTCTAACGCAGAAACTTCATTGGTCTATAACCCTGTTTCAGCTGGAGGTGAGGATGTCCGTGCAGTACATGTCATTCAGTGCTCACGCGGACGCCAAGGGGATCATGCAGCTGGTGTCCCAGTGTGAGCCGCGCAATGTGATGCTCGTACACGGCGAGGCGGCCAAGATGGAGTTCCTCAAGAAGAAGATTAAACAGGAGTTTGGTAGGCATACAGTCTGATTAAAAACGACCCTGTTCCGAGAAATATTCAAAATGGAGCATCTAGTGCATACAAACTGGTTCTATAGATTCCTCTGAACAAAGTGTGATGTCGCCCTGTAAGGCGCCTGTTTTGTGCCAGTTAAGTGCAGACAAAAGTTGGGCATTACCAGTATCTGGCAGGTCACATCATAGTTTTTAAATGATCGCCATTTTGAACGCATTTGGAATCATTTGTTAACACATTCCAAATGGGAACAAACAGGATGGTTGTCTGGAGTTACATGCCCCTAGTTTCTCGAACTGAAAGTTTTTAGGCCCCTAATCAAAGATTCCGGGGGTATATATTTTTTTTCGTCTGTCTGTCTGTCTGTCCATCTGTCCGTCCGTCCGTCCGTCCGTCTGTCTGTCCGTCTGTGTGTTTGTCCACAAAAACTTTAACCTTGGCCATAACTTTGGATTGCTCAGAGCTACGGCTTTCATATTTGGCGTGTGCATACCTTGTGGTGAGACCTTTCAGATGAGGTCATCATATTTGACCTTGTGACCTTAATTGACCTTGCTGCAGTGGACAATATTTTAGAAAACTTTAACCTTGGCCAAAACTTTGCTACATCCGGGGGCATCCGTGTTTAACATACACATCTTGTTCTTTTAGGTCTTGTGGTTGGCTACTTTAATTTTGAAACAATTGAGCATATCGGTCATCATCAGACCATTTAGAGGAAAACCTCTGGACGGTATGAGTTCATATCCTGGTAGATTTTGCATTATTCCTCGGGATAAATTATACATTGAAGTGACAATAAAAGAAAGATTTATTTCCAGACATTGGATGCTATAACCCTGCCAATGGAGAGACCGTTGAGATTGAAACAAAGCACAACATTCCAGTCGACATCTCCCTCAACCTGCTCAAGAGGGAATCTGCATTTACAGGTATGTCACGTAATAAATATACAGAGAACTCATATGATAATCAAAGGCGGTCCAGAAATTTTCAAAGAGTGGCCCATTTACTTTAAAGGGAGATTTCACTCTGGGGGACATCAAATTTACATGCAAACTTTTTCAAAAGGGTAATGAACCCATTGGCCCACGCTGTTTATATCCTTAACCTTAAGTTTCTGTCTTCTGGATCCACTTATGCTGTAATGGTGTACTGTGCAAAAGAAAAACTAGAAGCACCATCACCAACAGTTGCAAAGACGCTAGGTGTAAAAGATAATGATTTATTGTTACCATCTGATAAAGAGTCTCAAAAGGCAACCGAAACATAACAATAAATCTGGTGATGGTGATTGTTCTTGCCTTCTAAATAAAAATGAAAGATTTTGTTCATATGTTCTTTGTGTTGATATTTTATGAGTGCTTCCTTCACTTTACAGGCGTCGACCCACCAGACCCAAAGAAACCCAGGACACTGCATGGGGCTCTGTTGATGAAGGGAAATGTAAGTCTAAGTTTGGTAGATTTTCATGTAAAAAAACTGTTGATAATAATAATGAGGTTACTTTTATCACGCTAAATCCACAACACAAAGGGCTGTGCTCAAAGTGCTACACACATTATCAAACTGGTATAAGGACCAACATCGTTCCTTGTACATTCTCAACTCCCCTTGGAGTATAAACCAATTAAGGCGCTCAAAGGTTATCAGTCCCATCCATTTCACTTCCAAACATGCAGGTACTCAATTGTACTACTGAGTGAACAGAGGCACATTTCGAATAAAGTCTCGTGCCAAAGATGACACCAGGAGCCTCTCAACTCATGTCTCAGTTCGAGGCAGGGAATCACCCTTCAAACTCTCAGTTTACCCATCCAGCGAGCCCAGCCCGTTGTTGCTGAACTTCACTTATAGTTGTCGTCTGAGCTATGTACAGGACCATGTGCCACCACTTTAATAGTGTTCCACAAGTGATATATCACTTAGATCACTGTAGATTTTGCTAAATATCCTGCAACATGTTACAATCATGTCAATCATAGCTGTAATCTCTCAAAACCTGTCACATCTGCTCAGACCACCATACAGAGGGAATAAGAATTTCAATACAAGGCCGGCCCCGGTGAAGAGAGATAACTCTGTGGGAAAGAAGTAACACAGACCACTAAAAAATATTTTACTTGTTCTTTTATATCTTTACATCTTTCATGGTGTCGAGGAATAAGGCAATCCTTTCAGAGGAAATACAATCCAGAGGAAATGTTTACACAATAATTACGTCTATTTTACAGAAGCTGCAACTGGTCGAGCCATCCCAAGCATTCCGAGAACTCGGCTTGGAGGAACATCACCTGAGGTTCACCTGTACTGTGTCCGTGGACGAACCCGGCACCGTCATGCAGACTGTCGACAAGATCTACAACTTACTCAAGAGGTGCTTTGTCTCCACTGAATGAAAAGCACTAGAATTCTAAAATCTTGTTTTTACATACCTCAACCAGAAGAATATTATTTGATGACAATTCATTGTACATGATAAAACTATTATATCATATATAAATCTTTAAGCTTAGATAATAAATCATGTAAAGACTGCTAAAGAGAGCTATAAAGTCAGAGCAAATGTGTTTAGGTCTGAAGTAGCCATCTTTGTAATAATGGTAGAAAGATTGGAACACGTGAAGATCACAAGATCTACAATCTTCTCACATTTATCATTGTTTTATTCTTCTCATAACACGCACATCATAGTATATAACTGTTCTAGTTCCATACTTCCAAAAATTGTGTTAAATATATCAGAATATTAATTCAGGCAGTTGCCAGCTTTCACCAGATAACATTTTGAGGCTTGCAAGTTTTTAAACTTACTTCATACACTAAGTGTATTATATCGCTATTGAAAACGAGTTCCTTTGAATTTACAAAGCTTATTTATAAGTTACAAATTATTTGGTCCATGATTTGAACTTTTGATGAACTATGTGCAATTAAATTATTTGAAATTTCTCATCTATCTTGACGCAAATTCGCTTGTAAACTCGCTCAAACTAGCACTGTCGGTAAATCGTAGTTGGTAAACATTGATTTTAAATTATGAACCATTTTATGCATGTTATTGATAAATTAATAGTTATAGTTAATTTCTATTGTGTTATGTTTAATAGTATGCAATGAATGAAGAACCAACCAATAGTAATACTTTCTCATACTATATTCATAAAAAAAAAATTACTTCCGGGTTCGTCTTTTTGGGTCAAAGATGAAATGTCCGACGGGCAAAAATTTGAATCTGCATCCCTGCTTCATACATTTCCTTCCTTCAGCCTTCAGCTAGTCCAGTTATTTTGCACAGTTCTTGATCTATTATCTCCAACTTCTCTTCATGTGTTTGTTCACAGTCAACTGAAGGACTACTCCATTCAGTACTCCTCGGACGGGTCCATCACGATCTGTGAGTCGGTGTTGATTAAAGTCTCGGGAGACGAGGAGACGAAGGATATGCTTGTCTCGTGGTCTCATCAGGTACGCTCTCGCCGGGCCGAGATTCTAAATTCCAGATCAACTTCCCCCTGTAAGGCATAACTTTCGCCGTTCTCCATCACCGGCTAATTTAGGTCTTGCTGCATTTCCTGTACTTTCCTGCAGATTGTGACCTACATAATAGAATTAAATAACATGTGCAACAACTACCTTTAGAATATTCAAATGAATGTAAAAGAGTGAGACGGTTGGGGGTGTGCACTTGTCCACGTGGGAGCGGGGAGGTTATACAATAGGGTAGTATGCTGATGTAAACATTAATAAATAACAACCTAATGGAAGTTATACAATAGGGTAGTATGCTGATGATGGGATGTGCACTTGTCCACGGGGGAGTTGGGAGGTTATACAATAGGGCGGTACGCTGATGTAAACATTAATAAATAACAACCTAATGGAAGTTATACAATAGGGTAGTATGCTGATGATGGGATGTGCACTTGTCCACGGGGGAGTTGGGAGGTTATACAATAGGGCGGTACGCTGATGTAAACATTAATAAATAACAACCTAATGGAAGTTATACAATAGGGTAGTATGCTGATGATGGGATGTGCACTTGTCCACGGGGGAGTTGGGAGGTTATACAATAGGGCGGTACGCTGATGTAAACATTAATAAATAACAACCTAATGGAAGTTATACAATAGGGTAGTATGCTGATGATGGGATGTGCACTTGTCCACTGGGGAGTTGGGAGGTTATACAATAGGGCGGTACGCTGATGTAAACATTAATAAATAACAACCTAATGGAAGTTGCTTCCTGATTCACCCCTCTCGGTCATCTATATGTTTCGACGGTTCACGCCCCTCTTTCCATTCAATAAACTGGTAAGCCCATGTCTTGATGTAACCCTCTCTGGATACAATCGACCAAACACTTTCCTCCAAGAAATTATTTTGCCAGGCAACTTTGCTCGGCAACTTTGTCTGCAGTAGAGAACAGTTTTACATGCAGTAAGGTTTGGGTGCAATGCTACACTGAATTTCAGTGCAGTACCACCGATGGTAAGGTCGCAGGTTTCACTGCAATTCATAGCCACCATGGTGTTGTGGGCTTTCTCCCAGCAATAATACTAGCAGCTGTGATGTAAGTGAAATACTCTTGAAAGCGGTGTTAAATCCCAACCCACCTCACCTTGTTTTCAGATGTTTTCAGAAATGTCATTCATTGAAAGTGATAAATGTCATTACAGAGCATGTTTATTATCATTTAAATGTTCATTTGAGTTGCCCTTCACAAAAATTTCCTTATGATTTGTGTTTGTTCTCTGTTGCAGGACGAAGACATCGGCAGTTTTTTATTACAGATGCTCAGGACGACATTTGTGCCTTCCTGACACCAAGTGTTCTTGGTCTTTGCACTTGTAGAATCATTTGTACAAACCATCAGAGCCCATGTTTTGAATGACATTTCATTCAATTATCATGGAATGAAGAGCTGGAAGTTTGTTTTAACGACCCTGGTCTCACTCTATGAAAGTTAGAGTTATCATGACTATTGTTTAAAGCAACCGAATCTGATGCAAAAAGGTAAAGAGGAGAAGCTAAAAGAACGACCGGCCATGTTTCTGAGGATAAATGAGAGCTGGTAATGTGTCTGTACTCAAGCCTAGTGTGTCTGTACTCAAGCCTAGTGTGTCTGTACTCAAGCCTAGTGTGTCTGTACTCAAGCCTAGTGTGTCTGTACTCAAGCCTAGTGTGTCTGTACTCAAGCCTAGTGTGTCTGTACTCAAGCCTAGTGTGTCTGTACTCAAGCCTAGGCATCAATTTTGGTGTTTTCCACGATTCTTTCACACCATTATTGATGGTCATGAAATGTTAATTACATGAAACATCTGCTTTTGGTGTCGTAAATCTCAAACTGGATTGAGGAGCATGATGAAGATGAGTTAAAACTCAGTTGTGTTACAGTCAGATGGGAACTCCCAACTCCCTCATCTTGTCATAGGCCCGTTCTCACAATACGTGTTCTCGCAGTTTATTTGCACTTTGGGAACACTAGTCATAACTCCTCTTTTCATCTGAAGCTAACACCATTCCAAGTTAATACTAAGTACAAGTCACAACTACACATCGATCTCTGAGAAAATGCCTTTAAAAATATCTTGAGTGCTATTTACAATCTTTGTTTTGAATTGATAGTGATGCCCAAGTTGAAGTGAAATAAATTTTTATAAAAAAGCTTATTTTTGTTGTATATGAAATTATGATGGGTTTGAGATAAAAGAATAATAACCCTTGGATTGAAATATAGCAAGTTACAAATATAATTTAAATAGTAGAAAAATAGTTCTTTTGCGATGATCTGCACAAGTGACGTCACAATGACTTGATCAAATTCTTTAATTTATATGCCCATGGCTATGGAGTCTGTAAACAAGATTTAAGCTCTCTTAAGCCAGTGGAAAAATATAAAATTTACAGACAGACAGACCCCAGACACCATGCCATATAAATACATAACTTTATTATCCGTTTTATGGAGAGCTTGTACAATAAGAAATTAGACAGTTACACCAGAAATAGAGAGCAGGTCAAACTTCATTCCATCGTTCCATCAGTAGTGGGAAACAGCTTGTGTCCGATAGTACGTAGTACACATCTTGTACACATACTGTACAGCACTTAGAGGTAATATCGAACTGTCATATTTACTCAATGAGAAGTTAGGACTGCAGAACAATAGCTTTTGAGTCAGTTCATCTGCAGACATGTTATGGAGAAACACACAAAGTCAATTTGTCCGATACCAGCAAGTTCACACCACAGATCATTCCGCACTTCAGAAAGATACTCACATGATGTAATGGTGTGAGACCAGGGATCTGACAAGAAAGTACCACAGTGTTCACACAGACACTTTTCAGACCCTAACAGTTTGTAGACAGCTACAAATTTAACTAGATTAGCATTTATGGGACACCCCAACACTCCTTCTCCACACCCACAATAAAAGGAACAAAAATGTGTTCATCATTGGAGTTATTACTAACAAGTTGAATCGTCACTGGGGTCACTCAGGTTTGTTCTTGTTAGATTTCCGATTTCAAAATTGGATCAAAGGGTTAACATGGCCTTAATCAATATCTCATGACCTTGACCTTTGACCTTAAAGATCCAAATCAATGATCACTTCTTTGTGCATAACAATCATGTAATGATTCAAAATATTGACATTTAATATAAATCATATTCACAAGTGCATGCTTAAGTTGTGGCCTCGCTGTGACCTTGACCTTTGATGGATTTCAGTGAAAACCTGTTCAAATCTTGGCCTCTCTCCATAGTTGACATATACCACATGAGAACCTGATAGCACAAATTGTTTTCAAGTTATGGTGTTTACAAGAATTTATTTAGTCATTTCAGAACTCGTAACCTCGACCTTGAATGTAAACATGTCAAAAAAATTCCCCAGGGGTATACTGTACAAGTATGAATTTTTGTATATGAGTTCTTAGAACAATATTGGGGGAAAGTTATAGCGAAAACAAAACGCGCCGGCGGTGGAAACTGCCCAAATACTGACTTAGTCGGGCTGCTAATAAAATATCCAGAAGAATGCCTAAGGATGGGGTTCTTCTGCACAGCTACCCAAACTGGATGGACAGACGACCAGGAGTGAATATGTTTGAATTCATTGAGCTCTGGGTTGTTATGAATCCGCTTGGTTGACGCTTTCGAATGAAACTCGAAAACTGCAGTTTTTACTATCGGTTTCCATTTAATATAACATGGGGAAACTGCATCTGTTCAGGAAAGTCTAAATACAATCACTGACGCCATACTTATCACACAGTCTGTAGATATATCTGGCACAAGACCTCGTTGATGATAGCTGAGTAGTCGAGTGAGAAGAAATTTGTATGGAAGATGTGTGTCCATTGTCAATTGCCGGCGAAAGAACAGTTGTTTTCTCGAGTCTATCACGCCTTCAGTTGGCATAACATCAAGCAGACCTCATCAAACGTAAGTAAGAGTTCGTTTCGACAGACCTTGGCTCCGTTCCATAACAGCGAGTGCTTATAATCGCTCATTGATCGCTCAATGTAGCGCTCAATGTAGCGCATTCTCTCCAGAACGACACGGTGTGATTCCTCGAAGTTTGCTCGCCTTGCTATGTAGCGCTTCATTGAGCAATCGCGTTCAAGAGAAGTTTCAAAGTAATCGCTCATTGGGCGATTACTTTGAAACCTCTCTTGAACATGGCCCTTGACTACACTTGACAACATATATCTGCATGCTCTCTTCAACGTTGTAATTTAGGTTTTTGTAAGTGCTGTCCAGAGTTCACACCCGTAGAGGGCTTTGAAAACGTTCAACTAATGAGCGACACAGACAAACTTAGGACTGAATCCAGATCTGATCAAATTATGAACACTGGCTCTATTGTCGTACATGCATCTAGCGTTCTATCAGTCGAAGACATGGTAACATTCAGAGTAATTCCAACGTGTTTTATATATAGTGACAGTACGAGGCAAGCTACTGTCATAAAGCTTGAGATCGGTGTCTTCTCCACGTTTATGCCTGGCATATGGGAAAGTTAATGTCTTGGATTACGTAGCAGAAAAGTAAACCTGCATCGCCTACTCTAGTTCTCAGCTATGAGCAGTAACGCTCTAAGACCACTGGTTGATTGACTCATTAACGCAATATCATCTGCCTGTGCTGGACAACATGAATGCACACGATGAGTCTGACAATAGCTCATTTATTTTATGCATAATAGGTACAGTATGGACAAAATCCCACCCTGGCGAATGCCCTGGAGTTAGTAAACCCCTTTGATTGATAGTTTCCGGATTTCACAGAGCTCCTCATTCCATTATATAACTTGTCAAAAACACGCCGTAAATGTCATTTAACATCATCATCAAATAGTTTGACTAAAAACCATCATTTCAAACAGTATCAAATGCCTTCAAGATTCAAGGAAGGCCGTGATGACGTCATCAGACTGCAGCTCATGATAGTAGTGGATGGTTTCCTGTAGATTAAAAGATGTTCGCAAGGAAGACAAGCCGGGTTGATATATATGCCATCTGCTGCCTGTTGCTCTAGAGAAGGTAGAAGAGAAACTAGACACATTTCAAACAGGCGTTCAATAAATTGAGTTAAAGGAACACTGCGTCTAGGATAAAAATGAGATCACTTTTATCTATCTATGCTGATTAACGTGTCTGCTAACGATTCGCTTCACTGTCTGTCTACATGCAGTATCACTAATTACTTCAATTGTCTGAAATTTGGGGTCTGTTGACTCGTTATCAGACACGTCAATCAGCATAGGTATATAAATCTAATCTCATATTTATCATCGACGCGGTGTCTTTAAGAGTGATTCCTCTATATGAGTAAAGCGGCGTTTACACTTGCACGATTTTCGAATCCGCATTGGCACGCATTAATTCATGGCAATGCGTATCTTCATCGCAAACCAGCGTGAATAATTCGTTAACTGTTCTTGAGTGCGTACCAATGCGTAAAGAAATAACCAAATGTGGGTGCCAATTGTGCGAAATAGTCGTGAACTTGTCTCAACTTGTTCGTATCTTATTCCTGTGATGTCGTGTCATGCGTGCACAGTTTTCTTGTGTCACGATAAAGGCAAGACAATTGGCACGCAATTCACAACATTCGTGAGTATTCTTCCGTGCTAAATGGCACGAATATCATCTCGCCAGTATAAGCACTTCAGTGATGTTTCACGTATTTCCAATACTCAGTCTCGCACTTCGCGCACTGCAAAGGTCTATTTCAATCACATGGCTTACTAATTCGATTAAGTAAGCTTACTAATTCTTTGCCTGAATTAGTAAGCTTACTAAATGAATTAGTAAGCTTACTAAATGAATTAGGTCTACATATTATAAAGATGTTACTCTGAAAATTGTAGCTTTCTGTATCAAATGGTTTTTGAGAAGAAGTCATTTAAAGAGCTTAAAATGCGATGGCATGACCAATTTACTCCTGTCAACAAATTTGCTCATGAGTAAATATAGGCCTACTTTTGCACGACCCCTTGACTAGGTGCAAATTTGATCATGGAGTAAATTTACTTAGGTGAATAATTGCGTTCGCATGCACTAAATACTCACGTGAGTAAATATACTACTGTGAGTAAATCGATGCATGCGAACAGGGTATAATAGAGAAAGCTCTGCAATCATAAAACCTATATATCATAAATACTCTAATTATGAACTTGTCTTGCCCTGCTATCAACACAAATAGCAATATTCGACAAATCATTTCTATGTCCATTTACTATGATAAAATATAACGCAATAATGTTGGGATGTTAAATATGATATGAAAATATAATGACGTCATGCACATATGTGAAATGATATGAAATATTATCATATATATAACATGATTAGATGTGAAATAATATGACAGATAGGCCATTACCGGGTATGCACTAGCGGATCCACTTTGAATATGGTAAATACGTACATTAGTATCAATGTATTATTTGAACCGTTGACTCTTTCCAATGAATTTATGAACATGGTGAAATATGTTTTCATTGACTGTTTGTGGAAGATTTGGGTTTCCATACAGGATTGTATTAATATCAAATTCTGCCTTTAAATTATAAAATCTTTGCTTTAATTCTAAACGAAGATCAGCATGTCTTGGACATCTCAAGAAGAAATGATAAACATCTTCAACTAAAGCACCACAATTGCAAGATTTACTTTCAGATAAATTGACACGATACAGATCACCGTTTAGGGAACTACAAGAACTTCTTAACTTACTGTGTATAATGTTCATCTTCCTATCGCCGAATAGAAAATATTTTGGGATTTTACATTCTTTTTCAGATAATTTTGCTTTAAATGACGATAATGAATTTGAACATCTTATTTTCGAGGAAAGATTATTCCACAGATAAGCACAGTCATAAATAAAAGACTTTTGAAGGACTGCAGTTCGAAATTTTGGAATAGATAAATTTGATTTGTTACGCAAGTTGTAATGAGAAATAGTTTCAGTGGCTGGTGGAAGTAAGTTAATCAGATAATCAGGAGCTTGTATATTAATAATTTTGTAAAAAGTACAAAGTTTCTTTTTTCCACGTCTAATTTTTAAAGGCAACCAACCAGTTTCTTTGTATAAGCTATCTCTTGAAGCAAACTTTGGTAAGCCAGTTACAATTCTTGCAGCTTCAAGTTGGACCTTTTCAAGTTTGTCACACAAAACATCCGAACAGTTATCCCAGACCTCAGAAGCATATTCCAAAATGGGTCGAATATACATTTCATACATAGGCTACGTGATAAAATACTTCTATTCAAAACATACTTTAACACACGTAGAGAAGAGATTAGTTTTGAAGCCTTTTCTATGGAAAGATCAACATGATTAGACCATTTAGTATTGTCCGAGAAGATAAGGCCAAGATGTTTATGTTGATGTACACGTTCCAGTTGATCATTACTGAATACTAATTTAGGTACTTGATGACTATTACTATGGCTAAATAGCATGAATTTAGTCTTATTGGGGTTAAAGTTAACCAACCATTTGTTAGCCCATTCGTGTAATTGGACTAAGTCATTGTTAAGAGAAGTTTCAACAGAATATAAATCTTTTCCAGCAGCTCCGAGGGATGCATCATCAGCAAACAATCTAGTGACGTTTTGCAAGTTATCGGGTAAATCATTGATATACACAAGGAATAAAAAAGGACCAAGGACAGATCCCTGGGGAACCCCTGCAGTAACATGTAGTTCTTTTGATAATGTACCGTTGATACATACACGTTGTCGTCTATCGGACAGATAATCCGTTAACCAATTCAGAATGCCACCACGAATACCATAATGTTCTAATTTGTGCAATAAACCCTTGTGCCATACTCTGTCAAAAGCCTTAGAAATATCACAAAATACCATACAGTAAAATTGGTGGCTATCTAGAGATGAACAAATATTGTGATAGATTTCAATGAGTTGAGATGTAGTAGAATGATTTGCAGTAAAACCTGATTGGAATTTGTTTAATATAGGCCTACTATGCTTATAAAAATGGTTATGCAAATGCTTTAACATTATTCTTTCTAGTATTTTGCCAAGTATAGACAGTAGACTAATAGGTCTGTAATTACTTGGGAGAGATTTATCTCCTTTCTTGAAAACAGGAATAACATTTGCCGTTTTCCAGAGAGTTGGAAATACACATTCGCTCAATGAAATATTAAACAACATACAATTAAAGCGGTGCAGCTATCGATGGACAAATTCTTTTTAAAACCTTCATGTGGATGCAATCTGGGCCAGCTGATTTATTGGCTGGTAAGGTCTTAATCATATCTGATACTTCCTTTTCAGTAACATATATATGTGATATACTGTGAGAACAGCGATGATTTATTGGTGGTACATTCTTGCCACTGTCATTAATATTTGAGACAGATACAAAGTATTCATTTAATGTTTGAGCTTTCTCAAAATCTGTGAAAACAGACGGTTTCCCAGAATTTTCAGTTACAAGAGGGGGGATGGTGTAGAGCCTTTCAACAAGTAGTTAAATGTCTTCCAATAACTAGTTCTTTGAGTAGACTGAGATGATAAAAACTCGTTTAAGTTAGAGTAGAAATTGTCTTTGGCTACTCTTATAACATTATTTACTTTGTTCCTTTGCTTTTTGTATGCAGATAGGTCGGAAGTATTCAGAGAACGAAATGCCTTTTTCCTTAAACGTTCTCTTTTTCGAATTTCTCTTCGAATTTCGCTGTCAAACAAAGGTTTGTCAAGAGGCCTTATTGTAACATTCTGGGTAGGGATACACTTAACCATGTAATCTTTTAGAAGGGAAGTAAATAAAGAACAAGCATCATCAACATTAGAGGATTTTGAGAATAAACTCTCCCAATTTGTTTCCTTAATCATAATGTTTAATGCATCATAATTACCATGTTTATATAACCAAACCTGTTTCTTGTACGCATTGCGTTGATTTACAAAATTTGAAAGATAGACATATGTTCCTTTATGATGTAAGATGTGTAAGATATGCTCAGATATAATTATCCTTTCTACATTGAATATTACTATAGTTTGCCCAGTGATTTAAAAACCAGGTAGAATATATTTTTAGTGTTTGACAACGGCCGTTTTAGTCCAAAGTTTTTCTCTATATATTTGGTCTTAAATATCGGAATTGGGTCTCAATCTCAAATTTGGTTATGCCACATAAATACGACACTCATTACATCGCAAACAAATTTCGTAACGTAAATCGACAATTTCGCACTGTTGTTCCCGATAGGTTTCCGTACAAAAAAAATCCGCGAATTATCAAACGGAAATGACGTCAATTTGCACGTGCTACGTCGATAGACGCCCGTATGTTACGGCGTAAGATTGATGACAACATTTCAGCAATATTTACAGTTGTTTTGATGATGAAAACCCTATGATGAGTTCATCGACCTTTCTTTTGCTCCTTTTGATTGGTAAGAAAATAGTTTACACGTTTTGTCTTGATCGTATTATCGAAAACTAAGAATCTTCTCAGTTTCAATGGGGAAAGTACACTCTGGCGCCATTTTGAAATGGAAGAACAGACGCGAAGCGCGAAAACGTCGCTGCGTTGACTGCAGGGACAAACTTTTATTTGTTTCATGTTCCGAATATATCGTCATCTGTATCATTTTTGAATATATGTTATTATTTTTTAAATAAATAATTGAAAACCATTCATTATACCCGTTTGTTATAAATTCTAATGACGGGACCTTGGCTTTTTCATTTGTGTCATTGCTTGCGCTGAGAAATGGCTTTCCTTGATATTATCATTCTGTATGGTGTTGGTTTGATATAATTTGAGATCTTTATTTCCACTTTCAGTTTTAGTTAATGAGAATATAATAACATTTTATTTAAATCTTCGATTTCAAAATAGTCTAATTGTTTGAAAAATTGTAACTCAATGTAAATTTATTGGCAATAATTACAATGCATTGCCACTTATTTTCGTACAAGAACGGTATGTCATAGACTTGCATGTTAATTTAGTCCAGGATAAAATGTGTTATGTAATGAGTTCAAGTTGGAGCAATGTGTAACTTTGCAGTTTGATTTGAAATCATCCCAGCAGCTTATATTGATTCAATGAAGTGTATAATTTGAATTAATGTTCTGACCAGACGACAATTTAACTAATGTCATCCGATTTATTTACATGTGTACATTAAATGTTAAATGTTTTCACAACTCTGTCATATATGTTTAACAAATAACTGCAAATTTTAGGTAAACAACAGAAAATTAAACATGTAGATTATGAGGTTGTAGCCAAGATTATAATTTATTCCTCATACATTGGATAACAAATTTTTTAATATAATCAGACAGAATGATACATCGTATAGATCTGAAATTATTTATCCTAGACTAAATCAACATGCAAGTCCACGGATTGGGAAAGACACCTTTGACAATGGGCCATTTTTATGGCTTTTAGCCATTTCCAGATTTTAAAGGGCCATTCCCCTTTATAGCAATAGTAAAATTTAAAATTTTAATGGGCCATATTTTGATCCAATGTGCAAAATGGCCCATGGCCCCTGCCCCCTACCTTTCCCAATCCCTGCAAGTCTATGGAAATTATAATGTCACTGACCAAATATTTTTTGCATGACTCAGTCTCTGTATAATATACACTTGGAAATTAATTAAGCAACAGTTACACCCTAGTTTGTAAACTGAAATGTGGTGCTCTGGGATTTTTAGGATAAATTGAAGGATTTTATCACTCCAGACATAACCATTGGTTATCATAGCCGCTAAGTGACTCGTTGACTGAATTTGAAATAAAAATTGACAATTGCAAAATTCATGAAAATGTGAAGGTACATGTACCTGAAATAACTATTGTCGCAGAAGGGAAACCACACTTCAAACTTTAGAGTTGATTTAATATAAACAACATTTTTGATAACTTGACATTCACACACCATAACATCTTTTATCATGCATGATAAGAAGAACGATAGACATTAAACATCCAGTCCCTTTTTAACGATAATTGAGAAAATGCCTACAGCGCAGTGGTTAGCGTGTTCGGGTTCGAATCCCGCCAGGGGCACAGCAACTTTGTCTGCAGTAGAGAACTGTTCTACAGGCAGTAAGGTTTGGGTGCAATGCTACACTGACTTTCAGCATAGTACCACCCATGGTTCGCTAAAGTTCCAGCCGATGCTTGCAGGTTTCACCGCAATGTATAGCCACATGGTGTTGCAGGCTTTCTCCCTGCCATAATACTAGCAGCCGCGATATAAATGAAATACTCTTGAAAGCCGCGTTAAACCCCAAACCACCCCACCACCAAAAGACAATGAACCGGTTTGTGAGTGACTTTTCGTTACAACACTGCTGAATGTTCTAATCTACACTCTCTGTTCTTACTGTTCTACTTAAAATCACTAACAGTTTTCCTGAGATATTGTCTTCTTTCAAATCGGAACGGTTTTACTGTTTAAAAAATTAGGTGTTGCTTATTTTTTAATTTCCAAGTGTATATAACCTACAGTATCAAAACATGTTTATAATAAGGTGAAGTCAGGATGTTAAAGACTAGACCTCAAAAAAAAAATTTCAAGGAGCGTGTCAAACACATTATTCTAAGAAACAGAATTTTTTAGTGGACCTCAAATGTTGTCAAGAAGCATGTGTTCAACTCAAAATTACAGGCAGCAAACTATAAAGAAATGTCTATGAAAAAAATCAGATTGCATTTACTTTTAACTTCTAAATGCCAGGTTATTTTATCAAAAAAAAACATTTGAGGAGATTCTGAAATTCTAAGTTTCCTTTGAAGGAAGATGCCATGTTTGACCTGACGTAGTAATTGAAAACAAACAATAAAAAGAAATGTTCGGTTTTCTTTTTGGAGTATATTTATTATATCTTTTCATATAATATTATAAGAATATTATTTTCGGGCTATGAAAATAGTGACAACATTGGTGAGATTACTGATAATGATTGAAGGGATCAAATTCAATTGAAATGAGCCTATTTTTAAATCTTTAAAACATTGAAAAGTTGCATACTAAATAACAAAAGAGAAAGGTCAGATTTCTTATGTTAACATGAAAAAATGATATGATTTGGTGTTTTAAAAATGTTAAATACTTTTTCAGCCGTATCTCAAGGAGCAATTGACATTGAATTCTTACCTAACCGAGCTCCACCATTAACCATCCCTGATGATTATGACAAGATATACAGCGTTCCTCTCAACCAGAGGATTAGCATGCCAGTCGAAGCTTACATCACTAACAACAGCGTGCGAGTAGAAACAGGAGATTTGGCTTCTGCAGAATGGAGTGTGGAAACCATAGATGTCTACTTTGCCAATGGAACTTATGGAGCCGATGCCTGGAAAGATAATGGTGGAAAACTATGTCAATGGTCGTACAATGTTGCTTATCCAAAAAGACGAGACCGACGATTTTCAGTGTATGTTCAGCTGCTGTCATTTTTATGAATTCTTTCTTTTTTTCTTTAAAAAAGGTTTTCATGAATTTTAATTATCCCCCACCGCGCGTTTAGCTCAAAGCGGGGGATATAGTAATCGGCTCTGTCCGTCCGTACGAAACCAGATAACTCAAATACTATTCACTGGATTATTTTCATATTTTGCATATGGGTTTATCATAGGGAGAGTAATGTTCCTACAGAGGTACCTGGTTTATGACCTTCACCTTCATTTCAAGGTCACAAGAAGACTTTGTCATTTTACCCATGTCAACGAGATATTTCAAGAACCATTCACTGGATTCTCTTCATATCTTGCACATACTTTCTCCAAGGGAAGTCAAAGGGATGATTAGATCAGTGATAAATTACCTGCGAGTCCTGCATCAAATACTCATAAAATTTGGAAAGGACTCATAAAAATTAAAACTGTGAGTCCCCTGGACTCAAAGATTTTTTTTCTATTATTTGCTTACTCATGGAGGGACTCACTTTTTCCTGCTGGGACTCACAATAGCTTGTGGTAGCGAGTCCCTGGACTCTATGTCATATTTGTATATAATTCTAGTATTGACTTTTCAGTGCTTTTAAAGACATTTTTGCAGCACTGAATTTTACATGAAACTCATTCAGGACAGGATTCAGGGATAGAATTTAGCACTAGCCCGCTAGTGAAAAAGAAGTTGGGCTAGTACAGTGTAAAAACTGGTAGTCCGAAAGACTAGTTAAAGTTTGAGGTGAAATGATCATGGAGATGTATAATATTTGGCTAGCTGGAATAAGTCTGGACTAGTACTTTTTGAAATGCTACTGATTAACTGCATTGAAAAGGATAATCTTGACCCCTGTCAGTCCCTCTTTGAAAATTCTAGTCAATACTAGTAATATGGGAATAAAATAATCAATAATGTTGAAGTGAAATGAGTTCATAAATTAAAAGAGTTTTCTGAATTAGCAATAAAGCAAATCATTCATTAATCATATGTTTTCTACGTCTCCTGTCTGTTTGTTACTGGGCTTGAAGAATGTTGGCTGGGCTAGTAAGATCTGAAAGCTACTAGCCCAAAAGGCTAGTGACCATTTCAGGTTACTTTCTACCCCTGCGGATTAGAAAAACGGAGGTAAAATGTTGTTTCTTACTGAAGATACTATATTTTGACAGTATTAAACTTTGTTTTTTCAGAGTTTCCTGTGGTAATGCAAGTGTATCAGCCACAACTCTTGAACACCTGACTGCATTCAAAGGACACATCATAGCTGAAGCAATGTACCATGCACATGACAATGACCAGCAGATCCCAGCAAATGCAAGGCTATTTCGTTTCAAAGTCTACTCGCCAGGAACAACGACAGTTCTAGTCCAAAAGGATACCAATCCTTTTCTTGTAACAAGTAAGATTTTATATGTCTCAGTTCTGAAGGCTTGGGAGATACTGGTACAGATGGTACATGAGACTGTCTTACCCTCGTGAGAAGCATACAACTTATATTGACAACAATGAGAAGTCTTGACTTTATAGATGGGTAAAATTCGTTGGTTTAATATTAAGTTCATGTGAAGGAACAAATATGACTAAGAAAAACATAATTGAAGGAACAACCTAGAGGTATATTTTATACATTGATGATGATTTTACAGAAGTTTGCAGGGATTGGGAAAGGCAGGAGCGAATGGGCCATTTTGCACATTGATTGAAACAATGGCCAATTCAAATTTGAAATTCTGAAAATGACTTAAAGCCCTAAAAATGGCCCATTGTCAATTTGTCAAAGGTGTACTCTTTCCCAATTCCTGAGTGTGGAATATTGTTTTTCTCTGATTTATAAACAATTCAATGTCTATTTTCAATTTGATAACAACTTTTTCATTGTTTTTAATTTGGCAGCTCCTGCAAAAACGTTGGTCATCACAAGTCAACCAGCAGCCTCCTTTGCAGCCAATTCTCCTGTAACAGTCACTGCCAACATTGTTGACTCAACAAATACTATTGTCAACTCTGGACTGGACTCTACTGCATTTGTTGATCTGCAAATATCTTATGAATTCAAGACATTTTACCACTCAATTGGAAGAGAAATGTTCCTTCACCATACAAGTGTAATTTGATTTTATATCTTTAATTTATTTTACAGATCATTTAATTTTAATATCACAACTAAACAAAATTCAAAGACACTGTTTCACCTCCTTTAGTTTTTTATTTGGAATACGCATATTCAAATTACTGGTCTCTCATTTTACAACATACTTTGGTCTTGCATAGAAGAAATTTTTTTGCAATTCCATCTCTTAGCCAGGGTTACCTACTTGTACAATTTTAGAGTATTTTCTACTCACGACAGGCCAAAACAATGATTGTACACCAATTTTGCAAATTGTATATTTGGAAAATAAGAATTAATTATTAATTAATCAATTGAAGTTAATAGTATGATTTGTGAATTGTCGATCAATCAATTTGATAATAATAATTGATATAAACACTAAATCGAGCCCTGGTATTATTTACAGCAAGATGAGCTACAGAGCCATTGGCTCTATTTATTTATTACTCAACCGTGGTGAGATCACTCATTAGATAACAATGAGTTGGTTACACACATGTGTGATACCACCGCGTGCTGCCGTAACGTCACAAACGGCGCGTGACGTCACAGTCGTTTTTGGTTGACGTCACAATGTAAGCCGCGCGACTGCAATAGCGGGTCACCTATTTGCAAGTAAACGTCACTAAAAACGATTTTCTTGCAATTCAGTGCTATTTACATCATTGAGTAATAAATAAAATACTAAACTCGGTCCCGTTTGATAACATGTTTATGAAACTCGTGAATGGCATCGGTATTTAACTCGCTTTCGCTCGTTAAAATACCGAACCATCCACTCATTTCATAAACATGTTATCAAACTGGACATCGTTTTGTATTCTATATTTATACACTAACAGTTACAAACTCTTCAGTAGCTATATGGAAGTTTTAATTATACCCCCGCTACGAAGTAGTCGGGGGTATATAGCGGTCAGCACGTCCGTCCGTCCGTCCGTCCGTCCGGTTTTTGTTCCGCTCATAATTCTGAAACCAGTTGCTCAAATTTTACGAAACTTGATATGTACATCTGCCTTTTGTATGTTTCATACCCTCATTTGCATAATTTATGCAAATTTTCTCAGTTTTTCGACTTTGCTATTCACAGTTTTTGTTCCACTCATAACTCAAATCCTAATTGTTCAAATTTTAAGAAACTTGATATGTACAATCACCATGATGTGTACATCTGCCTTTTGTATGTTTCATACCCTCATTTGCATAATTTATGCAAATTATCTCCATTTTTCGATTTTGCCATTCAGTTTTTGTTCCACTCATAACTCAAATACTAACTGTTCAAATGTCTTGTAACTTGATACATATAATCATCACGATGTGTACATCTGCCTTTTGTATGTTTCATACCCTCATTTGCATAATTTATGCAAATTATCTCTGTTTTCAACTTAACCATTCACACTTTTTGTTCCACTCATAACTCTGAAACCAGTTGTTCAAATGTCTTGTAACTTGATATGTACAATCACCATGATGTGTACATCTGCCTTTTGTATGTTTCATACCCTCATTTGCATAATTTATGCAAATTTTCTCCGTTTTTCATCTTCGCCATTCACACATTTTGTTCCACTCATAACTCAGACACTAATTGTTCAAATGTTACGAAACCACTGATGTGTACATCTGTCATTTTTATATTTCATACCCTCATTTGCATATTTGTAAGTTTCATAGTATTCATACCCTCATTTGCTGCATATTTTATGCCATTTTTCAAATTTTTCAACTTTTACTTCTAAAACATGCTTACAAGTGCAATACTTACTCTGCTATAATAATACTTATATATAATGGTCTGTTCATACAAAAGTTTAAACATTGATGTGGCATCATGCCCTTTTGCCATTTTCAAACATTTCTCTTTGACCAATGTTAAAAGCGGGGGTATCATGAGTGAGCTGTGCTCACTAATTCTCTTGTTGTGAATAGAAAAGTTGCTTGTTTTATTTCAGGTTCGAATGGACAGTAGCGAAGCAATCACCCATGCAAGTACATATGACAGAATTATTCGTAAGAGGGCAACAAATGGAGTTGTGACTTTCAATGACATTAACGTTTTGGATGTTATGGACAATGTAAGATTTAACTTGACCCTAACGATGGCTAGAGACCCTTGGATTCGAACCCCAGACAACTATACTGATCTGGCTAGCAAGTATATAACAGCCATAGAGGGTGGATCAGTGTTTGCTATCAACTCATCTTACACAACAAATGATGCTGTTGTGCTCTCTGACTACTTCAATGTCACAGGTAACTTGCACACAAATGTCACAATTGATTTTTTTCATTTGTTAGTTCCAAATTATGTTACAAAATCCATGTCTCACAAACAAAATAATATTATTGACTTCAAGTTCATGTATGAGACAATAAAGGTCAAACTTGAGTGTGGAGTAGGGTTGGGTACCACGAACATTTCAGTACCGCGGTATACCTATTTTTTGGTCCAAGTACCACGGTTTTTACCACGATATACCGTGCTTGAAATGAATAGGATTACATTATGTATGATATACAGGTGGAATTGTTCCTGGTGTCTTTTTATTCAGAACTCAGTATAAAAGAACACCAAAGATGAAGAATTCAAAAGTAGATAAAATCATAATTATCATTTCAAGTTTTTCTTAAGGAATATCAGCATATCAACATGCAACCAATCTGTTAGCAAATTGCAGACACCTTCATTAGAGATGTATTACATTCAAACTACATCAAATAATAACAGCATAAAGAACCATTAAAGGATAGTTACTTTTATTAGTAAGATATTCAATTTTTCTGACAAATATCATTCGGAAAAAGGTAATTTTTTCTAATGATAAAAACCCAGGTTTTCTCCAATGTACCGCGGTACGTACCACTTGATTGAAAAACCATGGTTTTCCGGTATACCGGTAAAACCACCCATCTCTAGTGTGGAGTCTGTATTTTGACTTTGTTTATTGTTAATATCATTGTATGTAAAAAAAAAATAAAATAAATTAATATGTCATGTGAGTCTTGTGACATGAACATTTTATTTTTCTTTATCAACAGCTCAGGCTGCCAACGCCCTTGTGCTAATCACACCAGCTGGTGATATAAAGACGTTAACAGGAGCAAATTTCCCTATAATTGCTGATCTTGTCGTGGAACTGCAAGACTCCAGCTCTAGAAGGATATTTTCAGGCCCAGATTCAAATATTGTAAGTAAGACAATGAAATGAAATTTTCCTATAATATAGAAGTTGACTATGAACGTTGTTCTTATTTTGATACAGATTGTATTGTATAGGCATAGCATAATCATATGATTTGATTTTATTAGCTTAGTTTTAAGTGAATTCTTTAAGAATAAGTAATTTTAAAATTTTAATTTTAATTTTGAGAATTGACAATAAAAACTATATATACAACATTTGCACAAATGACAAGATTATTACTTTTTGTTCCAGACTGTAAGCACTGCGGTTACTCCTTCAACTGCATGCCTCTCAACGGATGCAAGCTTCAATTTACAAGATGGTAGAGGAACGTTTCCCGGCTCTATTTGTGAGCCTATTGAGTCTGTTACACTCACATTCTCGGTGAATGGTGGTGCAATTAGCACTTCTCCGACACCCAGTTTCAATGTTACAAGTAAGTCAACTTTCATGTCACATCCAATGTTTATAAACTCTCAACAGAATTGTAGTTTACAATGTCTTCAAATTTGGTGATCATCACAACACTTTTCACCAATAATGCAGTACATGTTACGTAGAAAGCCCTTTTGACCAAATGATAAAAACTAGTAATTTAGTAGATATGTCTTGCTTTGTCTTAGCGTTACCGGTGGCGGATATTGCCATGTTGGTGTTACCTGTATGATCCACGCGAGTCTTGTAAGTAAATGAATACAGATTTAACGTTTTCATTGGGAGTGTAATACAGGAAAAGTAAAAACTATGTCGCCCTGAGTCAATTACATTTGTTTAAAAGTTGGAGCTGAGCTTATATGTTTTACAAAATTTTGGTTGATCACAATGCAACGATGGTTGAAAATTAGCTGTTTGCTAACTTGTTTGTGTTTCAGGTGATATCCATATTGCAAATTACATTGACTCTTACACTTCTGGATCAAGTTCTGACGTACAACCTCATTGTGAATCTTTTGCCAAATTTGCTGTGATGGACGTCAATAATGGAATATACTCAGGAATTCTGGAAAGTAAGATACTTTTATTTCAAGGAAGTCCAAATTAATTTATTCTTCTAAAGAAAGTTGCTCATATAAAAAATTGTGATTGAGTTAAGAATAAGACGTCAAAAATTACTGGCAACAGGTATTTCACTTTTTGACACTCCTCAACTGCACAAATGTACTAATATATCAAACGTATTAAACAGTCCCAAATTCCCAATATTTTTTTCGTCAGATAGAACACTTCATCTTCAGACATTTGACACAAAAGATGATGTCACAGAAACTGTCATAAAGTACAGAAAAATGATTGACGATGGCAAGGTAAGATAATAACTTGCTTCATGTGACTTATTTATGTCTCGCCCCGAAGGTTCCATGGAAACATGACCAAAACAGTGACTGTAAGGAAGTCATTTTGTATGGAGCTGCATTGGAGCATATTTCTCAATGCAAACTATACTTGCTAGCTTCACCAAACTTGCTACACATGTTAGCCATTATCTTTACTTATGCCTTTTAAGGGTTAGACTTATTTCTGAATTTTATTTTGGGCGTTTTCCTTTGAAAACATGACTTAACAGTGTTATATCTAGAACTGTACATTCCATATTCATTAAACTTTACACAGAGGTTAGTCATTCCAATAAATGTGCCTTTCCTGTTTTCAATTATGTCAAACTATATTTGGAAGCAGGGGTATGTGAGCTGTGCTCGCTTCTACACTTGTTCTTTAAAGGTGCATCCATTGTGTTTCATAAAATTGTATTTGGCTTTAATACGTTCCAACACATCAAATGTGCTGCTTACAATACAAACAAATTCACTCAGCTTGCATATTCTTCCCCAATCGCCAGATATATCATAATTACTAGTTTCCAATTAAATTCGAGTAACATCAATTATGCATGTGCAAAAACCGAAAGTGCATGTCCTATTCACATGCACAGTAGTTATATGACCTATTTAACATTATCAACCCAAATTTGTTATTTTATCTGGTTTTAAAAAGATTTCAAAATTACGTTTGACTCATTGGCGCGCGCCACACGCGGTGCATTGTCCGGTTTTCGATCAGAAATCGACACTTTTACCTTCATATCGTCAATATACTAAGCCGAGTATCATCAAAATGGTAGTTTTCGGTAACAGTTGGTACTTCCCGATAAAGTAAGACCATTTATAACGTTTGGCATATTTGACCCCCAACAACACAATGGATGTACCTTTAATGTGTTAACATAATTAAACCATCAAATTTGCTTTACTATCATTTAATTACAAAGAACTGAAAATAAGAAACACCATTCATCCTTCCGTCTGTCATGCTTCTTTCGAATGACGTTAAACGACTGAACTAGCAGTGTTGTTAAAACGTGAATTCCGGAGATAGAATTGGGAAAAGTATGGAAAAAGGGTTTATCTATCCAACATATTTAACTTCATCCACCATGTTCCGTGATTTTGAAGGTTAATCCAAATGAAATGGTGAGAGGCATTGTTGGATTTGGTCACAACAAACTGACTGAGAAGCTGACTCCTCTTCTGAACGGTGACATGATGCCTGTCATCTCCACTAGAGAAACAAAGATTGAGTTTGGAGATAAGGTTAGTGAAAGTAATAACATGCTCTTTTTCTTCTGTGACAGTGACACTATTCTTTAAAATTTCTTTTTGATATATTCCGAATAATAATAAGACTAAGTTCCATTTTGTTTGATGTTTTAGGTGTATGAAAAACTAATAACAATGAAAGTTCAATATAAAGAGAATTTTGAGTTTCAGGTGTAGGCTTAACTTTTGTCAGACATAATCTGAATGCTGTACTCAACCTATTTCAGACACTTTATCCATACTACAACCGTCTTGCTTGGCACGAGGGCTCTGTTACTCAAAGTGTGTTCTTGGCTGCTAAATCCAGAAGGTTTACACACATTGTAAGTGGTTTTCTTAAAGTTTATAAACTAGTGTTGTTAAACTTGAAGAAGACAAAGGACACTTAATATGCCTTGTCACAACAATAAATTTGTAAGGATTGAAAAATGGATTTTATTTTGTAATTTATATTTAAAAGTTTAATTTCTGAATACAAACTCAGGTCCTTTTGAATTCCCCTGCAAGCCATAATTCGCAGGTCTCCATCACTGGCTAATTTAAACTTTGATGCATTTCGTCGCCTTTTCTGTCCAATATATCTTATAATTCAAGAACTGTAACGATCTGTTTGTAATCCGTTCATGAAAAGTTTACTTTGATTTCAGTTGATTATTCGCTCTGCTGGATACGATTTGAATAACATCATCTACGAGAAGGCTACTGCGAATGATATTACTATTGTTGGTGAGGTAAGAAGTTTTCAAAATCTTTTTAAAATCTTCTGCCCATTATTTTAACTCCTTCATCAAGTGAAAGACTACTCCAAAACGTGAATGTACCTCTATAATACCATTGCAAAAGGTCTCATCTGTTAAAAATTTATCAAAATGACCCCTCAGTTGATCATGCATGAACAACACTGACGTGTAAATGACAGTTGTATACTTCTAATAATTGTGAGTACCGGTCTTTGAGAACAGTTTAAACTTTATTCCTGTTTTGCATGTTTGTAGGTAGTATTCCCTGTGATTGCTGAAAGCAACTGGATACAAGGAGATCTTCAAGAATATATGGCTAAGATCAGAAGCTTTGGAACCAGGATCATTTTCTGCTACATTCCCAGTCCTCTTGTGTATCATGTGTTGAGAGAAGCTTATCGGTGAGTTCTATTGAATCCTAAAACTTGATCACGTGAAAAATAAATACTTTGAAATGCTGACAATTGATGATCTCCATATCTACTTTGACCACAAGAGGTAGTGATAACTATAAACAACAAAAGAAACTAGGTGTATCCATATGTTGATTCAGAACAAGAATATATGTGTATGTTTTATGTTGCTTGACCTTCTCAGGCCGTCTCTCCGTCCTGAAAAGGGTACCCGTGTTATGAAACTTGACTTGGCTTTCCTAAATCAAACTGACAGTACCTGTATTTTGAAAGCAACTCCTCCCTGTTAGATTTTTATCTAATTTCTTTTAATCTTTAATCATGCTTTCAGTTTGGATAGACAGATATGATATATACACATGGGCCTTGACGTGTCTTGACATAAGCAGTGATTAATCTACAAATATGACTTTTAGAGTACAGGGACTCACTGTCACAAGCTTTTATGAGTCCCAGAAAATAAAAGCGAGTCCCTCCATAGTATAAATAAAAACCTTGCATCTCAGGGACTCGCAGTTGAAATTTCTATGAGTAGGCTTTTCAAATTTTGTGAGTACATGAAGCAGGACCATTGCAATAGTCATATTCTTTCCCCTTGACCCTGATGAAAGAAAAAACAATTTGGAACTTAACCCTCACCATAACTTTTAATTCGATGAAAATGTTATGTTTCCCATATCACATACGGAGGTACTTTTGATAAAAAAAATAAAAAATTAGGATGCACTTTCTGAAAAATTTAACCATGGCCATATTTGTATTTAGTTATCAGTGATAGGCCTTCAATATGCAACATGCTTATTTATTGTCACTAGATCATTTAGACAATGTCATGTCAAGCCGAACAAAGACTAAGACTATCTCATGGTAAATGCAGATCTGATTGATCAGATCTAATCTTTTGAAAATTAGTAAATTACCCTTACATTTAAACTGCTTACTTGAGTATGGTTTGTGCATCAATAGGACAAACTCCTGGGGTTCCTGTACTCTCAGAACACTCTCGTTTCTATTGCTATTATATATCCTTTTGGGGACATTTTGATTGCATTTTACATGATTGATTTTCTAGTGCTGGGTTATCCTGTCTCCATGGTTACCAGTGGGTTATGGTTGGAATCTTTATCTGGAGTTTCCCATGGTTCAACCAGCATGCAGAATGTCAATCGGTGTGTATATAACAACTTACAGCCCTTGAATATTATCAAGTGTACAAATAAAAGCAAGTTGATCATTAGAAAATAGTACAATTTTATTTTTATTAACCCACATCATACTGATAGCAGTTTTAAAGGCACATGTGGACGCTGCTAAATTGTGGGAATAAAGTTTAGGTTTTATGCACATAATTATTTATGCCAAAATTATATATGAAAAGTGATATTTTCACAATAAAAAAATAAATAACAGTTACTAGTAACTACTCAAATGACATGTTTTGGCACTTGGCTCCTTGATCTTAAACACAGTTTTTATCTTGTGTTGACAGTCGCCAATTTGCACAGTGGCTTACCGAGGTCTTCAGGGTTACTCACAGACCTATGATGTTGCTGCTTTTGACACACCTGATTGGCTGCGAGTTATGGGTTATCACATGTACAGTGATCGTTCAATCTACAAGGGAAGAGTAAAGTATGTTATCTATGAGGTAAGGATATGACTTCATTTTAAATGTTATCTGCTCTTACTAGGGCTGGGACATATACATGGTATCTTTTTGTGATGTAAATAAACATTTACAGAATCATGTAAACGGTAAACGATTAATTGAATGGTCACGTGGTAGCAAAGTTTATACGTCAAGGTGAAATTGCAATATGTCATCTGCTGAACATTCAGAAGTTTTGTATGTGGAAATACTTCTTACAAACTTGCTCTCGTGTGTGTAACTTGCAGCCATTGAGCATTGATGAAAGGGTGCTTTCAATGGTTTCTGTTACAAATTACATCTCTCGTGCAGTAAATAAATATTTTTATCTGTAATTTCCCTTGCTTTGGCTATTATTAGAATACTGTACCTACAAGACTTGTGTAAGGTGAAAGAAAGTAAGATGAATAGGTTTGTTTCCGATTATTGCATATTCTTTATGTAAGGTATCAACAAAATGTGTTTTTGGGTATAGTAATAGCTGCTAATAGGGAATGGGGTAGCTGGTAGAATTATTTTTAAAATCCCAGCCTTGAATCAGTGATTATGAAGCCTAGAAATGTGAATAAGACAAATGTCCTGAGTGGTTGTCTGGAAATAGGCCATTGGCCTGAAACTCTTCAAATACTTCTAATGAAATTATTCAACTGATGTTTCATTCTGAAATTTGTATCCAAAGTTTTGTCAACTTCTAAATTTTCACAGATAAATTACTCTTTGAAAGATGAAGATAAATAATCATGATTCATGAGGCTAAAATGTAGAAATAACATTAAAAATATTATCAGCCTCAATGTCCTCAGTCAACTGAAGTTAGTAGGTCATTTGAAAATGTAATAGGACAATGGCCTATGGCCTGCAGCAATCCCTGTGAATGATAAAGGTGGACTTGACATCCAAAAAGCCTGACAATATTTGCTTGTGACCATCAATATTATTTTGTTCTCAGGTTGGAGCTGAGTTTGGTTTAGTTTATGATGCAGTCAGAGTGTATGCAACAGCAATTTCTGACTTGATCGGCAGACAAGAGACTATCACTGGAGCCAAAATTGCATTGGCAGTAAGAGATGTAAGTTTTTTGTATTATTTGACTTGGATATCTGGAAAGATAAACAAACATTAATTGTATTGAACATGATAGTCAAAGTGACAATATGTCAATATCAACTTCACTGATTAACATTGTTCCTCTTGACTTTTATATTCTGATAGTAATAGTTTGTTGTAATAACTGTCCAAGAAATGAATCTGGGTTGTTTTTGCTAGTTCAGATTGTTGTGACTTTCCTCGGATAACAATTTTATTTCTTATCACTAGTATTTTTCTTACAGTTGAGTTGAAACTATTTTTATTGTAATTTAGCTTGGTTTTGGTTGTTTTTTCAGGTTGAGATAAATGGATTAACAGGGGGTATATCATTTGATGCTCAAGGTAATCGGCCTGGTTATCAAGGTTTTATGGTGAATGTAAACCCTATACCACCGGAACTTGGAGTTATGCCAACTAATGTGAGTTTTTTAAGTGTCAGCTCAGAATCTGAATGTAGGTTAAATTAGTTTTGATCAGAAAAATATTTACATTTAAAGGTTAGATGAAATGACATATGGTCACTTTCGGATTCGTTGAAAAGGGGTTTCAATTTGACAATTGCTAGATTTTAAATTTTTGAAATCGACCCATAAATAACTTATATACGGCTTTTTTTCTAAAGTGCCCAATTAAGCCCCGGCGACCAGAATGAAAATGGGCGGGGTGGTCACTGAAGCGTATCGGGCTGTGACGTACGTGAAGGAGCCTCTACATGGCCGCTAATCATAATTTAACGCGTTTTCCCCACTTTTAAACTGCTCATATAAGACAGAAAACTTCATCAAAACAACCCAAATTTTCGATAAACGGATTACTAAACTATTCAACTAGCGATTTTATATGGTTACAACAACCGGGGCGTGCTTTATTAGAGTGCATTCTGCGCTTTTGTATAGTATGTTTGTACCAATTAATCGCGGAACTAGAAGGGAAGGTATGACAGTTCAAGTGACACTGAAACAAGGGAAGAAGATTATCGCGGAAATCGGGTGAACAGAGATTAAGTAGCATCAATTGATCAAAGTATGTTGAATAATCGGCATGTTAATTTTGTTTTGTATGTATTAATAAATAAATATATATGGTAGGTATAACTTCATATACACTGAACGATTGACTGTTCAAACAAGCGAGACAACGTTGCAGATTTATAAATAACATTTTGTATTTAATATAAAAGATTACTGTATTTTAAGTTTGTCAATTAAAATATTCTATATATGATGTAACGGAATGCAAACCATTTTCACTTCACTTTCATGAATAAATAAATGAACTGTTTTGGTCAACAAGCTCAATGAAATTTACATGAAGATTGCTCTATTGTGCACGTTAAACATATACACAGATTGATATAGACAACGAACATTATCGAATAAAATAATTATGTTACCAGAAGCATTTTAATGAACATATCGTTAATGAAAACGAAATGGTTTAATTAATAGTCTGATAGCTTTTATGTGTCACTTCTGCACATCAACACACAATTCTCAGTTTAGCGGACCATATAGATGTTTCTTCCAGATCAAAGGGGAGAAGTGTTGTTACAGCACATTAGTTAACGCAATTAAGAAGCTGAGTATGTGAGAAGGAAGGAGTGTAATTATGTTTGTACAGATAACAAGTTTACTGGACCGACTTAATTATATAACACAAGTCGGTGACCAGCATGTCATGTTTATTGCCAACGTCCTGTCTTGGTGACACACAATACACTTAACGCGACATTCAGTCTAGAAATTTCAGCCAATGAACATATCTCTATCAAGTTATCCAATAAAAACTCTTGTTTAAATCTAATGTACCAATGAAATTATTTTTAGTGTAAAATCATCATAACTATTTGGTTTTCTATCTTGCCATTTGCGAAAAGACTTTTGCTGAAAGAGGGTTATTATTTGACCATCTTCTGTTTCCATTGTCCATATTCCACTGTCATTGATGGAATTATAGGTTAACATTTTGTGTCTAATGTGCATTTGGATATTCATATTGTCCTTTTGGATACGGTTATAAGGTAAGTTTCTTACATTAATTGACACTCTTGATGAATTGTCAATTTAATACGATGTTTATTTGATTATATTTGATTAACCACACATTTTATTGAAACCATTATCTTATAAACTATGAAATTCTGAATGTTTTAATGTGTAATAAGTGATAACTAAATCGTAAAAGGTAACATTGGGATGCGATGTTTTCGTAGGTGGATTCGTAGACGTATTATTCTTTTGATGTTTTAAAAGGGTGTAGGTCTTTTCGTAGGAGGAACCAGTTCGTAGGAGTACAAAACGGTCGGTTCGTAGGAGGATATACGGTCGGTTCGTAGGAGGATTATTAAATTGTATTATGTACAAGATTTGCAGTCTTTATTTCTTATTTTTATGATCGTCTGTTGTTTTAATAAATAAATTAATCTGGTAAGTATAATCTTTATTCAATTAAACAATTTATATTGTATTAAATAGCGAGTGAATCCCTAACATACGCCGCGGGAGATGAGGTTTATTTAAACATGATTGGTATTAAATATATATTATTTGTTTTGTGATGTTGTGATGTAATCTGGTAAGTATGACTAATCAGTAACTACTAGAAGATTAGCTGGTGCCGCTGAAGATGAAACGGGTAAGTCGCCGACAATGCAATGTACAATCAAAACATCTCATTACAACAATCAAAACATCTCACTACATACAAATACAACTTTCCTAAACTGAGCAGACTCATTTATTTTAGTCCACGAACTATACAAACACTTATGATATTATATAAACCGGCAAAATACAACAGTAAGTCACTTTTTCAACCATGGCTCTATTCGTTGTATGTAAAAAAGATGTTCGACCAAGGCAACATGCGATCCAGTGCGACAACTGCGACCAATGGCAATACCGACTTTGTGATTCGTGGTCGCCATGTGAAAAGACACTATTTATACAAAATAAAGTAAAACAATTACAAACAAACACTTAGTAATATCCTAAAACATAATATTTTTTAAAAAATAATCCTCCTACGAAAAGACCTTCTACGAACCGGTTTCACCTACGAAAAGGTCACTCCTACGAACTGGTTTCACCTACGAAAAGACCGCTTCCCTTTTAAAATATGTGGCGAGTTATTTTGATTTTTGTAATGTACAGTTAGTAAATTAGGTTGTCGGTTGATTAACGATGTTTAAAAACAGGATGTTGTGAAGTGCTTTTATTGTCGATGGCTCACAATAGGGTCTACTTCGCCGGCGTGCTTATCTCACGTTTGTTTTTTTATTTTAAACACAAACAATCTCTAACAAAAAATAACAACAACACCGACTATCTGATTTCGTTGTCTAAACTGTACTTCGTTCATATTATCATATCTTGGTTTCATTTTGTCATCTTATATATCATTAGCATTGATTTATCCTATGTCTACGAACGTCTATGAATCCACCGTCTCTCACTAGTTATACCAATTATATTTGATTTGATATATATATAACGATATTTTGGTGCATTTGTAAAGTGAAACTTGATAACTAACATTACTCGAACAGATTACACAGCAGAACAGCGATGTGGCATCATTGCAAAGCGTAGATATAACAGATTAACTGACCGATTCCCCAGTGTTTGCCATTGTAAATAGTAAGCGAATGTTTACACCCCGTCCCTTCATGTACGTCACTTCCGGTATATTCTAACTCTCTAAGCCCCGCCCCATTTTTGGTTTGTTGGTCACGGGTGAAAAGCAGACGATGTTTTTGGGTGTTTTTAAGCCGCTCTAGTTTAATATAGGAACAACATATGGATTTATTTTTGGTTTCTTTTTGCACAAAATAGTCTGATGAACCAATTGCAGTTAAGAATTCAATAGAAAATAATTCATTTCAGCCTTCCTTTAACATATAAGAGTAATGTTCACATCAGTAATATGTTTTACTATAAAACTTTCTTTGAGACATTTGACATGCAGCATACTAGCTCAATGTGCAGATATTCTGCAAGTTTAAGTTACCGGTATATTGTTACAGGTTGCTATCTTCGTAAGAATGATGTTCATGGAAAACTCCACAGCAACAACCCAATTGGAAATTGTCATGGAAGCATATTATCCACTCTATCTTCCACCTTATAATTATATCCTTGGACAAGTGGCTTTTCCTAATACATCATTTGTGAATGTGCGATAGTAAGTACAAGTCTTTATGAATATAAATTTTAACATAATCATATTCATTAGGCAAAGCTACATCTCAACTCTGTTTAAAGGTATCACAACAAATTTATTTTAAATTTTGCAGTCATTTCCTAACAGTTATTTTCTAAAGATATCTTTGGCACAGAAACAACCACTCAACTTCATGATAACATAGTTGCTCAATAAACTTTTTGTTATCTTCAACAATATGTCACTCTTTGCAAGTTGAACTTATAGAACGTGATACCACCCTTCATAAACACTTCAGTTCCTTGTATTTTCATTGCAATGCTCTTTTTTCCCAGCTTCAATTCATCAAGTGGCATGTTAGATCGTGAGACTCAGAAAATAGTGGCAATCCCTCCAGATACTTCTACGCCAGAATTTATATGGCGGAACGAAACCTCTGTTGCGCCCTTCTACTGCAGTAATGGATGTGGAGGAATTCAACTGAACGAAACAGACGTGACGAAATACGAATTTGGGAACTGTACAGCCATGCAAACATGCACGTATGTAACATACATATCTTAGAGCACAAATTTGTGTACATTGTGTAAACTTGTGGTTTTCTTCACTTTCCATCCGTTGTCTTTTTGTTTTCAGACCAAACTTCATAAATGTTCAGTGCATCTTTCTGAAATTGTGCATGCATATTACCCACCCACTAATGGCAAACGTAATTTCAGATAACTAGGCCCCTCTACTACATTGTTGATATAAACTTGAGGCTCCGTGTGTCTGTCCAAAATTGTTTCCGGAGCATAAGTTTTTCATTTGAAAACTTCAATTTGATGTGGATGTTACCTATTTGGTGGAACTGCTGTACCTCTGACAGATTTTAATCTCAAATAGTTTGAAATAAAAATTTTTTTAATGAGAACTGTCAGATGATCCAACTTTGCTTTGTTTCCGGCGCATAACTCGAAACTAATAAGATTTAGAAACTTCAAATTTGGCATTTACCTCTTTGATTGTGTTGTGCCTTTTTGGGGTTTCAACTCCATGCTACAAATGATTTTTGAAATTATGACTAAAACAGAGCCAAACTTTCTGACTTTATTTCTGGAGCATAACCCAAAAATTTCAAATTTGTTTGGGGAAGTTATGTAGGCGTTGTTCCTTAGTTTTAGGGGTGAAAATTATTGTTGTTCACAGGCATGATTGAGTATACTATCATACTATGTTTTCTTATTAGTTAATACTGTATGAATGATTATTATTATTTGTATGAAGGGAGTTTGTGAGCTGTCCTCATGTTTTTGTATGACTTGCAATTTCAATATTCTTATCTGTCAATAACTATAATATGAAAATTATAACTTTTTACTACTTTCCAATGCTCTTGAACATAGATGAACCTTTTATTTTGGGAAGATGATTTTCAGTGTTGATTCATGTTTCAGGTGCGTAGAAGGATACTACGGGTCCGACTGCGGTAACATGATCTGCTCCTGTAGGAACGGTCGTTGTGATGTACCTGGTGTCTGTATTTGTGACAGTGGATGGTTGGGGGACACTTGTAATGCAGCCATTTGCGAGTAAGGGACTTTTAAGTTTGAAAACTTGAATTGATATACTCGAAAGTTATTATTATGGTATGATGGTTTTGTTTTTAAAACAATTTGTTTTAAATGTTCTTATCTTCACAAAATGTTCATACCAGCTGGCTAGTATGTTGAAAATGTTATCCGTCATGATAATGCTTCTGTGATTTAATCTTTCGTCATTCTTTCAGCCCACCATGTGTGAATGGTATGTGCACAGCCCCAAACACCTGTGAATGTGACTCTGGATACACAGGTGCCACCTGCAGCACACACTTGGCAGTTGTCGTTGTTCTACCCTTGATTTTCTGTGGAGGTGCCATTGTTGGTCTCTTCTTCTTGATCAGATTTTTAAGCAGGAGGTACAAATTCAATTTCAACGGTTTTGTTTGACTAAATAAAATATTTTTACAGTAACAAGGATCACCAATGTTTGAGAATTCATGTTTTATTTTTCTCTTGATCTGGATCCTAAAATCACGGTTCATACATGGAATCCGCAAGTTTCGCCCCCAAGTTTACTTGGCAATAATCCTTGAATAAAGATTCATTATCTCATCATCAAATGAACGTTTTACTAATCTATTATGGTTATAGTTTAAAATGAAGATTATCTTCAATGGAAATTATGAATTTATGGCTTTTACTTAGTTAGTTTGTTTTTTAATAATATTTCCAAATGTCGCCTCTCGCACATACAGGCGCTACAGAGTTAACAAGGGTTCACACACAGCGCTTGTAGGCTCTACCGAGTGATCAGGGCTGCTGAGTGGGGTCTCCCCTCAATGCGTCACTGAGTGTTATAGGCAATTTTTTACTTGCGCTTATAAATGCGCTAACAGTATATAAAGGGTTAATGATTTCTATGTCTTGCCCCAAAATATCCAAGATTGACATTAGTAGAGCCTGTAAAACAAAGACCAAAATCCATTCAATTCATTGATATTCAACCTCTATTTTCTATCAGACAGGCCAGGTTGTCTGCCCTGAAGAACCTTGATTGGCTAGTGAATTGGGATGACGTGACAGCGGGTGATCGAGCAGTCAGTGTTATATCTACAGCTAGCAGCCACAATGACAAGACTGGTGGCAATGTTGTTACATGGAGACATCAGAAATGTCATGCCCAGGTATGAACACATAAAAGCTAAAGTTTTGGATTTTACTTAGTAATTCTTGTTGTTTTGTTTTCATTACTCTAAATTGATATGCAAGTAAAAGTTTGTTCTTGTCATTTAAACAGAATATTTTTTGCTAAACCCAAAATCCATTTGTCCACCAAATTTATTTTTCTGTAAGAATGATGGTGCTTCATTGTTGTGTACTTCTAGAGCTTACAAGTTTTGTTTTGATGGAAAAAATAAAACATACTTCCACTCAATTTTATTTCTACAAAAAATATTTTTAAAGTTCTACCTCCCTCATCACTTTTGAAAAACATGTGCTCGAATAACATTTAACTTTATCTATGTAGCCTAAGAACATGACTTGACTACCCATGAGTTTTGTTGTTCACTCACCTATGACAACCTAAGTCTTTAACAAGGCCATTAAAAATATGGAACTACTTGCAGGAGTTCAACACCGACTCACTGGACATCAATGATGAAGGTATCCGTCTGGAGATGGTGTTGATGAAGGAAGTGCGACACAACAACCTGATGACATTTATTGGTGCTTGTCTCGAAGCTCCTCATGTTTCTCTACTTACAGAGTTGGCACCAAAGGTGATTAGTTGTCATTAAAACGTCTTCCAATTTCTTTGCAATATTTTTACAAGTATTATTTTACTGAGGTGTTTCAATCTTCTTCTTTATTTTCAGGGTAGTTTGGAGGATTTACTTTCCAATGAATCTGTGAAATTGGGATGGGATTTCCGCTTCTCAATCCTGAAAGATATTTGCAGAGGGATGGACTTCCTTCATAAATCAGAAATTGGTTCTCATGGAAGATTAAAGTCGACTAATTGTTTGGTGGACAACAGATGGACATGTAAAATAGCTGGTGTGTAAGATTGAACTTTTGTTTAAAATCAACTTTTAAAATTAATTTCAGGTAAACTAACAATAATTTGAGAAATAAGATTTTAGGCAACTGATTTCAATAATCCTAATTGTACTATCCTTCTTACAATGTACATTGCCCATTTTAAACCTATGACATCTCCCTTAGCTCTGCAATATAGCGGTAATACTTTTGCAAGACAACTTTGGGCTATTCGAAGTTGATAGTAAATTAACCGTATTACTGTATCTGGATTTTGTCTGTTTACAGGTTTTGGTTCACCAACAATGAGATACAAAGCTCCAAAGCTATCAACAGAAGATGAAGAAGGAGAAAAGGCTAGGTAGGTCCCAAGTCTTGCATCATAACTGTTTCTACCAAAATTGTTTTTTTTGCAAGAAATAGACATAAATAATAAGCTATCATCTAAGATGGTCCCTTTCCATTGTTTTGTTTTGAAAACATGAGAACTATTTCACATAATACAACAATGATTATTTCCAAATCAACCATGACATTGCTGGTTACTCGATTATGATTGGTCCTAAATTTACTCGCTTTCAATGCAGTATAACAATAAACATGTCTCTAATTTCCAAACACAGTACTAGCCAATAGGTTTATATCTCCTAAATCATGACTATGTAGTGACTTGTGTTTCATTAATTAGTGTAGAATTTCAGATTTTGTAATTCAGCATTCAGCATTTTGGATTGAAAACAATCCATTCTTGGTTATTCTTTTCTAGCCTGTATTTTCTTTAGCACTTGTTAAAATAAAATAACTTGAACGCAACTTGTATTTTACAGTGCACTTTTTTGGTCAGCTCCTGAATTCCTTGAAACCTGTAAAACAGTAGCTGATGTCGGCTCTGGATCAAAAGCTGGAGATGCTTATGCGTATGTATTACTTTTGATTTTTAAAAACTTTGCATGTGAAGTGGGTGGAAATAGCAATCAGCATGTCCGTATGTCAGTCTTTTTGATTAAATAATAAACTTGTTTCCCAGTAATAAGGGCATGTCAGGTGAAAAATTTAAAGTACGGCACCCTTTTATTGATCATGATAAAATGCTCAATGTAATCATATTGGTATTGTAACAGCTTTCAAATAAGCCCAATTTATGTCTGCCACATCATAAATAAAGAAAATAGTCGTGTTTTACTTATAATTCAAGGTTTTTCTTCAAAGTGATAGCCAAGCATCTGTATTTGTTGATATCGGTATATCAAATGATAATTATCCCCCGCCAACATAGTTGGGGGGATATTGAAATGGGCTCCGTCCGTTCGTCCGTCCGTCCCGATTTTGTTTCCGGAGCAGAACTCGAAAACTATAAGACATATCTCAACAAAACTTGGTGTGTGGAACAATCATCATGTCTAGATGTGCCTTTTGGAATTTTCAACTTCTTCGAGTTATTTTTTTTGACCGTTTCCATGGAAATGTAACTTAGAATTTCGTTTCCGGAGCAGAACTCGAAAACCATAAGACATATCTCAACGAAACTTGGTGTGTGGAACAATCATCATGTCTAGATGTGCCTTTTGGGATTTTCAACTTCTTCGAGTTATTTTTTTTGACCGTTTCCATGGAAATGTAACTTAGAATTTCGTTTCCGGAACAGAACTCGAAAACTATAAGACATATCTCAACGAAACTTGGTGTGTGGAACAATCATCATGTGTAGATGTGCCTTTTGGGGTTTTCAACTTCTTCGAGTTATTTTTTTTTACCGTTTTCATGGAAATGTAACTTAGAATTTCGTTTCCGGGGCAGAACTCGAAAACTATAAGACATATCTCAATGAAACTTGGTGTGTGGAACAATCATCATGTGTAGATGTGCCTTTTGAGGTTTTCAACTTCTTCGAGTTATGTTTTTTACCGTTTCCATAGAAATGTTACCTAGAATTTTGTTTCTGGAACAGAACTCGAAAACTATAAGACATATCTCTTGGTGTGTGGAACAATCATCATGTGTAGATGTGCCTGAAAGGCCCGATGGGCTTATGGCATTGCACGGTGTCCAGCTGTCTGTAAACTTTTCGCATTTTGTCTTCTTCTCCAGAACCACTTTGTCTAAGGAGTTGAAATTTTGTGTGTTGTGTTTAGTTGAAAAAAGGTTCATAGTCACTGTTATTCAACAACTATTCTTCAATAAATTTTCCCAAAGGCGGGGGATATGGCCGACTCTGTCTGCTTGTTGAACTCTGTGTTTAGATACTGATATGTGGATACAGGATACAGGACATGTGGCATGGGGTGACCGTGAGTGGATTGGCTGAAAGGGGTCACTTGGTGGCTTAGGTCCATTAACTAATGAGAAACTAAGGGTGTGGGCTGGAGACGACTATCTCAAACTCCGTTAGCAATGGTAGGAGGGTGGTACAGTGGTGAGGGTGATTATTGAACATCCCATTGCAAGCCATAACTCTTGCCAGTCTTAATCACTGGCCGATTTAAGCATTGCAGTATTTCCTTAAGGGTTCCATGCTATGAAATCAGAACCCACTATGGATTTCAGGTGTAGCGATCAACTACCTTAGCACAGAAAAGTAAGGGAAATCCTGCAAGGCTCAAATCAGCCAGTGATGGAGACTGGCAAGAGTTGCAACTTGCGTTGGGAAGTTGCCTTAGATATTACATCATTCAAATCCTATGAGGTACAAAGCTAACAACTCAATTTTAACCCTTAACTTGTTCCTGGAAGCTCAAAGAGAATAATGTATTACCCCTTGGCGAGGTGCGTATGTTGGACTTAGTGCATATACCGGGTCAGTCATGATCATCCAGACGAAATGCAAGACAGTGTGTGTCCGTGGATCACCACATGAAAACTTGTTTATATACATCTCGCAGTTAGCCATAATAATGAGTCTTTTGTCAATGTCCGGTCGAAATGTCCAGGAAAAATCACACCAAATTACATGTGCATTGTTGACCTGTAACACATCGATAATTAACTTTACAAAAGGCCAATTTTGTCAGGCTTCGCTCCAAAGCCTAATCTCCCTTGGGGCTAATTATCACCCACGTGTTTGCAGGCCCCCCTGCCTACTCACTTCTACTCGTGTCTCGCAGTTGACTCGGGCAAATTACACATGCCGAAGATTTATAACGGTACCCCACCTTACTTGCGCACTTCATATCTTCTGAACCAATTGGTTGTTTTCAAATATTTTTACATCAAAATAAAGGGGAAAGAATTGCAAATTTTGTTTATAAAAAGAATAAATAAAGACACAGCAAGCGCCGCGAATGAGTCATTTTCACACTTCATATATAATGAAGCAAGCGGCGCTTTTCACAACTTCTTGCACTATTTATCTGCTGAACTACTAAATCACAATATCATTGTGAAGCCAAACATCTTCTATTCCATATATAAATAAAATTTTCTTGTTTCGAATTTACGATATGATGAGACCCAAATTTAAGACAACCTTTTGAAAGTAATGGGGAAAAAAACGAAAAATCATAGAAAGTTCATTAAAAATGCAGGTATGAATTAACCATTTGTGTACGGGTGCCGCGACCTGGAATTGTATATAACGCCGGTATATAGTTCGTTTTCGCAATGTAGACATGATATATTTCGTAAAAATGGTACCGGGTTCGCCACCTGGAATATTCCGCCACGTGTGCCAATTAGTGCTTTAGCCAAAATACGGCTGTGAGCTAGATGGTCAGAATATTCCGCCAAAGGGGCTAAAATTGGTCAAATAGAAATACGCAACTAAAAAAAAATCAATTCCATTGCAGGATTAGAAATTAACACAAATCTGGTAGCCCATGGCTTGTAAAAAAGATGCTGAGCTACTAAAATATAAGGATTGATTGTCAGAACGTCTAGTTTAATTCAATGATGATATTGTGTTGACATATTGGACTAGATTGAATGCTTCGACCATTACTCATAGATATAAACTATTTAAGTTGGATTGACACAACTTGAAATTTACCTTATCAAAGCACAAGACTTTCAGACTAGTTGATTTCATTAAGTACTACCGGTAGTCCAAAGGCATTTAAGCTAGCCAAATGCATCTTCAGGATCATATCTGTAAATTCAAAAAAGCCTCTTGGACTATAAATGAAAATATTTTATAAGACTAACATTTATTTCACTAGCCATAGGCTAGCTAAGGCTACTGTACTAATTATACTTAACCCCAATTTAGACTAGTTGCAGGAAGTTCCAGTTGTATTCTTTTTCTTAAAAGGCAATATACATTTCTTTATTATGTTAACAGATTCGTCATAATCGTGACTGAAGTATGTACAAGAGAACAGCCATTCACATTTGAGCTCCAAGCTCTCACCCCTGATCAAATCATTTCCATGGTCATTGACAAGAGTGCACCAAAGAACAAAGAAGCAAGAGTGGTAAATATACAAGTTTTGGAGTTACCATTATTTTCATTATCCCAAACCTTGATCCCATGTTACCCTTGTGATTAGGATATCTCAGAACCTTTGACTCACAGACTCGATTCTCTTTGTCTATTACACACAGTTTCTCCTGTGGAAGACAAAAGGGCTGGTTTTTACCTTGATGTAATTCCCAAGGTTAGCGCTGAATTTTCAAGTTTTCAAGATGTGAACTTTCATGTAAAACTTGACTGTGTGATGTCTCAAGAACTCTTCTGGATCTGAAGATCAAGGGCTGATTAGAATTTGGTGACCTTGACAATATTCTCAAGGTCACAGCAATTAACACTTTGAATTTGTCAGGTCATGTGAACTTGTATGTTAGACTTGTTTGGTGTCACCTCAGTGTTATTGCTTGGTTTAGGTACTTACTGGAGATACATTAATCTTGTTACTTTGTCATTAATCTTTTGTTAGGTTATTTTTATCATTCAAATTAAGAAGATGGCCAAATCTTTTTTGAAAACTGTTGACAGATACTGGTTTATACCAAATAATAAATATGGAACAAATTGAGTTATGAAGAAAACATGTACTGAAACAGTTAGTAGGGATGAAAAATTCATAAATTGCGTGATATATACCTTTCATTTCGTTATAAAAATCTATTGAACCGATATATACAGAAACATTTTGATTACCAGTAGATTTTTTTGGGTATTTGGATAAACTAAAATGAAAGTAGAGAGCTCAGTAATCAACTAGTGGTGTAACGATACGGCGATACAGTATCGTATCCCGATGCAAGACCCCACGATACAACGTATCGATTCGAAGCATGCGTATCGTGATACATACAAAATTAATAATTGCTCTTTATTTCAATTCCAGTGGCGCACAACTGCGTTAGATCTATTAAACGAAACAAGTGATTCAACGCCTATAAAAAAAACACGAGAATCTTACCCGCCCGGTCTATAAATAGCATACAATAGCGTCACAACTCTATAGGCGGAGTCACGTAGTTTGTAGTTTCGTACACGAAACGAACCAGATCTAGTCAAAATCAGCTCATCCAGTTTTACGAAATAATTGGAAAGATTAAGTACAAATATCAAATTTAACTTTAATAATTTTATTTGAACACATTTAAGCGAAAAGTGAGTACGGGACGAAATCAGTTGACTGTTTTGGATACATACGAAATGGTTGACGATTTCTGTTTTACTAAATCTATCAACTTTCGATGTAAAATTGGGGGAAGGGGGAGACATCTGTTTTTACGGGTAAAAACACCTTCTAGTTAAAACATTGTATGAAAAAGGCCAGAACACGGTAGCTCTCCTAGTCTGTAAAATGCAGTCTTAATGCTCTAATGACTTATCTGTTGTCAAGCTGAGGTGCCATTTTGACATTTAATGTTGCCAATCCGAATAAGAGTGAGAGAAAAATGAAGAAGATGCATGCCCTACAGTGTCCCCAATATAAAGGACCAAATCCCTAATCTGAGTAATCTCTTAATTCTTCTTTTTAAATCTCAAAATACATTTCTTGTTGCAGTTATGGAATGATCTTGGACTTGATACAAGCAAGCCATTCAGACCACATGTTGAAGAATCTTGCCTCCCTGAAGATTATGATGCCAAGACAAACATGCTAAAGGTACTTTTTGTTTAATTAAATTCATTCTTTCATCAGAAATATACTCAGGTTTTGTTCCTTTTTACATGACTGAAGAATATCGAATATCCTATTGACATGCAAGTCAGGTATCAAGAATAGAAAATATTAGAATAGAAACAATCTACAATCTAGTGTCAAGGAGAAACGTAACCAATAGGTCAGTCAGAATTTAATAGGGATGCCTATTTTCTTTCTTAAAAATTTAGATCCTCACTGAAAATATGCAATGTCATAAAATAAAGTTTTGGTACTTCTTACCATATGTTTATATCGTACATTAATAAAGTTGTTTTTAAAAAAATCAAACACAAAATAATGGCTGATACGTTGAAAGAACCGTCCCTTTAAGATTGTTAGCTTAGTAGGATATTTCTTCATGCTATATATACACAAATCTATGCTACCTTGAAAATGGCATAGTTTGGTTTGAAAGTTATTTTGAATTGATAATTTTCAGTGGGACATTGTCATTAAATCCCTTTAGTTACTAGTATTGCTTGTTGATATTTTTGTAGATGCTGGATGATGGATGGAATGTAAATCCAGAGGTTCGACCAACTTTCAAGGAACTTTTGCAAAAGTTGAATGAAATCCATCCCGTTAAAGGAGAACTTATTGATAACCTTGTTAACATGGTATGTCATCTGGCCATCATTTAATGTTTCAACACCTGTATTGCATTTACTCGGAAAAACCATCCAATTTGACGATGATGCAGAATGGGTAAAAATTTTCTAATGGAGGTATCAGGCAACCAAAATCCTATAATTAAACTAACAGTAATTTTAGAGTAAGATACATCATTAATTATTATTAATTTAATCAAGACTTGTCAACTTAAATTAAATATTAAGAAATAAAAGACAATTTTAAAAATTAAAATCTTTATATAAAAAAAATCTTGCATATTTTAACATTTTCGAGACCAATTAGCATCAAATTGGATCTTCAATTCCAGTTGGAAAAATACTCAAACAATTTGGAATCCATCGTGGCTGAAAGAACAAAAGAACTGCAGGTAGAAAAGGCAAAGACGGAGCAGCTTATCAGTCAGATGTTGCCAAAGAAGGTAGTTGAGGATTTGAAGCATGGAAGAAAGGTTGAACCAGAGAGCTTTGAATGTGTCACGATATTTTTCAGGCAAGTTGCATTATGCAGTGTTTGTTCATATTCAAATTTCAAGTGCAGGATTTGTTAATAGTTGCAATGCATTACACCTACTGAGATTGCATTTTACCAAGCACAATTCGATCCTCTTAATTTCATACTATCTTTTTAGCACTTTGTTTCTCATTAAGCAGTCCGTTTAGCCCATGGTCTGTATACTACAAGTACAACTCTTGGATCCCTGTCAATCTAGGGTTACCGGTAGTTTTTCCAGCGTGTGGGGTGATAATGCAGCACAGTTGATAATTATGAAAGCTTTGGTGTCATGCAGTATTCCCTAAATATACTAAAGGTTTATACTACTGTTATTTATATTGTGAGTAGGGTTGTTTATTAGAGTTTGTTATTATGTTATCAGGCCCCAAAATAGCAACCGATTTAGGAGCATTTGTTCCCTATTTTTTCAGTTTGCTCCCTGTAATTTTGAGTTAGCACACATGCTCCTCTGCAAAATTAGGGGGCTTCTTAAAAACTTCACCAAATGTAACCATTATCCATCACAATTTCTTCAAAATGGTATTAAATATTAGCTAGCTTACAGTTTTCCGCCTATATTTGTTAATTTATAGTTAATATTGCAAATCTCAATTTATATATGTGCTCCTTGCAATTTTGTTTTGCTCCTTAGAATAATATGTTAGGAGCATGTCTGCTCCTTGAAATTTTTTTACTTTGAGGCCTGCTTAATACAACTTTTCAAAAAATGTTTTGGATTATATATGTATGATATTGTTCACAGTGACATTGTCGGGTTCACAAGCATAGCAAGAAACAGCACACCACTTCAGGTTGTTGACTTGCTGAACGATCTGTACACAACATTTGATGCTATTCTGGACAATTATGATGTTTACAAAGTGGAAACAATTGGAGATGCCTGTAAGTGTGCAAACTATATTTACTGTAATTCAAGGTTTTGGTTTCAATGGATTTAACAATCTCAACTGTCATGTCAAGTACAACAGCAAATTCATCATTTGATATTAAATCATCCAAAAAGATATATTGCTGGATAGCTTTGTCCAAGATTTTCATTTCATAAACATATTTAACAATCATAAACTTTGCTGTTATTTACTCATTTCACCTATGTAAGCGTAGAATTATAATATAAAGCTGTACTTGGATACAAAGTGAATCAATGAGAATTATTGATATGATAATTATGAGGTCATGCAAAAATTCATCCAAATTGCTGTGTTCCAGATATGGTTGTGAGCGGGTTGCCTATCAGGAATGGAAACCTTCACGCTGGAGAAATCGCAACAATGAGTCTGGACCTGCTGTCCTCTATGATTGGTTTCAGGATCAGACACTTGCCAGAGGAGATGTTGCAGCTTCGTGTAGGCATGCACTCAGGTGAGTCAAAAACATGATCATAAAGATTTAGAAAATGTCAGTATCATATGACAAAGAAAGACCAGAATTGATTCCTACAGAGTATGCTAACTGAGGTACACATTTGAGCTAACTGCTGTTTGACTGATTACAGGTCCATGCGTGTCCGGTGTGGTGGGTCTTAAAATGCCCAGGTACTGTTTGTTCGGTGACACTGTCAACACCGCGTCTAGAATGGAGTCCAGTTCTATGGGTACGTAGATTTTTCTGTTAGTAGTGCGTCTGTTGATAGCCTCTGTTGTTTAGAGAAGAGCAGTCCCTTGACTCTAACCATAGCAGAATATTAGATTGAAAAGGCAGCGCTTGACGACCTGTCTAAATTGTGGTGTGTAGGGATAGCAACATGGGGATCCACTGAAGGATACTGAGACGGAATCAACAGGAGTTGGGTAAAATTAAAAGGAGGAAAGAACTGCCATCAACCCAGGCAGTTATGCGTTATGTTACATGTTTCTCAGTCAGTTGACTCCTTCATTAGACGGGGTAGAATATTAAATGATACACCGTCAATTATCAATACCAGTTTAATAATAATTATTTCAACTTGGATACATCCTATTGAGGGCCCCTCTCTGTATGAGTTGTGGGCAAAATTGACAAATATTTTGTCTTTTTTTCCACCTCTTTGATCATCAATGATCTGTGATGTTTTATTTATTTTTATAATTCCAGCTTTAAGAATTCACATGAGTTCAAAAACTGCCGACATCTTGAAGATTCTAGGTGGTTACGACCTTGATTGCAGAGGAGAGAGAGAAGTGAAGGTAACATCCCATAGAGGATAATGTATTAGTGCCCATTGCCATACTTTGTTTTATACGAAACAGGGCCTAAATATTGGTATTGTGAGAGTAAGGGTTATAGAAATATTAAGGTATGAGCATCGATATTATGACACGATTATGTAATGTTTTATTCATTACTGAAGTCTTAAAATTAAGCAAAATACTCTGTATCTTAATATCCTACCGTAATTATAATATATGAATCAATTTACTTACCAAAGATTAATTACTGTTGGAATGTTATGACAGATGTTAGCTTTTACTTACAAATATATTTAAGTTTTGAAGATCTGAATTTATAATAAAATTGTTTCAAAGTTTTGTGACTAAAAAAAAAATGGACTCAACTCAAGAGAGACGATGGAAGAGTTATTCCACTGTCGTAGTAATCAACTTAATATTATATTAAATTAAATATTCAAATTATTAATATTAAAATTTTGGTAAATAATATTTATGAAGTGTGTAACATTCTTTTTCAAATTGGTTCTAAACAAGTACTAGTAAATGAAAATCTAAAATTATGACTAAGATGGGCCATTGGCCCTCAAGAGAAGGTAAGTAGTGACGTGTTCGACTGTGAACGTTTAATTAAAATATTTGGGGAATTTGAGGGTCCAAATAATGGAAGAATTGACGAAATTAGATTGTTATGTCATGACAAAACATGATGTCATGCCACCATAAGAGGCTAGTATATTATGCCCTTAGTCACTATGAAAAAAATGAACCCTAATAGGATTGCTGTCATAGATTGATTGATTCAGGACTATATTCTATCTAAACGATACTTCTATCTTTTGGACATCAGTGTTTAACAAACACCTCTTGTTAGTAGAGTCATTCTACTGGAGCTTTATGTTGGGTTCATTTTGGACATTGTATTGTGGATAAAGGTTTAAAGAATATAACTAATGTAGTGTTGTTTATGTTTCAGGGTAAGGGTGTCATGACCACATACTGGCTGAGGGGAAGAGACGATTTCACCAAACCACTACCAGATATGTCAATGGCAGCGTCCGAATCGAAGCACGAGTTCAAATAAACTGTTTGAAAATAAACTTGAAGTGGGAAAATGTTTGTACATAAGCCAGTATTCTTTCCACATGGATGTAATTGAAATGATATTGAACACACAAAAAAATAGGTTATATTTATTATTCAAGTTTGAGTTACTGTTTCATAATTTAAGACTCGGTCTAAGCAATAACTGTGATGGTGTAAAAAGAACATTGTTGAATTTCTTGTTAATTTGTTCGATATTTATTTGATTTATTTAATTGTCATATTTATTCCTGTTAAAGACCATTATTGGATAAGTCACAGTTGAATGATATTTAATTTATGCTTTAAAGGAAATTGACATGTTTCCAGTGAAATGTATTATCAAAAGATAAAACATGTCAATCATGAAATTTAGCTTGTATTCCATCAGGTATTTGTTTACAGTACCTTGCTTCAGGATGTTGTAGAATATTGTTCTGATACATTCTCTAAGTGGTCTGTTAAAGCATTATTATATAAAAAAAATCTTGTCCCTTTTTTTTCCAAAAATATTTTGAATTGTACAAAATTGTGTTCAAATGGAATGTGTAAACTGAATAGTATATGACCTAAGATAGAAACAGATTACCAAAAAACATCTCCTTTAGAATGTGACTAATGCTAACGTATTGTAGGACTATCTCTTGAATTGGTTATGACATTGTGGATGAATGTTGTTGAAAGGCAAATAATCGCTTGCTCTGTCAAAAAGAAGTTTGTGTCCATCATGAAGTGGCAAAGAGTACTTAGGAATTAATATATTTGTCATTAGAGGGAACTCTTAAGGGAGTATTTTTGTGTTTTGTGGAAATCTTAAGGCATTTACTAAATTTTAGTGAAGGATTGAGCATGTTACTCATGGACAGTGCCTTTGGTAATAATGCATTATATACTCGTGATCTTTCATTATCTTCCTCTTTTTACAGTGGTAAGCCAAAACCGTAGCCAGTCTCAAAAGCACACCCCAGATTAAATCAAACAAAACATGCCAACCTGAATCAAAAGAGTGTTGTCATACACTTCTATTTACCTTTATCAGGTGATGTGTGCAGTAATCAGATAGTAGTCTGAAAAATGTTGTTTTTCTGTTGCAAAAGCTTATGATATATGGATATTTTTTATATTATTATTTACTGAAATATATCACATAATTGTACAGCTGTAAAGATCAGTCCAACTTTCAAATGTTTTTTTTTATGTTATTGGTAGTAGATAATAAAAAAAAACATTTATTGGTTGGACAACTTGTTAATTTCAAAGGTAAAGGATCAAAATGCAATATGACTGTCTGGTGTAGCCATACACTAACCTTTAACCATGCATGTACATGTATTTTTGGATGTCTTCAAACTGTAATGTAATATAGTTTTTCATCTTCATTCCTTTATCATGAACATCTCATATCTCATGTTTTCATGATTAACTTATAACATACGATAATTCACTTTTACATAATACCCTGCCATAATCTGGTCTCTTATCTTGTTCTTGTTAGCACATATTTTAAGTTGGTTGGTTGGAAGATTTAAAAGGAACTGTACAAATATTGTTAGCATTTGCTGAAATGGGAACGTGTAACATCCATTTTGAAAAGAAATAAAAAAAATATTTTAGAAATTTCTTTTATTTCAAAGGTAAAACAAGTTATAAAACATTATTTGCTGCAGGATCTGTAAGTGTCAACTTTTCTTTTTCCATGCAATCGGTGTTGGAATGTTGAAAGCGATGTCTACATTCTGGAAAGAGAAAGAAATTACTTGAATGAAGTTACAATTAACAATTAATTTGGACAGATTGAAATAATTGGTTTCAAAACAATATCTTTTTTAGTGTTTAGGTGGATGCTGTACAAACGATTTGCCCCACGTATTCATTGAAAATATGCATTGCTGCCATGTTAATCTGTTCATTATATTTGGAACAATTGTGAGAGTTTAATTGAGAGAAGACTTGTAAAGTTATCCAAAACCTCATTTCTGATAACAGGGTGATTCTATGTTAATACTTACTTCTGTAGGCCAGATCAATTGAAGTATCCACAAGAGTACAACGTTGAGAATTGCTGCTATGACAAACAGTTTTCCTGCCACGGGACCACATTGGTAGTATCTGAAAACATCCAGCTATCAGACATGTGGATTGTGTGATGTAATTAAATTCATCACAAAACACTATTGAAGAATTTAAAAGATTGCAAAGAGTTTGGACAGAAATTGTGTTCCAACTCCAATGTATTTCACAGAGGCAGTCTCATTTACAGATCATTTTATCTTTACTTGAGTGAAGTTAAAAGACCAAATATCTTCAACAGTAGATAAAAATAAATACCTAAGCATTCTCATTTTGCTTTCCAATCCTCATTTGAAAATGACAACAAAATAGTAGCTCATCAGAATTTTAATGATTTTTTATCTACGGTTGAATATCTAAGTTATCTGAAGTAATACATTGTTAACAAGCAAAATAATATTGGTTTTAGATCATGACCCCTGTGACCCACATTTGGAGTCACAGGGTCACCAATCACCTTTGACCAAAGAATCTCTACAAAACATTTCACCTTTCTAGAGCTTTACATATAAACTGGAGAAGAAGATGAAAATAGGTTTTATGGTCATGACCCGTGACCAAGATTGGGGTCACAGGGTCACAAAATCTACAATTTAGAATCCCCATTGGCCAAGGAGTCTGCACACAACTTTTCAGCTCTCAAGACCTTTTGGAACTGGAGAAGAAGATGAAAATAAGTTTTTAAGGATGTGACCCCTGTGACCCCATTTGGGGTCATGGGGTCACGAGATCTACAATTTAGAATCCCCATCGGCCAAGGAGTCTGCACACAACTTTTCAGCTCTCTAGACCTTTTGGAACTGGAGAAGATGAAAATAGGTTTTTAAGGATGTGACCCCTGTGACCCGATTTGGGGTCATGGGGTCACGAAATCTACAATTTAGAATCCCCATTGGCCAAGGAGTCTGCACACAACTTTTCAGCTCTCTAGACCTTTTGGAACTGGAGAAGAAGATGAAAATAGGTTTTTAAGGATGTGACCCCTGTGACCCCATTTGGGGTCATGGGGTCACGAGATCTACAATTTAGAATCCCCATGGGCCAAGGAGTCTGCACACAACTTTTCAGCTCTCTAGACCTTTTGGAACTGGAGAAGAAGATGAAGTTTTAAGGATGTGACCCCTGTGACCCGATTTGGGGTCATGGGGTCACAAAATCTACAATTTAGAATCCCCATTGGCCAAGCAGTCTGCACACAACTTTTCAGCTCTCTAGACCTTTTGGAACTGAAGAAGAAGATGAAAATAGGTTTTTAAGGATGTGACCCCTGTGACCCCATTTGGGGTCATGGGGTCACGAAATCTACGATTTAGAATCCCCATTGGCCAAGGAGTCTGCACATAAAATTTCAGCTCTGTGGAGTCATTGGTTCTGGAGAAGAAGTCGAAAAAGCGAAAAGTTTACGGATGGACGGACGCCGGACACCATGCCATGCCATAAGCCCATCGGGCCTTTCAGGCCTGATGAGCTAATAATTATATGATAGTTAATTCATAAGGATTCCTCTTTTTGTTTTAGGTGATCCTCCTTGTAGGATTTATAATATCCGCTTGCAGTTCCCATCCCTAGGTCTGTAGGAAAATACCATGCATATTCCATTACAGTGTACAATGGAGCAGACACGAACCTACAGGTTATGCAGCCCAATATGAAATACATCCAACCTCAACAATCTCTCTGACACATCCCTCGTAGGTCTTGTATTGACAAAGTCATATACAAGTTCTGTCCGCTTGGCCACATTCCTCCATGTATAGAGGTCTCGTATTCTCACATGAGCTTCGAAAGGCGAGACAACTCTTCCACACTTCTTGTCCTGTATGGCTCGCTCCAGCTCTGCACAAAAAGCTGAAAATACATTAATTTTTGTTAAAGGATCAAACTAACCTGTATAGGTTTCAGATTCTTTGAAGAGGATCCTCCTTTGGGTACTTATTGCATAAAATCCTTGATTTTTTATATATGACAGGTTGTAACTATATTTTCCACTTAAAATTAGTTAAAAAACTAAAAAAACGTACTTTGGGTCACCCCCTTCGAGCCCCACCCCTTACGGTTGTCATGCAACCAGGGGCAGATAACTCTAATCTCACCACTTTTCAATCCAGTCATGCAGGCTGAATGAAGGGGAGGTGGGTGGCCCTACCCCAAGGAGGATCCTCTTCAAAGAATCTGAAACCTATACAGGTTCGTTCGATTCTTTTTCAGAAGGGATCCTCCTTGGGGTACTTATTGCATAAGACAGACTCCCAAAGATTGAATCTAAGGCAGTGGCATTCAGACTGCACCCAAAGGCGCACAGAATATACCAATATACAAAGTTAACTCACCCAAAGTACCTTGTGAATCCACCATGAAGGAGAACCAACATTGACCTGGGGATTACCTGGAGCACTCGTAGTCGCCTTACCTAACTGGTCAAAATACCCCCCTTTTTTTGTCAAGAGAGAGCGTGAGGGCAATAAATTACCATATAAAATCTCCCCGCGGGGGTCTTCAGCCAGGGAAGTCACTGTGGGAAAAAAGGACTTGGGCCCTTAGTATCAAAGTGATATTAGTGGCGTTAGTATGATTAAAAACAGAACGAACAACCCTCCTCTGCTCATTCAGCTAGAGGGTTGACGACTCTGCCCACCAGAGAAAACTGTCTGACCAAACCGAGCACGCTCGCCCGAGAGCCTGTCGAGTTGGTAGTGTCGAATGAACGTGCTAGGCTGGCTCCAGATAGCAGCTGAGCAGATCTCTTCGATGGGCAGGGCCGCTGCGTACGTCTTGGACGATGCAACTGCCCTAACCGAATGAGCCTTGAGGTCACCTGGGGGCTCACGGCCCTTGTGAACATAAGCCAGACAGATCGTCGAGACGATCCATCTCGATATTGTTTGCTAAGAAGCAGGTAAACCCTGCTTACCTCCACCGTAACAGCAAAAGAGCTGCTCATCCCTACGGATAGAGGCTGTTCTTTTCAGATAAGCTTTCAGTGTCCTGCGCAAGTCCAGAATGTGAGCGTGCGAGGCCTGAGAACCTGATGCAGCCGGTAGTCTAAGAGCCGGTAATTCAATAGGGGCCGAGACATGAAATGAGTGGGCCACTTTTGGTCGGTAGGAGTCTGGCAGTCTAATACTGACTCTGTCCCTGTGGAAGACTGTGAGCTCGGGATTGGAGGACATAGCATGTATGTCTCCTACCCGTCTGCCAGACGCCACCGCCACTAGAAAAACTGTCTTCCAAGTAAGCAACTGAAGCGATACTGCAGATAAATCCCTAAACTTTGGACCCGAGAGCCAGTCCAGGACTATAGAAAGGTCCCAAACCGGGCTGGTCCGCCTCACAGGAGGTCGGATCCTGTCCACGCCTGCTAAAAACCGCTGAACCAGAGGATGTACCCCCAAAAGGGCGCCGTCCACTGGCACATGAAAGGCTGAAATAGCCGTGGAGTAACCCCTGACAGTAGATGCGGCCAAGCCAGCATCCAATCTGGACTGCAGGAACTCCAAGACAAACACTAAATCTGCAGAAAAGGGATCGAGTACGTCCCTATCTGCACACCAGCGCGAATAGCAGGCCCATCTATCCTCCTTTGAATGTTCGTTGAATCCCTCCTCGAAGCCAGTATTGTGTCTGCAACTCGTGCAGGAATACCGCTGTTTTGGAGGCGATTCCGGACAGAGGCCAGGCCACCCACTGCACCCTGGGGTTGGGGTGGGGGGCTCTGTCCTGGGACAGAAGTCCCGGCCGACACGGTAACAGAGTAGGTGGCATAGCCAGAAACCTGAGTACCTATGGAAACCAAGTTTGCGCTGCCCACAGAGGTGTGATTAGCACCAGCAGACGCGGAGGATGAGTGGCTAGACGGGCAAGGACCTTGGAGATCAGAGGCACTGGTGGGAAGGCCCACAGAACTCTGTCTGTCCAGTCCAGTTCGAATGCATCCTGGGATAGAGCCCGAGTTTTGGGTATCCTGGAGCAAAACTGGGGTATCTGAAAGTTCGTCCCTGACGCAAACAGATCCACCTGGAATGACCCGTATAACTGGGAGATAGTCTCGAATATCTCGATCCAGTAGCCACTCGTGGGGGGCAAGGATCCGGCGAGACAGAGCGTCTGCTCGGACATTGTCCACCCCCGGCAAATACACTGGCAGGACCTTGGTGTCGACTTCGTCGCACCAAAGGAAGAACTGCCATGTCTCCTCCAGGAGGGACGGAGAGACCGTCCCGCCCTGTTTCAGGATGTAAGTCATGGCGGTCCTGTTGTCCATTTGGAGTCGGACCACCTGACCCCTCACCTGATCCCTCAGATGTTGCAGAACCAATCTGGCCGCCCTGAGCTCCAACACATTGATGTGCAATTGAGACTCGGCTTGTGACCACAGGCCCGAGACCGTGCGAGATCCCAGAACCCCGCCCCATCCCGTGAGGGAGGCATCGGTCTGGATCGTCAGGGCAGGCACCAGAGGCTGCAGGGGGTAACCCCGAGTCAGGTGATCGACATTGGTCCACCATAACAGGTGTGGCAAGACCCACTCCGGAGTGACGAGCTGCTTCTCGTAAGACTCCGAGTGGGACCATAGACCCGCCAAAGCTTGTTGGACGGGCCTCATGCGGAGCCGGGACCTCCAAACCACGTCTACGGTCGCTGCCATGACTCCTAAGAGCTGGAGCCAGACTCGAGCCGTGTGGCATGGAGCGCTGAGAAACGAGTTCACAGCCCCTAGTATCTTTGGGACCCGGTCCGGGGCCAGGGATACGATCCCCGGCTCCGTCTGAAACCTGGAGCCCAGGAAGACGGGGCTAGCTCCGACTTTTTGAGGTTCACGATCCAACCCAGCGAAACTAACGTGTGAAGTATGGCCTGGGTGGATTCGTGGTTCTGAAGCTGGGACAGCGCTCTGATGAGCCAGTCGTCCAGGTAGGGATGACAGCACCTGCCCTGAGACCTGGCGACCTGAGCCGCTACCAGCATGAGTTTGGTGAATACCCTCGGAGCCGTAGAGATTCCGAAGGGTAACACTCTGAATTGGTAACACTTCCCGTCGAATGCAAACCGCAGATATTTTCTGAATTCTGGGTGCATTGGAACATGAAGGTAGGCGTCCTTGAGGTCTATGGAGGATAGCCATTCTCCGACCTTCACTGACGAGATCACGGACCTTAGAGTCTCCATCTTGAACGATGGGACCTCTATGAGTTTGTTCATGATCTTCAGATTCAAGATGGGTCTGAACCCTCCGCCCTTCTTGGTCACCAGGAAGTACGTGGAATAGTATCCGCTCTCTTCCTGGCCCACAGGCACTAGCTCTATCGCAGCCTTGCTCAACAACGCTTTGACTTCTGAGCGGAGGATGTCCCCCTTCTCCGGCGCGGAGGGCACCTTCGTGTGCCGCGACCCGGTAAAGAAGGAGGACCGCGCTTCCACTGTGACGACGTGACACTGTGATGACTAATCATCGAGACTCGACTTGGCCGAGGACACCGTGGCGGAGGCCGAAGCCTTTACCTTCTTCCCACTCGCTTTCTTAGAAAGTGACTTCTGCACCTTCTTAGTCTTAGAAGGGGGGTCTAGTTTGGTGATATCCTTGCCGCTCTGTAGTGCCAAGGCAAAAAACTTGAGGTCCATGTCCCTCCTGGCCCTGGCCTTGGGGGTGAAGGCCTGACAAGTGTCGCACTTCAAGGGATGGTGGAAGTCAGATGCCAGGCATTTCAAGCATTCATCGTGTGCGTCGGTGACGGACACCGGACCCTTGCATTGAGCACAGGGCTTGAAAGGCTAGAAGTAAAATAGCCCAATCAAGACCTGCACATGCAACATGTGTATATATATAAATATTTTTAAAATATATATATACTAAATACTTGGGGAAATGCAATGTGAATGTTTTTGTAAAACATGCATGTAAAAAACATGAGCAGAGGCGAATGGCAAATGCGAAGTAAAAAAGTAAACAAGCATGGCCACACCCCTAACATCACTGAAACAAATAGAACATGAAATATGACTAATTTGCTTGCAGGCCAAAGGGCGATTCGAAATACTTACCGAAAACGAATCTAGAACCCCAATATGATAATATAAACATGTGGAAAGCCCAGATTTGACCAAATTCCACGATCAAAAACATCGATCGAAGAAAAAATGGCCGCCATCTTGAGTCGACTTTCCCGCCCTACGCGAGAAAGCAAGTTACAAATACACAAAGTTTTACTACTAAAACCGTGAAGCCATTCGACCCTACTGTAAAAAAGGTAGAAGTTACCACACATACAGCTTTGTTTTGGGCCATTTTCTTAGATCGGTCGTAGAAAACTCAGTACAAAAACTTGAGAAAAACTTTGTGCGTCGTGTCAGTTCAATGACAGGATGAAAAGTGGTGAGATTAGAGTTATCTGCCCCTGGTTGCATGACAACCGTAAGGGGTGGGGCTCGAAGGGGGTGACCCAAAGTACGTTTTTTTAGTTTTTTAACTAATTTTAATAGGAAAATATAGTTACAACCTGTCATATATAAAAAATCAAGGATTTTATGCAATAAGTACCCCAAGGAGGATCCCTTCTGAAAAAGAATTTCAAAACCCCTTTCAGAAATAATTGTTATCAAATACATGATATCTTTATCACACAACACATCTTACAGCATTGCCCCGCTTAGAATTTTAACACTTTCGTAAAACTTGCTACGTCGCGTTTTCCGAGTGAGCGCCGAAGAATCCCGAACTTTAATGAGTTATGCACTTGTGACGTAATAGTGGTCCGACGAAAACGGAAGTGTGCAGTTATTGACATGCGAGCGAAGGGAAAGTTACGCGGTGTGAGTTTACAAAGACTTAGATTCATACTAGATTGACCTAGTTTACGATAATAAGAAACATTTAACACTACATGCCCTCTAACTAACATGTTAGAAAGACATTCTCCCATATGTTTTTATTTTAAAGAATTATAAATCGATCTAGAATTACTCACAGCAAGAGCAAGTGACACTCGAATTTATGCAATCATTTTAAAGTACTGTAGACTACACTTTATTCAACGCAAGTCTTTCAGCTATTGAACTTTGCACTTTCTTTTAGATACATGGTTTGCTCATATATGAAGCACTTTTGCATTATAAAAATATGTACATATTTCAACGATGTGATCTCACATTATGATTCAATCCGTCAAAACACACCTAGCTGCGCTCGCGACTGCGAGTGACTGACGGCATAGTGCTATAACGAAATTTGGAAAAACCTGTCAATTTTTTTAAAACGTCAACGGTTAAAAGTAGCAACAAAGTAGAAACATTTGTATGTCAAGAGGGTCAACCAATCTGAAGTTTGAACAACATTTCGTCTCAGGAATGTGGCTACCAGTCATGTCGAGTCAACAGTACTGTACCGTAGGAAGAACGATAACTCGGTACAGTACAGCGCTGACCGTGAAGTCGATTGAGATGTTGAGATAATATCCAAGGAGGTGGGCCCTATATTTTCGGAGGTTGTATCATTATATAAATGCATTTCCATCAAAACTGTTAGAATCGTTGACTTTTTGAAAACTCGGATAAACGTTGTACTTGACATGGAAGGAAAACTGATTGTTTATGCAATGTTTTGAAGCAGAATTGCCCCTATTATCGGGGTATTTGAAATTTTCATTTGATAATATTTTTATGACTATAATCAAAATAAAACCATCATAAAAACAAATAAAATTATTTTCATTGATATTATATGAATAAAAAATATCTGCAAAACTGAAAAAATGTATAATGCCCCAGTTTTACCAACTTCCAAATGCAAGGCATAACTCTTGCCAGTCTGCATTACTGGCTAAATCATTGGGAGGTTGCAGTTTTACCGGGAAAAGCATTTTTTACAGGTAAGCTTTGACAGTGTGTTTCAAAACGGCTACGTTTTCACGCTGTAGGTTTTGATAATAATGTAAATTTTAGTGATTCTGAGTTCTCTGAACCAACGATGTTTTAAGGGATGATGCAATGATTACTCTGAATATATTTAATACCTTTTAACCTTCCACTGAAATATGACAGACACGTCAATTATCCAGGTGTTTTCGTTATTTGGATATCGATACTTTTGTTACTTTTTATAACTTCATATTTGATATGTTTTATTTTTTAGATGCTGCTTCACTTTGTTTAGTTATTTATTTAGCGTTTTGCAAACATAAGGAAAAGTATACTAGATCAGCATAGGGACAGAACTTATTTTGCAACGATAATAGGGCCACTGACCATAACTATTAATACATGATATAGGGCCTACGTGGAACACGACTACAAAATTAAAATATTGAACCGAAGTAATTGTTCATTGTCTATTTTTGAAAACTTTGAATCTGTGAACCGTGTAGACCTTTAGACATCCAGCACTTTATAAGAAAAAAATCAGTTTAAACTTGATCGTCTTACTTCCGAATCTAGAAATAAATCAGAAATAAGAAAAATAACATCGAGGGCAAAACATAGTTTCCAATATTCAGCATTGTGATAAACAGTTATCATATAATTTCACTTATTATATATCTTTTGAAACATTTGAGCAGGTATCGTACGCTGCACGGTAAAACACCGACTGCAGGCAGGCTACTTTGAACGTCGGTCTGACGGATATTTGCTCTAGACTCGTGTCTAAAACAATACGTCGAAAAAATGGTTGAAGAACTCCAACATTAGTTCAATGTCATAGACATATGTTACTAAAAATATATGATACAGGGCGCCACGAGGGAACCAACCAAGTGAGTATTTATGAACAGGTTTGACATGGGCTAACTGCAGTGACTCGCATTGAGGCGAGATTGACGGACCACTATCACGTCATATTACGGAAGGTGCCGAAAGCTGCCGATCTTTTTGCATACGGGAAGGCCGGGTTTGCCGCAGACCACACTAGTGTCAGCGCGGGTTTGCAAAAGTGACGTAAAAACATGACGGCTTGTGTTTACAATTTAAATACATCACCATAATGAAGTAAAATAAAATAAAATGGGGTTTTGAAATCCTTTAATGACCTTATGCATATGTTGTCAATACAATTTCATATAAAATATCCTAGCTCATTCAGTTATGCAGTAGTAATCAGGATTTGAATGTCCAAACTATCCGAAGATAGTTGTAAGAACCATATTATGTTAACATTGGCTTGACTCTTTTCCACTAAGAGCTTGGAAAATCTGTGCCCAGGATTTAAATAATTACAGCAAATAAAGATTTGATCAAACCCTGATACAGTTCATGAGGTTGATACTGCAGCCTAAAAACAAGTTGAGATCTCACCTGTGACGCTTGGTTCTGACAGGTATATCAAGTCGGGCGGCAACACTTCAGGCACACCTCCAACACGGGTACTCACTACCTGCAATCTGTTGTCAACAAATGATTAGTATATATTCTTATTTACACGATTCCAAAGATTCACTTCAATCTTTCCTCTGTGAATTCTTTGGGGAAGGGTTTGAAATTAAACACACCAGCAAACCATGACTGAGTTCGTTTGTCACTTATAAATGGCTATCAATGAATAACTACATGAAATAGTATTCAGAAACGTGAAAGTTGTAATCAGATTATTGCTGTTATGCAGTCCAATATACAAATTATGTGTAGCACAAGCTAGAGAACCCGTCATTCCTTGACAGTTTTTTTGATTATACAGTAGGCAAGCCTCAGATATTTGTTACTTTAATCAACTCGTGTTGATATATTTGATATCAGAAGACACTTGGGTGAGATTCTCTATTTATATACAATACATTGTGTCATATAAATAAGATGTTAGGTTGCTAGGTTGAGGGATGATGACAAATGGTTCCTGTATACGCTGCTTAAATGAATCCAGCATAGTCACTATGATTCCTGCAAGTAAACTTTTCAGTTATGTACAAATTAATTCAGGAGGTCAAGAGTGCAGTGAGAAACTTGTACTCACCCACAACAAGCAGCCTCCACTATAGCTATACAGAAGGCTTCAGTCAGCGAGGTATTGAGTAGGATGTCTCCCTGAACAAGCACCTGCAAACAGATTGAGAACATTTCTCCAGTAGTGATAGCTAGAAGCTGCCAGTATGCATGGTGGTCAATACATACAGGATATCTGTCTTTTCTTGACTAATACCATGTTTATCCCATCGAGTGAGGTGGAAAGGTTATTATGTTCACGAGTGAAAATATATAACTTTTCTACCTCACGAGATAAGATAAACATGGTATTTGTCAAGAATTGACGGATATTCTATTTATTATATGATATTATCCATGTAATTACCGGTACATCCAAAAAGGGTCATTTCACGCCGAGCGGTCACAAGGAACAGCCCATCACCACATTAACACTGTGACGTCATAGGCCAATTCGCCGTGTGATTTATGATGTCAAATTATATCAGTCAGCGTTGGCAGTGAACATATATAAGTTATTTTCACTTTAGCTTGATAGACACACTGATAAATCCCAGTATTTCACTGCTCGTCATATAATTAATAGCCACCAATTTTGCCTTGTCCTGGATAATCTTTTGATTAATCTCGACTTATATCCTCAAATCATCACCAGCTTTGTCTGGTTTTATGAATGACCTGCCTGGTTATGTCTCTCCATATAGCCAATCAGATAAGTCTTTACAACCAAGCTTGTCCGTATGGGATCTCTGTATTGAAGAAGTGAGTTATAATAGAAACCGTTTGATTGGTTCACTCAACTTCTCAGCATAGACGCCTGATTGGATAACATAAAATCACCAGGCAAAGCCGTAGATGAGTCCATGGTTTGAGTAATGATATATCACAATGTATTTACCCTGACTATTAATGGATGCTTTTGTATTGATCAACATATTTCTTATAATTGTATACAGTGGCCATTTAAGCATGATTTGAGTAAATAACCAGAATTTGTGTTACAGCTTTTTCTGCTTGTTTCAGAACTTCATCTTAAAACAATGTTACACAAAAATATTGATGCTTAGGGTTGACCAAGATTTTCCTATCTTTTGTAAAATTGTATTTTTCTTAATGAAAAACTTACTGTCAATATTGTTATTTCTAATAAATCAAGGGTTAAAAGGTTGACTGGAGCACAATGACTTGTTTTACTAGCCACGATAAGAAAGATATAATCTATTGATACCAGAATTTTGATTTCTTCAAATAAAAGAATGTTGACACTGTAAAAGCAATACTGACAAGTATCATGTAATGACAACCTGTCAACTCTGCATAACATTTTCATAAAAAGTATTCTTACATCTTTGACTTGGTCATGTTTTAAAGCACCCAACAGTTGAACCCGATCATGAAGTTCGTATTGTTCTCGCACTTCCTCCAATATCACTCTCTTTGGACCATCCCCACCTGAAACAGCACAGACCTGACGTTACCTTCATGGTTTTGTTTTACAGAAAATATGTCAACGGTCAAGGTCACAACAAGGTCAAGACTTAAGCATGCTTATGCAAATATGCCTTTGTATCCCATCAGTATGCATCCTCGGTTACCCAGGGTTTTATATATGCTCCGTGTCTCTCCACTATACATCCTCGGTCACCCAGGGTTTTATATATGCTCCGTGTCTCTCCACTATACATCCTCGGTCACCCAGGGTTTTATATATGCTCCGTGTCTCTCCACTTTACATCCTCGGTCACCCAGGGTTTTATATATGCTCCGTGTCTCTCCACTATACATCCCCGGTCACCCAGGGTTTTATATATGCTCCGTTTCTCTCCACTATATCACTCCTGGGAAACTTCATCAGAGAAATCTGTACTAAAATTACCCTCCCTGAGCCAATCAAACTGCTACGCAACTTGGACCTGCGAGCCAATGACAATTCATATCACTTCATCGAGGTCATTTTGTTAGCCATCCGTCACCGGTTATTTCCCTTGACTATTTCCGTCTTATCCTGAGCATATTCTTTGGTTACTGACTTCGTCATGCCAGCCAAGGGCGGGTAATTTTAGTACATTTTTCTCTGATAGAGTTTCCCAGGGGTGATATAGTGGAGAGAAACGGAGCATATATAAAACCCTGGGTAACCGAGGATGACCAGTATGTAATACAGTGGGATATAGTCTCCACCTGTCCGTCTGTCCGTAATCATTTATTTTCCAAAGCAGAACTCGAAAACCCTTCATCATATGTAATTACAAAACTATATCACAGCAAAACTGTATTACATCTAACATGAGAAATAATTTTACACAATAGCGTATGTAGGGTTTTACCTATGATGAAGTTGACTTCTGGGTACTTCCTGGAAATTATTGGAATGACTGCAGCAAGAAGATCCATTCCCTTCCGGTACACAAGCCGGCTCACCATCACCACGGTGACTGAAAACATGAATTCCACGATTGCGTTTGATCTAATGACACAAGGATCGAGTCAGCGCATGCAACTTGACGTTTCTTATCAAACACATCGAACATGACTCGAGTGTTCACTCACAGTATCAACACAAACTTAATTTTATGTTGAAAAAATATAAATAATATATCAGAAACATGTATCTATGTATAAAAATAAATAATTAATTCATAATGTGTATGTATGATTTGCTAGGAGTGGAATATGTAGTTGTCAAAAATCAGGGTGTACCTTCTTGACTTGGTCAATCTCGTCGTTTGATTTGCAAACTCGACACTCAAGTCCGCAACTCAAACACAGAACAATGTGTTCAACCTTTACCACAACAAGGACACTTCAATCTCGCGACATTTATCTCGGTGGCCCATGTAGGTTGAGTTTAGAGTCATTAAGAGAGGGATTTTAAGATGGATGACTTGTTCCTTTCCTTGAGAATAAAATATGTTTAACCAAATCCGTAACTCACTTTTATTAGGATCTCTCTTTGATGGATCTGGTTGAAACATGGTTGAATCAACTGCGTTGGGAATGACGGATACCAGATCGGGCTTGATTCTGGCCCTTAATACTGTGTTCTCTTTGCTTTAGAAGAGATAGAGAAAGAGACAGAAAACTTGAGATTGCTTCTTACACACACACATACTATATTCTGAAATCTAATTCCCGTCTCAAGTGGGCTATTACTGAAACCGATAGTTTAATGAGAACTTTTGTCACAGCTCACATTTGGGAAAAGTAGTAATGTAAATAATGACCGAAAGTTCACAAAACAATATTTAAGCCCCTATAGTGAAAACTTTACCAATAAAACCTTAATTGTTAGTAGGTATGCTATCTTTGCTTTGCACACTGTAAACATTGTAATTACCGTATTTCCTCTAATAAGCGCCGGGTCTCCAATAAGCGCCGGGCCTCTAATAAGCGCCGGGGGGTCAAGGGTAGTTGAGAAAATAAGCGCCGGGCCTCCAATAAGCGCCGGGTCTCTAATAAGCGCCGGGTCTAAACCATTAGATTAATGCACCCTTAGTTAACTTCAATATTCTATTAAAGAAATAAGCACCAGGTCTCCAATAAGCGCCGGGCCTCTAATAAGCGCCAGGGGGTCAAGGGTAGTTGAGAAAATAAGCGCCCGGGCGCTTATTAGAGGAAATACGGTATTTACTCCATTTGGATATTCCATACAATCTACCTGATCAAGAAGTAAGCATTTACTCAGAAACTTAGTAGTTATTCATAAATCTCACTTGTCTTCATAAATAGGATGGATATGTTTGTATAATATTTTGATCATCAACTCCTATGATTGGACTTACCTTGTATGCGAGACACAGATTACATGGTTTGTGTCAGCGAGTGAAAATTTGAGCACTTTGTTTGTGAGAATGGAGCTAGCATCAGCAAAACCAAACAATGAGTGATCGGTGAAAACAGTCCTCAAACCAAGTGTTCTCGCATGAAACATTGCTTCATGTGCGAGAGTAGAGAAGGCCTGAAAACAAGTAGGAACATATTTTAGTTAATAATCATAAAGTCTTCGTGAAAGCAAAATAAGATTACTTTTCTTAAGACCAGAATAGTGAGGTTACATGTTTTTAAGGTGTTTGCCGGTCTGATGAAGAAGTCAACTGCCCCCAAAACATGTTAAATCACAGTGTGTTGATATCAGTTTTTAACCTCCTTAAAGATTCCTTTCACACGTTATGAAGAATGACTTCTTAAAACCATCTCAAATTATTACAATAGATATTTTGATTTTATAAAGATGACAAAATAAATTCAACGACTATAAGTCAATTATCATGATTACGGTGTTTTATAGCTTTATAACATTTACTTACAGAATGGCCATGCACTATTGAGATCTGCTCACGAATGAAAATATTTCGCAGCAAGGGGAATGTGGTGAATATAGTTGGTAGGATACACTGATTGTAAAATGGAGGAAAAGGCAGATAGTATACCTGAAACAAGAAACATTTAGAACAATATTATACAGTCATTCCTCGTTTTACCAGACCCTGTACATCCAGAAACCTCAGCAACAATACAGTATTATTTCAGATCTTCTCTATGCATTGTTATGCAAATGATAATTCGTTTTACAGCACGACCTGCTATCCAGACAATTTTCAACTGTAACCAAATTGTGCGGATAATCAGGGTCTGTCTGTATTCACATCATATGACTTTCAAATAAAATAGTGAAATTGAAAATTGTTAAAGTTTTATGCTCAATTACTTTAACTATTTATTTGAAAATATAAAGACAAAGTTTCTAAATATGACACAAATATTACCAAAACTTCGCTATAAAGGACAGTGTTGATTTATTTTCTTGCAAAATATATTAGACATTCTTTCCCATAAATGCTTACCTTCAGACCATTTGCAAGGTAGCGCACACCCCTGCGATCCCCATAATAATGTGTAACTACAATAACTTTGTGTCCTCTCTCAAGCAGACAGTGGGACAGTTGATATATGTGACTTTCAACCCCTCCCATGTTGGGGTAAAAGAAATCAGACACCATGCTGTTGAAAGAAAGATAAATTATGCATTTTTGGCATTAATTGAAATGTCAATTCTAAAACAATTGTGATTTTTCATCACTAAAAATAAGTATGCCATCGAAACATTTTTTAATATCCAGATGCCATAATATGTAATCTACCGGTATATACTTATTTTCAAGGTTCACTGGTATAACATTTGGGGTACCACTACCTTCAATAGAACTAATTTTAAATAATTTCTTGGTTTTTTTTGGCCCTTGTAACCTTGTTATAAATATTTGTCCACTATCTAAATGGCATGTATTTCTAATAGGTTCACTGGGTTTAGATAAAGAAGTATTTACTTCAGTCCCTTGTACCGTGTTCTGGTTCATTTTTATTAATGTTCTCATTGAACACAAACTAAATCTCCAAAAAATCAATACTTAATATGTTATTCTTTATTTCTTATACTTAGAGAAGTAATAGATAAAATAAAGTAAAATAAAGTACTGCATTTTATGAGTTTAAATTGAACTTAAGTCTTTACAGCTCTTTACTCAACTTCTGTATCCCGGATACCCGACAGTGTTGCTTACCATATCTTGTGTTTCATCTTTGTAGAGACTCATTCACCAGTAATTCATATTAAAGTAAATATGCACTGGTCAACTGTGAGATATTGTATCTATAAATGCCCAGCACACAATCATTTGAATTAAAATGGTTAAACTTTTCATAAAAACAAACTTGCGAATCCTCCAAAACATTAAACCGGAAGTCCGAATGATTTTGACTTCTTGACGCAAGAGTTCTAAAAACCGGGGAAATGAAATCGAGAGCATACCGGACGAAACCAACAATAATACCTATTCAGGGAGAAACGAATTCAGCATTTCGATCTATGATTATCTAACGATGCATCTAATATTATCATCGATTTTATTGTCAATAAAACTATCTAATTTACATCACATGTTTATGTGTTTATATTTATAGACAAAATATTTGGCAAATAAAATCACAGTATTTAGAGTATTCTTGTGTGGTTAATTTTTTCACACCATATAATACAGTTTATTTCTAATTGGCAATCACAGATGGAAATATTCGATGTTTTATCAAAGTTAAAAGCTTGACCCAGAATGTCAAAGCGGTAGGACAATACAAAAGATAATGGTTGATACTACAGGAACACCACATTTTTCACAATCTCCCGATGTTTTGATCCTTATTTTATGTAAATATATATTAAAAGGAAATATATTATGGACAATTTTAAACTGCAGCCGACTGTACGTATTTCCCAATGGAATACAAGAAAAAATTTCCCATTTAGTAATATCTGTTCGAGATGTAACCTTGCTAACTAGATGTGAATACCAGAAAGAAGACTTTATGTGGTAGGCTTGGACAAAAAGACACAGGGTCATACTAGGTAATAGGGATCACGGGATGCAAGGCATAACTCTTTCCAGTCTCCATTACTGGCCGATTTAGGCCTTGCAGTATTTCCTTAAGATCTCTGTGCTTGGAAATCCGAGCCAATCATGCATTACATGGTGCAGCGATCCACTACAAACCGAAAATGTGACGGAGACTGGCAAGAGTTACGCCTTGCGTTTGGAAGTTGGGATACAGCTAGAGGGAGAACTAAATATTTTTTTATTTTCCTAATATTATTTGTCTCATGAAACAGGCAAACTTCCCCTGCAAGTCACGACTCGCGCTATCTCTGGCTAATTCAAGACTTTACGCATTTCCTTAACTTTTATGTGCTGTCGTACGTATTTACCAGGGATCCTCAATATAACGCGATAAGAAAGCATCTTTTAGACTTAAAAACGGTTGATAATATAGGGAAACCATGATACCGAGGATATGGTATGGTTGTAGATCCCGATAGCTTCGAATCATCGGGTTTTTCCTTTCTATCAGAGTTAAATTAAATTTAATTTCCGTGCGTACTACAAACGTATAAGTTCTTTTGTTTCAGTGTGTGAGTCATCACAGTATTTTACGCAGATAAAATAATATATATATATATATATATATATATATATATATATATATATATATATATATATATATATATATATATATATATATATATATATATATATATATATATATATATAAAATAAAATGTTCGAAGAAATTACGTATTTTTTCTATATGAGACCTGGGAGTTGGAAGATGTTTTAAACTGTTTTTATATATATATATATATATATATATATATATATTATAAAGAAACACATTTAATACTTTTTTCAACAAATCTGCGAAAAACTGTATATAGCTTTCCATGAAAAAAGTTGCAATGATAAAACGGGATTTTCTGGACCACAACTTCAGTATTATGTGGATACACGACGTTTCGGAGTTACACGCCTTCGTCAGGTGTATAGAATGGTGTAACAAAGGAGAGGGACCTTTATACAGAATGTAACCATATACATGTACTCCGAAACATCTTGTTTAACTACACATCATAGAAGTTGATATCCAGAAAATATTGTTTTCTTATTTATTTCACTCCTAAGTGCCCCTCACAAATTTAATTTTGGCAATGTTCACATATACATATGGGGAATAAACACGTTTTCTTTTCACCAACAAAGATTGTCTGATAAGAAAGAAGACAGTGTACCAGTGAAAGTAACCATATGGGATAATCATTTAGGAAAGAAAACCTCATTCAGATACGTTTCGCTTCTTTTTGATATTTACATTTATAAATGGGTATTTTGGTCTCCAAAAACATGTTTAAAATACGTTAAACTGAGAAATGGAAAGTGAATATCGGTTGCAATGTGAGTAATTCCATTCTTTCAAGTCAGCTGGTCAAACTTTAGCATCTGTCTTTTAGTCGACAGGCACCAGCATTATACGAACCTACAAAATGGCAAATTTTGAAAAAAGACAATTCAATAAAAGTGGCCTACTGACGAAATCTGGTCAATATGTAATATGTAGCCGTCTAAAACAAAAATAAGTGTTTAATTAATGGACTGAACTGGAAAGAATTGAAAATGCTTTAAAGGTACATCCATTGTGTTGTTGGGGTCACATATTGGAAACGTTATAAATGGTGTTACTTCATCAAGAAGTACCGAGTGTTGCCGAAAACTACCATTTTGATGATAGTAGACTTAGCACATTGGCGATATGGACGATATGAAGGTAAACGTAGTGATTTCTGATCGAAAAACGGACAATGCAAAGCGTGTGGCGCGCGCCAATGAGTCAAACGTAATTTTGGAATCTTATTTATAACAGACAAAAATATAATTTTGAGTTGATAATGTTTAATAGGTCACATAATTACTATGCACGTAAATGGGACGTGCAGTTTCGGTTTCTGCACATGCATTATGATGTTACTCAATTTTGATTGGAAACTAGTAATTATGATATATGTGGCGATTGGGGATACATATGCAAGCTGAGTGAATTTATTTGTATTGTAGACATCACATGTGGTGAGTATATAACGTATAAAAGCCAAATAAAATTTTATGAAACACGAATGTTATAGCCTTTAATAATTGTCAATAATTGTTGAAAAAGGCATGATGTTTCACCAACTGGTTACTTCCTTATTTTGCAACACATAAGACACAAAACTTTGTGACCAAAATGATGTTTTTGACATATGAAACCTAAATGTTATTGCTTAGTTTAGGCACAATGACAATATGTTAGTTTTGGTAAAAACCAGTACCATTAAAATTTTAGTCCAAATTGTATTAAAATGTCAATTTGAGTGATTTTCTTTGTAGACATCTGTCACAAAATCTACTTATCTCATCTTGAGAGTGATTAATTTAGTGAACTTATCACAATGCTCTCACTATTTTAGTTTTGAGTATTGGGGTGCTTAACTTTTTTCATGTGTATATATATATTTTTTTTCATCATAATCTGTCACATTCGAGTCGAGTTAAGACGGGCTTTTACCATGCAACTGCAAGGGAGTGAATATTGCACACAGGGTCGGGTGGAGGACGATATTTAATTTGTACTTGTATGCGGCTCATTCTAGACCGATTTAAATGTCATTTCGAGAATATTTTTTATATCTTCAACCGTAGACAATTAATCATACAACGATGAACTAAACAGTCAATGGTTTGATCGTCAATTATATATATCCTTTAAATCTCATTTTTGGTTTTTTGTTCGATAATACTTGTCCCTGTGGTTTGCACAGTGTTGTTTACTGACTGCACACATGGGGTTACAGTGACAGTGAACTTCTGTAAACAAGTCAGCCCTGTCACCTATGGTGAATAAATACACGCTGGAACTGGACGTGCACTGAAATAGTTCAAAACAAGAAAGTAGTTTAAACCATGATGGCTAGACTAGCTTGCAGTCCCTTAAACAAAACGATACAGAAAAAATAGACTGAATAGTCCGTAATTTCAGGGATAATGCAATGCAGACTTGTCCTAAAATTATATATTTGAAAAGATTCCTTAAAATTGTAGCTCTCTGAAGTTTTCCTGATCGTTCCCCAGTGAGTTTTAATATATTCATTTGAGATAAAATAAAGAATGAGACAAACAGTCCGTGATTTCAGGGATGATGTAATTTAGACATGCACAAACTTTAAAGATTTAAGGAGGTTCCTTCATATTTTTGCTCTCTGAAGTTTAGCCGACATAAGTGAGTTTGATTAACTCTTTTACTGCCAATGAAACTACGTCACTGCAAAATGTTATGTGTGTTCTTCCTCATTTCTTCTCATGCATCACTTGCTTATCAACAACATTGAAAGCCATATCAAACCGATTCATACACATTTTAAGATCTGATAAATTTTAGTTAGTTGAGTTTGTTATTCTTTATCATTTTTATTTGCACTAAAAAGACGCGGGCCTAGAATAATGTACACTTGCAAGGAAAAAAAAGTATAGGTTCAACAAGATGTTTTAATCAACGAGGGATGGGCACGACTGGAACGTAGTTAATTACGCCATGTCTCTAAAAGCCAACTATACAAAATTAGCTACATATCGCTGAAACAATTAAATCAATATGGGTAAACAAAATTGGATGGAAGACAGTGGAGAGTTAGATATGTTTTTTTCCAAATTATCTTTAATTTGTGAAAAAAATAATTATTACAATTCTTAATTTAAGGGCTGGGTTTATTTTACGTATTCATTCATTTAACTCTGTTGCTATTGGATACTATTTCATATTGGTATGTATTCCCTACTAGGCCAATAGGCTCAATCAACTTCAGTCTCAGTCGAGTTCGGCGTTTATTTATTCGGGCAATGTATTTATAAAAGGCCCAGTACGGTAACTACGATTAAGAGTATGTCATGCAGTCAATGCTATTTTTAGCTAGTGCACGTGCCTGGATGGCTGTCAACGTCTTTAACCAATGAAGCCTCCTGGAACCTATTGTAAATGCAGAAAAGCACTGTCGTCAAATATAAGCCGTCTGCTAATGAGAGCAGACGACCTCAAACCGTCGTTTATGATGGAGGCGAATTTTCGAGACATGTAAATGGTAATGTGTTAAATTTTCAAGAACAAATGTTTCACAACTATTGGAATTATTTTTGCATTTTTGTTTTTCAGATCTTTTGCGTCAAACACACAGCTGATTTGATTGACCCTGATTTGACAGAAGCGTGGTTTTATATTTTTGTGACTCACTCGATCAGTGTCACTCAAAGTCTAAGATAATATTTTGCAAATATTTCTTTTTTTTTGTTGCAATGTGTGTGGAGAAAATGATGATATGTACCACGGATCAATTTATTATTGTTCTCGTAATCTATGGAATTGATACATAATAATGTGCCGTTAAAATTGAGCTTTTGACATTTAAAGAAACCCATAATCAAACATATTGATAATCTAAGGGAAACCTACGTATACACTTATTATGCTTCTATTGTGAACCGATTTTTAAAAAATCGCTTTTTCTTTTGTTTGAATAAAATGAAATGAAAACATTACCGGTAGATATTTCAACATTTGATCATTAAATGTTTCATATACATGTACACATTTTTGTTTGAAATACAAACACTAAAACTCATATTTCACCTATCTATAAATTGTGTTGTGTAACATATAGCAACATTATATCAACACTGTTAATACTTGGTATGATAATAACATTACTAGTGGCATGCATTTGAAACAATGTAGAATATTGTAGAATATTACTGAAATTATTGAAATGAATGACAGCATAGAATAGTCTTTGGAGGGGATCTAGATGTGGAATATTGTTAAGGAAAAAAAATATTAAAAAAATATGCAAAGTTTTTCAGGTGATGAAAGAGTAAGCATTTACTCCCAAACATTAGATTTACAATAATTTAGGTAGTTATCCAGGAAATCTTGCTTTTCTCATAGAAAAAATGTTATTTCATAACTTTTTGCCCAATACAAATAAATATTGATGAAATATTGATTCAATTCTTACTTCTCATATGGGGTCCATTCAAAAAGTTCTAATCCCCGCCTAGAAAAAATATAGGCCTACAAGATAAATATATATGCATGTTTCTTTTCTCATGATCCACCAGTGTTGAAAGGATAAAGGAAAGAGGATTACCATTGGTGAAGAAATTAGTATTGTTTTGTGTTTATTGCCCGGCATCCGATCCCAATGTCTACTACTTAATTGTGGATGAGAGCTTGAAACTTTGTGAATGGCCCCAAAAATGTCTTTGAAAAACTCAGTAAGCTACCATTTTACATTTTCCAAATGTGCATCTTAAGCTACTTCCATTAATTCCATATCAAATATTTTGTTGGAAAATCATTACCAGAACAGTGTGCTACCAAAAGTGAAAAATTAAAAATATAGTATAAGCTCCTTATACCATTGGTTAAAACATATTTTATTGATAGAAAGCTCAAACGGATTTGGCACAAGATCATAAATTTATAAGATATAACAGATGTGAATAAATACATATTTTACATAATAATATATGCAAGAACTGTATGATAAAATGAAAAACAATTCTCATTGTATATTTACATAACAATAATATAATAGAAATATATACAGTTGGCGCAGTAACAAAGCAACCTTGACATTCCTTATGCACCTTATACTGTTATCAATCATATGAGAAAATTGATAGTGCAGCAAATTAAATAGAAGATACAGGTAGGTATGATACAGACAAAACAAAGATAACAAGATGAGATAGCAATGGCTTGAAATGTTAAAACAGGTAAAGTTGTGTAGCATAGATGAGATCTGTGGGATACAACAACTGTAAGTAAATGGTCAATTAATTAGCCTAAGAGACAAGGCAGGGGTGAGGGATACAAGTTATATCCTTGTCTTCTTTATAATATATAACTGTTCTACATGCAGTACGGTTTGGGTGCAATGCTACACTGAATTTCAACGTAATACCACCCATGTTTCGCTAGTTCCAGCTGTTGTTCGCAGGTCTCACCACAATGCATAGCCACATGATGTTGTGGGCTTTCTCCCTGCTATAATACCAGCAACCATGATGTAAGTGAAATACTCTTGAAAGCGGCATTAAACCCATGATCACTTTACCTCAATAATATACATCTTATTTCAAAAAGTATAATACGAACCTCTTACTTATTTCTTTACTTAATCCACTGGGAAATTGTTTTACTTTAAACATTAATTTAATTTAATTTAATTTAATTTTAGTGATGCCTATAATTTCTTCCAAATTTTACATTCCTATATTTGGCAAATAATATCTTGGCACCTAGGCAAAATAACCCTATGGGTGGAAGCAGATGCTAAAATCGAAACCAAACAACAACAATATAACACTAACTACTCGAATGCCTCTCAAATAGTTAATTTACAAACAATATACCTGATGTCTGCAACAGGTGCTTTTTGTACATATCGGTATGTACAAGCATATAGTTTTACACAGGTGGTATAGTGTGTATGTTAAAATTATACATATCTGAAGGGTTAATTTTAAAAAACTGTGGACAAATTTATTCAATCAGATAACAAAGTGACATTCAGTCCTGGTGAAAACTGTCAGTGGAGAAAATACCCCCTCTGCCTTATGAAATAGGATTATTAGGTAAAATAATGATAAAAATCATTCTTAATTTGTTTGTTTTCAGTAATGAGACAACTTCCCAATGCAAGGCATAACTCTTGCCAGTCTCCATAACTGGCTGATTTAGGCCTTGCAGTATTTCCTTAAGAAATCTGTGCTTAGAAATCCAGGCCCACAATGCATTTCTGGTGCAGCGATTCACTATCTAGGCACATCAAAGCGAGGGAAATACCGCAAGGCTTAAATCAACCAGTAATGCAGACTGGCAAGAGTTATGCCTTGCGTTTGGAAGTTGGTAATGAGATAAAATAATCAGAGATATTTCTGATGAACAGGCTCAACTTTCTTGTAAAAAAATCTCATCTCTTTAATCTTTCATGGTACTTTAAGTTATTGAAATGAATTTAGTTATTTGAATTCCTTATAGTTACTTGAATTACTTAAATTTTGTGAACCATATGGTGGAAATGTTTAATTATTATTTTTTTTGATCTCTGTCAAAATGCCTTTATACCACTCTTGACATGTCATTTTAAAATCAATGTGATTGAAATTAATTTAAAGGGAACTCAATTAGATACCAACTAATCATGTTTTATGTTGACAGAGCTCACGTGAGTTAATATGTTTGTTACAGCTTGATAGTGGAATTAATCCTTTGTAACATACAAATATCGGCCAATGATGTTGAGCATGTTCTATATTCATGTTGACAGAGTTCATATGTGAGAAGATATGTTTGTTACAGTTTGGTGGAGGAATTAATCCTTTGTAATGTACAACTATCAGCCAATGAAAGCCTATTAGTGCATATATGTTATGAGAAACAGGAAAAGAGTACTCAATATGCTTGAATTTCTGATTAGAAAGCTAATTACATCCTTTACTATATCATATATATGTTTATTTTATAATTACCCAACACAGCCCCGAAAACCTTGGCCACATCCACCTTAAAACCTATTTTCATCTTTTCTTCTTAGCCAATGCAGATTATAAAATGTAGATTTGGTGACTCTGTGACCCAAAATAAGGACCAAAGGGGCCACAAGTAAATCAAGGGATGAGTTTAAAGAAAGCCAGTGGCTTAATGTCCTGACTTTGTAAGGGTCAGATTTAACCTTTAAGCATTGAATATTACTATTATTTCTATAGTTTGACAAATGAATTAAGACCAGGTAATATTTTTGGTGTTTGACAATGACATTCCACCTGATGAAGGAGTGAGTATGTACTCCGAAACGTCATGTATTTTCACATTAAAGAATTTGTTATCCAGAAAATCTTCCTGTTCTTATGTATACCACTTCAAAATGCCCTTCAAAGACCTGAATGACATTATAGCCTGATAGGCTTATGGCATGGGCCATCAATCGGCTTTCATCCAGGCACATTTTTCACATTTATGACTACTCCTCAAAACCCTCTACACCCAAAAAAGCTGAAATTGGTACATAAAGCACCTGGTGGATCAAAGATCCCCCCCCCCCCCCCCTCTTTAAAAATGTCCTGGACCTGCCGATGTTAAAGATAATATCATCTCTCTGTTTTTTTTCATTTTGATTCGTTTATTCATATAGACAATACTTTCAAGTAAGCAAAACACAAACGATTATTTCAAAGCGTCACCTACTCATTAAGATATAGCCCTTCAAAGTGAGTAAATTTAGCCTGCTCATTATCTCATTCTTGAAACAGTTTGCCGCGGCCCCTCAGTGTAGCATAACCTTCGTTAGCGATGTGACGTCATACACAGGAGTTGCTTAATGAAATCCTTAGGCGATTTGCCGATTTTCGTCGATAATTCGTTTAAAACATGATAAGAACGTTTTGACATTACAAGTTTCCGATAGAATGGGTATTTGTGCGTCCGTAGGGAGTAATTTCAGAGTTTTAGGAGCATGTTTCGATATTCAACCGCTGATTTTAGATTTGTTCTTTTCCCAATCGAGTGGAGTGTTATGTTATCTTATAAGCTACAATATGTTTTGAAATGAATAACTGACAATTCAAAAATAAAAAAGATCATGCAATTTTTTAAAATTATAAACGCCATTATTAGTTAATTATTTTTGTTGTGCTTGATTTTGTGTTTGAAGATGTCTATAGCTTGAAATCTACTACGTGAATATTTCTCATGGTGCTAATAGAATAGTTTCATTACAACTAAGAAAATTCTATAATTTTCATCAATGTTACTGGTTTACACTTTTTAGAAGAACATATTCGGGCTATCTTTAAAACTATAGTCGTGTACATTTACAATTACTTAGATTCAGTGTAATACCACTACCATTTTCCTAGCATGTTATATAAAAGGCCTTGCATTTTATATTACATGTAGTTTTTGATGGTCAATTCATATGTTTGTGGAAATAAAATAATGTTTAAATCACTTCGGATAAAAATATGGAAAACGTATCTTTCCCAATTTCAAATGAAAGTATTGGAACTATAGAACTTTGATCAACTCACCATGGCCGTGTGTACATGTGTTGTTTGGTTCTCGATTTAAAAAAATATTACCCCGGCTATAGTTCAGTCGTGTAGATTTCCCCTCTTTTTTAATATTTATCTAAGTTAGAGTGTCAATAACGCAACTACATCACTTATTACATATTGCTACATTGATAAACAAAAATACTGAAATATATTTTGTTATTTTGCTTAAGGACAAATGTGAAAACAAAAATTATTCAACATGAATGAGGCGTGTTAACACCGTTATAATCCGTATGAAATGTGTATTAGATCTCTGTGACTTTTGAACATCTTCATCATCTGACATGCGTGCCGCCGCCATATTGGGCAACGATAAGAATTGTTCCAAAACACATTGCAGAATTACGGGTCCCGCAATGGTCACATCCAGTACTAAACAGTGTTGACATCTGCTGCCAGTTGTAGTACGTTTTACGGGGCGTGTATATATGTAATTTTGTTGGATAAGGACACAGGTAAATATGTTATTTAGGCAGTTATGTAAGGCTAAATCTAGTGGATTCTGTCATTAGACGCCAAGCGACCCCTGTGTATTACGTCACAAGGCCAAGCAAGCGGAATTCGCTCTCGGCTAAAGTTTTATGAGGCGTAATTGAGCGGCGTTTTAAAAAGGCGTTATAAAAGATGTTTATTGGTTGAATTGACACATATCAAGTGGAATCCTCGTCATCTTGGAATATGCTTGAATAAAAACCGAAAAGTGATATGGTCGGGGTTAGTGGATCTTTAATTGTCTTTAATTGACGTTTGTTTTGCAGCTGGGAAGCATGAGTTCGCTGTGTGGGTTGCGGTGGGACTGTAGGAAGGAATGGCAGTGCAGACTGAAGGATCTCGTGCTGGCGGTCGGCGTCATCTACACCTTCTACTCCGTCTACTGTGAGTAGACCATACCGTTATAGAGATTATTTCCAGTGTTATATCACTGAATATCATTGAGAGATGGGAGATTTTCAATAGTTTCCAATATTTTCACGAGTGATGCAGTCATTGTTTTTAGCTCATTATACCAAATAGGCCCAGGACGAGGTCCATTGTCTGTTGTTCTTCCGTATTCATCTGTATTCATGGGTGTTGCCCCTAAGATATTCACATTTTCGACTTCCCCTCAAGGACTTCATCACCTCAGCTGAATTTTGTCAAGAGGTACTGTGGGACAAAGTTTGTTAACTTGGTCTAGACCCCCTTCAATTTATGGTGGCAGGTGAATACCCTCAAACATTACTTTAAAACTAAAATATAGTGTAGAAACTATATCCAGCAGATGACAGAAGATTTATAGTACTGTTATAAATACATCATGTCACTGCGTAAGGTTTATGAGTCTGTAATGAGTTATAAATGAGGTAATGATGGAAATGAACGGTGAAAAAAACATGGAAATGATTTATATACTTACCATCTGTAATAGAGGTATCTTCATTAGGAACTGCATTATGAATGTAACAATATCAAACAAGTGTTTGCCACTAACATGGCGATGTCCCCCGCCGTTAACATTGAGTTTATAAAAAATCAAGATTATTACAACAGTGATTTAACCTAAGTGTCAAGCTCACATATTTTGGTCTTCCAGATCTAAAATCACACCTTTCAGTCTGACTGTGATAAACCTATACTGACAAAACAAATGTCATAATTATGTGGAAGTAATTTTCCAATCAAGTTTTCAAACATTAAAATCGTCGTATATTTTGTCCATATTTAACAGAAGGACAAACCTGTCTACCTGTATATTATTCTTTAAAGCACTTACGACTACAGACTTGTAGTCTCTGCTCTGCTTGAGTTAATAGCTTAACCTGAAGCTACCAGCAGAAGTAAGAATTCTCTCCTTAACCAGGGTCACAGGTATCTTCAGCTACACTCATTCAAACCAAGCTTTGTCTTCAGATTGTTGGTTGAATTTTCCTATTTGGTCTGTTTTGTTTATTATCTGTATACACTATACACTATATACACCACAATCAGGAGGAGAGATAGACTCACACAGTCCTAATACAATACATATACAATTGCACATGTCACCACAACCAGACATCTAAACAAAAAATCACGTCAAAGTGACAATGTACAACTTCTATTCTACACTTTGTAATACATAAATCCTTTAAAGCGTGTTATTATCGCTAATACCACATGCAATATTTATAGACAAATGTATCAGTCTATTTTTACCAAACTCACATCATTTTAGCTCATCAGGCCTGAAAGACCATGGGCTTATGGCAACGACTGTGTTGTCCGCTCATCATCCGTCGGGTTTATGGCATAGCATCCATCCGTCTGTTCATCCATCCGTCCATAAACTCAGTTTGGTGTTTTTACATCTTCTCAAGAAACACTGGCTTTAAAGAGATGAAATCTTGTGTACAAACTCCTTTGCCGTTTGGTGACTCTGTCCTTGGCCACAACTATAAACCCATTTTCATCTTCTCCGGAACGAAAAGGCTGAGTTACTACCCTTATGAAGGAAATGTAATTAAAAATGATTATTGAAATAATTTAGAAGCAAACCTAAATTGTTTGTAGACAAAGATCTAGATATATATCAGTTGGTCTCCTGAAAGGTACAAGAAGAAACTGGGCAAAAAGGTTCATACAAGCTTGGAACAATCTGGACACTTACAAAAACTTTTAAATTTATCTTAGCCTTTAAAAGCCTGCATGGAAAACGACTTAAAAATCCTTGAAAAGACTTAAATTCTGTAACAATCGTTTCACAGATTTTATTAATTTATTCTGCTGTTTCCGAATGTCTACAGTGTTTATTGCACATTCATTTTCATTGTATTGTCATTTTCATTGTTTTTTTTTTTTAGTTATGCTTGCATGATTGGCCTTTCAAAATCCTTATCAGCTGCTTTCGTCCAATCATATTAACCCTTAACATGCGGGTCCCGGAATTATCCGGGCGGGCTATAAGCGATTCCGAGGTGTCTGTATACGGATCCCGGATCGCTTACTTAGAATAATTCACGGCTGTCTATGTACTGTGCTATCTGCCATACCGGGTCCCGAGTCGATTGTTTCCGCGACTCGCTGCATGAGAATGGCTGTATTTATGCCTCGCAGCCCGCAATGAGAATAAAACTTTCTTCAGTGTCTGGTCAGAACGTCCAGCAAAATTCACACCAATTTGCGTGTGCATTGATGACCCGTAACGCATCGATAATTAGCTTTACAAAAGGCCAATTTTGTCCTGCTTCGCTCCGATGGCTACACTGCCCGGCGGCTAATTAGCACCTAAGTGTCTGCACTGCCCCGGGGTGAGATAGGCCCGTACAGGCTTATCTGTCTCGCATCCCGCCACATGGGCAGATAGCCTATGCTTATCTGTCTCGCATCTCGCCACATGGGCAGATAGCTTCTAATTACGGGAAGATATTGCGATAAGCTACCTTTCTCTCGCACTTCGTATCATATGAACCAATTGGTTGTTTTCATTTTTTTTTATACCAAAATAAAGAGGAAAGAATGGCCTTTATTCCCATATAAAAATCGCAATTGCGCTAACATAACTGAAAATACAGCAATCGCACAGAGATAGCCGACTTTCGCACTTTTGAATTTTGATACATGTGGCGCATTTACCCCAACATGCCTCGGCGCTCTATTTCTAAGAAACTACTTGGGATATTTTCATAATTTTTTTATCAGTATATAGATAAAAGAATTGTCTTCAATTCCATATAAAATACGTGTATTTTCGGCAATAACTTTTGATGCGCCAGGTGTCGCGCAGAAGGTGATATTCGGCTTTGAATAAGTGGCGCTCTTAGCATATACCATCATTACGGGCTTTATAACTTGTGAACCGCAAGTCCGATTTTTATAATTTTTACATCATTGTAAAGAGAAAAACATTGTCTTCAATTCCATGTATAATGCGCATGTTTTCGGGAAGAACTCTGCATGCGCAAAGCGCCGCGCCAAAAGGTATAATTTTCGCACTTCATAACTTTTGAACCGCAAGTCCGATTTTTATAATTTTTACATCATTGTAAAGAGAAAAACATTGTCTTTAATTCCAGATATAATGCGCATGTTTTTGGGAAGAACTATGCATGCGCGAAGAGCCGCAATATTGATGTACGCATAAGTGAAGAAGTATGATAATATATAACTAAAATACTGTTCTTTTGATACGCAAATATAGAGCTTTATAAACGATGAACAACTGTCATGACGGAATTTTGTTTCCAGTTTTGGAAAAAAAAATATAACATAAAAGTGAAAATATATTTGAGTACGGGACCCGCCGCTCGGGGAAAAGCCTTTTCGTGGGAATATTTTCTCAGGAAAATATTTCACTTTTCGGAGTTTCTAAAAATGCGTGAAAATTTTTGTTACTGATGCCATTTGCGAAAGGTTTTTATTTCTAAAATTCAAATGCGAGGGCGCACCTTTCCAAACCATTTGAATTGAATTTATTATTTTATCTTTTACATTATTGAATAAAAGACGTTTCATTCAATAAGATTTGAAGAATTATTTATATGTGTAGCGGACTGAACTGAGCAGATGGAGAATTTGATTCCTCACCACTTTTATTACCAAAGTTCTTTTGTATCACAATTACTTTTTTAGGTATTAGTTTTTTCGTGAGCAGGGGAATTTCCGACGGGATTCGCCATGACATAATGAGAAAAAATTCCCATGAACATGGGCGTGGTCCGTCATCTTCGGGACCGACCCACAAGTATAAATATCTACCGGGGGGTGCGCGGACCCCCCCGCTTTTGGTCGCCACCCCCCAAACTTTTTGTGCAAATTATTATTTTTTTTCTACTTTGAAATAAAGGTTCGTGTCATTCCGAGGTATGAAGGTTTCTGCTATATATGTCGAGAGGGCATGGGAACCCATTCCCAATAGAATCCGGGGTTCGTCCCATAGGATTGTTCCTCGGAGTCTCTCGTTCTCAAAAGAGAACATGGGAAACCTGTCCCGCGATTGAATCCGGGGTCCGCCGCGGAAGACGGGGACGGGAATTCCCGGAGAGCATGGGAGTATGCTCCCATGGGTCCGGGCTCCGCCTCGAGAGACCGCTCCTTGGATGCTCTGCTTCTCGAAAAGAGAAGTCATTCGGCAACTGACAACCCGAGCTTCCCTGACATAGTAGTTTATTTTCCGGGCCTCGCGCCCGGTGCTACACGTCGCCGAGGAAATCAGAAAATGGTCCGTTTGACATATGCGTCGGAAAAATCGGCGCGATGTCAGAAGCCGTCGGCGCCGTCGGCGCTTGCGGCGCAGTCGTCCTAGATGCGCCGGGAGGTTCTGAAACTGGCAAATGAACGTCCATGAAGCTCACATTCATTATCTCTGTATGTTTATTGTCTCTAATCACATGTTATATGTTGCATACATCTAACGCATTTTCAATCATTTACAGGTTGAAGCAGAATGCTGCGCGGACGTGGACGCAAGGCCCTGCGACGGCCTAGGACGTTGCATACTAGGACACGCAGCTTTGAAGCCGTTTCAAGCGACGACGACTTCATCAACGAGATCCATGCTGATGAAGCCTCTGATATGGAGTCAACTGACAGTGATGGTAGCAGTGGTTTAGACAGTGATGATGCATATGATCGGGACACTGTAATAGATAGTGAACATGGTGACACAGATGCTCTGAGTGATATAGAGACAGAGATTGCCAGAAAGATTCTAGCCGCCGGTAATTCCACCGAAGAAGACTTTAGTGGTTTTGAGGAGGAGTTTGCCGAAATACCACAATATAATCATGATCATTCACAGACGTTTGATGAGTGGGTGGATGGTCCGCGGCCACGTGTAAACTTGCCTTTCACTGGTCAAACTGGGTTGCGCCAGTTCATAGAACTTCCTGAGAACCCTGAACCTATTGACTTTTTCAATTTGTTTATACATAATGATGACTATGAGGATATGGCAACGGAAACCAATAGATATTTCAAACAAGCAATGGAGGACAAAATTCTAAGACCCCGTTCAAGAATGCAACAGTGGCAAGACACTAATGCAGAAGAGATGAAGGTATTTGTAGCCATGACAATTGCCATGTCATTGGTTGTGCAGAGAAACTTTGCTGATTACTGGTCAACAAGTGATGTTACGCCTTTCTTCGCCAAGTGCATGCCCCGAGACAGGTTTTGGCTTCTTATAACCTACCTACACTTGGCTGACAACAGGAGGATGCCGGGCCGTAACACCCCGTGCTTTTCACCAATAAATAAACTGGGACACTTGTATAACCGGATAGTTCACCGTTTTTCAAGAGTGTATAAACCGCATCAAAACATTTCAGTCGACGAGGGCATGGTGCCCTGGAAAGGTAACTTATCTTTCAAAGTTTATCTTCCCGACAAGCCTAAGAAGTATGGGATAAAGGCTTTCATGTTGTGTGACTCGCACAACGGATACGTTTGCAAGTTCAAACTCTACACTGGAAAAACGAATGAACCGGTTTCTGAAGGTGGCAAAACTTATGATGTAGTCATGGACTTGGTGAACGACTACGTTGGACAGGGGCATCACATCTTTATGGACAACTACTATTCGTCCACAAATCTGTACATAAATTTGTGGGAGCGGGGAATAGGTGCCACGGGGACGTTGAGAGCCAATCGAAAGGGACTTCCTGATTCAGTCAAGAAACCTAAAAAGAAAGCCAAGCAAGGGGACATGACAGTTTCTCACAACCATGGCCTACTCGTTCTTCGCTACGAAGATAGAAAATCAGTGCTTCTCATGTCTACTGTTGAAGATACACAACTTGAACAAACAGGGAAGAAGAACCGGGCAACAGGGGAACCAGTTCTCAAGCCGCGCATTGTAACAACGTACAACAAGTACATGGGAGGTGTTGATCGGGCCGACCAGATGTTGTCGTACACGCCGTTCCGAGTGAAGACCCTGAAGTGGTGGAAACGGGTTTGGTTTCACGTTCTCAACGTTGCCATGTTGAACTCTTACATCGTTTATAAAGAATACAGCAAAGATAAACCTCTAAAAACAAGTCGGGAATACAGGAAGGCTTTGGCGCAACATATAGTAACATTTGCGGACAAGGAACAAGTTCCATCACTTTGCAGACGTCCCCGTGGTCGGCCGAGCACGAGCGACGAGAGTGTCACTCGTCTTCATGGACGTCACTTTCCGACGAAGATTGAGCCTGTCGGAAGGAAGAAAAACGTCACAAGGATGTGTGTGGTATGCTCTAAGGCAAAACGCGCCGTCCTCGCAAAACAGATTGAAGAAGGCAATGGGCCAGCAAGGAAGAAAAAACGAGTAGGCAGAGAGTCTTCTTATGAATGTACAGATTGTAATGTTTCTCTGTGCGCCGCACCATGCTTCAAACTGTACCACACCGCCACTGACTATTCCAGGGCTTACATCACTGCCACGGAAAAAGAAAGAAATGAAGAAGGGAATGAAGAAGAAGAAAATTGAAAGTAAAGAGAGCCGAAGTGTGGACAACCAGTATATACACATTATATACATACCTTGTTAGGTCCCTAAAGCTGTTCTGCGCACAACCGCAGGTAAATATTGTGTATATTTGTACCTAAATGCATTGTAATTTCATTGTAATACATGTCATTGCAAATAAAATATTTTTTATTTTATCAAAGAGACAGAGAAAGTGAATGCGAGCTTTCATTGGAAGTTCAGCCAGAACCGCATCATAAAAAACACCCATAAATGCTGAACCGGGTGGCCGATTTTCATAAAACTTACATGGGGTAAAGAGGAAAGATTCGGCTTTGATTCAATATAAAATTTATGCATGCGCACGAAAAACTAAAGTTGCGGCACGTGCCCCGATATGCGCGATAGTCAAAAAGTTGCCTCAAAGTACCGAGGGTACCTTCATTTGGCCCGCTATAGCTTCCGAACGAAGTTGCACATTTTTTTTCTTTTTACATCATCGTAAAGAGCAATAAATTGTCTTCAATTCCATGTATCATATGTATATGCGCAGCGAAAAATGAACATGCGGCAAATGATGCGCCAGATGTCGCAAAAAGTTAGTTTTTCAAAAATGAATTTTCTAAGTACTGGGGGTGCCTTCCTTACGCTCTTCATATATTGCGAACCATTTGACGTATTCCAATAATAGAATGTAAAGAGGAATAAATTGTCTTCAAGTACATACGTGTTTCGCATGCGCGCGAAATAATTTACGATTTTATAAAGCTGGAAATAAAGACAAACTTTACACCGCGCAACATGTATTGCGTTCGCCGCGGTGATTAGTGTATGCTGTGCTCATTAGTACCCATTAGTTCCACGCGCGCTCGGCTCTGGCACCCTCGAGGAGGTCTCGAGGAGGTCTCGAGGAGGTAACGGTACTGTAATTAGCACAGTCCCGGGGGGACCAAGCAGTGCCAGTAACTTGGTGCGCGTCGGGACCATTCACGTGGTACTGTCGGGGTAGCGTCACTCTCCTTTGGTTGGTTATATTTTCTGAACCATAAGTCGTATTCTAATAATTTTTACGTCATTGTAAAGAGGAATAAACTATCTACAAGCACATATAAATTTCGCAATATGCGCGCTCAGGAGTTTTGATTTCATGAAGCTGGAAATAAAGACAAACTTTAGATGACAATAGAATTATAACCATAGGTCGCATTCTAATATTTTTTATATCATTGTAAAGACAAACATCTGGTCTTCAAGTCCATATAAAAATTTCAGTAGCGCGCTCCAAATTCATGATGTTATAAGGCCCGAATTAAAGACAATCTTTACAAAGTAATAGAAAAGTAAAGAAAAATCGTAAAAAAATAATTCAAAGATGCGGGTATAAAGCAACCATTTGTGTACGGGTGCCGCGACTTGAATTTGTATTCAACGCCCGTATATAGACCGTATTCGCCATGTAGATGCGGTATATTTCGTAAAAACGGTACCGGAATCGCCGCCTGGAAATTCCGCCAGCAGAGCTCGTTAGTGCCTAAGCTCAAACTACTGCTGCGAGCTGCGAGCCTGTAAATTCCGCCACAGGGGCTAAAAAGGGTAAAATATATATACGCAACGTAAGGGTTAATGTAATATGGTCACGTGGACAATTATGTCCCGACAGATGTACAGTAACGTTGTCTGGTTGCGTTTGTGTATCATGCTCTTAAAACCGGTTCACGGACTCTTCTTACAGTGTCAAATCTACAAATAAGAAAAGAGGGGGAATATACCCCCCTCTGTACAGAAGGGGGGATTTTTGAAAAAAATTGGAGAGGAATATATTGCTTTTAAAGGATAAAATTACTATTAGCGATAATCCCCATATGATTTTTTATAATGGGCAATTTGATCATTTTCATGCCCTAGATTGGACACTGCTTAATAATAATAATAATGAAGAAGACAAATATTTATGGATGATCAACTTCTTTATTAACAATAGCAACGTTTCGGTATAGATCCTTATACCTTATACCGAAACGTCGCTATTGTTAAAAAAGAAGTTGATCATCCATAACTATTTGTCTTCTTCATCACACCAACTTCTAGAATGCCTCTCAAACAGTTTAATAATAATAATAATGTGGGTATTTATAACACGCTGCCTCCAGGTACTAATACCTGCTCATGGCGCGACCGACATATTACCGCTGGTCAACGAGAACAGAACACTCCCTGAGGAAAATACAACCGGTCGCCTGTCAAGGTTCAAATTCAGACTACCATCGTATCATACCAGGTTCCCATTCACTGCTGGGTGGACAGAGGCACACTTCAAACAAAGTCACTTACCCAGGGTGATACCACAAGTCTCTCAAGTCATGTCTCAGTGTGGGGCAGGGTATGCTTCTTAGCATTGTTACACATATTGGGTTAATATTTTTAATGCGATACCCTAGAGTTTCTAGTTCTAGTTCTTTCACTTTGTCATGGTTACCAGATGTCATGTCTGATGTTGCGTTTGATGCGTTATACGACAGGTAGCCTTCCGATATTTGGAAATGGGTGTTGCTGTATTTTCCACAAATTCACAACTTTGGTAATGAATAGAACATTATGTCATAAAATTGTCTTTTCATGTGAACTTAATACTTGCGCTTTGACAAACTATTTAGTCTTGAAAAGTGCCATGCAAATGGACTATATCATTATGTTAAAACTATGTTAATCTGAAGATGGACCAGACCTTGAGAACATTGTCTATATCTGTTTTAAGCCTGCATGATAGGATTGTCTGTAACCCTCTTATTCCGAGTCCTCCGATGATTTACCATACTAATTTGGTTTTGTTGAATGAACCATTTGTTTTCTTCTTCTATTTATAGGCCTATGATGTTTTCAGCTGTTGTTTAAATTCATTAACCACTTGAGGAATCCCCCCCCACCCCCCCTTTCAAAATTTCTGGATCCGCCACTGCTATTATGTCATAGGCCATCATTCTTAAAAAATAGAGCCATTGGCTCTGTAGTTCATCAGGCTTTATATACATTAACTAATTCAAAATGTCAACTTCTAGGTGAGAGATACAACAAATAGGAAGAACTTAAAATGGTGATGAAATAGGTCTTCAGGTCCTTACCCCTCTGGCCTATCTTTGAGGCAAGAGATAAAATCCCCTACAAATAAAGACACACATGAAGATGTAATTGATCACTGTTGTTTCCTATAATTTACCTATTTTGAAGAGCACATAAAATCTCAAGATGAAAATAGCTTTGCAGGTCATGACCTCTGTGACCTATATTTGGGGTTGCAGGATCACGAAATCTACAATTTAGAATCCAAATTAAAAATCCCCTACAAATAAAGACACACATGAAGATCTAATTGATCACTGTTGTTTCCTATAATTTACCTATTTTGAAGAGCACATCAAATCTCAAGATGAAAATAGCTTTTCAGGTCATGACCTCTGTGACCTATATTTGGGGTTGCAGGATCACGAAATCTACAATTTAGAATCCCAATTGGCCAAGGAGTCTACACACAACTTTTAGCTCTCTAAACCTTTTGGAACTGGAGAAGAAGATGAAAATAGATTTTCAAGGTTGTGACCCTTGTGACCCTATTTCGGGTCACGGGGTCATGAAATCTACAATTTAGAATCCCCATTGGCCAAGGAGTCTGCACACAACTGTTGCTTCAGCTCTCTAGACCTTTTGGAACTGGAGAAGAAGGTGAAAATAGGTTTTTAAGCCGTGACCCCTGTGACCCTATTTCAAAGATCGATGACCTATGTTTGAATGACGAAATAATGTTACCATGGAAAATGCATATATATTTATATACCACTTCCTATTACAGATGCATTGCTGCAGCTTGACTTGAACACAGAGCAGCCCCACCCTCTTCCGGTACGTACATGCTGTCATCAGTTCCTCAGTGTAGACTTTGTTTGAGGATCTTAATGCAACAAAAACCTGCCCCAATTCTTAAAGGAACTCTAAATTACAAAACAGTCACAAGATATTGCATTTAAAATAAGTATGATACAATTTTAATACAGCTTAAATTCGCCAATGAAATTGGCAATTATCGAAAAATATAATAAAAGCGATAAGAGGAACAGTGACGGATCCCGAGCAGGGGAGGAGGGTTGGGGGTTGGAATTCAGGGTGTTTGAACTCCCTTTTGAAAATGTTTTGAATGACGCATGAAGGTAAAACCCTCCCCCTTTTCATTGAGTGAAAGCCCCGCCACCTACCTTTAAAAATATTTGGATCTGCCATTGAGTAAGCAATCTTTATAGCAAAACAACAGTTATTCGGCTCAGATGATCCGGATATTGTGGATGGGTAGCAGATGAATAAAGGATATTGAATGTAAAAATGGAAATATGAATGAAAGTTTATGAAATAATAACAAAAGATATTGTATGCGATACAATACACTTTGATGCACAGACGGTGACTGCACCAAACCAAAAGAAAAAAAACACAGCTCAACTAAATTAAATGTAGTTAATAACTGTTTCATCCCTTAGAATAATATTGCACTTATTTATTCAACATCTAATGTGATATATTTTCACTGGGATACTTGTTTAGACCCATTATTTTATTGAATATTTGTGCACCACAGCTGATGTTACTATCCATTACTTAAGAATCCAATAACGTCTTTCATGTGATACTGCTGTTAAAAGCTTTTGATCATTAATATTGCCAGAGTCCCTCTTCATGACATTATCATTTACACAATATCGGAAGAAGCTCGTATGCATTATTCTCAATTACAATGTTTCCATAAATGTGAATTTTGAATATACTTGTCATCCTGACTGGAATATTAATCGAACTGGAAATATGGTCTTTTTATTACTAAATGGGAAGGTTCTCATAGTTGTGTTATTTTTGTGGAAACATTCGAGAAGACATTCCTGTTTAAACATAAATGTTATATAAAACAATCCAGTTAAGCCATATTATTGAGGGTAATATTTTTATGAAATTTAGATTTGACAATTTGAAAAACAATAGTACCTTGCCTTTATTAAAAAATGTACACAAGAGGTGATGTCGTCTTATGAGTGAGGAAAGTTTAGTTTTGTCTCATCATAACAAGTAATTGCTGCTCATTCTAATATATACTGATGGAAATGAATAAGGGAACGCTTAATTACTGTTAACTTATGTCTGGCATGTTCAGTTTGTTCGAGGCTGTGTGGGGCCATTATAAACTGAAAACTGAAAAGTTTACTTTCACTGAAAAGGTACCGTGCACGTGACAATTGATTTCCATGAACTTCATGCATGGCAACGTCCATTTAACCTTCAAGGTGTCAACGAATGTCAGTGTACCTTTACTTCAGAATCATGCCTAGAGCATACCTTTCTGATAATGAGAAATGGCAGGCTATCGGGTGCATAAACAGCGGTCAATCAATATGCCAGACAGCCAGACAATTTAACAAGTCTAAAAGTGTGATTTCCTACTGTGGAGGCGTACCGTCAGACAGGGAACGTAAAGATTAGACCCGGTCGTTGTCCAAAACGTAAGACAAGGCCCTGAAACGACCGTCAGCTGGTGTTGCTGTCCTTACGTAACCGATTTAAAACAGCGTAACAGCAGTAACGAGACTAAGAATTTGTGACCGTACTGTCAGAAACAGACTTAAGCAGCAGGCTTAAAGTCACGTCGTCCTGTTGTTGGGGTAGGGCTGACTGCGGAACACAGACGTCTCAGAAGAGCATGGGCTACACATTATCGAGTTAGACAACTTCGACATGTTCAGTGATGAGTCACGATACAATTTTGACTTCGCAGATGGTCGGATCCGCGTTTGGCGACGCCTTTGTGAACGTCACCATCAGTGCACCATCAAACAACACGATTCCTACTGGGGCGGATCTGTGATGGTATGGGGTGGCATAACCTACGACCATAGGACCAACCTTGTTCGGTGACTGGTGTCCGTTACCGAGACAAAGTGTTGCAACCTGTTGTTCTTCCTTTCCGCCGTAGAGTGGGTGTAAACTTTCAACATGACAATGCTCGACCCCCTACGGCTCACGTCAGCAGGGATTTTCTCGCGCAAGACATGGCCGTCCAAGAGCCCAGACATTAATCCCATTGAACACCTCTGGGACGTTCTTGGACGTCAGGTGAGGGATCGTGATGTTCTACCCCAGACACCTGATGCCATGTTCCAGGCTCTCCAAGAAGAGTGGCGCGCAGTTCCTCGGGCTGTCATCTGGAAGTTGATCAAAAGTGTTCCACGACGGTGTGAAGAAGTGATCAGGAAACAGGGAGGATACTGAAATTTCACCTGTGGTTTACATACTTAATGAAATATACTTGATGAAAAACCCATGACAATAAAACAAATTTCACCATCAATACATGCGTTCCTTTATTCATTTCCATCAGTATATTATCTATAGTCTATATATGATATTTGTGGATATTCTATCAATATGTTTTATTCATAAAAAGTTGTAAAATTTATAAAAATATGTTTTTCTCATTTCACGTTACACACAAAACAAAATGGCGTAAACTCTACTAGAACTTACTCTTTAAGCTTTTGTTTTAAGCCACTAGAGAAACTGTATCATCAAGTCATTATAATTATATTCAGTACTAATTTTAATTAACATTACAAGTTTCAAATATATTTCCAGACACATGAAATGCATTTGATAAAGTTGAAAATTAAAAATTAATTGCAAAAGAAAAAGTGTATGTTCAGCTCTGAAGGTTGACATGGCATTGTCCACCTGATGATGATCTCAAATTATTTATACTTCATTTGAATTATTTTCATTTAATAGACATGAAAATAAAAGAATAACAAAAATGTAATTTTCTGGTCAGCCCTCAGTGCATATATGCATGGTAGAGTGGCAAGTGGATTTATAATAGGATTTGTTTTTAGTTAGAAATAAAAGTCAATATAAAATTCATTATTTATTATTATTAACTTATTTATTATTTATCAAATTATTTACTTGAGCAAATTAGTCTCCTTAGCCCCTCCTGCCTGTAGGTATTTTGCCCAAAATATTTGCCTAAAAGACACTATGACCAAATGAACAAAAATTCATTTTCTGTTCAGCTTTCGGAGTTGATGTGGCAAGGAGACGATGAGTTGGAGAGTATCCATGATCGGGTAACCAAGGGCAACTTCCCACCAGATGTCACTGTCATCACGGCATATTTCAACCTCGGCAAATTTATAAAGGGCTCCTTCTACAGCTACACTCCGAGCCTCTACGCACGATGGATGACCATCTTCTCTCGTTTGAACAACCCTCTTATTGTCTTCACAGACAGTAAGGAGGCGTTCAACCTGTTCACCAACCTCCGTAAAAAATTTGCAAGCAACCAATCCAAGATCATCATGATTAATCGTAAAGGATTGTGGTCCTTTTCGCTAGCCAAAGAAATCCGAGAAATCTTCCATCAACCAAACTATCCAGTCTTTCAGCCGAACACAGTCAACGAGAATTATTCCTGTGTGATGCATGCAAAGTTTGAACTCGTTAATAAGGTTATCAGAGAGAGGCTCTACCACACGAAATATCTCAGTTGGTTAGACATCGGTCTCTTCCGCGATATAGCGACGGAGAGTAAAACTTTTCCCATTCAGGTCCCGCCCAGTTGGGATGAAAATAAAGTTGCATACAGTCAGGTCATGCCTTTTGATCCTGCCAACACTGCCGAGAAAATTATTTTTGAAAATAAAGTTTGGGTTTGTGGTGCTATGTTTTTAGGACGGCCAGAAGTCCTTTATCTGTTTACAGAAGATTATATGAAAGCTATAAGTCATCTGATTGACCAGAAGATGATGAGTACGGACCAGCAGGTTTTATATATAATGTACTTACCTTCACTTCCCCTGCGACCTCGCGCTCAGATACAAACCTACACAACAAACAGCAGAAGCGACTGGTTCTACCTCGGCTATTTAATCAAAGAGTTATGGGATAAAAAACGAAGGGAAATGACTCCACTTGTCCAATTTTTCTTGGCACACTTATGAGGCATTGTTTTTTAAAATAGTTTAATTAGTATATATATATAAAAAAAGAAATATTGACCTTTAGACCATAAATAAAAGTTACTAACATTTACTTTACATATATTGGGATTTACTTGATGCAATCGATACATTCCATTCTAAAGACATGCCTTTTCCTGTCTGTCAGTTATAACTCAGGTCTATCATAAAGTTGAGGTCTTATGTTCTATATTTATTATATAACAGTACCCTCAGGTCATTATAACTACTTTGCACATATGCAATTGGCACATAAGAAAGCCAAATAAAATATTATGAAAAATACTCAATCGCTCTTTAAAGACAAGTGTCATCAGGTGTTTGTGCAATGCCATGAAATATTATATTGCTAGCATTAAAATATGACATCATTATTTTACTAAAAAATATCCTCAAAAAGCAGGGGTCCAAATTAACCTTTTCAAAGCAGGAGCCATTCGGACTAGTGCATTTCTAAAAGTACTCGTCCAGACTTATTCCAGCTAACCAAATACATCTCCATGATCATTTCACAAATTTTAACTAGTCCTTCGGACTACCAGTTTTTACACTCTACTAGCCCAGCTTCTTTTTCACTAGCCATGGACTACCAGACTATAGTTCTAATTTCAAACCCTGATTAGTTACCTTCAAAGTTCAAACTTTGCATGCATGTATGTTCTTCCAAATGATTGTACCAGTATATATGTTTTTGATTAAATCAAAAATGCTTTTTATGAAGTCGGTGTATAAAATAAGCTTGAGATGTAACCAGCCCAAAAGTGTTATTTTGTCAATTTACGTGGCGAAATTAGAGAAAAACTTTATAACATCTTACCAGCCTGGCCGGACCAAGAGTAACCAGGTGCCCGGCTGTAAGATGGGCCTTGTTTCATACACTGTCACTTAACAGAATTTATTCAAAGTTTGACAGTTTTAAATAGTTTGTTGTCCATACCATGTTTTTTTTAATGATTTTTATAAACCTTGCCAAATGATGAAACCAAAAATTATTGTTGAAATATGATATCGTATCTATATTTGTAAATAGTCTTCCAGATTGAATAAAATTATTAAATGTAGCTTATATACTGAATAAAGTTTATAGCATTTGTAGAAAAACTACAATCATCCAAAATGATGTTAATAGAACTGACAGGTGTTGTATATTGATTATGAATACTGACTTTGCTCGATTAACGGGTCAAGTTACTAAAGCTGTGTATCATGGTCAATATGGTGATACGATATATATCATGTTATCAGTTTTACCTAGCGATACGATATATTGAGCAAGTATTGATAACCAAGGGGGATGATTATTATAACAATACATTGGTGGCGATCGATACATTTCCTTATATACCTGTTTAATTATTACTTTGAAATTCACCTCAAAAGTTAAACATAAATATAGTTTGTGTTAATATTATTAAGGGAAAACTGAATTAGCTTAAGCAAACTATGTATGACTTTTCATTTTTAAGATATTCAACTCTGAAAGAAGACATTTAATGGATTTTTTTTTACCCAAGTTCAATTAATTTCGAAAGAGAATTTATGATGAAAATAGTATTGGGATTTATCAATGTATTGCCAAACTTCCCGATACTTGTATCACGATATATTGTCTTGAAATTGTTTGTACCATTACTTAATATTGCGAGGGTCATGATATCGATTTCGCAATACAAAGATGTATTATTACACCTGTACCAGTTACTAACAAATGCAAGGGCTACTAGGGAAATTGTGAACAAAAGTATTCCTTTCTATAACAGAACAATCAGGATTCTTCCTTATACACTCCATAATGCAGTTGTCAACAGAGAAAACAAACGATTAGTGAAATGTTGATTGTTATACCGGTAGATATATAGAGAATCTCACCCAAGTGTCTTCTGATATCAAATATATCAACACGAGTTGATTAAAGTTACAAATATCCGAGGCTTGCCGAGGATATTTTCACTTTTATCAACGAGTGTTGATATATTTGATATCAGAAGACACGAGGGTGAGATTCTATTTATCATCCAAAATCATTCTTATTACGTTTAAGTGTAAATTGTGAACATATCTGAGTACATTTCTGCCATTTGACTTCCAGTGCGGTGAGGTCATAGCATTGTGACGTCATCATGTTTATGACGTCATAGCATTGTGATGTCATTACTCGATGACGCAAAAGCATTGTGATGTCATGCAGTTGACTGTGACAAGGCATTGTGCAAAATCTACTGCCAAAAAGATATCTCCTAGGAGATATCGCTTGATCTCACACAAGCGATAGCTCCTGTGGAACACAGTTTTGGATGATAAATTGATGTTGTTATCTTGCTATATTGTGTTGCGTGGATCCAGTCAAGTCAAGCAATATGTTTCGTAACAGTATTATCCATATACACAATTGTCAAGTGCTATTTATTTTTTTACATAAGATGATTTTTAGTATGGAAAACTTTGAAGTGTGCTCCTTTCCATGTTATTGGGTTTCAAACACTTTGTTATTACCGATGTTATTATTAAGGGCTTTTGAGTCATTATTTGTACTGATGTTATTATGAAGGGCGTTCAGGTCACTGCTTGTACCAGTGTTATGTGAAACACTTTGTTATGTGAAGTTATTGTTTTAATTTATTTATGTAAAGGGCTCTGGAGTCACTGCTTGTACCAACTGTATGTGAAGTTGTTATGTGAAGTTATTGCTTGAAATTAATGTTATGTGAACGGATTCAAAGTCACTGCTTAAAAAACAAATTTAGACAATTATTTATATAAATAAAGCGCAAACCCTCTTAAATATGTGTTACTATTCGAAATGGTCAATAATCTAACCCCTACACTCCATTTTCAATATCCAAAGTTTTCTGAGGCTAAAGAATTTGAGTTATCTGCCCCTTTCTTTTGTTAAAACCTAGGAAAAAAGACCTCAGGCGTGGGTTTGAAACTGATGCGGGCGGAAACCAGAAACAAATTATTTTTTTTGTGGGCCTTACCAATGTTTTTTTTAAGGGCTTTTGAGTCATTATTTGTTCTGATGTTATTATGAAGGGCGTTCAGGTCACTGCTTGTACCAGTGTTATGTGAAGCACTTTGTTATGTGAAGTTATTGTTTTAATTTATTTATGTAAAGGGCTCTGCTTGTACCAATTGTATGTGACGTTGTTATGTGAAGTTATTGTTTGAAATTAATGTTATGTGAAGGGTTTCAAAGCCACTGCTTGACACCATTTTACCAATATTATGTGAATTTGTTATGTGAAGTTATTGTTTGTATCTATGTATCATGGGCATCAAATTTAAAGTCACTGTTTGTACCAATGTTATATGAATTTGTTATGTGAAGTTATTGTTTGTATCTATGTTATATGAAGGGCTTTAAAGTAAGTCGGCTTTTTCCATATTTATAAAATCAGCTGTAAGGCGTAGCTTGGCTCGCTAGCGGACGGCCTAATCAGCCCTTGTCTATAGTGATAAGGCCCTTCGAGGGCAACTCGCTTTAAAGGCATCACCAGTGTGGGTTTTATAGGGAGGGCTCCCTAGTCGCTGTGTCAAATATAAATCAATATAGAAGAATATCTTTTATATCCTCATTAGGTGGTTGTTTTACATGTAATCATTACTTGTCAACTACAAAATATGTCAAAACCAAAGCGTCGTGTAATCATTCCATTGTTTCTCAAAATATCAGAGTTTATGTCCTGTTATTAAATCTTTAATTATAGTATTTAAGATTCATTATATATTATATATTGTCAAGCTCAGACTCATCATCATTCCACATGACGTGCAATAACAAAAACCATAAGGGTATTATATATCAACTCTTTAACATCATTTCATTGTAGTACCGGTATATATTATACTTTCATGTTTGTGGTATTTTTTAGGCTGATTTTAAGTAACACCGTCCCAAATGATTCTAAACTGCATAACACAATCATGAATTCATCATATTATTTAAACTGTTATAATATTTAAAATATGTATAATGTTAATAAGCAGGGATTGCTTCTGGCAGATTTTCTTGGACATTGTTTTATTGAAATATTGAAAATATAAAATTGATGACACAGAGGAAAATTCCATTGCTAAAATATCACATATCTATATTTATTGAATACATAGAGAGATGGTTATCTGAAACCATGGTTATTTGAAATCTTTATTTATCACATACCTGGGTGTTTCGCATATGTGATACAGCATCCATATCACTGCCAGGTTAAAAAAAATACATATCATCAATATGAACCAATGGTCTGCAAATCCATATCAAACCGACAGATCGGTCAATATGGGGGTCTCGGGCTGATATGAAAAATGACATTTTATAACCTCTTGATATTCATATAAGTAAACATCTAATAAAATTCTGCTGAAAAGTCGACAGCATAAATCCCTGGGAATATGTAGTCTTTGTATTATGACATTGTTTTATTATCTTCAAATATTTGAAAATAACGTTACCATTCCAGATGATGCTTACACTTGACCTCATAAAAGCGATAAGGGTATCATCTTGTTATAAATAATTGGGTTTTTATCCATGGACAGTATTTATGACAATTGAAGTTTTTTTTTTATTACGAGTGCAATCAAAATGGATTGATCAAATTATTACTTAATACTCAACCCTAATAATAATTTTCAAAGTATTTATTCATTTATTGCTAATTGATAGTCATCCTCGATAATCCAGGGGATACGTTCCGATAATCTACACTATAGATTGATAGTTAGTACATCAAGTGTGATCAAAGTGCTTTCGATTATATTAATTTTGCCAGGCTTGAATTGTCTTCCCATATATAATAGTGCGTCAGATAGAATTTCCATGGCACAAATATATTTCATGACAATTTCCTAAATTGTCTGTCATTATGTAAAGCATTTCTAACAATAAGTATTATAATGGGTTAATATTGTCTTCCATAAAACCAAAAAGTATAGTATTTTTAAATGAAGCATTTATCTGGCTTTCAATCTCTCTGTTACATGTCATACGCTAACCCGATTCGAGGGAGGGACCTGACATCCATTTATACTTTTTCTGCATCCAAAACTTTTTATCATCAGAGGCTTATTAATGATAATATTTTCTTGACTCTAGAGTTTCAATTAAGAAATAAATACCATGCTTTTTATGACAATAAACTTGATATGTATGATGTCGTTATGTCGAGATAAAGGTTACCGAATTTCCACTGTAGCCCTGAGGAGGTATCCTTTTAATGATTGAACCAAGTTTCTAACTGTCAGTAAGAAAATACATTTGAATATTCTGAGGGAGTAAATATTTGTAATAATGTTATATGCTATATTGTAACTTATATTACCATTGTTATTTTATTTTGGGCTATGTATTTACATAAGACAGTATTCTAGTCTATCATGTTTATTTTTCTGACACCATTTATATTTATATTATTTAAACCCTTAACATTTACAATGAATGTAATTGCAGTCATTTAAAACAAACTTCAGTCAATATTTAATTGCATTAGCATATTTAGCTCATTAGGCCTGTAAGTTCCATTGGGCATTGGGCAAAGAGTCCATCCGTATGAAAATGTTTTTTTGTTAGACTTTTTGGCTCTAGAGAAGTGAAATATTGTGCACTAATTTCTTGGCAACTTCCAAACGCAAGGATTAACTCTTGCCAGTCTGCATTACTGGCTGATTTAAGCCTTGCGGTATTTCCCTCGCCATGTTGTGCCAAGATAGTGAATCGCTGCAACAGAAATGCATAGCAGGCCTGGATATCTAAACACAAATTCTTAAGGAAATACTGCAAGGCCTAAATCAGCAAGTAATGGAAACTGGCAAGAGTTATGGCTTGCATTGGGAAGTTGTTTTCTTGATCGATTGATAAAATGATAAATTGTGTGACCCTACAGGCTTCATGAAACTTATTTGACTGAGACTGTAATATTCCTAGCAGATGTTGCTGTATTTGTTATAAAATTGCTTTGTACTTGGTATTTGTTTTGCCTGTTTATATATTTGCAATATATATATGGATGTGCAATCTGCTCATGATTTATTTAGCTGCGATCAAATTTAATTTTAATTGTAACACCATATACAATAGTGAAAAAATTATCCTTGTAACTGCAGGCTGGATCTTAAAGAGAGGATGCTATTTGGGTACATTTTGTGGAAACGAAAATCAAGAAGACATTCCTGTTTACTCATGTTATTAATATATGGTTGAAACATGTTACTGAAGTTAATATATTGATGACTTTTTGTTTGACGATTTTATTAAGACTAGGGCACATTCATTAAAAAATAAAAACTGTCAGGAATTAAGCCATTCATCGGTGCTACGAGTGTGGAAAGCTTGGCTATACTGCATAACATGACATTGATTTGTGTAATGGTAAATTATTTGTTACACAGCACTGAAAGTTGGAAGCATTAGACATGTCAAACTGTATTATTAAATGTTTCAATATTAAAGAAATGTCTTGTTTTTTTTCAATTTCTTTTCAATTAGGATTGGCTCACAACATACTGTCTTTCAGTCTCGCCTAAATATACCTCAAGTGGCAAATTATTTTATTTGGAAGGAATAATAATTTTAAGAAAGATATCCAACATAGTTGTTCTATGATCAGAAAGACATTTCACTTTTGCAGTGTTGCCCCATTCTCTTCCTACAGAAGTTACTCCACTCAGCTCTTCCATCCTAACCTCTGTTGCATAAAGGTAATAATTCACGATTTTCACAAAATCCCCTGGCGGTGTAAGTTGGTACTGCCCTTATTTTTGTCATATAAGACATTGTTTTAATCTGTGACAGAATTCTGTCTTGCAAACAAAATATGCACAGAAGAAGGACCTCAACGTCAATTTGACAGTTACAAAATGCAGTGTGAAACAAGTTCACTGATTACACAACTAACTTCTGATGCAACCTATCAGGATACTCTATTTCTAGCTGAGAAAGTACTTAATATGCAACAGAGGTATGGATGGAAAAACTGAGTGGAGTAACTTCTGTGGCCTATGAGGAGAGAAGGTGTTGCCCCTGAAGTTAAATGTTGTGTCACATAAATTTGCATATAGTGATTCTAGCTCCACCCTCAAACCAATCATGTTTTTCCAAAAATCACTCCAAAAGTTTTGAAAACGGTTTTTGCTCTAGTAAAAGAAGAAATTTATCAACAGGTTTTATTGATTGTTTTATCATGTATACACAGATTAAAGTGACATCAGGTATTTTTGATAATATTAAATTTGACTTTCATAAAAAATACTACATGTGCTGATTTAATTAAGTTCAAATATTTAAGAAAAGTATTTTGAACTTTGGAGTTGAAAGCCCTAAAAGGTTACTTCAATATCACATTTAAAGTCTCCAAGACTTGATATTGAAATGTGCTCTGAAAACGATTTCGGACAGACGGACGCACAGAGCGCTATATACCCCCTAACTACATCGTAGCAGAGGTATTAAAAAAAAGGGCAAAACACACAAGTATACTTAAAAATGTTTTATCAAAGTTCACTGGGTATTAATGTATAGATTCTGAACAGAATATTATTATGGCATACATTCAACAAACAAGTAAACAAGGCACTTATGTTTGTAAACACATAGAAAAATATTGGTCATAAAGTATGCAGATTAATAATTCTTGCTGTAACAATTACAGAATATAATTATAGCACCACATTTTATCATCTTTTGACCAAAACTGGAAAAGAATTTCACACTACAAAACTACATCGACATCCACATCACCAATACTGTTTAGGGTAATAAGGTGCAACTTATCATTTATATGCATAACAATATGATTTTAATTACTTAACAAAGATTTGGGTTTTAAAATTATTTCATGCACATTGTTATAAATACATTTTAGCCCCACAATCGATTTAGTTCAACAACATTAAATGGGGTTGTATGGCTCTTTTATTATTGGTTATTAACATGAACCCATATTCACAGATTGTTTTACATGTTTTGTGTCACTATCGAAGTATAACAGCAATAAATTGTATAAAATCATATTACGTTTAGAAACGGCTGACTACTACGTCAATGACATTGCACTCAAAATACCAACTTAGCCAAGTGTCGCTATTTGGATAGACATCAGTAACTGGTAATAAACGAAGATTAACTTGCTGATCTATCATTTAATGCAACTCTTAAACACCCTACATGCAAGATTTGTTTGATCAAGTATATATTTGGATTTCCAAAGTGAATAAAAGATTACGAATCAGCTGTTTGTTCGGATGGATTGTGACGCCACAAGGAATGATGCACTTGGTTTAAAGGCACATTTTCGCTGCGTTCATCGAGAATGGTTGCATGTCTTTGAGAGTTCATGACAAATCAGAATCATGTAACAAAATTATTTTTTAATTATTTGATAACAATGAGGCCTACCACTAGTTAAACATTGTTGAACTATGTTACTGCTGTAACAATTACGTGTATGGCAGTTAGACTCACTTATTGTTGCAATTAATTGGTTCACTATAACAGGTCTCTCACTTTTCAATGGCCACATATTTTCCATGAAACAGAAATAACAAATAACTAACAATCTAACAAACATATATTTTCAAATTTAACTCGAATTAAATATAATTTACAAGAAACTTAAAAACAAGAAATTATTGTTAAAAATAGATGATATTTTATACAGCAATGTAACTTAATGGAATGAACACAATTTTTATGGAATAATAATAATAATTTCCGACACAGCTGTTAATATTTTCAACCAAGAAAGATAATTCTGATTAATGACACACATCAACATGGAGTACACCGGGTTTCGCCTCCCTCGTCTCTCTACATATGTAATACCACACCCAGACCGTGGAAAACACCACCCCACCCAAATGAGACACATGTTTATAAACACAACTACCATGCACATGGTACAACCGAAACACTCATAAAATCACACTTCAATGTTAAACGAAAATAGAGACACTGCCCTGGAAGATTGTATAAATTAAATAATATGGTTTGTGGGTATTGCCCATGTCATGATTGTTGTGGTTTAAATTTAGAAAATATAATGAAGCAAAGTTCTTGTATTCTTATAAAACAAGAAAAAGGTGAGCATGGCTCACATACCCCCGCCATCCGCTATCCGTCCATTGAGAATTATAGATGTGAAGGTTACTATGTTAAAAAAACAGCTTCAAGCATCATAATTTGTCCAAAATAATTTTAGGAACTGACTGTTATTACAAAATTTCATTCACCCAGATGTAATATTTTTCAGGTAACTTAATTTTTCCAATTAGAGCATCACACCGGTAATTTGTACCAAATTCAATTACAGATTCAGGGGCTTCATAACTCCGTAAAAAATAATATTCCGGAACTGGTTTTCGAACTTGATGAAGAGTATCATCTGGACTACCTCCATATTAAATTTCATTCACCTAGATGTAATAGTTGCCGAGAAAACTTGTCCCAATTGGAGCATCACAGCTCTTTTGGTACAAAGTTCAATTTCGGATTCAAGGGCCATAACTCCGTAAAAAATACTATTTCGTAACTGGTATTCGAACTCAATGAAGAGTATCATTTGGACTACCTCCATATTAAATTTCATTCACCTAGATGTAATAGTTTCTGAGAAAACTTGTCCCCATTGGAGCATCACATTTCTTTTGGTACTAAGTTCAATTTCAGATTCAAGGGCCATAACTCCGTAAACAATAATATTTCTGAACTGGTTTTCGAACTCGATGAAGAGTATCATCTGGACTACCTCCATATTAAATTTCATTCACCTAGACGTAATAGTTTTCGAGAAAACTTGTCCCCATTGGAGCATCACATTTCTTTTGGTACTAAATTCAATTTCAGATTCAAGGGCCATAACTCTGTAAAATATAATATTTCGGAACTGGTTTTCGAACTCGATAAAGAGTATGGTCATGAGTACTCACAACCAAAATTTCATTCACCTAGGTTGAACAGTATCTGAGAAAACTTATCCCCATTGAACACAATAAAACTAAGTCCAAAAAGTGACGTTTCCATGGAAACGACAAAAAATTTTCTCTGCGCAATCGGAAGAACATGGTTAACAACTGTACAAAGTTTGGTTGATGTATCTTTGACGGTTTTTGAGAAAATTGACCGGACGGAAGGACAGACGGACGGACGGACGGAATGACCGCTATATACCCCCGCTTACTTCGTAGCGGGGGTATAATTATCAAGCATATATAACCGATTTAATAACTTTATAAAGTTGTTTGACCATCAATATAGATTTATTATTTGTTTGTGGAGATGGAATTGATTGGATTACATAACTTTGGAATAACTTTGTTGACATTTCAGCATGACTGCCTACCGGTATACCGAAAAATCGCTCCCTTCCATATCAAAACATTCTTTAAACACTTGTGAATACATTCGTACTACAACTTCTTTATTTTGCTCCAGGATCATTAAATCTCCAGGATCATCTGGCTAATCACTAACTAAATGTGAGCTTTCGTCTGAACATCAACTTCCAAACGCAAGGCATAACTCTTGCCTGTCTGCATTACTGGCCGATTTAAGCCTTGCGGTATTTCCTCGCTTTGTTGTGCCTAGATAGTGCATCAGAAATGCATAGTGGGCCTGGATTTCTAAGCACAGATTTCTTAAAGAAATACTGCAAGGCCTAAATCAGCCAGTAATGGAGACTTGGCAAGAGTTATGCCTTGCATTGGGAAATTGACTGAACATGTGTTAGTATTTCTGATACACCATATGGGCTACTTAAATCACTATCATATTCAGTCTTGGTGTCACATTCACTTCCAAGTAGTTTGTTACACTTCTGGTCATCCGAGGAAATAGGAGAGCAGCTTCCAATCTCTTTAAAATTAGATCGAACGGAATACTTGTACCTTTGGATTTGAGTATAGCTTTGCAGGGGTCATGCCATGTGACCTTGTCTTTGACCTTTCATCTTCTTTTAATTCGAATTAAATTCAAAAGTCCAGATAACGAATCGGTCCAACAACGTTATGGTCTCCTCCCTGCTGGGCGGGAGTGAAAGATCACTTTACATGACCCCTAGCAAGCATTACTCAGATCAAGAATGCAGGAAGTTACGTGGGTTGAATCTGATTTTAATGAGATTGTGCAGCATTGTATCAGCTAAAATACATAAACAGGCCCAACACCAACTTTTCTCTGCAGTGTGCGCTATAAAGGTCCAACATGCTGCTACGATAGCACAGAAAAGTTTCTCAAAATGCAGGAAAGCTTAAAATAGCCAGCGATGGAGACTGGCACAAGTTTTGAATTTGCAAGGGAAGTTGGTCCAACACATGCGGAATAAAATAAAATTTAAATTGAGAAGGGAGGGCGCTGTCTCCAAAATGGTTTACTTTTTACTTTTGAATATGTATTAGAATGACACAGAGGAATGTGAGATACAGTGGTTGATTTTATAAGACCCCAGTCTCTTTTCTATCCAACCAAAATAAAATTAAGATTTGGGTATATTTTATCTCTTTAAAAGAACATAAGAGTATAATAGTGTTTCTATTATGAAATTTGTTAACTTACATTAATGACCGCTAGAATAACTTAAATCTACAACACTAAATATCAGAAATATTTTCATGTCACAACAATTTTGTTTCAAACAGGCCTACCTCCTCGATTCAAATTCACATGCAATATTTTTCAAAATAGGGTTCAAACTCCTGGAACCACCTCTCTGCATCCGCCACTGTAAGGAGTTTGAGATTTAGAAAGTCTTGGAAGCTCGCTCTGTGGTTGACTAGAACATCGTAATACTATGCACAGTTTATTGGCCTCCATCTTTGTTCATGTGTTGTTGCCATGTGGACTCTCCATCGAGTCATCATGTCGCATCTCTGGATCTGAAACAAAAATAAAGATTCCAATTATATTTCTTTCATTTGAATTCTTGTATAATATAGGTGCATTCATAAATTTACAAAGGGTCGGGGTTGGGGGTTGGGGGGTGGGGGTGGGTGGTCTAATATTGAAACAGGGGGTTTGCGGTGAGGTCGCCTATAAAGGGTCTTTCATCCTTACATGCAAAATTTCTCGAATAGGCTGTAGCTTGTACCCAGAAATCTATATTTGCTTACGGTATTACTTGGATACAATGTATATAATGTCTGATGAAGAGGGTCTAAGTCTTTGAAAGAACACTAAATCCAAGGCATCAAATTAACATAATATTTAGTTCTTTGAAAGATCAATAAACTAGAGCATCCCAATGATCATCAATAATGGATATGACTATATGCTTGATTTGTTTTGGCGGCATACGCCGGGTCCCGAATCAGGCATAGCCTTGGTACTTGGCAGGGAATAGAACCTACTGATAGAGTATTCTCCCCTTGTGCTCCCTCGACTACTCAGGGATCCGTAACTATGGCGACGAGCGTTCACAGGTCGCGGTGTGGACGGAAGGACTTGCCGAGGTTTGTGCACATATTCTGTAACTTTCGGGCTGACGGCTTGACCCAGTATGGAGGCAAAGTACACAAAACTGAGTAACATCTGGAAAAGTATAACATGGATTTTTGTAAACATCATCATCATCTAAACACTGAGATTGATTAATGATGTAAGAACCCTTACCATAATAGACAAACTGTAATTTAATGTCTGGCATATAACTCCAATGACTATTCATTATCACAATCTAACAAAAGTCATCAGAAGATGACATATCCCACCGGTTCCACAAAATTTGTAAAACACATCTTTTGGTGGGTAATACACATGCAAAGTTTCAGAAAGATATCATGAATGGTTTTCGAGTTCTGCTCCGGAAACGAAATGATTACAGACGGACGGACGGACAGACGGACGGTGGGATAAAAATTGTTTGCTGACATCCCCTGCATGTCTCGATCTATGGCTGATTTAAAACCTTGATATAATTCTCACTAAGTAGCCCGCTGCTACACTAGGACAGAAAAGTTAACAAAATACAGCAATGATGGAGTTGTGAGTTATGACTTGCTGGGGATATATATAAACAATATAACAAAATTTAGAATTTAATAAGGATTTTATATAAAATACAAGAATATGTCAATAACTAAATAACCAGTGGCGGCTCCAGAATTTTGAAAGGGGGTAGTAAGGGTCTTCATTAATTGAAAAGGGGGTTGGGGTTCACCACATTTAAATGCAAAAATTTTCAAAAAGGAGACGGTTTAAACCTCCCCCCACCAAGTAAGTTACGGGTAGTCAATTTCCCAAAACATTTAGTAAAGAAGACCTCGATCCTGACCTGGAGAGCCGCAAAAATACAGTTGTACCAATCTTCAGGCAAAACGTTGTCAGATCCTGCAAAAACAGATTGGGATAAATTTTAAAACATATTTCTATTGCTGTTTTATAAAATTCTGCGAATTTTTTTTTTAATAATATATGTTATCTCATTGGTGTATTGTAGATTAATTAAATCCTGATTTTCATGTTATTGAAAAAGGACAGAAGTTGATACAGATGCCAAAAATGGTTCTTTCTATTTCAGAGCTTGAAAACATTGATATTTGTTCTGCTTCTTAAAAGATACAAAGAAAAGTTGAAGAAAGTTTATACTAAGCCTCGTTAGTGTACAGATCCTTCATTTTTATAGTTTTCTTTCAGTAGCTTTCAGGTATCCGTTAAATAGGCATAAGCGCGTATAGGTGTCACAATTAAAATAGCAATAAAAGAATTTAATCATTATTTACCATTATCCTAAATCAATAATAGAGGCGGCAGATTTGCTGTGAATTTTTAAAAAATAAATTATTACCACAAAGAGTTGCCGTGGAAACAGAGAAAAATAGAAATTTTGCGTAAAGGACAACGACCAACACTGGATCTTCCTCCAGGTCTTCAGCAATGAACTTCCAGGACTTGGGCTGAAATCATTGAAAATTTCATATTAACGAGTATTAGTTATTTAGTTATTTACCACTTTAATTACATGTTAGTAAATCAAATAAGCATGAAAAGTAGGCAGCCCAAAAGTTGTTAATTTTGTCAAAATAAAAGAACAATTTCAAGATTTTACAAGCTAAGACCAAAGGTAACCAGGGAAATGACTAACAGAGTAGCCTTAATTCCTACACTGCTATTTTTAAAAAAACTTTTTTTACCATTCCCGTGTGGGAAAATTACAGAAACCAAGCAGACGTCATCTTGGTTTGGACATCAATAAAGATTTGCAACGATATTGATCATCTTTAAGTTTGTATACCAGTAGAGGCAACATTTTGAGACTTTTATTCCTTGAAATGAGCAGCCAGCGTGTGATTTAATTAAACTCAAATGTTTACAACTTAATTAGAATAAATGCACTTAATTATTCCATGTAAACTGCACTCACAGACAACCTGAACGTGAGAGTATAGAGCCCAGCGAACAGTAGTATGTACGCCAGGTAGTTCTGTGCTAGCATTCCTGCAGTTGCGTCTCGATGTCGCAAGTGTTTAGCCAAAATAGCTGAAAATATTAAATTATTTTGTTATCAAATTGCCAAGGTATGATATCTTCACTGTGGTCCCATGGCACAAAGTGCTAAAGTGACCTTAAGCATTACTGCAGTTGAGTCCAGACGTTGAACGCATTTAGACAAATGGTTGAAAATAATTAGAGATAATTTTATATCAAACAGCCAGGGTATGATATCTTTACGGTGGTCTTGTTGTACAAAACGCTAAAGCGATTGTAAAGCAACACCGCAGTTAAGTCCCAACATCATAAGTGTTTAGCCAAAATAGTTGAAGTTATGAAATTTCTTTTGTATCAAAAAGCCAACATATGTTAGCTTTACTGAGGTCCCATTGCACAAAGTGACATTGAAGTGATTGAGTAATTTTGGCACAAAGTGCTGAAATGACCGTAACCTTGACCTAGTGGCCTTGACCTTATAAAAGAAGTGTCAATATGGTTACCAACGCTTAAATGTTTTTGAAACAACCCCCCTTGAACAAAATCTTTAAAGCTAATTAAAAGCTTGATTTCAATTCCCTTTATAAGATAGCCATATTTATTTACAGAACTTATAAAGAAAAGAGTGAAGATGTGGAGTCTTACTTGTTGTGTAGATGGACGCTATGAGATTGAGAACTTGTAGAAAAATCATTGAAGTGGCGCTCTGCAAAACAAGAAATAGATATGCTAAAGTTAACATACTGAATTCAACATTTCATTTCATGACTGTCCTTATCATTTCTTTCAACACTTGCTAACATGTCCACTGATGTTAGAAAGCATATTAAGCTCATAAGATCTGTAAGGTAAAATGGGCTTATGGCAAGGGCTGTCATCTGTCTTTAACATTTTCAAATTTTTATACAGAATTTTCGAGAGATAAAAAATTTTTGAGGGACCTTCAACCTTGAGGATCAAGGTTGTGACCCCTCCTCACATATGGGCCGGGTATTTAAGGAATAATCTGTGAAACCTTTAATTTCCTCTCAGAAACCAGTTCTAGTCTAGTAACTGCTACAGGATTTTTGGATAAAAACACTGTTTAATTATTTCATTTTGAATATTCATAAACTTTCTGCTGTGTGAAATTAAAACCATGCTCAAACCCCAATACTGAGAAATAAAGTTCAAGGGAGCTAACTCACTATCATAAGAGAAATACTGATAGAATGTCAGCTTAATATTACCTGCTACATATGTATTACATGACAAAAACTATTTTACAGTGTACTTGCATTTTAATGCTGATTCAACTGTTTCTTTTGTGATTCCTGATAATGAAAATCACATGTCATCTATAAAATGTGCTTGATGTTAATTAATGATAAAACATCTGTTTACATACCGCGACTAGTACTGAATAATCGTCCTTCTTGGGCCAGATGTCAATCAGTGTCAATATGAACAAGTTGAAGGCCTGAAATATACAATGGATCATTATTAAAAACAGAAAACTCTTTAACGAACTGTTCTATGTGTTTGTCTACAAAGCTACCTATTTTCTCAGTGGCAATGCATGCCGCTAATAACGGGGTGCACAAACACATGAGTCGGTGCCTCAGACTTGTTCATCTGCTCAAAACAAGTGTCCTAGTCGATGAACATCCTGGTAAACAGATGACCCCGGCTAGCCAGCTGATCAGCTGGTGAACATCCAGGTAAACAGATGACCCCGGCTAGCCAGCTGATCAGCTGGTGAACGTCCAGGTAAACAGATGACCCCGGCTAGCCAGCTGATCAGCTGGTGAACGTCCAGGTAAACAGATGACCCCGGCTAGCCAACTGATCAGCTGGTGAGCATCCAAGTAAACAGATGACCCCGGCTAGCCAGCTGATCAGCTGGTGAACATCCAAGTAAACAGATGACCCCGGCTAGCCAACTGATCAGCTGGTGAGCATCCAGGTAAACAGATGACCCCGGCTAGCCAGCTGATCAGCTGGTGAACATCCAAGTAAACAGATGACGCCGGCTAGCCAGCTGATCAGCTGGTGAACATCCAGGTAAACAGATGACGCCGGCTAGCCAGCTGATCAGCTGGTGAACATCCAGGTAAACAGATGACCCCGGCTAGCCAGCTGATCAGCTGGTGAACATCCAAGTAAACAGATGACCCCGGCTAGCCAGCTGATCAGCTGGTGAACATCCAAGTAAACAGATGACGCCGGCTAGCCAGCTGATCAGCTGGTGAACATCCAGGTAAACAGATGACCCCGGCTAGCCAGCTGATCAGCTGGTGAACATCCAGGTAAACAGATGACCCCGGCTAGCCAGCTGATCAGCTGGTGAGCATCCAGGTAAACAGATGACCCCGGCTAGCCAGCTGATCAGCTGGTGAACATCCAGGTAAACAGATGACCCCGGCTAGCCAGCTGATCAGCTGGTGAACATCCAGGTAAACAGATGACCCCGGCTAGCCAACTGATCAGCTGGTGAACATCCAGGTAAACAGATGACCCCGGCTAGCCAGCTGATCAGCTGGTGAACATCCAGGTAAACAGATGACCCCGGCTAGCCAGCTGATCAGCTGGTGAACATCCAGGTAAACAGATGACCCCGGCTAGCCAGCTGATCAGCTGGTGAACATCCAGGTAAACAGATGACGCCGGCTAGCCAGCTGATCAGCTGGTGAACATCCAGGTAAACAGATGACCCCGGCTAGCCAGCTGATCAGCGGGTGAACATCCAAGTAAACAGATGACCCCGGCTAGCCAGCTGATCAGCGGGTGAACATCCAGGTAAACAGATGACCCCGGCTAGCCTGTGAGCTGATCAGCTGGTGAACATCCAGGTAAACAGATGACGCCGGCTAGCCAGCTGATCAGCTGGTGAACATCCAGGTAAACAGATGACCCATGCTAGCCAGCTGATCAGCGGGTGAACATCCAGGTAAACAGATGACGCCGGCTAGCCAGCTGATCAGCTGGTGAACATCCAGGTAAACAGATGACCCCTGCTAGCCAACTGATCAGCTGGTGAGCATCCAAGTAAACAGATGACCCCGGCTAGCCAGCTGATCAGCTGGTGAACATCCAGGTAAACAGATGACGCCGGCTAGCCAGCTGATCAGCTGGTGAACATCCAGGTAAACAGATGACCCCGGCTAGCCAGCTGATCAGCTGGTGAACATCCAGGTAAACAGATGACGCCGGCTAGCCAGCTGATCAGCTGGTGAACATCCAGGTAAACAGATGACGCCGGCTAGCCAGCTGATCAGCTGGTGAACATCCAGGTAAACAGATGACCCATGCTAGCCAGCTGATCAGCTGGTGAACATCCAGGTAAACAGATGACGCCGGCTAGCCAGCTGATCAGCTGGTGAACATCCAGGTAAACAGATGACCCCGGCTAGCCAACTGATCAGCTGGTGAACATCCAGGTAAACAGATGACGCCGGCTAGCCAGCTGATCAGCTGGTGAACATCCAGGTAAACAGATGACCCCGGCTAGCCAGCTGATCAGCTGGTGAACATCCAGGTAAACAGATGACCCATGCTAGCCAGCTGATCAGCTGGTGAACATCCAGGTAAACAGATGACGCCGGCTAGCCAGCTGATCAGCGGGTGAACATCCAGGTAAACAGATGACCCCGGCTAGCCAGCTGATCAGCTGGTGAACATCCAGGTAAACAGATGACCCCTGCTAGCCAGCTGATCAGCTGGTGAACATCCAGGTAAACAGATGACCCCGGCTAGCCAGCTGATCAGCTGGTGAACATCCAGGTAAACAGATGACGCCGGCTAGCCAGCTGATCAGCTGGTGAACATCCAGGTAAACAGATGACCCCGGCTAGCCAGCTGATCAGCTGGTGAACATCCAGGTAAACAGATGACGCCGGCTAGCCAGCTGATCAGCTGGTGAACATCCAGGTAAACAGATGACCCCGGCTAGCCAGCTGATCAGCTGGTGAACATCCAGGTAAACAGATGACCCCGGCTAGCCAGCTGATCAGCTGGTGAACATCCAGGTAAACAGATGACGCCGGCTAGCCAGCTGATCAGCGGGTGAACATCCAGGTAAACAGATGACGCCGGCTAGCCAGCTGATCAGCTGGTGAACATCCAGGTAAACAGATGACCCCGGCTAGCCAGCTGATCAGCTGGTGAACATCCAGGTAAACAGATGACCCCGGCTAGCCAGCTGATCAGCTGGTGAACATCCAGGTAAACAGATGACGCCGGCTAGCCAGCTGATCAGCTGGTGAACATCCAGGTAAACAGATGACCCCGGCTAGCCAGCTGATCAGCTGGTGAACATCCAGGTAAACAGATGACCCCGGCTAGCCAGCTGATCAGCTAGTGAACATCCAGGTAAACAGATGACCCCGGCTAGCCAACTGATCAGCTGGTGAACATCCAGGTAAACAGATGACCCCGGCTAGCCAGCTGATCAGCTGGTGAACATCCAGGTAAACAGATGACGCCGGCTAGCCAGCTGATCAGCTGGTGAACATCCAGGTAAACAGATGACGCCGGCTAGCCAGCTGATCAGCTGGTGAACATCCAGGTAAACAGATGACGCCGGCTAGCCAGCTGATCAGCTGGTGAACATCCAGGTAAACAGATGACGCCGGCTAGCCAGCTGATCAGCTGGTGAACATCCAGGTAAACAGATGACGCCGGCTAGCCAGCTGATCAGCTGGTGAACATCCAGGTAAACAGATGACGCCGGCTAGCCAACTGATCAGCTGGTGAACATCCAGGTAAACAGATGACCCCGGCTAGCCAGCTGATCAGCTGGTGAGCATCCAAGTAAACAGATGACCCCGGCTAGCCAGCTGATCAGCTGGTGAACATCCAGGTAAACAGATGACCCCGGCTAGCCAGCTGATCAGCTGGTGAACATCCAGGTAAACAGATGACCCCGGCTAGCCAGCTGATCAGCTGGTGAACATCCAGGTAAACAGATGACCCCTGCTAGCCAGCTGATCAGCTGGTGAACATCCAGGTAAACAGATGACGCCGGCTAGCCAGCTGATCAGCTGGTGAACATCCAGGTAAACAGATGACGCCGGCTAGCCAGCTGATCAGCTGGTGAACATCCAGGTAAACAGATGACGCCGGCTAGCCAGCTGATCAGCTGGTGAACATCCAGGTAAACAGATGACGCCGGCTAGCCAGCTGATCAGCTGGTGAACATCCAGGTAAACAGATGACGCCGGCTAGCCAGCTGATCAGCTGGTGAACATCCAGGTAAACAGATGACCCCGGCTAGCCAGCTGATCAGCTGGTGAACATCCAGGTAAACAGATGACCCCGGCTAGCCAGCTGATCAGCTGGTGAACATCCAGGTAAACAGATGACCCCGGCTAGCCAGCTGATCAGCTGGTGAACATCCAAGTAAACAGATGACGCCGGCTAGCCAGCTGATCAGCTGGTGAACATCCAGGTAAACAGATGACCCATGCTAGCCAGCTGATCAGCGGGTGAACATCCAGGTAAACAGATGACCCCGGCTAGCCAGCTGATCAGCTGGTGAACATCCAGGTAAACAGATGACCCCGGCTAGCCAGCTGATCAGCTGGTGAACATCCAGGTAAACAGATGACCCATGCTAGCCAGCTGATCAGCTGGTGAACATCCAGGTAAACAGATGACGCCGGATAGCCAGCTGATCAGCTGGTGAACATCCAAGTAAACAGATGACCCCGGCTAGCCAGCTGATCAGCTGGTGAACATCCAAGTAAACAGATGACCCCGGCTAGCCAGCTGATCAGCTGGTGAACATCCTGGTTAACAGATGACCCCGGCTAGCCAGCTGATCAGCTGGTGAACATCCAGGTAAACAGATGACCCCGGCTAGCCAGCTGATCAGCTGGTGAACATCCAGGTAAACAGATGACCCCGGCTAGCCAGCTGATCAGCTGGTGAACATCCAGGTAAACAGATGACCCCGGCTAGCCAGCTGATCAGCTGGTGAACATCCAGGTAAACAGATGACGCCGGCTAGCCAGCTGATCAGCTGGTGAACATCCAGGTAAACAGATGACCCCGGCTAGCCAGCTGATCAGCTGGTGAACATCCAGGTAAACAGATGACGCCGGCTAGCCAGCTGATCAGCTAGTGAACATCCAGGTAAACAGATGACCCCGGCTAGCCAACTGATCAGCTGGTGAACATCCAAGTAAACAGATGACCCCGGCTAGCCAGCTGATCAGCTAGTGAACATCCAAGTAAACAGATGACCCCGGCTAGCCAGCTGATCAGCTGGTGAACATCCAGGTAAACAGATGACCCCGGCTAGCCAGCTGATCAGCTGGTGAACATCCAGGTAAACAGATGACCCCTGCTAGCCAGCTGATCAGCTGGTGAACATCCAGGTAAACAGATGACGCCGGCTAGCCAGCTGATCAGCTGGTGAACATCCAGGTAAACAGATGACCCCTGCTAGCCAGCTGATCAGCTGGTGAACATCCAGGTAAACAGATGACCCCGGCTAGCCAGCTGATCAGCTGGTGAACATCCAGGTAAACAGATGACCCCTGCTAGCCAGCTGATCAGCTGGTGAACATCCAGGTAAACAGATGACCCCGGCTAGCCAGCTGATCAGCTGGTGAACATCCAGGTAAACAGATGACGCCGGCTAGCCAGCTGATCAGCTGGTGAACATCCAGGTAAACAGATGACCCCTGCTAGCCAGCTGATCAGCTGGTGAACATCCAGGTAAACAGATGACCCCTGCTAGCCAACTGATCAGCTGGTGAACATCCAGGTAAACAGATGACCCCTGCTAGCCAGCTGATCAGCTGGTGAACATCCAGGTAAACAGATGACCCCGGCTAGCCAACTGATCAGCTGGTGAACATCCAGGTAAACAGATGACCCCGGCTAGCCAGCTGATCAGCTGGTGAACATCCAGGTAAACAGATGACGCCGGCTAGCCAGCTGATCAGCGGGTGAACATCCAGGTAAACAGATGACCCCGGCTAGCCAGCTGATCAGCTGGTGAACATCCAGGTAAACAGATGACCCCGGCTAGCCAGCTGATCAGCTAGTGAACATCCAGGTAAACAGATGACCCCGGCTAGCCAACTGATCAGCTGGTGAACATCCAGGTAAACAGATGACCCCGGCTAGCCAGCTGATCAGCTGGTGAACATCCAGGTAAACAGATGACCCCGGCTAGCCAGCTGATCAGCTGGTGAACATCCAGGTAAACAGATGACCCCGGCTAGCCAGCTGATCAGCTGGTGAACATCCAGGTAAACAGATGACCCCGGCTAGCCAGCTGATCAGCTGGTGAACATCCAGGTAAACAGATGACCCCGGCTAGCCAGCTGATCAGCTGGTGAACATCCAGGTAAACAGATGACCCCTGCTAGCCAGCTGATCAGCTGGTGAACATCCAGGTAAACAGATGACCCCGGCTAGCCAACTGATCAGCTGGTGAACATCCAGGTAAACAGATGACGCCAGCTAGCCAGCTGATCAGTTGGTGAACATCCAGGTAAACAGATGACCCCGGCTAGCCAGCTGATCAGCTGGTGAACATCCAGGTAAACAGATGACCCCGGCTAGCCAGCTGATCAGCTGGTGAACATCCAGGTAAACAGATGACCCCGGCTAGCCAGCTGATCAGCGGGTGAGCGAATCAAGTGTACCCTAAGATTACTGTGGGTACTAGATTTTGGATTCAATGTGCACCGAAATAGAAAGATGACCAATCAGCATTGGACTAGCTGCAGAATATATATGAGTAGTAAAGTGAGTGGCCACATTAACACTAGTGAGTCTAAACTTGTGATGGGTAGTATATAAACAGCTATATTATCTTCTTCACTGGTATCTTTGTGTTTATAAAGATGATCAAGACAGCATTACTCATGCACTGGACTAGATGAAGAACATATACTACCCATCAAACAAAAGTTTAAACTCACTTGTGTTAATGTGGCCAACAACTGTCCCAAACTACATAATGCCAATGGGTAGTACATATACCGGTAGCTATATATCTCTTCCTCAGTAACTTTATGTTTGTAAGGCAACATCAGGGTAAGATCTAAGAATGAACCAATTGATGTTTGTAAGGCAAGCTCTAGACTTGACTTACCTGTAATACTACTGTGATAATGGTGATGTTCCGGAATAATTTTGGCAGCAGTTTCTTGCCCAGTCGGTACAAACATGGACATCGTCTTCTTGTGGCTTCAAGACTGTTCGATATTTGTCGCTGGTCCTGTTAGTATATAAACTGGTATAAAAACATTTCCATGACAATTATTTTTGAGTTAATAATTGAAATAAATGAAAGATTATGAAAACATATGAGACATTTTGGAACAATCTAGACATTTGTTAATAACTTGACATTTTCTACGAATTTCCCCCACCTACCCTCCATGTTATATATTCCTCACTTGATTTCCAACTGATTGTCCACTGTCATGTGGCAAATATCCTGAAGATTCAAGCAAGGCATAACTTTTGTTGGTTAATGCTCAAATGTGTGAAATTGAGATTGATGAATTTTATGATGCTTACATCAAATGCAAGACAGGACAATTTTTATTTCAGAATACTAATAAATAGTTCATGTATAGTGTTACGATCTCCATAATTTGACATGTGCTTTGGAGAGTGCTTGTACATTATCACCCTGTGGAGTTGTATTTTGAAACCTGCCGCAAGTGCTATAAGAAACCAGAAAGGTTTATATATAGAATATACTAAACGATGTCCCGTTTGATAACATGTTTATGAAAAGAGTGGATGGTTTGGTATTTTAACGAGCGAAAGCGAGTTAAATACCGATGCTATTCACGAGTTTCATAAACATGTTATCAAACTGGACTGAGTTTAGTATTTTATTTATTACTCAACGATGTAAATAGTGCTGAATTGCAAGAAAATCGTTTTTAGTGACGTTTACTTGCAAATAGGTCACCCGCTATTGCAGTCGTGCGGCTAACATGGTGACGTCAGCCAAAAATGATTATGACGTTACGGCAGCAGGCGGTGGTATCACACATGTGTGTAACCAACTCATTGTTATCTAATGAGTGATCTCACCACGGTTGGGTAATAAACTCCTGTTTTTTCAGGTACCAGCTGGTACAGCTGAAATTGACTTCATTAATGTTAATGGTGGTCCAAAGTAGGAGAGTATTGGGGTTAAACGCTTCACAACTACATTAGTTGAACTGCAGTATTTTGCTTTCAGTTCGTTGCACTGTGATATCAAAATGTATTTTTAGTTTGTACCGCATATCATACTTTATGTTATCAAATTCATATTATTAATATTTAAGTTTTTTCCATTTTTATGTTCATTAGACTCTATTTCGTGGTTACAGTGTGTTTTGTTGTGGCTTTAGTATTTTGTATTCTTGGATCTGAACCCAAAATCTACCGAACCGATAGTTCTGTACCACAATACATACTGAACAAAAGCTAAATGTACCATTATACCCGTGAGTGTATCTACAAACCTCATTGAACTCAATGTAGCTGTGGATTATCTCCCTTGTGTTGTCAAGAACTTGGAGAAGATCGTGTGCTTGGTCGTACGTCAACTTCATACAGTCCGGTCTATGTTGGCAACAAAAAAAAAGTTTTTAAAAGATCAAATCTACAAAAGCTTTTAACTCTTTTAATTAAATTTTTCAAAATATCTTTTTATTTCAGTTAACTTAATGTATACATAATAAATATCACAATTTTTGTTAGTCTTAAACAATTTGATATGATAAAAGGAAACAGGAGTTTAAATAGTCAATATTCATCAAATTTATCAGCCAGCAAAGTTATTTTCTGAAATAAAACGCTTTCAAGAGTATTTCACTTATATCAGGGCAGCTAATATTATTGCAGAGAGAAAGCCTGCACCACCATTGCGGCTATGCATTGCAGTGAAACCTGCCAGCAACAACTTTAACTAGGTGGTACTGTGCTTAAATTTACTAATTTAGCGTAGCATTGCACCCAAACCTTAATGCATGTTAAACAGTTCTCTACAGCAGACAAAGTTGCCAAGTCCCTGTTGGGATTCAAATCTTGCACATCTTGCTCTGAAGTCGACCGCACTAACCTCTGCGCTATACAGTCCCTTATTTCAGTAGTATACAAATATACATATCAAGAAAGTTTCATTAGTTTAGTTAAAGACACCAATACCAGGAAACTGGAGCACATGTTGTGGAGAGCTATTTCCTAAGTTAATACAATAAACAAAATTAAAGTAAACTTATTTTTTTAATATGAAAAGGCAACTTATTTGTGAAGAGATTATGGTACATACCCGTTTTCTATGTCGACATCTTGGTCAAACATCTTAATATTTGTGACAAGTCCAACTGGTTATACACTTCACACTTCTTAATTTGCCAGTGAAATATATAAATGAACGTTACACGCAACTATACTTGCACGTGTTCCATGATGAAATGTAAGTCAAACTGATAACTGAATCACGATCCCACTGATAACACGGTCTATTTATAAAGATACGCTAAAATGATCAGATCAACATGATCTGCTGACTATTGTAATTGTTAAATTAATCCGTGGCAACTACTACCAATAAGTGTTTAAAGAGGGAGTACTGTCGCTCTTGTCTGCCATGTTGCTTTTTGACAAAAGGCTAAATTAAAAACGACGTCTTTTCACTTATTTTACTTTTACTTTTATTTTTTTTAAATAATAAAACATGTGTAGATTGAATATTCACAAAATAACACATACTGTATCATTAAACTACAATGTTGTGTTGTGCCATAGGAAAGCTTTTCACACTCGTAGCACCGATGAATAGCTTCACTTCTCATTGTTTGTTATTTCAAGAATGTGCATTCGACAATATCAGATTTTCAAATATAAAGTCATAAAAAACAATACCTTTAATTATATGTTTCACATGGATTATACAATAACCATGTTTTAATATTATAACAAATTTTGTTTCCACAAAAAATACCCGATAGAACCCTCTCTTTAACCCTTCATCTATGGATTCTGTAATATTCTAGGATAAATCTCCAAAAGGGAGAACCCTAGCCATGTGCTCTGTAGCTCATTATGGTATACATATTTTTTATGTTCAAGCCTGAAATAGATTGTTCTCTAGATAAAGTACAATCCCTTGACATGACCTTTAACCTTTAGCCTGCTGGATTGTTTTAGGCTAACACCCACTGTCATCTGGATTAATTTAATTTCATCTGAAGCGCCGTAAAATCAATAACGTTGCGTGAATGAAATTGATCACAGCACGCGATTTGGGCTTGATACGCAGCCCGCAGATGACAGGGGGATGCACTGTTGGGCTTGAACTCAAGCCTGCAGCATGCTGGATCTTAAAAACCCAAACTACATTTTAAGGAAATTGGTTATCAAAGTATCACAATTACTGAAATTATCTTAAAGAGAAGGTGACTTCTAATTCAAATGATGTCACTACGTACTTCCATATCATTTACAAAATTGTAAATAATTCGGTGAGAAAAAAAATTTCTTCTTAAATTACTATGCTTAAAGGTGTCCTGACTACATTTAGAGAACGAAAACACAAAGCGTAGCACGTTTTTTCGCTCAAATAAGTCGATGAAATGTATTTGAAAAATAATTTCACCAATCATAAAATACCCATTTCTTTTCGTAAAAATCAAGTTATAAATGAGTGTACATGGCTAAGAAAAGCCATTGGAATCATTTTTGTCATTCGAAATAATAAAATGTGTTCACAATAAAATGGCCGCCATGCAATTTTTGCTTTATCCGCAACACCGTTATTACTACTACTGATAATTGCTTTGTGTAATAAGATGTTTTACCCTCTAAAATAAATTCAAATGACACAAACTATCATTATAAATAAGAAATTTGAAAACATAAATTTTGCAAAAAAAGGTGCTACTGCCCCTTTAAAATATATATATGATCCTGACCCCTTCCCTCTTCAAGTTAAACCAAGCTTGCTGACAAACCAGCCCTAGTAGTCCAGCCCCATGACTGTGTGCTACATAAAAGCCTGTACCGGTAATACAGTCTAGGTCTACGAACGCTCTGGTCATCTGCTACGCCCTGTGGAACATGAGATCATTATATAACATGATTACAAGTGGTTTCAACTGCACTCAATGCTCATGCTTAGGCAGTATGAGTGCAGGCTTTAATCTGGGAAATTGCAAGGGAAAAAATAAAACCTATATTTCAGTTATTTTTGGAGTCATTTATACAATATTTGGTGCATTTGAAAGGTCTTGAAGAGTACTTTATGATAACACTCAACAATTTATCATAACACTTAAAAATAGAGCCATGGGCCCTGCAACTCAATAGGTACTTTAGCTACTATACATATATTTTAAAAAAAAATTGGTTTGGACAAATTTACAAAATTCAACAGGTTTTGCTTTCAATACAGGTTTCCTTATAATCATTATTAAAAAATAATTAGTCGGGCAACTGTAAAATATGTTTACCATGTTTCCCCATCATCTGTATTTTCCCTGACCCATCATCAGCTCAAAACATCCCCCTAAAGGGAATGGGGAGACAGGGAGAAAGAAGCATTATAATTTGGTGTCAAATGGTCAAGCATAATTCTTCATCAGGGGTTAAAAAATCTTAAGTCCAAGGTCACTGAGGTGCCAGCTACACACCCACCAAATTACAGCTTTTGGGATGCAGCGGTTTTGGAGAAGAAGATGATAATGTGAAAGGTTTACGGACAACGGACAGACGCCAGATGACGGCCCATGCCATAAGCAAATATGGCAGTTCAGACCTGATGAGCTAAAATATATAATCATAGAATATATAGAGAATCTCACCCAAGTGTCTTCTGATATCAAATATATCAACACGAGTTGATAAAAGTTACAAATATCCGAGGCTTGCCGAGGATATTTTGACTTTTATCAACAAGTGTGATATATTTGATATCAGAAGACACGAGGGTCAGATTCATTTGGGGTCATGGGGTCACGAAATCTACAATTTAGAATCCCCATTGGCCAATGAGTCTGCACATAAAATTTCAGTTCTCTAGAGTCATTGGTTCTGGAGAAGAAGTCGAAAAAGCGAAAAGTTTACAGACGGATGGACGGATGGACGGACGGACGCCATGCCATGAGCTCATCGTGCCTTTCAGGCCTGGTGAGCTAAAAAATGTTAATATCTAAACACAAAACTGACATTTGGCTTCCAGTGCTGTGATGTCATAGCATTGTGACGTCATTGTGGTTATGATGTCATAGCATTGTGATCTCATTACTTGATGATGCAAAATCATTGTGATGTCATGTAGCTGACGCTAACAGGGCATTGTTCAAAATCTACTGTCAAAACGATATCTCCTAGGAGATATCGTTTGATCTCATACAAGTGATATCTCCTGTAGAACCCAGTTTTGGATGATAAATTACGACCTGTCGCTCTGTGTCTCAGGAAACAAAATAGAGCCATGGGCTCTGTATCTCAACAGGGTTTACATTGTTTAATGATGAAGACTGAAACAGATTTTTAGGTCGTGGCCCGTGAGGCTCTTATTTGGGGCCACAGGTCACCAAATCTACAATTTAGAATCTCCATTGGCGAAAGAGTCTACACACAATATCACAGCCTTCGAGGTCTTTTCTTTCTGGAGAAGAAGACAAAAATAGGTTTTTTTAGGTTATGGCCTATGAGGCCCTTTTTGGGGGCAACAGGGTCACCAAATCTGCAATTTAGATTTTCCATTGGCTAAAGAGTATGCACATAATATTACAAGAGATTATAAATTGTATACAAACGAACATAGTGACTCTGTGGCCTCAAAAAAGGGCATTTCAGGCCATGACCTAAACTTGTTTTCATCTTTTTCTCGAGAAACAAAAAGGCCTATAAAACTGAAATCTTGTGTACAGTCACCTCGGCCAATGTGGATTGTAAATTGAAGATTTGTTAACCCTCTGACAACTAAAGCCTAACGAGTTACAGAGCCAAAGGTTCTATTTTTAAAACTGAAAGTGTCATTTTAAGAACAATATGAACTCTAAAACTGAAAAAGAATTGAAATAACATTATGATGCGATTCCAATGTTCATGACATTGATATGCTGATAGAGAATCACGTGTACCACATGTGAGATACAATATCTCCACAAGATGAATGTTTACCTGTCTGACACTTGTGATAAACTACATTGACGAGATACATTCAGATATCAGTGATTCACATGCCAGAGTTCGTAGAGAACTAAATGAACTTCTTTTTATAAAATTTTACAGTGGAATAGGATTACAAACTGTTAAAGAGAGGGTTCAATTGTGGTATCCCCCATTTGTTTTTGTGAAAATTTCATTACGTGAAATCAATAGCCAACCCAATTGTATAAACTTCAAAGTAACCTGAAAGATAGTAGATATCTGTTTTCAATTATTAAGGTATACAAGTTACTCTGGGTACTGAAAAATTCTAAGTATGGCATCATTGATACATGATTAGTTTTGTAATTTTTTTTCCACGGGATGCAAAAAAATAGTGACAGACCAAAACAGCAACAAATTGGACAGCACAGCAGTTTCATCTCTGTTCTGTTCAACGGTTTTGACATCAAATTTAGTGATTAGGGGAATATTTTTTACATCTATCACCGATTTGGTTTGTCATTGTTTTGTCCATAACCCTTTGCCATTATTTTATCAGCTATTATAACAGTTTATTACCCACGAGGGCAATCACATCGGGGTTCATATTTTTCATACGATGCCCTAGGGCAAAATATCACTTTGTCATAGTGACTTGACGTCATAAACAATATTATTACCCATATGGTTGAAAATAACCGAGTTAATATTTTTGATATGAGCACATGTGCACATATCACGTTTGCCTAGCAACGATTGTTTCACCGCGGCTTCCCGTATTACGTCGCCTGTGACGTCATAAAATGATTGTTCGTGACGTCACTATAGCTTGCCGTCGCAAGGGAAGTGGGCCGTTTCCTGACTAGTTTAACGCGAATCAAATGGAATAAAATGGGTAATGAATTCACTCCATCTAAAAGTACATTCAAGTCACTTTCATTAAAACAAGGTGTCAACGCGTTTATTAAGTATACATATGTATTAAGTATATATGTTTGAGTATAATAACGCATACTGCGTAGACAAGTATTGCACCGTTTACCCAAAGTACCTTTTGAGGATGAGTAAGTTCTAGTACGAAGCTGTACTGTACTCTCGCTCGGGCAATACAAAAATTCACACTCGTTTCGTAAAAATCATATGACACACTTCCTCGGGTAATAATCTCTATCTATGACGTCACGCGTCGTCTATGGCGTTGGGTTCTAAATCCGGCGAAAGTGGGTCGCCAGCCTATTGTTGAACGTGGATTTTAGTGTATTTCATTAATTTCACGACTTCGGTAATAAACAGAATATCATATTCGTATCAATGTCATACTATGTTTACGACACTCGTGCCTGAATATCGGTATATCCCTCGCTCTCGCTCGTGAAATACTAATATTCAGGCACTCGTGTCGTAAACATAGTATGACATAGACACTCATATAATATCCTCTATATAAGAATTTGCTTTCTTAATTTACCTTTCCAAATGACATACACGACTTAAAGGTCCATCCATTGTGTTTCATGAAATATTATTTGGCTTTAATACATTCCAACACACAATATGTGTTGTTTACAGTACAAATAAATTCACTCAGCTTGCATATTCATCCCAACCAAATATGTCAGAATTATTAGTTAGTACGCAAGACAAACTAACCCTAAAAACTCGTCGAAATGGTATCCAAGGGTAAAAGAAGATTTTCTGCTGAGATATCCTAGGGCTAAAAAAGATAGATCTAGTCTAAATGGAATGAATCCAAGGTCTAAAAAGCTGCCGGTAAAATGCAGTCTATCCCATATTGGTAATGATCCAATGTTACGTGTGCAGTGTCAATTTCTAAAATTTACTGACCAATTATGATTTATTTTTCACTGATCACGTGCCACATTAAAGATGCATCCATTGTGTTTCATAAAAACTTATTTCGTTTTAATACGTGCCAACATACGATATGTGCTGATTTCAGTTGAAACAATTTCAGTCGACTTAATGCTTATTCATCCCCAATCGTCAAATCATATTTACTACTTTCCAATTAAAATCGAACGTCGGTATACATGCATGTGCAGAAACCAAAACTACACGTACCATGTACATGCAGAGTAGTTATAAGACCTATTCAACATCATCAACCAAAATTTGTCTTTCTGTCTGTTGTAAATAAGTTTCGAAAATTACGTTTGACTGATTGACGCGTGCAACACGCTGTGCATTGTACGGTTTTCAATCAGAAATAGATACTTTACCTTTATATCGACTATCATCAAAACAGCAATTTTCGGCAACATTCAGTACTTGTCGATAAAATAGAACAAAGTAACGTTTCCAAGGCGCATATGACCCCAAACAACACAATGGATGTACAGTGACGTGCCAAAAGTATTGCAACAATCGCCGTTTCCCCATAGGACCCCATGTTAATTCACTCCAGCACAGATAATTTTAATTGTTTCAATTTTCAAAATAATTTACTGAAGATTTACATGAAAATAGAAAATCTACTCGACTAGTTGGACTTTAGACGAAATGTCCTGTTTACGTAGCAACGGATCCATCACAGTGGATGCCCGTATTTTCATTAAACAGATTTACGTTACCTGTAAAATGTGGAATGTCCACGTTTAATTCCACGCATCATGTCACTAGATTCAAAGTCAACATCTGCGGCGTGGTCCCAAATCAAATCGGTTTCTTCCGCCATTTTGTATGTTTACATCGTCACATGACATTGTACACCGGAAGTCACTCAGTGCCCTCATATATAAACCAATCACATGGCTCCTTGACCTTGTTTCGGTTACACAGATAGTGACCGATTGCTTCTTTCCTTTTCCTTGGAATGTAGGCCTACTTTTATTTGGGAAAAAGAAACTGAAGATAATTCATCCCTAATTCACAATATTATCACGAAGGTTGTCTGCAAACTGTTGTTTATAAAATGTTGCCAATATTCTACCAGAGACCATAAAATAAATTTATTTTATGGTCTCTGATTCTATTCACGAATTATTTGATTAATTGATCTATACAAAATCTGAAACTGTGAAAATAACATGTTATAGTTGACAGCTTTTTGGGGTGCATAACAGGACTTAAATCGATAATTAGTAGGCTTAGTAACTGAATAAATAACCTTACTAAATCATTTAATATAAGCATATTAAATCATTCAGTAAGCTTTATTACTAAATAGCGATTAAAGTCCCGTTTGGCACCTCGTACAGCGTAACATATATTCCTAGGGGGTTGGGGGTACGGGATACAAGAATAGTCATTAGCCAAAGGTTAGAAAAGAGTAAAATTACAGTTTACCATTTAAGTTTTAAAGAGAAATATATTTCACACACATAGATATATTTATATGTAGGCATGGAAAAGTACAAGAATTTGTACTATTGAAGGAGTTTTATCCCAAATAGAACCATGTTATATTTCTTCACTATCTAAATGGCAAGTATTTCTAATGCCTTCAGACTAGGGAGCTGCGCCAATTTACGTCTATCAGAGAGGTATTGAATGTAAAAATTAGCTCAACTATCGATTGTTGGACCTCGATTTTTGTCGAGGCGTAATGGTCGTGTGGTAAGCTGGTACAGTCAATGCTGGCGATAGTTATCTAACTCTGAGGGCGTGGGTTCGAATCCCGCATGTGAATCGGCTCGATAAAATTACAAGAATTTGTACTATTGAAGGTAGTGTTATCCCAAATATAACCATGTTATATTTCTTCACTATCTAAATGGCAAGTATTTCTAACGCTTGTCTATGTTCTCACGCTTTGATTTGGCTTCTCATCTCAACACCAAGACTCGTATACAAAAAGTCTATATAAATAATATGAAATCCGTTGTAATCTGTAGGCCTAAGTTTATAATCTTAGACAGACGCAACTGAATATATTGGTATATACAAGTGTTCCTGTTTCTGCGCACATAAAGTTGCAATCTGAATAAATTTAGATCGACAGTTGACTGTTGTAACACTAACATATTAAATATTGAATATTATACCGATCTGTATGTATTAAGATTGATGAGGACCAGGTTGTAAGTGTGTAACAAACAGGTAAAGATGCGCACGTAAAATATACAGGACTCCTCGTCCGTCGAGATCATGTTGCCCGGAGACGTCTTCACATAGTACTGAACATTACGCAAAGATAATTTACATAGTCACCAATGAAAGCGTAATTTAACATTGCTTTAAAATTTTTCTTTCAGCAGAGTTAATTGGCCCTGAAAAGGGCCTTTTTGTTTTGTTTTCCCCCGGCTGTTCTTGATTGTTTGTTGTAAAGCATGGGAGTACTCTACGCAAATGGCTATGGTAAGAATTTCTTCAAAACAATCTAATGCGCGAACAGTTTCTCTGGTTGATCATGACATCCATGAAGAACTATTGTGAACTGAGTAATCCGCTGGAATACTGGAAATCACCGGGGTAGCCTACCATTAGGTTGAAGCAGGCCGTCACTGTCCACACGCGCGTGTCCTCTTCTCTTTTTGCTTCACGCCAGGGTTGCTGTGATTATCGTCCTCTTCACAGTTCTTTTCTGGATACAACTGATCTGCGCTGGAATGATTCTCACATGCAACATGCGAAGGTCCCTTCTGGATGCAGGCTAAAGCACGGTGTCCTTTTAAATGACAACGGTCACACGTCACTTTTGGACAGTAAAGGTAGCTGTGTTTCTCACTGTTGCATAAGATGCAGCTGGTTGAATATTTCATGTCATTCATGGCGGTGTTGGACTGCTTAGCGACGTACGTGGACATCCTCTATCAACGAGTGCTCAGTTGAAACCGGTGTCTTTTCGGGTGGCAATGTTCCTTTTATAGTCAAATGCGCGTGCAAAATGACGTCATAACGTCACTGACCTTTTAGCGCCATAAATCCGTTTAAGCGCGTGCAAAATTACGTCATCGCATCACGGACAGAATGGCGCGATGATACTTTTTTGCTAGCGCGTGCAAAATTACGTCATAACCGCTGCCTACACATCCTGGTCCCCGCGCTAAGTTGCGGTGCGCTTCAGTATATCGGAGCCCAGTCAAGGTATGTGGCGATTGATATCGACGTGTTTGATTTTCCAAAAAAAACGATGTTTTTACGATATGTTTATATTGTTAAAGAGGAGTGTAGGCAGTGATAAAAAGTGAAATGAAGTTAGAGAACTGGATGGGACACGAAGAAAGGCAAAAGACCGGTTTATAGATTTAATAATCTTTTTGTGAGAAAATACGCTTTTACACGCCGTAACCTGTAGGTCCTACCCAACTCGTCCTCAGTCAGAGCTGATCGATTATCGGCGTTGATAAAGGGTGGGTGCCATACACAGCGAGACGTAAAAGCACCAAACTCCTCACAGTACCGTTACGTCTCTCCTGTACGTCAAGCCCGAACTAGCTCAAGTTGACCCAGCGTTACGACGCTTTCCCATTATTTTATGGTTTTTTTTTTACAGAATATCAAAGTTTAATTGTCGAAGTTTTAAATGCAAATGATGAATAAGACGTTTCAACAAATCGTGTTTAATTAAACGCAGCCGTTGTGTTCGTGCAATGACTTTGCTTGTGATTACTCGCAGTGTCGTGACGGTAAAACATATAGTTCCGGATACCTTTGGCTATTTTTTATGAATGTTAAATTTTTTTTTAAAGAACTAAATATCAGAATTCCTTAGATAAAGGGACAAGAGCATTTTCATCACATTAATTTCATGTTATAACTTCTTGAAAGTGGTACACTTTGATTGTCAGGAATCCTGACCAAGAAATGTTCGTGAATCCAGGGATGCTGGGGACGAGGTTGACGACAGCTGCGATCGAGTGTGAGTTATCTCCCTTCCACCGTCGAGTCGGCCAAGTCACTATGCCCTATATATATGTTACTCACTATACTCACTCCATTTCGAGACGCTCCAATATAAATGAGGGAACAATAATAAATAAATTAACATATATTGTACTCAGAATGTCACTTGTAAATTGTTATGTGCATGCATCACAAAAAGAAATAAAATTTAAAAAATCAATAAAAAAAAACAAAAATCATAAATTAACGTCTATAAATGGTTGTTGTGGTGCAAGTGTAGAGAGACTTCGTGTAACCAATGGTAAGGACTGGTATTATCCCATATATAGACTGTTTTGATCGAGTGTCTTGGGGATCTAGGCATTATTCTAATGGTTTTGCTAATTAGCTGTTATGTTTAATGTAAATAACACAAATGAACTGTTTTTGGTATTTGGTCTTCTTTATTTATCAGCAAGTTTATGATCAATTGTTTTCACAATTAAAAAAAGCGTAGTTCGAGGAAAACCAACACATTAAACGAGAAAACGTTTATCTTACGTTCTACCTGTGAAACCTACATGTATTTACGTTTACTTTTCAAGAACTATAAGCCTTAGCCACTGAGGATTATAAATAGATTGCAGATTTGTGAACCCTCTGTCAAATACTTCTGGAGAATGTAATTTTTTAAAACGTATATATATATATATATATATATATATATATATATATATATATATATATATATATATATATATTGTTTTATAAAGCTTGTTGGTCGTTTCTAAGTCATGAATATTGCATATATAGGCTAATCGTGTTTCCCAAGACTCTTCAGTTATAAAAAATATAACGTAACATATCAAATGATATATGGAATATCTATTTATTAAGAAACACAGTCATCACAAAACAATGAAAACAAATGATACATTCTAGGTGGTCTAAAACGACATGAATTAGTTTGCACAATTCGGGTAAAAATGCTCTGATGAAAATCAAAATCCTTGCATAATCGTCCGGCGATTATTCATTTCAAACACCGATATGACCTGACGATTATTAAAAAATTTCGATTATTCGAGGCAGGCGATACTTTTCGAAGCCATAATATATGTTTACATTTACAAATAATAAACAAAAACAGCATTGCGGTACATGTATGTCTTTTATGACAAAATGTAAACGAAGTTCTTGCTATTGCAGGCGATTATTCCCGAAATTAGGTAGGCCTTAATAGCTGGAAAATTTGTATACGTGATTAAATTGCTTCCTCTCCGTCGTTTCTGTTGTTTCAAATCCAATCTCACTACATCAGTGCAAAATAATGATGCTTAATTACAATATATATGATGGCAAAAATAATGATTTTGACTCATTTGGGAAATATTACCCCATTGCGATAAATCTACTATTCTATATGACTTGAATTACTTTCTACATTCCTTAACACAAATACCACAAAATATACACTGTATATGAACTGCACTCACAACAAAGATAAAAACGTAACAAAACCACTTTACAAATGTTAACGATATTGTGACAACAAAACGACATATAACATTATATAGATTACAATACAAACGTAATAAAAGTAATTATTTAGATCATTTACTAGAATTTAATTTTAAGAAATTTTAATTAATGAAAATCGGTGACTTGTCTTGTCTTTAGCGACACTTTTGACCAATTTGGCACCAAACCGGCGGATTTGTTTTAACCACATCGTTCCATTTTGTTTCAGTGAAATCTTAATATTTTGACAAACATCTCGAATGCTGACTTTCATTGAAACTGAATGGACCACTCATAAAGCTCGACTTCTAGCCAATCACCACACAGCACACTTTCGTTCAGGGTTCATTTTCGTTCCCTTTGCGCAGTGGAAAGCGTCCCGGAAGAAGTCAGAATTAGAAACAGTTCCGGTGACCCTGTAAGCAAAACATCAAATGTTAAAATTGAAATTGTGGTTTGAGATGGGGGATTAGTGATATTCTTCGTTACTGAAGTAAAACGAATTCTTTGTATTGTAAATTGCTCTCTGGTTTCATAAACAGTGATCGACGTACATATGGACAGAGTACAACACATTACCAATGTACGGAAATGATATGGAACACAAAGAAGAAGTGGATAACTAGTAAAATTTACTAGAGAAAGAAGCATTGCATATCCGGAGTTCTCTTCCTTCAGGGATTATTCCCTTCGATCGTCACAATCGGAAATCTAAAGAGAATAACCTCGTGGGAAGAGAATAGTATTCTAATCTCATTAAAGGGGCAGTATCACGTTTCTTCGCTTAAATACGTTTATGAAATGTATTTGAAATTTATTTTTACCAGTAGAAAAACACACTTCTCTCTTCGGAAAATCAAGTTAAAAAATGAATGTACATGGTTCTTTAAAGCCATGGGAATCGTTTTTGTCATTCAAAAAAATAAAATGTGTCCACAATAAAATGGCCGCCATGCAATTTTTGCTTCATACGCAACACCGTTAATACCACTACGGAAAATTGGTTTGTGTAATATGACATTTTACCTAAAGTAAATATAAATGACATAAACTATCATTATAAATGGGAAATTTGAAAAAATAAAATTTGCAAAAAAAGTTCTACTGCCCCTTTAACACATATCGTATCCAATACGTTACACATATACATACATTGTGTAACGTAGTGCAACTTATTACGGTCTGATTTTAACGAGACTGATGATATTGCTGATGATATTGCTGATGACACGGAAAAGAGATGCTTAGTTTGGTGCAGACAGAGTTAAGGGTACCTGAACATGGAGGGACTGTGAAAGTCCGTGATGATCTGGTGGTGGAGAGCCGCCTCCGTACTTAGTGCACACCAGCCCTGCAATAACAAAACAAGGGTTGAGAGCACGTGTAAAACACGTGAAAACCTCATTCAATTATTGCCGGATTCAAAGGAAGCCCTATAGTCTAACACTTAGACTCTGAAAAAAATAATTTATTCTTAAGATATTACCATTTTATTAAATATCTTCTGAATAATTCATTCCTCGGAGGCATCTTTTTAATATGTATGAGTTACCAGTATGATAGTTTAGATGTCAGTGTGTGGATTCATGTATGGTAGAAACGAGTTTAGGAAATTAGGGCAAATTAAATCGTTAAATATTACCTAGTAATATTAGACAAGTCAACCAATTAGATTCGAGATTCCGTGGGAGAGTAATAGACCGATAAGATTAACCAGAGGATACCATTCCCTACCAATAGCACATCAGCTTCCCTTTTATTGAGACAAAGTCAAATATTTCCAAAGGCAAAACGTCAGGGAATGCACACGAACTTTTGAGAAAGAAATGAATTGTGGATTTTTCAGATTCTGCTCTGAAAACGAAGATTATTTTAGAAAAACAACCTTATCCCACATAGAATATCAATCTAATTCGTTTCCATGGGGAAGACCATCCTCGGTTACCCAGGGTTTTATTTATGCTCAGTAACTTTCCAGTATACCACCCCTGGGAAACTCTAACAGAGAAATATGTACTAAAATTACCCGCCCTTGGTTGGCGTGACGAAGTCAGTGACCAAAGAAAATGCTCAATAGGATAGGACGGAAATAATCAAGTGAAATAACTGGTGACGGATGGCTAACAAAATGACCTCGCGTGTTGTCATTGGCTTGCAGGTCCAAGCTGCGTAGCAGTTTGATTGGCTCACGCCGGCCAAGGGCGGGTAATTTGAGTACAGATTTCTCTGATGAAGTTTCCCAGGGGTATAGTGGAGAGTTACGGAGCATATATAAAACCCTGAGTAACCGAGGATGGGGGAAGATTTGAAGTACCATGATGCTGCATTGTAATGTTTACCTGCGCAAAGTTGACGAAGAAGAGCTGCTCATGCGTGAGATCTAAACCCGGTAGTAGTGGCTCCTCGCCGTTCTCGGACACCCACTTCTGGTAGGCCTGAAAATGTTCATCAACATCATTTAAGGATACACATACCCCGATGGAGCAAAATGACATTTACAACGACCAGGAGAATCACGTGAAACATCAGTATGGATCATTTCTCAAGAGTTGGTGCATGTCTCACGAATCAAAATCAAACAATGTTAATATGAACATAAAATACAACGATAATCACGAATATTACCAATTTGAGTTTTGGTTCAGAATTAACGTGACGAACGGGCTACGCCCCATGGAAAAGTGGCTGCATAATTCTGAAGAAATGTTCCATCTTTACAATTTGGCAACTTCAAAGTGTCCTACCATGAAGGAGGCTTTGATTCCACCATTGTCAGCCATGTTCTCCCCCAGCGTCAGCTTCCCGTTCACCTGGTTGATAGAAAGTGTTACATAGTGTGGTAGACATATTTCTCATAGTGAGTCAGCTTCCCGTTCACCTGGTTGATAGAAAGTGTTACATAGTGTGGTAGACATATTTCTCATAGTGAGTCACCTTCCCGTTCACCTGGTTGATAGAAAGTGTTACATAGTGTGGTAGACATATTTCTCATAGTGAGTCAGCTTCCCGTTCACCTGGTTGATAGAAAGTGTTACATAGTGTGGTAGACATATTTCTCATAGTGAGTCAGCTTCCCGTTCACCTGGTTGATAGAAAGTGTTACATAGTGTGGTAGACATATTTCTCATAGTGAGTCACCTTCCCGTTCACCTGGTTGATAGAAAGTGTTACATAGTGTGGTAGACATATTTCTCATAGTGAGTCAGCTTCCCGTTCACCTGGTTGATAGAAAGTGTTACTCAGTGTGGTAGACATATTTCTCATAGTGAGTCAGCTTCCCGTTCACCTGGTTGATAGAAAGTGTTACTTAGTGTGGTAGACATATTTCTCATAGTGAGTCAGCTTCCCGTTCACCTGGTTGATAGAAAGTGTTACATAGTGTGGTAGACATATTTCTCATAGTGAGTCAGCTTCCCGTTCACCTGGTTGATAGAAAGTGTTACATAGTGTGGTAGACATATTTCTCATAGTGAGTCACCTTCCCGTTCACCTGGTTGATAGAAAGTGTTACATAGTGTGGTAGACATATTTCTCATAGTGAGTCAGCTTCCCGTTCACCTGGTTGATAGAAAGTGTTACATAGTGTGGTAGACATATTTCTCATAGTGAGTCAGCTTCCCGTTCACCTGGTTGATAGAAAGTGTTACATAGTGTGGTAGACATATTTCTCATAGTGAGTCACCTTCCCGTTCACCTGGTTGATAGAAAGTGTTACATAGTGTGGTAGACATATTTCTCATAGTGAGTCAGCTTCCCGTTCACCTGGTTGATAGAAAGTGTTACATAGTGTGGTAGACATATTTCTCATAGTGAGTCAGCTTCCCGTTCACCTGGTTGATAGAAAGTGTTACATAGTGTGGTAGACATATTTCTCATAGTGAGTCAGCTTCCCGTTCACCTGGTTGATAGAAAGTGTTACATAGTGTGGTAGACATATTTCTCATAGTGAGTCACCTTCCCGTTCACCTGGTTGATAGAAAGTGTTACATAGTGTGGTAGACATATTTCTCATAGTGAGTCAGCTTCCCGTTCACCTGGTTGATAGAAAGTGTTACTCAGTGTGGTAGACATATTTCTCATAGTGAGTCAGCTTCCCGTTCACCTGGTTGATAGAAAGTGTTACATAGTGTGGTAGACATATTTCTCATAGTGAGTCAGCTTCCCGTTCACCTGGTTGATAGAAAGTGTTACATAGTGTGGTAGACATATTTCTCATAGTGAGTCAGCTTCCCGTTCACCTGGTTGATAGAAAGTGTTACATAGTGTGGTAGACATATTTCTCATAGTGAGTCAGCTTCCCGTTCACCTGGTTGATAGAAAGTGTTACATAGTGTGGTAGACATATTTCTCATAGTGAGTCAGCTTCCCGTTCACCTGGTTGATAGAAAGTGTTACTCAGTGTGGTAGACATATTTCTCATAGTGAGTCAGCTTCCCGTTCACCTGGTTGATAGAAAGTGTTACATAGTGTGGTAGACATATTTCTCATAGTGAGTCAGCTTCCCGTTCACCTGGTTGATAGAAAGTGTTACATAGTGTGGTAGACATATTTCTCATAGTGAGTCAGCTTCCCGTTCACCTGGTTGATAGAAAGTGTTACATAGTGTGGTAGACATATTTCTCATAGTGAGTCAGCTTCCCGTTCACCTGGTTGATAGAAAGTGTTACTCAGTGTGGTAGACATATTTCTCATAGTGAGTCAGCTTCCCGTTCACCTGGTTGATAGAAAGTGTTACATAGTGTGGTAGACATATTTCTCATAGTGAGTCAGCTTCCCGTTCACCTGGTTGATAGAAAGTGTTACTTAGTGTGGTAGACATATTTCTCATAGTGAGTCAGCTTCCCGTTCACCTGGTTGATAGAAAGTGTTACATAGTGTGGTAGACATATTTCTCATAGTGAGTCAGCTTCCCGTTCACCTGGTTGATAGAAAGTGTTACTCAGTGTGGTAGACATATTTCTCATAGTGAGTCAGCTTCCCGTTCACCTGGTTGATAGAAAGTGTTACTCAGTGTGGTAGACATATTTCTCATAGTGAGTCAGCTTCCCGTTCACCTGGTTGATAGAAAGTGTTACTCAGTGTGGTAGACATATTTCTCATAGTGAGTCAGCTTCCCGTTCACCTGGTTGATAGAAAGTGTTACTCAGTGTGGTAGACATATTTCTCATAGTGAGTCAGCTTCCCGTTCACCTGGTTGATAGAAAGTGTTACTCAGTGTGGTAGACATATTTCTCATAGTGAGTCAGCTTCCCGTTCACCTGGTTGATAGAAAGTGTTACATAGTGTGGTAGACATATTTCTCATAGTGAGTCAGCTTCCCGTTCACCTGGTTGATAGAAAGTGTTACTCAGTGTGGTAGACATATTTCTCATAGTGAGTCAGCTTCCCGTTCACCTGGTTGATAGAAAGTGTTACTCAGTGTGGTAGACATATTTCTCATAGTGAGTCAGCTTCCCGTTCACCTGGTTGATAGAAAGTGTTACATAGTGTGGTAGACATATTTCTCATAGTGAGTCAGCTTCCCGTTCACCTGGTTGATAGAAAGTGTTACATAGTGTGGTAGACATATTTCTCATAGTGAGTCAGCTTCCCGTTCACCTGGTTGATAGAAAGTGTTACACAGTGTGGTAGACATATTTCTCATAGTGAGTCAGCTTCCCGTTCACCTGGTTGATAGAAAGTGTTACATAGTGTGGTAGACATATTTCTCATAGTGAGTCAGCTTCCCGTTCACCTGGTTGATAGAAAGTGTTACATAGTGTGGTAGACATATTTCTCATAGTGAGTCAGCTTCCCGTTCACCTGGTTGATAGAAAGTGTTACATAGTGTGGTAGACATATTTCTCATAGTGAGTCAGCTTCCCGTTCACCTGGTTGATAGAAAGTGTTACATAGTGTGGTAGACATATTTCTCATAGTGAGTCAGCTTCCCGTTCACCTGGTTGATAGAAAGTGTTACATAGTGTGGTAGACATATTTCTCATAGTGAGTCAGCTTCCCGTTCACCTGGTTGATAGAAAGTGTTACTCAGTGTGGTAGACATATTTCTCATAGTGAGTCAGCTTCCCGTTCACCTGGTTGATAGAAAGTGTTACTCAGTGTGGTAGACATATTTCTCATAGTGAGTCAGCTTCCCGTTCACCTGGTTGATAGAAAGTGTTACTCAGTGTGGTAGACATATTTCTCATAGTGAGTCAGCTTCCCGTTCACCTGGTTGATAGAAAGTGTTACTCAGTGTGGTAGACATATTTCTCATAGTGAGTCAGCTTCCCGTTCACCTGGTTGATAGAAAGTGTTACTCAGTGTGGTAGACATATTTCTCATAGTGAGTCAGCTTCCCGTTCACCTGGTTGATAGAAAGTGTTACATAGTGTGGTAGACATATTTCTCATAGTGAGTCAGCTTCCCGTTCACCTGGTTGATAGAAAGTGTTACTCAGTGTGGTAGACATATTTCTCATAGTGAGTCAGCTTCCCGTTCACCTGGTTGATAGAAAGTGTTACTCAGTGTGGTAGACATATTTCTCATAGTGAGTCAGCTTCCCGTTCACCTGGTTGATAGAAAGTGTTACATAGTGTGGTAGACATATTTCTCATAGTGAGTCAGCTTCCCGTTCACCTGGTTGATAGAAAGTGTTACATAGTGTGGTAGACATATTTCTCATAGTGAGTCAGCTTCCCGTTCACCTGGTTGATAGAAAGTGTTACATAGTGTGGTAGACATATTTCTCATAGTGAGTCAGCTTCCCGTTCACCTGGTTGATAGAAAGTGTTACATAGTGTGGTAGACATATTTCTCATAGTGAGTCAGCTTCCCGTTCACCTGGTTGATAGAAAGTGTTACATAGTGTGGTAGACATATTTCTCATAGTGAGTCAGCTTCCCGTTCACCTGGTTGATAGAAAGTGTTACATAGTGTGGTAGACATATTTCTCATAGTGAGTCAGCTTCCCGTTCACCTGGTTGATAGAAAGTGTTACATAGTGTGGTAGACATATTTCTCATAGTGAGTCACCTTCCCGTTCACCTGGTTGATAGAAAGTGTTACATAGTGTGGTAGACATATTTCTCATAGTGAGTCAGCTTCCCGTTCACCTGGTTGATAGAAAGTGTTACATAGTGTGGTAGACATATTTCTCATAGTGAGTCAGCTTCCCGTTCACCTGGTTGATAGAAAGTGTTACATAGTGTGGTAGACATATTTCTCATAGTGAGTCAGCTTCCCGTTCACCTGGTTGATAGAAAGTGTTACTCAGTGTGGTAGACATATTTCTCATAGTGAGCCAGCTTCCCGTTCACCTGGTTGATAGAAAGTGTTACATAGTGTGGTAGACATATTTCTCATAGTGAGTCAGCTTCCCGTTCACCTGGTTGATAGAAAGTGTTACATAGTGTGGTAGACATATTTCTCATAGTGAGTCAGCTTCCCGTTCACCTGGTTGATAGAAAGTGTTACTCAGTGTGGTAGACATATTTCTCATAGTGAGTCAGCTTCCCGTTCACCTGGTTGATAGAAAGTGTTACATAGTGTGGTAGACATATTTCTCATAGTGAGTCAGCTTCCCGTTCACCTGGTTGATAGAAAGTGTTACATAGTGTGGTAGACATATTTCTCATAGTGAGTCAGCTTCCCGTTCACCTGGTTGATAGAAAGTGTTACTCAGTGTGGTAGACATATTTCTCATAGTGAGTCAGCTTCCCGTTCACCTGGTTGATAGAAAGTGTTACATAGTGTGGTAGACATATTTCTCATAGTGAGTCAGCTTCTGTGTATCTCCCGATTTGAACGGCCTTTTATCAACATGTCAACAACAAATAAGTACCAAAAAAAAAAAAATCAAGATTTTTAAGGATAACAGCTGAGAGGTATTCTGGATGTTGGTGTAATGATGAAGACAATGAATTTATGGATGATCACGGTATAAGGACCTATGCCGAAACGTCGCTATTGTTAAATAAAGAAGTTGATCATCAACAAATTCCTTGTCTTCTTTATTGTGAAGATACACGACGTTTCGGAGTTCATTGTATATGCTTACACCTTCAACAGTGTGGTGAAGGCTGTCCTTCTAAATGCCCTTTAAAGATTTGAAACGAACGACTCAGTTCATGAATTTACGAAACGTTTAATGCAGAGAGGTTTACGAATTAAAACAAAATAATTATAAGGCATAATAAAAAAAATAAGGCATTTTGGCACATCCATGTAATAAAAGACGGTGTAATACGCCGTTCTTAATGAAAAAAGTATAGTCTCATGAAAAGGAAAATAAGCTTGAAGAATGGCTAAATAATACTTATTAACCAATAAAAGGAGTCCCAAAACGAACGAATACGTGGTTCGGTTTAGCCATGCGAGTCCATATCCCTCCGGGCGGGCATTTAAGATGTTCCCACTAAAATGGCCGATGGAAGGAAATTCAAGCGATCTGACTGGTGTTGTGATATCTTAACACTCAGAGTAGAGTTTTAAATATGGATGTTGGAATAGTCAACCACTTCGATTTTTGAACTTTCAAAATTTCATGAAACCTACAACTTTACCTCTCACACGTTTATACGACGAGTATATGATTACCCTCCATCAGGTTTCATCACCGTGGCGTCGTGTATGTTAACAATAAAGAATAAAGAATAAAGAATAAAGAAGAAAATCTCGTTTTCTCAATCTGGCCGGGATGCTTTGTTATCTTATATTGACATCTTTTATAGGCATTCTAAACGTTGAGACGATGAAGAATGAAGACATAGTTTATGGATATACAACTCCTCCATTCTATTAAGGCGACGTTTCGCCATAAATACCATGCCAATAAGCAAGTGATAACGAAATAAGTATCTATGTCGAAATACCACCTACATAGAACAAAGAAATTGTATATCCATACCAATATGTAGTTCTTCATACACCAGCTTATATTGAGTTGTAAAATGTTGGAAATATTATTATATTAATATTATTTCTTAATCCGATTTCGTGTGACATTTTAATAACGTTTTACTACGTTTTACTAGGCTCCGACACACCCCCTCTACTTATCATGATACTCACATGATCACCATTGACAGTGAAGTTGGAGTACTGTTCGACGAAGCAGCTGGCCAGACGCGTGAACTGGGAGAGAGACGAGTCGCTCCACCATTGGTGGAAGTTACCGATCTTGTCGTACTGTCGACCTGCAGATAGCACACTCAAATCTTCAATAAGATATAACAGGGAGATTACGTGCACCATGTTACACTTACGAAACGACACAAGGACGATATGAAATATGTGAGAGGATAGTTATAATGCCGATGTTCATTTCATGATCTATCAATTAAAAAAAGCAGATGTTTTATTGCCCGAGGGAGAGGGTTATACAGAAATTTCCACGGAATTTGTATTATAAGTATCCTCACACATATATGTTGTTTCATAAAAGTAGTAATGCCCACTTTCGAGATGTTTGATAATCGTGGTATAATACCGAGGGGCAATAGAAACGATACCTCATACATACATGTGTAATATTTCTCAAATCAAGAACATTTCCGTCCAAATTTATTGATTTAGAATGTCTCCGAGGATTAGGATATATATCGTAAAGAATTATTCACAATTTCATTCATGAGACTGATGACAGTAAGATATTTGATATTTCATATCTGTGCAAACACACATGCTAAACTTGCTTTTCAAAGGGGCTTTTGGACATTATGGTAAATATTTAAGGTAACATTTCATGACGTAAGAAAATTATGTTTGTACAAGATGTTTTCAACACGATGTTCCTTCTAAATCGATGAATCATCATTGCTGTAGGATGTAATAAACCAAACAAACCAGAAAGCCATATTTCACCCTCCTATCTCGCCTATTAAATGAGATTCCAACACCACGATTTAAAAAGAGGACTTTTTTCAGAACTATGAACTGGTAATGTACATGTTTTAAAAAATAAGTTAAGTTTAGTTGGTTTAAGAGATGTGATATAACGACGCTTCGGTCGTGTCCATCACCCCTTGAGTAAATTCTCTCCTTTGCATCGTTTCTTCACCCCAAGGGTACATTTTCTTCATTGAAACTAGACATACCTTCATCATCGAAGCCGTGGGTGATCTCATGGCCGATAACCATCCCGATACCGCCGAATATCAGGGACCTGTAACACATACGGGGAATATAAAATACTAAACGACGTCCCGTTTATTAACATATTTATGAAACGAGTGAATGGTTTGGTATTTGATGAGCGAAAGCGAGTTAGATACCAATACCATTCACGAGTTTCATAATGAGATATATTCATTTGAAGACGTGCACGTTCGTTTATTAAAAAAATACAAACATCTATAAAAGTAACTATTCTTGTACTTTTCGAGGCTAGTCTATTACGGGTTTCGAGCCGTCATGCCCAGGAACCTATAGCCAGGCAGCACTGAATGTCCCCATATTGTAACTATTCAGCCACCGATGCTTCTAGTTATACTGATGTTTGATGTGTTCACTGACGACTTGACCTTTATTTCTAAGTTTGAATATTAGTTTAACATTTTGTAGAATATTAGATACATCAACACTGGTGTGTGTATCTGGTCAAACCTAAGAGTAAACCTTATAATGATTAAAAAGTAAATATAATTCCTTGCCTCGACAAAAGAAGTCTTGGAGTCGGTAGGTTTCCTGAGGTCTAACAGTACATATCAAGAATCGTTGCGCACATGTTTCTCTGGTATGAAGATAGATAATGCTATAACGCTACGAATCGGTTAAGCTGGTGTAGTTCTATGTGCAAAAAAATATAAATCATATTATTGACCACGGAGTGATTAGGTACGTATACGTTGAATGCCAATTCATTTTGCACTTCAAATGTATTTTCTATGACACTTAAATAAAACATATCACAGTATGAAACCATTGAAAACTATGAACCGCGAGATCCCCAGTATAAAAATACAAACCAGTGCACCAACTCCAAAAAACTTTTACTATATGCAAATGCATCTGAAGAATTACTTTGCACGAAAATCGTCCTTATTAAACATGAATTATCCGTTTTCATAATGCTCTTTTTTAGTGTGGATATGATGTGACATCACGTGACCCTTACATAGGATATTCCTTTCTGTAGAATGGCGGCTGAAGAATTGCCGCCGGGAAGGCTGGAATTAGAAAAAGCAACGTAAATGGTAACAAATTAGCTCTATAACATCCTAAATGAAATGCTGAATTGAGAGAACATATGGTTACGACAATGTTCCTTTCAGGAAACATAAAATCATTATATATTTAATTTCAAATAGACGAAAATAAAGTTGCCTTAGTTCAATCCAAACGACGTTGACATAAACCTTAAAATGATTTATGTGCATCTGAAATAGTCAAGATATATGAACGTTTCTACACAATTTAAATGTGTTGACCACAGGCCAAGTTTAGCGCAGATATGTTCCGCAACAGAGATGAGCGACCAGTTTTCCCTAGTCTTCGTTCGCACATAGGTAAACTGGTCGTTCATCTATGTTGCGGCACTTGCACTTTTCATTAAACATAATTCATTGTGAATTAAGCTTCAATATCTGAAATGCTATATGCTGCTATATTATTGTGTTCTAACTTACTTATGGAGTTTATGTTCGGTCTGTAGAAAGCGTTCACGATTGCCGGCGTAGATGTCCACCTAGAACATAGTTTGTAATAACATTGAGGTGATTATATGAGTACTAAATGAAGTATATAGATGATATTATATAAGTGTCCATGTGATAATAAATGTTTATGACACGCGTAGCTGAATGATGGTATTTTCTCGAGCGAGATGAAATGGACATGATTATAATGTTTTTTGTTTACTAACAAAGTCACTAAATAGAGCAAATACGAACAAAATCTAGTTTCTAGCATACCCAGCTAACACAAAAACGTTTGTACAACGTTTCTCTAAAGTTTCAGAAACGTTTCTTTAAACGTTTATGAAACGTTGGTTTGTGGAGTTTCGATTTTGTCTTAAAAACGTTTTGGGGAACATATTGCTAGAAACTTTCGGAAAACGTTTTGTAAAACATTTTGTGTTTGCTGGGTTGGCTTGGTCACGGGCTTTAAAGTCCGAGGATGGGTAGCCGGCATCATTAAGAACGCAACGTTATAGCCGAAACGAGACGTAATATAAACTGTTAATGACGTCACGTTACTATGACAAAGTGATACTTGAGCATCGTATGATAAATATTAACTTCAATATGATTTCTTTGATGGGCATTCTAGAAGTTGAGGTGATGAAGAAAGAAGAACAAGTTTATGGATACACAACTTTATTCTGTGTAGGCGATGTTTCGACATAGATGCTAATGTCGTTGTCAAGCAGGTGGTGCAGTTGAAAACATTCCCAGGATTTATATACATGTTATGTTTATACAATAGAGTAGGATGAGAAATTTTTTACAGTAGATAGGCTTGATGTACAAATATTGAGTAGAAGCCAGAGAGGATGATCTACAGTGTTTATACAGCAGATGAGGTTGAAATTGTGTATCCATAAACTTGTTCTTCATATTTCCTCGATATGATTGCCCTCGTAGATGATTACGATTTTATTGGTATATTTCTCCTGTACATTGTGTACTCACTTCTTCCTGTCCACTTCTCTATGCAGATGCCAGAACTTGTCCCTCACCGTGTCCTGTAGCAGGGTCAACACGTTCTCGAAGTAGCTCGACTCGTTGAACGAGACCTGGGCAGACATATATATCAAAATGTTTAACTTTGAACTGCATCAATGGTATAAAATCCGAATTATAACATGAAACATGGGATGTTATGATGAACAATATGCAGATTTATCATTTTTTTTTTCGTAAGGATGTTTCACGTGTAGCAAAACGAGTATCAAGGATCCATCCCCCCCCCCCCCCCCCCCCCCCCCCCCCGGGTCCGCCAATGACAGAGACAACACTAGTGCCATTATATTAAATTGTACTATAGGTACCTTACTGTTCCAAGATCAGCTAATTAGTGTGTATAATTTAGCGGAGAATCAGTTGTGGATAACACAAGGAAAGTTTGCAGACGTAAGAAGCAAATAATTGTGTTTTGCCATAAATTATTTGAGGGGAATTACATTGTTTCGTGTAAAATAGACCAGAGACATAGGAAGCAAAACTAGTTTTCTTTGCCATTAAAGATTTGAAGGTCCTTAAGTCCCTGCGTCCTTCAAGTCAATTCTAAGCCAATGTTAATGTTACTCTACCTTCTGTATATCTTTGACTATTCTTGTTGTTTTATCCCCTAAAATTGAAATATGTCACAAGATAAAAAGAAGTATATTTTAACCATACAGAGATTGAGAGGTGGTGAAGCATAATGACGTACGAAAACGTTTAAACTCGACTTGAGTGACCAGAGCCATGTTCAAGAGAGGTTTAAAAGCAATCGCTCAATTAGCGATTACTTTTAAACCTCTTATGAACGCGATTGCTCAATGTAGCGCTACGTAGCAAAGCGAGCAAACCTCGAGGAATCGCACAGCGTCGTTCAGGAGAGAATGCGCTACATTGAGCGCTACATTGAGCGATCAATGAGCGATTATAAACGCTCGCTGTTATGGAACGGAGCCCTGGTGATCCTTTAGTTGAAGCTTCATATGAGTGTTTCCAATTAATTCCCTGCTCAATTCTTCTCCAGTGTTAGGGGACGTGAGTATTTCGTGTTTGTTTGATAGTAAGAAGTACACGGTCTGTTCTTACCTAAATGTGCTAAATGTTACTGAATTCAAAACCAAATCTTCAAACAAATGTCAACACATTGTTAATAGCTTAAACCTAATCATGCATGAAAATAAGATTGAAAAATAAGTTCAGAAGACTCAATCCATCTAAAGTTCAAAATAGAAGATTTAATCAATTTTAAGTTGAAAAACAAGTAAATGTTATACAGTACGTACATCCTCGTACATTTTGTTGAGATGAGTGTCGTTCAGGATTTCTTCAGGGTAACCGATCTTCTCCAGTGTGGCCGATGCCTTGAAAACAAATACACTGAATGTCCTATCTTCCAGAATTAGTAAATTACTCAACTTGAATATATCCAATATTATATTTGTTTTATTTCACGAAAAAGGAAATTAATCAGATGATATAAAGTAAGCCATGGTGAGATTTGGAAACAACAATATATTGTTTACAAAATACACTAAAATGCAAACATGAAAGTCATTCTTATTAAAAAAAATTTACCATGAAAATTAAGTAACAATATAAAAGAGTTACCGAATGAAACGTACAATATCTAATCTAATAAACACATTGATTCACGTAGCACTTGCATCTTCTTTATATACTTTTATTTATATTTTACTGCCTGTTCATTATTTACTTGCAAAACGTGAACTACATTCACCTTATCCAAGGCGTATGTCTTGGTTTCTTCGTCCATCCAGGTGGCGCTCTCAAGCATGTTCTCGAAAGCGGATCTCAGATATCGGATCATCACCATGGCCTAGGGGAGATAACTCTCGTACAATTTGATCAAGGGAGATAACTATCAAGTTTTCATATCAAAGGTTCCATGTTTTAAATAAATATTTAAAATTTGCAAACGATGTAATGATAAGCTTACCTTGCAGTAACAACTATTATGACCATTAAGAAGGAGTTGTTGGATTCAGATTGGTCAAAGCCAATTCATACGAAACCGAAACTGTGTAAGCAGATACTAAATATCATATGTTTATCTGTCCCTTGATAAAACAAAAGTGTCATATACAAATAAAAATGTTATTTTATTTTTTATCTAAGAGCAAAAGAGATCACACCGTTTTCAAAGAAATATAACATTAAAGTTGATGATATTTCACACGACGTGTACGTTTTGTTTTGCAGCTCTGTCAAAGTAGTTGTCGATGAAGATTCTGCCCACAGCGTTCCCCATGTTGTTGTTAACGTAGTCTACACATGTCCGCCATTTTGGTGGTTCTCGCTTCTTGCCGAATATAACCTGGGAAATATCAAAACAGCATGGGGATCAAACTTGTCGAAAATCCCATTTTACTAAGAACATACTTAATTAACCATAAATGATATAGTGTCTTGAAGTGTTCCTACCCTGTTGTAATCCTTCTGTATATCTCTGTATTCCTCCGCCAGATTTGTAAGTCGGTACATCATTATCCGCCACACCATGTAGTTCGCCAGCGTCCTGAAATGCATGGACGGGTAACATTGGTTAAATTTTCACATTCAATAGACTTCAGTTGATAACCAGGACCTACGACATCTTAGTACTACGCTAGTCGTAAGTAAATGTTGTTTTGTTACCAACGATAGGACTATGACAATAGATGAAAGTAACAACTAATTTAACCATTAAAGAGAGGCTTACATCAGAGTACACGCCGTCTTGTTTTTTGTGCATTACGTGAAATGAGAAAAAAAGCTGTATTTTTACTACCTTAACTTTAAAATAATAAAACATATGTATCCACAAACATTGAAACTGGACAGGAGTGGTCAACTTCAACGGATAGTCCAGTTGTATGACAATATCGACCACTCCACGCGAGGCTTGCAACATGTTAACTATGAAGCCTTGCCGCATTTTCCTAACTTCCATGTGCTAGTGTAGCAGAGCACACTGTGAAATTCAGGTGGAGCGCGCCGCTACACTAACACAGAATAGTAAAGGAAAATCTACAATGTATACATTATCCCGTGAAGGAGACTGGCGCGAGTTACGCCTTGCTTAGGTCAGTTATATACACCCTTAAAAGGTTGTATTTCGTCCCCAGGAACAGAAAGGTGATCTAGCTGATCTTTGATCATAGAAAGCAACTCACCGAGGATGTGTGTTCTTGACGAGGGTAAGGAGACTCCTGAGATAGTCCGGAGTGTAGACAACCACCTGCTCGCCCGACGTGATGTCGAACTTGAAGTGTCCGAACAGGGTCTGCAGGAACTTCAACCAGTCGATCTGCATCAATGGGGCGAAATAGAGGAAAATATTTTCCTTGTCAAATTGGGATAATGCTATGTGACTAGTTCAGAAACTGCGTTTTTATCCTGCTTTGACATAATAAAGGGTTTAAAGGTATAACAATAAGTGCAAATATTTCGATCAATGGTGAAAAAATATAAAATATAAAAGATATATAACAACACACCATACCTGACATGGGATGAAATGCAAATAGGTATCGTTTATTAGAGCTCCTTATATTGTTACTACTGACACTTCATTGGAAAGCACACGACCTACCCCCGGTATTGACCGAGCCAATTCGGATATGGTCATCTTGTGATACATGTTGTCCATATTGCGGCGCTCAGCGTTGGGCAAGGTCATCTGAAAGGGAGAGAACTCTGCAATTACACTTGCCGAATTTTAAGACAATGTCAGGATTATAAAGTTATACCTTAAAAGGGCATTACACTAGTCACACGTCCCAATAGTCATACGGGTCAAAACAACATATGGTATGGTAAACTCATTACACGTAGCTGTCGAACCCTACCATTACCAGAAACATATAAAATGTAGTACGTCATTTTACATTTGTTTGTTACGTAAACGTATCCGTACGTGTATTTTTCTGACATAAACTTTGTATTTAAGAACATGTTAAAATAAAGACAATAGTATCAAAAAGCTATAATTACATTGATATTTAATTTCTAATCTAATTCTTCTTTGGCAACATGCCATTGGATCTGTCACTGTTTTGAGACCCTCAAAATAACTCACATTGGCAACTTTGATTTCAAAGTCCACCATTTCCCTCATTTCTCGCTTGGCACGTTTCTTGTCGGCTCCAAACAGTTCGGCAACCTTCGTGGCCATGTCTTCATATACTCGGAGATGTTCGTCATCTCTCGGCTTGAGGTAGTAGTCACGTGACGGCATGCCCAGTGCACACTGATCAATCTGAAATGAATAAATAAACTTAATTCCACAAGCATGTGTTTTCATGATTGCCAACTATAATTTGTTGAATTGAATTAGAATGAAATGTTGCTCCTCTACATATCGAATACTTCAACTCTTTCTCTAGAACTTAGTCTCGAACCAAGTTACTGTGTCATGGAGATTTTATAATACTATATTAATAATGATTACGGATGTTTTTCATGTAGCACACAAATCTGCATATGTTGGACTATAGCCGTATCGCTTGAAGATCACCTCCACATCTTACACAAGGGCCATGTTCAAGAGAGGTTTAACATTGAGCAATTATTTATAAACCTCTCTTGAACGCGATTGCTCAATGTAGCGCTACGTAGCAAAGGGAGCAAGCCTTGAGATATCGCTCCGTGTCCTTCAGGAGGGAATGAGCGCTCAATGTAGCGCTCAATGTAGCGTTCAATGTAGCGTTCAATGTAGCGCTCAATGTAGCGCTCAATGTAGCGTTCAATGTAGCGTTCAATGTAGCGCTCAATTGAGCGAATTAATCGCTCACTGTTATGGAACAGACGGCAGGTACCCACTTCCTGTTGGATGAACAGAGGCAGACGTTGCATAAATCACTTACCTAGGATGACGCCATATCTTTCAAATCATGTCTCAGTGTTGGGCAGAAAATCGAGAATTCTATACCATATATCAGTGATCAGCATTTTCATATTGAAATTCTGAACAGAGCGGTATGAAATAGAGGTAAGATGTGTTATTAGAAAGGAGAGATGGTTATGTAAGAAATAGAGGTAAAATGTGCTGTTACTAAATGAGAGGTGGTTGTGGGTTAAGAGGGCGGAATAACTGGACTCTGAGACCGACGTATGATTGAACCTACCAGGATGGTGTGTACGGAGGAGTTCTTGTCGTCGATGCCCACCGAGACCCCGATGAGGACCTGGTTGTTGTAGAGTCTCAGTTTGACCAAAAGGTCGACCAGGTTAAAGCTCGACGGGTCCCATGTAGGGTCAGTTACCGGCCAGCCTCCCAGTTTCATCAGGAGGGGCTCGATCACCTTCAGACCTTGCTTGGCGATCAGATCTGAGGGAGAAAAGTTGGATCATTAAGAAACACAAACCTGTAAAATCATTTAGGTAAATCGATGGTAGCCAGACAATATCGGATCACGTTCAAACCTTGATATGCGATCAGTTCTGAGGGAGAAAACATGATCATTAACAAAATCATATTGGTAAGTAGTCGATTGCAGACAATCAGTATCAGACAACTCAGAGCTAATACTGCTGTCTGTCAATGTTAATGTATGGTTCATCTTTGCGCTAAGAGAGCTTCGAAAAAAAGGCCCATATCTTTTGATCAAGGGGTATATATAATCGATTATGTGAATAGGGACAATCTTGTACATGCATATTATGTACAAAAGCAGGGCAACTGTCAACCGTGCTTACAGTAAGTGTTCTGTCAGCTTGATGCTTTGCTTGGCGATCAGATATGTGGATGAATGTGATCAGATATGTGGATGAATGTGATCGAACAAGGTGTCTGTCTACTTTAGTGATATAAGGTGATCGTACGGATTTGTGCATTCGGTCCCCGGTATAATCAGATAATCATACATTCATTAACCATTAATTACCTTCATTTGCACATGACTTGTACACTGTTTTCACTTTCTGGACAGCAATTGGATCTTTGCTGGATATGGGCGTGTCCAGGACCCCTTAAGAGAAGAAAATAAAGCCAGTCACTTACAGCCCTATTTAAAGCAATGATGGATTCTTTTCAGGTACTCAGGTCCTGAATAATGAATGTGTACCAGAAATACATTCCCTTGAACTAGCACATTAATAACACTGCACTTTTGTCAAAATATATTACACAGAGAAACCATGATAAAGAGGATATGGTAAGGTTGTGGACCCTGATAGGAAGGAAAAACCTGAGGATCCGAACCTTACCATATCTGAGGTATCATGGTTTCTCCATATTATCAACCGTTTTAAAATGTAACATGGCTTTGTGATCGCGTTATATTGAAGATCCCTAGTAAATAGAGTCGTTCATAAAATCCTTGTTTGGAATCTGAAATCAGCGGGTTACGTTGAATCTCATCTGCCCCGTTGGCGCAGTAGACTAAAGTGCTAGCTCACGTACAACAGGTGTTAGTGGATACGGGTTCGAGACGCACTTTTTTCAAAACATTTGCTGTTCATATTCTGTCATATAAACTGTTTGAGAACTGTTCTAGAAGTTGGTATGATGAAGAAGACAAATATTTTATGGATGATCAACTTCTTTATTGACAATAGTGACGTTTCGGTATCGATCGTTATACCGTTATCAAGCATATTTTATGGATGATCAACTTCTTTATTAACAACAGCGACGTTTCGGTAAAGATCGAAATACATATGCTTGACAACAGTATAAGGATCTTTACCAAAACGTCGCTATTGTTAATAAAGAAGTTGATCATCCATAAAATATTTGTCTTCTTCTTCTTCAGCTTTGATCATGTTTAAAAGGTCATATGACTACTTTACAAAACTGTTGCTAGATTTTCATTGAAAACAAGTAATTATCATAAAATTTGCGATTGGGGATGAATATGCAAGTCGAATGAAATTGAATTAAATCATCACATGATACTTGGCTCTAATTAAAGTCAAATAAAATAGCATGAACAAATACTTCCTTTGCAATGATACGGTTGACCTCATTCTCTTCCCACAGTGGTTACTCCCTTCAAATTTCCGATCCTATATCCTCTGTTGTTTTTCGATTAAAATAGAGAGTAGAAGCAAACTCCCCTAGCTGAGGAAAGCGGAACCCCATACTCTACCCCTGCTTCCTAACCACTGAAAACTCATCTTTCAGATGCTATGTCGAACGAATGACTTCAAAGATCTAGGCATTTTACTCTTAAGGGTCTTGCTCATTAGCATATGTCCTTCGAATATGTCTGATGTAAATAACACAAATGAAAATTTTTTGGTATTTGTATCTGAATTGGTTTTCTTTATTCATAAGCATGTTTAAGATCAATAGTTTTCACAAAATCAAATAGCATATTTCTAGGAAAACACATTAAACGAGAAAACCTATATCTTACGTTTATTTTATCATAATGACGTGTCATTGGCAAAAATCACTTTTACAACGGCGCCGCTGATTGTACAAATAGATTCAATTGAAACCAATCAGGACACTCTCTTTCCGTCCTCGATTTGAAATCTGTAGATTCTAGGAGTAACCTCTGTGAGAAGAGAATGGAGTTTGATTTGAACCCTATAGAATAGCCCTATCACGTGTATAACACTGTAACTCTGATTGATTGAGATATCCTCGCTTGACCTCTGAGTTTGAGCTGGACCCCATCTGTGACCTCAGTGAAGCGCTGGTACACAGACTTGTCGTCTGGAATGGTTCTGCTCCTCTTCCAGTTACCACACGCGAACTCGTAGAAGTCGTCACACGGGTCCACGCTAAAGTCTATAGCGTTTATCAGGGCAGCAGCTTCAACCACAAAATATAGTTATGATAATTGATATAAGAATATACAAATAAGTTGATGACAGAATAAAAATAAAAAAAAGATAAAGCTTTCGAAGTAATTTAGAAGTGGAAAACAAGATTTTCTAGATAACAACTTCTTAATTTGTTATGTAGACTTGACGTTTCGGAGTACAAGCTCACTTCTTCATCACTCTGCCTAAACGTTGTTAACCCGAACATTTGGTTTTCTTCAAATAAACTAGAGGTCATAAAAAGGCAGTAACATTACACCAATAATCAATGACCCCCGTGGTAAACTTCGACATAATGATAAACCTTCGATAACTTAAATGACCCTTTTTTTTAGAAATATTGAAAGATCTTGTTCAAAAATTCTAAATTCAGTTGGCCTTTTTGACACATAATGCAGCTATATGTTTCAGTCGTAGTTTTATGACTCGTGAATTAAAATACCTTGCATTTACGTTGATATCGTTTCTTTTTTCAATGCTCAAAATGGAATAGCGTTGACTAATTGATTGAAAGTTCATATTAGAAAGCGAGCAGTCACTGAGTAGGATAGACGATGAGGTAACCTGAAGGCTAAGTACCGTACATTGGTGTAAAGACCGTTCTTTCCATTAGTTGAAAGGGCACCTTTCCGTTTTGGAAATATTGACTTTCTAAATTTGGAAAGTTGTCGAAAGAACGGTCATTACTCCAGAGTTAAGAATTCAAGAATCGAGAGCATGGTTATGATAAATCTGCAAGAGAAAACCAACCCCCTGGAATCACTGTTGACTGTCCGCCTTACATGTGGAGTAATGAATTAGTTGTTTTGGTGATAAATGCAAATTCGGTGTTTGCGAAAGAAAACCATTATCATCTAAATATTACATTACACAAATGCTAAGGTTATCATGGTTAATTGCAGAAGCTTCAAGTTACTAAGTTAAACATGAAGAAAATTATCAAGAGATTATGGTCAGACCACGCCTTTTCATGGAGGCAAATTCTTAAATTCGGAAACCATACCACTTCAATTCGAAGAGGAATCTATTCTTCGTGGACTTCCTCACTGTTGATTGACCAATGAAAAGTTTCAATAATAATTCTGACTTCTTACATAATATTAAACATAATTATTATTAACATAAAATAATATTTCACGCTAACATCATTTTCATGATTAAATTTGGGCAACTAATATATGTACCTACCTTCTTTAACGCAGTCCTTACTTAAACATGGCTCTGAAAGACAAGAGGAACAGTTTTAATCTTCCAATATTCTGTATCATCATTCTACATTCACACATTATACCACTACCATTACCGCGTTACTACTACAACTACTACTACTATTACTACTACTACTACTACTACTACTACTACTACTACTACTACTACTACTACTACTACTACTACTACTACTACCACTACTACTATTACTACTACTACTACCACTACTACTACTACTACTACTACTACTACTACTACTACTACTACTACCACTACTACTACTACTATTACTACTACTACTACTATTACTACTACTACTACTACTACTACTACTACTACTACTACTATTACTACTACTACTACTACTACCACTACTACTACTACTATTACTACTACTACTACTACTACTAATAATAATAATACGACCGATACTGTAATGCTTCTACTTCTGCTTCTTCTAATATTACTATTACCAATCCCAAAAATGGACAAATGTCTCAATTTCTAAATAATATGATAATGTATATGTACTGTATTTACAACGCAATTTCATTTTATCAACATTAATTCTTACGCCATGCCAACGTATTGCTGTTGTTGAAACTGTAGACACTGAAACATATTTAAGACAAATTAACCCATCGCATGCCGCTTATCTGACATGCTGTATCCCCATAGCGGTTTGTCATGACAAAACAGACGTAGTTATTGCTCACAAATTACAGAAACAATAACAAATTAACATTTTGAAGTATACAATTTTAAGCATACAGTTACGTCAACCATTTAAAATGTTTATTTCATGATCAAAACGGATTCTCAGATTTCAGTTTCTGTGATAGATGTCAAAACAATTAATTTATTTTCCACCCACACTCCTTTTATATCTTTTTAAATGTTTTGTTAAAGGTAAAGCTCTCCACGTAAACGATATCGTGATCAAATTGTTTCCCGGCAATTGCTCAAATCAGACATTTTCAGATAAAACTACTTTTCCCGATGTAGGCCCTAAGCTATGATTTATTAAAGATTGTTTTAATTTGCTGATTATTTCGTTGAATGCTAAAGAAAATATTTGGAACCTTTTCAAGAATATGTTTTCATTAACTATTTATCTTTGGTAACATTACAAAATAAAGAAGTTGTCATCCATAACATTTGTCTCTCGTTACTATAGCAACTTCTAAATGCCTTTGAAGAATTTGTGTAACATTGTTTTATCCTTGTCAGTAAATGTTTGAGTTCTCCTGAAGCAGAACAATTTCCAACAACATGTCGTAACAACCTTAACGTTAGTGTCCTGAGGATATATACAGTATAGGGTTTCTACTGGTGATGTCATAACAATATTAACTTTCATGTATTGACGGAGAATAATTGGTTATATAGACAACGCGTCTGTTGTTATACTGCCGACAAGGACACAACCAAGAACATGGGCAATAAAACCTTTGATGAAAATGTTCTTCACGTCACCGGAAGAGTGAAAGGTACTCAAAGGGGATGCAGCACGTTATCTACTGCAAATAAATAGATCTCACAAAATTCTAAAGAGATGATACCAATTGCAATACACCCCTCTACAACAAAGACATAGAGTTCAACAAACGAATGGTTATGGTTCGGTTAAGCATCGCTGATCCATTTCCCATCCTCAAAACGGTCTTCCACTAGTCTTACATGGCCGTTAGAGTTTTCTGTTTTATGTGACACTGCTTTCTACGACTCCGGATAATCGGGTCGTGTTAAGCACTGTTTTACCCTCTTAAGTACAGATATGCGGCATAGACGTTTAGTTCAAAAGGAAAATTGGAACAAATAGAAAATGCCAAATAAAAGTACTACATTACATTTAGACTGGTTAACTTCGTTCTGATACCAGTTTAATAAACATGCTTTTAGAGAGTACAGAAAGGATACTTGCTTTTCTCTAACAAAAAAAATGAGATATAGGTAAATCTTAAAAATTATTAATTTAATTAATAATTATTGAATGGGTTAATTTGATGAACGTTTGGATAACTGCTTCATATACATGCAGACAATACCGAACAATTAAATCACTCTCTGAAAACATATATACAAAGATGTAAATGCCATTTAGTATGATCATTTAAAGAATATATTATTGAACATAACATCTCTTGTTATGAAAGAAGCAAGGTTCATGGCAAGACATTTAATTTTATTATACTGATTATTTCTCTTAATTCAAATATCCCAAGACATCCATCATTTTAAAACCTAATTTCATTAGTTATTATAAAAATACTTTCAGATAAATTATATATGAAAGGAAGCTCACCAGAGATCTTCATTCAAACACAAAGACGCGTTTACCTTTTCCGTTTGTTGGGCCATTTTGTGATGATGAACTTGAATGATCGGATGCTGTAAAAAAAGGGTTTGACGGTTCACAAGCAATTTAACCAATACATTCAGATTTCGATGCTGCTTGCTGATTAAACAAGGTCATATGACCAATATACATTCTCATGAACACGAGATTGACACTCGAAAACGATAACCGTCATACTTTGAAGTTTATACTAAATAACCTTTGGAAGTACTTTTTTGAGCAATTGCTATCACATGGATGATCGAGTGCTGTAACAACAAGAAGGGTCACCACCGTTCACAAGCAATTTAATCAATAAAATATATGATATAATAATGTATTCAGCAACCCTCGATAGTATAGTGGTCAGTATTCCCGCCTGTCACATAAAAACGTATATTTGAGCATGTATACAGATCTGAAACTTCCCTCCACAAGACATTACTTGCGCCACTCTCAATCCGTCGCTCTTCTGTGCTTTCGAAGCAGAGCCCACTGCGCAGTTGCAGCGCGTTGCTATCCTGGTACAGAAAGATTAAGGAAATGCGGCATGGTTTAAATTTGCCTGTAATTGAGAGGGACGAGAGTTATGCCTTGCGGCGTTCTCTTCCCACAGAGGTAATTACTCCCTTCAGATTTACGATCCTAATCTCTGTTCTACATGTTCTCCAGCAAACTTCCCTAGCGGAGGAAATGGGAACCTCAAACTCTATTCCTGTTGTTTAATGAAAACTCATCTTTCAGAGGCTATGTCGAGTGACTTCAAAGATCTAGGCATTCGACTCTTAAGGGTCTTGCTCATTAGCATATTTCCTTCGAATATATCTAATATAAATAACACTAATGATTAATGAACTATTTTTGGTATTTGCCTCTGATTTTGTCTTCTTTATTTATCACCATGTTATCACAATTGTTTTTACAAAATCAAAAGGCATATTTCGAGAAAAACACATTAAACAAGAATACGTTTATCTCACGATTATTTCATCATTATGACGTGTCATTGGTAAATGTCTCTTTTACAACGGTGTTGCTAATTAAACTAAATTCAATTGCAACCAATCAGGACACTCACTTTTTGCACTCGATTTCAAGCGATGTAGAACAGAGGTTAGGATCGGAAATATTAAGAGAGTAACTTCTGTTGGAAGAGAATGGCCTTGCGGAGGAAGATGACAAATCTGATGCGTTTATATGGATATCAGAACTGAGTGAATACCCACAACAATCTGACTTCATCTCGAGGCGGACGACGAGGCCGATGATGAGGGTGATGGTGGACACAGCGAGAACAGAGGAGAAGAACAGCATAACCTTCTCCCTCTTGGAGAAACTGTCACGTTTGTAGCCAACACTGGAATCATTAAGTAAAAAATGAAATACCGAATACATAAAAATACTGATCAAGTCTTTGTTGGGGATTAAAATGTGGGATTCTAAAGGAAAACGAGATTTGTGTTATACATTTTGTTAAAATACACGACGTTTCAGATCTTGGAGAAACTATCAAGTTTATAGCCAACACTGGAATAATTTACAGCTTATTAAATAAGGAATGAATAAACAAGTGGTTTATGATCAAGCCTTTGAAGGTCATTTGTAAGTGGAATACGTATGAAAAGCAAACGTTAATTGATTCTGAAAATATATTCTTTCACTTTAGGTTACATGTTTATAGTAATAGGTTTATTAACCACATAATAAACAGAACAAAATAAAAGCAAACTTACCTTGATAACAACTTTTTGTTTTGAAAATACTCGACGTTTCAGATGATATGATTACTATTTCATTCAGTCCCCTGATAGGGATATAGTCCGAAACGTTGTGTATCTTCACAACAAAGAATTTGTTGTCAAGATAATGTTGCTTTTCTTGGGTGGTGTGTAAACCTTACTGAATAGTTGTTTTAAATGAGATAATATTACTTATAATAATATAACAAAATACTAATATTATAAAGCAGAGTTGTTTTTTGAGTTGGTATTGAAAAAATAATTGCCCGGCAACAGTAGTACGGATACATTTTAACACATTTAAACAATTACATATATCTTTTCCTTAGACTTTCACTCGCACAGTTTTCCAGGTTATTTACTTCACAGTGTGTTCGTGGAGACAGGTTATACACGTGCATGTTTGTAATCTTTACTGATTTCGTTACCTTGGAACGACCTGCCCATTCTCTCCATCCTTCGTTCGGTAGGAGTTACTTCCCTTGTCGGCCATGACCCTGAATTAGATAGGAAGGCCACCGTCTGTATAAGAAAAATATGAACTTGAACATTATGGTTTAAACAAATTTATTTCTTTTGAAGAACTGGATTGGTAAACAACCTAAAAGCCTATCTGAATATCGCTTCAGACCAACATTATGGTGGTGGAAGAAACATGTTCATGAAAGAGCAGCTTTGACATACAACAAGTCAGATGTAGCGCGACCACGTGTTGAAAGTTGGATTGATGATATAGACAAACGTGAAGCTTTATCAAAATGGTGACTAACTGATTAAGCAAAATGAAGGACGTAGACAGGACAAGAGCTACTGGTTTCATACTAATAGATTTTTTTCAAAAGGTTTCCTGAAAAATGATCTAAACGTCTTAAAAAAAGAAATTCTCCATACCAACGCAGAGAAACGTTCCAGAAACGCGTAGAGACGTTTGTGTTTTTTGGGATAGCACGTACACGATTCAGGTACACTTATTACGACCTGATATCACGTAGGACAATAATGATCAGAGTATCGTTCTACTAACCGATCTTAGCCCTAATATCGATCTTAGCGAAAGGCTTACGGGTAATCTTAAGGATGAGATCAGTTAGTGGAACAGCCACCAGAGATGAGAAGACTTGAAAACATTGCCAAAGGGTCCATGAATCCGTAGCCTATATCAGCAATTTAATTCGCATTGTTACCTGCAATGCGCTTAGTACAAATGCATCCCGAACGTCTGTTCAATAACAATGAAACATAATGTGTCCGTGTGTACAATAACCATAATCATACTGTACTGTGATCGCCATGACAGTGGTGCATGTTTTCGAACTTTGGCATAATGAAAAATACAGAAGGGTTTTTTTCAAATTCAAATGAAATTAATCTTCGAATAAAAGTATTCATATCGATAAAATGAGAACATATTCAACATAAATACATTGAACGAGTATTTAAGGAAATACATGATGTATCTTTGTACCATTTGATCATTTACCGGATATTTCAGATGAAAAAAAATCGAAATTGTAGATTTGAAAAGATTTACCCCTATAGTCACTTCAAAGAGTCGCCAAAGCTGTAACCGTTTACTATGAGGTAAAACGTTTTATTATGTTTTGGAACATGCAATTGTTTTATTTTGCGAAAATACAAAATGATCAAGTCAAGTTTTCGCGATAATAGGATGCTTCAAAGACTTACCAAATTATATATTTGCACTAAAATACACGAATGGATGAACAAACTTTCGTATAATATTATGCGTTGCTTACATTCATTGAAATGATGGTTAAACAGATTAATCTATCAATCTGTAAAAGTCAATCTGTTTTTTTAGTAATGTTTCTCAAATCGAATAGAAGGATTTCTTGTGTCAGTTCTATTTATGTGAGCCCTATATTGCGTTCCTATTACATGCGTTCAAAGTTCTTAAATACTATCATTGTTAAAACAAAGACTTCTATTCACTTGAAAAGTGAACTCATTACATTATCCTTGAATTCATATATTCAATAGATCATATGAACATATGTATTTTCCGTCTTAGTATTAAAAAAACAACAATATAACATTTATTATAAATATATGTTTTACAAATCGTATTCAGGTTATCAGCACAGAATCACATACTAAAGGACGCCCAGGTGTAGAAGCTACGGTGGTTTACGAGTAAAGGGGACCATCAATTACGCGTGGTTAACACAATTCGTGTCACAGCAGGCGGAAGCGTGATATTTAGCGCGCTGACAACTACAGACGTGCTCATGAAACGACCCAGGTGATTGGTCAGTTATTGGAGGCATGTTCGATTAGATGAACCGATGTGGAAATCTCACACGGGAATCGTCCAGTCGAAAACAATTGTCACTTGACTCGACACAGCCACTCGACGGTGTATTAATTATCCATCACAACACTGCTTCTGAATTATAGTGTATGTTAAAGAGGAGAATTGCAGCTGTCACTTTTCAATGGACTGTGAGATGAGAGTTATTTAAGGGTTCCATGGACATAGAGGTATATTTGTGGAAACTAAAATATGTTTTTTAAATGAAACATGATTATAACACAATCCAGTTGAAACATATTACTGAAGGTAATATTTTAGTGATTTAAAATTTGACAATATGATAAAAAAAAACCCAGAATACATTCATTCAAAAATGAAAAGGGAAGAGAAGTCATCGGCTAAAAGAGTGGAAAGTTTAAGTACGGTATTCGCCATTTTTGATAAGGCTCATAGTGAATCATTTGTTACTTTGTAGATATTCATCAATAGCTATATTGTGTTATCAAATAGTTGTAAAATGAGTAAAATTGCAGTGTTTACGCCATGAACAAAAACAAAATGTCGATACTCCGTCAGAACCCTCTCTTTAACACCGCTTTCAAGAGAATGTCATTCATCTCACGGCTATAAGTACTTGTCCAAGGAACGAAACTCCACAATAGCACAGTGGATTTGCATTGCGGTGAAACCTGTAGGCCTTGGCTGTAACTCGCGAACCATTGAACCATACTGCATTGAAATTTAATTTATCATTTGCACCCGAGCCTGCCTTCACGAAGAACAGTTCTCTACAGCAGAAGTTCTGGATTCGAACCCCAGACCTTAGAAATCGAAAATACTAATACAACAAGTCGTAGCAATTCAGTTAAGGATAATAATTATTTGGATGAAAATACTCATAAATTAGCACTTCCTTAAAATATTGATTTACAGCTCTGCACCCGATATTAGTATTTACTCCAAGGAATTTTTTTTCACAAATAAAATGAAGTACAAACGAAAGTACACACCCCAGTTGGTTTTATCATATGTATGATTTTCAATTACAAATAATTAACGTTTTCGACGTCGTACTCTAAAACTGAAAAGTGCAGGCGTTTAGTCACCAGCCAAGGAATACTTCTACGTGATTTTTAAATTTCTTTGAAAAAAATAATATTTTATTACAATATTTGAAACATGGTAGGGGTCATATTGGTGTAAAGTTCATTCTTGCCCCTGTCTACATTAAACAAATATATTCTAACTAAAATAGTATACTTTCTTTTGTATTTCAGTTTATTTTCTATAAACTATCTCTTCAACATCAACTATCATCATTGGGTACATTGACAAGGATTCAGTTATATCGGCAACCTTTATGGGCAGCAGCTGGTCAAACAATTCTGTCAACTGTATGTGTGTAGATCTTAGGATGTAACACACAGCAAGTTTCTGTTATGTGTATAAAGTCCCTACTGATATAAATAAGTGCAGCGAGAGCGGTTACTTAACTTTTGAACATTAATTATAATGTCAATGTTTCCTGTGTATGATAATCTTTCTAAAAGTTATTCTGCAATATGAATATTACATTTGTAAAATATATGAATATATAAAGCTATATTTGCTGCAGTGGTGTGTACAAGGAATTTGTAAGTACACGAAATGGGGCATCAATAAATTAAAAAATGTGTCTGTCATATTAATTTCTAAATATTATTTAGTAATTCATTAACAGTACAGTGCATATTGTGCTAACTAATACTATTAATGTGCACCCCTAATAATTTCACCTAATACGTCTTTCATTGTTTTTATGTTATGTATGAAGGGACGACCATCACTATAACTATATGGGTTGTGAGACCAATGGCTGATGAGAAAGCGTTCATACATAATCTGGTTCTCTCCACTAATTATAAGAGATGTGTGGAATATGGGGTAAGGTGAGCTGGGGTTTAACGCCGCTTTCAAGAGTATTTCACTTATATCGCGGCTGCTAGTATTATGGCATGTGGCTATGCATTGCGGTGAAACCTGCGAGCATCGGCTGGAACTAGCGAACCATGTGTGCTACTACACCATTTTCTACCAAAAGGACAACCGTTTTTCTTTGCATACGGCTTATCGGGTCTAGTAATGAACTGTTTTATCCTCTAACGAAACAATTTATTGTATTACCTTTAATGATAAATTTGGCAACTTTAAGAAGAAACAATAGGACAAAAACAAGCTATAGCGCCTTAATACCAGCATTCCCTCTGGGCATGCGTCTTATGCTGTGTCCTCCATTTGTTCCAAATTCGCCTCTTTCATATATAAGATTTAACGAGCTCCAACTCGAAAACAAATATTGAAATGTTGATTGTCGTTTGGCGATACGATATAAAGAGGATATTAAACGATCTCCTATCAGATATTATTTATATAAATCGAGTTAATGATTTGGTATCAAACGAGCGGAAGCGATGTTACAACTACACACTATTATGCAGCACGACTTACAGCATGATTATACCAATTTAATATTGTCGTATAAATGTTACACTGCAGTATTTTAGTACGACATTCTTTAGCCGAAAACCATTTATATCACATCGAGTAAAAATTTTATTTTCAAGACTGGTACAGCCTCGAATGTAAATGTGTTTAAAAAAGTATATATTTATTCACCAAAGTGACGGGAGCTGAAAACAAGCAAGACGGGGCTTACGTTAATGCCTCAGATGCATGACTTCTAACTCAATGGAAATGCATGGTATTCGACGAGAAATATATTATTGTTACATAACCTCATTTGTTGGACAACAAAATTTCATTAAAGAAAATATCATGTTGATAACTCAGTGAAAGTTTATTATAACTGAGAAATGTCGTATATCAGCATTAAACTTATTTTAAACAAATCTGAAATGCTCTCGAAGGTAACTAAATTATTTCATCCATGTTGTCATGACAACATTGCATGATGGACCATCCGCTGGATTGCAAGTCTGTGGGAGGCAGTGGTGGTAGATCATTAATTATAAGATCATTCGGATGCGCTATACGAAATATCTGAGAATATAATAAAACATATATAGTCATGTACAGGAATTTTAGGATTATTTTAAGCCTATTCTATTCCAATACGTTATACGCGCATCAAAACCTAACATCGCTATTTCTGCAGTTTTTAATAGTAAAATAATTTTAACGAAATTTGAATTGAATGTGGTAAACAACTGGATATTCTAAAAAAAACAATCATGTATTTGTGTTCTTATGAAAAGCCCAGTTCATTCTCCAATACCGAGACACATGCCCTAGTTTGCTCATAACAAATCCCACTTAAGGGGACGCGTTAGGAGATTAGGATTTTGCCAAAAGAACAGAAGGGATTTTCGCTGATGGAGAAATTCAAATCCTTTCCTTACATGACCCCCATTACTGGTCGAGACCTTTTGCCGACAACTAAACAATTTAACAATCCTAAAAGACAAATGTCAACCCAATTTCCAAACCTGAGAGCTGTTCCTTTCTTAGCGGGTGTTGACAACGTCTATGGTGCTTAGAGTAATCTCGCTTTGACGAGCTCTTTTGAGAAGAAGGTAGTTTTGTTATTGGACATTATTACACAGCGCCCCCAGGCGAATATGAAGCCTCAGCAAGTACTGAGTAACGCCACCTATCGTCAGTCACGTGGAAATTCCATTTCACGTTTCCCGCGTGTTAATTTGAAATTAATGAGGCTAATTTTGAGAAAGCCGACGTGATAGAAACCGCAAACATCAGACTAATATTGGTTGTTAAGGCAATTACGCGGCTATTTCCGATTTTGTTATTAAACTGGTCGTCTGGTGTATCAGCAAGAGGACGGTACTTGAAAACGAGTACTTTACAATCAACGAGGCAGATGAACACATGGATCGTGTGCAAGAACATGGAATAGTTTATCAAATGAGCCGTGTTCTAGACTTATGACCCCATGGACTGTGGGAACAAGGGAATAATCGAAACCAAGAATCAATGCTGTCAAGACGACATTCAATACTAAAGGACCATATAAAAGAACACGGTATTACTGAAAGTGAAGCTCAAGAGCTACAAGGCATGTATAATACCAACTTCCAAATGCAAGACATAACTCTTGCCAGTCTCCATTACTGGCTGGTTTAAGTCTTGCAGTATTTCCCTCGCTTTGTTGTGCCAAGATAGTGAATCGGTGCATCAGAAATGCATAGTGGGCCCGAATTTCCAAGCACAAATATCTCAAGGAAATACTGCAAGGTCTAAATCAGCCAGTACTGAAGACTGGCAAGAGTTATGCCTTGCATTTGGAAGTTGGTATAATACTAGAACTATAAGCACCATAAATCGGCTGAACCCAGCTCCTACGGATTGTGTCCAACGTAAAGGGAATGCGAAACAAATGGACCATATTCAAAAGTATACTTGAATTAACTGGACTCCTTGAACCGAGTGTAAGACTTGTTTTGAATACGTTTACTTATTACAGAGCATGCAGGTCCAGCTGAAAGAAAAAGTACAATCATACCATGAACGTTTGAACACCAGAAAGAGTTGATGTCTAAAAGGCAAATGGACAAATGGATCATATATGAGAAATGAAATAGATGAAAGAATAGGTAAAAAGATAAAATTGAACTAAAATATACTGACGTTCAAAAGAAACTTCCCACTTTTTAAAAAAACTGGGCCCATATTTTCAAAGCTGTCTTAGTGCTAAGATAGTCGTAAGCCGATGTTAATGTATGGCACTTACGACTATCTTAGCGCTAAGAGAGCTTCGAAAATGTGGGTCCTGGTTATTGTCTTTTTGGACCCCACATATCTTCAAAACTTCATATGTCGATTATTTGTTGTGTGGTTTTATCAAGTCTGTATGATCAAATGAAAAACATGAACTATTCTATTCCACTGATACTAAAAGCTGTATACATATATATTTTATTAGAGTTGGTGTTTCTTTTACAAGCATTCACTAGAGTTAGATGGAGTTTTTTGAACGTCAGTATAGATAACTATCCTCGTTATTGTCATCAACAGACATGATAATTGGACAGAGTGGCGAAACAAATGGACCGTATGCAAGATTCTTTGAGGACCGGGTGCAGGAACATGAGATAATTGAGGAAGAGTTCCAATACAGGATGCTCTCAAGGCTCTACCGAGACACATGGGCCATGTTCAAGAGCGGTTACTTTTACACCTCTCTTGAACGCAATTGCACATTGTACATAGCGCTACGTAGCGAAGCGAGCAAACCTCGAGGAATGGCACCGTGTCGTTCAGGAGAGAATGAGCGCTCAATGAGCGATTATATGCGCTCACTCTTATGGAACGGAGCCCAGGATTAGATTCAAGAACAGAAGACAATCGATGGAAAACATGGTTATTATCAAGAATACAGACATTAAATTGACATGCATGTTTGCTTAGTGTTCTCGGATCAGAAGAAATAACGGACCTTTTGTGTTGTTTTAAGTAAATATAGATTTGTTCCAAAGAAATTTCATAAACTTAAATTCATGGTTGGCGGTATTACTGCTGTGTATACTTTGAATGACTAATGTATACTTATATTCAATGCAAATGTATTTATCTGCGATAAATGGTGTCAAATGTCACGAAGGGAACTTTGACCTTTGATACCTTGGGATACTTATTAGTGTTTATCAAATACCAGCTTTATTTCATCGAGTGCCATGAGTATTTACAATTAGAATGATAATTATATAGAAAAGATAATTACATAGTCCCTCCCTCTTCATGAAACATGGATACTATTGACAATGATTTCATTCATCTGTTATAAATTCGAAAATTGCAAAGCAGTTTTTCCTATGGTAAAGATATTGATCTGAAAGTTACGTCGAGATTTTATTTCCAAATTATTTCTGAGACGTCAAATGTGCATACATTTATGTGACGTCATATGTATATATGTGTATGTATGTGTAAATGTATTTGTGTGACGTCCAATGCTTAAATGTGACGTCCAGTGTCTGTTAGTACATGCGCACGTTTGCGATGTCCATTGAGATTTGTGAAAGAGCTTACAATGCCTCCGTGTGACCTTCAGTGCCCATCTGTCACAGACAATGTGTGTCACGTCGTCAAGTGTTCGTGTGTAAGTCCCGGTACTAATATTGTCCGACGTCTTGTCCCAATGTGTGACGTCCGGTGCCCATTCAGTATATTGACCTTCGTGTACTGAACTTTTGGCACCTTTATCTTAAATGAGCTAGTATTGTCACGGCGTAACATGATTTGTGTTTTCTGCTTGATTTAGGAGAAGCTTGCAAAGTGAGATGAGACACTGCACACGTGACTCCCTTGATTCTACATCTCATTGGAAGCGTCTCGTCTGTTTAAAGTAGTCACGATTCGACAAGTAATCAATACTAAAATATAGACGTATCATTTTGGAGCTGTAGGAAGTCACTGACGCTGATGTTGTGATAAAGGTATTCAAGGTGCCTCCATTGTGTTCTTGGGGGTCAAATTGTCCAAACGTTACATATGGTGTTAAGTTATCGAGAAGTACCGACTGTTACCGAAAATTCCTATTTTGATGATAGTCGACTCGGTATAATGGCGATATAAAGGTAAAAGTAGTGATTACTGATCGAAAACAGGGCAGGATATATATTATCCTGTGTATATATCGTGTATATTATATAATTAAATTATTTCCTTCAGATTCCGATCCTAACCTCTGTTTTCAGCGGCCCTGTCGACCGAGTGACTTCAAAGATCTAGACATTTAATTAACTCTTAAGTGTCTTGCTTATTAGCATATGTCCTTCGAATAAGTTTAATGTACATAACACAATTGAACCGTTTTTGGTATTTGTCTGATTTGGTCTTCTTTATTTATCAACGTGTTTTTGATCGATTGTTTTCACAAAATCAGGTATCATATTTTGATGAAAACACATTAAACGGGAACAGTTTTCAATTTTCTTACGTTTATTTTACCATTATGACGTGTCATTGGCAAATGTCCTTTTTAGACACACTTAACCGGATGTATTGCTTGCAAGATATGATATAATAATATTTCATGTTTGTATATGTTTTTCATAATCAACATCGTTGTCGTAGCTTTTATGTTATGTATTATACGTTGTAAAGGTGGGGTTCAAATAAGCCTTGTGGCTTGTTCACCAATCCTTATTTCATTTTATGAAATAAAAATCTGTTTAAACCAAATGTCCTTTTTACAACGGCGTCGCTGATTGCACAACTAGATTCAATTGCAACCAATCAGGACACTCCATTTCTGCACTCGGATTCAGACTATGTAGAACAAGAGGTTAGGATCGGCAGTCTGAAGAGAGCGGCCTCTATGGGAAGAGAATGCAGCAATCCGAACCATGTGATAAACATTATAACATTAATTTGAACCCGCCAGTGCTCCCCATAATCCCCAATGCCAGGGTGGCATCCTCGCTGTCTCCACATTTCTGGGTTATTAAATAACTGTTTATATCATACTGTGATAAAATACATACGGTAAGTTTATTATAGAAGAAATATTCATGATAGATGCGTTATCGATAATAAGTACCCGAGAGGGATAGACCTATACCTTTGGGGGTGATAATAATCTCTGTTATACCCATTTGATTTTCACAATTCCTCTAATGTTTGAACGTTTATCGTTTAATATAATTTTCTTCCCACAGAGTTCGATGTTACTAATTTCAGATTTTCTATCATAACTTTACGATAGGAAATCTGAAGGGAGTAACTTCTGTGAGAAGTAAATGATTCTTTCATTATTTTGGCATCGTTTGTTTGTATCACTTAGCGGTCAAATAAGCGCCAGAGAGGGTTAAACTTTTTATGCCAATTATATATATCCTTTTTTTGCGAAGAAGTCCCCAACGGCATCTGAATAAATATGGCTAGGCCAATTCATGGTCACCGTTACGCCATAGACACACATATCGGTTGTCATGATATTGACTTTTTGGTTGAAATAGTAGTCGCGTACCCTTGACCATTCTGACACAGACATCATCTAACAGCCAGGATTGATCTTTAGTTTTATATTTTACGTTTTAGAGTTAGATAAGTCGAATCTGCGTGACACCCTGACACAGACAGAATATCTCAGAATAATTAATAGCCAGAAATGCGTGTTATGTCAAAAGTATGTACCTCAAATATTGATTCATCAAGTTTATAGTAAAGATGGACGTGCATATTGCAAGTAATAGTTCTTTCAGATATTTATCATAAAATCAGATTAAAATACTGATATGAATTAGTGCAACGTTGGATTGTATGCGCATGAAATTCAATAACAGCAACAATTCAAACTGCATCCAAACCCAAACAGGATTACCAAGAAAAATGCGGCTCTGAGCATTAAATCAAGAGACACAGTTACACACTATTTAATACCGTGTTATCGATAATTCTCTAGCTGGCTACTGCGCTTCTCCTTTAACTTTAGTGTTACCGCTCAGCATGAATAAAGGAACCCTATCCTCAGAATTCCTAACTGAATGTAGACATCGTGAAGACGCTACGACAATGGCTAGCAAGTAACCACCAGTGCACTGTCTTGGTAGGTTTTCCATTCTGTACGAGCCCGTTTCACTATTTGCCGGTTTCGGTCATGTATCTCTGCTGAGTTAAACACATGAACAAAACGACAGTATACATGTAGAATATATCTAATCTGATTCAAACCTCGTCTTTATCACTGCATGCATACTTTCCGAATATATATATATATATATATATATATATATATATATATATATATATATATATATATATATATATATATATATATGCCAGAGATCAAAGAACACACTCAAAAACCAAAAAACAACCTTAGAAAATAAGTATACATAACTATTGAATAGCTTTTGCATACAAGTTTATAATAAGTTGAAAGAGATGTAATTCAGTTCACACTTACACTTATAAAACACTTCGCAGAGAACAACGGCGGCTCTAGCATATATCGTTTCGATGCATATATATTTCCTGGACAACTGTAAACATGTTTGCTTGTATTAACTAGTAAATGTGCTCTCTGACATTAACTTTTCAGAAAGTAATGCAAAAATTAAATTAAAAAAGGAAAAAATAAATCTCAAAAAATTAATCTAAAAAGGAGCCTCTTTTACATCAAGCCCTCGAGATTATATGCATGATGCTGAACATTTTATTTGGTATTTATCTTGTATACGGGACTTGATGACATACTTTACATGTTTACAAGTTTATGCTAATTGGTAGTAGCGTAACACCCTATCAGCTGCCCGATTCTCCGATTAATCATGACAGTGTCTTCTCGAGCTTATAACGTCATTAGTGCCTTCCTGTTTCTGTTTCAACATTTATAAACCGTGCGTAAATATGTTATATAATTTCTAATATATTATCTTGTTTACGTAATCACGGGATTTACTGCAACAGCAAATTTCACCTTAATTTAAGTGTATCTTAAGAATGTTTTTAAAAACATCAATAATTAGAACTAAAGTAATATACCATACACTTTTGAGAGTTTCTATTTTCACTGTAAGAACTTAAACCTCAGGATAAGTTGAATATTTAAAAACAAATATACTATAGTCATATATCAAATAAATATAATATAAAATATGAACTTGGTGTAAATTGATCTAAGATATATTTACTTTCATTTTTATTTTAATGAAACCAGTCGACCATAGTTACATGATATAGTCCTTTGATTTCTTCAAAATAGCTACGTTATCTCGCAAAATGCTTCTACAGTACTGACAGTTCAATAAGTCGAAATCTGTAAAAGAAAATAAAGTATCTTCCATATGTTATATCATAAATCATGTGCCCGTTGATGGTGTTTTTGAGAAATAAATTGATTGAATTGATTTTTACTTTTTGACAGCGATATACTGTTGTGCTGCTGTACTAATTAAGACGTCGGCAGACAATCATCAATATTGAACCAACTTGGATATGGTCGACATGAAGAAGATGATGTTAATCATTACACTATACAAGTCATAGTCTCTTCCCACAGAGGTTACTCCCTTCAGATTTCTGATCCTAACCTCTGTTCTACATCGCTTGAAATCGAGAACTCCAGCAAAAATCCCTATCAGGGGGAATGGGAAATTCATACTGAATCCCAAACCAATGAGAACTCATCTTTCAGCGGCCATGTCGACCGAGTGACTTCAAAGATCTAGGCATTTGTCTTGCTCATTAGCATATGTGCTTCGAATATGTCTGATGTAAATAACATAAATGAACTAGTTTTGGGTAATTGTCTCAGATTTGGTCTTCTTTATTTATAAGCATGTTTATGATCAATAGTTTTCACAAAATCAAATAGCATATTTCGAGGAAAATACATTAAAGAGAACAATTTTATCTTGCGTTTATTTTATCATTATGAAGTGTCATTGCAAATGTCACTTTTACAAGGGCGTCGCTGATGACACAACTAGATGCAATTGCAACCAATCAGGACACTCCATTTCTGCCCTCGGTTTCATGCGAAAAAAAACCCAGAGGTTATAGGGTCGGAAATATGTAGGGAGTAACCTCTGTGGGGAGAGAATGTGTAGCCTACAAGTATGGCTGTCATTTTATTATTGAATAATAAATGACAACGTTCGTTGATTCTTAAAGACAACCTCAAACACTGAAGTCACAGAAGGTTCCCAAACGAAAGAGTGTAACGGCAGTTCCTTTGTTCAGCAAAACGGGATGTTCAAGCCGATGCGCCGATGAAAGACTTCTCATTAATTGTTTATCCTACATATTTGAATGAATACGCGCTCTTCTGTGCCAAATTATGAACTTCAACCCTCTGTAATAGATGTATTTTTCAACTGGATTGGGTTATAAGCATGTACTAATAACATGTATACATGTACACATGTAAACATGAATGCCCCACACGAATTCCGTTACCTCAAGCAGTAACATTGCCTTTAACCTATGTTGAAACAAAACATAATTTGCAGTGAGTTCTTCCTAAGTAGTTAAATTTGTAAAGCAAAATCGCGCCAAAGGTTAAAACATATATCAAATGATAAACTAACTAAAATAGAAGATCTCGCAAGTCTGACAGTGGGTCACACCAGTTTTGATGTGTGATGAAATTCAAACGTCAATACAAAAGCGATGGATTTTATGCTCAAAACAAATATATCAAAACCACGATAAATACTATTTGTTTCACTCGCACAGCATACATTCTCGATTTCCCCATCTATTGAAGGACGTTGAACGGGTCAAGTTACTTCTAGCTAAGTTAACACATTTAACAAACAGAAACACAGACTGCCTGACTCTATGCTGAAACAAAACAGTAACAGTCAAATCCGAATTCGCATTACTCACAAAAAGTCACCCATTAACAAGATGTGTAAACACTCCTTTGACAGTAATAATTAAACTGCGTTGAAAGAGATTTAGAGCCGAGTAGTTGAGCTGTGTTAACGGCGCCCTTGCCTAATATAGGGGTAACGCTTTTTTCAGGGCATTACTTTACAGAAGAAGGAGAAGAAGATAAATAGTTTATGTTTGTGTCACATGCTAAAATTCCATACATAAAAACATATTTAAACAGTATTATATTTATATAGCACTCGGCCATTAGGCCTTTACAGAAGCCCAAGATCGTTAATTAACTGCTCGACGAAGGAGAAAGACCGTTGGCTTCTGTCAATGTTAATGCCCTGAAATACAGCGTTACTTCTATTTTAGCATCTATGTCGGCCCTAGTTGGTCTTAAAACGGCCCCATAGTTGAACATTTACTGCGTGAAAGGCCTTGTCTCATAACATATGCATAATAATATGTCAGTCATATATCGTCTTAGTGACGGAGAAGTTTGCTCAAGGTATGCAGGGGCTCTGGGGTTCCTTTCACAAAGTAACCTTTACTTATCAGGTTAACCGTAACTCCCTTTCTTTATAACATTACACTGAAGTACCTTAGCTCTTTGTGAAAGGATGCCCTGATCTCTTAACTATATTTCGAATACATTTAAACTTCATATATGGGCCCAATTCTAGATAGACTTCGTTAAAGTCGATTTAGCCTTATAGCATTTATGTCGGTCATAGTTTAGTTTTTCAACTATAAACACATCCAAAACATACTTATGATATAAATCGTCAGATAACTATTTCATTAACAACATGACATATAAGAATACATTTTCTATATCTGATTATTCACGACAGTCGGATGAAATTTGGTTTCAAAGATCCTTCGATAGATACCCTTCGATGAACGCACGTCAATAGAATCTGATGTGATTTACAGATTTTCCGTTATTGCATTCTACGTAGTACAGAACAACACGGGTCATGCAGGCTTGTCAATGTTTATTTATATTACGGAGGTAAGGCTGCAAGTATAACATTTACCGTCGTTATTACAATTTACGTCGTAACAGGCCACACGACAACCTAAAAGGAAACGTGTGTGTGGACCTCGATGAACCAGATTTGGGAATCTCTTATACGTCATTATTCTTATATTGAAACCAATGCTCTACAGAAGCAATATTAAGAGAGTTTGGATATGGATATTGGATATGGTCGACATGAAGAAGATGATGTTAATCATTACAATATACCAGTCATTCTCTTCCCACAGAGGTTACTCCCTTCAGATATCTGATCCAACCTCTGTTCTACATCGCTTGAAATCGAGAACTCCAGCAAAAATCCCTATCGAGGGAATGGGAAATTCATACTGAATCCCAAACCACTGAGAACTCATCTTTCAGCGGCCAAGTCGATCGAGTGACTTCAAAGGCATTGGTCTTGCTCATTAGCATATGTGCTTCGAATATGTCTGATGTAAATAACATAAATGAACTAGTTTTGGGTAATTGTCTCAGATTTGGTCTTCTTTATTTATAAGCATGTTTATGATCAATAGTTTTCACAAAATCAAATAGCATATTTCGAGGAAAATACATTAAAGAGAAAAATTTTATCTTACGTTTATTTTATCATTATGACGTGTCATTGCAAATGTCACTTTTACAAGGGCGTCGCTGATTACACAACTAGATGCAATTGCAACCAATCAGGACACTCCATTTCTGCCCTCGGTTTCATGCGAAAAAAAACCCTCGATGAACCAGATTTGGGAATCTCTTATACGTCATTATTCTTATAATGAAACCAATGCTCTACAGAAGCAATATTAAGAGAGTTTAAACAAATTATTACCTTTTGCTTTATTAAATATAAGATATTATCAAATAACACAACGTATTACATGTTCACACCGTAAACATGCATGCTGTCATATATTCTGGTTCTCTTTCTATACACTTTTCATACATTTCAAGTGCATTCATAGGCACACTGTCTTTTTATTACGTCTGTTGATATGTAGGGAATATACTGGGGAAACATCAATACAAATCTTTATTCGTGTACAGTTGTTAGAAACTTCAGTTGGTTTTATCTTAAAAGTCATACCTCAGTTGGTTATATCATAATTATGTATGATTTTCAGTTAGATAGATATTTTGAGTTTTCGACGTCGTACTCTAATACTCTAGGAATAGTGAAGGCATTTAGTCATCAGTCAAAGAATACTTCTACACATTTAGTTTAATTTTGTTTTAAATGGAATTTATGAATACTTCAAAAATTAATTTCTATAAAACACAACTGTTCATCGGCATATAAGACATATTCTGTGTGAAAATCAACAAATGTGCCTCATTCTACCATTTTCTTCCCACAGAGGTAACTCCCTTCAGATTTTCGTTTAGGATCGGTAATCTGAAGGGAGAAACCTCTGCGGGAAGAGAATGCTTTCTGTAGACATTTAGAACAATTTGAACATGTTTTTTAAATTTTTTAAATAAAATTTTTATTGTACAAAGTCACATATAAGTATACAGTGAATCAATCAACATAGCATAGGTATGAACCTCCGGAAATACGAAAACAATGATGATGATAACTAAATGAACTCATTCAACTGAAAAGCATATGACATGACGACCAAAAGTGAACACATGATGTAACACTACAAGTTGTTTTTGAATTGTATTTGTCTAAATCATATGACATTTCAATCTATTTTTTATATGGACATGTTTGGATGTCTTTCTGATAATCTTGATTTGAAAATATTATATTTTGTTATGATGATGATACGATTTAAGACATCGTTTCTTGTTTCTTGGTATCCGAATAATATATTTTTCTTATCAAGGTGCAAACGAGTGCCTGTTTTATCTTGAATCCAATTAGTAAGTTTGGTCCATATCTCTTTGACTATATCACAATTTGAACATGTTGGTGTAAATACATTTTACCCCTGTCTGCATAAATCAAAACTAGTTTAACTAAAAAAAACAGTCACTCGACTCACCAATTAATTCATTCACACTACTGTAGATATATGTGTTACTATAATCGTCCCATAATCAAATGCACCTCATTTATTTTATGAAATATTGAATTAATCGAAACCAACTGAGGTGTGAACTTTCTCTTGTACTTCAGTGTAGAGCCAGAGATCACTGTAAATGAATGGGCTGAGAGAGACTCTGAAGGGTCTCCGAAACTGCAGCTTCATCTATCATGGCTCTCCTGGGGCACCGACTTGCACAGCGTAACATCAGTATACACTATATCTTCTAGCAGAGATTCTTACGTGAAATATTTGTTCGAGTGATACAAACTTTTCAGTAAAAATTTATCGTAAATTAAACTTGATTTAAAAAAAATGATTTCTATATATAAAATATTTGTATAATTGTGTTTCAAGATTATTGTTTTAAGAAGATTCATTTAATGAATAAATGAACACGGTTGATGGCTACACATACGTTTAAGATACTTGCAATAGACAAAGGATACTCAACGATCTTCCATGTCATACTATATTATACGAATAAATAATAGGTTTTCAAACAAACAAAAGCATTGCAAAACTGAACATGTTATTAATATATATAATATATATTTCTACAAGTTCTGATCATCTTGTCATTTACTTTGTGTTGTTTGAATTTTTTTACTGTATACAGTATCATTGATGTAACCGTCTCATGTCTGAAATGCAACAAAATAAATTTATATATATATATATATATATATATATATATATATATATATATATATATTTCTGAGACGTAATATAAACTCTATTTTGCTTCAAACAAAGTACAGATGAAGTAGGTAGCTTAAACGTCCGTTGATATTAAAAGTATTATTAATAAAATATAAACAGCGTTCTCAGACATGGAATATATACTCCAGGAGGAAATAAATCAACAATAACAAAACAAAACTTTACGTAACATGAGTAAGACAACAGTACCATTCCAAAGTTAAAAAGATCAAGTAGGACGTATCTCCACATCCATACATCACACACTTTACTGCACCAAGGGAAGAAAGGATTGTCAACATAACACAGCATTCTATTGGTGAGGAGATCATTAAGTATGAGCTGTTATTGGTGAGGATATCATTAGCTATGGGCTGTTATTCCCGACATGACCTGATAACCAGATCTCCAGATGTATCCAGAGACAGAACAATACGAGACGGTCTCTAGTGACAGGTAAACAAGCACCCAAGGAGAGACGTACATGTCAGCTGACAAGGGCTGTTAACCAGTCTTCCTAAACTTGGACAGACAGACAGACATACAGATTTATTCAGTATCCTTGGGCCCAAAATACAGAAAGTTCAGGGTAACAACTAGGTAATCCATCGTACTTATTGTTGCATACGTAAAGTTCATAGACGTGACATACATTGTAACATTTACTATCTTAAGAAAAACATTTTTTTCTGGATAACAACTTTAAATATTTATTTCACAATAGTGTACATATTGTGAATGGGATTGGCCAACAAGCTTACGCTAATGCCGATTCCTTGAACATAATATTAATACATATTTAACACATACAAAACAGAACGAAGTAATTATTGTGAACACACACGGCGTATCGGAGTATTTCTTTAACGAGTAAGCATGTATACTCCGAAACTTCGTATATGTTCACAATACATGAGTTTATGTGTTCGACTCCTAAATGTTCTACAAAGACTTGTTTGGCTGTATTTCCAACAACTCAACAAAAGAATCAGAAATTATAGTCCATGTGACATAATACATATTAAACATATAGAAACGTTTCCATGGAAACCATACCAGATGCCGTCTCGACCACAGGGACATGTATCGCTTAGAAATTGCCCCAGGAAGACATTTTCCTATGGACCCATTCTCTTCCCACAGAGGTTACTCCCTTCAGATTTCCGATCCTACCCTCTGTTGTTTTTCGCTTGAAATCGAGAGCTATATGCTATAGACCATACCCATACCAATTATAATTATAATTACAATCCTTTTATATAGTAATATGATACGGTCTATAGTCAATTTTCAAAATGTATACGTCTCCCCAAAGGGACACAGTGAAGTCATATGGCTTCGACTTACATTTGTATACATATGACACACAGGTGTATATGGCTTTTAGAACCTTCATTCAACCTTCACCTTCATATATATCATAAGCTCCTGTGGATAAGATCATTAAAACACATGTAACACATATGGGGACCTTATGGCATTGTGGTACTCATGATGAATATATTACATATGTTTTCTAAAAGGCTGAAGTTTGACAATTGCAAATATATATAATGTCATGCTGATATTGTCTTCTGTCATGACAAACAAAGCAACCTTCGAAATATGTGTCACCCGGAGAGATAGATGGAGACAAATCATTAAACAAACAAGTGCAGTATTAACCGATGGACACTTCTTTATCCTGAAATAACGACGTCATTAAAGACTGAAAACTTGCGAAACTTTTTAAGGCGCATATTTGTTTACAACAAATGCTGTAAATCTATCACCCAGTACGAGGTCTACAGACATTAAAAACAACGAGACGAAACACTGAACTCCACTGCAGATACGGGTTGGTTTCAAATTCCATGTTCTAATGATGTTACTTAAACATCTTTATTCAGGTGTATGTAGGCCATCGATAAAAAAAACCCAAACCCCATGGTGTCAACATATATGTGGCGTAAAACATCGGCTTGACAATTACAACAATGTATCCTTATAAAAAATGACGTTAAACGTGATACACAATTTAAATGAATGTCAAACTTAATTTCAAAGAAAACGTAAACATGACTTACATTGTATTGACCAGTATAAAAACCTTTTTGAAGTAGTTGTAAGTAACAGCTTTGTATCTAGCAAACAACAATACTATTATGTAACAATGTGTCCCCATTGAGAATATCACGAATGAATAGACGCATGTCCTTATCAGGACAACATTCATCAGGGTTCATTGTTATCCTGTATATGATGCTAAGAGGGGTTCGTTGTTATCCTGTACATGACGCACAAGGGGTTCATTGTTATCCTGTACATGATGCCACAAGGTGTTCATTGTTATCATGTACATGATTCCAAAAGGGGATTAATTGTTATCCTGTACATGATGCCACAAGGGGTTCATTGTTATCATATACATGATTCCAAAAGGGGTTCATTGTTATCATATACATGATTCCAAAAGGGGTTCATTGTTATCGTGTACATGATTCCAAAAGGGGTTCATTGTTATCATGTACCTGTACCCACAAGGGGTTCATTGTTATCATGTATATGATGCAACAAGGGGTTCATTGTTATCATATACATGATTCCAAAAGGGGTTCATTGTTATCATATACATGATGCCAAAAGGGGTTCATTGTTATCCTGTACCTGATTCCAAAACTGGTTCATTGTTATCATATACATGATTCCAAAAGGGGTTCATTGTTATCATATACATGATTCCATAAGGGGTTCATTGTTATCTTGTACATGATTCCAAAAGGGGTTCATTGTTATCATGTACCTGTACCCACAAGGGGTTCATTGTTATCATGTATATGATGCAACAAGGGGTTCATTGTTATCATTTAACTGTACCCACAAGGGGTTCATTGTTATCATGTATATGATGCAACAAGGGGTTCATTGTTATCATATACATGATTCCAAAAGGGGTTCATTGTTATCATATACATGATTCCAAAAGGGGTTCATTGTTATCCTGTACATGATTCCAAAACTGGTTCATTGTTATCATATACATGATTCCAAAAGGGGTTCATTGTTATCATATACATGATTCCAAAAGGGGTTCATTGTTATCATATACATGATTCCAAAAGGGGTTCATTGTTATCATATACATGATTCAAAAAGGGGTTCATTGTTATCATATACATGATTCCAAAAGGGGATTCATTGTTATCCTGTACATGATGCAACAATGGGGTTCATTGTTATCATATACATGATTCCAAAAGGGGGTTCATTGTTATCATATACATGATTCCACAAGGGGTTCATTGTTATCATGTACATGATGCTACAAGGAGTTCATTGTTATCATATACATGATTCCAAAAGGGGTTCATTGTTATCATATACATAATTCCAAAAGGGGTTCATTGTTATCATGTACATGATGCCACAAGTGGGTTCATTGCTATCGTGTACATGATTCCAAAAGGGGATTCATTGTTATCCTGTACATGATGCAACAATGGGGTTCATTGTTATCATATACATGATTCCAAAAGGGGTTAATTGTTATCATATACATGATTCCAAAAGGGGTTCATTGTTATCATGTACATGATTCCAAAAGGGGATTCATTGTTATCCTGTACATGATGCAACAATGGGGTTCATTGTTATCATATACATGATTCCAAAAGGGGTTCATTGTTATCATATGCATGATTCCAAAAGGGGTTCATTGTCATCCTGTACATGATGCAACAATGGGGTTCATTGTTATCATATACATGATTCCAAAAGGGGTTCATTGTTATCATATACATGATGCAACAAGGGGGTTCATTGTTATCCTGTACATTGGCGCTGAAGTATAACAGGTATAATTTTAATTTAATTTTAATATTTTTAAATTAATGCACAAATTAAATTTATTTTTAAATTAATAAACAATGCACCGATATTGTGACTTGCGGCGATGAAGAAACGAATGAGCTGATTAGGGAAGTCGGGCACTGTGTAACACCGTCACGTCTACACTTGTATGCCTCTAATTGGGAGTCTGACCAACTAGACCATTATTGAGTGTCAAAGAGCAGGTTTACCGGAAACTGAAAAAGTCTGCGAGCGTCTCCAGAATATCAGGAGTTGTTTACATGGAAACCAGAAATTGCCAATAACTGGCTCTTGACGTTTGCAATACCTAATCAAGACGATTGTTGCAGCTATCAGTGGCGGTACAAAATAACGCAAATATACACCAGATAAGTTTCTTATACAATACAAGAGCGCACATGCAGAATCAGTAGATGTGATATTACCTTTATGATATACATGGCATTTCCGGGTACACCTGGGATTCGGCTTTACGGTATCTCGCTGTATTTACAAATTTAGCAGGTTTTTTGGTCCGGGAAACTACACCGTGCAAGACAATTTACAATAAAGATATTATCAGTTTTACAAAGCATACCGGTAATATATTTTGTAGAGATTTTCGGTATAGATAAATTGATATGTATTGAATAGGTATGTATGAGTGAGCGAATGAAATAATATTGGGAGGAGGAGTGGGAGGGGGTCCTTTCTTCTTTTCATTGTTTATTATTTTCAGTTTATACATAAAACTCTGATATCAATATCATTAATTATGTATGTAGCTGCAATATTGTATACATGGAAACTGATGTCAGGTCAATAAAAAAAAAAAAAGAGAAGAGAAAAAAAGAATGTTTTTATAGAGAAGGAGACGCACAATAGTATATGGCAGAATGCTTGTTCTTTGATCTGAACAAATGGACACTGTAGTAAAATGTGAAACTCAGACTTTTGCTCAGGTAATTGCAATATCTTCAGGTGGTATATAACGTTATCTAGACATGCTTAGGAATACTGGTCTTCTGACGCTAATCACGTATATTGCATCGAAAACAGGTGACGTGAAGTGATACGCCGTTCGACGTTGCTTTCAAGGATATTTCGCATAATGATCGCCTGTTTTTTCTTCTTCTAGAAGTTGGTGTTATGGACGAGACAAGGATATTTTATGGATGATAAACTTCTTTATGTTTTCAATGGCGATGTTTCGATTTAGATCTAGATCCTATAAAACGTCGCCATTGAAAAATAAAGGAGTTGGTCATCCATAACAAAAATCGTTGTCTTTTCCATAAATTTCCAGTATTATTATAGAGGGAAAGCCCGGATGTTACCCTGGATATGCATTGTGGTTAAACCAGGACTGCGTTCCATAACAGCGAGCGCTTATAATCGCTCATTGGTTGCTTAATGTAGCGCTCAAGTAGCGCTCAAGTAGTGCTCATTCTCTCCTGAACGACACGGTGCAAACCTCAAAGTTCGCTCGCTTTGCTACGTAGCGCTACATAGAGCAATCGCGTTCAAGAGAAGTGAAAAAGTAATCGCTAATTGAGCGATTACTTTGAAACCTCTCTTGAACACGGCCCTGGGATGGCAAGAAGTGAAGAAGTTCTTTAGATTGTCATTTATAATATCATAAGATATGTTATATAGAACTTGCCATGTGTTAGTTTGAGAAAATGATCGTGAGAGAAATCGCGAAAGAGTGAAAAAGTAGTGAAGATAACATGCATTTTCTTTCCATGGAGCTGACTACAATCAGTTCCTCAATCCTAACCTCTGTTGAATATGGGCGACATGTCATGATTCTCGCGACACCTGGCGGTGAAAGTTTGCAAAGCTGGTAACATCCTAATTTGTGTTCAATCAAACATCTTTTTCGGGCGATGTGAAAATGGGTTTACGGAATACTATATGTAATTTCTAGGGCTCTGTTCCATAACATCCATAACAGCGAGCGCTAAATAATCGCTCATTGAGCTCTTGAACGCGATTGCTCAATGTAGCGCTACGTAGCAAAGCGAGCAAACCTCAAGGAATCGCACCGTGTCGTTCAGGAGAAATTTCGCTACATTGGGCGCTACATTAGTGCTACATTGCGCGATCCATGAGCGATTATAAGCGCTCGCTGTTATGGAACGGGGCCCTGGTAAACTACACTTTCAAGCAATCTTGAAAAAATTCTGGTTATCTCAGTTGTGAGTTCAGACACCACTTCAGGCGACCACTCATCGGATCATCATTATCATGTCACTGTATATCACTTGTATGAAACTTTTAAGGAACCGATCTCTGTCAGTTTCAGACCCACTCATTTTATGAACTTTCCTTAGCAAGTCATCTCTAAACGTTTTCTTGTTGAATCAGCTGACGGGTCTGCACCAACGCAAAAGCATAATTTTCACGTCAGTGTGATATTTATGAACTTTTCTTTAGAAATAATTTTCGCCCATTTCTCGTTAAATCAAATGCAAACACCGACACAAGGAGTTAACTGGGCTCTCTCTATCCTGTCACTTCATCACGCTCATAAAGCTTTCTTGTACAAAATGTACCTTGTTATATCACTATGTTCATATGCGAATTTCAAGCTAGGCTAGGCGTTTCAAAGTCATACCTGGGATACAACATTTCACTTCTTACTTTTGATTCCAATACAGCAATGTAAGTGTAAACTACAACGCACTGGTTGTACAATGTATAAGTTCATATGCGAATTCAAGCTAGGATAGGCTTTTACAAAGGTATACCTGTTACAATTTTACTTTTGTTTTCGATACTGCACTATAAATGTAAAATACAACGCTCTCCTTCCAGCTGCATGATGTTATGCTATGTACATGAATACTGGACCTGTGACCCCTTTACTTGAATAAAAGCATATCAGTAAAATCATCTTACTTTAATATGTAACATTTTATATCTCGGTTCACACTATCTGCAATAGTACAATTGTAATTTTTCGGAACTGGATTCGAACCAACACCCTCAGAGCGAGGGACCAATCGCCAGTGCCTTGTTCAATAAGTGTTTAAAAGTAATCGCTCAATGAGCGATTACTTTTAAACCGCTCTTGAACGCGATTGCTCAATGTAGTGCTACGAAACAAAGCGAGCAAACCTCGAGGTATCGCACCGAGAGACTGAGCGCTCAATTCAGCGCCCAATGATCGATTATAAGCGCTCACTGTTATGGAACAGAGCCCAGGACTGAATATTTTAACCACTATCTAAGAGGACCAGTAACTGCTTTTCAATTGTTTTCAGTTTTACTTTCACTTCCCTTCTGATAGATGTAAAGTGCTAAACTACAAGGGCTGGAGGGACATATATTCGATATGTATCGTCAGTGTGTGTCGCCATGATATGTTTATTAAATTACTTTGCTAAACATATTTTTACTTAAAACAAAAAAGCAAAAACTACGTTAAATGGATCATAAAATGCTTGCAAAATCTCTGTAAATGAAGTGAGGATCCAATAAACACTGCATGCCCGAGTTATCATTAAATTTTCATCATATCAGTTACTGAACTTTGAGCCTTTCCTTGAACCACACGCTGGCTACTCATTTCAGTTTAATTTCAGACACTGTTTCAATGATCAAATGTCGTTCTTGACCGTATTCGAAAGCCAGTCATTTGTTGAAATGTGACTTCATTATATTTAAAGTAACGCTCTTCATAGCCATGTCGCTATACTTAGAAAGTAATTCAGCTGTTTATCGCAAATGTTAAAGTGGATGAATCGTGACTTCATCACATCAAATCAAGTTCATCATTATCGTGTCACTACATCACTTGAATAGCTGCCAGAAGAGGCAAACTCAAGAGCTAAATTGGCGTGCCTGATGGCAACAGCTCGCAAAGCATCAAAACGATTTACAAATCTCCACTGACGAGCGAGTGATTTTTCAAGTTAACTTCAATGGTTTGCAGCGCCCTCTCGACCTAGATAGGTAAATGCGCTGGGGATTTGTGAAAGGTTAAAGCTTGCTTGTTGAATTCTGATCCGAAATCGAATGTTTTGAAGTTGTTTTAATGAAGAATCCAATACAAACTGATCTCGAATGACGTTTGATCTATACACACCAAATATGAACATGTCTGAAAATTAAATTGTTGTTGAAATAATGTCGTCTAGAAATCACATATTCCGTTTTTAATTACTCTAACATGTTTTTAGTTTGAGAACGATTGAAATAAGCTTTTAAAGCTGACATCTGATACTCGCTGTGGAACGGAGTATCCATGCAACCATGTAGGCTATCGAACACTCATGCTGGTTCAATAGTTGATATCATTGCAATTTTTTAAAACGTTCGATAAAATTATTTAAAAAATAGATTTCTATTACATTCTGACAATCATTGCAAATATGATTTTAAATGCAAAGTGATAATTTAATACAAGCAAACTGTCAGCAAAGTCTATATTTGACACATTTTTGTTATAGGTGTGTGCTCAAAGTTAAAATTTCAAATTTTTACGGTCCTAGCTGTAAAATTGCATACATATAATATTCTCGCTAAAATTCAGATTTACTAAATTTCAAGATATCTTGAAATCTAAACAAGTAAAATGCACTGAAGGGCCGCTATCAACTTTTTGCAAGCAGTGAAAAAGCAGACAATTAAGGTCAAGACATCTACTGCAAGAACCCGCTTGGTCTTCCACGTGTCGACATCTTTCCGTTTCATGCAATGTAAATCATTCAAACACATTTAAAGCAAGAAACCAATGTTATCTTTTTCCAGCAGATGTATTCTCCTATCCTAAGATTGATGCTCATGTTGAAATCGATCTTAAGGAATCAAACGTTTATATAACACCGAGTAAGGCATTTAAAACAAAGTGTCTTGCTTTAAAATAAATGCTTTCTACTTCGTACCTTTCAACTTTTATCATATTTTTGTAAAATCGAGTTTGGAGTCTCGAGAGGGTGTGAAGTTTGAGGAATGCTTCCTGCCTCTTTGCATCCTGAATTTGCTGTGCTTAAGCCCAAATAACTATGAACAAATACTATAGCTAATAACTAATAATATGTTAGGTATTCAATAAATAAAAGATCATAAAAAAACAGATTTCATGATTAAAAAAATAGAAAAATAAGCACGTACCTTCACACCAATAAAAAGGTAGTCCTACATAGTGTGCAACTACGCGCTGAGATGAAGACACCCAATCGTGATTGCGCGCGCCTAACGCTACAGTACTGCGAGCAGTGCCTCGCTTCAAACACTGCTGTCTGTAATTGGCAAAGTCGCTGTGAGAAGAGAACAGGCAGAGCTGCTATAGTATTTTGAAAACTTTAATATCAAATATACGTTAGTGTTATGGAAATGAAACATTTTCGTGTAAATTATTACATAAAAGAAACACTAGACACAGAGAGACATATGCATGGGCAGAGGCAGAGCGAGACAGAGACATGGAGACAGAGACATGGAGACAGAGACAGAGGCAGAGGCAGAGACAGAGGCAGAGCGAGACAGAGACATGGAGACAGAGGCAGAGGCAGAGACAGAGACAGATACAGAGACATAGAGGCAAACAGACAGGCACAGAGAGACGGAGACACAGATAAACACAGAGTCAGATAGACAGGGACAGAGAATGAGACAGAGATAGACAGACAAACAGTCATAGACCATGTAGACAGAGATAAAGATAAAGACAGCGATGTTTCGTATTGATTGAAGTTACAATCTAAGACAGGGATAGAGAGACAGAGACAGAAAGGGACGGGGATATAGAGACAGAAAGGGACAGGAATAGAGAAACAGACAGAAAGGGACAGGAATAGAGAGACGGAGACAGGAAGGGACGGGGATACAAAGACAGAAAGTTGAGGAATAGAGAAACAGACAGAAAGGGACAGGAATAGAGAGACGGAGACATAAAGGGACAGGAATAGAGAGACGGAGACAGGAAGGGACGGGGATACAAAGACAGAAAGTTGAGGAATAGAGAAACAGACAGAAAGGGACAGGAATGGAGAGACGGAGACAGAAAGGGACAGGAATAGAGAGACAGACAGAAAGGTACAGGAATAGAGAGACAGAGACAGGATCAGAGAGAACAGGAGAAGAGGGAGACAGGAAGGAAAGGGTGGGAATTATATTGATGTTTATATCGCATAAAACGAGTTTATAAGTAAGCCTTGCTGCAAGTCAATCTATTCTGCTCAACTCGCTGGGTTCACCATTGGGGAAGAAAGTGAGGGGGCAGGGGTCACAAGGCTCATTTCCCCTTCGCAGATGCGACTGACAGTTCAACAAGAAGACTTCGTGAAGCAATTAATGAACATGCCGTGATCCATTCATGAACTACCGAGCGGCCTGGTCAGATGTGTGAAACAATTAAACTTCTAACCAGAGCAAACGCCGATTTCCATGTGCCTCAGAGCTCCTCTGGAGCGACCACATTGTCGGATCTCAAGCCTGTCATAACTCATTAGCAGTGTAGTACTGCAGTGAGTAACTACTTAGATTCGACTCCGTCATACCAACGGCTTGTCTCTGTATCTGTTTGTGTGTGTCTCTCACTCTCTGTCTTACCGTCCTTTTTTCTCTGTGTGTATCCCTCCTTCTCCCTGTGTGTCTCCTTCTGTTTCTCTCCCTCCCTCTGTCTGTGTGTGTGTGTGTCTCTCTCTCTCTCAGTCTCCCTCTCATCAGTCTCTCTGTCTCTCTGTCTCTCTCTCTCTCTCTCTCTCTCTCTCTCTCTCTCTCTCTCTCTCTCTCTCTCTCTCCTCTTGTAATCTTATTAATATCATTTTAATAGTTTTTTAATAAAATAAATATATTATATTTTTAATGTTATTTAAAGTTGATGCAGCTTTTTATTTCGTAGATTAAAAATTCAATAATATTATCATTAATTCTTTCATACATTTTTAAATCTAGCCTTGGCATTTGATATACAAATAAAATTTGCTTTGAGTAATTATTGTCTTAATTTGCACCAGGGGAATAATGTGTTAAATGTTACACACTTTAATTATTAGGCCCTCATACCATAAGCAGTATTAATAAAAACACGCTAATCTCAATAATGATTCAGATCAGCCAAATGGCTGAATCCTTAATTATCGAATCTATGTATAGTGTTCTTGCATAGCGCCTGGTACCTGTAGCATCTTCAATGGCAACAAGGGATGCATACTCCGCGTGGCGTTGAGCAAGACTTGTCGGCGTATGATTACACGGGTAATATCGTGAGTAGCGTATCAAACATGGATAAGTTGCGGATAAGTGTATCACAGACCTTTACGCCGTGTGTGTTCTATTGTAGTTTGGTTTTATCTGTCTATCATTTTTATCAGGCAATTTGTGTGTGAGACAAACATTGTTCATATTTTATGGGCGCTTTTTGTAATTTCTCTTGTCTTAATGCTTGTTTAGAACCAAAGGTAATATTTCAGTACGGTTATGAGACACTCCATACATAATGCACTAAATATCTTCGCCAGAATGCCTGTAAGAAACCTGAACATTTTACAACTTCGAAGAAAAGAGTTGCATTCCTTGAAAACAATAAAACTTTGTGAGGATCGGATACATTCCTCGGGGGCAAAACTCTTTAAAATCATGGGGTCTCGGCTACAGACTTGTAAACAGTCAGATTGAGTTTGCTGTTTGGCGGTATTTAAACCTACATAGAATTACATGTGCACTTCTCTTATGCTTTAAGTGGACCCATAATGTTAGTTTGGTTTCTTAAAACAAGAGGTTGTTGTGCAATTGTAGAATTTCCGTTAATGCTTTACTGCCACAGGAAGTTGATATCGTTGATTCAAATGTAGGAAAAAATAGATATTATTACCCGAGGAAGTGTGCCATATGACTTTTACGAAACGAGTGTGAAGTTTTGTATTGCCCGAGCGAGAACGAGGGTTATACATAAATTTGCACGAGTTTCGTAAAAGTCATATGGCACACTTTCGAGTCCATTCTAGTCCATTTGTTTCTCGTAAAACTCGCCAGGAAACGTCCCACTTCTCTTGCGACGGCAACCTACAGTGACGTCACGAACAATCATTTTATGATGTCACAGGCGACGTAATACGGAAAGCCGCGGTGAAACAATCGTTGCTAGGCAAACGTGATATGTGCACATGTGCTCATATCAAAAATATTAACTCGGTTATTTTCAACCATATGGGTAATATACTACCTACATATGCAAACAGAGTAATTCTTTATTAAGTGTATTCTAGTTTTACTTACACTAAACACATAGCTAAACAATTGGCTTGTCTTGTTTTTTTAAACACGTGTAAGATCAAAACGGGTATAATGTATAATGGCATAATGTGTTTAATATCAAAACATATACACGGTTACAACATGTTGCGAACAGTGTTGTGGTTCTAAACATGCATAGACAAGTGTTTTGCTTTTAAACATGTTGTGAAATGTGTTTTGATTTTGAAAATATTGTGAAATGTGTTTCAATTCGAAACAAGTGCGCCTTAAGCAGCAGAGATAGTCTGACATTCAGCCTCTGAAATGAACTTTTGTTTAAATTTCAAAATTTGATTAAAATAAAATAAAAAGGAGCCGCTGAGATGTATTCATTTTCGGCATTATACCATAGGAAATTGAGGGTAGTCAATATCTTAATGTAAACAATGTATATAAAAGTATCCACACCCCTCTATATCAATAGCCTATTGATATAGAGGGGTGTGAATACTTTTATATACATTGTTTACATTTAGATATTGACTACCCTCAATTTCCTGTGCTTTATACTGAGCTCTGTAGACTTTCCTCATTGTAGACTTGCCTCGGCTCTATAAATTTAAGGGGTCTGGATGACAGACTACAGTAGAGGTTGCTATTGTAGATATTTAACGTGCCGACTACATACACTACACTCTACATATACAGAGAGTATTTCGGTATTAGATGTATGCTAGTTTACCTACATTTAACCTACATTATAATTATGATATCGAATTCCTGTGCTATTCTGGTACTGTCGGGGTATTACGATGTTGACCAATATCGGAAATAATGATATCGTTTGAGAGAAATATAGTTGGATGTCTAGTAGGAAATATAAATAAAATGCATTTTTAGCGTTTACATACTTTTGTAGATCAAATAATTAAAATACGATATGTAAACATGTAACATATGATTAACGTAGATTTTATTTGTTGTAGAATGCCTCATGTCTTGTTCCACCAATCTCGCCTAGCTGTATCACATATGCGAGAAACTCAACCGATGAAAACATCACTGGCTAAGTCTTTAGGAAAAGTTGAATCTGATAGAATAGATAGTCAGTGTAGAGTTAGAGAATATACGAGTAATCGCGAAATGCTCCTTTTTATTTCATTTCTATTTTCCAAATGTAGGCATTTTTTCAGGAACTAAACGTTAGATTAGATCACCATAAATCACGAACAGAAGTCTACGTTTCTACGAATATACTTCTACATGACAATTTACGATTCACGACACACCGTGCACACACAATACAGGTTCAAGGCAGAGTACAGGTCTGTATATCCTTCTCATGTGTATGCATCGCGTATGAAGAGAAAAAGTATGCATGTTTTCAATATTTTGTTAAGACTAGCATTTAGTCTCTGAAATTAAAATCAAATTTAAAAAAGCAATGTCTAAATTTTAAAAGAAGATAATAATATAAAAAGGAGCCTGATGTCAAGATTAGATTGCTAGACTTGCTATAATGTGATAGACTCGATGTGCCTTCTGTTTGATAGAGGGTCTGGATGACTGACTATGTTCAACCTATTATAGTTGAACAAATCTAGCATGAAGAGAAATATCATCAAGAATATTGACGCCCCTCTGAATGGATCGAATAACTTTGCATACACATTCCGTTCATTAGAAATTAATACATGTATGCGAATGTAAGATCAGAAATACATGCCATTAGATGGTAAACAAATGTAACAATGGTTGTTGGACCTCGGTTTTGTCGAGGTCACGGTAGCCGAATAGGTAAGCTTTTGGCACAGTCAGTGCTGGCGGTTGGTGTCTTATTCTGAGGGTGAAGGTTCGAATCCCTCAAGGGACTCGTCCCGAAACTGGTTCAATAATGTGTACTAGTACACATAGTGTGATACCAAATATAACAATGTTACATGCCACACACATAACATTTTTAAAAAAAAGTATTTTAGATTAAACAAATACTCATAATTCATTGGCGTTCAAATAAGGACATAAAAAACTGAAATTGAATTCTGGAGAGACATTTATTGCTAACACATTTATGCCTTGAAAAAGCCCAGGCCGAAGTGAAGGGCGCGGGAAACAAACCCGGCTACTTTGTGTAATAAACTTGGAGAACTTTGCCGCTTTGAAGAACTCTCAGGAGAGATGACGTGCTCGATAGATGAGGTCACATCTGGTTCTACTGCTGATTGGTTCACGTCAGGACCTCCCAACAAGATATCCTCCAATCGGGTGACAGGAATGATTGTGATGGACCCGCCCGTGTCCACAGCTTCGGGTGATCCTAGATCTGTCATCACCAATTCTGGACAAGAGTCTTTGGTGTAGAACCCTGCTGGTTGATCAGCTGATTGCACGTGGGTCATCAATGTAGAGAGACGCGGTGAAGATGTCCTGCCTGGTGTGATCTGCGAGCCGACAAATGGACACTTCTTTGCTTCAATGAAGCTAGCAGATGCTATATGATAAAGTGAAACATTCGCACGTCCTTCGGATAATGCTGCGATCTCAGATGACAATGCCGTTGACTTTATCCGGTAAGCAGATGCAGATGCATCTTCAGATGGCGTTGTGATCCGTGGAGACTGATCTGCAGATGGCTCAGATGAACATTCAGCAGGAGATGCAGCTGGCAGTTTAGATGTTGCTGAGGCAAAGCTGTCAGAAGAGTTTGTTGAACATGTTGAAGCGGTTGAGCACGCTGAAGATATTGAAGACGTGGACAGAGATGAGATTGAGGTACAGGATGAAGATGAAGATGAGGCTGAGACATCTCCCTGCAGCTCGAGTCTCTTTCTACTGACATATTGGAGGAACACACTGGACAGATCTCGGACAGCCTCGTTAGCCGAGCATCTTCTCGTGGGATCATAATACCTCATTTTCTTCACAATTGGAATCAGCTCCGGAACTTTGGTAGTGACATAGATGTTCCTTATCAACCTACCAAGCCCAAACACATCACTTGCCTTGGTTGTCATGACGATGGAAGGGCCGGTATGTTCTGGTGCCAAGTGAGGACTTCGCAGTCGGTTTATTTTTCTGTATCCAACTCCTTTCTTGTAGGAACTAAGTCCGAAATCACAATACTTGATCGCAGGTCTTTGCTTGGTGAAATCTATAAGGATGTTGTCTTCTTTTATATCGTTCACAAGCACATCCAGTAGATGTATTTTACTGAGACCCTCTGCCAGCTGAAATGCTATATCCAGCCACTGAGTGTAGTCGCTGCTAGGAACCAGTCCACGGAAGGCCACGTGCAGAGTCAGGCCCCGACCAATACATTCTTGAATGATCCTGAACACCCCTTCATTCTTAGGACTGGGAGTGAGTCCAAAACAAACTGGAACATACCCTGTTCTTTCCAGATACATACATATCCGCGCCTCTTCCTTCATTTCTTCCAACCTGTCCTTGGAGTGGGATTCCTTGAGAACGACCTCCTTCATTTGTCCTCTCGGGTAGATGAGGAGAGCCTCAACCACGAACCCGAATCCTCCTCGCCCCAGGACTTTCTCACTCACTCCATCGTTAAGGGTACACGCCTCCACAAACTCGTTTGGGATGACAGGGGGAATCAGAAGATTGTAATCCTTCCAAATCCTCTCGTATCTGTCTCCGTGGATTTGCTTCAACAAAGTCTCACAGGCGAATCCTCCATCAACTTCCCTCTTGCAATCCCAACCTTCCCCTCCACCTCTTTCCGAACTCAAACCTTCACCGAAAGCAGGCAAACACATTCCGCGGCCAAATCCTTTCCTTGGTTTACAAGGAATTCTTGCAGCGATGTCCCCGTTCCCAAGACTTGAGTGACTTTTCGGTAAATAAAGATTTTCCATAATTGTAAAGAGCGAGTTGCGTAAAGCGTGTGAAGAAGAGCAAAGCTACATCAACAATGGCGTGACGTCATAGACAAAACTACGACGTCATAGGAGCCGGTCGCAAAGTAGTTTGGGGGTTTCAATAACTTATTTTTTATAAGGTTTTAGAAACGATGTTTCCAATTTAATGAACTTTTTGGAACATTTTTGTCACAATTTGACTACCTCATGTCGTTCTATTGATGTCAGCTCTGACAGAAAATAAAGGAGAAATAAAACACTTGATCTTTGTTATGGTTATATCAAAGGCGCCTACAAAGCAGTTGACAAACCACCGCTTGGATCTTCCGACCACAATACAGTTCATCTCCTTCCGTTATACAAACAGAACATTAAGACAGGAAAGCCTGAAATAAAGACAATCAAGTCCTGGAACCCAGATTCAATCCAACAACTTCAGGGATGTTTTGAGTGCACAGGCTGGAATGCAATGATGGCTTGTAGTTCCGACCCCGATCAGCTGACGGACACTATTACTAGTTATATAAACTTTTGTGTAGATTCTGTCATTCCCAGTAAAACCATTAACATTTTTCCCAATAATAAACAATGGGTTACAAAAGAAATGAAAAGCCTTCTAAACATGAAAAAGATAGCATATTGTAAAGGTGACCTTTTAGAAGTTAAGAGGATTCAGAAAGATATTTCCTTACAAGTAAAGAAATGTAAAGAAGACTTTAAGCGCAAAGTAGAGAAGGAATTTTACTGTGGCAATTCTAGAAAAATGTGGAATAGCTTAAAGACCATGATTGGTAATGATAAAAAGAGAGACCAGATTTCTACTTCCGATGCTAAGTCCTTTGCTGAAAAACTCAATTCATTTTATGCTAGATTTGACGACAAAGACTTTTCAGGGGAGCTACAAAATGAACTTGATTCTCCAGTCTTCACAAATACTACAAACGACATCAGAATAAGTATAGAAAATGTAAAGTCATGTTTTTCGAAAATTAATATTCGGAAAGCGTCTGGGCCAGACAATTTAACAGGCATTGTTTTAAAGTCATGTGCTGATCAACTCTCCCCTATATTTTGTAAGCTTTATCAAGTCTCTCTCGACTCCCATAGATTACCAAAGATATGGAAAAATTCCACAGTGGTACCAGTTCCGAAAGTATCTAGACCAAAAGAATTAAATGATTATAGACCTGTTTCTCTCACGTCAGTGGCCATGAAATGTTTCGAGCGATTAGTGCTTCCCTTTCTCTTGCAAAATATAGATCACATTTTGGATCCATTACAGTTTGCCTATCGCGCAAAGCGTAGTGTAGAAGATGCCACTCTAACTATGTTGGACAAATTGTATAATCACCTGGAAACTCCCAAATCGTATGCCCGTATCTTATTCGTTGATTTTTCATCAGCGTTTAATACAATTCAGCCTCACCTCCTTGTTCGTAAGCTTATCAACATGAGTGTCAACCCCTCTATCATTAAGTGGATAAGTGAATTTCTCACAAACAGGACACAATCTGTTCGTGTAAATAATTGTCTATCTTCAACTGTTACTGTCAATACTGGCGCTCCACAAGGATGCGTGCTGTCACCTGTATTATTTATTACATATACAAATGATTGTGTTGCAAAAGATCCATCCTGTTCAATTGTGAAGTTTGCTGATGACGCTGCTCTCATTGCTCTGTTAAATGATTCTCATGAAGATGGATATCGATCAGAGATTTCGAATTTATTGAATTGGTGCCATGACAACTTTCTTCAAATAAATGTGAAGAAAACAAAGGAAATGATATTCGATTTCAGATCCAGGGAAACCCCGTTAGAACCTATTAATATGAGTGATACTCCTGTTGAAATCGTGTCGAAATACAAATATCTCGGTACCATTATTGATGATAAATTGAATTGGAAAAGTAACACTGAAGCTGTGTACAAAAAGTGTCAACAGAGACTTATTTTACGAGGAAATTAAGATCATTTGATGTTGATGTGAAATTATTGAAAGTTGTTTACACATGTTTTGTACAAAGTGTTTTGTCCTTCGGCATGCAATGTTGGTTCGGTTCCCTCAGTCTTCAAGATAAAAACAAATTAAACAGGATTGTTAATATAAGCTCAAAACTTGTTGGTACCATCCTTGATCACCCGGCGTCAATAAATGAAGACAAAATAGTATCACACGCTCGGAAGATTATTTCAGATCCATCACATGTCCTGCACTCACAGTATTCACTTTTGCCATCCGGAAAACGTTTTAATATGCCTTTTCACAAATCCAACAGAACTCGGAAATCATTTATACCCTCAAGTATTTCCATTCTAAATAAACAGTCCGCATGAGAAATTTCAGATTCCAATACCAATTTTAGAACTTATCGAGTTGTACAATTATAGGGGCCTATGTGTTGTGTGAATGTGTGTTTTTGTTTTAAAAATTTCTATGTTTAATAATCATGTATTATATAAATTTGGTATACATTTCATGTCATGCTCTGTTGGATGTAAGAAGAATTCCCTTTTGGGTAATAAAGTGTTATCTTATCTTATCTTATCTTACAAAGGCGACGTGATAATCACTATGACGTCACGAGAATCCATCGATTTCCTAGTTCCGTTACAAAGAAAGACATTTGGGTGCGTTTTAAGCAAATAATCCTAATTATGTAGCAAAACTGTCCTTAGACCTCGAATAAACAGTAACAGGTGAAAGCAACTATAAGTTTTAAAAAGTAATTAATGCTTAAAAACGTTTCAATTATGTAGTTTTAGTGTGTTGTCATGGTTGTATAGATTTTTCACAAGTCTATCAAACTATCCGAATGCAAAGCCAATAGCATGACTCAAAGTAATAAATGTGCCTCCATGTGAAAATCATGTCAAACGTCGGTGTTATTTGAATCATATAAAACATCGGAAGAAACGAAGTGGAGCTGCAGTCGCGGCCGGCAATAGACCTATCATTGGTTATGTTAGGCTCTGTCCTATGCCCACCCCTTCCATTATTTACATTGGTCATATGAATTGAACGTATGTTATTCAGATATGAAAAGGAGCGGGCACAAAATTTAATAACGTATTTAAATTTAATATGTACAACGCAAGATGCAACGATTAAAATGTTTATTCCGTACAATGAATTTATATTGAACATGTCTGTAGATATTTTCCTGTTGATTTTGACAAACTAAGATTGCTGTACAGAATATGGTGTTATTAAAATAACCTTTCTAGGATTTAAAAGCCTTGGATCAAATTTATTCATCAGAAAGAAAACAATAACTTGACAACCGACATCAGTTTCTTTTTGTATTTAAATTAATCACCTACCATTGATTGGTTACTTTTGTTTAGAATTCAATATTTGGGTTTATGAAACATTAAAAATTTTGATTAATATTATCTCAATCTTTATTTCAGTGCTGAAAAGGCCACAAGCCTGTAGTACATTTACAGTTTATTGATTAATTTACAGTTTAATATTGCAAACGCTAGAGGAAAAATTGCTGTATATAATGATATATTTTCCATGCATATAAACTTTGTCTTACCAAGGACGTATATCACATGTAATTCCTTGGTCTTACCAACATGACACAATGACCAGAAAAAATACACAGCTATATAAGCTGTTATGAATTCCATCTATAATTATATTTTATTTGAAAGAAAGGCGGAACGTGAGATATTTTAAAATCCATTCTGGAACGAATGGCATACCAGTAATTGTGGAAAGAAGGGAAACAACTCTTTAAGGTTTAAAAAATATTCTCGTGAGACGAGTTATGTCCCCCGAAGTACTCTCCTTTGTTAGAAACACAGATGAGCAAATTTCCGGTTCATGCTAATGAGAAAAATACGAAAGAAAATCGCAAAATAAGTAGTTAAAACCTCTGGTTTTAGTGGTTTTTAGCAACGAAATTTAAAGAAAAATGTAAGTAAAGGTTTTAGAAATGATAGTATACAGTATGATATAATTTCCCAACAGTTAAATAGACATAAAACTGCTTTGACGTAATTTCATGATACAGTCTGCGCGCGAATATAATCTACGAAATTTTAAGAAAATGTTTATGATGTTTTTTTAACATATTTCTGATAATGATCTTATTTCTTTAAAATAAATCATGTTTAGTCTGCTGCACATCTTATTAAATCGATTGTCAATGACAGTGGCATTTATCATTGTACCAAATCATCCAAAATGACAAGCAATCACAAATCAAATGGAAGAAAACTAACAGTAACAGCACCGTGCCAAAAAAGTGTTGCAAGAATCGCCGTTTCCCATAAGGTCCCATGTTATTTTAGTTGTAGCATAAAAAATTTTCATGTTTGTGACAGTGAACCAAAACTTATGAAATTCAACATGATTGTAATCTTACATCTTGAGATTATGTTTATAATTTTCAAATTCATTAATATTTTGAACATGTTCCTTGGAAAACGGCAAAATAATGACTGGTATTTAACAGTAACTTCATTTCCCCATTCCCACTATTATATAAAGAAGACCAATGGACATACCTCAGTAATTATTTAACCGTTTTTGTTAAAAACATTGTATCCAAAATCAGAAATTAGGTCTGTGTTGCAGAGTAGATTTCTTGTATCCATGTCAATTTTCAGTGAAATATTTTGAAAATTTAGATAATTAAAATTATTTATGCTACACTCAGGGATCACCCTGGAGCAGAGTGTCAAAGGGAGAATAATCTCCCCTTTGCCTTACACAATGGGATTTTCAGATAAAGTAATGGGATGTTTCTAAATAGTAAATAATAACAATCATTTTACATTTTTGCGATGGGATTTTCTCTCCTCGTCAGTATTTATTATGGGATATCTTGGTACATCAATGAGTAAATATCCCCAAATCCCTGCCTAAAGTGATCCCTGTACACTGAAATAACATGGGGTCTTATGGGGAAATGTCTATTCTTGCAACACTTTTGGCACAGGACTGTAGTCTGTAAGTAGATCTAAATTATCAAAGATAGACTGTAATTTATAGCAACATTTAACTTCTTGTGAAACTTACGATTAATTGTGATGGCAATCTGACATATAGTCCAGCTTGTTAGACTTCTTCGTCAACACCATCTGGTGTGCAGTCATCACACACATAAACCGACGTTTAGATATTTAAACTCTGCTACCTAACACACAAAGTAGACACGTAGAGAGTGAGGCATGATTCAAAATGATAATGATGAGAAACAAGACATTCTGAGAGTTGAGGGGCACTGATGCAAAGTGTAAAAATAGTGAAGACAATCAGTTTTTGTATGGCACAGATTTAATTTGGTTGTAGATCTAGACTTTAGGGATAACAACTTCTTGATTGATACACAATTGTTTAGAGTAAATGCTCACTCCTTCATCAGTTGCAACGAGTAAGCTTATATATCCGGGGTACTTCGAAACGTCATGTATCTAAACAATAAAAAAGTTCTTATCCAGAAAATCTTGTTTTCTTATGTGTTCCACTTGTAAACAGTGACAGTGTCTGAGGTAATACAACAAGATAAAAAGCCATCATCCCATTGGTCAATGCATTACCAAACATTTTCAGCAAACTTCATATTGATTCAGTTGATTGTTTTCAGTTAGGGCTTTTTCATTTGACCCACTTATTCCAATCCTATGATCTTTCATTCACACCTCTCAATTACTCTTAAAGGTGCATCAGTTTTCTTGTTGGTGGTCAAATGTGGCAAACATTATAAATTTGTTATTTTGTACTGTTTTTTTTTGTACTGTCTGTTGCCAAAAATTACCATTTTGATGATAGTCGACTCAGTATAGTGACAGAATAAAGGTAAAAGTAGTGGTTATTGATCGAAAACCAAACAATGCACCATGAATCCATGATTGGCGTGATTTTGGAAACTTATTTACAACAGACAAGAAGAGCAATGTGGGTTTATAATATGTCATATAACTGATGTGCTTGTAAATAGGATTTGTAGTTTCGGTTTCTGCATCTTATAGTCAACTTTTTGTATGTGGGAAACCAGCATTTTATGTATAATCATCATTCATTGACAATATTACCCAATAACCCAATAAAATCAAATCAATTTTCTGATTCTTCAAATTTTAGATGTCTGACGATGCAGACAGCTCCTACGAGCAGGGGGAACTGGAACCAAGTCCCGACCATGCGCGAGCGTCGGACACCGAGCGGCAGCTCTCACTCTCGCCGCAGTCTCAGGAAGCAATCACCATAGATGACCCTGACGAGCACAACTTCTCAGAGAAAGATAGGTGAGAATTGAGTTCATCAGCAAGGACATTTTTAAAAATTATAAATTTTATTCTTAGGAAAAGATTTGTTATGGTTTGTTAGAACTGCCACTTGAATGTGTTGATATTAAAAGGGGTAATGAAATTATGCTTTTTAGTTTTGTGCAACATAGTGATTTTTCTTATGAAAATTTTTACAACTTTTGTTGTGTAATTGTTTGTTAGATAAAATAAAAGATAATTATGAAAGATTGATGTGAAAAGAATCATTTTACTATCACAAGATTGAAGAAGCGTTTTTTAGCTCATCTGGTCTGTAAGAAATTTTGTGTACAGACTCCTTGGCCAATGGGGATTCTAAATTGTAGATTTCGTGACCCTGCGACCCCAAATATAGGTCACAGAGGTCATGACATGAAAAGCTATTTTCATCTTGAGATTTTATGTGCTCTTCAAAGGGAGTAATTTAAAGGAAGCAACAGTGATGACTTAAATCTTCAAGTATGTCTTTATTTGTAGGGGATTTTATATCTGGCCTCAAAGATAGGACCTTAAGACCTATTACATCTTCTTCATTTAAAGTGATTCTTATGTGCTATACCTCTCACCTAGAAGATGACATTTTGAATTAGTTAATGTATATAAAGCTGATGAGCTTCAGAGCCAATGGCTCTATTTTTTTCCAATTTAACCTATTGATTGTCCAGAAAAAAGCAGGTACCATATCTTAAAAGAAAGATAGAGTAAGAAAACACTCCGAAACATCATGTTTGTTCACAATAAAGATGTTATTTGGCAGAAACCATTTTTCATATGAATTTGATAAATGTTTTTTTCTTCTCTTCAGCGGTGGTGAGGATGGTGATGGCTTGGATATCAAACCCCCACAGGCACATGCGGGGAGACGGGAGAAAACTCGTAAACACAAGCACAAGGACGATAGGAGACGGAAAGACAAGGAAAGGAGAGACAGTGAGTGGGCGGATCAAACATAACCTTCTTTGTTTATCAGTAATCACAGTGTATAACAAGTTTACTCCAAAAATGGCAACTACCCTCAGACTCAAATATTGTTTTAAATTTCAGGAGGTCATCAAAGCCGACAGGAACCAGAACGTCACAGGGTAGTCGTGATCAGAGACAAGCGCGATTATCGTGAACAGAAAGAATCAAGAGATATGGAACGCGAGCGGCAGAAAGAAGCCAGAGAGATGGAGCGAGAGAGACAGAAGGAAATGAGAGAGGCAGAGAGACAGCGGAAGGATCGAGAAATTGAGAGGGAACGACAGAAGGAGAAAGAGGAGCGAGAACGATTGAAGGAGAGAGATGAAAGGGAACGGATAAAGGAAAGAGAAAGGATGAAGGAGAAAGAGAGACGAGCGAAGGAATCGAGAGAAGCGCGGGAAATGAGGAAGAGGCAGGAGTCGCTGGAAGAAAGGTCAACATTTCTCCACTTTTAGATTTCAGCATTAGACATATAGTACATGTTTTATGAGTCTAAATATGTCTCCACTTTTAGAGTTCAGACATGTAGTAAATGTGTCATGAATATTTGATAAGGTTGATTTGTTTTTCTATGAAATCTAAATCGTATAAAAAAAAATAACAACCACAAGAAAATGATAGGCATGAAGTTACATTAATATACTAAATTTTAGTCTTAAAATGTTACTTTGTCAATTCATATGACAGCATTACAGGTAAACCTCATAAGATTACGAGCCTAGACCAAAAGTTACCTGGTTTCCAGTTGGCAGACATACTTTATTTCATACACTGCATTCTACAGAGGTGCATGTCTTCTACTGTGAAATGATGAAGCATGTTGAAGCATGTTGAAGCATGTTTTCATGCTAGGTTTGGTCTGGTTGTTGCAGAGATCGCCTGGAGCAGATGGAGAGAGAGAAGCAGCGAGAGAGACGACTACGTGAGGAGAGGGAGAGAGCGAGACGCAAGGAGGAACACCAGAGGAGACAGATGCAGGCCCACTCAGACAGTGAGTCCAGTCTCGTCTTAATAATAATAATAAAATGGATAACAATTCTTAACCCTTAACTTGCGGGTCCCGTAATTATCCGGGAGGCTCATAGAGAAAAATGTTAGAACCCTTGGCGAGACCCGTACGTTGGACTTAGTGCATTTACCTGGTCAGTAATAATTATATTTGCCCCCCAGGCGAAATGCGAGACGAAGTGTGTCCGTATATCGCCACATGAAAACTTGTTTACATACATCTCGCAGATAGCCACGATAACGAGTCTGTGTGAATGTCCGGTCGAAATATCAAGTAAAATTCACACCAAATTGCGTGTGCATTGTTGACCCGTAACGCATTGATAATTAGCTTTACAAAAGGCCAATTTTGTCGGGCTTAGCCCCCGAAGCATTAATTCGCTTGAGGCTATTTTCACCCACGTGTTTGTATTGCCTCGGGTTTGCCTCGCCCGAGACTGCTATCTGCCTCGCATCTCGCGAGACGGGGAAAAAAACTAACTCGCCTTACTCCCGCACTTCATATCATGTGAGCGAACTGTTTGTTTTCAAAAACAAATACGGCAAAATAAAGGGGAAACAATGGACTACATTCCCATATAAAATTAGAAAATCTCAAAAAAATAATAAAGACACAGCAAGCGCCGTGAAAAAGGTCATGTTTACACTTCATAAATTTTGAAACAATCGGCGATTTTCACAACTTCTAAAACATTTATCACGGCTAAAATACTGAATGCATTTTCATAATTTTTATATCACAATAAACTGAAAAGAATAATCTTTTATTCTATATAAAATGCGCAGATTTATTCACAGAAATAAAGATGCAATTTTACCTTTCTGAGAGGCATGTGAAACCAAACGGCACACAAACTAATCAACATATTTTCATCAGTTATGGTTCGAGGTTAGCGTTTATTTGAAAAGTCAAACAACATAACCATATTTGGGTTGACATGTGCTTATTTGTCAACTGGTTCGAGATTATGATTTCTTGGAAAAATGCGATGAACGACCGTTTGCAATGCCGCATACATGTTGTAAGTATTGACGATTTTATAGGTGGAAATAAAGACAAACTTTACATAGCTATAGAATTATAACCAAAGGTCACATTCTAATAATTTTTATATCATTGTGAAGCTAGACATCTTGTCTTCAATTCCGTATATAAATGGATTTTTTTTCGTTTGGTATTTATGATGTTACGAGGCCCGAATTAAAGACAATCTTTCGAAAGTAATAGAATAAAAACGAAAAATCATAGAAAATTCATTCAAAGTTTCGGGTGTGAATTAGCCATTTGTGTACGGGTGTCGCTACTTGAATTTGTATTGAACGCCCGTATATAGTCCTTATTCGCCATGTAGATGCGGTATATTTCGTAAAAACGGTACCGGAATCGCCGCCTGGAAATTCCGCCAGCAGAGCTCGTTAGTGCCTGAGCTCAAACTACTGCTGCGAGCTGCGAGCCTGTAAATTCCGCCACAGGGGCTAAAAATGGTAAAATATATATACGCAACGTAAGGGTTAAGTTAATCTTGCAAGTAGCAAAACAAAGTTTGAAAACAATTGCATGCATGTTCTACAATAGTTTAGAACAGTTGTAGTTGAGAACTGTCAATGTATCATCATCAATAATAATGAATGGCAAGTGTTACTTCAAAGATACAAATATATACAATGAGAATAAACCATCTGGAATTATAATGTTGAAAGGTTGTGTCTTTAGTCTGCTTTTAAAAAGAGGTAGAGTTGGTACTAGTTTCAGATGGACGGGCAGAGAGTTCCAAAGAGTAGCAGCTGTGTATTGATATTGTTATATTTTAACTGTCATTGTGAATCAAACATTTCTTCTCTTTTCATCACAGAGAGACAGAAGATGTCTCGCTCCTCTGAACTTGGTTCCCGGATTCGTAGTCGGAGTCGAGACCGTCGACACCAGCGAGAATTGGAGAGAGCAGACTCCAAGGGGAGACAACCTCGGAAAGATGAAGATCAGAGAGGTCAGTTGAATTCCTCTGGTTGCATGAATTCAAACAAATACTTCACATCTTTTGTGTTTATCCTATTACCACAGGAAAATTATGCAAGCATAAGATTCAAAAGAATAATGAATTAGGATATTGATGCCGTTAAGTATATTATATTCAAAGGTTAGTCTTCAACATTAGATAGCAAATCATGTAAAGACTAATGAACTAGAGAGCCAATGCCTCTATTTTGTCTGTTATTCTGAGCAAAGGAAATGGTTGATTATCATTCTTGAGTGATTATCACAGGAGTCCCATAGCATTACAGCCTAATTTATTAATCTCGCTAAAATAGCTTTAGTGCAGTGTTAAAGGGACAGTTTATATAAATAGTTTATGTCATCTATATTTACTTAAGAGGGTAAAACATCTTATTACACAAACCAATTATCCGTAGTAGTAATAAAGGTGTTGTGTATAAAGCAAAAATTGCATGGCGGCCATTTTATTGTGAACACATTTTATTATTTCGAATGACAAAAACGATTCCTGTGGCTTTAATGAGCCATGTACAATCAATTTTAGCTTGATTTTCCGAAGAGAGAAGGGTGTTTTACTATTGGTGAAATTATTTTTCAAATTCATTTCAGCGAAAAAACGTGCTACTGCCCCTTTAAAGTACTTATAATAATTTCAAAATGAATTGCAAAATGAGCCCGCAGTATCTGTAATTTGAAAAGGATATCATTATGTGCAGTGACACCCAAGATGTAGTTTGCAGTTTAACCCTTAACTTGCGGACCCAGGGTTAGTCCTACATAGAAATATTACATTCATATATCCTCGCAGGCGTACTCCAGAAAGAGGGCTGAGTGATTGTCACAGCTGACTGTCACTGATGAGATATAATATTAGTCAGCGGTACAGGATTTGCTGCACTAAGTTTATGTTATAATAAGTTCAGGTTACCTTAGGTTTTGTGCAACGGGAGACAAGTTACCAGGGTACTTATGCTAGAGAGCATCCCTGTGCTCACATGTCCAAGAATTGAACTTGACTCAATGATTTTCACTCTGTTTGCTTGAAATTGTATATACAGGTGCTTATTAGGTCAATAACAGAAGGTTAACTGGTTTCTTTGTAAGTTGTTGGCATTGTGTGTGCTAGCAGGGACATTTTGAGGACAGGTCCGTTGGTGTTTGGAAGTCTGAGTAAGCATTCATTCTGTCCGTCCGTCCATCCGGAGCGTATTTCCCAAACCTTACATTATAGCTTCACCAAACTTGATACATTTATCAACCATGATCCCTAGTTGTGCCTTTTGATGGTTACACTCATATATGAGTTTTATTCTTTGCGATTTTCAAGGAAACATGACCCCTAGATGTGTCTTCTGAGGGTCAATCTTTATCCATGATGTGACGTTTACTAATGTAAAGGTTCTTTAACCTAAGTGTAAAACAGGGGTATGTGAGCTTAGCTCACTTCTACGCTTGTTATATGGCTGTTATATTGTTTTGAGGATGTGATATGAACAATACACTTCAATCTACTACAATCTACTAGTGCTGTGCTGTGTCTCCAGGTCACCAGGTGAGTCCAAATGCAGAGGGAAAGTTGGGGGTTTAGAAAATCTCCAATCCTTTTGAACAGTTTTGAGTGAACTGTCCTCAAAATTGGTGGATCCGCTTGTGCATTCTATTATAATCAAGTGCTGTGTTCTGTCTGCAGGTCACCAGGTGGGTCCACACACCCCGGAGGAGGACGTGGAGGAGGAGGAGGAGTCGGAGGTGGAGATGCACGAGGAGGAGGAGGAAGAAGAAGAAGAGGAGGAGGAGGAGGAGCAGAGTGAAGAAGAGAAGGAGGAAGAGGAGGAGGAAGTGGAACAATATGCAGAGGAGGAATATGCTGAGTCGGTAGAATATCAGTCGGCATCTGAGTCTGGTAAGTCTTTTTAGGGGAAGTAAGCAATATGCTGAGGAGAGATTGTGTATTGGTAACTTAGGAGAGAAATCTACCGTGTGAGGGAGGAATACTTCCAACATGCATGCTGTAACTCTTGCCATTCTCCATCACTGGGTGATTTAAGCCTTGCAGTATTTCCCTTGCTTTGCCGTGCCAAGATAGTGGATCGCTGCACCTGAAATGCAAAGTTGACTCAGATTTCTTAACACAGAAACCTTAACCCTTACGTTGCGTATTTCTATTTTACCCATTTTAGCCCCTGTGGCGGAATTTACAGACACTGGCAGAATTTCCAGGCGACGATTCCGGTACCATTTTCTTCTCCAGAACCAATGACTTTAGAGAGCTGAAATTTTATGTACAGACTCCTTGGCTGAAGGGGATACTAAATTGTAAATTTGGTGACCCTGTGACCCCAAATGTGGGTCACAGGGGTCATAACCTAAAAAGCTATTTTCATCTTCTTCTCCAGAACCAATGACTCCAGAGAGCTGAAATTTTATGTACAGACTCCTTGGCTGAAGGGGATTCTAAATTGTAGATTTGGTGACCCTGTGACCCCAAATGTGGCTTACAGGGGTCATTACCTTTAAAAGCTATTTTCATCTTCTTCTCCAGTCCCAATGAACGTAGAGAGCTGAAATTTTATGTACAGACTCCTTGACTGAAGGGGATTCTAAATTGTAGATTTTGTGACCGTGAGACCCCAAATATGGGTCACAGAGCCAATTACCTAAAATGCTATTTTCATCTTCTTCTCCAGTCCCAATGGCTCTAGCGAGCTGAAATTTTATGTAGACTCCTTGGCTGTAAGGGATTCTAAATTGTAAATTTGGTGAGCCTGTGACCTCCAGTATAAGAATGGCGAACTGCGAGATGTATATAAACAAGTTTTTATGTGGCGATCATGGACACACTTCGTCTCGCATTTCGCCTGGAGACCAAATATAATTATTACTGACCCGGTATATGCACTATGTCCAACGTACGCATCTCGCCAAGGGGTAAAACATTTTTTCTCTATGAGCCACCCGGATCAATACGGGACCCGCAAGTTAAGGGTTAAGGAAATACTGCAAGGCCTAAATGTCACATCAGCTCACCTAAATTACAAGGTTGCGATCATTCTTGCCCTTTAATTATCTCCTATGGTGATATTGGTTAAGGCCTTTGGTTAAAGATCAAAGGCTCAACAGCTAAGAAGGATTCATATATGTATATGTATATATGGCTTCCAGAGAAAATCAATTACTAAAGCACTCTGGTATCCTTCCTGTACATTTTAGTACGTTTATTGTGTTGTGATTAAACAGTTTGCTGAGAGCTGTGTGTCAATGGGGTATGTCTACTTACAGACAGTGCGAGCAGCAGTACCAGTAACAGTACGAAGGCGAGTGAAGACAACGCAGCTCCCGCCAACAACCACCATCAAGGTGAATTTCAACATTTTAGATAACTCTCCCTCTATCAGAACAGTCCCTTCTTTGATTGGCTTTCTAGAAATTGAGGTAATTAAGATTGGGGACACTTTAATGGACATACAAAAGAATAAAGAAGTTCTAAATCTGTAAAATTGCCCGCAAGGTACAATATCTGATGATTTAAGTTTTAGAAAATTTCTCTTCACTTCAATATGCATCCCAAATTGGCAAATATATGATTGTGTGTCAATCAAGCAACAAACTTATACATGTGCAGAAACCAATTTAACATGTCCAATTTAAGAACATGAAGATTTTCTGGATAACAACTTCTTTAATGTGAAAATACACGATGTTTCAGAGTACATACTCACTCCTTCATCAGGTGGAATGTAAGGGAATAACAAAATATGGTACATTTATATAGCAAACAAAACAATGGTGAGGAAACTCAATCAGGGGGGGATTAAGATGCATGAGAATGGTACACAATGGGGATTTGTAATACAAACATGATGGAGATGAAGTATGAGAATGATGAGGATTTGCAATACAAACATTAATTAGATAAACAAACAATGGCCTGTAGGCTTTATTGAGGATATACATAAACACACATGATGAACGAGGGAGGCCAATTGGCTTTATTGAAATTGTTAAACAAATAATAATTATAGTTGATTTGAAGAGAGGCCAATTGTTGATGTGGATGGCTTTGAAGTTGTTGCATGGGGATTGGTGATTGGAGCTGATAGGTGTTGATTGGTAGGGGGCTCCTCGGATAATGTACTCTGAAACGTCGTGTATTTTCACATTAAAGAAGTTGTTATCCAGAAAATCTTCATGTTCTTAAGTATACCTCTTCTAAATGCCCTTCAAAGACATGTCCAATTTACATTAGCAGCTGTTATATGACCTATCAAATATAAGGAACTCAAATTATATTATATCCACTAGTACCAGTACGTTGGGGCCTTTGTTACTATAGTGAATCAACGAGCATGAAAACACTAATTTTTGGCAACAGAAACTACTTCTCAATAAAACAACACAACTTGATAAAGACAAGCGCACATTTGTTGCAAAATAAAAACAATGAGAATTGAAGCCATTCATCGACTCTGTGAGTGGGGAAAACTTTGCTACAGCCTAACAGCATATTGTTTATTAGTTTTATGATACGTCATGTGTATATGTTGTATTATTACAAAAATCTTTTAATTGGGTTAAATATAGCATGTTTTCATTTCAAGAAATTAGGCCAGGACCATTAGTCAAAAGATATGGACAACCCGGAAAAAAATAGTAGAAAGCTAATTTTTTCTGAAGACCTTAAAAATATCTTACTTATATCAATGGCACAAAGTTCTGCAAATTCTAGCTGGTGGCTTTTTCAAAATGGCCGCCATTTCCAAGATGGCCGCCGGCGTTTCGGTAAATTGTTAAATTATTTTTATTTTTAAGTTAATCGTGTCATGTCATATATCAAATGAAAGCCCTCTTAAAATAGAATCCAAAAATGCATAGTTTAATAGGGTAATTAGTGTATCCATTATTGGGTTTTGAAAATTGCACACCCAACAGGAGTTGCTTCAGTGGTTCAAGAGGAACATCCTTGAAGTTTTGTCGCAACTCCCTTGTGCTCACAACACCCTGGGTACGTCGAACTGAGGTGCTTGCTAACTCGCAAAAGCTTGACTCGAGGACGAGTCACTTTGTGGAGGGGGTGTATGTGGCAAGGTGAGATGAAAGTGTTTCCTAGTGGCTTCCTACGGGGCTACTGGTCCCGGGTTTGATTCCCACTGGAGGTGATCTCACTATCACTTCTGTTACAGCTTAATGTAGTGTGCAGTCCAAGTTGACAAACATGAGAAGAGTAAAATCACTAGTTTGCTTTATGTAAATGAAGATCATTACCGGCCCGACACCATTCACTCTGACCTGTGTTTTGCACTACAATTGGCCGAAAAACATGCATTTGCCATGCATTGTGAAATCTTCAAAGCTGAACAAGATTATTATTCACCTTGGAGCTATTCATTTACTGATGTCATATATGGGATCGATTGGATATGTTGTGGGAGGCAGTGGGTTGGAAGGTTTATGGGCTATTTTCTTTGCTCCAAACTGTGTAATTCATCTGATAAGTGGTCATGCATATGCCTGAGCCCAACGTGCCCATTTCTTTCTTCATGTCACCATGCCTACTCTGTTAGAAACACCTGGTTGTATGGATGTCACTCTGCTCAGAAATGTCCACCAATCCCTGCTGAATGGAGAACGTGTCGTTCTACTGATGCAGTCATAGATGAAGAATGTGTTTAAAATCTGCTGCCAATGCGAGTAGGACAGGCAAACTCTGGACTGCATATGTTAAGCAAGTATCAATTCTACTTTAAATCCGAGCTGAACGCACAAGAAATTGGAATTTGCATATTGATGCAATCACAGAAATGATCCCACTGTTTCATGCTGCAGGTCATCTTGCTCATGCGAAGTCTGCTCGCCTCTATGTTGACCAGATGGTTTTCTGACCAATCCTACAAGTACAGACACATTCTTGAGTGGGAATTTAGTGATCAAACAAAATTTAGAAGAATCTAATGAGATTGTTGAAAGTATCTGGAGGTATGACACTTGGCCATGGCACCAAGGAGCTATCCTGCTCGCCTCTATGTTGACCAGATGGTTTTCTGACCAATCCTACAAGTACAGACACATTCTTGAGTGGGAATTTAGTGATCAAACAAAATTTAGAAGAATCTAATGAGATTGTTGAAAGTATCTGGAGGTATGACACTTGGCCATGGCACCAAGGAGCTATCCTGCTCGCCTCTATGTTGACCAGATGGTTTTCTGACCAATCCTACAAGTACAGACACATTCTTGAGTGGGAATTTAGTGATCAAACAAAATTTAGAAGAATCTAATGAGATTGTTGGAAGTGTCTGGAGATATGACACTTGGCCATGGCACCAAGGATAGCACTTTTTATCCCACCGGCATGTAATACCGTGGGATATAGTCGTCGCCCTGTCCGTCCGTAATCATTTTGTTTCCGGAGCAGAACTCGAAAACGGTTCATGATATCTTGTTGAAACTTTCCATGTGTATTACCTACCAACTGAAGTGGTGCCTTTTTATATTTTGAGATTTCTGAATATTTTCCATAGAAACGTGTTGGATTTGGACTTTGTTCAGATATAGGTTCGTTTCCGGAGCACAGTTCCAAAACTATTCATCATATCTTCCTTAAACTTTGCATGTGTATTACCCACTAATTGAAGTGTTGCATTTTGATATTTTTCAAATTTCTGATAGAAACACGTTGGATTTGGGCTTTGTTCAGGGATAGGTCTGCTTCTGTTGTAGAACTCCAAAACCCTTTATCATGCCTCAAACTCACCATGTGTATTGCCCCCTAACTGAAGTAATTTATATACAATTATCTGTCAAAGATGTGTTTTATGAATTATGTGGGACCGGTGGGATATGTCATCTTCTGATGACTCTTGTCTTAAAATGAGTCCATTCCATGCCACGCTGCATTCCAATATGTGATGCTCTGAAAAAGTTCAAAGATGTACACACACACACACTTGCGCTTGAGTAGCATGTCTAGAGGTGCGAGAAACTACTGCAAACTCGTGGAGGAGATATGATTTCATTTCTGGACTTGACTTAATCACACATGTGACTCTCATGAATAGCATGGTTGAATTTACTTCCAATTCAACCCCACTCACTGTGATTTGGCTACGTTTACACATATTTGATCAGTAATAGCTAATGCTGCTTTGCTTCCAACTGAAATTGCTGGATCTGTATTTGCCGATTTTCTGGCAATAACCTGGTGTATTTTCAGTCGATTGAAGAATGTGTGTTTCGAAGCAACCACCCTCGTATTTAAAAAATTCTCTGATAAAGGAAAACACAAACGGTATAATGGCAAATCTTCTCATATCACTGTGATTTCTGACGATGAACTCCCGGGAGATGCACTCTTTGTCTATGATGGTGGTCACCTTCTCCGTTGTCTTTCCTGACCTGTTGATGTTACATATGGTCAGATCTGTGCCCCTTATATATTGCACATAATCATTATGTGGTTCAGAACCAATAGTAGTGTTTAATGGATATGATAATATCCCATGTGTAAACAGTTTTTTTAGAGCATGATTATCTAATGTTCGCACATGCAGCTTCTAGGTGTGACACAATCTCAACTCTCTATAATCAAGGAAAGAAGAAAGCTCTAGCCCTCCTGTTGGACAATGCTCAAAACTGGGATTCTTTGAATATGTTCGATCAGCATGGAAGTTCCCAGGATGACATAACTTGTGTTTGAGAAACATTCCTCTTGTAACTCTTTGTCTCTGAACAAACATCGATGTATTTCAAATCAGTCCATAGAGCTAGATTATCATCCACTTTCAAATTGGAATCACTCCCCCCAACATCTTCAGAGCATACCTCAAATAGACAGACATGTAGCAAAAGCAATGAAGTTGTAAAAGTTATGAAGATTTTTTCTTTTGGATGCACGACACGCATTGTGGTTGAACTTGTTTTAAAGCTAGGTTAGAGTGTTCAAGCCTGTGTACTGGATGTCACGGAAACTGCACCAGTCTTTAATTTAAGTGACTTACTGTGAATATATGATATATGTATTTGACAAGGATTATAGTCATTATAACACTACATTTCCTTTCTACAATAATGAGTTACACATTTGTGAAAAGGATTTTAGCGTTTCCTTTGATACACTTCATGCCATGATTGGCACAAATGTATTATACGAGTCGATGATCCAGCAAATCCCCGTCCAAAACGGCCGCCATTTGGAAAATGCCACCAGCTGGAATATTCAAGTCAACTTTATAACTGAAACCTCCAAATGCACGAATGTATTTCTAAATGTTTTAATCATCAATACGCGTTATATGATTTTAATGTATCATCATTACTCATGATAAGCATGGTTTGGGTTTGGAAATTATGTTTTAAATAGTAAACCGAAAAAAGGTATTGAAGACATTTTCAAAACCCTATAATGGATAAACTAATCACCCCATGTGGAAGAACTATTTAGTTTTGGAATGCACTTGAAATAAGCTTTCATTTGATATATAACATGACATGATAAACTTAAAAATAAAAATAATTTATTAATTTACCAAAACGTCGGCGGCCATCTTGGAAATGGCGGCCATTTTGAAAAAGCCACCAGCTAGAATTTGCAGAACTTTATGCCATTGATATAAGGACAATATTTTTAAGATATGCAGAGAAAATCAGCTTTCTACTATTTTTTTCCACCTCATGTCTAATGGTCCTGGCCTAAATGTAAAAAATCAAAGTTGGGGGATGCTGCCGATAGATCGGTGATAGAACTTTCCCTTTAATGTCCCTTACAGTTGGTCTGGCGATCCATGTTTGTAAATGTTTACATATGTTCTACAATTTCTTAATTTCCAAAGGATACTGAACAGGTTTTAGTCGAAACCAATTTCCTGCCAGGTAAGGAAATTTGTAGAAACAATTATCATCAAATGATGTGTATCATATTGTAGCAGAAGTGATTATGAAATCACCTCTAGTTCTGCGCTCTACCAGTTGAGCTAAAGGGATATCCCCCCTAGCCAAGGCCAGTAGGAAAACTTTCATCTCGCCCTGCTACAATATATCTCAAATACTTTCAGATAAACTACGTTCCAAGTTTGACGACCATTCCGAAAACGAAAGTGATGTAGAGAGTTTTGGCCATGATGGTAACAACGACATCGACTACATTGCTGATTCTCCGCCTCCGTCGCCCATCGAACATATCCTGAAACTTCCACCCTACTTCCCAGCACTACAGGTAATAACCACTTAACATAGACTCGCTTTCTGTTAACTCTTTTCCAAATGATTTTGCTTACATTTCTTTTTGCAGCTGACTCTTGCTCAACTTCCCAATGCAAGGCATAACTCTTGCCAGTCTGCATTACTGGCTGATTTAACCCTTGCGGTATTTCCCTCGCTTTGTTGTGTCAAGATAGTGAATCGCTGCACCAGAAATGCATAGCGGGCCTGGATTTCTAAACACAGATTTCTTAAGGAAATACTGCAAGGCCTAAATCAGCCAGTAATGGAGACTGGCAAGAGTTACGCCTTGCATTGGGAAGTTGTCTCTTGCTAGGCTGCGTACTTGTAAGATTTAGGAATATTTTGTACACATAACAGTACTGAAATATGATTGTACACCAATGTTGAAGATTGTACACATCTACTGTGAATTTGCTTAGATTTCCAACTCTTTCTGGGGTTTTTTGCACACATAAAATTGTAAAATACTCCCGAAGTTGCAATATGTCTACACTTCAGCTTAGGTAGTTCTGAATGATGTAAACAAATGTTAATGATAAAACGTATTGCATATATCTCTCATTTTTTAACTCTTAACTCGCAGATCTTAGGATAGTCCTGGATGGAAATAGTACCTTCATATAATCCTACAGGTGAACCCCTGAAAGGGGGCTTAGTTTTTCTCACAGCCGATCATTTACCGATGAGATACTAGGCAGCGACTTCCGGTCAGTTATACGGTACCATATTCGCTGTTTTGAACATTCGGCTGGCCGTGCCAATTAGTGACTAAGGCGATGCAGCATCTTCTTCAGGGAGTTCCTTTATTCTGTCATGGGGGCTAAAAGGGCTGATATAGAATACAGCAACTTGAGTGTTGAAGTATCAAATACTTTTCAGAGTTTGATTTCTTTATTTCAGGGATGTCGAAGTGTGGAGGAGTTCAGTTGTCTAAACCGGATCGAGGAGGGGACGTACGGGGTGGTGTATCGTGCCAAGGACAAGAAGACAAACGAGATCGTAGCACTAAAGCGGCTGAAGATGGAGAAAGAAAAGGAAGGTTTCCCCATCACATCACTCCGAGAAATCAACACTCTACTCAAGGCGCAGCATTCGAATATTGTCACAGTTAGAGTGAGTCTAATCCTGTTGAGTCCTTCCACAGAGCAACCTGGTTCAGTTACACCACACTTTGATTGATGCGGACAACCTGTTTGTAGTGCAAATCCAAAAGGCAAATAATACACTATTTTCAAGTCTTTCCTTTCTTGACAAGCAAGCAAAATTTTTCGTTGAGTTATTCTGACTTTTCAGGACTTGAAAATGTTAAACGTCTTTATTAAAAGCCCCACTATTCCATGTGAATAAAGTTATCAAGAATGATGATTTATTTTGTTTAAAGCATTATTAGTAATTAACACTGACAAGTGTTACAGACTGTAATATAGGGATTTCAAACTGTTTCAAATGTCTTTCCACAAAGCACCCTGGCTAAGTTACATTAAGCTTTGACCTGGGAAATCTTGCGTTGTCCGTGATGCAAAACAATAGCAGAGTTTACATTACTGTCAAGTCTTTCCAAAACATTCCTTGACAAGCAAGCAAAATGATTCGGTTCAATTTCCTGAGTTAGCAGTGTTGATCTTTGAAATCAGATTGAAATCTACAACACTTGAACATTGGGTCACATTAAAAGCCACCCAATTTCATTTGAATAAACTTGTTAGAAAGGATGATTTTTTAGAATTATTAGGAATTAATACCACTGTTTCAAATGCCTCTCTATAATGCACTTATACCGAGACTGATTGATGTCTGTCTGTCTGTAGGAGATCGTAGTAGGAAGCAACATGGACAAGATCTACATCGTGATGGACTACGTGGAACACGACCTCAAGAGTCTGATGGAAACCATGAAGCAGCCATTCCTTGTCGGTGAGAAACTAGAGCAGCTGTATGAAGTAATAATGGATGCTGTCTTCCTTGTTTAGTGACCCAAATGATTTTATCATCAACACCAAAGGTTCAAGTTATAAGACCTTTCATTGTATTTATAGAAGCACATGGTCCTATGCATGGCTCAGTTGTCTGCTCTCAGTGTAATGAGCTGAACTTCATCAATACCCAAGTTTCATCTAAATATTTTATTTATAGTGGCACATGGCTCTCAGTTCTTGAAGCCTTGATCAACTGGGGCAGAGTTCCATTGCTAGCTATCACTATTGTTAACTAGCGAGGGTGTTCGAACGCTAGATAATCGGATCTGGGTTTGAATATATAGATAATCCAACTAACTGTGGAAGCATGTCCAACTACTCGACTGGTTCTCTAGCTACCTTGTACTACACATCATTCATAGAATGGGCTACACAACATCAATAGTCCTTGCATGGTTCATTGTCCAGTTGGCAGCTGTCTATGCATGTGCAAGAATTTCAGAATTGTTATTCATTGATAGCCTGTAATAATTTTGGCAAAATCAGCCTTAGAGTGTTTGAAGGGTTTTCTGTGTTCCATACTAAACATTAGTTATCAGACTTGTTGTATCACCTTTAGGAAGTGACCAAGTTGTGCTTTGTTCACCCAGCAGTACAGTTGTGTATTTGATTTGGAGGTGGAGGCCATTAAAGGGGCAGTAGCACGTTATTTCGCTCAAATAAGTTGATGAAATGAATTTAAAAAATAATGTCACCAATAGTAAACACTCTTCTTTCTTCGGAAAATCACGTTTAAAAAGTGACTGTATACATGGTTCATTAAGGCCATGAGAATCGTTTTTTGTCATTTGAAATAATAAAATGTGTTCACAATAAAATGGCCGCCATGCAATTTTTGCTTTATACGCAAAATCGTTATTACCACTACGGATAATTGTTTTGCTTGATAATATGTTTTAGCCTCTAAAGTAAATATAAATGACATAAACTATCATTATAAATGGGAAAGTTGAAAAAATAAATTTTGCAAAAAACCTGCTACTGCCACTTAAACAAGATAACCTAAAAAATCCTTAAGTGGCTTCTTGGTTGCATAATCCTCGGGAGAATCAAGAAAGGAATGATATTCAGTTGGTCCTTAGACCAGAGTAAAATAATTTGTGAGTTGTGGCTTGAGCATTCATTCGGCGTGGAACAGTCCACCATTATTGTTGTTATTGTTCTCCAGGTGAAGTGAAGACGCTGATGCAACAGTTGCTAAGGGCAACAGCTCATCTCCATGACAACTGGATTCTACATAGAGATCTGAAGACCTCTAACCTTCTTCTCAGTCATAAAGGAATCCTGAAGGTTGGAGATTTCGGTCTGGCGCGTGAATACGGCTCACCTCTGAAACAATATACTCCCATTGTTGTGACTTTGTGGTATCGAGCGCCGGAACTACTTCTTGGAACAAAGGTAAGTTAAATGTTCTTCTATAGAATATAACAACTTGAGGGTTAATCTTCATTCTGCCATTATGTAAAGATAACTTAGGCTTCAGATAGCTCGAAGTCCTTACAGGTCACATTAACCCACAATGTTTCATGTGACAAGACATGGTTTTCATTGACACTTGAATGCACTGTTTGTACATTTCATAATAGGTTAACATTGATATCGTTAGTTTCAGGATGGCATGGAATATTGATTAGTCAAGTAACAACTAACATATAGAAGTGAATGTCTTTATTAACATTGATGATTAAATATTGTGGTATGAAACGTTATTCTCTTGGCCACATTTGTGATTTGATTTGAAAAAACAAGTGAAGTGAGGTATTTTTGTGTGAACTATATGGGAGTTTTCTTAGTGAAAATAATTATGTTTTAATGTTATTGCTCAAGAAGCAAGTGGCTTCAATTGTATATAATATTCTGGTTCTTTTGTTAATCCGGTTTCAGTGTTGGGAATCGACCTTGGGAAGTATGGTCAGTTATTAAGACCATCCATTAATCATTAATTTTGAGAACAAGTTAAAAACTCAATACCTAAATTCAGTATGACATAATAGAATTGTAATTAATTATGACCATATCAATGATGAAGTGTTATTGTATTTGGAAGAAATTTATTTTATCAACAAATCAATTATTTTATTGATTGGTACATCAGTATCAATTTTAAACTTATTCTATTCACTGAGGAAGGGATTAGGAACCAGTTCATCTTGGAATACCCTGTGAAGCCATTCATTGGCGTGACCTTCCATTGATTGTCTTACTATTCATCGTCACCTGCTGATTTAAGACTATTTCCGTTAGAGTTGTCACAGGGTTGTCACAAAGGATTGAAATCTAGACTCCTTGTTCATAGAAACTTTCAACTACCCATCACACTGGTTTACTTTCACAGTTACAAAATGTTCAAACTTGTTTTTTATTTTACAACTCACTTTCAAAAAATAAATTAAGAACTGCATTAACTGCAAGGGTTTTGATTCTGTTAAATATTTGATTTAAAGAGAGATTATTAAATGAGTGTCTTTGTCATACAATGCTGTGTACGATGTGAGTCCAAAGATATTGATATTTGCTGAGTGATATTCTGCCTGAACTCACTTCTTTTCCTTGATTCAGATACAAATTTGCAATTGAGAAAGTTTGTGTAAAAATTTAAAGCTCATATATAAGTGTGGACAAGTTCCCCTTGATTTAAATCATTCAATAATCCAAGAATATCTACCAATAATCTCTTCCCCTTGGAAATAAGAACATGTCGGTAGATAAATAGAAGACCAAATAGAATAATTCAGCCAAAAATCTAAATACAATGTGCAGTCCCATTTGGTCTAATGAGTTCGACACATTGAACGAAAGCCATATCCTCCGATGTAGTTCTTCATGTGTAGAGATAAGTGATCTTAATAAAGACGTGGCATGATATTCATAGTATGTGGTCATGTTTGTTATAACTAGACCAGTATTTTGCATGCATGTTTTTATTTCATTGCACAAATTATGTTTCTTTTTCTTTTGTGATTTGTATCGTAATCACCTCCATTAGTCCTCTGGGAGAATGGGTTTTGGTGATACAAGCAGAAAACAATATTTAAACGATGTCTATCTTGTATCACTGATCGACCCATTATCTGTGTCAATATTAATCAAATGTGTAGTACGTACTAAAATCTTTCAGGAATTCCAATAACCATTTCTTCATTAGAGTACTAATGTCTACTTAAACATGACAGTTTGTGTCTAGAACTCTTGTCACAAAGCAGCCTTTACTAAGGTTAACCTTAACTCCGATTCTTAAACATGACCCTAAGGTTACCTTAGAGAGTTAAGAGTGCTTTGTGAAAGGGGGCTCTAGTATTGTTGATAATTTTGGAGTGTTTTAATCGAATGTGGTCTCTTGGAATAGTTGATGGTTACTCCTTGTTGTCAGAATTATCTGCCCTTACTTTGGTTTCAAATATTGAGAAGTACCTGTAACTTGATATGTCAAAGATGTTTATTGTATGTCAAGCCTTTGACCCATATACAAGTATGACAAATTCACATGTCGTACAAAGTTACATCATTTAGACACATAACAATTACATTTTTTATGAAAGATTACTTCTTGAATAAAAGCTTGCTTTAAAAATAGTGCTAAATTATGAATGACTTCTTCATTATGGAAGTCAAAATTAAAACAATGGTAGTTGGGTAATTGGTAGTTGGTAATTATTTGGAACATATTGTTTTCTTAGTCAACATAATTGGGGAGTGGGGTATGAAACAGCTATGACCTGTGAGTGAATGAAAAAAGTCTTTAAGTAACCATATTGAGTGTCTTGAAATATTCTGATTTTTCTTTAGTCAATTGCCAATTCTGAATAATTCCCTCGACTTCTGATTCTAGTTAATTGCCAATTCAGAATGGTTTTGATACTAATTCCTTCAGCAACGACAGTGTTAATCTTGAACAAATACCATCACAAGGGCTTCCTGACAAGGTATTATTTTGATTGGCTGGTATACAATCTGCTTCGATCTGATTGGACGATGTGAAGTAAGGGCAGATAATTGGAAGAAATACAAATCATCAGATCCTCCAAGGAGGAGGTGGTAAAGAACGTTTGCTGGTTATTCTTGTTGAAACCTTTTTGATTGATATTGACAATTTGTTAACCCTTAACCTGCAAGGTACATTTTCATCCTGGATGCAAAGTTAAGGTTCAAACTAGTTTCCTTGTAGCTCAAAGACAACTGAACATCCTGAATGGTGTAGTATTGAGAGAGTTATTAATTTCAGTAATATTTAAGTGAGCTATAGAATTACATTGATGAGTTTGTAATTGATCATTCTGCTCCATCAGTGTATTTGTATCCGCTACTACAATACCCGATTCCCTGGACCTATTAACTATCGCTTTGGTATAGGCTGGCTAAGCATCGTTATTTAAAGTATGTAATTTTTCCAACCAATGAAATGTCGCGATTTGAACATCTATGATCACTCATCAGTCCTCTCATCGAGGTACTGCCAATATTTGCTCGATTTTAAGTTTGATTTGCGGGTTATTTAAAGCCATACAAGAATTATTGGGCTCAGGAATGAGGGTAATGTAGGGCAGCAGATACCAATACTCTAATGGAGCAGAATGATAATAGATCACATAATGTAACTTTGCTCAACGTAAGAATGACACTCTACGAAGCGTTCTAATCCCTGTAAAGTAAGACACATACCTCACAAGGATAGCATCTATCAGTGTGTGAGATGTGCTGTATATGTGTGTCCTATCCGAGTCATCCTCTATGCATGAGAGACCTGCAGGTTAAGGGTTAAGGGTTAAGCTCCCGGCGGACCCGTGGTGTGATGGGTGTTGTTGTTCTGTGTTTCAGCTGTACACTTGTGCTATAGATATGTGGTCAGTAGGCTGTATATTTGCTGAGTTCCTTACAATGAAAGCGTTGTGGCCGGGCAAGTCGGAGATCGATCAACTCAACAGGATATTCAAGGTGAGAATTTGTTGGAATATTCTATTTCTAAAATTATAACTTTTATTCTGAATTATTACCTGTATGTAAGATTAAAGAAACTTTATTTGTGTTTTTTTAGTCAATAATAACTGATGTTCATCTTTGTATGACACAAATGTGACTGAAGTCATGAGGAATTATTTTCTTTTAAAGTGTATTTCAATTTGATTTCAATCTTATAGTGGAGTATGTTTTGATTGCCAGGATCTGGGAACCCCTAACAAGAAGATCTGGCCCGGCGTGGAGGAGTTACCGGGGATGAAGAAGTGCACGTTCACAGATTATCCTTACAACACACTGAGAAACAGATTCGGATCATACTTCACGGACGTGGGCTTCGATCTCATGAACAGGTAGAGCTGTTTAACTCGTTAGCCTTGTGGTCCATCTGTCTGGGGTCCTTCTGTCTTTAACTTGGCTCTTTTTCGACATTATAGTAGTGGCACATAAGAGAGTTCTAGTTTTGATTTCCCACAAACTGTTGATTACGTAAAATCAGTTTTTGACTTCAATGACCTTTTGAAACTAGTAACGCTGGCAAGTTAAGGATTTCAGAATAACTTAGTTTCGATGCATGATTATGGCATTAAAAACAAAACCTGAGGAAGAGGCAAGAAATAGCCCAGAAATTCTGTTTCAGAAGGGATCCTCCTTGGCGGACTTATTGCAATAAAATCTTGATTTTAGCTCACCACGTCTGAAAGGCCAATTGGGCTTATGACATTGGCTGGCATCTTTTTATAATTGTCCCCCGCCGCAACGGCAATGGGGAACTATGTATTCAGCGGCGTCCGTACGTCACATTTCTTGTTTACGCGATATCTTATGAAGCGTTGCATCCAAAGTCTTCAAATTTGGTTTCTGCCTACATTGTGGGAAGACGCAGACACCAGTCACTTTTGGTGACCTTGGCCTTATTTTCAAGGTCACCACGACACTTTGACCACTTTTTGAACTCTTGTTTACGCGATATCTCATGAAGCGTTGCATCCAAAGTCTTCAAATTTGGTTTCTGCCTACATTGTGGGAAGACACAGACACCAGTCACTTTTGGTGACCTTGGCCTTATTTTCAAGGTCACCATGACACTTTGACCACTTTTTAAACTCTTTTTTCCGCGATATCTCATGAAGAGTTGCATCCAAAGTCTTCAAATTTGGTTTCTGCCTACATTGTGGGAAGACGCAGACACCAGTCACTTTTGGTGACCTTGGCCTTATTTTCAAGGTCACCACGACACTTTGACCACTTTTTGAACTCTTGTTTACGCAATATCTCATGAAGCGTTGCATCCAAAGTCTTCAAATTTGGTTTCTGCCTACATTGGGGAAAGACAGACACCAGTTTATTTTGGTGACCTTGACCTTATTTTCAAGGTCACCGCAACACTTTGAGCACTTTTCTAACTCTTGTTAACGCGATATATATCTTTACCAGTTGGACTCAAAGTCTTCAAATTTGGTGTCAGTCTACACTGGGGGATGACGCAGATACCAGGGGATTTTGGTGACCTTGACCTTATTTTCAAAGTCACTACAACACTTTGACCACTTTTCGAACTCTTGTTATCACCATTTATTATGACGGTTGGACCAAATGTTTTCAAATTTGGTGTCAGTCTACATTGGAGGATGATGCAGACGCCAGTCGATTTGGTGACCTTGACCTTATTTTCAAGGTCACCACAACACTTTGACCACTTTTAGAACTCTTATTAACACGATATATCATGAACCCAAGTAGCTCCAATGATGTGTCTTACTAGGTCAATGTCACCGGCGGGGGACATTGCCATGTTAGTGGCAAACACTTGTTTCTATTATGAAACTGCTATGCCCCCAAATCTGAAATTTTGTGGGGAGGTACCTTGCGCTCCGTCATTAAGTCCACCAGCAATTATTGGCATGGCAGGCATTATCCCCAAAACCTGTAAATGACTTCTCTGAAACCAGTTGACAAAGGAAGATGACATTTTCAGAATAACATGTTTTTGCATAAAGACTAAAGTTTGTTCATTTGCTCTTGATCCCCTCTCAAATATGGACATGCAAGGAGAGTTCTCCCTTAAATCTTTAAACTGGTTCTCAAGAACCAGGTATGCTAGAAAGTTAAAATTTGGGGAATATGATCTTTGATTGATGGAGACACAAGTGCATCTGTTCGTCCATCTGTGTATCCGCCCGTCCGTCCGTTTTTGCTTTTTCCTCCTCTTCTCCAGAACCACTTTGTCTAGGAAGCTATAATTTTGTGTACAGACTCCTTGGCCAATGGAGATTTTAGATTGTAGATATGGTGATCCAGGGTCCCCAAAGAAGGGCCTCACAGGCCATGACCTAAAATCCTATTCTCATCTTCTCCAGAATGAAAAGACCTAGAAGGCTGAAATGTTGTGTACAGACTTTTTAGCCAATTGAGATTCTAAATTGTAGATTTGGTTACTCTGTGGTCCCTAATAAAGGCCTCACAGTCCACGACCTAAAATCCTATTTTCATCTTTTCCTCCAAAATGAAAAGACCTAGAAGGCTGAAATGTTGTGTACAGACTCTTTAGCCAATGGAGATCTAAATTGTAGGTTTGAAAACCCTGTGGCCCCAAATAAGGGCCTCACAGGCCATGACCTAAAAACCTATTTTTGTCTTCTTCTACATACAGTAGAAAAACTTAGAAGGCTGTAATATTGTGTACAGACTCTTTATCCAATGGGGATTCTAAATTGTAGATTACCAAGTTTTATATCTCCCGTTTGACTGCAGATTCCTGACCTACAACCCGACTAAACGGATCACAGCGGAGGAAGCTCTGTCCCACGACTACTTCAAGGAATCCCCACTCCCGATCGACCCTTCCATGTTCCCCACGTGGCCCGCGAAGAGCGAACAGCCTCGCAAACACCAGAGCTCCCCAAAACCTCCCTCTGGCGGCAAGGCGTACTCAAAGCTACTGGTGAGTTGCGTTATGTATGAATTAACTTTCAGTCTCAGAGCTCCAGATAAGGGCCGTACAGGCGTATGTACAGATGAAAAATTACTCGATACAACAGCTAGGAAACGTATCAGATACGCTTCTTATTAGCAATGTACGTTACAAAAGTTACAATAAGTGTCTACTCTTGAAGTATTCCTCTCTGGTGTCAGTACTCCTGGTCACAAAATTAGAGACAATTATCTGGAGCCCTGAGTCTACTTGGGCTTGTGGTTGAATTCTTTGCCTGCAGGTCCCAGGATATTCCAGGACATCTTCAGTCTGATTAAAATCGACAGTTTTCTGAGGGAAATTTTTTGCAAAATAGTAAATCTATCGGGATACGAACTCAAATCGCCAAACTGTCTGATGAGTGATGACAACCTGTAGGCTCTCATGTTCTGACGCTATTCAGGCAGCCAATCACAGAACGTTCAACAAAAGCTTTCAACAGAAGCTAAGAGCAAGTAACTCCCAACAGCGATACTTTTGTCGGTTTCCGTAACATGAGCACGTCTTAACGAATGATTCCGAATGCTTTCAAAATTGTGACTGTTAAAAACTATGATGTGATTGGTCAGCTATATGACTTTGTTTTGTCTGCTCTAATCTGATAAAGAACATGCACTTGCAAGGGGTGTTCGTAGACCTTGGGGTGGGGAATCTGCAGAACCTGGTCGTATCCCGGTAAATGCATTATTTTGCAAATTTTATTCAAGAGGAGGTCGACTATTAATCAGACTGGTTCACCTTTAGTCATTAGCCAATCCCTGATTAATCCCTTTGTTAATAAATTGTGATTCCTGTGAATTGGCAACTCCAAATATGTGTTAAGGGAACATGCAGTACTAGGGCTGCAACAATTCACTATGATGTATCGAAAATCGATACAAACTAAAGCCATCGAAAATCGATTCATGATTCAAAATTTCGATTCGATTCACATTAATTTTTTTCATGCTAAAATAATAAAATGACACCTGATTTTATTACAATTAGATCGTGAAATTTGTGAAATTGCATTTACGAGCGATGAGAAGTCACATGTGAACGGGAGACCAAGTTCAGTGTCTACAATATGTAACGTAGTCAATGATTGGTTTTTATCCTCACCTACCGAGATTCTCGGCCAATCAGTGTGGCTTATACATTTCTCTCAGCAACGCAGCATAGCAACGATCAAAATGGCGGATTATTTTTTTCTGTAGTGTTAAAAATATCGAATCAGAATAAATCGAATCGAACTGTTAAAATAAAAAAAATCGAATTGAATTTGTCTAGGTGAATCTTTGCAGCCCTATGCAGTACTCATTGACACAAAACCCTTTGAACCAAGGGAATCATCAGATTATGTGATTGAGCCTTTTAGAACAAGAACTAGACCCTATACATTTAAAGTGAATTTTACAAATTGAAACAGTCCATGTTATTGTTCATTCTCTTCCCCCCCCCCCCCCCCTCCCCCCCCCCCAGTGGTTACTCAAGTCATTTCTTCCCATGTTACCTCTATTTCAATTGGGATATTTTTCTTTGTTCTTGCAAAATCCTGTAGCACTGTTACCTCCCTTATTTCTATCCAATAAACACTTTATCTTACATCATCTGTCTTGTAAGAAATATTGCTTCAATACAGTCAGCCCTTATTTACATGGCCCCTGTATATCCGGAAACCTGGCCATCCACAAATTAATACTTAAAATCTTCTCTATGTATTTATTTGCAAATTATGATTCACTTAAGCGCACATCTCCCTTCCTGGGCGATTTTCAACTGTAACCTAATCGTCTTTATGAAAGGGGTCTGACTGTACACACATTTAGCTTATTACTAGTTTTTATTGGAACAGACCAATTGCTCAGTTTGAAACAATACAAAACTAACTGATAATCTGGATTCTCTATTGCCAGCCAAGAAAGCTCAAATTTTAACAGAGATTTTGTAGGAAGAAATTACTTGAGTAACCTCTGTGAGGAGAGAATGGCTATGTTATTGTCAATGCAGACTTATTTTACATTCAGAAGAAGAAACTAAGTGTACACTTTCTCACGATGACGTCTCTGTTGCAGGGGGATGACGATGAGTCTCTAGGCTTCCACATGGCCGGGGCGGTGAAGGGGGCGTCCGCTCAGGGGCCAGGTTTTCTCCTCAAATTTGGGGGTATATAGCGGTCAACGTGTCAAACAAAGTTGTCACAGCTATGTAGTGGTTAGCGTATCCGTCCGTCCTTCCATCATATTTCTTTTTCCGGCTCATAACTCTTCCACTAATTGTTTGAATAGCCACATGTGTCACTATGATGTGAACTTGTGCCTTATAAAAATTCTTGTTTTTGAAGCACTCATAAAATATAACAAGTAACTCCATGAGGAAGTTGTTTTGTTCAGAGCATACCGTATATCTCCCCATCTAGACACTCATATCTTCCAAGATACCAAAATGTGCCCTTTTTAGGTTAGACAAATATGTGAATTTTAGCTTTGTCGTCTCTTTTGGAAGTTTACTTAAAAAGTGACTCTTTGAGTGACACATTTGCAAAACCTATACATGGTTGCTCTATAAAACTTGAACTTTTGTGGGTTTAACCTACTTCTGAATTAAAACTAAGTTGTAGTTTCCATGGAAATATGAATCATTTAGTGACTATGTGGAAGTTATTTGTCTGAAGCATTCTGAAAATCCCTAAATATGTTAATTCAGGAAACACACATGATCAACCATGATCCCTAAATATGCTTTTTGTGGGTTAGACCTATCAGAAAAGTACTTATTTCGCAGTTTTGATGGAATTACTAATTTGGACAATAGAATTGTCCTGTCTGAAGTGTACCTCTGAAACTCGACACTCTACAGTCTACACTCATCCAACTGCAGTGGTATGTTAATCAGTGTTAATATACCCTGTGTGTTGGAGCTTCTTGGAAGGAAGGGGATATGTGAGCTGTTCTTGTCCACTTGTAGCGGGGGTAAACAATGACACAGCCTCTCATTCTCTTGTGTTATCAACAAACTGTTAAAATGAGTCAATCTGTCAGTCAGTCATCCATTAACCCATCATGTTTCTCACTTGTCAGTCAACCATTAATGTGTGACTGTCAATCCTTCGACCATCATGTTTCTCACTTGTCAGTCAACCATTAATGTGTGACTGTCAATCCTTCGACCATCATGTTTCTCACTTGTCAGTCAACCATTAATGTGTGACTGTCAATCCTTCGACCATCATGTTTCTCACTTGTCAGTCAACCATTAATGTGTGACTGTCGATCCTTCGACCATCATGTTTCTCACTTGTCAGTCAACCATTAATGTGTGACTGTCGATCCTTCGACCATCATGTTTCTCACTTGTCAGTCAACCATTAATGTGTGACTGTCAATCCTTCGACCATCATGTTTCTCACTTGTCAGTCAACCATTAATGTGTGACTGTCGATCCTTCGACCATCATGTTTCTCACTTGTCAGTCAACCATTAATGTCTGACTGTCAGTCCTTCGACCATTAGGTTCTCACATGTCAGTCAACCATTAATGTCTGACTGTCAATCCTTCGACCATCATGCTTCTCACATTAATGTGTCAATCCATGTCAAAATTAAAAATGGATGTGTTAATTGTATCTGGGCTTTTTTCCTTCCCCTACTAAGTTTTTAAAAAATATGGTCGTTTGAAAAGGATTTGGAGATTAAGAAAGGGGGTTGACTTATAGTTGACTTACAATTGTTTTGACTAATATTATAAAAGGTCAGTAGAACGTTTTTTCACTGAAATAAGTTGATGAAATGTTTTTGAAAAATAGTGTCACTAATAGTAAACCACCCTTCTCTCTTCAGATAATCAAATTAAAATTAGTGTACATGGTTTCGTAAAGCCTTTGGGATAGTTTTTGTCATTCGAAATAATAAATTGTGTTCACAATAAAATGGCCGCCATGCAATTTTTGCTATATGCGCAACACCCTTGTTACCACTACGGATAAATGGTTTGTGTAATAAGATGTTTTACCTTCTAAAGTAAATAAAGATAAACTATCATTATAAATGGGAAATTTGAAAAAATAACATTTGCAAAAAACGTGCTAGTGCCCCTTTAAGTTTGACTTGTACTTGAGGTCAGTCATCTTATACTTAAGGTCAGCTTATACCTGAGTCATGTACAGTAAATGCTTTTCTAAGTCCATAACATTATATATAGAACTGATTTGGTAGCATCTTTAAGTTAAGTGTACTTCAATTTTAACAAAAACTTCAATGATGTATAATTCATAACTTAGTTGATAGGTCTTTGGATTCTTTTTTTGACAGATATAATTCTTAATCCATTGTCATGTTTGATCCTGTAATGGTTGCCCCATATTTCATGTGAGAGTTGACCGGTTAATGTTGTTTATTCTCCTGTACATATTTGTCTTGCTGTAAATATGTACCACATCACAGCATTGTAAATAACCAAGACAATAAAAAATGTCACTAAATGTTTGTCATGTTTTTTCTTGAAGCACCATAAATAGGATATAGTTTTGAGTATTAGTAATGGTTGAACTTTTATATGCACTGTAGCATGTTTTGGGCGTGGGTGTTATTAGTGAAATCTTTATGAGACTTCTTCTCTGAAACCAGTTGACAATTTTTAGAATAACATCAACATGAAGAGTAAAGTTTGTTCAATTGGTCTTGATCCCCCCTCAAATAGGGGCATGGCAGGGGGTCAACCTTAAACTCTTTAAATGACTTCCTCAAGAACCAGTAATGCTAGAAAGTTGAAATGAAAATTCACAAGGATACCCACATGAGTACATTGATACTATTATCGCTCATCAAAACAATATTCAAAGTAGTAAATTTTAACTGGATTGGAAAAATGTGGGTATCTCTCTTAATTTGTTCCACAATAAATGCTATGGTTATTCTATACCTAAAGAAGGATACAAACAAGCAGTTAACACCACTGAAGAAATACAAGTTTATTGGTTTACAGCTCCTTTATATCCGTGCATCTCGCTGCCATAAAGAAGTTGTAAATCCATAAACCTTTATCTCTTCATCTTGCTAACTTCTAAATGCCTCTTGTTCGCTAGTTCCAGCCGATGCTCGCAGGTTTCACTGCAATGCATAGCCACATGGCGTTGCGGGCTTTCTCCCTGCCATAATTCTAGCAGCTGCGATATAAGTGAAATACTCTTGAAAGCGGTGTTAAACCCAAACTCACCTCACCTCTAAATGCCTCTTAAACCAGTTAACACAAACTCATATTTTCCTATAATATTTCTTCATGAAAACGTGTTCTTGGAGTGTTGAAGACACTTCAAGCGACAACCTCACACCTCTTTACACCATGCTACACCAGTGAAATAAGTAGTAAATGGGAGATGAAAACAGACAAATATCCAATGTCAGTGTATGAAATAAGGCCCATCTGCCAGTCCAGAATCTAGTAACCATTTGTATGGGCTGGTAACATTTTAACGTTTTTATTTTATTTGGCTATTAAATTGACAAAATATCACTTTGAGGCTGGCTGCTTATCAAACTTATTTCAAAAACTGTCTCTATATATTTTAATTCAATGGTAAAATATGGCAACATTTTTTTGGTGAGAGATTCTGAGTAGCATATTCATTCCCAAATGTTTTCACCTCATTACGATAATGTCCTTCACTTGCATGTGTCAGTGGGTTTAAGTTTTAGTTTATTGCACTGAATATTTTGCATGTCCATGTTTGGTGTTGAAGAAAACAACATGATATACTTGATATACAACAATCCAATCAGGCATTTTCAGACAGACGATCACACTTGTATCAGTTTATTTATGTCACTGAACATTTTCAATGTGTGGTATCATTTACTCAATGAATTCTACTTTATTTATTTTTTGAAAAAACCAACGCTTATGTACTGTACTCTATCAAAATGTGTGTTGGAGTAAGTCGCATAGGCCTACTGTTTAATCCTGCAATGGGTGAAGAAAAGGGGGTTCGAATCTCTTTAGAATTTTGATGTAGAGAACTGTTCTACATGAAATACGGGTCGAACGCGATGCTAAACTGTAGCTCAGTGCGTTATAACGGTCATGCAACTGTACGTTCCACACCCAAATGGTGAAGCAGTGTGATTCCATCATGGAACTCAAATAGTGACCGACCACGTAGGTTGGATCTGTGAGAAGAGACACGATAGCGACAGTATCATGAATGGGATGAGGTATATACTTCAAAGCGTCTATATGTATACAGACATGGGCTGTACGACCAGGAGCGTTATGTAGCAACGACGCATCAGCCTGGAGCCTTCCCCTTACTTTGATATCATAAGTTAACCCCTTAACTGTTTAAGAATTACTCCCACCCCCAATAATAGTCAAATTACGACAAAGAAACACAACGCACGCCATTATTTGCTGAACCTGCAGAACAATGGAGTTTGCTCTGCTTCTTTGACTCGGGATCTCCGTTATGTAAGGCAAGCTTCAACCAGGGAGATTATTTAATGGTCTTTGGAGGTACCAATCTCAAGGGAACAATATGGATCAACCCCTAAGCATGGAGTGCTTGTTTATCTGTAAAACGGTGTCGGTGTGGCCCGGAGGCTAAATATTCATTTCAGATATCCCGGAATGGCAATGTGGGAAAGTTTGGCAAAGGCTTACGTTACATTTATGTATGCTTGATGTTTGGACTATACGTTGGACAGTCAAATGTCTCTCAATTTGTCATCACTAAGTCGTGTGGATGATTTAGATGTCCAAACCGAGGGTCGATTATTTTGTTATTAATGGACATCGGCGTGGGTTTGCTTCTCACATTTGTAGGTGGCACTCAGAAGTTGTTGAATGGCCATTATACATATATGGTTATTTGGTTCAAGTCGACTGTCACAGGTTTAACCGCAATTCACCGCCATACTTATTGTGAAGGCTTCATGCAGCCACAACGATGTAAGTCAGATATCTTTAAAAGTAGTGCCAGGTCACATTAAAACTCACTCTCTCATATCATCGCCTCACTATCCGACTTGTCAAATCATGGTCATACTGTCCAAATCTTCCATAACCAGTCAATGAAAACATGTTTCACCATGTTCATAAATTCATTGGAAAGAGTCAGCGGTTCAATTATATATATACATAAATACAAATGTATGTTTTAACCATATTCATAATGTATTTGTCATAAGAATAATATTTGTAAGTGTGTTTTGCCTTTATAATGTATATGACACGTTTACCCACTCAAACTGTCAACTTCACTTGGACATTTTAAAATTCTTTTCTGCATGACATTGTGTTATGTATTTTATAGCCTTGTCAACTATGTTTCGATTATGTGGGGAGGGCTTCTTTAAGTTTTATAACTTGTGCCAAATCCATTTCTTAAATGAATAAAATATGTTTTCAACCAAAACAAACTGTCAGTAAGATGCTAGTACACGCTGGTCGTTTACCATGTGAAACGAGCACACACTTACTACTCCGACATTAACCGATATATGACAAATACAGGTTCACTGACATGGCCATGTTGATCATAGGATGGAACGAGATTTATGCCCAATAGGGTAATTAAAACATATTGGAGTAATGCCTAATTGTAAAGTATAAGCCAAGATATGTCAATAACATCTCGTAAATATGTATTTCTATAGGTAATACTTTTTAAGTGTATATGATTTATCACAGTCCAGTTACCACGTATTTTGTATGTCGTATTTTCACACGATCGACGAACGTGAACTTAATTATTTTGTCTTCAACGAATCACTCGTTCCATCTAAGTTGAATGCCGATTTGTGCATACTTTTCTTGACTGTACCTTCAAGCTTTCTTATTCACTGTGTGTATATAAACTGACGTACACCGGAAATAGCGAGGTGTAGGCATGCACAATGTTCCTAGCGAGGAGCAGATATCGAAAGTAGAGGTATGTATTACTTCTCAACTCTCATATAATACATAAACTGATGTTTTAAGCCCCAATACCTAGAAAACTGTATAATGACATGTTTCGTAAACAATGTACGTTAACTTTGAACTATTAATGATGTAGGCGTACATTGCTCATTCAAGCTGTCGCTGCAACCCGTGCTCTGCTCGTGTTTACATCAAATATTAGAAATATGGTGATGGTGAAAACACTCGTTTTGTAAAATTCACATATCTGTCATGCTTCTGTAGTTATTATTCCATATTGTATCACGGGTGATGGTAATTTCAAGCTGAACATGCATGGAATAATAAATTCATGTTTACAATGGATGAGTTGAGTTGACTTAAAACATGTGGAATACATGAATTGACAAATGGATGAATGGATATGAAAATTAACTGTCTGGAAAACAACTTCTTTGATGTGAAAATACACGACGTTTCTGAGTATATACTCACTCCTTCATCACATTCCACCAAACGTGGTGTATTTTCAGATTAAAGAAATTGTTGCCAGAAAATCTTCTGTTCTTGTATGTGACTTCTAAATGTCCTTCAAAGACTTGAATATTTTATTTGTAGAAAAAAAACATGTAGCATACAAACATGAGAATTGGTATAAAGGTAAAAGGGTCAAAAACGCTTTACATATTACTTTAATTACAGATGCATGATCAGTTTTGCATGAAATTTTATTTGGTTTTAAAATGTATCATATTACAAAAGGTGTTGGTTAAGGTTATATCTTCTTACTCGACTTTCATATTTCGCCCCAAATACGTAAAGATCATATATATATATATATATATATATATATATATATATATATATATATATATATATATATATATATATATATATATATATATATATATGTTTCAATGAAAACCAACGAACGGTCTCATACATGTGTAGTAGGCGACACTTATGACACTTATGACACTTATGACTCTATCTCATTTTCTCTTTTCGATCATGGCCACGACTTTGAATGGTTGTATTTACGTTATACTCATCTGATTGACCTTAAACTTGTTATTTTCGGTTAAAGTTGATAATTCTCAGTTAAATAACACAAATTATAACATTAGACATATTGTGACCTCATCAACATGATAATGTCCCTTTAATATATCAACGAATGAATGGATTAATTGAATTGAACTTTAAGACAGTCTGATTAGAATCAAACCTATTCCGAGGAATAAAAGTCGAACAATAATCAGACTGAACTGGAGTTCTCCAGTGCCTGTGTGTTTGTTATTATATGTATGTACTGGTGAGGTATTAATATAAGCAAAAGTTTTGCTAAAAATACGTTTACACCAACTGGAGAATGACTTCATAGAAGTATTAAAGCAGAGTCATCCTCAAACAACACGGTTGAGTTATTCCTCTGTGATCTCATGACACGATAACTCAGAAGCGTGAATTTAAGCGATCACGGGTTTACATACATATATACACAACTTACCACGAGGGACGCATCCACCCGTACTGACAGCTGTTCAACATGTCTAAAGTACACATGGCCTCACTGACCCGGTCATTACGCCTGCTCACCCAGGGAACAAGAGTACCCCATGTCATGCTCCGTATGGGCCCGCGGTTGAATCATTCGATTTATTTATCCCCAGTAGCCCAATTAACCTATTGAATGCAACATCAAGCTTATCACAATCCACTTGCCGCACTTCTCCAAAAATGTATTTACGACGTATGTCGTTTTTGTAATTGTTATAAATATGAAACTTATATTTTTAACTCATATTTTACCACATTTTAACGCGTAAGCGTTTTTAAGAACGTTGTGTCTCATAGGCCATTACTGGCCGGACAGCATATGCTATTTGTTTTAATATGTAGTTGACTGTATGATGTTGATATGCTGTGTGACACATTACTAAATTAATTTTCTTCTTCTTCTTCTTCTTCTTCTTCTTCTTCTTCTTCTTCTTCTTCTTCTTCTTCTTCTTCTTCTTCTTCTTCTTCTTCTTCTTCTTCTTCTTCTTCTTCTTCTTCTTCTTCTTCTTCTTCAGCAATTTGGATAAGTACCTCTTTGCCGTACAAGCACTTGTCGGTGGTCCAGTTGCCAATAAAACGTGTTGAGTTCAGTGAAAGAATCACTCTCGGTGTTAAGGTACCCCTCCTCTTTGAATCATTAGTGGAAGTCTGCAAGTCTTTGTTTCTGGTTCTATGCCCCTTTTGTTTAATTAGATGTTTCAAGTCATCTATGCTTTTTTAGTTTAATTACTTTACCATATTCTGATCTCAGCTTACCTCTATATGGTTTCACATCCCTGACTATGTTTCTTTAATAAACTATGTGGTAGTCAATCTTCTCATGACACTTCATGAACCACCTGCATATCCTCTCTCTCCCCAGTTTCCAATAAGACTCTTTGAAGAGTATAATCATTGCTCTTAATATAAGGAATACTTAAATAATAATTAACACTATAATATACTCGTGATAACGATATAACGTGATCTACATCTCATACATGTGCACACCGAGTCAATCCACTCACAAGGACACACCCCTTAATACTAAGGTACTCCTGTGTCAGCAACTTTTAATGACATGGATCATGTCGATGTCATGCTCTATCACTCCATATCAGAAATACCTCTCTTATATTTATCTGGTGTGTCACAGTGTGACATCACAGCGTTTTACCACATCGGGTACATGTGTATTTAGCACATCCCGAATCGTGGCTCGTGTTAGTGAGTTAACAATCCGCTCTCATCTATCTTTAAAGGGGCAGTAGCACGTTTTTTGCTAATTTCCCATTTATAATGATAGTTTATGTCATTTATATTTACCTTAGAGGGTAAAACATTGTATTAAACAAATCAACTAACCGTAGTTGTAAAAACGGTGTTGCGTATAAAGCAAAATTTGCATGACGGTCATTTTATTGTGAACGCATTTAAATTTATTATTTCGAATGACAAAAACGATTTCCATGGCTTTACGGAACCATGTACACTCATTTTTAACTTAATTTTCCGAAGAGAGAATGATGTTTTACTATTGGTGACATGATTTTTCAAATTCATTTCATCAACTTATTTCATCAAAAAACGTGCTACGTGCTAAGGTAATTGATATCTTGATTTTATCTGTTTGTACTCAATTTCAGAATTATAATTCAGAATTTGAATCTTCATGTAAATTGTATTGAGTAAAAACACGGTATTTTTGTGAGGAAAAACAAAGTATAAATTGGTTTTAATACCTATCTTTTCTTTCTGCCAAAAGTAAGTTTTGCGTAATGTATTTTAACAATATTAAAAAAATATGATATTAAGATTCCTCTGTTTATGTGATTCAGTAAAATAAAGCAGTAAGTAGTAAGAAACTTAAGTATCTTATACAAAGCACCTCATTGGGAAGATAAAGAGCTGATTAGATTTTGCTGATCTTGACATTATTTTTCAATTTTGAAGTATTAATTTGCGGCGGGGAATCATGTCACCTTAGTGACAACTACTTGTATTAGTGAGACTGTGTGACAGGGACCGTCGAACCTGGACGTGGCAGGCATAGTCTCCTAACCCGGCTCTGAAGCTTCTTGGCATATATGAAGCTCAAATTTTCAAAATATTATGTTCCTTATGTGGACATAGACTTGGTACTGCGAGGTTTTTAGGCAAAGGGTTCATATACATGTACGTTCCACATTATTCCTGAATAATACATCAACGAATGAATTGATAAACTGAATCGAACTAGAGAACAGTGTGATTAAAATCAACCCTGTTCAGAGGAGTAAGTGTTGCAAAATAATCAGACCGGACTAGAGAATGGCTTCATGAAAGTAGGAAACCAGAGTCATCCTCAAAAAACATGGTTGAGTTGTTCGTTCATGATCTCATGATGCGATAACCCAAAAGCGTGAAGCGATCACGGGTGTATATTTTATACACAACTTACCATAAGGGAATCACCCACCCGTACTGCACAGCACATATACTACGAATAGCCTCACTCACCATATCATTTCGCTTGCTCAGTAAACTTGAATCATTGAATACATTCTGTTGCAATTTGAATAAGTACCTCTTTACTGTAGCACTGCTATAAACCTTAATATGAAAAGTAGCACATGTCACAACCACCTGTACCGTCGGTTGTCCAGTTTCCAATTGGAGTATTTGAAGAGTATAATAATTGCTCTTAATATAAGGAATACTTATATACTAATATAAATAATTGATACTATAATTAATTTTAATTAACCTGTGTCTGTCTGTCTCCCCGTGTGTGTGTGTGTGTGTCTCTCTCTCTCTCTCTCTCTCTCTCTCTCTCTCTCTCTCTCTCTCTCTCTCTCTCTCTCTCTCTCTCTCTCTCTCTCTCTCTCTCTCTCTCTCTCTCTCTCTCTCTCTCTCTCTCTCTCTCTCTCTCTCTCTCTCCCTCTCTCTCTCTCTCTCTCTCTCATCGCGACATGACATGTAATGACATGACGTGCAGAATGTCATCATGATCTACACCGGAGACTCAATAGCTGACAGACAGGTAACTGGTGTGTGACTTAACTCCGTCAAACACGTGTTTTTTCTCTCATGTTGGATCCACGTGTACTTGGCAGACCCCGGCTCATTGTTTGTGCAAGTTCAGTTCAACTTGACATTCAGATCTGATCTACATGTAAGGTAACTGTTGTCTTGCTTTATTTGTTCGTACAATGTCGTTAATTCTTCAATACCAGAAGTATGATTCAGAACTTGCATCTTCATGTTATAGACTATAATGCGCAAGACAATATATTTTTATAGGAAAAATGGCATAAACAATGATAAATACGTTACGATGTTTGGTTTCTGTCTTTCTAACTAGTTATTGATCAGATCTACCTTTATACTATGTTTATGGATTAATGTATCGTATAACTATTTAGCTTTGTTCTTTTAAAATTCTCTTCTCCACTTAGTATCGTCATTGTCATAAATGTTTGAAAATAACAGTGCTTTGGAATATTAACGTTACTTTTGTCCGGAGTTGCAACGATAAAACACACTATCTAAAGAAGAACGATTGTGTAAACTATGTAATACTAATTCTGCTGGGAACGAGTTTCATTATCTGTTTAAATGTGATGCCCCCCTAATACAGCGAGATACTTATCTCCCGAAACAAATATATGATCTCCAAAAACCCTATATGAAGAAAGTATAATGCAAGAGATGTACTAAGCATTTAAAGAATTAACTTGAAATTATTTCTGAATGAATTGTTTAAATTGTTTAAATAAAATTCAAATGAAGTGTCCATGGCAGTCACTTGCCATGTATATATTTGTTTATTGGTGTATATATGTGTTTATTGGTGTATATATTTCATATCATCATGTACTACAGTTAGTTGGTTGAGAAATTAAATGTTCTGTCTGTATGTTTGTCTGTCTGACAGTATAAAGTGAACGCATTACTACCTCGAAACAAGCATATCAATTTTAATTGCGTAAATCATTATAAATTCATTAAAAGATAATTAAAACTCATCAGACATACTTAAAGACGCTGTAGTGCGATTTTCATACTCAAATAAAATGTTCTCACGAAATATAGATAAGTATTTCCAATGGTTAAATGATACTTCTAAATCAATAAAAAAAGAGTTCTAAAACGAATGTACATGGTTAAGTTAAAGGGGCAGTAGCACGTTTTTTTCGCTGAAATAAGTCGATGAAATGTATTTGAAAAATAATGTCACTAATAGTAAACCTGCCTTCTTTCTTCGGAAAATCAAGTTGATAAATGAGTGTACATGTTTCTGTAAAGCCATGGGAATCGTTTTTGTCATTCGAAATAATAAAATGTGTTCACATTAAAATGACCGCCATGCAATTTTTGCTTTATACGCAACAACACAGTTATTACCACAACGGATAATTGGTTTGTGTAATAAGATGATTTACCCTCTATAAATGACATATTCTATCATTATAAATGGGAAATTTAAAAAAATAAAATTTGCAAAACACTTGCTTCATTCCCTTTAAAAGCAGTGTCAAGTCAAATTAGAACGAAATTTGAAAAAATAATATTTGAAAGAAACGTGCTACTGCCCCTTTAAGCCATGTGAGTCAATATAAAATCGAGCGGCCATTTTAATGTGTTCAGATTAAACTGATGGCTGCTCGATCAAAGGTAGTTCAAGTGGTCTGACTAATCTAGCGATACCTAAACACTCAAGTGTAGAGTTTTAAATATGGTACAATGATGGAAGGGTCAACCATCTTGCTGTCTGAACTCTCAAATTCTCATGAGACATACAAATCTAAATCGCACTGAAAAGTTCCAAACCACTGTCGCTTTAGAGGTACCATTTTGTTCGAATATAGATAGCCGTTTTCTATGAATATGGTATATAGGATCGTGTAATGAGATTTTTACTCATTAACGTACCAACATATTGTATAAATTTTAATTATAAATGGCAAATTTGAGAAAACATAGTATGCGAAGAAACGTGCAACACAAAGCATATAGTATGTAAAGCGGCCTTTCAATCCTCGAAAAGGTCACCACACTGTGCTAATTAAGCAACATTATGTATCAATAACATTGTGTGTTTAATCTCATTTAGACCTTACTTAGTTATTTACAATTATTTACATTCCTATTTTTAGCTCATCAGGCCTGAAAGGCCCGATGGGCTTATGGCATGGCATGGTGTCCGGCGTCCGTCCATCCGTCCGTCCATCCGTCCGTCCGTCCATCCGTCCGTCCATCCGTCCGTAAACTTTTCGCTTTTTCGACTTCTTCTCCAGAACAAATGACTCCACAGAGCTGAAATTTTATGTGCAGACCCCTTGGCCCATGGGGATTCTAAATTGTAGATTTTGTGACCCCATGACCCCAAATGGGGTCACAGGGGTCACATCCTTAAAAACCTATTTTCATCTTCTTCTCCAGTTCCAATAGGTCTAGAGAGCTGAAAAGTTGTGTGCAGACTCCTTGGCCCATGGGGATTCTAAATTGTAGATTTCGTGACCCCGTGACCCCAAATGGGGTCACAGGGGTCACATCCTTAAAACCCTATTATCATTTTCTTCTCAAATTCCAAAAGGTCTAGAGAGCTGAAAAATTGTGTGCAGACTCCTTGGCCCATGGGGATTCTAAATTGTAGATTTCGTGACACCGTGACCCCAAATGGGGTCACAGGGGTCACATCCTTAAAAACCTATTTTCATCTTCTTCTCCAGTTCCAATAGGTCTAGAGAGCTGAAAAGTTGTGTGCAGACTCCTTGGCCCATGGGGATTCTAAATTGTAGATTTTGTGACCCCGTGACCCCAAATGGGGTCACAGGGGTCACATCTTCAAAAACCTGTTTTCATCTTCTTCTCCATGAAAGCATTCAAACAAGCAATATGAAGGCAATGCAGCGAAGTTCCCGTCAGTTCAACTCACTTATATACAAGAACCAACATTTGTCGCCGTTTCAACTAACTTTTTGTCGCCGTTTTGCTGTTTCGTCCGTATCCCGTCCATTACACATAAAAACACAACTGTAATGTATACAAATTCTTGTTGGACTGCATTTCAAACGCGTTTGAATATTGTTATTGAAATGCTCTCGCAATGTTGACGAGCACAATTGCACCAATGCTGAATGTATCTCCACAATTCATAGCAAGTGTGTACATGTCACACATCCTGTCATCCCGTCAAGTTTATGAAATTCAAATTTTCTTTCAATCATTCAACATCCTTCCGCTAAATGCACATAATCGCCACTACCCCCAACTACCACCCCACCGTCGGAAGCATGTTCGAGGTCTGGATAAGCGCATCACCCTCCCCTTCACTTTGTACGTCGTGTAATAGGTTTGGAGAGCTTTAGAGGTTGAATACGGGTGGAGTGTATGCATGTTGGATGGTAAGGTGTACATAGTGAAGTTTGAAAATGTTCGATTTAATGTTGCTCGGAAAATGCAATAAAACGTTTAAAGAATCACATAGTTTAACACCAACTGGACATCTAATTTACCTATTTTTTGTATAGATTAGAACTATTACTGACACACGCACATACACACACAATTTACGAATACGAATTGAATTGCATTCTCCTTTTAAAGTTTTGCTTTAAAGTTTAACTATTTAAGGTCGATAGGTGTACCTTTAACTATAGAATATACTTGTCCATACACATATATATGCGTGTATTTGAACGAGCCAATGCTTTTAGTGAGATATTTAACTTCTATCTGTATTCATTTCTATTGGACATGACTCCCTGGTGGCCGTGTGATAACATGTTTGAAACAGACAGGTCAGAGCTTATTTAAGGACTTGCATTCGAAAAGATCCAAAATCGTCCTTATTGAACTCTTTTGTACAGAGGGTAACAAAGAAATAGTCAAGTCACACGTGTGCGTTGTGTTTGTCTGTTACCAAGGAAACGGGAACATGACAAAAGTATTTTCATTTATATATAATGAAATATGATAATACGGCAAGGCATGTAGGTGGCCATGCGTGTTAATGATTTCACGTTTTAACCCATCAGGAAGAATATAATGATAGTGATCTGACAGTGTATGAATGTAAATGGGTATGTTTTTATTTGTCAAATAAGCGCTCGGATAACAAGAACAGACAGACAGACACCAGATTACCCAGGATGAAGTACATGTATTATTTGTCCCGATATTGGTATATATACTTATACTGAGTACCAAGCCTTTTGGGGGCATATAGAAGTGGAATATGTAAGAAAACACGATGTTCTGGCTATCAACTTCTTTATTTTGAAGATACAGGACATTTCGAGTATTTGCTTCCTCGTAAGTATAAACTCCGAAACGTCGTGTATCTTCACAATAAAGAAGATGTTAACCAGAAATTAATCGTGTTTCTTACATGGTATAAAACTGGAGAGATGGAATTTATCATTGAAAAAGTATTAATACATTGTCGAATGTGAATTCTATAAATACATAACAATTTAACTAAAGTAACATTGAAATTGCGATTGTATGATGCAAATCACTTAGACAACTATGAATATGCACATTTTACCAGGTGCGTTGAGTTTGAAAATCCGTTCGTCTAATTTATTACACATTACAGCATGATAAAAGTGAAAAGCTATTCGTTGACGCATGGTGCTATTTGTATATCATATTTTCACTGAGTTCAAATATACATTTGATCTTATATATATCTACATTATATAACTAGGCCGACTTGTAAATACATTTAAAGCCATGATTAAAATTCTGAATAGTCATTCATGGCCGGTATTTTTAACATTGATAAGGTTACAGTGTGTGTTTGAATACGGTTTTATATACATGAGCTCGCCCCGATAACAGCCATTTCCTGAGATTTGTGGTACATATTCCCCGAAAATGAACTGATTTATTTTACGAAATCGAAGTATATAGTCTATATCGAGACTGTGTTTATTTCAGTAACCTTTGACCTTAACACGAACATTCACCCTCTTCCAACTAATCCCGTTATCGTGTATATATCGACAGTCAGTGTTCTTTGGAGTAAAAAGAAAATTAATTTTATCCGATTATATCATAAAGAAAATGACAACCAAAAAGGTGTTCGTTTAGTTGAGGCTTGTGTATACTAAGAGAGTTCATGGCGTGTGAAGATAGGTCATTTGAGGTCAAACATACAATTAATCATCGCCATTTGGTCTACGTTATTGGAGAAAACATGATATATACTGGACAAAATAATTAGGGATATTGGATGTTTTATTATTAATATTTCATTAGTATGTCAATTGAAAAATACACCATTATTCATAATTTCCAAATTTTAAAATATCCCTTACTATTTTTGTCTAGTATATATCACGATGATAAAACATAATATATCGCGATGGTAAAACATGATATCTAACGCGATGGTAAAATATGATATAACGCAATGGTAAAGCATGATATATCGCGATTGTAGAACGTGATATATCGCGATGGTAAAACATGATATATCGCGATTGTAAAATGTGATTAATGCCATGGTAAAACGTGATATATTGCGATGGTGAAACATATCGCGATGGTAAAACACGATATATCGCGGTGGTAAAACATAATATATCGCGATGGTAAAACATAATATATTGCGATGGTAAAACATGATATGTCGCAATAATAAAACATGATATATCACGATAGTAGGATGAGCGTCTACAGTAGCACAGTGAACCAGAAATACAGATAATTTACCACCCCGCAATACATACTATAGATGCAGTATACATATACAATAAACACGTGATCGAGCAATCAGTGCATATATAATTATGAGAGACAAATTGCTAAAATACAAACAACCAAAGACTATTAATTAGCCATAGATAAAGAGGTAATACACATTCGAATAAAATAGCATTATGCTAACATTGTATATATATAAATATAAGACTTAAACAAATAATATACAATTAGGAAAATACATAAAATATACATGTGTGATACGAGACGTTCCATGGTTATGAAACCTGCGAGCGCTAACGAGGACTAGTGAACCATGGGTGACAAACAACCACACAAAGGACTGTTTTACAGATTGGAGAAATGCGTAAAAAGAGGAATTATAACTAAAAGTAAATTCAATCTGCTCCAGCGGCCACATCTAATACAAGGATCCATGTCAACTAGAGACTATGGTCACTGTATCAACTGATCTAAATAAGTTGATAAATACAAACATGTTTGAACAAAGACACATTTTCGAACAAAGGTCTATGCACACTGACAACAGTAAAGACGACAAGGAGACAAGCACGTGGTTTGAGAACCAAATGTTTTCATTACGTCACTGTGCATCTATTTATAAAGGGAATGATACTTCCCTAAGAACTACGTACAGCTAATCATTACACTCGAACCGTCTGGTGGTGAGAAATTGAATTCTACTGTTCGCTTGCTATAAATAAATTCTAAATTATTTTGGAAGGAATTACGAAGTATTTCTACTAAAAGAACTCCCAGTGCAGATATATCTGGCGAAACCTGGCATAATCACTTTAAGACTATTTTTAATAGACCTGAAGTTGAGATCGACGATAACACAGAGTTTCAAACATGTTCGAGTGTCGAGATGAATGATATTGAAAAACAGATATTAGAATCTCCAATTACTGAGGTCGAAATAAGAAAAGCTATTAAAAGAATGAAAAATGATAAATCTCCATGCAGGTGTCGATGGTATCATAACGGAAATGATCAAATGTTCCGAAAATATTGTAATGCCATTTCTTTTATCTCTTTTTAATAAAATTTTTAGTGACGGATCATTCCCTGACTCGTGGACTAAGGCCATCATTATCCCTTTACATAAAAAAGGAAGCACATAAGAAGCCACATGCATGCACAAATTAGGTCAAATAACATTTCGTTTATATGTCACGCCCTTGAATTCGTCAAATAGCAGACGCAGGGGTCCCCGCATATACAAGTAGTAGGAGGAAAGTAGTATTTTTCTCTGTTTACTGTTTAGACGCACGGCAAAGCCTTTGCTTTGGGGTAGTCGATGAACTCAAGTGGAACGTAAACTATATATATAATCGCTGTTCAACGGATAAGAAAAGCATATGCTGAGCTCTTCTTACGGGAGTGACATCTTGAACGGTGATTATTCTTTCATTATATTAACCCAGTCTCTATATCGCAATAATCTGGCATAGTCTAGCTGCTGTCATTGTCTCGCGTGCATATTGTTGACAATACACGCGAACGTGAAATATGGAAAATGAAATTGTAACAATGCGATAGCGTAATGAGCTGAATAGCTATGTTCATCGGTTAAAAAAACATGTTATCGCATGGAAAAGTAGTTTTATCACTTATTGGGGAAAGGATTTTGATTTTGATCTGAAAAAATTCCTTATCGCCGATTTATACGGCTGTAAGCTATCTAATTATGCATTTCGTGATATACTGTATATCGGAATCCCGTTATTCGCACGCAGCTTCGCATGCTGTTAATGATTAAATGGATGAATGAAAAAGTGTTACAAATTCATTTTTTGTATATCAAATGTTATTAAATTATATATCTGTCATCTGTTTTCTTTTGATTTATACATTGTATAAGATGTATAATATAGTTTTATTTCAAAAGAAATATTTAATTTGTCAATTTTTAAAAAAATATTATTGAATATGTCATTTTAAAACAGAACACATTGTTGAATTTTATTTTATTTTACGAAAAGTGTCATTAAACTAAATATATTTATGTCAAACAATGTTAAATATTTTTTAATTTTTAAAAACAAAACATTTTTTTACATTCCATTTCAAATTCATAGATAAAGTTCTTACAACAAAAAACGTAAAATTCACATTATCTTTAAGTTTTAACAAAGCCAGTGAAATGTGAAACAATGTTGCTATTGTTAAACTAATGTAGTTTGGTGTTGACAAAAGATAACATTTGAAACAAAAGATTATTTGAGAAACAATGTCTACAATGTTTAACAATCTGATACTGGTAATACTTTGTTAAATTGTGTATTATTTTGTTATACAATGTTATCTTATTGGAAAACATTGCTAAACTATTATGATAGCTTTCAAAAGGGAATTTCAATTTTACGCTCTGATAGAAACTATCAATTAATAATTTAATCTTTCTGTTCCTCTTACCACCATATATCAATCAACAGTTACTATACAGTCTCATGAAACAGAAATTATTTTCAGATTTACAAAGTAGGTTAGATTATTCCTCATAAGCAGATGACAATCCCATAGATTGTGATGATTGTAATAACCTACCGGTATTGTTCTCCCTTTTACAAGTGGTACCTAATGTTATTTTAACATTTATCTTATACTTTATTGTAAGCTGTCATATTGTATTTTTGTACTTATTTGTGTCAATAACGACAATTTGATGAGAACATCTCAAGTTTCTGCTTTAGGTTTTAATATTTTGATCTTTTACACAAAGGATTACAGTACAGGACCCATATTTTCGAAGCTCTCTTAGCGCTAAGATAGTCATAAATGCCATACATTAACATTGACTTACGACTATCTTAGCACTAAGACAGCTTTGAAAATATGGGCCCTGGACTACATGACAAAGAATACACCACAGATCAAGTTGAATATTTGATGTCTTTTATGTTGTTGACTTGACAAGATTTCACCTGGTTTTTCTTTTTAACTACTCAGTGTTTGTACTTTGATATTATATACAGCGTATCATGAATCAACTTGGATTAAATATACAAAGGTTGAGAGCTGAATTATGCTCAACTCGTCAGACCTATAACTCATGATTAACCCATAGGTTAATCATATTGCTCTGGTAATCAGTTTTCAGATGAGCTAAAGTTTATGCCTGTTGCACCAATAATAAGGAAATATAGGGATTTTTAAATATGACACATACCCAGGGTACTGGCTTTTGTACTTGGTTGTCTCACCACTGTCAGTTTAGCCTAGTGTATTGCCCACCGTGTGATTGTGTCTATGTGTATTGAACTCATTGTTTATTATTGACAGAGGTGGATGATGCGAAGGTGGTTGGGTGCAGGGGTTGTTTTAGCTATTTAATAGGGCATAAAGTAATAGACTGTGGCATTGAATCACAATTTTCAAGTCTTAGAGATAAATGCCGAAAAACTATCTTTTTACTTCTCCTAATGAATGAAATGTACTTGAATGCTGAATTTGTGTGTAGACACATACCCACCTACAGATTATAATTGCATCTTTGTGACGATTCATTTCTTATATATAATCCTATAATTGCATATGTACTTTTTCAACCTTAGCTAGTTAATCATGCAGAAACTGATAAATTGAGTAAGATATCTAGACCTCAATGCAAGGCAAATGGAGTTGGTGACTATATAATTTTCTAATACAAGGAGAATTTGAACATATGTTCTGTTTCAATGAATCAGTCTTCGATAGGAAAGGTTTGTTTGTATGGAGATGATTTTCGAACTTATTTTTGGTTGACCTTACCTTCACTAAAGGTGAAGTGTTCTACGATATGGATTAGAGATAAATATAAATCAATCATTTTTTGTTCAGCTGTCATTAGTTAGCTTGTGATGATATGTCAATGCGGAACTAATCCTGATGTGCCCAGTCTGCCTGTTTGTAGAACCGTACCACTTAGAGATCTTATAGCTGCTTCTAACTCATGTTCATAGAAGGGGGTCGTTTTTTGTTACCCAGATTGAGCAATGCCCTGATTATTCAATTTGACAATTATGGTCACATGGGAAACTTGCCTGTCCAAAGTGCCATTGCACTTGGAATTGTAGCTGATTCTAACTCATGTTCATAGATGGGGCAACGGGTTGTCTTCTTGTAATTTAAATTGAACAATGCTCTCATTATTCAATTTGACAACTGAGTCCACATGGGAAACTTACCTGTCTGTGGAAAACTGGGCCAAAGAGGAGAAAATAAATTTGAGGATATGTGTTTCTTTATTTAATATGAGTATGGAATTATTTGAAAAAAACACAGGCCAATATATATAGGCTATAATGAGGATTGTGTGCCAATATGAAGATGGTAGGCTAATATGAGGATAGTGTGCCAATATGAAGATGGTAGGCTTATATGAGGATAGTGTGCCAATATGAAGATGGTAGGCTAATATGAGGACAATATGCCAATATGAAGATGGTAAGCTAATATGAGGATAGTGTGCCAATAAAATAGTAGGCTAATATGAGGAAAGTGTGCCAATATGAAGATGGTAGGCTAATATGAGGACAATATTCCAATATGAAGATGGTAAGCTAATATGAGGATAGTGTGCCAATATGAAGATGGTAGGCTAATATGAGGATAGTGTGCCAATATGAAGATGGTAGGCTAATATGAGGACAATATGCCAATATGAAGATGGTAAGCTAATACGAGGATAGTGTGCCAATATGAAGATGGTAGGCTAATATGAGGACAATATGCCAATATGAAGATGGTAGGCTAATATGGGGATAGTGTGCCAGCTAATATGAGGATAGTGTGCCAATATGAAGATGGTAGGCTAATATGAGGATAGTGTGCCAATATGAAGATGGTAAGCTAATTTGAGGATAGTGTGCCAATATGAAGATGGTAGGATAATATAAGGACAACATGCCAAAATGAAGATGTAAGCTAATATGAGGACAATATGCCAATATGAAGATGGTAGGCTAATATGAGGATAGTTTGCCAATATGAAGATGGTAGGCTAATATGAGGATAGTGTGCCAATATGAAGATGGTAAGCTAATATGAGGACAATATGCCAATATGAAGATGGTAGGCTAATATGAGGATAGTGTGCCAATATGAAGATGGTAGGCTAATATGAGGACAATATGCCAATATGAAGATGGTAAGCTAATACGAGGATAGTGTGCCAATATGAAGATGGTAGGCTAATATGAGGACAATATGCCAATATGAAGATGGTAGGCTAATATGGGGATAGTGTGCCAGCTAATATGAGGATAGTGTGCCAATATGAAGATGGTAGGCTAATATGAGGACAGTGTGCCAATATGAAGATGGTAGGCTAATATGAGGATAGTGTGCCAATATGAAGATGGTAAGCTAATATGATGATAAAATGCCAATAAGATGGTAGGCTAATATGAGGATAGTGTGCCAATATGAAGATGGTAGGCTTATATGAGGAAAGTGTGCCAATATGAAGATGGTAAGCTAATATGAGGATAGTGTGCCAATATGAAGATGGTAAGCTAATATGAGGACAATATACCAATATGAAGATGGTAAGCTAATATGAGGATAGTGTGCCAATATGAAGATGGTAGGCTTATATGAGGATAGTGTGCCAATATGAAGATGGTAAGCTAATATGAGGACAATGTGCCAATATGAAGATGGTAGGCTAATATGAGGATAGTGTGCCAATATGAAGATGGTAAGCTAATATGATGATAAAATGCCAATAAGATGGTAGGCTTATATGAGGATAGTGTGCCAATTTGAAGATGGTACCGGTAGGCTAATATGAGGACAATATGCCAATATGAAGATGGTAAGCTAATATGAGGATAGTGTGCCAGTATGAAGATGGTAGGCTGATATGAGGACAATATGCCAATATGAAGATGGTAGGCTAATATGAGGATAGTGTGCCAATATGAAGATGGTAAGCTTATATGAGGATAGTGTGCCAATATGAAGATGGTAGGCTAATATGAGGATAGTGTGCCAATATGAAGATGGTAGGCTAATATGAGGACAATATGCCAATATGAAGATGGTAAGCTAATATGAGGATAGTGTGCCAATATGAAGATGGTAAGCTAATATGAGGACAATATGCCAATATGAAGAAGGTAGGCTAATATGAGGACAATGTGCCAATATGAAGATGGTAGGCTAATATGAGGACAATGTGCCAATATGAAGATGGTAGGCTATAATGAGGATAGTGTGCCAATATGAACATGGTAGGCTTATGTGAGGATAGTGTGCCAATATGAATATGTTAAGCTAATATGAGGATAGTGTGCCAATATGAAGATGGTAGGCTAATATGAGGATAGTGTGCCAATATGAAGATGGTAGGCTAATATGACGATAGTGTGCCATCATGACAATATCAATTGAAGTAATTCTATGTATTTCAAAATTTCTAAATATATAGTGGAAGACAAATTCTCTAATCAGCTCATTCATCCCTCTTTACTCTGATGCAAAGAATGTATGATGAGTTTAATATTGATGCTGTGTTTTGTGAATGTATATGACTATTTTCAATGAACTTGAAATGTCAACATTGATACACTGAACATCACTGAAAACACACCACCTCAAATAGTTTGGATTTCAAAGAGCACACATGCTCAATCTGTGTAAATTTTACATACTTTTGTATACCAATGAATGGTAAAAAAAAAAAAAGAAATCAGGAAAACAGTGAAATTTTAGTTGAGCTGACCATGAAATTAAGATGGAGTCAAAATGGTATGTCTAATATGTGTGATCAATGTTAGCAGCAGCACAAGCTGTGCAACTCATTGAACAGATAAGTCTCTCAATAATGTTCTGAGGCACTACTTGTACTATGATGTAGTCGGTTGTATACAGCGCTCCTTTTTTCTGTCCATGCATCTGAAATCGTATCCAGAGCATAACTAAAAATATATATGACTTGAAACTCAATTTGTTATAGCAGTTACCTGTGTGGTTACAATATCTGGATATATATGGTCTATATTACCGTTAACTGAGCTTTTTTATTTCTAAGTTTGACATAAAATTTGGTATGAGAGTTACATATGTGGTGTTGTTGTGTTATTTTAGGCTTACAACTCTAGGAACCAAAAAATTACCTAATTAATTTACTTCCTGAGAAGCTCTAATTGGATAAGTGTTGCACACTGAACTAATGATTGATGTGGGGTAAAAGGTAAGTGACGCAGGGGCTATAGGTTTTTATCACATAGCTGTTATTACCCTGAGGGCATTGTACTCACTCTTAGGCTTCCTGTATTCCCCTCTCTTCCTGGTCTGCCTGGTGGCCTGCTGTTATTACCCTGAGGGCATTGTACTCACTCTTAGGCTTCCTGTATTCCCCTCTCTTCCTGGTCTGCCTGGTGGCCTGCAACAAGGAAATGGCTATGGTCCCTCTCTTTTTATGTTGATTTGTCATTTCATTTTATGAAATCAGTTGACATATTTGTAATGTATATTTTTTTTGTTAAATGATTAACAATAAATTTACAAAGTTATGTACCGGTACATGTCAATGTTCTTTCGAGTAGACTTTGACAAAAAACTTCTATATTGGTTATATTTCTGTTAATTTGCATTAACGGTGTACTGAGCAGAATTTACCAACCCACTTTTAATTGTTATTAATTATTAGTTCACAATTTTATCAGTTTAATTTCAAACATCTTTTAAGGAGTTGTCCCTTACTTGTTTGATGAAAATAATTTGCGTTTTCATTAACACATTTTATTTCAAAAAATGACATTTGATGTTCTTTAACAAGTGGCAGTTTATCAACTACTAAACGTTATCACGAGTGCAATTAATTCATCTTTAAAGTGTTTCAAGTTGTTTTGTCTTTTTTACTCTGTTAACGGCTTGTTAAAAGGGCTGCATCTGCCAGAAATAGCTATCATGTTGCAGATCGTATGTTATTCCAAGTGTCTTGTAACACATTAAAGAGGAAAGTAAGACCATTTTCACAACCATAAAATATAACAGATACAGTGACAAAATGCTTGAAAAATTATGTCTTTAGTCAGCATTGCCTGTCAGCATTACATTGATGTAATGTTGAAATATTCTGGCTTCTATTTCATTATCTTGTCAAGTAGAGGGATTATTCAATGATAAAATCTGGAAAAATATTGTTGTCACTTCTTGTGGAAAAATCATGTTTGCCATGATTCCTATTTGACAAATTTGAACATTAATGATGAATTTTATATACAATTTCCTGTATTTTATTACATTTATTTAAACAACACTTACATAAGCAGATAGCTTATTGTGCCAATCCATATATTTATATATCATTTCATGAATAAGATATTAGATATTTTTGAAAATTATGATTAATCAAAGATGATATTGAACCTTGTCATTTAAATTTTTCATTTCCTGAAACATTTTCACTCAGGTTCATGGTTCAATTGAGGCACCATTATTAAGTGAATTGAGTGAGTTGATGTTGATACAATATACAAATATGTATAGGACAGTACACTTATATTTTCCTAGCATTTTCCACCTGCATTTATTATTTAAAAGCCCTGAATTCATTAAGGCTAAATAATAAAAATGAAATATTCTTGTGCATCGGCTCATCACATTGTGAGCATGACATTTATTGTCATTTTAAAAAAATAAATTAAGAATTTGGAGCATCATTTTTGCTGAACCCGAAGATGGAATTGTTCACTAAACATATTGGTCCCCAGAAACAGATGTGCTTCCATTTTGTATACTTCTAAAACTTCCAAACTTTATTTTGATGAAAAAAATAAAATGTACTCCTCCCTCGTAATTATTTTTAAAAAAAAAAGAAAAAAAGAAGCATGTCCTACCGCCCTCGTCACTTTTGAAAATAATGTGCCCGAGAAATAATCACTTTACTTTTGGATGCAGCCTAACCCGTCTGCAGTGAGTATCCTATTGGAGTTTTACTTATTATCTAAGAAATTCTATGTCGCTGTAATCCAAGTGACGGTTCAAGTGTAAAGATGAAGCCAAGCGTAAAGGCAAGGGCCTTCTTAAAGTACAACCTTTCAACATATAGTTTGAGTTTAAAAACCTTCAACCTTTTTTGATAAAGGAAATAATAAGACTACTTGATTATTCCATTACCCGTACCTTTATTCAGTTACTTCAGTTCTGTTCCATGAAACTTTTCCCAGGTGTATTTACATGTTAATGAAGTTTTAAAAGGTTTGAAGTTGAAACCAGAATTTGAAAAGTTAATAGTTTCTTTTTTATTGGCTGTAACAATCCAAGCTCCTTCATAAGGTGACTAGTGAACTTTAAGAATATACATGTTATTTATTTCCTAAAAAAGTAATGATCTATGATAATAAAATTTTGTGTTGACATATTCGTACCTTGATCAATGTGGATTATGAATTGTAAATTTGGTGACTGGGTAATGGCTTCTTATGTGTAAGTTAGTCTTTACCTTGGAGAAAATTGATAATGTAATACCTGTAATAATTGTACCTGATGAGCCAATAGCCATATTTGTTTAATCACTGCAGTTGATATGCTTGTTTTAGGATTGGTATCTATATCTATATATTTAGATATATATATATCTACCACCACCATGAACTTTATGAAAAATACTTAATTCCATGATATTTTGCTGTTTTTCCCTTAAATTCTCCTCTTTCACTCATAATTATACTGCTTACTTAACCATGCACATCACTTAAAACCTCCTCCTCCATCAACTGCCAAGTAACTATGACATCACAATGCCCATTGTGACATCATCAACCTTTACCTCATTTTAGTACTTTAGCAGTAACTCCATGCCTGAATTTTTGTCTGAGGAAGCCGCAACCTACGGGTGCCGAAACATCACAATAAACTCTTCGCCTGTCTCCCCTGAGTTTGTTTTCCGTTGGATGGTTACCCCCCTCAATCCAATATATATCTGTGTGTAACATTTTTACTCATCAGACCTATCCTAAGGCCAGATGGGCCTATGGCATGGCCTGTCATCTTGTGACGCACACAATTTGAGACACATTTGTAACTGCTCAATCACATTGAGTGTGTACATTTCAGTGAAACTAGTTTCAAAGGTATATTACTTATAACATGATGTCTGTTATTACTGCTTGGCAAAAGCCATCAATAGTCATTGACTGTCATTGTTGTGAAGTCATAAGCTAGAACTAGTGAACCTTGTGCTAAATGCAATTCACTCAAATGGTTAAGAATAATGAGTTGTAACATTTAAAAAAAATATATAAACCTGTCTTAAATAAACATCATGTTGCCAAGCAAGTTTTATATGATTGAGAGAAAGAGATTAAGACAGTGAGTGATTTGAGTGTTTAGGTATCCCTACATCAGTCAGATCACTTGGTCTACCTTCGAGAGGCCATTTTAATGTTAACCCTTACGTTGCGTATATATATTTTACCCTTTTTAGCCCCTGTGGCGGAATTTACAGGCTCACAGCTCGCAGCAGTAGTTTGAGCTTAGGCACTAACGAGCTCTGCTGGCGGAATTTCCAGGCGGCGATTCCGGTACCGTTTTTACGAAATATACCGCATCTACATGGCGAATACGGGCTATATACGGGCGTTGAATACAAATTCAAGTCGCGGCACCCGTACACAAATGGTTGCTTTATACCAGCATCTTTGAATTATTTTTTTACGATTTTTCTTTACTTTTCTATTACTTTGTAAAGATTGTCTTTAATTCGGGTCTTATAACATCATGAATTTGGAGCGCGCTACTGAAATTTTTATATGGACTTGAAGACCAGATGTTTATCTTTACAATGATATAAAAAATATTAGAATGCGACCTATGGTTATAATTCTATTGTCATCTAAAGTTTGTCTTTATTTCCAGCTTCATGAAATCAAAACTCCTGAGCGCGCATATTGAGAAATTTATATGTGCTTGTAGATAGTTTATTCCTCTTTACAATGACGTAAAAATTATTAGAATACGACTTATGGTTCAGAAAATATAACCAACCAAAGGAGAGTGACGCTACCCCGACAGTACCACGTGAATGGTCCCGACGCGCACCAAGTTACTGGCACTGCTTGGTCCCCCCGGGACTGTGCTAATTACAGTACCGTTACCTCCTCGAGACCTCCTCGAGACCTCCTCGAGGGTGCCAGAGCCGAGCGCGCGTGGAACTAATGGGTACTAATGAGCACAGCATACACTAATCACCGCGGCGAACGCAATACATGTTGCGCGGTGTAAAGTTTGTCTTTATTTCCAGCTTTATAAAATCGTAAATTATTTCGCGCGCATGCGAAACACGTATGTACTTGAAGACAATTTATTCCTCTTTACAATGATATAAAAATTATTGGAATACGTCAAATGGTTCGCAATATATGAAGAGCGTAAGGAAGGCACCCCCAGTACTTAGAAAATTCATTTTTGAAAAACTAACTTTTTGCGACATCTGGCGCATCATTTGCCGCATGTTTATTTTTCGCTGCGCATATACATATGATACATGGAATTGAAGACAATTTATTGCTCTTTACGATGATGTAAAAAGAAAAAAAATGCGCAACTTCGTTCGGAAGCTATAGCGGGCCAAATGAAGGTACCCTCGGTACTTTGAGGCAACTTTTTGACTATCGCGCATATCGGGGCACGTGCCGCAACTTTAGTTTTTCGTGCGCATGTATAAATTTTATATTGAATCAAAGCCGAATCTTTCCTCTTTACCCCATGTAAGTTTTATGAAAATCGGCCACCCGGTTCAGCATTTATGGGTGTTTTTTATGATGCGGTTCTGGCTGAACTTCCAATGAAAGCTCGCATTCACTTTCTCTGTCTCTTTGATAAAATAAAAAATATTTTATTTGCAATGACATGTATTACAATGAAATTACAATGCATTTACGTACAAATATACACAATATTTACCTGCGGTTGTGCGCAGAACAGCTTTAGGGACCTAACAAGGTATGTATATAATGTGTATATACTGGTTGTCCACACTTCGGCTCTCTTTACTTTCAATTTTCTTCTTCTTCATTCCCTTCTTCATTTCTTTCTTTTTCCGTGGCAGTGATGTAAGCCCTGGAATAGTCAGTGGCGGTGTGGTACAGTTTGAAGCATGGTGCGGCGCACAGAGAAACATTACAATCTGTACATTCATAAGAAGACTCTCTGCCTACTCGTTTTTTCTTCCTTGCTGGCCCATTGCCTTCTTCAATCTGTTTTGCGAGGACGGCGCGTTTTGCCTTAGAGCATACCACACACATCCTTGTGACGTTTTTCTTCCTTCCGACAGGCTCAATCTTCGTCGGAAAGTGACGTCCATGAAGACGAGTGACACTCTCGTCGCTCGTGCTCGGCCGACCACGGGGACGTCTGCAAAGTGATGGAACTTGTTCCTTGTCCGCAAATGTTACTATATGTTGCGCCAAAGCCTTCCTGTATTCCCGACTTGTTTTTAGAGGTTTATCTTTGCTGTATTCTTTATAAACGATGTAAGAGTTCAACATGGCAACGTTGAGAACGTGAAACCAAACCCGTTTCCACCACTTCAGGGTCTTCACTCGGAACGGCGTGTACGACAACATCTGGTCGGCCCGATCAACACCTCCCATGTACTTGTTGTACGTTGTTACAATGCGCGGCTTGAGAACTGGTTCCCCTGTTGCCCGGTTCTTCTTCCTTGTTTGTTCAAGTTGTGTATCTTCAACAGTAGACATGAGAAGCACTGATTTTCTATCTTCGTAGCGAAGAACGAGTAGGCCATGGTTGTGAGAAACTGTCATGTCCCCTTGCTTGGCTTTCTTTTTAGGTTTCTTGACTGAATCAGGAAGTCCCTTTCGATTGGCTCTCAACGTCCCCGTGGCACCTATTCCCCGCTCCCACAAATTTATGTACAGATTTGTGGACGAATAGTAGTTGTCCATAAAGATGTGATGCCCCTGTCCAACGTAGTCGTTCACCAAAACCATGACTACATCATAAGTTTTGCCACCTTCAGAAACCGGTTCATTCGTTTTTCCAGTGTAGAGTTTGAACTTGCAAACGTATCCGTTGTGCGAGTCACACAACATGAAAGCCTTTATCCCATACTTCTTAGGCTTGTCGGGAAGATAAACTTTGAAAGATAAGTTACCTTTCCAGGGCACCATGCCCTCGTCGACTGAAATGTTTTGATGCGGTTTATACACTCTTGAAAAACGGTGAACTATCCGGTTATACAAGTGTCCCAGTTTATTTATTGGTGAAAAGCACGGGGTGTTACGGCCCGGCATCCTCCTGTTGTCAGCCAAGTGTAGGTAGGTTATAAGAAGCCAAAACCTGTCTCGGGGCATGCACTTGGCGAAGAAAGGCGTTGAGGTAACATCACTTGTTGACCAGTAATCAGCAAAGTTTCTCTGCACAACCAATGACATGGCAATTGTCATGGCTACAAATACCTTCATCTCTTCTGCATTAGTGTCTTGCCACTGTTGCATTCTTGAACGGGGTCTTAGAATTTTGTCCTCCATTGCTTGTTTGAAATATCTATTGGTTTCCGTTGCCATATCCTCATAGTCATCATTATGTATAAACAAATTGAAAAAGTCAATAGGTTCAGGGTTCTCAGGAAGTTCTATGAACTGGCGCAACCCAGTTTGACCAGTGAAAGGCAAGTTTACACGTGGCCGCGGACCATCCACCCACTCATCAAACGTCTGTGAATTATCATGATTATATTGTGGTATTTCGGCAAACTCCTCCTCAAAACCACTAAAGTCTTCTTCGGTGGAATTACCGGCGGCAAGAATCTTTCTGGCAATCTCTGTCTCTATATCACTCAGAGCATCTGTGTCACCATGTTCACTATCTATTACAGTGTCCCGATCATATGCATCATCACTGTCTAAACCACTGCTACCATCACTGTCAGTTGACTCCATATCAGAGGCTTCATCAGCATGGATCTCGTTGATGAAGTCGTCGTCGCTTGAAACGGCTTCAAAGCTGCGTGTCCTAGTATGCAACGTCCTAGGCCGTCGCAGGGCCTTGCGTCCACGTCCGCGCAGCATTCTGCTTCAACCTGTAAATGATTGAAAATGCGTTAGATGTATGCAACATATAACATGTGATTAGAGACAATAAACATACAGAGATAATGAATGTGAGCTTCATGGACGTTCATTTGCCAGTTTCAGAACCTCCCAGCGCATCTAGGACGACTGCGCCGCAAGCGCCGACGGCGCCGACGGCGCCGACGGCTTCTGACATCGCGCCGATTTTTCCGACGCATATGTCAAACGGACCATTTTCTGATTTCCTCGGCGACGTGTAGCACCGGGCGCGAGGCCCGGAAAATAAACTACTATGTCAGGGAAGCTCGGGTTGTCAGTTGCCGAATGACTTCTCTTTTCGAGAAGCAGAGCATCCAAGGAGCGGTCTCTCGAGGCGGAGCCCGGACCCATGGGAGCATACTCCCATGCTCTCCGGGAATTCCCGTCCCCGTCTTCCGCGGCGGACCCCGGATTCAATCGCGGGACAGGTTTCCCATGTTCTCTTTTGAGAACGAGAGACTCCGAGGAACAATCCTATGGGACGAACCCCGGATTCTATTGGGAATGGGTTCCCATGCCCTCTCGACATATATAGCAGAAACCTTCATACCTCGGAATGACACGAACCTTTATTTCAAAGTAGAAAAAAAATAATAATTTGCACAAAAAGTTTGGGGGGTGGCGACCAAAAGCGGGGGGTATTTATACTTGTGGGTCGGTCCCGAAGATGACGGACCACGCCCATGTTCATGGGAATTTTTTCTCATTATGTCATGGCGAATCCCGTCGGAAATTCCCCTGCTCACGAAAAAACTAATACCTAAAAAAGTAATTGTGATACAAAAGAACTTTGGTAATAAAAGTGGTGAGGAATCAAATTCTCCATCTGCTCAGTTCAGTCCGCTACACATATAAATAATTCTTCAAATCTTATTGAATGAAACGTCTTTTATTCAATAATGTAAAAGATAAAATAATAAATTCAATTCAAATGGTTTGGAAAGGTGCGCCCTCGCATTTGAATTTTAGAAATAAAAACCTTTCGCAAATGGCATCAGTAACAAAAATGTTCACGCATTTTTAGAAACTCCGAAAAGTGAAATATTTTCCTGAGAAAATATTCCCACGAAAAGGCTTTTCCCCGAGCGGCGGGTCCCGTACTCAAATATATTTTCACTTTTATGTTATATTTTTTTTTCCAAAACTGGAAACAAAATTCCGTCATGACAGTTGTTCATCGTTTATAAAGCTCTATATTTGCGTATCAAAAGAACAGTATTTTAGTTATATATTATCATACTTCTTCACTTATGCGTACATCAATATTGCGGCTCTTCGCGCATGCATAGTTCTTCCCAAAAACATGCGCATTATATCTGGAATTAAAGACAATGTTTTTCTCTTTACAATGATGTAAAAATTATAAAAATCGGACTTGCGGTTCAAAAGTTATGAAGTGCGAAAATTATACCTTTTGGCGCGGCGCTTTGCGCATGCAGAGTTCTTCCCGAAAACATGCGCATTATACATGGAATTGAAGACAATGTTTTTCTCTTTACAATGATGTAAAAATTATAAAAATCGGACTTGCGGGTCACAAGTTATAAAGCCCGTAATGATGGTATATGCTAAGAGCGCCACATATTCAAAGCCGAATATCACCTTCTGCGCGACACCTGGCGCATCAAAAGTTATTGCCGAAAATACACGTATTTTATATGGAATTGAAGACAATTCTTTTATCTATATACTGATAAAAAAATTATGAAAATATCCCAAGTAGTTTCTTAGAAATAGAGCGCCGAGGCATGTTGGGGTAAATGCGCCACATGTATCAAAATTCAAAAGTGCGAAAGTCGGCTATCTCTGTGCGATTGCTGTATTTTCAGTTATGTTAGCGCAATTGCGATTTTTATATGGGAATAAAGGCCATTCTTTCCTCTTTATTTTGGTATAAAAAAAAATGAAAACAACCAATTGGTTCATATGATACGAAGTGCGAGAGAAAGGTAGCTTATCGCAATATCTTCCCGTAATTAGAAGCTATCTTCCCATGTGGCGAGATGCGAGACAGATAAGCATAGGCTATCTGCCCATGTGGCGGGATGCGAGACAGATAAGCCTGTACGGGCCTATCTCACCCCGGGGCAGTGCAGACACTTAGGTGCTAATTAGCCGCCGGGCAGTGTAGCCATCGGAGCGAAGCAGGACAAAATTGGCCTTTTGTAAAGCTAATTATCGATGCGTTACGGGTCAACAATGCACACGCAAATTGGTGTGAATTTTGCTGGACGTTCTGACCAGACACTGAAGAAAGTTTTATTCTCATTGCGGGCTGCGAGGCATAAATACAGCCATTCTCATGCAGCGAGTCGCGGAAACAATCGACTCGGGACCCGGTATGGCAGATAGCACAGTACATAGACAGCCGTGAATTATTCTAAGTAAGCGATCCGGGATCCGTATACAGACACCTCGGAATCGCTTATAGCCCGCCCGGATAATTCCGGGACCCGCATGTTAAGGGTTAACACGTTAAAGTGGCCAATCAATGGGAAATTGACTCGCATGGCTTAACCGAACCATGTACATTTGTTTTAGAACTCTTTTTATTGATTCAGGTCATATTTAGTCATTGGTAACACTTATTTACTTATTTCAGTAAGCAGAATGTGCAACAGTGCCTTTAAGAGTAGTTTTGTGAAAGGAATGGGGATTTAACTAATTGTTAATCGTGGAAACTAACTTTAAGGGGATCATGACCATTTGTTCAGTTATGCTATTAAAAAAATGTGAAACATATTGCTTTGAATGGTATGTTTGTGAACCTTAAAATGACATCCAGTACTTTGTTGGAGTCAAATATTCCAAATGTCATAAATTTTATTGAGAAGTACTTACTGTTTCCGAAAAAAGACTTTTTAATGCTGGTCGACGACATATAACAACAATATAAAGGTAAGAGTACTTATTTCTGATTAAAAACTGGACAATGTTAACCCACAGCTGGCGTGTATTAAATTATTAGCTCATCAGGCCTGAAAGGCCCGATGGGCTTATGGCATGACATGGTGTCCGGCGTCCGGCCATCCGTCCGTCCATCCGTCCGTCCATCCGTCCGTAAACTTTTCGCTTTTTCGACTTCTTCTCCAGAACCAATGACTCCACAGAGCTGAAATTTTATGTGCAGACTCCTTGGGTAATGGGGATTCTAAATTGTAGATTTTGTGACCCCATGACCCCAAATGGGGTCACAGGGGTCACATCCTTAAAAACCAATTTCATCTTCTTCTCAAGTTCCAAAAGGTCAAGAGAGCTGAAAAGTTGTGTACAGACTCCTTGGTCAATGGGGATTCTAAATTGTAGATTTCGTGACCCCATGACCCCAATTGGGGTCACAGTAGTCACATCCTTAAAAACTTATTTTCATCTTCTTCTCCAGGTCCAAAAGGTCAAGAGAGCTGAAAAGTTGTGTACAGACTCCTTGGCCAATGGGGATTCTAAATTGTAGATTTGGTGACCCCGTGACCCCAAATGGGGTCACAGGGGTCACATCCTTAAAAACCTATTTTCATCTTCTTTTCCAGCTCAAAAAGGTCTAGAGAGCTGAAAAGTTCTGTGCAGACTCCTTGGTCAATGGAGATTCTAAATTGTAGATTTTGTGACCCTTTGACCCCAATCTATATATTATATATTTGGAATGCAAGTTGAGTGAAAAGTATTTGAACTGAAATCAGCACATACAGTATTTTGAAATATACCATTTAAACAAAATAAAATATTATGAAAAACACAGGAAATGTTAACCAAGCATGCTCAAAACTTGGGTTTTACAAATTTATGATTGGGAAATTAATGAAACATAAGTATTACATTTAGACCTGGTCTAAATGCTAGTTTAACTATTAACTAACTTTCTATATTACCATTTAAGTTAGACCAATGGTCTTAGTCTAACTAAACCAAGGCTAGCACTAAACCTGGTCTAGGATAAACCTGCTTCGAACTTACGGGCCTGGATGTCACTTTAAAACATGATTGTATATATTCCTCCAAATTTTATTTGCACCAAGAGACTCTGTCTCCTTGTCCCCATAACTGCATGTCATATTAACTCAAAGAAACTGTTTGCAAGTAAGCATATTTTATATTTAGAGATGAGTGATTTTAGATTTTAGATAGAGGTAGTGTTGTCTGCACATCATGAGTGAAAGTATCAGTGATGAAGAGAAAGAATATTGTTTGAAAAATGTTTACTCGTTAAGACTAAAAAAAAATTGTATGGGGATCAGTTTCATTTTAATTACGGCTACTTGTTCACTACTTCTTCTCTTACTTACAGTGTTCAACTATGCACTTTTCTTCAATACATCAGAACTCACTGCTTTGTTAGCAGCTTTTGGTGTCGTATAAAAAATGATTTTTTTCACTTCTGACACTGCGCAGTTACGTCAGGATTCTCACAGAAAAGTGTTCACATGATCATATTTCTTTCAAGAGAAAATTCGAGACTCTTCTGTCATCACCTTCCTGCCCCTTTCAGGTTTTTCATGTATAAATTTCTAAAGAAAATTGCAGTGTGTTCTTTAGAGTGTGTATAATGTGCCCTTCAAGTTTAAGTAATGCAAAAACATGCTCTACTGCTTTACCGGTCTTACAAATCACTGCAGTTGATATGCTTGCTTGAGGACGGGGTCGTCAACCTTGGCAGTTTTAATGTTGATGATATTCAATTTAGGTAAATCTTAACTTTATTTTCTGACTGACTATCTATCAATGGTTTTTAAAAATGTTTTTGATTTTATTAAAATTTGACATGAAAACGTGCTAGTTTGTTAAACCTATCTCAATGTTTCACCTTGTACTCAGTGTCCTAAATCTAGGTCTTTTGTTGTGTTTATGTAAACTTTAAAGACTTTTTTACAATGTCGGCGACAGGCTATGGAATTACCTGGGTGCAAATAAAATTGTTATATGTGTAAGATTTGAGTTCATCAGGCGTATAAGGTCAGCTTATATTTTGGGCCCTCATCCAATGCCCATAAACTATTGACCTTTTCGAATTCTTCCAAACCATACCACCCCAAAATTGAAATATCTTGGGAATCATTTGATTAAAAAGAGTTAAAGCCTGCATTTTCAAACCAAATCATACAATGACTGACAAGCTACAGAGCCCACAACTCTATTGTTAGTTGATGACATTTTCACAAGTCATTCACCTTGTAGGAAAATAAATCAAGTAATTAGGTACTGTTGTAAACAAACCATGAGTGATCATTTATTTCACCAAATGGAAGAGTATCATATTTTCCAAGTTGGTGTTATCCAAAGCTATCAGTCTGATTTATCAGTGCCGACTGTAACCGAACTGACACAGCTTAATCTGTGTAGATTGTACACAGGATATTCACCTCCTTAAAGTTTAAAGTCTACAACCGTTACCATATTTCATCTTATATAAGGGCCGGTTCTACTTCCAATAAGCGATGGGGATAAGGAACTGATCAAGAAATAAACGCCTGCTGTTAACAGTAAAGAATATACACCAATGGAGAATCTATATATTTATTTTCCTAACAGCATTTGAGTAAGAAAAACAATGGAGAATCTACACTAAACGACAAAAGAAACTGTAGGTTCACCAACGCAAAATATTTATAGTAACTCAATGAGTGATGAACACGACTGAAACATAGTTGCACCTTAATGTCTCTAAAAGTCAAATAAACTAATTTTAAATGTTTGAAACATGATCTGTTCATAGTTCATAAGCAAGATGGCTTATGGTTTTCCGACTTATTTTATGACATCCTACACGAAATGTTATCGATTTAAAGTCCAAGAAAGTACATAATGCAGACAACATCTTGTACTAAAATAATTTCCATATTTCATAAAACTTTACCTTAGATACCAAACATTACGTCCAAAAAAAACTTTAAAAGAGAGAATTCAGCACGACATGTGTGTTAAAATTTAACAGATATGAAATATTAGTATCATACTCACATGACTGAAATTGTGTATAGCCCTTTACAAGGTATATCCCCAATCTCAGACATTCAAAATCAACTTTATCTGGCAGAATTGTTTGACTTTGTTGAAAATAAGATACAGTGTCTTTTGCAACTTGAAGCATGTAAGTAAAAACCTAATAAGAACCTCTTTATTAAGCATGGAGTTTGAGAGTCCCCTGAATAAATAAGCACTCGGGCCCTCTGAAGAGGAAAATATGTATTTCAGCGACATTGACTTTCCCAGGATGATACAACATGTCAAGCTTATCTCACGTGTGAAAACGGTTTTGTACTTGTGTACCTGAAATTCAGAAAAGATTGGTCACATTCTTTCCTAGCCAGTTGTTTTAGGATGCTAGCACTTACTTAGTAACATGCTGGGATAAAATCATTGAAGGATAGAAGGATAAAGATTGTATTAACAGATAGCCATGAGGAGATTAACAAAATAGATCTGAAGTATGTGACAGGGTTGTCACCTTTGTCCACTTCTTTTCAATGTTTTTATGTTACATAGAAGATTTGATTATAATATCATGAAAACATTTTTTTGTGAAAGGCGATACCTTTTCAGGGCTGACATGTTTGGTTAGGTATGAATATTTTTTCATGTATATTCATGTTTTGGGTCCTGGAAATGGGTCAATGAGCCAATGGTCAGTTTTTGGAAATAATTTTCATCGTTTTGTGCAGTATTAAAATTTGATCAAAGAAAACTTTTAGATATGGAAGTGTCTGTTGTTGATTGAGTTTTAGATATTTGAATATCAAGTTTTAAGATTCAAGGTATATGATATAACCTGGTATGTAAAACGTTAAATGAATAATTGAAGTTAACTTACAATACTGAATTGATAACACTACTTACAGAGAAAATTATCTCCTTTCCATTCAATCTTAAGAATTAATTTGTGCCTAATCTTCTATTCTAACTGGCTGAATGACAGGTCATCACAACGAAAGGAAAATATGTGCCAGTAAAATTTCTAGGCAAACCTGAAAGATGTTTATAATATCGATAAGGAATTATGGTTTGTAAGTTGGATAAAGCATCACCCAAAGGCATAAACTCAAAGAAAGCATGCGTCTCTGAGATCCACAATGGGCGTTAATTATGATATTTTCATTGTTGTATTAAACAGATTACAGAGAGAAAAAACAATTATAGAACATTTACAGCATCAAAGGTTCCAGGTTTTTAGTTGTTTGACTATACTTGCAAATTGAATGAAGAACTAAGAGTTATTTTTCAATATTGTATGTTGTCAGCACTCATGTCACAGTCTATTGTCTAAGCTTAGATATCTACATAGACATTCTAAGATGATATCTGGCCTGGCAGACACATGTTGTGGTTATCATCCTGCGTCAGACGGACATATGACTTGATAAACTTCCTGGCTGAACAAAAAAATTGATAATTATGAGGAACAACACCCCCAAAAACAACCTAGATGTCTCCAGAGGTTTATGACATGAAATACCAATTAAAAATTAACATGTTCAATGTTTCATTTCTGAAAATATTTTATTTCTGTTAGTCACACCTTTATAGTTTCTGAAATCAGTCCAAGTCATACATGTAAAATTGTTATATTTTGGGATAGGTCTACAATTGTACAAATTCGTCTGAAAAAAAACCCTGAACCCCTGAAGCTAGATTCGCAGCTAATCTATTTTCTTCCGGATCTCATAATTTTCATTTGTTTTTTATCAGGTTGTATATGCTTTTGATTGTGTAAAAGTTTCTCTCCATTTCTCATCCTGTGGTATTTACCCAAGTGAAAATAGTTTGTGATGAATTAATGTTTTTTAAAGAGATTTTGATAAAGAAAATACCATGATGTCGAATAATTTTTCCCATAAATATATTAATATTTGTATGATCTTATGAAAAATTTATAATCTTTTCATTTAAAAAAAAGACTTTGTTCCTGTCTTATAATAATATAATAATAATGAGGATACTTATATCGCGCTGGACTCCACAACATAAAGGAATGTGCTCAAAGCGCTAATGCACATTATTACCCTGGTGTAAGTACAAACCAAACTCAAGGTATTAAATTGTACTGCTGAGTGAACAGAGGCACATTTCGAATAAAGCCCCTTGCCCATGGTGACACTATTAGCCTCTCAACTCATGTCTCACTGTGGGGCAGGTAATCACCCTTAAAACACTCAGTTTTCATTCAGCAATGACCCACCCATCCAGTGAGCCACGCCCGTTGTTGCTGAACTTAACTGATAGAAGTCAACTGAGCTTTGCACTGGACCATGTGCCACGTTATACTATTGATGGCTTTGGATGGATTCTTCTTCTGGAATAGAAAGTAACATTGATTAAATGCTAATACTCATTTGACAATAAATTTCATAATAAATATCAGTAACATTAGAATTTTTTTATTCACTCGATCGATTTTGTTGAAAACCAACACTCTTAAATAACCCCTTTAATAAAGCGCTAAAGTACATTGAACATTTGACCCAGGAGTCTTATACGATTAGTAGGTTATGACCCAAATGTATTTAACACATTGATGTTTTCAGTTTGGGCCCTGCCTACTTTCACCATGGGATGTCAAATGTTGATATGGTTATTTATCAATACAAAGGATGGGCTATAATAAATATACAAGACATTAAACAGGTCAGAAATTTGTTTTCGCTTGAGTGAATTAGATTTGTTACGGTAAAATCCATTATTTGGGGACACAGAAGAACAGTTGTTGGAGATCCCTCTCACGGAGTGAAGAACGCAGTTGCACACAGCTGACTTTTCGCATCTGCCAGAACAAAATTCAAATGAAATGGATGGTTTACAACTTTACAGACTGTTTCAAACAACTCCATGGTTTGGTGACTATTATTAATAATTGTTGGCCTTCCTTCCCTCTCAAACAGACTTGTAATTGTGATTGCAATGAAGAATCCTTAAAGTGACAAGATTGTTTTTCATAAAATTTGATTTGCCGTTGATACGTGCCAACAAGTGCTGTGATTTAAGGTCAAATCATCTGATTGACTTGCATATTCATCTCCATATGTCAAAACTATTTATTTTTAATTTTGCTTGTTTTCATTGAAATTCTAGCCATAGCCTACAATATGTGCAGAACTTGAATAACATGTCACATTTACATGTAAACTACTTATTATGACCTTCTTATGCACTACTTACCGCGATATATATTTAACACTTCCGTCCCGATTGCAAATTTTTGTGTGGTTTTGATATGTTTCGAATTAAAAATTTTGACTAATTGACACACATCAGCTGTCATATATTATCTGCTTTTGATAAAAATCATGACCTTTCACTTTGTCACTATAATAATCTGATTTATTTCAGCAGTCAGTACTTCTCAACAAAATGACAACATTGATAAGATTTGACATAAATGACTCAAATGTGACAAAATACTCTATGTCAATTTAAGAGTTAAGAAACGTGTCATGCATTATGTAAAGGATAGTTGTCAGCAGAAGACAAACTCATTTAATGAGATCGAATGGAACAATTTTACCTCGTTCGATCTGATTTAAATGAGATTGCACTTGTCCCAAGAGAAACCAGCATAATGGATTTACAACTAGATTATATGAACGAACACCATGAAGAAGGTTGTAAATCCATATATCTTCAGTATTCTAAAACACATGTTTGAATCAACAGCTTGAGTGGATGCATTAAAGTCCGTCCGACAGACCCTAACCTGATAACTTGTTATCAGGTTAGGGATAATTCAGCTTCGTATCAAGAGGTCCGTGGTTTGAATCCCGCCAGGGGCATCAGGCATCTTTGTCTGCAGTAGAGAAATTTTCTACATGCAGTAAGGTTTGGGTGCAATGCTACATTGAATTTCAGTGCAGTACCACCCATGGTTCGCTAGTTTCAGCCATTGCTCACAGGTTTCACCGCTATGCATAGTCACATGGTGTTGCAGGTATTCTCCCTGCCATAATACTCTTAAAAGAGGCGTTTAACCCCAAATCACCTCTCCTCACCTTCAACAACATGAAACTTCTGTACAGATTAGCCCTATTACTTTATCATTCATATCAATCACATCAGATCAAATTGAAATACTTGAAATACTTGAAATCTTTAGATAATATTGCTTATGTATAGTGTGATATTTCGTCATATTACATGGTAGCGCTGCATCTGTAATGTATTCATTCACATTGTGCTATTAGTCTCCCGGCCATATATACCATTAAAATCTGTTTTTCAGAGTTACCAAGGGTCAGGGCTCCTCTGGGGCTTTTCAAATATTTGATTAAATACTACCATAAAACCATACTCAAGCCTAAGACCACCCTCACTTTTCAGAGGGTTGTCCTGGTACGGGTTTTCTTGGGTTATAGCCCCGCCTCTATTGTTCAATGGTCATACATTACATATATCAGTAATATTATTTTAAGTGTTAAGTTAAGTGTCAAATACCTACATAAAACCTATTTTGACTGTCTGAAGATCTCTGGTATGAATTTTCATCTGAGTTGGGGTCTCTCCCGTCTAAAAGCCCGCCCCCATGTTTTCAAGCTGTCTGTTTGCCTGCCCTCCCTGGTCTTATACCCAAAAGAATACAGTAGTAATCCTTTTGAATGAATCATTAAGTTTTTCACAGACTAAGTGTCAGTCCAATTTCCGATCAATTTTGTCAATATTCGAAAAATTTAACTTTCTACTTTATAAGTCTAGTCTTTGTACACAGCTCCTAGTTTTCAACCCAAAGTCATTATGTAAAAGTCATTTTTATGTTGACAATGGATTTTATAATACCTGCCTGTACAGTTGATTATGTTGTTTTTTCCCAATTAAGATTATTAGCTCATCAGGCCTGAAAGGCCAAATGGGCTTATGGCATGGCATGGTGTCCGGCGTCCGTCCATCCGTCCATCCGTCCATCCATCCGTCCGTCCATCCGTCCGTCCATCCGTCCGTAAACTTTTCGCTTTTTCGACTTCTTCTCCAGAACCAATGATTCAACAGAGCTGGAATTTTATGTGCAGACTCCTTGGCCAATTGGGATTCTAAATTGTAGATTTCGTGACCCCATGACCCCAAATGGGGTCACAGGGGTCACATCCTTAAAAACCTATTTTCATCTTCTTCTCCAGTTCAAAAAGGTCTAGAGAACTGAAAAGTTGTGTGCAGACTCCTTGGCCAATGGGGATTCTAAATTGTAGATTTTGTGACCCCATGACCCCAAATGGGGTCACAGGGGTCACATCCTTAAAAACCTATTTTCATCTTCTTCTCCAGTTCCAAAAGGTCTAGAGAGCTGAAAAGTTGTGTAGAAACTCTTTGGTTAAAAGTGATTCTTAATTGTAGGATTGGTGACCCTGTGACTCCAAATGGGGTCACAGAGGTCACATCCTTAAAAACCTATATTCATCTTCTTCTCCAGTTCCAAAAGGTCTAGAGAGCTGAAAAGTTGTGTGCAGACTCCTTGGCCAATGAGGATTCTAAATTGAAGATTTCGTGTCCCCATGACCCCAAATGGGGTCACAGGGGTCACATCCTTAAAAACCTATATTCATCTTCTTCTCCAGTTCCAAAAGGTTTAGAGAGCTGAAAAGTTGTGTGCAGACTCCTTGGCCAATGAGGATTCTAAATTGTAGTTTTTGTGACCCCGTGACCACAAATGGGGTCACAGGGGTCACATCCTTAAACCTATTTTCATCTTCTTCTCCAGTTCCAAAAGGTCTAGAGAGCTGAAAAGTTGTGTAGAAACTCTTTGGTCAAAAGTGATTCTTAATTGTAGGATTGGTGACCCTGTGACTCCAAATACGGGTCACAGGGGTCATGATCTAAAAACCTATTTTTTGCTTGTTAACAATGTATTACTTGAGATAACTTAGATCTTTAACCTTAGATAATAAATAAAATCCTGATGAGCTACAGAGCACATGGCTCTATTTTTTTGTATTGCTCATTTAAAACACAATATTTTTATCACAGGCTAATTGAGAGTTTTTGGAGTGATTTCACTTAATGTTACTAATTACTTTCCCTTTACTAATTAGGTCAAAAACTAATTAACCTAGATTCGTTCTTGTTACTCGCTCGTCATGGTTGAATAGTTGCATTGTACTTGTCAAGTGATATTTTCTAATTCATACCAGAAATTACATTCTTTTGATTCACTAAAATGTCCCATCAATGGTTACATTGAATTTATATGCAAATTACTTAATTGTCCTAGTTTTGTTGATTTTAAATAAACATATTATGATTCTTGTTTTTAGGAATGTATTATAATGACACTAATCAATTAAGCACACCAAAAGTTTTATAGGCACATTCTCTTCACTTTATCAAACTCAAACAATATCTATTATTATTTTGTATTTTTTACATCACATTAAAGTTTATGTGCATACTATAGTTTCCAATAAACTGATTATATTTATGGGTACCGGTATATATATCATTGTGTCATTGATAAAGCAACTGCCTAACCTTCGCTGTTCAAACCTGATTAGAATGGCAGTGGAATCATGTCAGAGATAAAATATGCAAGTGATATCACATACAGTTTAGTGTGTGAAAGTTTAATTTAATGTAAGAGGATACCCCCTTTCATGCATTAATCAGTGGAAGTGGCACACCTCAATCCCCCAATCTTTTTTTTGCTGGGGAAATCCTAAAATTCAGGCACTCATGTCGTAAACACAAGATGACATAAGACACTCATATAATATCCTCTATAAGTTTAAAGTCAAGTAAGGACAGTTATTTTGCTTACAGATTATTATATCGTTATATGAATGACATATTATCAAATCATTTATTCAGTGTATGAAGTAAGGCCCAACCGCCAGCCCAGAACCTCGTAACTTTGGTCCGGGCTATTAACTTTGTGAGGCTTTTCTTCAATATTGCCATTTAAATTAAAAAAATAACTCTTTTGGGCTGGCTTCTTTTCAAGCATTTCTATTTCACACACTGATGCTTACTCTATAGGCTTACCGTGGGTATTTCATTCCATGAGTAAACTTGTATACCCAATCATCTCGTGTTTCCAAATTCTTTAACTCTATAAATGTACAATCAGCAGTCACTGTGCTAAATTTTATATCAGCCATATTATCAGGGAAATCATTTTAGACTTGTCACACACATAATTTAGTCTTTAAGATCTCTTATGATATGGATGACACCACACTCATTCACAGTGTCAATTTTAAACCTGTTATCCTGTTATCTTTTAGTTAAATGTAATGATGTTTTGCCTGAATTTTACCAACAAAGTGATGATGTTAAATTATGTTTTATCCTGGCCAGCCCAAGTATTGTACATGCAAGTGCCAAAATCTGCAAGGCAATTTTAAATTTACATAAGGATATTTTATTTACGCATTAGACTCTTGTCTTTTTTTACCAGTGTACTTTTTATCTTATATTTGTAATGCTGAGTGACTTTTAAATGTATATTTGTAATATTGTTTTCGTACCTTTTAATACATATTTCTTATATTTACTGTACTTTTTAAAAACTTATTTCTAATATTTACTGTACTGTTATATATATATACTCGTAATATTTACTGTACATTTTAATACTGTTCGTCTCTCGTAACTCCAAAAGGAGTGGCTCTTTTAATGTTGTATTTTTTTATGTACCATTTTGAGTGAGACATTAATAAACAATCTGTCTGTCTGTCTGTCTGTCTGTCTGTCTGTATTAAAGCTATCTACTTGATTTGTGAAGCACTTGAGTTGACTTTCAAATCTTATCAAGTACATAGATGGCACTTCAGACAGTCTATTATCAGTCAGTGAGTTTATTTTTGAACACACAAATCAGCTAATTAATCTACACAGTTGTCAAACACTTAGTAGTCTTTAAAATCCCATCAAACAATTATACAACACTACAACAGTACATTTAGCAATGTGCCAAATTAATCTTTAAATCAGTTTATTAATCTGTACTTGCCAAACACTTGTGCAGTATTTTAAATCCTATTAGAGTGTGTATGGCAGTATAATTTCACAGTAATGATGCAGATTTATTGACCTCCTTGGGGTCATTAAGGCAATTAGGTCCTTGGGGCTAGGGAAGCTTGGAGATCGGTCCAATACAAAGTGAAGGGGGGAGAAGGTGGGATCAGGGTCAAGTAAACCAATTACATCACTCACTCCCATCCCCCCCACATGCCCACCCCCACAAAGTTCACCACAGGACTTGTCTGTCATCCAGACCCCTCAATGTTTTAACCACCTAGGCAAGTCTACAGCTAGATTCAGAGCTCAGTTTAAGGCTGAAAATGAACAAATCTCATAGGCTCTTTTTTTTCAAATTTAATAATTTTACAACAAAATTAAATTCAGAGGCTAAATGTAGACTAAGGACAAAGAACTTTACAAAAGAACCCAATTCTCTCCCTTCCTGAGAATCTGTTGAAATGAATTTATTACATTTACAAAATATACATTCACAAAATATTACCTTTAGAATAGTGTACATAACTACTATATTCAAGGGAAAAAAGGGAATGTACATTGAATGGGAGTAGCTAGGGATTGGTAGATATATGGTCATTTGAAGAACCCTTCGTGATCCTTGTGAGGCTGAGAAAAGTCTAGATTGTTCCATGATGATCCATTCATTTTCTGAGCTTATTGATATCAAATAAAAGTTGAAATCTTTTCTTTTTCAAATATTTTTTAGGGACTGTAAAGCTATAAATCAACTATCTCCTTTAATTTCTTCCCCAAGGCAAGACACTTAACAGGAAGGAGGGACATGTCCTCCCATAAAGTGGAGGGGAAGGGGGAATTGGAAAGGTCCCCCTTAGTGGGAGGGGAGGGGGATTAGGGGGGATACAGGTCAAAGGGTACAAGCACCTGTTGTCAAAGTTGATTGCTGTTCAGGTGTGTCTTTAATTGAAGGTAACTATTGGAGATATGGGGTCTTATCAGGAAATTACCATGGAAACAGATTTTTGCGGGGGTATTGAAGAGATCAATATATTCAGGAGCTCTTCAGTGTTGTGAGAGCAGAACTGTTAGGATTGTTGGATTATCTTGAGTCAAGGTGAGCATTTGATATACAGACTGTCTGGATAGATTTTGACTTCGTTGACAGATTTAAAAGGTGCTATGATTGTATTCATCTTCAGCCAAGATGAGAATTATTTCAGTTTTAGATAGACTTTAACACTGATGTTATGTTTGTAAGGTTCAGGGACCTCCGATTGTATTTATATTGAATTCAGTGGTTGATAGTAATTATTTTTAAATCAGTGATTGATTATATGTATATTAAATTCAGTGGTTGATTGTATTTATATTGAATTCAGTGGTTGATAGTAATTATTTTTAAATCAGTGATTGATTATATGTATATTAAATTCAGTGGTTGATTGTATTTATATTGAATTCAGTGTTTGATAGTAATTATTTTTAAATCAGTGATTGATTATATGTATTTTAAATTCAGTGGTTGATTGTATTTATATTGAATTCAGTGGTTGATAGTAATTATTTTTAAATCAGTGATTGATTATATGTATATTAAATTCAGTGGTTGATTGTATTTATATTGAATTCAGTGGTTCATTATACCGGTATATAAATTCAGTGGTTCATTATACCGGTATATGAATTCAGTGGTTGATTGTATTTATATTAAATTAAATGATCATGATGAATTCAGGTAAACATGAACCTTGGATAGATTTGATTGACTTTTATCATATTGAATGTTATTAATAACAGGTGTTTTCATTGAATTCACTCTGAGTCAAGAATCCAGTGTTTTTTGGAAAGACTTTAATATTGTTGAAAGCTTTAAAGACACTATCATTGCATATACTTTGATTTTAAATAAAATAAATAAATTCTTCAATAATAACCATTCTCCATGAATGCATCATCAATCTTACCTATCAAGAAGTCGACATACTCGAAAGAGAGTTGAAACATCTAAAATACTTAGATTTTAATTATTTTCTAAACACTTCTAAAGGTTACAAGTGATTTTATCTTTAATCAGTTGAGGTAGAAATTTGAATCCTAGACATGGATAATGTTTAAGATTAAAACGATGCAGCAACTGTAAGATATTGCTTGATCCGAAGTGAGAACATGCATACTGACTCTTTCACAAAGCAACGTTTTCTGGAAAACAGCTTCTTTATTGTGAACATACACAAGAAGAAAGAAGTTGTTTTTTCCAGGGGTGGATCCAGATCCCCCCCTGGTCTGGAAAAGAGCACTCGCTCTTTCAAAAAAAGCTGTATCCACCCCTGTTTTCTGATGCATTCAAATTTCTAAATGCCCTTCCAAGACTTAACCTAAACTCCCATTCTTTAAAAGTTCACTAAGCTTTACTGTCTTAGTGACTGCACAGAACCGAACATTGAATCAGGTCTTACCTAGCTTTACTGCTTTGTCTGGAAACAATTTCATTGTCAATCAAGCGAAGATTTGAATAAAACCTCCATGCCTTATGATCTTGATGTCGTCATTATTTTCGTATTTCAAATATTCAACTTTTACAGTAAAACATGAGCAATACTAAATAGAAGCAGCAGTAGTTTAGAAAAATTTAGAAAATTTAGACCTCCCTCGTCATTATTTTAACAACAAAAAATAAAAAGCAAGTCATACCGCCCTCGTCACCTTTGAAAAAAATATGCCCGAGAAATAATCAGTTTACATTTTGATGCAGCCTAACCCTTCTGCAGTGAGTGTCCTATTGGAGTTTTACGTAACTCATTATCTAAGAAATTCTGTGTCGCTGTAATCCATGTGACGGTGCAAGTGAAAAGATGAAGCCAAGCGTAAAGGCAAGGGCCTTCTTAAAGGTGCATCAATTGTGTTTCATAAAAATTTGATTAGGCTTGAATATGTTCCAACTCACCATATGTGCTGTTTACAGTGCAAATAAATTCATTCGGCTTGCATATTCATCCCGAATCACCAAATATATTATATTTACTAGTTTCCAATTAAAAAGAGTAACATCATTATGCATGTGCAGAAACCGATACTGCATGTCCCATTTACATGCACAGTGGTTATATGACCTATTAAACATGATTAACCCAAATTTATCAGTTTGTTTGTTATAAATAAGATTCCAAAATTACGTTTGACTCATTGGCACGCGCCACACACGATGCATTGTTCTGTTTTCGATCAGACATCACTACTTTTACCTTCATATCGTCAATATACTAAGTCAACTAAGATCAAAATGGCAATTTTCGGCAACAGTCAGTACTTCCCGACAACATAACACAACTTTTAACATTTAGCATATGTGACCCCAAACAATACAATGGATGGACCTTTAACACTAGATGGTTTTATTTAATGATCTCATATCAGATTTGAAATTGATTTGGCAATTTGAATTTCATAGATATAACTGACAAAAAGTATAGTCACAAATGTGAAGAATAACAGGACCTGTATATCCTGGTTGTCAAAATATTATTCAATATTCATGTCTGTAACTTAAGTAATTGCTTCACTTTGTAATAAACATTTTGTAGGGAGGTAATAGGTCATTGAAGTGAGATCCTGTTCTTTGAAAAGAAAGAGATCTCCAACAGTTTGATTATTATCTTAGCTGTTGGGTACATTGTATGAACCAGGCAAAGAAGATCTAAGGGGATGTGATGGGTGGAGGGGGGAGGGGAAAGAGGGGAGGGGGGAGGGGGGAGGGGGAGAGTGAAAGATGTTTTCGATCCAGAATGGGTCCTCACAGGTACTTGAGTACTAAAATTATAATTCAATTGACAGACTTGAGAATATGATATATTTACACATTATATGTTCATTTTGTGTTTGTTTCTAGGGGTAGGGTGGTCGGGTAGGTGGTATGAGAGTGGAAAATGAAAGATGTTTTTAGATCCAGAATGGGCTATTTGTTTCTAGGGGTAGGGTGGTCGGGTAGGTGGTATAAGAGTGAGAATGAAAGATGTTTTTAGATCCGGAATGGGCCCTCAGACATGGGTAGATGAGTACTAAAATTATAGTCGCATAAAACAATATTTGAGTTCAAGTGACAGACTTGTGTACCTGATGATATTTACACATTATATGTTCATTTTGTGTTCATTTCTTCATAAACGTCAGGTTTACCTCTTCATATTGAAATTACTTCCTTTAAGTTTTAAATATTTTAGTTGTCATACCCTCTCCCGTCCTCAAGATACGAAAATTCCTAGATTGTTACCGCTTTTTACACGGTGATAATGGGAGAAAAGGTTATATAGTTTCACTAAAATCTGTAGCTATTTGAATGATAATCATATGGTATATGTTTACAGTAAAATTATGAAGGACTTAAAGTTGCAAAGATTCATCCATTCAGCATACCGCTAATTTATATGTTGTTAGCATACAGTCGTCATAATCTAACCTACAAAGGAGCTTCAAATAAAAGGTATTTAAAGATGTTAGAAGGCTTTGCTGAACAGCGATACAATTTTAATCACGGTACCAGGTAACAGAGAGCAATTTATCATTTTATTGTCAGAACACCCCTAGTGAATGTTGTAGATATTAGCTCAGTGGTTTGGGGTCACACTGACCGAATCAAGCAAACAGGATATACTGTACTTATCTTGCCTTACATCAACAGGCAATTTCTGTGTAACACTATAATAACGAAGGTAAGGTTGGTTCTCCACAAACTCTTAGTCTAACAGTTTTAAAAAAGAAAAAGATGTTTGTAAACTTTTGGAAAGGACCTTTAATGTATTGCTGAACACATCTAGACTTTATTTTCATGAGATTATCATGTTCTGCTTACAGAGAAAGTTAAAGTGAAGACATTATGAAATACAGTCTATGTTGTAAACAAGTTTTGTCATTGTTTGCTGCTGCGTTGTAAGGGGCTGGATAGCACAGTGGTTAGCGCGTTCAGCTTCGGATCAAGAGGTCAGAGGTTCAAATCCCGCCAAGGGTTTTGCAACTTTGTCTGCTGTGCTGTTCTACACGCAGTAAGGTTTGGGTGCAATGGTACACTGAATTACCACCCAAGGTTCGCAGTTCCAGCTGATGCTCACAGGTTTCACAGCAATACATAGCCACCATAGTATTTATCCCTGCAATAATACTGGCAGCCGTGATAACTCTCTAAATAGAAGCGGCATCAAACCCCAACTCAACTCGCCAAATCACCAGCATTGTATATTTTGTTCAATTTGGATAATGTGAATTTTTTCCAATCTTTATTCATTTCAATTAAGTTGTATTTCTGTTAAGAGGCTTGGTTTTTGTGCGTGTTATATTTATAGCTGTGTTACGTTTATTCCTTATCTAAATGGTATGTATTTTGGAAGTCATAAACTTGGGCATATCTCAATATTGGAATACATCTGTTATCAACGGTCGTTCACTATCTAAATGACACAATTAATCTTCTTTTCATTCATATTAAAGTAGGGTTTTTCTGAAAATTATAATTAATATTATATTTTAACCATATCTAAATATATTATAATGTAGAGACTAAAATAATAAATAGTTTTATCCATGTAATGTAAAACGTCATATTTCAAGATCACTTTCATTACTGGTTTTAATTCAAAGGTGTCAAATTCATCAGAAATTGTTTTATTTGGGCAAGATTTCAGATTGATTTTATATAAAAATTAAATCAATTTAATATAAGTTTACATTTCCCACATCCTTTCCTTTCTTGTAAGTTAATGGGACAATTACAATCGGGATAGTTATTGTGGAAATAAAATTGAAGCTTAGCACTTCCAGAATCCCTCACCGTAAGAAAAGTCACGTGGTACATCAGTAACACGCGCCTTCGGCGCGTGAACGTGCCGAAGGCACGTCAATACATGTACCTGCCTTCGGCAGGAAGTGCTTACTGCCTTCGGCAGTAAGCTGCGTACGCAGCTTACCCTATATATAGAGAAGCACGCGATAGCGGGCTGATCTCCGTAAGGAGACATTTTAGGCCAAAATAGAGGTCATTTTCGTGTTTATTGGCAAAAGTTTAATTTAAAACTTCGTCTAAAACACGAGAGTTTTAAACACAGATTTTTAAATTAGACGAAAACATCTATCCGATCGTTTGTAATTAAAAGGAAATCCCAGTGGTCAATTCAATCTCACGTGTGGAATGTCACGTATCTTCCTAATAAGGAAGTGACAGGATATGACGTTGTGTGACGCAATACCTCATGTCACCTTGGAGATGCGTCCCCAGATCAATGCTGATTGGATAATATGTGTCGCATCATTGTTTGTAAACAAACGTCGAACGCTGATTGCCATTATTAGCTTGATTCTCAAAATGACAGCTAGTAAATTTGTGCTTTGGAGTCGCTATGGCAGGACTGGAGTTTGTTGTTGATAGTCGTGTGTGGCGTACGGGACCGTTACTTGTGAACGTGGAAGCAGAGGGGAAAACCAGGAAGAGAGAAGTGCATGTAAGTTTATGAAAGCAGACGGAGCGTCTTCCATTACTGCCGGATTGTACTTCGACTAGCTGGGTAAGTTCGTATGGGAGAGATTCTAAAGTTGCTTCACGTGCTATAACTTTTGAGTGGCTCTTATTCAATGTGTTTGTCACAATTCGAGCCACGCTTGCGTGGTGTATGAATCGTGGGTTATTTCGTAACTGTGCCAAACGCTCAATGAACCAGTACGGTACAGTGAAACGACTATTTCAATCTCACCTTAACGAACATATCTGGCGAGTCAAGGTAGAACGGAGTGATGGGGATGTTTTTCATGCATTCCTAAACGAAGTAGCACGACAATCTTCCTGGTGATACCCCTCTACAGTGACCATATCCCGCACAGACTTGAAACTGATGAAGCCCTCGAACATCTGCCACGTTTGGTTCTCAACAAACACCAACACGCTTGTTTTTGATAAGTAGATGTTGAAACTATACTTACATTAACAGGCGTGTCGTGCTTGGTTGAATTCCGAATTACGTAATGACAACATAGCATCAAAGAAGAAAACGAATAAAAAAATAAATACAAATATAATAAAAGAATGTCCCCCTTCCCCTGCATTAAATAGGGGGAAAATCCCCCCTAAAACTCCCCTTGTTAATCTAAATAATGCAGAAAATGAAACATTAAAAAATAACAAAAAATGAACCCATATAAACTATGTAAAGGAAATGAAGCATACCACAAAAAAACAGAAACCGAAATACAATACAATATTCTGTATAATAAACAACACAAGTAATGATGAATTCTTTATTCCCGTATATGTAAACAACACAATTCATGATGAATTCTTTATTTCCGTATATGTAAACAAAACAACATAACAGTGTAACGGTTATAAGGTCAGCGTGGCCTGTGTCAGCATGGCGACGCAATCGAGGTGCTCAATGTGTTACATTGCAGAACAGTTGCAACGTCACAGTACGGGGAGGGGAGAAGGGAAATGACGTCACGTATTTGGGTCAACGTTCTGAATCGAACAACTAGTGAACTAGAAATTGGAATGATTTCTCATGCTCTTAAATGGTGAGGGATTCCAAAGCCAGGCCAAGCTTAGATCAAAAGTAATGTTTCCATTTGTGGGTTTTAATTAATTTAATGTTATGAATAATATTTTGCTGATTATCTGTGATACGGAAATGTAAACATTGCGACTCAGCTAACTACTTAAATACTTGATAAATTCTAGTAGAGAGGTACTCGACGTTAATTACTAAGAAGTTGATAGTTGAGAAAGTGGTGGCCAGTGGAGAAAGTGGTGGCCAGTGGCTAGGTACACATCCTGTCCTTTTATCTAACACGGTTCTCTGTAATAAAAAGTTCATTACAAAAAAGAAAAATTCTGGTTTTTCTTTACTTTAAAAAAAATAAATTGATGAGACTGGAAGATTCTATTAATATAAATGTTTATTTCTTTTTTTTTTAAATTTGCTTTCTGGTAAAATGTTTATACTTTGTTCAAAGGGATATCATAAGTTAATGTGAAACTTCATTTTCTACATACAAACCTACATACATACCTACATACATACCTGCATACATACATTCCTAAATACATACATACATACATACATATATACATACATACATACATACCTACCTACCTTCATACAGACAAAATGCCAAAATTGAGTTGATAATGTTTAATAGGTCATATAACTACTGTGAATGTAAATGGGACGTGCAATTTCGGTTTCTGCACATGCATAGTAATGTTACTCGATTTGAATTGGAAACTAGTAATTATGATATATTTGGCGATTGGGGATGAATATGCAAGCTGGGTTAATTTATTTGCACTGTAAACAGCACATATGGTGAGTTGAAACGTATTAAAGCCTACTGAAATTTTATGAAACACAATGGATGCACCTTTAAGCACTCAGACGACCGTATAGGTCCATACATTCCCGTGTTCAATCCCTTTGTTAACATGTTATGATTCCTGCACATTTACCGGAACAGTTCCAGCTCAGCAGGTAATGAACTAAACTGAAGCAGTTTCATTTATATCTTATATTTTCTGATTGCAGGCCATCATGCCGAGTATGTTTAACCACACCCGTGATGGGTGGACAAGTCTGCCGTCCGAAGAAGAAGGTAGTGACCTTGACATTGATGAGCTCGCCCAGTTCATAACGGACAACGATCGCGAGACGTCGGAAGCAGCCAGCACACCAATCCAACGACGATTCTTGAGTCAAGTGACCAACACATTTAAGTGCTTTTCAGACAGTGCCCGAAACTGCAAGAGCCAGACCTGCGGGATACTATTGTCCGTGTCCTTAATGCTGACCACCACTGTGATATGTTTAGGTCTAGGCGTGACAAGCATGATACCATTACCTGTGATTGACATTTCTATTGAAGCTTTCAACATTCCCAACCACATTGCATACAAACACTACACTGCTCTTGCTCTTGCGTTAAAACACAATTCTTCTGTTCATGGACATCGGTCCAAGAGAGACGTGTCCGAGACAGATCCAGGTGCTCAATCAAGTCAGCATTCCAGTTTTAATGATCCAAAACATTCCAGTGCTCATTCAAGTTCAGAAGGCCATGTGGACAAGCTGCAATATGGTCGTCATGGAGACAGTGAAACCAAAATGGCTGCCAATTTTGGCAGCGATGGTAACGTGGATACGCTGCAATATAGAGACTCTGGAAATCATGAAGTCAAAGCATCTAATGCTGAGGAAGGTCACAGGGAAAAGTTGCAATACAAATCTTTCAAAGATATAAGAAGTGATGAAGTCAATCAGATTGCTTCCAAAATGGCGGGAGAAGTCCGATCGAGACGAGTGAAGCGTCACAACTACAAAGGAGGGTGTATATTCGGATACCAGGCATACCCTCGCTGGAAGATGCAGGTCATATTCCTGGCCCAGGGTGACGAGAACCTCAACATGTTCACAAAGGAACGTCTACAGCATGTGCACAAGGTGGAACAGATGATCATTTCACACCCAGAGTTCCGACAGTTTTGTTTGAAGGATTACAACAAGGGTCGAACGGACCCTGCAGTTCATGCGCAGGAGGATTGTGCCCCTCTTAACTCCCTCATGACCTACTTCTTCCCCACGACGGACCAGGAGGGTCACATATTCTACGATGGTCTCGGACACAACCTGGATAAAGTGGACAGTGCTCTGAAGCTCGCCATGAACCAGGAGACCTTCTACTACTTTGTGGATGCGAAAATCAACAAAACATTCCACCATAGCAAACTGCTGAGGACTGAAGTCATCTTTGGTGCTCCTCTTGAAGGTGAGAATTGTGCTTTGCTGTTATAAGGTTGAAGGCTCTGGCTGAGATATTTCATCAGCAGAGCTTCTTTTGTGATGTGCTTTATCATCATTGCTTCTTTTGTGGCGTGCTTTATCATCATTGCTTCTTTTGTGGCGTGCTTTATCATCATTGCTTCTTTTGTGGTGTGCTTTATCATCATTGTTTCTTTTGTGGTGTGCTTTATCATCATTGCTTCTTTTGTGGAGTGCTTTATCATCATTGCTTCTTTTGTGCTGTGCTTTATCATCATTGTTTCTTTTGTGGTGTGCTTTATCTTCATTGCTTCTTTTGTGGTGTGCTTTATCATCATTGCTTCTTTTGTGGTGTGCTTTATCATCATTGCTTCTTTTGTGGTGTGCTTTATCATCATTGTTTCTTTTGTGGTGTGCTTTATCATCATTGCTTCTTTTGTGGAGTGCTTTATCATCATTGCTTCTTTTGTGGTGTGCTTTATCATCATTGTTTCTTTTGTGGTGTGCTTTATCTTCATTGCTTCTTTTGTGGTGTGCTTAGTCATCATTGTTTCTTTTGTGCTGTGCTTTATCATCATTGTTTCTTTGGAAATTCTGTTTACCATGGTGACTCTGTAAATGATGGTGTTAAACAAAAGAATGTCGAAAGAATTAATGGTTTATTATTAATGTGTTTCTAAAATCCAAAATGTCCTTTTTCCACTTTTGGGGGAAATAGGTGTAACTGGCGGGTAATGAATATTTTACTGCAAATTATATGCAAACTCTCTAGTTTTATATTGTATAGTCTTGAAAGATAGTTTACTGACAATTATATTGTTATAATATCACATAACAGTTTGGATATGCAAGAAACCTAGTACTGCAAATATTGACTTTACATTGAGTCGCATGCCCTAGTCTTGGAGCAATCTTTTTACTTCTTCTAATGAACGAGAAGGACTAGAATGCTGAAATCTTGTGTGGAAAGGTTTATGTAGTCATATTTCATATGTAAGGCTTCAACTTATATGAAGAATCATGCAAAGCCTGAATCATGGCAGAGCCAATGGCTCTAGTTCTATCTGAAACGCTCAGAACTCATTATGGGAAGATCGCATGAGCGCGATGAATAATCTGAAGCTTGTAGTGAGGGAATAATGGCGCTGCATTGATTTTATTGATTTCGTGCGGAGTGTACCCAGGGTGTGTCCTGTCGTTTGTAGCTCGAGATATATACATCTACACTTACCTACGTGATGTTTTACATTTGTTGATAATGGATAGATAAACCTGAAACAATTGTTTCCATGGCAGTTAGAGCTAATGAGTTTCCAAGCATTGATTCTTGTGTAAATAATTATCTGTTGAGCGATTTACACAATAATTGTGATTGTATGAAGCATAGTTTGATTGAGTCACAATCAAAGGGGCACATAATACCACACTGATCGATGGTTTGTGGTGGTAGGGACAGTTAGGTGCGAATCTTGTTAGAGATCTCGTACTGCACACGATCATAATAAACACCTCGGCAAATGTTGCAGAGGACGATCATATTTGTAAAGGGGGTGGTGTTCACCCTGGGGGTGATAAATTGTACAAAAAGTTTGAAAAGTGGGGGGGGGGGGGGGGGGGGGGGGGGGGGGGGGGTGGGGGATAACCCCCTGATTCTCTCTCCTCCTGCCTCCCCCTCCCCATCCGTGATTAGGAGGTGACCAAAACCGTCACACTACACAATAAAAACAATTAAATAAATATATAGAGGATATCTGTCTTTTCTTGACTAATACCATGTTTATCTCATCGAGTGAGGTAGAAAGGTTATATTTTCACGAGATGAGATAAACATGGTATTTGTCAAGAAAAGACAAATTTTCTATTTATTATATGACCAAATCTTTGCATATTCACCGAAATAGACTTGCATTTACGTTAAGTCGGCTCCAGAATGAGCCTGTTGCCTCAGCAACAATGTGACGTCATGAACGTGTCATGATGTCGGAGCATTGTTTTATGACGTCAGGTCATTGTTATATCAGTCACTAGTGACTGATAACACGTTCCATTGTTATTTTCACTAGTGACTGATAACACGGTTTATTTTCATTGGTAGATCCCGGTATTTCACCTGCAATCATATAATAAAGAAGTTTACCCATTGATATATATGTCCTATTGAGTGTGCTACCAAAATGTTCAATATTCAAATGTACAATTCTAACAAAGTATCTTTATCATTTTGAAACAGCTCAGTAACTTTCATAAAAATCTATCTTGTATGGCAAAATGGATATTTCCTGTCAATGTCAGATTTTTTCTCCAGGTTGATTCTTGTTATAGCATTTTCTAATAAGTAATAATGCCAGTTTATGTACAAATAATACAATTCACTTACAGGGTACTGTTTTAAACGAGTGGACGAAAGACAGGAGAAATTATTCAAGAAATTCATCATCACCTACATAGACATTCTTGGTAAAGCTTCAAATAGGTGAGTGGAGTTTCGTGCTTCTCTGCTTGATTTTAAGTCCTTTGATCTGCTGGTTATCAATAGAGTCATGAGTCAAAAGTGTGTGGCAGGGTGAGATGAAAGTGTTCCTACTGGCTTCGGCTAGTGGGATATCCCTTTAGCTCAACTGGTAGAGCGCAGGTCCTGGGTTTGATTCCCACTGGAGGTGATCAAGTGTATGAGAAAGTATTTGAAGTAGAATTGTAGATAAACACTCCCTGATGGAGCAGGATATTGTTACAAAAAGAAGATTTGCTTTAAGTTTTTGCCACCAAAATTCTACTCTAAACTGTTTTCCTAATGCTAATGAACTGTACTCTTTAACCTCGATCCCAAAATAAAACTTTTCCCTTAAAGCATCAGTTCAGGTTGCATGTTTTTGTTTTGTAACATACTGTCACTATAAACATGGCCCTGTGATTTCCTCATGCGGTCATCAGAATCCACTCCTTCCCCTTTGAACTTTGACCTTTGACCTGTTGGTACACTTTGACTGTCTCTTTTCTTCCTCAAATCAAAGGGCAGGAAATTTCTTCCCAGAATGTGAGACATCTTTTCCTGTTGAAATGAAAGAGCTAGTTGTGTCGAAAATATCATCTTTGAGTGTGAAGTGGTTGTTGTGTAAATAGCAAGGAAAATTTACATGTTCTGACGTTGCATGTTGCCTCACACTAAATACGCAGTGTGAGAATTGTAACGAGCAGGTTACACTTACCATTTCTTTATTTTGTTAATTGATATATTTACTGACTTGAAAAGATTCCAAATCCAAATTTAATCCTGTGCATGAAATGGAAATTATTTGGTAAAATTAAACAAAAAAACTCAAAAAGTTCCCAGCCCCCACTATGGCGCATCGAGGAGGTCCGGACCTCCCCCCTCCCTTTCAAAATTCCTGGATCTGCTATGAGCCCCGACCACATATCTAAATGTATTTAGATAGACAGTTCTATATGATGGTATTAGGTCCGATAGGTCAATTTTCCATTCGGTCAAACTGGATTTAGAATCGGACATGTCCGGCAAATAGACCGATTTCTGCATCCCTGGTATTAGGTATTACAGTCAATCTAACAGTTTCTGCACTGAAACGTTGCATTAATGCAATAAAGAAGTTGACTATTAATAGAACTCGTTCTCCTCTACCTCGATCTTCGTTAACATTTTCTTCACATCCTCTCCTGCTGGCCACCAGACATAGTTCTGATTCTGTTGGTGATCTGCTGCCATACATAATGCAACTGCATCTGTCATCTCCTGAAGGTTTGCAGCTGGAGGATCCCTCACTCTCGTTCTATAGATCCCAAAATGTACAATAGTCAACTTTCAATTGGCTTGTGTCATACTTGATGTGTGTAAATTTATTTCCGAGGAAGATCTAATTCTTGAGAAATAAAAAATTACCTTGTTGATATTAAGCATTACTCACACAACACCTTGTCAAACCTTTAAACCTATTATACCTCCATCAACAGCTTTTGAAATAGGACCAGTCTAACACCACCTCACTGAACTAACTTTCAATGTGGAATAAAAATTAAATTACACAATTTTTCAACCTCATTTTAACAACTGCTTTTTATGATACGTTATGTGTTACTCTTGTGAATATGTGTATATGTTTTATTACTACAAAAATTTAAAATTGTGTTAATTATAGCGTGTTTTCATTTCACATATTGTCAAGAATCCAAGATGGCGGATGCTGCCGATAGATCGGTGATAGAACTTTCCCTTTAAGTTATTCAAAATTCCAGTACATTTTCAGCAAGGTACAAGTACTCTATGGTGGAAACGAACTCTTCGACTATGAGGTGGAGATGACGTTCTGGCGAGATATCCGAATGGCGTACTTCACGCTAGGGTTCATCATCTTGCTCATGTTCATCCTCACCTCCTTCTCCGTCTGGCTGACGTTCTGGGGGATGCTCTCTATCCTCCTCAGCTTCCCCCTCGCCCTCTTCTTCTACCGCAACCTCTTCAACATCGACGCCCTCGGCATCCTGAATGGGGCGGCAGCTTTTGTCATTATTGGCATTGGTGAGTAGGAAGTGATATTTAGCATTTATTCAAATGATAAATTTTAGTAAAGTAAAGACATGATAAGGCTCAGTGGATAAAGTCAAGTCAAAATTAATTTAGTCAAGTCAAGTCAAGTCAAAATTGAATCAAGTCAAGTATTTCTGAAAGTTGATTCGAAATATTCCAACGCAGAAAATCTTTTAAGCTAAATTATACTGGTTGTTATACAAGTTAGAATATCTGTAAAGTGGCCACTCATTTAAGAGCTAATGTAAAGCTTTATTCAAAGGTAATACTTTATGTTTTCTAGGTGTTGACGACGTGTTTGTGTTTGTGAACATATTCCGACAAGCGAGTCATCTGAAGGACCGTGCCAAGAGAATCAAGTACACCGTCAGGACGGCGGGGAAAGCCACCTTCTTCACTTCCTTCACCACCGCAGCAGCATTCGCAGCCAACATTGCCTCATCGGTAAATATAAAACTCAATCGTTGCAAACTTCACCATATCTGAGGGTTTCTCCCACAGAGAATGAGGAGTTGCCAATTGTGTACCATATTCTCATCTATTGTGGTAGCAAGTTTAGGACCTTAGAGTAATTCATTCACCTTTGGGCTCCATCAAATTTACTTGAACAAGTTTTAAAAGGTAGGGTTTGAACCCCTCCCTTGGATCTGCCAATGTTTTTTAAATATTGATAGTCAGCACAGCAGAGAATAGTAAATATGGAAGAGCATTCCATTCCATCTCTTTTACAGCAAAGGAAAATGAGCATTGACCGTACTTTATTAGTTTGACTATGGGAATGACAAAAAGGCGCTAATTAATAATAATTACGTAGAATATAATTACTGTGAGTGGTTACCTTGTACATTACAGATTCCTGCTGTCTCCGAGTTCGGTCTCTTCATGGCGCTGATAGTGAGTTCCTGCTGGCTGACCGTGATCCTCATCATGCCCTCCGCCCTCTATCTCTGGGTCCTCTGCTTCGCCAGGTGTGAGACGGCCTGCTTCAAGTGGTCAGTAGTTTGTTCAAGAGAATTCAAATTTGAAAAAAATTTTTATGAGAAAATGTTGTTTTTTGCAGTTTATGTTTCAAATAAGGTATGGCAGATAGTTGGGTATATACTTAGGTCGGTACAGCTTACCCTGATCTATCAAGGTATTTGTACGCAGGCTACTTGATCCAAGTCCACTAGTTACTCCTGAAGGGATCTAGCTAGTGACCCCAATGTAAGATTAGAAGAAATAGTCCATTTAGAATAGATAGAGAATCTCACCCAAGTGTCTTCTGATATCAAATATATCAACACGAGTTGATTAAAGTTACAAATATCCGAGGCTTGCCGAGGATATTTTTACTTTAATCAACGAGTGTTGATATATTTGATATCAGAAGACACGAGGGTGAGATTTTATTTATCATTCAAAATCATTCTTCAACAATTATTAGCCAGAGAATGGCATAGCTGAAACACAAAACTGCCATTTTGCTTCTTCAGCAGTGATCTCAGTGAGGTCATAACATTGTGACGTCATAAGCATTATGACATCATAGCATTGTTACGTCATCACCATTGTGACGTCATAGCATTGTCAGCAGTGTTCACAGTGATGCAAAAGCTTTGTGATGTCATTAACTGATGATGTAATAGGATTATGACGATTTGATTGTAGCGATATCTACAATGTAGATATCGCTTGTAGATATCGCTTGATCCCACACAAGCGATATCTACTGTGGGAGCCAGTTTTGGATGATAAAATGTATTATCGAAAAGTGTATTGAACTAAAGAATAGGCAAACAATAAAACAGTGGTTCCTCACTATAACATCCTTCACTATAGCACAATTCTAGTTATAACACCTTCCAAACCATGGTTCATGGTTTCTCTTGAGGTTTCAGTAAAGTCACTGTTGAGAGTTGAGAGAGAGTTTATTTGAGCTGTGGTATTACCTACCGGTAATTTTAAAAATTCTAAAATTTACATAAAAAATCTATTTAATTTCCAGTTTTCGCTGTTTTGGATTAAATCGTCCTGCCGACCCAATCGATGCTCAACAAGGTCCGAGAGTTCACAGCGGTAACCTTGATGACGATGTTCCCATGTTACACATTGACGAGGAACGTGCTGTTTCAGGTGGGCGACATAAAATGAATAAACAATTGGGAAATGAATGGACAATTGGAAAATGAACAGACAAATGGAAAATGAACAGACAAATGGAAAATGAACAGTCTAATGGAAAAAATTAGACAATTCATGATTCATAGGAATGAGAATTCCTTTCTTGTATACCTCATAAAACTTACCTGAATAATAAACAGTAAAATTAATAATATGTGTATCTGTAGGAAACAATAGCAGATTACTGCTGCTAATGATGATGATGATGATGATGATAGTGACATCCTGTCATAATTACAATGATAATCCATATATTCATCATCTTCTTCATATTTCTGACATTAATGATTAAATATTTGTTTTCTAGGTAACACAATAGCTGCTGATGATAATGAGGAGGAGGATGATATTCCCATGCTAATCCCAGACCCGTATAGTGAGTCAGTTCCGGAGACAAGAACGGAGGGAGAGGGATTTTATGTGGGACTCTTCTTACAAACTCTCATCGGCAAATATCTCGCCAAGTTCATTGTGAAGGGAAGATGGATCCTTATTGGTAAGATTTCTGGTGTCTGGCTTCTGTACTGTACTGTATCAAGGTTTATGTATATAATTGATTAATTAAACCCTCGACCAATGGTCCAGCGGTACGAGATACCTAGGATTCTGTGCGTCCTTCCTTTTGTCTGACCGAATTACAGAAAAACTGTTGTTCCAATTCTTTTAAAACCTAACACACATCTTCAACACAAATGGGTGAGGTGCAGTGGCGAATTACAATCAATTTTGTGAATTTAAGTGTGTTTTTTTATACAAATTCCTGTATGTTATACTTATTTGTATTCTCAGATCTAAATTTGAATGTTTACTGAAAAACTATTCAGCAATTCTTTCTTCAAGTTTTGCACAAATCTTGTGCTGTAATAATAATAACGATATATACTAGGATGGGTGCAGCTTAGAATGACCTCTGAAATGTTCTTTTACTGTCATTAGCCCAATACTTGATGTTGAGGTCAATTCTAGTATTGCCTTTCATTAGACAGTAGTCAATCACGGATTATTCCCTTTAAATTCCATATTTAAATAGGTTGTTATTCCTATAAAAAGGTCACTAAAGATGGTTTGACTTTAATCAATTTCAACAAAGAAAGTGTTTATTTGGCATTTACGTTTTCTTTTAAGATTTTTATTTAGAAACTACATATGATTTTGAAATATAAAATATATTCCTACCACCAGTGCTCAACAATCTTGTAAGTGATAGATGAAATGAACTGACAGAGATTTTACGAATGCTTCAATACCAGTGAGCTAACACAATTGGTTGATTGATTGATTCATTGTTGCAGGATGTTTTGGTGTACTGCTGGTGGGTTCCGTTGTGTTGATGACACGTCTCCACCCTGCCACCCATCCACCCCAGCTGTTCAAACCCGACACCAACCTACAACGTCTCCTCGACCTCAAGGCAAACTTCAGTATCATCCAGTCTCTCAGCTGCTACAAGTGTTCAGCCATGTACAAGGTAGGAATTGTGTCACAAAGTTAAACAAGTACTCCACATGTACAGGATAATAACAGAATTGTGTCACAAAATAATACTTTGTACTCATCATATGTAAGGTAGGAAAAAGAATTGTATCACAATATAATACATTGAATTGTGTCTCCACATGGCCAAGAAGAAAACAAAATAATACATTGTGCTCCCCCCTATATATATATTGTATAAAGTTATACAAGTGCTCAACATGAGCAAGGTAAGAAGAATTGGTGTCACAAAATAATACATATATAAGATTGTGTCACAAAGTTATTCAAGTGTTGTGTGTACAAGATATGAAAGAGAATACAATATTGTGAAATTTTTTATTTTCTGCAATGTCTGCAAAGAAATATTGGTAAAGTTTACATCCATGCATTAAATGTTAGTGAGAAATCCAACCAAATAGTTAAAGTTTTATCTTTGAATGGCATTCTAGAAGATGAGGTGATGAAGAATGAAGACAATTTTCTGAATATACAACACAGAATAAAGAAGTTGTTTATCCAACTTTTACAGAATAAAATAATAAAATTGTCCTCTTTCTTCAGTGAGAGCATTTTTCTAAAGTCTGTATATATTATCACACAATTTAATAATCCTTGGAAAAATGGAAGAAAATATTAATTTCGTTCTTTAAAATATGATTGATTAATTGAAAAATCATGACCGAAGAAATAGGCAAGCTGTTGACCTTTGAAGTGAATGTTGATTTAATTAGCAAATGAAGTTTATCTGTAAATGTCTTTATTCTGTTTTGTAGGAATTTTCATTGTCAATTCATACTTTTATAAGCTTGGTTATTTTTTTCCAGGTCAAACAAGGACAAACTACCACAGTCGCCCCCACAAAGCCAAACACTACCCCCTTACCTTCCCATCCCACCCCACATCCATATATACGCACCACCCAGAAGACGCATCCTTTCATCACCCATCCCCGCACTACGCTCCCACACCAGCCAATGACATCATCTGTCAGATCAACAACATCGTCTACACCACGGCCCACAACAACGAGGAAGACAGCAACAACACAAAGGTCTACAACTACTACAACAACATCTGGTATTCTGCCTCATGTTGAACCGGAAGGGTATAAGACAGGTGGGATATATAGTAAATAATAGTTATAAAGAACAACTACTTGTAAATTTGTCATCCACCACTCATTGGTGATTCCAGGGGGAAGGGTTAAAAACTCCCCTCCCTCCTCCTTTTGAAAATCGTTTAATACTCATTGAGGTGAATGTTTTGAGTGAAGTCTCTTGCATATACTGAGTACCTACGCCTAAAATGTCCGATTTTGATAAAACATCAATATATAGATATTGTAAAAGGAAAATTGTACCCCATATTAATCTTACACATCATTTTGTCTCCTGAATTCTCAACAGTATAACAATAATCGGAAACGAATATGCAGAATATTTAATCACATACAGACCTGATAACTGATAATTCATTTAACCCTAAATATGAAAATTTTTTCATTGTAGACGAGGCCCCCGGATCTGTTGCGGAGAACTTCAATGCGTGTAAGGGTCAGGATTGTGACAATCTGAAGGACAGGCCAAACCTGCGTATCGGCACAAAGGTGTTTGTTGTATTTGGGATTAATGACATCGACCGCAGTGGTGTGGAGAAGGGGCACGTGCTCAATGAGTTCCAGGTATGTGCACATGATTGAGGGAAGTGGATATAAGTTATATTCATCAGCTCATCAGGTCAATAAGGCCAGGGTTTGTGGCATGGGCCAGAATCTATCGTTTTTCGTTTGATAAATTTGGAATTTTTTTTACTTTACCAAAAAGGCAAAAAAATGTTGAAAAACCCCATCAATGTTTTTTTCTTTCACAGATGTAATCAATTTAGCCTATCAACCCTTTACTGCTGAATTAAATCATAACTCGCCAACTGAAGGAATAATTGAAATTTGGCTGTGGGCTAATAATAGACATACTCGTTGTTACTGCAACACAAAGTAAAGATTTAAGGTAACATGCCCATTTGACTTTATCAACCCCTGGAACCTTGTACTGTCATAGTAATTTTGTACATCATAAATATCGTCCTGTGCTGGTGTTTATCAATCTCATCACTACAACCTCGCTGACATTGTATCTTGGTGTTACAGGGCCGCACTGTGTTTGACAAGTCCTTCAGTCAGAAGTCGATGACGCTGCCGGTGTTGAAGGACCTGTGTCGTGTGTGTAAACTGATAGCAGCCAATCAGGAGCTAGTGAAGAAGGGAAGCGCTCGCTGTATCCCGCCTGGTGAGTGTTCAGAGTACCAACTTACATTGAGCTTTCTTTGAGTGACATTTTAGAAGTTGAAATGACAAGATTCAAGAGATATAACAACTTAATCTATTGGAACATGGAGGTGTGGCACATTCTTTGTCAATTTAATAGGTTGATACAAAATCCTCATGTTACAAATCTGGAGCAAAAGATTGTAACTTTTATCCAGGCTTTTATTCATACTCTTGACTAATAGATGGTACTTCTTTTTCCCTGGCAGTGAATGAACACCACAAGTGAAAGGATTTAGTACCTTTAGGCTGAGTTCTATCATGTTTTTGTAGTAATTTTAAAGCAACATTTCCTCAGTTAATGTGTCATCTGTGTTTGAACAAGCGATTACAGTTCTCAGCCAGACATCATATGTAAACCAATTAGAACAATATGACCTTAATTAAAAATCACAGGTGACATGTGTATACGACTTTGTTGCTTTGGAGTTTTCGGATATGTGAGTCATAATTTAAGATAAGATAGATAATTCTTTATTATCCCGAGGGAAATTTACATTACATCTATTACAGTCTCCAGTATAAAATTTGCAATGAAATGCTTAGAAGGGGTTTGAAATGTAAGGGTGGAAATGCATGATCTGTATACCGGTATGTGAATACAATTTGACAACAAAATATTCAATTCACATGAAAATCATGATGATGGCTGGGTTTACGGTTATATGGTATCCACGTATCTAGAGTCTGAATGTACTATTGTATTGCAGTGATCCCGAAGCTCTACCTGCAGATGTTGGAGAGTATCCCAGAATGCCGATCCCTCCCCAACTCAGAGTTTGAACAGTCATCCATCACCATCCAGTCCCCTGTCTCTGCTGTCGGTGGGATGGCGCCAGACTCTCCCGGGCTTCTCTGGCTGGCCTTCGCCTTTGAGTCCGTAAGTTTCTTGTTGACTGTTTTAAATTTAAACATTTATTCTCTACCTGCAGGTCTTATATTATCGCCAGATAATTTATCTTTAGTGGTCAGATCAGTCATTGAATATTTTCCTGTGTTAACGGGTTGTGATTCCTCTAAACTGGCAACTAAGAATTGTTTGTTACTAATTGATTAAGATGTTCAAGTGTTATTGATTGCTATTGGTGTGTTGACACTGCATAGACCTCTCTCTCTTTTTCTCTCCCTCTCTTTCTCTCTTTCTCTCTTATTTCATACACTACATTTAATAATCACCTCCCCAGACCACGAGCGAAGGCCAGTCGTACTTCGCTGGATACAAGCAGTACCAGAAGTGGGAGGCCTTCATGCTGCACATCAAGGAGACGGAGCTGGACAAGGACTCCCCGCTCCAGGACATGTTCCAGGCCTCCGAGTTCTGGAAGAAGGTCAGTCTCACTCACAGTGTAATGTCCAGTGGTCCATTCAGGACAGGCTTATGGCATGGGCCGTTGTCCTGTGTACATTCAGTTTCAGAGAAGAAAAGGTTTAGGGTCAAGACCAAATAAGGTCCAAATGAACAAACTTTTATCGACAAGGTGCAAGGTACTTCCCCACAGAATTTCAGCTTTGGGGGTGTAGTGTTTCTGGAGGAGGAGGTGAAACATGGCAGACGATGGCCCAGGCATCTCACCTCACTTGGGAGAAAAAGTGTACAGATTCCAGATGTATTTTTCTCAGTCTTTGGCTGTGTAACTAGAATCAGGCCTAATGCAGATAGTGTAATCCCAAATACAGAAAAGTTTCATTCATTTACTGTCTCTATTGTTTATAATTTTGATAGGGGATGTTTTTATGTCATTGGTTTAAATAAACCTTTTCCTGTATGTTTCTCCAGGTGATGATGGAGGTGGTCGCGGTGAGCAGCGCCATCTACGGACTAGCGTTGTCAATGGCAATCTGCATCGTCGCTATAGCGATCTTCACTGGACATATTGGCCTCCTTTTCATTGTCGTCATCACGATCATCGGTAAGTTGCTTCAGGGCGCTTCTAAAACTATACTTCAAAAGGGGGGATGTAGAGATATCTGTCTTTTCTAGACTAATACCATGTTTATCTTATCAAGTGAGGTAGAGTTTATATTTTCCAAATTAGCGTAGCCACAAAGGAAAATATATAGAGAATATTTGGCTTTTCTTGACTAATACCATGTTTATCTCATCGAGTGAGCATGATTTCTTGTTGAAACTTTCCAAGTGTATTACCCACAAACTGAAGTGGTGCCTTTTGATATTTTCAGATTTCTGAAAAAAAATTTTTCTTTCGTTTTCATCGAAACACGTTGGATTTGGACTTTGTTCAGGAATAGGTCTGCTTCCCTAGTAGAACTCAAAAACCCTTTATCATGCCTCAAACTCAGCATGTGTATTACCCCCTAACTGAAGTAATTGATATACAATTATCTGTCAAATTATGTGGGACCGGTGGGATATGTCATCTTCTGATGACTCTTGTTGTCACAGTTAAAGTATATATAGCCTGCTATAATAATATAAGTAATATACCTATCTCTCTCTCTCTGTCTGCACAGCTATGATCTGTCTGGTTGTGGGTATATTCTACCTGGCTGGGTGGGAGATGGGTGCGGTGGAGGCGATATCTCTCTCCATCCTCGTGGGGTCCTCCGTCGACTACTGCGTGCATCTCGTCGAGGGGTATCTCATCGCATTCCAGCAGCTTCCCCGCAATCCAGAGATGGTGAGCATTTTGAATGATTTTTGTTTGAATAAAACATCAACATGGAGGTACCTTCGAAACGAATAAGGTTTGATGTAAAAACGATTTGAGCTGACAGATATAAAGGCTTTAGTATCTTATTGTACAGTCTGAAAGAAGTATACTGATTTTATTCCAAACCAGCTGCCTTTTCTTCAGTACACGATCCGAAAGCAAGCAGTTGCATAGAGAAGCTACCGTAAAATCTTTAGTTATAACATATGAGTCTATCGATGTGTAACGGTCAACCAATTTTCACAAGACGCATCAGTGGCCGGGACTTCTTGTTATTGCAGCATCTATATACAGCTCTGTTAAACAGATATAAAGTGATACGTTCATTGTATAAATAGACATCTCTCAAATATAGATTCATTCATTCATTTATTGCAATTATTACATAGCTTTATTTTGCATTCATCACCAGTACATATAAATCAACCAAATATACAAAGACATACAGAACTCATGATTTAACAGTTCAACATGCCCTATCAATCATTTAACAAAATTCGCTTTTCAGACAAATTCGTCTATACGACAGTGGAGGACCAGTTTCGCACTTCGTCACATCGGCGTTGCCATCATCAGTTCGGCCATCACGACAATCATTGCAGCTATTCCCCTTACTCAAACCATCATCCAGCCTTTCTCCAAGTTCGGTGATATTGTCCTCATCAATACCTCGGTATCGATTGTCTTCACTCTGCTGCTCTGTGGCGCTCTGCTCACCACCATAGCGCCCGCCAAGTACAAGAGCTCCTGGAAGTCTTCTGGCATTGCCTTGGTGATAACTGCCGTTGTTGTTGGCGTGGTAACCCTCGTGCTTTTTGTGATCTCTCGCACAGTTATGAACATCCCAGGTCCCAATGGAGAACCGTTGTTTGGAAATGCTGTTGCTTGGTGATAATTGTGTTGCTAGGCAACAAGGCGTATATTTCCAGGCATGATGGTAAAACTTATTTTGGTTGCTAGGTGATGATTGTGTTGCTAGGCAACAAGGTGTATTTTTCCAGGCACAAAAAATGGTTGGATGTTGATGATTGTGTTGCTAAGCAACAAGGTGTACTGATATTTCGAGGTTCAATGGTAAACATTGTTTGGTTACTAGGTAACTATTGTGTTGCTAGGTAATATTCAAGAACCCAATGGTACACCTGGATGTTCTGAGTCAAAGGAATTTCCAAGAACGTCTGGAAGTATGTTGGGTGTGGCACACAGATGCTGAATGCTGTACTGGTTGGTAATGTGGTTGCTTGGAGACAGATACGTTGCTAAGCAACAATCTTGACTTGGAACAGCATTAGTAATAGTTATAAGCATCAAAATGAACGATGTCAGTTGCATTATAATTTAAATGGATTTTTGACAATCTAGAACAAAATATTTATGAACCCTGCCGAAGTGAATACCTTTAAATGGTATTGTGTACCCTTTATGGGTACTGCTTGATAGTGCTTTGACAATATCTTGTTGAAGGAAAGAAAAGTCTAACGCTAGTCGTGAGTGCAAAGTTGATTTTAACCCAAAATGATTATTTATTTGTCATAGATTTCACGTTGGCCAAATTATAGATGACACATTGTCTATTTATCAAGTCGTTAATGTTTATTTATTTGATTGAATTTAAGTCTTATTAAGATTTACAAATTTATTTGTATATAAGTCTTTAGCCTTTGTGCTTTTTACAAATTTAAGAAACCACAATTGTAATTCACATACACAATTTTAAATTGTAATTTCATGTTTTTGCTTTATAATTCTTTAGTATGCAGATGCAACATATTTTATAGTTTTTTTGTTGTGTTTTTTTTTAATTTTAAAAATTAAATCATTTTGCACAAATGTAATTCTTTTATTGCCTTTATGTTCATGAAGTCAGGAAATTTGAACACATTCAAAAGTTTCTTAAAACACCATGGCCATTCCATTAAAAGTAAAAGGAGCTTTAAGTCAGTCCCAAAGTATGTGTGTGAAATTTGTTGTGTTTTCAGTGCTTCATAATTATGATCAATTTCTGACCTTAAAAAGATTCTGTTTGTTGAAAAATATAAGGTGGTCAGATTTTGACCATTAGGATTTAAAGAGAGGTTTCTATCGCTGACTGGCCGCCATCTTGTTTTCTTGCAAAGTATGTGTGTGACATTTGTTTGTGTTTTCATTGCTTCATATGACCAACTTCTGATCTTAAATAGTTGCCATTTAAAGCAAAATATAAAGTGGTAAGACTAATAAAAAATTACCTCATTTGTAGCTCACTTCTCCTTGTTGTTATCTTTCAACAAATGTGCGCTCGTAAATTTTTATCAAATTGTCAAATATTTAATAATCAAAATATGACCCCAGTAATATGTATCAACAACATTGTTTGGAAATCATGTTTTACTAACATATGCGTAAATGTGCATGTCCTCTCGAATTTGGTTTCAACAAGGAATACCCTGATAGAACCGTCTCTTTTAAGATATGTTGCATTTCATAATTATTCTTTAGCAATGTTATCTCTTTAACAGATAATTATCAGCATTTAATTTGAAAGTTGTAAACCGACTATTTCTTTTATAATTTTTATCAAATGTATTTCTGATTTTATTATATACATTCCTACAGAGATATTTTTATATGCATTTTGGGAAATTTTTTATAGTGATGTTTGTTTTGCATTAATTGAATTTGTTGTCTGTAAAAAGTTTGTTTTGCCAAAAGATCTACAATTTAAAATTTGGATTCAATTGGTTCTCAAAAGAATTAGGTCCCAAAGAATAAAAAAGATGTTTAATTTCTCTGTCTGGACACTTGGCTTATTTAAATCGTAGAATTTGTTAGTAGTTGGTGTCAAACACGCTCATACTTTTAAGTAAATGCAAGTTCAAATCATAATTCAAAATGTATTGTAAACTTGACAGAAAATGTCAAATTATTGATTATCAATTTCCATGTTATTATCGATTGATTAAATACTTGTTGTTTACTTGACTAGCACAATTTGGATTATGAATACTGTTCCGTCAGGATGTTTGTCAGGCAAGACTACTTCCATCTCCTGATCGTCTAAGCAGAAGTTACCTTGTATAGCTATATAGCTTGTAAATCTGCTCAGACAATCAACCCTGTGTTCAGGGCTCCGTTCCATAACAGCGAGCGCTTAAATTGCTCATTGATCGCTCAATGTAGCACTGAAGTAGCGCTTATTCTCTCTTGAACGATACAGTGCAAATTCCTCTAAGTTTGCTCGCCTTGCTACGTAGCGCTTCATTGAGCAATCGCGTTCAAGAGAGGTTTAAAAGTAATCGCTCATTGATCGATTACTTTGAAACCTCTCTTGAACACGGCCCAGATCTCGCACATGCTGCTTTTTCCATTGGATGGCTAGCGGGTTCTCACTAGCACCAGCCATCTTGAACACCGGGCAGGTGATTGAGGTAGCACTGCGGATATAATACCCCGACAGAATAGGATGAGTTTGGATCCAAGTGGTTGAAGCACGGACTCATTCAATATCTTGGATATGTAATTTTCCAAAAATATCATTAATAAGATCTGTAGTTCTTATACTGGCTGAAGTAAATCTCATTTAGTTGACTGGTAATGATTAAAATGTTTTTAAATTGGTCTTATAATTTTAAAATTCCCAACTCTTTAAAACTAATTTATTTATGTACAAAGAAAATAAGTGTATGAAAGAAGTAGTGGGACTAAAATTTGTGTCATACGAGGTGTATCATTTTCACCAATGACTCATGAATTTGAATCAAAATAAGGAAACTATTCAAATCAACCAATAGGGCAAACTGACCCCTGCTCATTCACCACCTGTAGACGCCCAAACTGGACACTTTTGACTTGGAGTGGATATCAGAAATTTCTGCAATTTGTTTATTTCAAAATGTTCTTGATAATTATGTTCTATAAGTGATTTATTTGGATAAATTTTAATAGTCGGTTATATTTTTAGAAACAATTATTTGCAAGAGGTTCAATTGACTTTGTTTCAATGTATATATTAACACACAGTTCTAAAATACCATAGAAATCTTCAGAATACCTCAAATTGTGTGCATATACTATAAGAAACAATTATTTATTAAAATGATTTTGCATATTTGTACTGTAAATGTGATTCTGGAGGTGACTATTAAAGGTACATCCATTGTGTTGTTGGGGGTCACATATTCAAATTGTTATAAATGGTGTTACTTTATCGAAAAGTACCGACTGTTACCGAAAACAACCATTTTGATGATAGTCGACTTAGTATATTGATGATATGAAGGTAAAAGTAGTCATTTCTGATCGAAAACCGGACAACGCACTGCGTGTGGCGCGTGCCAATGAGCAAACGTAATTTGGGAATCTTATTTATAACAGAAAAGATGATAAATTTTGGTTGATCATGTTTAATAGGTCATATAACTACTATGCATGTAAAGGGGGCGTGCCGTTTCGGTTTCTGCACATGCATAATGATGTAACTCGATTTTAATTGGAAACTAGTAATTATGATATATTTGGGGATAGGGGATGAATATGCAAGCGGAGTGAATTTATTTGCACTGTAAACAGCACATATGGTGAGTCTGAACGTATTAAAGCCTAATAAAATTTGATGAAACACAATGGATGCACCTTTAAGATTTTGATAATATGTTAAAATTACCTTGTTTCGGACAGTTTTGACTGTGGTTCGGACACTAATACATTTTCATTGTGAGCATTTGTAAGGTTTGAAATGACCAGAAAAAATGCTCAGGTAATATGAGTGGCCATTCCATTTGACAGAATACAACTCCCATTGTATTTACGTCAGTGTCTGCGAAAGTGATTCTTACACATACAGCAGTTGCCAAGCATTTATCATCACAAAGAATACTGTGTATTAATGACAAATTTATTTCCAATTTTGAACTAATGTGCATGGACAATTAACCCTGTCTTATGGAATATAAGGAATCATTTTGATAAAAATCTTAACTATTGACGCATGCAGCAACATTAAGTGCTACGGTTTGTAGTTAGGTCAGAATTTAGTCAGAACTGTGCAAAACTTGGGTGAATTGATATATACAACTAAAATTGTTACTCTTTGGTTAATTAACAACAATTAACAATTCCTCATATGTTGGTTGATTCAATGAAAGTTTTTCTATTCAATAATTTGGTTTGCTGGAATTGACTCTATTGATAATTATTTATTAAATAGTCTTTCATAATATATGAACTTAAACACTATCAGCCCTAAGCAACAAAAATGTGCCAAAATCATTTGACTATTCGGCAATTAAAATGCCAGAATTGACCAAAAAACGCAACAACTGCAGACCAGGAGTCCAAAACACTCTCAACCAATAACACAGTTACTTTAAATTGATCCAAACTAATTGTTTAAATTTGTGTTTCTAAAAGTAATCTGTTATGTTGCTGAGTAAATTGTGAATATCATTCATCATATACCGTTTTTTATATATATATATATGTGTGCAAATGAAGACTGCTGTATTTAGTGTTTGTGTGTATATTATGTGTTTTATGTGGAATGTGTAAATCATATATGATTATACTTTGTTATGTATTTAATTTTGTTATTTAATTTGCTTTATGAAAATTGCCTCACATAATAATCTATTTATTTGCTCAGGAAAGCTTGTATCTTGTTTCAATTACCAGCCTTTGTTATTGTCGTTTTCTCATTTTATGATCTCTTTAAAAGTCACTCGCTGGTATAAATGGATCTGTCTTGTATGTTTGTAAAGATTTGTCCCATTAAACCCCATCTTTCTCAGAGATATCATGAACAACTGGTTGTTGTATCATAATAATTGACACGGATATTTATATGGTGCATTTTTGACACCCACTAGTGCATGCTCAAGGTGCTAACAAGATTATTTCCCTGTCTAACCAAAGCTGACATACACGTTGGTAGAAGGTCACCTCCAACACAACTGTTACCAGGTACCCATATGTACTGCTGGGTAACAGAGGCACATTTTAAATAAGGCCACTTACCAAGGGTGACAACGTAAATCTCTTAACTCGCATCCATAGAGTAAAAAATCGGGTCACCCACCCATTAGATGAGCCGTGCCCATTGTTGCTTTACTACACTGATAATAGTTAACTGAATTACACATCGAACCACATGCCACCATCATGGATCATGTTTGCCCAAAGAAAGACGACAAATTGTCCTCAAAGGTCACAAGAACTAGCGGATACTAAATGTTGACAACTATCTGGTTGCTGGTTGATTTCATCGATTGCCATGTGTACACTGATACAGTTAGCAAGTCACTCAATGAGAAAGTACTGTTGATATTACACTGATCACACAAAGTATTTAATATCAAATTATCCATACTGTGGAACGTAACCCGTGTTATATTTCTAATACATGCACCAGTGCTTATACACCTTCATGTTTAAGTCTGTGCAAGTTGACACTCTATAGATTGCGTGAAATACATTTGCCCGTTTTTACTTTGAATCTGCACAAGATGCATATGCAATTTAGTGGATTTGCATATGAAATCTATAGACAACTGAATGTCCCATCACAGAAAAAGATTATCACAACCGAGTTAATATTATTGATATGAGCACATGTGCACATATCACGTTTTCCTAGCAACTATTGTTTCCCTGCGACTTCCCGTCTGTGATGTCGTAAAACAATTGTTCGTGACGTCACAGTAGCTTGCCGTCTCAAGAGAAGTAGGCCGTCTCCTGGCTAGTTTTACGCAATTTAAATTGAATAGAATCGCACGGGCAATACAAAAATTCACACTCGTTTCGTAAAAGCCATATGACACACTTCCTTGAGTAATAATCTCAATTTATTACCTTTCGGGAATTTGTTTTACATGCAGCAGACAAGAGCAACACAATGAACAGGACATGACGGACAACATGGATGAAACAATATGCAACATTGACACATTTTAAAAATATATACTTAAGAAATAGAAGACGAGTTGGCATGCTTTATTGTTGAATAAAACATAGCAGGGAGCATAAAACACGAAGGGCGCACTCGTTTTCTATAAAATCCGTGGAGATATAATGTTGTTTGCATAAACTATATTTTGAAAATATCAATGCCTCCCGTCGTAGAACACATTCTCTAGCATTTCTCACAATCAAAGTGACGTAACATATGACGTCATTTGCTAAGCGACGCTCTAACTGTCGTCTAAAATCACGAGCATGTTTTATTGTCTCATAAAGCACGCTGTCGGTCCCATTGACCGATTGTGTTTTATTGCCGTAGGTATCTTATATACCCGTAGAAGAATATACAGAAGTTCCAACTAATGAGAAGATCAGGGGTGGGAGTTTGAAAGCATTGCTACTGTAACGAAACACGTGCAAGTTTATGTATAACTCTCGCTCAGGCAATAAAAGAATAGTCTGGCTGTGTAGCTGTGTAGCTGTGTAGCTGTGTAGCTGATCAGGATTGCATGATTTGTTAGGTTGAAGGTCTAAACAAATTTTTTCTCAAGTAATATATTGTTGACTTTGTTGTCAAGTTTAACAAAGTTGGAGGGACAATGATTTCAAACCCTCACCCCTTATCTTCTCATTAGTTGGAACTTACTTGGCTTGGCAGCTATGCAGTGTAATGTCTGCAATGTAGCAACAACTGGGTCCATGCAAGTGATCCCCACAGTCAACTCCCTTTCCACATGTCTGCAATGAAAGATCTCTGCACCTGCATACAGCAAACATATGTATAATAATATTGCAGGAAGAAAGCCTGGAACATCATTGTGACTATGTATTGTGATGAAACCTGCATGTATTGGCTGAAACTAGCAAATCATGGGTAGCGGCTTTGTATGAAGTTGGAAGACTTAAACAGAAATTGAACTTCTCCAGTTTTTAGCTCATCAGGCCGGAAAGGCCTGATGGCATGGCATGGAGTCCAGCCATCCGTCCATGATGTCCGTAAACAGATGGAGCTCAAACACAAAGTGACAGGGGAATAATAATATAATAGTTAGTTCTTATCAATCATTATCGAATTAATGGCCAGACGAACATAACCAACATCGCAACCAAACCATTCTGTGCTACTCTATCCTGTTTTCATCTGTTGTGTACGTTGCCTGGACCTTCGCTGTGATGAGCAAAAGCTCCACAAACTGGGCATTCTCTTCCTACAGTTCTTTCGTCCTTACCTCTGTTGCATATATAGCACTTTTTAGCTCATCTGGCCTGAAAGGCCCGATGGGCTTATGGCATGGCATGGTGTCCGGTGTCTGTCCGTCCGTCTGTAAACTTTTCACATTTTCATCTTCTTCTCCAGAACCACTTGGTCTAGGGAGCTGAAATTTTGTGTGCAGACTCCTTGGCTAATGGGGATTCTAAATTGTAGATTTCGTGTCCCCGTGACCTCAAATGAGGTCACAGGGGTCACAACCCCAAAAACCTACTTTCATCTTCTTCTCCAGTTCCAAAAGGTCTAGAGAGCTGAAAAGTTGTGTGCAGACTCCTTGGCTAATGGGGATTCGAAATTGTAGATTTGGTGACCCCGTGACCTCAAATGGGGTCACAGGGGTCACAACCCCAAAAACCTATTTTCATCTTCTTCTCCAGTTCCAAAAGGCCTAGAGAGCTGAAAAGTTGTGTGCAGACTCCCTTCGCCAATGAAGATTCTAAATTGTAGATTTGGTGTTCCTGCGACCCCAAATATAGGTCACAGAGGTCATGACCTGAAAAGCTATTTCATCTAGAGATTTTATGTGCTCTTTAAAGGGGGGTAATTTAAAGGAAACAACAGTAATGAATTAAATCTTCAAGTGTGACTTTATTTAAAGGTGATTTTATCTCTGGCCTCAAAGATAGATCAGAGGGGTAAGGACCTTAAGACCTATTTCATCTTCTCCATTTAAAGTGCACCCTATGTGTTATACCTCTCACCTAGAAGTGGACATTTTGAATTAGTTAATGTTTATAAAGCCTGATGAGCTACAGAGCCCATGGCTCTATTTTTCAGTCATGAAATGACTAAAATTGCTTCATCTTTGCAATGCGCACATAATGTTAACAAGACAGAATTCTGTCGCAGATTTAAAACAATGTTACATTGAACAAAAATAGTGTTTTGAAGTCAGGGAATTTTGTGGTAATTGTCCATACAGTATATATACAACAGAGGTTAGGGTTGAAGAAAGGAGTGGAGTGACCTGTGTGTGAAGAGAATCGATATAAACTCAGTTTCTAAACATGATCTTATCTGGACAAGTTGTATGCATGTAGTACATTAGATTGATGATCAGATGAAGAAACTTCACTGCTGAAATATACTTGACAAGGCTAGGTGAGGCGAGTTGGGGCTTGGGACCTCTTGATCCGAAGCTAACCACTGCGCTATCCCGCCCCCTACTTGACAAGGAACAATCTATCTGGTGTTTGGTGACCGTCATACTGCATGTTCCTCTTGGGTTGACTTCAATAACATAAGGATTGAGATGTGCAATGTTGTGTGATATGGGCGAAGTGAGTTGTTGAATGCCACTTGGGCAATATCACAGCCATTTCCGGCTTTAATCATAGGGTTTGAACACTTGTCATGGGGGACATTGTGGTTGTCAATGTGTGATGTACATGCACCCATAAGAACACGAAAATAAAGTATAGAGTTTTGCTTCTGGAAATTTATGACTCCCTCAACTATTACAAAAGGGGACAAGCGACATATCCAATGAATACTTAGTGACATACCAGTACTATTCACTTTCTAGATGTTATACGACAGATCAGGTATAGAATGTTCTTGTTTTGTGAGAGATGTAGGAAGAACTACCACCATCCGGCAGTCTAGCTGCCATTATACCCGTGAGGTGAGGTGAGGTGAATTGGGGTTTAACGCCGCTTTCAAGAGTATTTCACTTATTACGCGGCTGCTAGTATTACGGCAGGGAGAAAGCCGCAACGTCATGTGGCTATGCATTGCGGTGAAACCTGCAAGCAACGGTGGAACTAGCGAACCATGGGTGGTACTACGCTCAAATTCAGTGTAGCATTGCACCAAAACCTTACTGCGTGTAGAACAGTTCTCTACTGCCGACAAAGTTGCCGTGCCCTGGCGGGATTCGAACCCCGGACCTCTTGATCCGAAGCTCAACGCGATAACCACTGTGCTACCCCCCCCCCCCATTATACCCGTACTAGGAACTTCCCCTGTGAGCAATTCTTTGCTTCAAGTGGAGTTGTATAATCACAGCAGATGTATAGGTTTGACATCTGGCATATAATCATCTATTTTGACACTGACGAAGTGTGGACAGATACAGGAAGGACATAAGGATCGAATCCAATTCCAACAAAATAGTGTCCTGCATCCTTTCTTCGCAGCCCTAAATTGGAAAAATAACAGGTTGATGAAAAAACAAATCCACTCGTAATGTAAGGCTTTGCGTGACTGTTTTATTACATAAAATTAATACCTTAAGAGCCACAGAGACAACCATTGACATCTATACTGTCGACCCACAACAGATAGACGGGACAGAACGCGACATGCACGCAAACAAAATAGGAGGGCATATGTACAATTTTGCCTCTAAACATCGACAACCAATGCACAAAAATCTTCTGGTCAAGTTGTTTGTATGTCTTTAAAGTAAAAGGTACTATACCACTTTCAAAACGACATAAGTTTACTTAAAATAACCTTTTTTATCACTATGTAAATAAAAAACTTGCTTCCTTGAGAACAAATTGTAAGCAATTTTAAAATAACATGTGAATACCAGATTGCAATTTTTTTGTCAGATATATATAGTGGTCTAATTTAAAATATTTTGTACATTTCTTGCAAATGTTTTCTCCAGTAACTATCCTTTTAAACTAACATGCGATTAAGATAGTGCTATTCTCTATGAATATGTCTTTGTCCAAGACAGCACGTTCAAAATGTGATTCTTACATGTTTACTAGATGTGAATAGAAAACAAGAGTTAAAACAAAGTATTTAAGATTCTAAAAGGAAATCTTCTGGTTGTTTCTATGGCTGATCGACAAAACAGTAGGAGTCAACAAGAAATTAAAATTAACAATGATTAAAAGGTAAATGATCAAACAAATAAAAACCACTACAATAAACTTGCCCTGTTTTTTCTTGTGCATTGGTGATCATTCATAAAAAATCTCAGTGCCATCCATACATGGACACAGTGCTCAAGCTCAACTTCTGTTCATGCATATAAATTACAGTTCTCATTCATTCATTTATTCATTCATTATACAATTCATTCATTCATTCACGTTATCGTTCCAGAGTTCGCTCACATTTTCACTCTTCACACATAGAAGTAGCTATCAGCACCGTACATACATACATAAGATAATACAAAAGAATCACACACACGGATATATCTCACAACTTATCATACATGTAAAATTGCAGCTTCAAGCTGCAAATAAATATAATTGATTCCATTTTAACCATCTCTGTCCAAATGTCCACTGAATGTTATACGTTTTGCAAGAGAAAATGATATGATGTTACCCTCTTGAAGACCAGAAGCTACAAAATGTGTGCTATTGAGAAAGAGTTAAAAATGGGATTATTTTCCACTGTTAACCCTTCCCAGAGTACACATATTTGATTTCATGTAATGTCAAAACAGGGTTACAGAAGTTTAATCCACTTTACACTATACTGTATGGAAGGGAAAGAGCCAATAATGGTTTATGTTATTCCACTATTAACCCTTTCAAAGCTAAGGTCAATAAGCTCTTTATTTGAGACAGAGATGGTTAAAATGGTAGGAAACATTGTTCTATCCTCTCTAAGAGGATTTCAAGTTGAACAGCAGCAAATACCATTATTTTGTTTGAACAGTACATCAATATTTTAACATGGCATTTGTGTTGATGACTTGTGATATTTAAGTTCATACTTAGGCACATACAACAGATCAAAATAAACCAGAGAGTATAAAGACTATGGACTATTGGCTAACAACATACTATCTTTATTAGGGAATCTCACTGAAGAAGAAGCATAAGCAATTTGCAATAAGAAAGTGATAGCACCTATTGAGCTTGTAAAGATGCAAACTACAGAAATGAGAATGGACAAACGAAAATATAATTTTGGACCATGTTAAAAAGTTTGATCTTGAAATAATGACTAGTATAACATAAAATAGAGGGTTTCGTGATAATAGATAAATATAGAGACTATTGCTATGTTAAGAGGAAGTTGCATTTCAGTAAGAGTAGTTAAGCTTAACCTACTGTCAGCTGTAGTTCGGCATCTTCAGCACGAAGGGGGTTAACTAATGTGAAATGGATGATGCAGTTATATGTAAAACATTGATGAACTGTCCAGGCAAATCAACTTTTGGTATGTTCCTCTGTAGTCGACTCGTCTAGAATCAACACAGTGATAAGAGCAGATAATGTCACATGCTGGAAGGTGTTGATGCATCTTAAAGGTGCATTTATAAACAGTGAACATGAATAATAAACAATTCAGAAATTACTGATAGCATTCACTTTTCAATGGAACATTTACAATTTACATAATTTCACCATTGGTTAAAAACAACTTTCAATGGTGAAAATATGGTTATTTGGATGACATTTGTAACAATATTACAAGTCCTGTAAATCATAATTTTAGATTAAGTCAAGGTTTCAAATAGTACTTGTATTCTTCAGAAGTAAATCGCAACTACTAGAACCAAATTTCATGACATCCCAAGAACTATAAAATGACAACTCCAAAACAATAATTTAAGAGAAATCACAAATAGTATGTTTTGCATCAATAGTAACCTTTAACTACCTCCCTGCTGCAAGGCACAAAAGCTGCCCATCAAACAGCAGACAGAGAGCTCATCCTATCAACATGTGACAATGTCTGCGGCGGCCATCTATAAAACTACCATCATATCAAACTGAGAAGCACTTTCTACGTAAGCACACAGATCAAATGACGACCAACAAAGATATATATTAATAAGTAAGCAATTTTTAAATATAACGCATATCTACAGTCCTCCTTGATGGCAGGATAATCTATACAGAGAGGGATAGAACAGCTCCCGGTCCCATCACCTGTCTCCAAACAAAGTCAGCGCTCAAATCTCTTGTACTAATATACTTCAATAACGAAATGTAAGAATTCATTTAACAAAACCACATTTTTCTTTAAATAGACCAGCTAGCAATAAGTGGTATGTATTAAGTCAAAGCCACAACTTTATCATAGTAACGCACATAATTTGAAATCTTAATGAAAGAGTTTCCTTGAATTTATTTTAAAGAGAGTAATCAATACGAGGATATTGTCTAAACATCTTATACAAATAATAATAAGGAAATAAAAGCAACCTTTGCCCCAACATTCTGTGTAAATTAGACACTTTAAATACCTACATTACTTATTAGTTTAATTAAATAACACAAACGCCTACACATGAGGAGCCTGATTGACTTGTCCAGCGGGACAGGTCACAGGACTGGGGTGTGGTAGTATTGCACGGAGCCCCACAAGGCAAGGACAAGACTGCATTGTGAGAAGGGTCAAGGTCAAATATGAACAGTCTATGTACAAGAGTAAAGGCATGTAGAAAATTAACTTAATTTATCAGAAGTGTATGTAGGCAGGTAGATTGATACGACTGACTAAAGTCACGGGATTGACTAGCATTCAAGTAAAAACTTGCTTTCCCTGTTTCCCTCGCTAGATTGCCCCAAGCAGAATGAAGACTTCTTTCAAATAAATAAATGAAAAAATAAAGTAAATAATTGACAATTTTGTTATCCCCCCCTCTCCCCCTCAACACCAAGAGATTTTTCTTAATATCAATCGGAAGTTTGAACGATTAGCTTTCTCTATACCCTAAAAGCTAATATTTTGGAATCACAACCATTTTAATAAGAAAATCCCCCTATTCTCCTAAAAAATATCAATACTAAATATTAAAGAGTAAGTTTTTACTTTTGATCTGCTATTCAAAGAAGAGTCTGAGACAGAGTCTGTTTATTTCTGCTTGGAGGCAAAGTCAAAGAGGTCCTATAATATTCGTAGAATCATTTTGGTCTATGCCTCCACCATCAAGAGGCAAACTTCAAACTTCACCCTCCCAAAGATTTGCAGCACCAGAAGTATGTAGATTACAGAGAAGTTTGATGAAAAATCTTTGGAGTTGCATATTGATATGTTCCGATTTTTAATAAAATTATCATAAATTTGTGGTTACCATGACAATTTATATTATCATCATCAACAAACTTTCTACCATTGTTATAAATAACCATGACTTTAATTGTGTAAATGTTACTATTGTGTTTTTGACATTACTATGGCAACCAAATGTTTGAAATTTTCTACGATTTTCAAGCAAAAATGTGCTTCCTGTTGAATAAGAAAATTGTGAATCTTAAAGTTCTATAAAATATTTTAAAAGGGCATTGTTCCGACACAAACACTTACAAAATGTGGAGATTGGAATATGCTTTAAAATGTTTAAAAAAGATTAACAAATTTAAGATTCTAAAAGTTTCATATAAAATTACTGTGAGGATATGTAAAAGCATTATAAATGGAAGCTTCAGCAACAAAATTTGGATATTTGAAGCAGGGTAAACTGTTTCCAATATGATTTACAGTAAGATCCAATAACTAACAATGTAAAATGAATCTTAGATTGTCATTGTATGGGACTTCCTTCTCTTCTTGTAGTACCACCATTTCATAAGCATAAATAAAACGAACCTCTGGTTCTGGTCAACTAACAAAATAGGCTGATGTAAACTAACAGAATGGTTCATAATCACATGTTGCATTCACACAATTCATTAAAAAAATCACACATATATTCATTGGAACAAGCAACAGTTTTTCCTTTGTCTTAAAAATATATAGTGTTCCTAATTTGGCTCAATTGTTCAAAATGTGAAGTCATTGATATGGAGTGTAGAGAACTGATTCTGGTCATTCACCCCTTTCTCAGAATGTAACAATCCAGCTCCCCTTCTTGTGATAGTGAGAAGGTCCAAACAAGTAACCTGCTACCCAGTCCACAATGGACTGATCCATGTAGTCAGCACCCTGCAATGGTGAACACTGCTTCACATAATGGTTTAGCCCACCTAGGGGGATGTCAGGGTGAGAGGAACACAGTGTGGGGTGGGCTAGGATTGATACAGCAGATAACTTTTTAGGGAATTTGGTAGAGGAAGCCTGTGAATCTCATGTAATCGGTTCTTGCCGAGTTGTTGTCGGACCGTGCGGCGACATATATCCATTAGGGGTAAAGGTTCAGCTGAAACAAAGAAACAATAGTTTTATACATTTGTATATGAACAACAGACAGAAATTGTAACAGCTATAATTAGGCTCAAGCCAGGCGGTCATGGATATATTTGATACTTTTAAGAGTCCTATTGAAATTCTTGAAAAAGTTCATATCTTAAAACATAATCAACGTTTGCTAAGCAGTTAAGAAAAAGAATGTTGAAAATTTAACATGAGAATTTCATTTGTTTACACTTTAAAAATCTAAAGCGTCTATTGACTTTTATGATAATATGATACCAAAATTAATGGGATGAAGTATCAGTGGACCGAAGCTTTTCATTTGATGACACAAAAGTAAGATTCTCAAATTAGCCTGACTGTAAAGGACTGAGATGAGCGAGAACTTTTTCAACTTCTCTCATGAGTGAATGGTCACATGTTAAACAGGGTAACTGGAGGTATATACTCACGATCAAGGCCACCGATATATCTCATAGTAATTTCACAATGCCCCCAGACTGCACTGACTATAGGGTAGAGCTTCTTCCCCTTCAGACCGCGGAAGGCAACTCCAAGATATTGTCCATCCACCACAAAACTGAGGGTCCCTTCGTCCATGTCTAGCACTACAAGGAAGCTGTCGGGCACCACAAAGTTCTCATCAGGGTTTAACAAGGTAGGGTATGTCAGCCCCGGATTGTTCTTCATATCGTGGTAGAGTTTATTGCGCCCAAGGTCCCAGCCCCATGATTCTTTGTTGCTACCCACCAGGCTCTGGTAGCCTACACAATGCAGCGGCCCGTCTGTCGTAGCCACACCTACCACGGCGTGAGTTCCGCGTTGGCGTGTACTCCACACAATCTCCCACACGTGGAGCCCACGTGTATAGCCCACGCGGCCTCTTATACAGTCTGTGCTCTGAGCAACTGGGTGTCTGTGGAAAGTCATTGCGTCGTCTTCCTTCACAAATATGTTTAGAGATCGGTCGTCTGGGTTCCATGCATGAGACAGCTGAAGTTCCCGCGCTGCCGGAGGCATGTCCAGCAAGGCATCGAGTCGACTAGGTTTCTGGAAATCTGGATTATATGCTGGTTCCCGGTTGATTGCCTTGTATGTAGGTTCTCGTGAATTAGAGATAGTTTTAATACCACCCGATACTTTCTGCCCCATGTTCATTTCTTGAAGTACACAACAAGCACAGAGAAAGTGGTATCCTCCTCCACTGAACAACACAGATCGAGCGATCACTCTCTCTCCGTCAAGCCGTCAGTGTGTACACTATCGCTGCTCATTTAGAGGTGGATTCTGGGAGAGTGTCTGCTAGACTGGCTACCCACTGGTATGAGGTCCTCTCCTGCAACACACGAGGGTATAGCGTACATATCAATGTTAAACGTTAACATGCCACCATTAACTCTTACCTATATCAATAAAACAAGTGGACATGCAGACCTTGTCATTTCATATTAATAAACAGGTAGACATTCCAACGTGTTCATCCTTAGTAATCATAGTTGGGCGTTTGTGCTACATTACCACAAACTTTTATCATGTAGTTTTTAACATATTGATTTGAAAAGTTCCATTTGTGTCCGTTTGAAAAGATGACAGAACAAAACAATGCAATGTAAATGAAACCAAGATGGCATACTCATTGGTCATTATGATCCAAAGAGGTGATAGCTGAATCTGGTTGTTTTTAAATACTCTGACCAATGACATGAACTACCACTGACTAGGTGGCCAATCCATTATGATTTTGGGCCACAAATTTCTTGGAATCATAACAGTTAGTCACCATGAAAGTGTGACTTACCCGGGTGAGGTGAGGTGAGGTGAGATGGTGTTAAACGCCGCTTTCAAGAGTATTTCACTTATATCGCGGCTGCTAGTATTACGGCAGGGAGAAAGCCCGCAACGCCATGTGGCTATGCATTGCGGTGAAACCTGCGAGCATCGGCTGGAACTAGCGAACCATGGGTGGTACTACTCTGAAATTCAGTGAAGCATTGCACCCAAACCTGACTGTGTGTAGAACAGTTCTCTACTGCAGACAAAGTTGTCGTGCCCCTGGTGGGATTCGAACCCCGGACCTCTTTATCCGAAGCCGAACGCGCTAACCACTGCGCTATCCCGCCCCCGTGACTTACCCGGTAAGCATAGTATAACCCTTTGTGGCACTAATAAAAATGATGAGTGGTAATATTATTATCACTGAGAAAACATACAGTTTAGTATGACTTCTTTACGTACCTATGTAATCATAAAGGACAAAAACAATTACAAGTCGAGAGAGTATTCTGATGTTACTATGTATACAAAGGTGTTTCCAGTTACAAATAAAAAATGTTTCCCCTTTAATTCACAGATGTGTGAAATTAACAACCATGACATATATTACACTGACATATTATTAAAACTATCAAATTGAAATGATAAAGTTTAATATTACTTTAATAATAAAATAACTTGGAATAATAACATAATTTTGTACAAAATTGAAAGCATTTCAGCAATGACCCATTTCAGTGTTCATTGAATAAATACATCTGTATATATATCATATATAAATTCATCACAACAGCACCTGTGCGACCTACAAATGACCTGGAATATTTTATTTGACAATCTACTTCTACATTCATTATTCTCATGAGGACGTGCTCAATACAGAATGAAGAGCTTGTGGTAATGGTGATACACTAATAACTTCTAAATCAACCCAACCAATGGCAATTACAGATTTGGTTTTTAAGTGGCAAACATAGGAACAGGAAGATTTTCTGGATAACAACTTCTTTAATGTGAAATTACACTCACTTCTTCATCAGGTACACATTACACCCGATGAAAGAATGAGTATATACTCGTGTCGTGTATTTTCACATTAAAGAAGTTGTTATCCTGTCCCAATTTGATCTTTGAAAATCTTAATAGAAATTATTGCATTATGTATCAACTCTTAACAATTACAACCAGTCTTGACTAATATTGATTTGTATATGGGTCTAAAGATGTTCCACTCTGAAGAAAGAAAGGAGAAATTCAAAGAAAGGCCCTGGGGTTTTCAGTGTCAGAAAATTCATTGACTAAAACTGTTGTTCAATGTTCATACCTAATTAAGTGTTTTCTGAAGGTGAAGCACATATGGTAAAATGAATAGAGGCAAGTCATTGAATAAAATAAGATATAGTTATTTTGTTCAGAGAGTCAAAGGTAAAACTCTACTTGACAGTTATCCCTAACTTGCAAACTGTATTTCATCTTTCCTGTAAAGGCCCGTGTTCTGGGGTAGTTATTTTCAAAATGTACGTAGTAGCTCTACAAACTTCTTAAGTCCACGTGTCCTGGGGTAGTTATTTTCAAAATTTATGTAGCTCTACAAACTTTTTAAGTCCCTGTGGACTAAGATTAAAGTTAAAAATTCTTAAGGCGAAGAACGTTTCAAGAATAAGGGCACTGGGAATGTTATGAATTCTGAAAGACTTTTCAACCATTATCTATAGTTACAAGTATGCATCAGTCATGGTTAGATCCAACTTCCCTATGTAAAGCAAAACATGAGCTAGTGTCCATCACTAGCTAATTAAAGTCCTGCAGCATTTCCTTCTCTTTTCTGTGCTTACATAGTGGAGCGCTACACCTGAAATGCACAGTGGGCTCTTATTCGCTAGCATAGAAACATTAAGGAAATGCGGCAAGGCTTTTATTAATCAAGTTACGCTTTGGGAAGTTGATTTAGGTCTACAGATCTGTATCTTACAATGATATAGGAAGTCATATTAAATGAGAAGATGTTTTGAGGCTGATTGGAATTGCTTAACAAGTTCTCTCTGCAGGTAAAACGTCATGTAACTGGCTGTACAAATGCAGCAACTTTTTAGCTTAAGCAATTTGAACTTTATAACCCTAGAAAGATTTAGTTATATCATGAGAAATTTGGTTATGATTACATCTTTAGGTAGATATAGATCAATGTTCAGGTGTGACTCAAATTGACCCCCACTGCAGGTAAAACGCCATGTAACTGGCTGTACAAATGAGACAACCTTTCAGCCTCAAGTAATTGAACTTCCATGACCTCCGAAAGTTTTTAGTTACATCATGGCAAGTTTGATTTTGGTTACATTTTAAGATATATAATAGTGCTCAGTTGGGACTTAAATCAAATTTGTTTATGTTACATGAAATGAAGAGACTTGTTGTGAGACCAGTAGTACTTTTTTAATTTTTAAGTTAAGCTAAGGTTAAATTAAACATATGCTAAGCTATTGTAAATGATGTGTTTGTAGTCTTTCGTTTGTTTTAGATTAATAAACTTGAGAAGGGTTGTCCCAACAATGGTCGTTTTAGTTTTATATTAAATAAAAAAGAAACATTAAGTGTTACAAAATGTAATAATATGCTATAATCCTAGCAACACCATGAGGTTTTTAACTTTACTCAGCTAATCAGTGATTATCAGCTGCAGACAGGATTTATTACTGACAAGAACATGGTGTTTAGTCTGTACAATAATTTTTTTTTATTTATTTGAAGAATTATTTTTTAGCGCAAACAAATGAAAGAATTATTTTCATAAAGAACTTAATACAATTTATACATAGCAAAAATTTCCAAAACGTTAGATTTCAGCAATGCTAGACAGAAACATTGCCCATGATTATTACACTAAGCATAATAAAATATGTTAATAACATTTATTTAAATGACCAGGAAATCTTGTGAGTGAATATTGTAGCCAACTACATTAAATCATATTTCTGTTTAAAAGTGTTATTTTGTTTTTAATAGGGAGGAACTAGACCTATTAGAATTATAGTCTTTGAATACTGAATAGACATTTAGGGTCAGTGAACTGAAAGTGTATATTTATTATCTTATCATGTTTCATCTGGGTCACATATTCTCAAACTAAAATTGATGACAATATGAATAAAGAGAGAAACAGAAATTCATACAAACTTGAAAATGTACACTGACAGATGGAAATGAATACTGTGACAACAAAAAAATCTCTAAAATATCAAAGTTTATCTCCTTAATATCTAAGGAAGAATGTTTTGGCAATCAAGTTCAGTCTTAAAGAGCCATCACGGATGTTAGTGTTTCAATTTTTTGGAAAATATACTTATAACGTCATTCGCCAGAGAAATCTTTCATCTACAACATGGCATATGTTAAATAATTTTCATATCACGACTATGTTGTGCAATTTGGTTCCAAAGAGAAGTACAACTTCGACTAGCGCGCGCTACAGGTATCTGACGTATATAAACAGAGTCCCCTTTTTTGCGTAATACGTACTACACGAACAGTTAGCGCTTCCGAAGCGTGAAGGCTCGTCTCTAGCGCAAGTCGCCATAACAACCCATGTGATGCACGTGCTGCACGTGTGTATCTCTTGCAAAGTACCCTTGTCACACATTACTGAATGTGACGATTGCTTTACAAACAATGTTTCTAAATGTCCTGAGAATATACAAATTATTTCCTGTTTAATGTTCTTTGTATTGAGATAAGACCAACAAATTATGACAATTTTTTACTCTCATTAATTATAAAATTCAAGCAAAATACCTAGTTGGGTAAAACAATTATTCCAATATCTGTAGCAAATACATAATTAAATGAAATGGTACATAAATAACCATAATTTTTTTAATATATTTCGATTTCTTTCATTGCTCATATTTTTTGTTATTCTTTCGTGTCTTTGTTTACTGTGTGTGAGCTAGACCATAATGCTTTGCGCTTGAAAATAATAGACTGGATCTATATTTAGACTGGAAAACACCTTTACTAATTAATGCAATTTCTCGGCTTATTTTAAGTTGGAAAAATTAGGGAAAAATTAAGTGTATTTATTTCACGGATATAGATTTTTGGAAAATTTTTGATATTTTCATCAACATCCGTGATGGCTCTTTAAGCATAAGGAAAATGATTCAAATGAAAAAAAAAACAAATATGAAATTTCCTCATAATTAAGGATGTAAAACATAACTTTAACCACGAAGAGTATCTCATTTCAATTTTCTTACATGTCTAAAGGAAAGTAATTTCACACTGTCTAAAGCATAAAGATCAATTTGAGCAAAGATGAATGATGTATGACATTAGATTACAGCAATGTACAGTCCAGCATTGTTCCTGAAAAAATATCAGACTTATGTTTAGCTATATTAACTAAAAGTATCACCAACTTGTAACTAAATTGAAATTTAAAAATTTGGTATAAGCATTAAAAAGACCAACACTATTTATTTAGGCTAATAATCCTTTCACTTGGGCGTATAGTGAGTAGTAAATGTAATCAAGAAACTCAAAACGAAATAGTCGTGATACCCATAAACAAAGTAACCCACCCAAAACAACTAACAAAGAAAACATAAGATCTAGGCTAAAGCAAATGCTTTGTCATCATGCTTTTTTGTCAGCAAACATCACTATTAAAAATAACTACAGACGAGGTCAATTATAGGATGAATAGATATTTCCTTTGTTTAAATAGTCCAAATATTCGGGAGAGCAATGACCTTATCGCAAACCAAAACAAAACGATAACCAACTATCAGCTGATTATGCCATGTGCAAACTTGCCGTGGCCTAACAATCTCAATTGTCAAACCTTTTGTTCGCCTCGCACTATCTGGGGCCCGAATCTTTGTTCCAAATCCATGAACACAAAGATCAATTACAGTAATTGGATTAAGTAAAACCATTTTATTAAATAAATGAAAATAAACAACGACATTGAAACTTAAACATCGACGAATACTCTATCAAAACCAGCAAGCGAGGCCTTTGTTGTCAAGCGAATTGAGGTCCCGAGATTTTGGACTTTTATTTGATTAACGCCTATTCGTTTCCTTATATTTTCGCCTCCATGTTGTGTATCGAAACGCAAAGAATGAATAGTATACACGTTGTTTCATTATATGTTTTGGTTTTAGAGCATGGAGAAATTTTAAAGATGATAATTTCATCGTCACCATATGTGGCATGAAGCTGTCCAACCCAAGCGAAACCTCGGGCTCGCCTAGAAACTTACCAATTAACATCACTTACCTTGTTCATATAGGTCCTTTATCGCGATAGATGACGTATAAACCATTCTACTAACATAATATTGTTGAAAACTGACCAGAAGATATCTAAATAAATATATATCCCTCTCCTATATGACTCACATTCTGTATAAATGAGCCATAATAGAAAACCAAAATGGCGAGCTATATTGGTGTATCACGTGACTCACAATATTATGTGACGTCACAAAACTCATTGGGTGGATTTCCCCTCTGAAACATCTGTCGAGTTACCCCGCTGTTATAATCAACGCGAACAATGTAAAACTTTCTTTTGTTGTGTAATGTTTAATGGTGTCAATGAAGTTTATTGGGCCCGAATAACAATTTTGGAATAAACGAATAACAGACAAAACCAACTGATTTTTGCAAAGACTATTTTGTTCAATTAAAGGGGGGAATCCCCAAACAAACCCAACAACAAATCTAATATTTATAAACATTTACCAAACTAAACATCAACGACTTAAAACACAAGAACAAATCAATACAGACAAATTATGTAATTGTTCTGGTTGTTTTCTTGTTTGTTTGTTTGTTTTTGTTTTTATTAAAAGAACAATATTTTCATAATTTATCATACAAAAGTAATATATCAAATAAACAATTTATTGAAAATTATTGTCAGTTATAAAAGCGTATTTTGTATAAAAATACAAGTTATAAACTAAATAACGGATGATAGAAACTAAACAAAAGTGGGGAAAATAAATATATGAGGGGAGAGTAAGTGATTTGTGTTGGCATCCGTTCTTACAGGGATAGTCTTACACAAATATTGAAAATGAGCCTCTGTTTTCTGAAAATCCCATTTCTCATAGGCTCTTTTTTAATATTTAATAAAATAGTGATATTTTACGCATACATATTTTTTCAGAGTCTGATCTAAGACTATACGGACTTTTTTCCTGTACAGTTGGCATGGTCGTGTGGGTAAATATTTCTAATCTATGATATTCGTATCAACACGTTCCCTTGTCCCTATTAAACACCCAGTACGACATATGGGAAGGTTGGGGTGATCGATAACGCGAGAGCGATCTTTGCCCAATAACTGGCTGGGTTACGCAAATAATTGGTTCAATACATCAAGCTTCGACTTATAAACGCATTATTGTGTTAAACATCACCAACAGTATATGGTCGATACCTAGCCTGGACGAGACGGAGTCAGCTGACAATGAATCGCACCTAATTCAGGAGTGATAAGCGGTATTGGACATATGGCATGGAATTAGGGAGTGTAGGGCGAAAACGAAAATATTACCCTTTTGTATACACTGTCGGCCAAAAGAAACGCCTACTTGATTTTCCTTGAAATGAAAGATGAAATAATTTCTGAAATATAATTAATGGTGGTCTTCACGTTATGCTGAAACAATAATTAATATGAAAGTCAATTGAAATCGTGGAAATACTGTGATTCGAGTCAATAACTTTCAAGAAAACTACTCCAATGAAGACCCGGCACTATTTCCGATTGATTCACTTGCGCACCGTAACCAAGTAACTGTAGGCTACTGTAGCTTCATCACCACTTTTGTGCGAGTGCTTACCTGTATTGTTGCTCGTGGTTGTATGAAAATATTATTCAAATGTTTTTCTGATCAAGCACTGATCGAAAACTGAACAATTTCTGTTATCTCATTTCAACAATTGGCATTCTTTTGTGACATGACAACTTCTGAAATTTAAATATATATTGCAGAAATGGTGCAACTTCATAATTCTATAATATTGCTTAACCCTACTTTTTACCAAATCTGATAAGATATCTGGTGGGCGTTTCTTTTGGCCGATACTGTACGAATATAGGAGACAGGTAACACGTACATAACTAGGGTGTGACAAGTATAGACCTACCGTATACCAAGAAAAGTGGACATTTCATAGAGTCGAAACATACTTTCCATTAGTGTAACACTGTCATGCTGGTTTACGAGTTTAAAGCAAATACTAACCTTTTCCATCTCATCAAACTCGTAACTTCTCTCATTTCCATCTCTAACTCAAATGGACTTGTTAGCATTATGATATAGGCACCTTATGATAAACTCACGGACAAAAGAAACGTCACCACATTTTGAAAACAGTATAAAATGAAATATTGATGTCGGAGAAAATAGATTTTGTATGTATTTGGTAGCCACATGTTTTCTTAGGAAATATTCACAATTTCATACATCAGAGTATGCAATTTTTATTTTTACATCTGTTCAAATTGACATGGGGTGCTAAAATCGTTTTTTAAAGATGTTTTTGGCCCACAATGTTTAGTATTTAAGTTTAAAACATTGAAAAAGTAGAAATTTCATTAACTTAAGATATCCTCGACATAAATAACCTTCTTTGATTTAAATTTGTTGACGCGTCTTTACTGTAGGACGTCTCAAAACAAGCCAAAATTGTTTTTTTTTAGGCTTCTATCTCGTCTAGTTAAGGAGATTCCAAAACGACCATTTCTTAAAACTTGTGTTTCTCAGAGTTATGAATAGATAATGTTTTGAAAATTCATATTTAGTATTGTTGGGTTCTGAAGACATGGTGTAACGCTGTTTCAGTCGCATTTATCGCCCGATGATGGAAATATCTTGTATTTTGTATGGGGACGTTTCTTTTGCCCGTGAGTTTACATAGCATTAATATATAGGTACTTTTATAATATATGTAGGCCTACCCTTATAATAGGTAACATTATGATAGTTTGCCTAAACCTTTATATAAACAGTTGACTGGATGGCTTTTGTGGAAATATAAATCGATGCAGGGATAATTTTTTTGTCATAAAATAACGTCACAGGCGAGGTTTTTCAAACAGACTATTTTTCTAATTATGCAGTAATAACAGAAATACAAACGCTGAATACGGTATAGCCTCTCAAATATTTAACGTTTGATTAACACTGTATCCTCCTTTTAATTTGATGGTTCGCGTTACATATCAACCTTACTTTCCTACCTTTCTTGCTTGTTGTGTATTGTCATTATTTTATGTAAGTATTTTATCATTGCATTATATTTTGGTGTCTTTTAGACCTGAACAGGTCCGAAGTTTGTAATACTAATGACAGAAATAAATTACTTTTATTATTATTAATTTTCTTAAATCCCTCCCTTCTTCGACAAACCACCATCTATCCACCTGCGCCCCCATTTTGCTATCATTGTAACATCCGGTCAGAAATGAACTTTTTTCTTTCTTCCATGGCATTCATTCTTGTTTACTTATCACTCCTTCCATCTTCTTAGCAATTTACCACCGCCCTCATTACGCCAGTCAAACATTCCCACGGCTAAATCATATCCTTTGTAGTATAGTACTGTTACTTATATGACAATCTGTCTTATTAATCAATGATACACCGTGGAAATATATTGAACAAATATGAAATAAACTAAACAGCGCAAATCACACTTGAAATCAATGACGTGTGAAATGAATAATATTTATGGTCACAATGATTTAAACATATCTTATTAATGAAAAAGATACATTTCTATAGATAGGTCAACAAGCTCCTGAGAGCTTATTTTAAAGGCCGCACAATGATGTCTGAAGGAAACGACAACTTTGAAATACACGTGTACAATTTACAATTTTAACAATATATAATCAAACGGATGAACAGTAATTATACAAATTCCATAGACTAAATTTTAGTCTGGAAGATGCTTTAAACACTTGTCTCACTTTTGCAAATTTTATTGACCTCTTTATAGACGATTTTCGTTAACTCAAAATAACTTGTCATTTTTTATTTCAACTTATGTTTTTTTAGGAAATAGTCTTAATCTTTAACAACATATGTCGATGGTGAAGATATTTTAGAATAATTACAATCTTTTCGTATTTCTTTTACTGGATAGATTGACAACAATCAGTCAAATCAGCGTAACTCCTATTACCTCGGCCCCAGGATAACACCGATATATCATGTTATAGATGATCTCCATATGTTAATTAATTAGGGTCGAACCACTTAATGACCCCGCTCTTGGCCATGCAGACATATTTTGCATATTCAACCCTCACTATCTTATGTAAGCGGCCATTTCCGCTATCACATCCCGTGTAACTTGAACCTTGTAAAGTACACGGTGTCTTGTCGAAGGACAGGGAATTGATGAACAAAACTGACTGATGAATGAATGAATGAATGAATGTATGAATGAATGAATGAATGAATGTATGAATTAATGCATGTATGAATGCATAAATGTATGCATGAATGAATGAATGAAAAAATTGAATGCATGAATGAATGAATGAATAAATTGAATGCATGAATGAATGATTGTATGAATGAATGAATGTATGATTGAATGAATGAATGAATGAATAAATTGAATGCATGAATGAATGAATGAATGAATGAATAAATTGAATGCATGAATGAATGAATGAATGAATGAATGCATGAATGAATGAATGAATGAATGAATGCATGACTGAATGAATGAATGAATGAATGTATGATTGAATGAATGAATGAATGAATAAATTGAATGCATGAATGAATGAATGAATGAATGAATGAATAAATTGAATGCATGAATGAATGAATGAATGAATGCATGAATGAATGAATGAATGAATGAATGAATGAATGAACGAGCTTCTGGAGCGGATCGACATTTTGATATTTGGTTCTGAAGATCTTATTGTGTAAGTGGCAAAAGAAGCAAGCTCTTGCTGTCCAATCAGTGATGAATACACACATATGGAGAAGCAATAACACACCGATTAAATGAATGAAAGTGAAGGGAAGAAGAGGGGCATGGATATAAAAAATGACACACACAAAAGTGAAAGAACAGATAAATTAATACATGTTTTAAAATACACAATTCAACTTTTGTCAATATTAGTTCAGTTTATGATGTTACGATTGTGTTTAATCAGACACTGTGAAATATGAACCTACTTGTTCACTAATTACAGGATATTTTGTCTGAAGTGAATGACTGAATGATCAAGAATACAAGCAAATGAATGAAAAAAGTAGGAAGGAAAACGGGTCTAACACATACACACGAGATAAGGAAGGGACAGATCGTAGTTGAATGAATACATTTCGTAGTATAGGATTGATTGAAAACAAAGTTTATTCATTTAAGAAATGGATTTGGCACAAGTTGTGAAACTTAAAGAAGCCCTCTCCACGTAATCAAGTAGTATAGGATGCATGGAATAAAATATGCATTATCTATCCAGAACCCGATAGATCGGCAGTTTCATATTATGTTAATGTAAGTCATTTATCACACATATACATGTTTATGAGATTAAAAGGTCGCACAAACACAGAAAGACAACCATTCAAGATTTTGAGTAAACATGAATGACAAGCATGGATGTTAGCGTGATTTTATGAGTGCTTCATCAGTTTTTTGTTTCTTTGATTCAAAGATATGGTAAACATTCTTTTAAAAAATATGAAAAATAAGAAAATATAGAAAGAGAAAATTAAAATTTGATATTCCAGGTGTATTCCCTTCCTTTTAAATGAATGTAGATATATGGGAAACTTAATATATTTACACCTGAGACTAAATTAAACTATTAATAGTTTTTGTGACCTAAAATTATGGATTACATATTTTTTGACTGCGAGTTATTTTCTTTTTTGATCAAGAATTTTAAGCTGTCCAATATAATATATAATCCTTATTACCCCATCACCCAACTGTAAACCGTAACATTACACAGTTCTTGACAAATCCTTAGATTTAAAAAAATCCAGATTCATATATTTTGTATTAAATAACGAATATGACGCTAATCTCTCTTCGTTTAACAAATCGAAAATCTATTTAAAAAGACCAGTAATTTCCCAATAATTTATCTCTCAAGTAGATTACATGTACAGAAGATGTTGTAGTTATTTTACGGACGCTTCATTAGATGATAACCTATCGTGTTCTGTTCCAAATCATTCGATGATCCTTTGACACACGAAGTAGGCCTACATCCACACGCTACCATGCTCTCCCTACATGGCAGTCTTAGGGTATTTATGAAGATGTAATATGCATAAGTATGCGCTTGCTTATTCGGTATATTTTCTTCTAATTTTAAAGCTTCGATCGATGACGATGACAACATGACCAATCCCACATGTTGACTCCCGTCTGACCCCAACCTCGCCTCAGAAACCATAGTGTTGAAGATATCGAATATTCGTTACACTTCAAGTAGAGACTTTGGCTATTTCAAGAATAGATTTAGCTAAAATTTAAGATCGAACCTCAATAACCGACTGACCCCATGTTAACTTTATCTGTAAAATTTTCATAATTTTAAAATTGGTTGTGTGACTTTAACTAGATATATTACTGTAGAAACAAGATAAATATAATTATAATCCGACGTTTCATTGTGGTTTTCCCGTTTAAACTAAACTTAGTTTACTTTCACTATTCAAATTGTGATATGTGAAATCTTCTGGAGACTAAAGTTCAATATATTTCATAACCACATTGACACGTAGTTCATAAATGACATGATGCCTTTTCAGCTTGATGAGTCCGTTAACTCAAGGTATATTATAAATATATAACAGATAATTATCGTTGAGGTGACATTAGTACGGTCAAAGGTCAAGAAGGGTCAACTGAATATGAACCCAGTGACTTTTTCTGTAAGTTTGTAGACCTACATTGTGATATACCCGGAAGGTTTAAGCAATACCACGACAAATGCACGTCCGATTGATATTGTATTAATTTTGACTTATTTATATATCAAAATACTGGTAATTTTACCATTTGACGGTAGCTCTCTTTTGAACTCCCATTCAATAGTTTAGATTTCCATTGTTTTAAGATAAGATAAGATAAGATAAGATAAGATAATGCCCGTGAGGGAATTTGTTTCACGTCTGAGTGAGCATACATACAAAATTATGTCATTATCATTTATAATAAATACATGGAATAAATACATGGTTATATAACATGGGCAAAGAGTAAGATGATGGGAACATTAACGCTTATTCAATAGAGAAATTGACTTTGGTACAAAAGACATTTTATAACGTGGTTTTGCACGTCGGTACATTATATACAGACGGCCAGAGGGTAACAATTCAAAACAGTCGTTCAAAACATGTGAAGGGTCACAGATAATTGTTGAAGCCAAGTTTTCAGCCTGTCCTTCATGAAGTTCATCTAATGTCTTAAAGATACGATTAGAAATTTTCTCAAATGAAATTACTTCTATGACAAATGCATCACAGCAAAGTCTCTTCGACATATATTTCGTAGACAATACTATCAAAATATAAAGTGAAAATACCAGTTTAGATTTTAGTTGATGATTTATTATATATTTTTATAAGAAATATGTTCTTTCCCACTTTCGTTAACTAACTTTTTTTGGGTAAAATTGCCCGAAAAATAGATACACAGGAGAAGCATTTTCTGTTATTTATACGGTTGTCTTGAAATATTCGCAAAATCAAAATTTACGTTAAAAGTGCAAACTACATAATGCCAAGGAAAAGAGGATTGAAATAGACCTGATGTAGAACTAATTGATACCTTATCATTTGTATGTTATATTTGTATCCGCAAGACCTACCGAATATTACCGGGGACATGCCTACCCGCCTATAAGTCGACCCAATTTCTACTACCCAAATCTCAGGCAATATCCTGTATCGCATGCATTAGTCCCCTGATTAGCTTCGCATCTTCTGCCTCATAACAGCAATTCCCTCTTTAGCCTTGCTGTCTTGCTTGTTTTTGGACATACATGTGACAAGTGGTAAAACAGTTTACATTTCTAATACACCAATATTAACTTTGAAGACGACAAAAACATTTAAGTTGAAGAGCGTCAGGTGATATCCATGACGTCATTGCGTCTATTGCGTGACACATGTTTGCTTAATTGAAAAGAAATGACCAAACGAGATCAACGAATATATTTAATACACATGTACTTTACTAATACGTTTAAGTTATATATTTAATTCTAAAATAATTTATACAGTAAGATAACTACTATTTCTAAGTGACTGAAAATCCATAACTCCTTTGCGACCAGCTCCTCTTATGACGCCATGGTTTTGTCTATGACGTCACGTCATTGTTGATGTAGCTTTGCTCTTCTTCACACGCTGTACGTATCTCGCTCTTTACAATTATTGAAAATCTTTATTTACCGAAAAGTCACTCAAGTCTTGGGAACGGGGACATCGCTGCAAGCATTCCTTGTAAACCAAGGAAAGGATTTGGCCGCGGAATGTGTTTGCCTGCTCCCGGTGAAGGTTTGAGTTCGGAAAGAGGTGGAGGGGAAGGTTGGGATTGCAAGAGGGAAGTTGATGGAGGATTCGCCTGTGAGACTTTGTTGAAGCAGATCCACGGAGACAGATACGAGAGGATTCGGAAGGATTATAGTCATCTGACCCCCCCTGTCATCCCAAACGAGTTTGTGGAGGCGTGTACCCTTAACGATGGAGTGAGTGAGAAAGTCCTGGGGCGAGGAGGATTCGGGTTCGTGGTTGAGGCTCTCCTCATCTACCCGAGAGGACAAATGAAGGAGGTCGTTCTCAAGGAATCCCACTCCAAGGACAGATTGGAAGAAATGAAGGAAGAGGCGCGGATATGTATGTATCTGGAAAGAACAGGGTATGTTCCAGTTTGTTTTGGACTCACTCCCAGTCCTAAGAATGAAGGGGTGTTCAGGATCATTCAAGAGTGTATTGGTCGGGGCCTGACTCTGCACGTGGCCTTCCGTGGACTGGTTCCTAGCAGCGACTACACTCAGTGGCTGGATATAGCATTTCAGCTGGCAGAAGGACTCAGCAAAATACATCTACTGGATGTGCTTGTGAACGATATAAAAGAAGACAACATCCTTATAGATTTCACCAAGCAAAGACCTGCTATCAAATATTGTGATTTCGGACTCAGTTCCTACAAGAAAGGAGTTGGATACAGAAAAATAAACCGACTGCGAAGTCCTCACTTGGCACCAGAACATACCGGCCCTTCCATCGTCATGACAACCAAGGCAAGTGATGTGTTTGGGCTGGGTAGGTTGATAAGGAACATCTATGTCACTACCAAAGTTCCGGAGCTGATTCCAATCGTGAAGAAAATGAGGTATTATGATCCCACGAGAAGATGTTCGGCTAACGAGGCTGTCCGAGATCTGTCCAGTGTGTTCCTCAAATATGTCAGTAGAAAGAGACTCGAGCTGCAGGGAGATGTCTCAGCCTCATCTTCATCTTCATCTTCATCTTCATCTTCATCCTGTACCTCAACCTCATCTCTGTCCACGTCGTCAATATCTTCAGCGTGCTCAACCGCTTCAACATGTTCAACAAATTCTTCTGACAGCTTTGCCTCAGCACCATCTAAACTGCCACTGCGTCAGTAAGATCTCCATGTGCATCTCCTGCTGAATGTTCATCTGAGCCATCTGCAGATCAGTCTCCACGGATCACAGCGCCATCTGAAGATGCATCTGCATCTGCTTACCGGATAAAATCAACGACATTGGCATCTGAGAACGCAGCACTATCCGAAGCACGTGCGAGTGTTTCACTTTATCATACAGCATCTGCTAGCTCCATTGAAGCAAAGAAGTGTTCATTTGTCGGCTCGCAGATCACACCACTCAAGACATCTTCACCGCGTCTCTCTATATTGATGACCCACGTGCAATCAGCTGATCAACCAGCACGGTTCTACACCAAAGACTTTTGTCCAGAATTGGTGATGACAGATCTAGGATCTCTCGAAGCTGTGGACACGGGAGGGTCCATCGAAATCATTCCTGTCACCCGATTGGAGGATATCGTGTTGGGAGGTCCTGACATGAACCAATCAGCAGTAGAGCCAGATGTGACGTCATCTATCGAGCAGGTCATCCCTCCTGAGAGTTCTTCAAAGCGGCAAAGTTCTCCAAGTTTATTACACAAAGTAGCCGGGTTTGTTTCCCGAGCCTTGCAGTTCGGGCTGGGCTTTTTCAAGCCATAAATGTGTTAGCAATAAATATCTCACTTAAATTCAATTTCAATTTCTTCGTGTACTTATTTGAACTTTTAATGGTATATTCACAATTAGCATTGAGTATTTGATTAATCTAAAATACATGATTTTTAAAAATGTAATGTGTATGAAATGTGTATATTTGGGAGCACACTATCTGAAATAGTACAAATTCTTGTACTTATTTCGAGATTATTCCCTTGAGGGGTTCGAACCCCCACTCTCGGAGTAAGGCACCAACCGCCAATCCTGACTTACCATGAGCTTACTTATTCAACAAATAATTTCTTGTCTTGTTTTAGACTTGATGTAAGGCTCTAGTCAAAAGTCTAAGTTCATTCTCTTATTACATGTTCATTGTTATTTTCAAAGTTTAACTACTACTGCATAAACGTAAAACTTCGAAACGTGGAATGGAATATTCTGTAGTACGATCCCTGTAAGTTTGCAGTTCTCGTTTTAAAATTCAATGGACATTGCTTACAGCGTATATTGAACTTTAGATAAGTATCTAACGTCATACACTTCTCTTTGAAGTTTTAAAGATTATTATCCTCCGCCACGAAGTGGAAGAGGGTATAGGTTTGTGCTCCGTCCGTCCGTCCGTTTATATAAACCAACGTCCAAAAGAAACGGTACCAATATAAATAGAAGTTAATTTATTCCGCGAGTGATAGACAGGACTGAAACACAGTTCCGTATCTCATTAAGCCATCCTAATCAAGTTTCGAAATATTGTCTGTCGATTTTTTGTGGAAAAACACGCCTTTTAAAAGTCCTCGTAAGGAATTTGCGTTCCAGATTACACCAAGTTACACCATGTCAAAACTTTACGACAAGAATGCAAGTATTCTTTTTTCGCTTCCTGTGCTTAATATGTCTTAAAGAGCAAGGATGTTGATGAACAATGATAGCAATGCACTTGCACAGGATTTTAGCGACTACTTCACACAGAAGGTGTCGAAAATTCGATGTGAGTTGGATCAGGTCTCACCTCCCAAACCAAGTTCTGCCGCTAATCAGCCGTCACAACTGTCTTCTTTTCGTGATTTCACTGAAGCTGAAGTACGGAAGCTAATTGTTGGTTGTAAGCCCACATGCTGCAAATTAGATCCAGCTCCAACTAAGTTTATACTGGAATTTCTTGATATACTGTTACCAGTGTTCACCAGGATCATAAATCTGAGTTTGACGACAGGTGTAGTCCCATCATGTTTTAAACAAGCTGTGGTGAAACCTCTTCTTAAGAAGCCCAGCCTTGATTCTGATGATCTGGCCAACTACAGGCCAGTTTCCAACATGACATTCCTTTCAAAGATGCTTGAAAAGGCCGTGAAACAGCGTCTCATTGAACATCTTGAAACCCATGACCTTTACGATGCTTTCCAGTCCGCTTACCGTACAAACCATAGTACAGAAACAGCTACACTTAGAGTGATGGATTCCCTACTAGATGCTGCAGACCATGGTCGTGTGAGTGTATTAGTGCTGTTGGACCTATCATCTGCATTTGATACTATCGATCACGAACAACTCATAGACCGTCTCAGGACACAGATTGGTTTGGATGGCACAGCACTACAGTGGTTCGTCTCCTACCTTCAAGATCGCTCTCAGTTTGTGCAGATAAAGGACAGCAGATCTGAAGACCATATTCTCAAATGTGGTGTGCCTCAGGGGTCCGTTCTCGGACCTGTTCTGTTCAGCCTATACATGGGGCCTCTTGGTGATGTCATTAAGGCAAATGCTGCGGACTACCAATCATATGCAGATGATACACAGACGTGGAAATCATTTGTTCCTGAGCTTCTGATATCTGAGATAAGTCAGCTTGAACAGTGTGTATCAGATACAAAAACTTGGATGACAGAAAGCAAGCTGAGGCTTAACGAAGCGAAAACTGAGGTATTGTTGTCAGGTTCAACATCCTACAGAGCGAAAGTTTGTGTCAAGGCTATTCAGATCGGTAATTCCTCCGTTAGTTTCCGCCCAACAGTGAAGAACCTTGGCGTTCACTTCGATTCTGGTCTGACAATGGAGACTCATGTTAACAACGTCTGCAGAACATGCTACTTCCACATCAGGAGCATTGCCACAGTCCGACATCTGTTAACATCTGAAGCAGCTCATCACCTCGTCAGATCTATGGTTCTCTCCCGTCTTGACTATTGCAATAGCCTCCTTGGGAACATCCGTCTTGATTTAATCAAAAAACTTCAATCTGTACAAAATGCAGCAGCAAGACTTATTTCCAAAACCAAGAAATTCTCTCCAATCTCTCCTGTCCTAGTTCATCTTCACTGGTTACCAGTGCCAGCGAGGATAGAGTACAAAATCCTCTGCCTTACATTCAAGTGTTTGAATGGCTCTGCTCCGACATACCTGGCCAGTCTGATCAAGGAATATGTCCCAACCAGATCGCTACGATCAACACACAGCCACCAGTTAGCTCTACCATCTGTTCGTCTGAAATCTTTTGGACACAGACGATTTGCATTCACTGCTGCCACAACCTGGAACTGTCTGCCACTACCTATAAGGAACTGTTCTACCCTCACTACCTTTCAAAGCCAGATTAAGACATTCCTCTTCCGAAAATATCATGAGCTCCGTACATAATGTAGCGCCTAGAGCAACCACTTGCTGATTGGATTACCGGCGCAATACAAGAAGACTTATTATTATTATTTTTACATATCGGAAAATTGCCTAAACTCTATCTCCGTGAAATATATACACTTAATTTTTCACAGATTTGTTCGACCCACAATAAGCCAAAATAATCCAGTCTATATATAGATCAAATCTATTATTTTCAAGCGCAAAGCATTGTGGTCTAGTTCACACACCGTATGTATACAAAGACACGAAAGAAAAATAAAGTTTATGAGCAATGAACAAAATCCAAATATATAATTTTTGGCGGTTATTTATTTACCATTTCATTTAATTATGTATTTTCTACAGATATTGGAAAATGTGTTTTACCCAACTAGGTATTTTGTTTGAATTTTATAATCAATGAGAATATATTTGTCATAATTTGCTGGTCTTAGCTCAAAAACGTACATTAAACAGGCAATAAGTATGTATGTTCTCAGTAATTTAGAATCAGTGTTTATAAACCAATCGTCACATTCAGTAATATGTGACAAGGGTAGCCTAACTTCCAACAGAAGCACGTGCAGCACGTTGGTTGCTTTGGCGACTTGCGCTAGAGACGAGCCTTCACGCTCCGTAAAGGCTAGTTGTTGTTAAGTACGTTTTATGCAATAAAGGGAAATCTGTTAATATGACGTCATATACCCTTGGCGCGCTCCTCGAATGGGAACCTATCTTTTAAACCAAATTTCATTACATTGTCGTGATATGAAAATTATTTATCACATGTCATGTTGTAGATACAAGTTTTTTTTTAGCGATTGACGTTATAAGTATATTTTCCACAAATAAGTTTGTATTTAAAACACTAACATCCTTGATGACTCTTTAATGCCATTCAAATATGACATCTGAATAACAATTCTTTCTTATGCGTACCTAAATGCGCTTTTGTATACATTTGTATGTGATTTTAAACGTTGACACGACACGAATATAACTTTACACAAACCATTTCACATAAAAAAACATGGAAGTACTACAACTTAATGAATGAATTAACTACAGTCAAGCTTGTTGCATGTTCTAACTCCTTTCCGTGAAGAAGCGTTCGTAAAATGACCATCAGCAACAGCTCTAGTTTTCCCCAAACGAAATGAGTGTTTTTTTTTTAGCTGGCTGGCTGGCTGGCTGGCTGACATATTCTCTTAAGATACTATCATATCATATTAAAGGGACACCGCGTCGAGGATAAAAATGAGAAGAGATTTATCTACGTGTGCCGATTAGCGTATCTGCTAACGTGTTACGCTTCACTTAACTGTTTACATGAAGTTTGTTTTCATTACCAAGTACCTCAATTGTCTGAAAATGGGAGTCTGTGACTCTTTAGCAGACACGTTGATTAGCATAGGTAGATAAATCTGATCTCATTTTTATCCTCGACGCGGTGTCCCTTTAATATAATATGATAGTATCTTAAGAGAATATGAAGACGAAAATTACCATCATATTTTATAAGCGGACGCAGAAAGAATATGCAAAACATAAAACACAATATATAAAAATGAAACTAATAATTGAAATAAACACCGAGCAGCGAACATGGAGAATGGTTTGGGGGATGTACAGTTTCACTTACTCGCCGTTCCATTTCTTCATCATTATTTAAAAGGAGGGTTCTATCGGAGTATTTTTTTGTGGAAACGAAATTCGGGAGGATATTCCTGTTTACACATATATGTTATACATGATTAAAACACAGTGAAATTGAAAGATACTAATGAAGGTAACATTTTGATGATTTTATATTTTACAACTTGATAAACACAAGCACAGATTTGTTAAAAAATAAAGAGTTTAAACAATGAAAACTGAAGCCATTCATTTTCGCTGCGAGTGGGGAAAACGCTATCGCTGTTTATTAGTTTTATTACATGTTATGTGTTACTATATGTATTTTCTAATATTGTATATGTTTTATTTTTAAAAAAGTGTAAAATTGGATTGGATATAGCGTGTTTTCATTTAACGTAATGCCAAGAATCCGAGATGGCGGATGCTGCCGATAGATCGGTGGTAGAACTTTCCCTTTAATTAAAAAGACGGGTTATATCGGATTATCCGTAATTTTGTTCATTACATAACTTTACAATTTTACAACTTTATTATAACAAAACATCTATATTGACAGAATATCTACAAAGTAACAAATAATTAATCATTAGACTGATTAACAATGTCAAATCGAAACTCACCAAATTTTACCCTTTGTCATAGGTTTCATCTGGTCTGAGTTATATTTACATATGTATAAATGTGGCAGAGTGAGATATGAGTGTTCCTACTGCTATTGGGATATCCCTTTAGCTCAACTGGTAGAGCGCAGGACTGTCATCCGGAGGTCCCGGGTTCGATTCCCATTGGAGGTGATCTCACAATCACTTCTGCTACATAAACAGGAATAAATACTTCATGAACTTTAGTACATCATTCCAATACATCCCCTTCCTTATATCCACACAAATAAGTCAGATATACATTGAATTCTGTTTGACAAAACATAAACATAAACTAAAATTGAAAAGTGAACTTCATTCAATTGATTGAAGCGCCAGTAAAATATTTGTAAATACGCCAGCATGAATAAAAATCGTTTCAAATCCACCCCGATTCTGTTTGCAAAGATTTTCTTCTGAAATAATCAATAAAGTGATGCTTGCTCGTAGAAATTGACAATTCCTGATGTCATTTCTACCTTCAGTAACAGTAAAACAGATACAACTTTGCTGCCAGGGTTCTTCACTGTGTAGTTCCTGACATTTCTCGTTTCTTCTTTCCTGTCTGTAACCTTTCAATCTTCTATGAGAATTACAATCAATCGATTTTTTTTATTGAGTTAAACTATTAAATTAGAAATGTTATTTACAACATATTCAGTGTACAACATGTTGAAACGTGTCTTTTTTGTTTGGTTATCATGTTTTAAAAAAAGAGATCAAAATCTACAAAACATTGGAAATTAATATTTTTGTTGGCAGACTGTATGCATGCTGTAGGTAGAACTCAGTAGGAAACAAGGATGTAATGTTGTCTTTGACAACATATCCATCTTGGGTGACAACGGATGTAGTGACACATAGCAATTCAACGACCCTATTCTAGAAATGGAACGGTCTAAACTAACACCTCCAGCACGGGAAACTCACGGGTACGTCCCGTTTCTCATGCAGTTATCTCTGACCCGGTGTCGAGCGGTTATAAGATATAAACTTGCGAGGGAGTGAGCCCGAGCAGAGTTTATTGCTATAACGCGAGGCAATCGGTCATTATTTGCCGGAACACTATTTATAAAATAATTTTATATATGTCTTTAAAGGGATAATTTGCTGATTTATATGACATGACCAAAAGTTATCTATGAAATATTTCGGACGCACACATGGTTAACTCGAAAGGAAGGATTCAAACTAAATTCTTCACACAAAGTAGATATAAATCGGTACCTATATATGTACTATAACAATACAGTCATGACAAACATAATGTACACTGATCGGATCCTCGGTAGCTCAAATGGTTTCCTGCTTTCGTTGCTTGCACAATTTTCATTTCTAAGTTGATAAAAATTCCAATTTTTAAAAGGCCATTTGTTTCCGGAGGTTGAGTACCTCATAACTGACAGTGGTTTGTTATGAGATAACCAACCTGCGCAGATGATGGTTATGGCATATAACCGCCAACTTAAACAAAAGAAATAAGTTCCCAAGGGGTGTAACGATGGAACGATGTACGTAGGCATGTAGCAGGTGATGAAATACTCTCTTGTTATTAGTCCCTGATGTTAGAAATTAAAACGCAGTGATTATTCTCTGAATATTTACAGCATTATTTTTCAGGCCGAATAAACACACACACACTTACGTGGGAAGCTTGTGGAAGGAAATCATGAAATAATGTATTTTGTTTGTCGGTTCGCCACATTGATAAGTGTGACCTCCGTTTCTATACTTGGACCCAACCGGAAGTCAGAATGATGTCTCTTTCTCACTGAGCCACGTTTCTATCATACATACTTGAATCTGTCTGGTTGGAAGGATTGTGATTTAGAAGAGTAAGATATGTTGTTGTGAACATTTACTAGAGGCTTGATAAATCTTACACACAATAAGTGTAAATACTCCAAGGTAATGGTTAGTCTTATGACTCGTCCTCTAAATGTAGCCCTTCTCTCTACATACAACAACGTGCTTTAATATGGGTTTTAGTCGCTCTTATATACCTCAAGGCCCATTAACACTCTTTGAACTCAGTCTTTTTTCCGGGAGAACATCCCTGAGAAGGGGAGCATGGCCTTACAAATCCTCTCGAGAGGGATGTTACAGGATATTACCCCGCTGGGAGGGCATTGTACAGTATAATACCCTACCAGCAGGGTATTATACTGTAGAAGGCCTGCTAAATGGAATTTATTGAGTGCAAGGAATCCTAAGTCCCATTGAGCAAGATTATCTATCTACAAAATTGCCAAGTTTAAACTTTTCAGTGCAGACAATGTGGGAATCGAACCCGCAACCTTTCGCTTTGTAGCCAAAAACCTTACCACTTGACTACAGGGGATTGGTGACTAGGAAGGGTTGATTGTTGGTCTCTACTTTGCTGTCCGAGCATTTTGATGATATGTTATGTGCGCTTTATTTGATTGGATCACCTGCACTGCAGTTAAAACATTCAGACAATTTCACCCACACATTGGTCTTTTTTTCGGTATTTAAAATAGATAACACCCTCATCCTCGGGCGTTCTGGCGAAATGGAAGCCTTTGCCTACGGGTCCCTAGGGCAAATGCCTTTCTTTGCTAGAACGCCCGAGGATGAGGGTGTTATCCATAACATAACTCAATGTTGTATTCTCATATTTTTAGAATAAAAATACCTGGAAAAATTAATTTTGAATTTTGAATTTAATAAATAATCAAGTCTGCTATTTTCAAATGCAAAGCATTGTTGTTGCACACTGTGAACAAACAAACGAAAAAGAAAAGAAAGTGTCTGAGTGCTCAAAGAAATATAAATATATAGTTTTGGGCGTTTATATATTAAAGTTTGATTCAGTTATGTTGTTTATACAGATATTGAAATAACTGTTTTACCCAACTTAATTTTGCTTGAATTGTATAATCAATGAACCTATATATATATATATATATATATATATATATATATATATATATATATATATATATACATACATTTGTATGTGTCATAGTTTGCTGGTATATTCGCAATAAAGATATCAACATTAAATTGTCAATAATGTGTATATTTACAGAACATTTAAATACATGGTCATATAACAGTCGTCACATTTCAGTAATGGCCATGCGTGTGTCATGGTAACCTGCAGGACACAAACAGTTGAGAAGAGTCACTTTAACGTGGGTTGCTATGACGATTATGAAATTGACAAACCCTCGGAAACCCTTATTGGTGTGTTCTACGTAGAATGCGGTTAAGGGAAATCTGTTTAATAACATCAGGTTCTATTGACGAATTGTCATGATATGAACAATTTTACTCACATGCTGTTAATGAAATATCTCTTTAGCGATTGCAATCATAAGTATGTTTTGAAACAGTACATTTGTCTTTGAAACACTAACATACTTTAAGAAAACGAAATGGAAATCCATTGATCCATTTACAGTCAGTGGCCAAAAGTCTGTTCGCAAAACTTGTGACGTTGCTGTGGTTTGGAGCCCTAGGTTGACTTTGAATGCGTTTCGCCGTGCAACTAAGCTATCAATCGAAACATAATTTTGGATAGAAATTTCACAAGTCACATTTTTTCGTAACACCGTTTATTCTGAATTATCTCCCTTGCTTTGTTTATGTTTTTGTCGTCTGCTATCATGCCGCCTGTCAACCGGGAACTGACACCTGACCAACGAAATTTAATTGTTGATTTAAATCAACAAGGCCAATCAAGCTACAAAATTGCTGATTTGACCGGTATAAACCCTAGAACGATTCAGAAAACTTTGAAGCGCTTTAGGAACCACGGTTCAGTTCAATCGCTGCCGAGAAGTGGGCGGCCCCGAAAATCATCGCCAAGAAGTGAACGACGTCTTTTTCGTCTTGTAAAAAGGAATCGCCGTAAAACTCTCGGGGACTTGACAACAAAAATTAACAATCATGTGAATACTACAATTTCTTCACGTACAGTTAGAAGAAGATTGTTCACTGCTGGCTACCGAAGACGAGTGGTTAGCAAAAAAATCACCATTTCTCGAGTGAACCGTGAGAAGCGTCGTCGATTTTGTAGAACAAAATTACATTGGAGAAGAAATCAGTGGGATAATATTATTTTTAGTGATGAAACTCAAGTCCAGATTGGGAAAGATAGAAAAGTTTACGTGTGGAGGAAGTCTGATGAGCGATTGCGACCAGGGTGTTTGGGGACCCGGGCCGATCATGAACGAAATTCGAAGTTTTCAGTGATGTTTTGGGGGTGCGTGTCGGCTTATGGTGTTGGAACTTTGACTGTTGTTGATGGTTACATGAACACAGATAAATACATTACCAATCTGGATGACCATTTGTGGCCTGTAGTTGCCAGACATTTCGTTAATCGAAATTGGATTTTCCAAGAAGACAATGCTCCTTGTCATGTGTCCGTTCGGGCCAATCGTTGGAAACAGGAAAATCATATTCCTACTTTGCCGTGGCCACCACAAAGCCCTGATCTCAATATCATTGAAAATGTGTGGAAAACAGTGAAACACCAACTGAAAACCAGATTAGGTAACATTGACTCGAGACAAGATCTCATCCGTGTGGTGAACGATATTTGGACAGGGCTAAGGGACCGGTCATTTATTATAGAGGGGGGTGGGCCGGTGAAATTTTCCTTATGTTTGTCAGAAAAAAAGTGACCCAACCCTAACATGTGTCATGATTTTTCATGACCCCCCAATGATGTAAGTCATAATTTTAATGGGCCACCCTTAACGACTGTCTTAATATTTTATGACCCACCCCCAAAGGCTGTCATATTTTTGTGTGACCCACCCCCTAAAATCACCGGCCCCCTCCCCCCTATAATAAATGACCAGTCCCTAAGTCCGATCTACATTCGCAGTTTATATGACAGTTTACCAAGACGACTCCGAGATGTCCTTAGAGTTCAGGGTCATATTTCGAAGTTCTGAAATTTTTAGGTAAGTACCTATTATATTTATAAAGATACGTACACTATAGCATTGGGGGTCAACTACGCTATAAATAGCCGTGACGTCACCGGTGCGAACAGACTTTTGGCCACCGTATGTATGTGATGGGTCTATTGGGAACTTGGGTCAACGATTAAATGAAATGGTGTTTCAGTATCCGGGCTTGACACAAGCGTGGCTTTCAACAGCTGTACTGGGTCCGGGCATTACACAATCACGGCCTACACCAGCTGTACTGGGTCCGGGCATTACACAATCACGGCCTACACCAGCTGCACTGGGTCCGGGCATTACACAATCACGGCCTACACCAGCTGCACTGGGTCCGGGCATTACACAATCACGGCCTACATCAGCTGTACTGGGTCCGGGCATTACACAATCACGGCCTACACCAGCTGTACTGGGTCCGGGCATTACACAATCACGGCCTACACTTGCTGCACTGGGTCCGGGCATTACACAATCACGGCCTACACCAGCTGTACTGGGTCCGGGCATTACACAATCACGGCCTACACCAGCTGTACTGGGTCCGGGCATTACACAATCACGGCCTACACCAGCTGTACTGGGTCCGGGCATTACACAATCACGGCCTACACCAGCTGCACTGGGTCCGGGCATTACACAATCACGGCCTACACCAGCTGTACTGGGTCCGGGCATTACACAATCACGGCCTACACCAGCTGTACTGGGTCGGGCTTGACACAAGCGTGGCTTTCAACAGCAGTACTGGGTCCGGGCATTACACAATCACGGCCTACACCAGCTGTACTGGGTCCGGGCATTACACAATCACGGCCTACACCAGCTGTACTGGGTCCGGGCATTACACAATCACGGCCTACACCAGCCGGCGGTTCAACAAAATGAAGCGCTTCGTAGCGCTCATTGATCGCTCAATGTAGCGCTCAATGAGCGCTTCTTCTCTCCTGAACGACACAGTGCAGAAGTTTGCTCGCCTTGCTACGTAGCGCTACATTGAGCAATCGCGTTCAAGAGAGGTTTAAAAGTAATCGCTAATTGAGCGATTACTTTGAAACCTCTCTTGAACACGGCCCAGCTGTACTGGGTCGGGCTTGACACAAGCGAGGCCTACGGACTTTTCGTCGTTCAAATAACAACATATGCATCTGTCATGACAACAGAAGACGTGGTTTACATGGAAGCATGTAGTGATGTCATTTACTCGCATGGCTTTGAATGTTCCTTTTTGGGATATCCTTCAAGGTGAAACAAATTTGATGCAGATGCAAAGTTAACTGGCAACGTCATGTTTGGTTAATTCGATTCAAAATGATGATTATCTTTAACGTAATGCAATCACCAACAGCGAAATCAATGTTGTTAAACAGGGGCAGCTTTACCAAGTTCTGTGTGTACTTCTCATGGCTTAGATAACGGAGAACGGCCAATGTTCTCTTAACTCTAAAGAAGGCCTTTCGTCAGACTACTTTCTGAAATAGAAATAAATATAAGACGTTTACGTACTTACTCTTCTATCAACAATAGTTTCTGAGGATGGTATACTGAGCACCGAGCACATGTGATTTTCGTTCTTTTAATGAGAATATATTCATCTGTCTTGACAACAGAACAGGTGTTTGAAATAGAAGCATGTAGTGATGCCATTTACTCGATTTCAAACCCGAAACATGCTTTGGATATTAATTTTTTGGATATCCTTATTCAAGGTGAAAAACTTTTATGAGATGCAAAATTAGGGCAACAACAACATGTTTGGTTTGCTTCATTTCAAAATTATAAATAGTAAGACTTTTAAGGGTACATCCATTGTGTTGTTGTGGGTCACATATGCTAAACATTATAAATGATGTTAATCTTTCGAGAAGTACTGACTGTTACCGAAAATTGCCATGTTGATGACAGTTGACTCAGTATACCAACGATATAAAGGTAAAATTATCCATTTCTGATGGAAACCCGGACAATGCACCGCGTGTGGCGCGCGTCAATTAGTTAAACGTAATTTTGGAAACTTATCTATACCAGACAGACACCTTTGGGTTGATAATGTTAAAGAGGTCTTATAACTACTGTGCATGTAAATGGGACGTGTAGTTTCGGTTTCTGTACATGTATAATGATGTTGCTCAATTTCAATTAAAACTAGTAATTATGATATATTTGGCTGTTATGGATGAATATGCAAGTTGAGTGCATTTATATTATCTGAAATCAGCACATATCGTATGTTGGCACATATTTCAGCCAAATAAAATTTTCTCAAAACACAATGGATGTATCTTTTAGTACTTACTCTTCTACCAACAATCGCTACTGAGGATGGTATACTGAGCACAGAGTTCAGAGCGTACTTGTGGTCAGTCTGGAGGAGTTCTGATCAAGAGTCCTTAGAAGACTCATGTACACAACCACCTCTCGGTTCCAAAATTTCTACCCCTATACCCGCCCATGCAACCCCTGGATCCGCCACTGTTAACTTAGAGTAGCATTATTGCAAGAGGGCTTAATGTAAGGGTCCTCTGAAGTTAGGAACGAGCTGTCGGGAGCTAGCGCATTTCTCCCAACGAATCTACTGAATGCATGATATGAATGACATAACGACACAGCAAGTAACGAAAGCATACTGCAGCCCATCACGTAAACCAAAGATCATAGCTGCCGTAGAGAGGAAACCATGGAACCGTGTCCCCTCGCCTAATGAACCGGCATTATCGGGAGGGTTTAGAATATCGTTAATGCAATGCGATATACATATGGGTGCCGTTTCACTAATATACATCAGCTCACATATCATTAATTTATTATCAGCAGTCAACTGCATAACGAACACTTGCTTAACATTCTTTGTACAGCCATCAATTTTCAACATGCAATATATTAAATATCATAACAGTAGATATACTTTTTTTTTCTCCGTATTTAATGATTCCAGATGAGATAGGACATTCATTTCAACAGTATCGTATTATAACGACTCGACAGCCAACAGATAGATAACATTCCACATTACCATAGTATAACGGCTTGACAACCAACACACTGAATAGCCTACACATTACAGTATTTTACATCACTAGGTAAAGTTATTTCCTTTGTTCTGACGAGTTTTTTTTCTGGATAACCGACTCTTAACCTCGGTTATCTGCTTGTGTTGAGGTAGGTTTTCTTGGTTATGTACGTGTCCGAGGTTTTCTTGGTTATGTACGTGTCCGAGGTAGTTATTTGAAGGCGGTTGTATCTTTGTCAAAACATTTTTTTAAAACTCTCGTGCAGATACCGGATATCTCAACAAATTCAGTTGTAAGGTATGTCCATTGTTCTTGGACATTGCCTCTCAAGATACCTTCGATAATATTCTGCCGCCTGAGCATATATGAAAGTTAAACTATGGCAATACGGACTTTGGAAAGAGAAAACACAACACACATTTGAAGCATTTAATTGAAGTGAACCACCGTTTTCAAATTACATGTTTGCTTTTTTATGGGGTGCCAAATGGGACTTTAATCGCTATTTAGTAAGCTTACTAATTCGAATTAGTAAGCTTAATAATTCATTTAGTAAGCTTACTAAATGAATTAGTAAGCTTACTTATTCAACCGATTTAGTAAGCTTACTAAATGAATTAGTAAGCTTACTAAATGAATTAGTAAGCTTACTAAATCGATCGAATTATTAAGCTTACTAATTCTTTTAGTAAGCTTACTAAATGAATTAGTAAGCTTACTAATTCAACCGATTTAGTAAGCTTACTAAATGAATTAGTAAGCTTACTAAATGAATTAGTAAGTTTACTAAATCGATCGAATTAGTAAGCTTACTAATTCATTTAGTAAGCTTACTAAATGAATTAGTAAGCTTACTAAATCGGTACCATTTAGTAAGCTTACTAAATAGCGATTAAAGTCCCATTTGGCACCCTATACTTTTTGACATTTTCTTGTGACTTTGCCGCGATCTTGTTCCACTCTGTAGATCTACCGTCAAAGATAGCACTGACGGGTCTTGGTCCCTCGTAATCTGTTTTCAAATCGGTTCACAGAACTGAAAAAGAGCAGAAAAGGTAAAATTTAGTCAATAAATATTGAAACATTAACACATTCAAATAAAAATAAAAATAAAAATGTGCACTTGGACATGACATTTTTGTATAACGCACATCTAATTTTCTCTTTTTCAAAAACATTTAAACTGTTAAAAAGGCGCCAAAACTAGACAAAAATGTACGCAAACGTTTACAGTAAATTTTGTTTTCATATATATCATAAATACTGGTTTCCAATTGGAATTGAGCAACATCATTATAGGTGTACAGAAACCGAAATTACACGTCCCATGTAGATGCACGGTCGTTTAAAAAAGTGTCGCGAGTCAATCGCGTTGCATTGTCCGGATTTGGAACAGAAATAAGTTTTGTCTTCATGATATCAAGTCGACTTTCATCAAAATGGTAGTTTTCGGTAGCAGTCAATACTCTGTAAATTACACCATTTATAACGTTTGGAATAATGACAACACAACAGTTTAAATAAATAAAAATAAAGTAGAGTTGTTTATCGTCACATGGCAATATTTCAGTCACTACAGCGGGGATTTTCTTGCTTACATGTATAACATAGTGAATTGTACAACGTACTGATTTGTTACTGTTTAATTCGAACTTTACAAACATTTCTATACTGCAGTGGTGCTTACCTTTTATTTATGTCTTTGCTCAGCCCCTTTTGTCTTTCTTCAGGGTATTTTCTGGAATAGCATATGCCACTCTGTCATACATCTAAATAAGAACAAGAGTCATCAGAAGATGACATATCCCACCGGTTCCACAAAATTTGTAAAACACATCTTTTACAGATACTTGTGTATCTACTACCGTACTTCAGTTAGTGGGTATTACAGAGTTTCAGGAATGTTAAGGGTTTTAGACTTCTGTTCCAGAAGCAGTCAAAATCAACAACAACCAACATCCCTCTCATGTTTCTATGGAAACAGAAAACAATTAATTTTTCAGAAAAAATCTGATAATATCAAAAGGCACCACTTCAGTCAGTGGGTAATACACATGCAAAGTTTTCAGGAAGATATGATGAACGGTTTTGGAGCTGTGCTCCGGAAACGAACCTGTCTCTGAACAAAGTCCAACTTCAACATGTTTCTATGGAAACGAAAAAAAATGTTTTTTTCAGAAATCTGAAAATATCAAAAGGCACCACTTCAGTTAGTGGGTAATACACATGCAAAGTTTCAGGAAGATATGATGAACGGTTTTGGAGCTGTGCTCCGGAAACGAACCTGTCTCTGAACAAAGTCCAACTTCAACATGTTTCAATGGAAACGAAAAAAATAAAATTTTCAGAAATCTGAAAATATCAAAAGGCACCACTTCAGTTGGTGGGTAATACACATGCAAAGTTTCAGAAAGAAGTCATGAATGGTTTTCGAGTTCTGCTCCGGAAACGAAATGATTACGGCCGGACGGACAGACGGACGGACGGACAGACGGACGGACGGACAGACGGACGGGGCGATGACTATATCCCACGGTATTACATACCGGTGGGATAATAATGAAAACGTGGATTATCGTCGCACTTTTGAATTTCCCCTCTCTTTAGCTTCAGTTCTGCTTCCAAGTCCTGCGACCACATCACCATACCTTCGTCTAAATCCGAATGCAGCTCGCCACACCTCAGTACAATGTGTTGACAATCTCGCACGAGAATCATGTGCGCTTGATACCACGTGGTCTGTACGGTGATCGGAAAAAAAGTAACAGGAAAAAAAGTAACAGAAAAAAGTAACAGTTTTTGCTAGGAAAAAAAGTAACAGGAAAAAAAGTAACAGTTTTTTGTTTTGTTTTTTATTTCATGAGTATTTCACATTATGACATAGATTATATACATAAATAAAAATGTTCAGGTGTTTTTGTTCAGTCTGATGTTCTGACCGATGCCTGTCAGGAATTCTGAGATTGATGTGTTGCATTCTGTGTACTGAGTACACAGTGCCTTCAGTCTACGTTGGAGGGCTTCCATGTTCTTCTTCCTTCTGGTCTTGGGCATAACACCATAGGCGGCCTGCTGTGTCATGGTTTTGGTCAAGGCCTGGTCTTTTTGGAATCACTGTATGGTCTTCCAAACTGAAGGATGTTGATGGCCGACAAGGTTGTAGAACTTATTGTTCCATCCCTCACATGCATTGTTTGTACGGGAAGCACCCTGAAGTGTGGCCTGATGCACATTCCATGTTGCTGGTGGGTAGGAGGGTGGCGTCAGTCTAAGGCGGAGCGGGGCCAGGGTGCCAGGAGCTCCATTTGGTCGTTGCCTGAAGGTGCCAGTTACGTAGTTCTCGTCGAAGTAGGCAAGCAGTTCTTCTGCCTCTTCTGGAACAGTGTCCTTCAGATGCTCCATACCCTCCCTCACGTCATCAACTGGCAGGAAAGCAAGAGCATCAATCTTGCCACAAAACAGTCTGAAGTCTTCATCATCTCGGTAGTGCTGCACTAGGCCAAGATTCTGGATCTTCCTCCAGGTACTCTGCGTCAAGTGGTAGAAGCATCCCTTACTTCGTACATGTCTACCAAACACAGCATTTACTGCACGCAACACAGCATCTTCAAAATCAGTTACAACAATCTCAACATTCATTTCAACATTCAACTCAGTGAGCTTATCTACAATGGCTTGAAACAATATTTCATAAGAAGTGCGAGTTTTTCGCTGCAAAATAGCATATACACAAGACAGGAAAGTATCATGAAACTTAACCCTAACAACATAAATTTGCTGAAACAATGGAGGAGCCATAGCAAAGTTTCCATCCATGAACGCAGTAGTTGCATTACTCAGTTCATTAAGTCCTTCTGCAGTAGCAAAAGCAATCACTCTTTCACTGGCTTCTGGACCGTTGTCAAACAGGAGGAATGGTTCTGCATCAGCTGTCTGGGTGTAGTCTTCTGGCAGGTTCAGGTAGCTGAGACTTCTTGGGACAGGAGGACTTTTTCTATGGTACCTAAGACTGCGTTTAGTATGCTCAAGTTCAGGCAGCATCATCTTCACAGGGTCTTCAGCACTTGCTACGGCAGTAGCAAGAATCTGAGAAGGCTTGTCTAAGGAACTGGTAGCTTGCTGTCTCATCTTGTTTCTTAGTTTTGCGTAGGATATGGATGTTTCCTCAGGTGGGTGATTGTGTGGTTTCTGCAGCTCTGGATCTTTTATGTCTGTAGTTGTACTAAGGCTTGCTCTGCAATCAGACTTTGCACGCTTGCTACACTTCCACCAGATCTTGTTTTTTCTTTTACTGGCAACAGTGTACATGTGACCTTCATGGCACACTTTCTTCCCTCCTCTGTTACTTTCTATTACCTCCATACTGAAGATCTGATAGACTTGAACATTTTAGTGCACATTATATATCATAAATGATGAAACCAGTATGTCTAAGCTTGTTAAAAACTGTTGATTAGTTTTCCTGATCAAAGGGATACATAATACATACATAAGTATGACCACGTGGTGTAAGTCGTATAATCACTCTCACTACGGTAGTTATTGAAATAAACTCTGCTCGGGCAAAGCCTTCGCAGAGTTGATTTCAATAACTACCTTGTGAGGGTGATTAACCTTAACATAACGACTCGACAGCCGAATATAGAAATATTCCCCAAACTCTTTTATAACGGTTCGACTGGCGAATGTGGAGAGAAATCCACAAGACCGTATTGTAATGGCTCGACAACCACAAACCACCACGTGGAGGTACAGACCTGCCATTTTGTCAAAATATGGATATGTAGGCTAATGGATACATGATGACACAAGTGGTGTATACAACATAACATCGAGCTATCGTCTCACGAGCCCCCGAGTGAGTGATAGCAAGATGATATTTTGTATACACCATTTGTGTCATCATGTATCTTTTTTATCCAATGGGCAACGTTTAACTGAGCGGCACATTGGTCTTTCATGTCATCTGGTATGTGCATGGTTTTGCAACAATGTTGTAATAACTCAAGGTCGTCAGCCAGGTGTCTGTAGCTCCGCCCTTGGACCGCCCTGCTGCTTCACGGTCGTCCTAACAGAGAGATTAAGATAACTGTGGCTGATAAATAAGTGACTTCATAGATACAACCACACTTTCTTGATACACGATAAATCATTACAAAAACGTCCAAGGGAATTTAGCCGCCCATTGGATAATTCTAAGATAGCTCAATCCTTCATTCATGAGACCAAATGATTTGTGTAACAGGTTTATACTCATGCATCGTTTCTTTCTTCTTACATTTCTGTCTTTTTAGAATGTAATGTTATATCTTGTAAATAAAGGAGGGTTATCCTTAGTTGGATAACCTGTTCCCAATCCGTTTCATCATGAATGAAATATGTTTAAACCAAACCACGGTGAAAACACACGGCAGGGACATTAATGATCATCTGAAACATAAAAAACTTGTTAAACATGTTAAACAGTGAGAAGTCGAGAATGCACTAATCAAGAATGAAAAAGTCAAATCTACAGCCTTATATACTCTCAAACCACGCCACCTAGTGGCCAGATAACTCCTTCATACCGCTAGGGAAAAATAAAATATCTCTCTAATCCATTCTTCAACCGAAAGAAATAATATTTCTCCTACAAGATTCTATTCGCGTCCACATAAAACACAACAAACACATACATGAACAATAACAACTCTTCCGCTGCTGAGAACAACAAGAAGTCCAAGAGATAAGGAGAATTCATCTCTGTTGTTAATGCTGTCTTTGATTTTTGCCATCTTCATTTTCCCTCTCGCAGAGACCGTGGAGTTTAAGCATCCTGTCCGCCACGCTGCTGAGGCACCACCGCCAGGCAGACTACACCAGCCATAGCTCCTAATATTATGAACAAATGGCGCCAACGCTTCCAATAATTTTTCCTCAGTCTGGTATAGGATAAAGGATTGTTAGCTTTCCTAAGTTTTATAACCATTACCTGTTTTTGTCAAACTTTTGAAAATGTGCCCCCGGGACTCTGGAAGTGTATCCGCTGCGTTCAGGGCCTTTTCGAACCATTCCACTAGAATCCACTGGATACAACTCTGAGTGGGTCCGACTTATTACCAAGCTCTATATACATCTGTCTTCGACGGTCATTTGAGAATGAAAAAAAAAATCAATATCAGACCTTGTAATATTTCTGTTCTTAAGTCAGAATAAACTAAAAGACAGATAATATTCTCAAATCAGCCAATGGTACATTCTCGCTCCTGGAATCATACAACTTCTGTATGTAGAGTTCCAACACCATTGCGTTGTCAACTTACTTCCTGTCATAAGCATGTGTTCTCGTCACCAAACATAATCCAATCTATTCTTTATTTGAACTTGTATTACAAGGAGGACACGTGATGTCAGACTCGTATAAAACAGATGACATTTTATGTGAATCATTACTAAGTACAAATGCCTACCGAAAGTTTGTTCATCTACTGCAAATATCATGTAATTTGGGATGTCTTTGAAGCAACGTGTCAATGCGGAAACTCGACCGATTACTTTCAAATTTTGAATTATAAGAATTCAGTTGAGGTTTCCATAAAATAATTTGATTTGATACCTCATAGTAAGTTCTTCGAAGTGACCAGGGGTCAATATTTTCAAAAGTACAGTTTTTATTTTTTTCTTTGAAATATTCAATAAGTGATCAACTGGGTCAAACAAAATCATATATTTCGTCTCATAATCATGAAAACTTTTATTCGAAATTTGTGAAATTTGCCAAAATTGACCCCTTCTGACTATTTCGTTATGCCAAATTTCATAAACAAGCACTACTGACGTGACGATCACAGGAGACGTTTGAGAATGATTATTTTACTGATAGAGATATGAAAAAACATTTCATTGAATGTGATGTAATTTTATTGACGTTACAATGAATGTCAATTTACATGATATTTGCACTAAGATACACGTGTAGGTGAACAAACTGTCGGTATGCAGCTGTATAACTAGCCTCGGTCATCCCTGCTAATTTGGGCATAGAGTAGCCTTATTGAAAGGGGCCTTTACGCTTGTGTCTTCTGAAGTTAGAATGATTCTGTCAGTGAAAATGCACCAGTTTTTCTACAGTAGAACAATCTTCTGAAACCGGCAGGGTTTTTATGCAAAATAATATAATTCTGTAATTCACCATCAATCAGTGTAGTCCCCATGTTCGCTGGTTCCTGAAAACGGTTGTTTGATTCCACAATAGCATTGAATAATTTTAATGTGAAGACATTAAAATAGCCGCTCGATGGGAAATGAACTCGCATGGCTTAACCAAATCATGTACATTTGTTTTAGAACTTTTTTAATATTGATTTAGGAGTAATATTTAGGCATTGGTAACACTTATTCGTAGTTTTGTGAGAACATTATTTCAGTAAGAAAATCGTGCTACCGCGCCTTTAAAAGATTACCACTGTATTGTCATTCCAGTCACAACACTCGATGTCAGGAATAGGTACCGAACACCTTGTACTATATACAGTAGCGCCTGTATCCTGCTGAGCACAGCAGTCCTGAGATACTTCGCAACTTCATCTGAAAACAACATGCACTTCAAAATATGATTCCATTTTTCGATTCAGCTTACGTCAAGATGTGCACATGATGTCATTATAAATAGCTGACAGCATACCAAACAATTGAAATACTGATGTATTCATTTATATGTTTATTTATTTGTGCATAAAATTTTGTTTCACTAAAAATAATTGTACTTTCAGAAAGGTATACTGCAAGTAGCCATCTATTTGTTGTGGTGATGGTGTCTATGGTGATGGTGTCCATGATGATGGTGTCCATGGCGATGATGTTTATGGTGCTTATAGTGATGCTGATGGTGGTAGTGATGTCTATGACGGCGTCTGTGACGACTGCATCTCTTTCGTTGATGATGAGCATCACTTCCTTCAAACAACACTGCAGAGCCAGGAAGAGAAGGTTTGTTGAGTTTCGTTTTTACTTTAATTGACACATATAGATATATGTTCAGACAATGTTTAACGTTCATAACATAACGTACATTTACAGAGTAGAAGTAGAAAAACATGGTATATTCAGTTAATCAATTTATAAACAATAGCTGACAGTCGACAGGCTATGTAAAAAGGTTCGAGGGGAACTGAAAATTTACTTGTAAATGAGGAGATAATTTCTAAAATATGAATTTAGCAATAGATGAATACTTTTCTGATGCGTTCTTACAAAATAGTATTGGGAAAATAATATTCAGCATGTATATCGCCGCGACGTAGCAGTTAAATAGAGTCATCAGCTTACCAATGCAAGGCTGAGCCAGTAATGCAAACTGGCAAGAGTTATTCCTTGCGTTTGGAAGTTGGGGAGTCATAGGAACATGGAGAATATGTAAATGGTTCGAAGGGTACTGAAGATTGTTGATTTCACCAGGATTTTATTTGCATGTTGAAGAACGTAGTCAATGTAAAGCTTTCCATTAGTCTTAAAATATGTTGAATTGTCAGTGTTGAATGGTTTTCTGTCATTTTGTAGCAATATGATGGCATTGGCAGATATAAATAGTAAATAATTACTATCCGCTTATTTTCATTTTATTATAAACCTGCAGACAATATTTGTCAAAGTCATACTCATGGAATCTTCGTAAATGAATATATAGAAGTTGTCAATATATTACTGTTCGCTGATGATGTTGCTCTTCTAGCAGATAACATTGTTGATTTGCAAAGAAAATAAGCCATTCTCGAAGACCTTTGTAACAAGTGGGGTTCGAAGTAGATCTTGACAAATCAAAGGTGGTAGTTTTTCGAAATGGGGGACGTGTAAAGGGTAATGAAAAGTGGTTTTATAAGGATTTACCAGTAAAAGTCACATCTTATTACAAATATTTTGGAATTGTATTTTCAACGCGTTTGTCTAAAGCATGTGAAACTATATCTTTCCAAGCTTTCCAGCTTGCCACACCTCAGTACAATGTGTTGACAATCTCGCACGAGAATCACGTGCGCTTGATACCACGTGGTCTGTACTGTACAGTGGGGCGGAAAAAATAACTGACCTAGGGCGGTTATTTTATAAGAAAAAATGAAACTATACTTTTGTTGATGCTTTTAATCGCACCTTATAAGCTACACGCATAATACATAAGTATGACCACGTGGTGTAAGTCGTTTAATCACTCTCACTACGGTAGTTATTGAAATAAACTCTGCTCGGGCAAAGCCTTCGCAGAGTTGTTTTCAATAACTACCTTGTGAGGGTGATTAACCTTAACATAACGACTCGACAGCCGAATATAGAAATATTCCCCAAACTCTATTATAACGGTTCGACTGGCGAATGTGGAGAGTATTGTAATGGCTCGATAACCATGCATAAACCACCATGGATATGTAGGCTAATAGATACATGATGACACAAGTGGTATATACAACATAACATCGAGCTATCGTCTCACGAGCCCCCGAGTGAGTGATAGCAAGATGGTATTTTGTATACACCATTTGTGTCATCATGTATCTTTTTTTATCCAATGGGCAACGTTTAACTGAGAGGCACATTGGTCTTTCATGTCATCTGGTATGTGTCTGGTTTTGCAACAATGTTGTAATTACTCAAGGACCGCTCTGCTGCTTCACGGTCGTCCTATCAGAGAGATTAAGATAACTGTGGCTGATAAATAAGTGACGTCATAGATACAACCACACTTTTCTTGATACACGATATATCATTACAAAAACATCAAATTGAATTTAGCCGCCCATTGGATAATTTTAAGATAGCTCAATCCTTCAATCATGAGACCAAATGATTTGTGTAACATATTTATACTCATGCATAATTTCTTTCTTCTTACATTTCTGTCTTTTTAGAGTGTAATGTTATATCTTGTAAATAAAGGAGGGGTTATCCTTAGTTGGATAACCTGTTCCCAATCCGTTTCATCATGAATGAAATATGTTTAAACCAAACCACGGCGAAAACACACGGCATGCCATGTTACAGGGACATTAATGTTCAACTGAAACATGAAAAACAATAATATTCTAACATGTTAAACGGTGAAAAGTCGGGAATGCACTAATCAAGACTGAAAAAGTCAAATCTACAGCCTTATATACTCTCAAACCACGCCACCTAGTGGCCAGATAACTCCTTCATACCGCTAGGGAAAAATAAAATATCTCTCTAATCCATTCTTCAACCGAAAGAAATAATATTTCTCCTACAAGATTCTATTCGCGTCCACATAAAACACAACAAACACATACATGAACAATAACAACTCTTCCGCTGCTGAGAATAACAAGAAGTCCAAGAGATAAGGAGACTTCATCTCTGTTGTTAATGCTGTCTTTGATTTTTGCCATCTTCATTTTCCCTCTCGCAGAGACCGTGGAGTTTAAGCATCCTGTCCGCCACGCTGCTGAGGCACCACCGCCAGGCAGACTACACCAGCCATAGCTCCTAATATTATGAACAAATGGCGCCAACGCTTCCAATAATTTTTCCTCAGTCTGGTATAGGATAAAGGATTGTTAGCTTTCCTAAGTTTTATAACCATTACCTGTTTTTGTCAAACTTCTGAAAATGTGCCCCCGGGACTCTGGAAGTGTATCCGCTGCTCTCAGGGACTTGTCGAACCATTCCACTGGAATCCACTGGATACAACTCTGAGTGGGTCCGACTTATTACCAAGCTCTATATACATCTGTCTTCGACGGTCATTTGAGAATGAAAAAAATCAATATCAGACCTTGTAATATGTAAGATTTCTACTCTTAAGTCAGAATAAACTAAACGACAGATAATATTCTCAAATCAGCCAATGGTACATTCTCGCTCCTGGAATCATACAACTTTTGTATGTAGAGTTCTAACACCACTTCGTTGTCAACTTACTTCCTGTCATAAGCATGTGTTCTCGTCACCAAACATAATCCAATCTATTCTTTATTTGAACTTGTATTACAAGGAGGACACGTGATGTCAGACTCGTATAGAACAGATGACATGTTATGTGAATCATTACCAAGTACAGCTGCCTACCGACAGTTTGTTCACCTACTCGTGAATTTCAGTGCAAATATCATGTAATTTGGCATGTCTTTGAAGCATCGTGTCAAAACGGAAACTTGACCGATTACTTTCAAAATTTGAATTATAAGAAGTCAGTTGAAGTTTCAACAACCTAATTTGATTTGATACCTCATAGTAATCCGCTCTTCGAAGTGACCAGAGGTCAATATTTTCAAAAGTACAGTTTTTATTTTCTTCTATGAAATATTCAATAAGTGATCAACTTGGTCAAACATAATCATGTATTTCGTCTCATACTCATTGAATGTATCTGTGATGAAATTGTTCTCATTTAGTTGATATGAAAACTTTTATTCGAAATTTGTGAAATTTGACAGAATTTGACCCCTTCTGACTATTTCGTTATGCCAAATTTCATAAATAAACACCACTGACGTGACGATCACAGGAGACGTTTGAGAATGATTATTTTACTGATGGAGATATGAAAATTCATTGTAATTGAATGTGATGTAATTTTATTGACGTTACAATGAAACCACCGTGTCCTAGTTATAAGGTCGTTGAAATAACATCTGTCATAATAGTGACATTTGTACACCATACTTTAGGTTGTGTACATAAATCATTGTTTTCAATAATTGTAGGCGGTAATGTGTCCATCATTTAAAGGCGCTTTAGTACGTTTTTGCACAGTATGTTTTCTCAAATTTGTCATTTATCATTAAAGTTTATACAATATTTTGGTACGTTAATGGGTAAACCATCTCATTACACGACCTGTTAAGCCGTATCCATATAAATCGATGTGCGACGTATAATGTGACAGTGGTGTGGAACTCTTCATTGTGAGAGGTATATTTTTAGGTTAATGAGATTTTGAGATTTCAAACAGCGAGATGGTTGACCATATTTAAAACTCTACTCTGGGTGTTTAGGTGTCGTTACACCTGTCAGATCACTTGAACTATTGATTTAGGAGTATTATTTAGGCATTGGTAACACTTATTCGTATTTTTGTGAGAACACTTTATTTCAGTAAGAAAATCGTGCTCCCGCGCCTTTAAAAGATTGCCACAGCATTGTCATTCCAGTCACAACACTCGATGTCAGGAATAGGCAACCAACACCTTGTACTATACACAGTAGCGCCTGTATCCTGCTGAGAACAGCAGTCCTGAGATAATTCGCAACTTCATCTGAAAACAACATGCACTTCAAAATATGATTCCATTTTTCGATTCAGCTTACGTCAAGATGTGCACATGATGTCATTATAAATAGCTGACAGCATACCAAACAATTGAAATACTGATTTATTCATTTTCATGTTTATTTATTTTTGCATTAAAATTTGTTTCACTAAAAATAATTGTACTTCCAGAAATGTATACTGCAAGTAGCCATCTATTTGTTGTGGTGATAGTGTCCATGGTGATAGTGTCCATGGTGATGGTGTCCATGGTGATAGTGTCCATGGTGATAGTGTCCATCATGCCCACGGTGATGGTGTCCATGGTGATAGTGTCCATGGTGATAATGTCCACGGTGATGGTGTCCATGGTGATAGTGTCCATGGTGATAATGTCCACGGTGATGGTGTCCATGGTGATAATGTCCATGGTGATAATGTCCACGGTGATGGTGTCCATGGTGATAGTGTCCATGGTGATAATGTCCATGGTGATAGTGTCCATGGTGATAATGTCCATTTCTGATGCGTTCGTACACAATGGTATTTGGGAAAAAATATTCAATTGTATTATGCGAGCCTCTGGCGAGCATAATACATTATTTTTTATTCCAAATATATGATATTAATGATACGGAAACACACGAGGTTAATAATCTCTTTATCATATATGTCATTATTAAAATAAGCGTGTTTTTGTAGTAAAAGTGGAAAGAGAATTGACCTAGTTTTAGCGGAGTAATATCACAGACGGTACATCAAAATGATTGTCACGACATCGGCTGTGAAGTGCCTAAAAATAGTTCTTAATTAAAACAATTTTAAAAGACATGTGCGCGATTCTTTCAAAAATCAACAATTGGTCCCTGGTATCTTGTTCATGGAGATATTTTCAATCAGTTCATAAGCATCTATCTAAATCACTCATAAATAATTTGGTCACGATGCTAAAACAACTGACGTAACTCTAGTTTCAACGTTTTGGAAGCTGCGTTGCCGGGTTGATTCGGATTGATGCATAACAGTATCTTTCGCACTTAATCGGTAATTATTTGTGAGGTGGGGTTGTTTCCTTTGTTTATGACAATAAGTACCTATTAATGTACCTAATACCGTGTACTCAAGATTCATTTTGTATACAGGACACTGCAGCTACTTGTTGATGCTCTTGGTCAATAGCGCACTGAAGTTTTGAATTATTTCAAAAACAAATCTTCAATTATATTGACTTTGTTAACACTATAAATGCAGTTTAATGCACATAGTGTACCATATCAGATGATTTCGTGTTTTCGAATATCCATTCTTTCAAGCGGAAATACTCTGGTAAACTCCCGGTTACGCTTTTCAATGATACATAAACAGTTTTAGGATTCGCATAAAAAAAGTGGAATTTGCGAAAGTAGTTCGTGTATTTGACCTTTGACCTGTTTTGCATATTTATCAGATTCGGAGATACCAAGTTTATCAGATTGCTTAATGGTATTTGGGAAAAAATATTCAGCATGTATATCGTGGCTACTTTGCAGTTAAATTTGGAGTCAGTATGCCACCTTGTCTGCAAGGAACACGGAGAATATGTAAATGGTTCGAAGGGTACTGAAGATTTTTGGTTTCACCAGGATTTTACTTGCATGTTGAAGAACGTAGTCAATCTAATGCTTTCAATTAGTCTTAAAATATGTTGAATTGTCAGTGTTGAATGGTTTTTCTGTCATTTTGTAGCAACAGCATATATGATGGCATTGACAGATATAAAAAATAAATAATTAGTATCCGCTTATTTTCATTGTATTTATCAATAACCCTGCAGACGATCTTTGTCAAAGTCATACTCATGGAATCTTCGTAAATGAATATATAGAAGTTATCAATATATTACTGTTCGTTGATAATGTCGCTCTTCTAGCAGATAGCATTGTTGATTTGCAAAGAAAATTAGACATTCTCGAAGACTTTTGTAACAAGTGGGGTTCGAAGTAAATATTGACAAATCAAAGGTGGTAGTTTTCCGAAATGGGAATGGGAATGAAAAGTGGTTTTATAAAGATTTACCAGTAAAAGTCACATCTTATTACAAATATTTTGGAATTGTATTTTCATCTCGTTTGATATCTTTCCAAGCTAAACGTGCATGTTTCCCTCTGTTTCAGCTGTCCACCAGATACCATAGTGAGTATTTTAAAAGGTTTTTGCATATTAGTAAAAAAACTGCTTCAAGTACTGTACTTGGAGAAGACGGCAGATGTCATTTGTGTGTGCACAATTATTCAAAGTGTATTAAATATTGGTGTCGAATTGTTCGTATGGACGAAAATTGATACAAACGGGGTTTCTCTTCCAACCCTTAATATATTCTTTATATATTTTATAAGCTTTCTTGGAAAGCTTATTGTCCGAAATGAATATTTATGAAAATGGGTGTTTTCAAGGTATTAAAAGTTTAAAAAAATTCAAAAGTCACCGAATTGATACAAACGGGGTTTCTCTTCAAAACCTTAATATATTCTTTATATATTTTATAAACTTTCTTGGAAAGCTTATTGTCCGAAATGAAGACTTATGAAAATGGGTGTTTTCAAGGTAATACAAGTTAAAAACATTTCAAAAGTCACCGAAACTCCAATTTCTCAAGCTTAAATATATTTCTGTGCCATAATTAGATTTAACCGTTCTGTAGACATCGCGATATATGAAAAACATAATTAAACATGTGTTCATTCTTTATTTGTAGAAATGTGTGATACGCTTTATCGTGAATGCATGTTCAAACCCTTTAAAATTCTCACTTGAATGAGGACAGTCAGTGCTATACCACGAGATTAGGAACACACCAAAACAAGGTGGTTAATTCATGTAACGTATATGTGTCTATTTCTATACCACGAGATTAGGAACACACCAAAACTTAGGTGGTTAATTAATGTAACGTATGTGTGTCTATTGTTATACCTAGAGTAACCAAATCTTAGTCAGTGCTCATCAAAACGCATAGGTACGACGAACTATTGCTTTTTTAATTAAAGAAGAAATGGGTAAATGGATACGCGCCTACGTAAAATAATGAATATATCCTTGTTATTTCTGATTAAACCGAGTATGAGGGACTTGGTAGTGTCTACACTGATAACTACTGAAACGTCTCTTGGATTCCCCTTTGGAGGCTATTCTTGGTCTAACTGATCGTTTTCACTGGTTAACAAAACCCCAGGGGCTGACAGCTGGCAACGAGATACGTATGTGGGAAACACTAGTCCTCACATAGCTTGATTAAGATAATTATTATTTTATAAGTGTGCTATTTTCGAAATAGTTAAAACGTTTTCATTGGAAAACATAAATAAGAACATTTATTTTCATAACTTAATTATTTTCGCAAGAACTGGTAAATAAGAAAAAATATGTTCATAACTTAATTATTTTCGTAAGAATATGAGAAATGTGATTTTGAATAAAAAACTCTTTATGGCCTGATATATCTAACGTCTTGTTTTTATTCAACAGTACCCAAGAGGCATACTTTACATACATGTTATTTTGTGTTTAAACTATATCTATTAAGTAAAAGTGTAAATTTAAACTTATTACAGTGAACGTAATATACGTATATTAATTATTTTAATAACACGAGTGAAAATATAAACTTCCCACCTCACTCGTTGAGATAAACATGATATTGGTCAAGAGAGGACATGTATCCTCTATGAATTCAACATTTAACGTCTTCATGTTCAGTGGCGGATACCTAATCTTCGGAATCCTTGGGTCCACACATGGTTTTAATTTATCTATGGCTTTTTAAAATAAAATAGTGTGACTCGTGACCTCATAGCATTGTTTATGACGTCATGTCACCATGACAAGTGATATTTTGTCCTAGAGTAACATGTAATTAAAAGTGTTTCCTAGACTTGACTGTATTCATTTCTACAGCATTGTTCAACACTATACATGTACAGATGATAAAATAAGCTCCTGAAATGTCCCCTGTTTACTCATTTAAATAATGATAATATAAATAATAATAATTTTTGGCTGATTTAACTTAGGGTAGTGTTCTATCAGGATATTTCATATTCTTGATGACTTTAAATTCTAAATTTTAGTTCAACTTCCCAATGCAAGGCATAACTCTTGCCAGTCTCCATCACTGGCTGATTTACAAATGTAGGCCTTGCAGTATTTTCTTAAGAAACCAGTGCTTAGAAATCCAGGCCTACAATACTGTTTCTGGGCAGCGATTCACTATCTAGTCACAACAAAGCGAGAGAAATACCGCAGTAATGCAGACTGGCAAGAGCTATGCCTTGCGTTCGGAAGTTGATTTTAGTTTGAATACAATTGAAAAAATAACACAGTTAAGACCTTATTATTTAAAAAAGTAACTAATATTCATCAGCAAATCTCATTTAAGGAAAGTTTGAGCCAAGATTTTCACCAATTGATGGCGTATATCGCTATTGGCTTGGTTGGATGTGAGACATTACATGATGAAACGATGTTATTCATCTAGCATAAAATGCGTGCACTATGAAGTTGAGGTTGAGGTTACGCTATCACATAGAAGTTAAGAACATGCATCAAAGCTTAAATAATAATCATTAAACAAAGAGAGAAAATTAGATGAACTTCATGAAGGACAGGCTCAAAACTTGGCTTAAAAAAAATCTGTGACCCTTCACATGTTTTGCACGACTGTTTTGAATTGTTACCCTCTGGTCGTCAGTATAATGTACCGACGTGCAAACCAAACGTTATAAAATGTCTTTTGTACCAAAGTCAATTTCTCTATTGAATAAGCGTTAATGTTCCCATCATCATACTCGTTGTCCATGTTATATAACCATGTATATATTCCATGTATTTATTATAAATGAATGTGTATAATTTTGTAGTTATGCTCACTCAGACGTAAAACAAATTCCCTAACGGGCAATAAAGAAATATCTTATCTTATCTATCTTAAACTAGCCCCTGATGGAGACAGGTACGAGCTATGACTGGCAGGGAAAGTTCATAAGGATAAAACATTATGTAGTCTTTACACTACACTGGGACGTAAGAAAGTAATAATTTAAAGTGAAGTACAGAGGAAAGTACACACCTCAGTTGGTTTCGATTAATTCAATATCTTATAAAAAATGAGATGCATTTGATTGTGGCATGATACAATAACACATATTTGCAGTAAATTGAATAATTGCATTGGTGACTGGTTAATTTGTAGTTGGAATATGGTAGGTTATGAATAAAATTTACACCAACATGACCCTTACCATGTTTAAATTGTTGTAAATGTATGCATAATTAATTTTGGAAGAATTTACAAATTTGAAAATTAATCTTTTTCAAAATAAAAACTAAAAAACGAAAGCAAGTAAAAGTATTCATTGGGTGATGACTAAACCTACACTTTTCAGTTTTAGAGTACGACGTCGACAGAAGCATGATTTTCTTACTGAAATAAATAAGTATTACCAATGGCTACATAATACTCCTGAATCAATAAAAATAGTTCTAAAACATATGATAAAACCAACTGAGGTGTGTACTTTCTTTTGTATTTCAGTGTAAAATATATATCCCTGCTACCATTGTTATCTTTTGGTCTGGATTCGTGCGTCAAATATATGAATATATTCTTTATTAGCATGATGTTGAGAGTGTGAGATGTGTTACAATGTATCTGTGTGGTTGAACACATGACATGATAACGTTAACTGAATGTCACAGACTAGCCAGACGGAACAAGAAATCTCTGACAGTTAACAAGGCGTGAAGGCAGCTGACTCCTTCATAATATACTGAAACGCTTTCCAAATGTCATTTCACTTTGATTGTTGTATTGAATTCTTTAGATATTATTTGGATCTGTCAGATTTTAAATACGCTTTCAGACTGTTTTATTATTTCTCTTGACAAGCAATGAACACACACAGATCCACGAAACCATTGAAAGATGAAAGGAAATGTTTTATTGTTCATCATCCTAAAGATTTTGACGTCAAGAAATCCGACACTTCTATATGAAAAACATATTTAACCTCAAATCAACAAACGATCTTTTTGGTTATATTGGTGTTTAAGGTGGTTGATATATTCAAAAACGTGTCAAATAAAACATTTTTTATTTTTTAAGAGTAGACATACTACTTTCAATTAATCACTGCAATTTTATGACGCTCATGAAAATGTTGCTACGATATACCGTTTTAATAAACATTTATCATTGAGCAACATTAGCACATATAAAACGAATGTGAATAAGATACATATAGAAGCCTAGAAGCCAATAAAACTAAATTTAAATGTTTGAAAAACTATTTTTGAAAACACTTCTTTTTAAAATCGTGCTTTTTGAATCTCCTTCATCAGATGAAATAGGAATTAGAATCAAATGAAGTGATGACTTGTTCTTATGACGTCTTATATAAATGACTCTTCAACGAATCAAATTCGAAGAAGTTAACGTATGTTGATAACGTCTATATTAGGTAACTTTCCATCTTTTATCAATTTTAAACTGAAATACCAATCATCCGGTCCAAATTTTGAAAAAGTGAAGCCAGCATCCAATGTGTGTTTGAACCGATCGAAGAATGATCGTACCCTATTGAATGAAAACTTATGATAACTGTTTTACAAAACATATGCTTATCAAAGCGTTATATATGAACAGTATTACCAAAAATAATATACAGTACACCCAACAAATATAGAAACCAATGCATATGGAAAGATAGACAAAAATACTGGGAGCGGAAATTTTATAGACATCTGGTTATTGACTAGGACGAAAGCAAAACATTCTCAAGAACAATTTGCCAATGTTATCGACAAACATTATTGCTTGTTTAATATAAAACAGATTAACCTCAAAATGTTTCATGGAAAAGTATACAGTTTCTTTCATAAGAGTATGTAACTTTAATATGTTTTTCTGTTCAAACACTCAGAGGATGCTGGAAGCATTAACACAGTTATTTAGTATTTAAATTAAATTAATCAAATATATTGTCGACATAATGTTTATGGTTATGAGGAAGTCATTAAACAAGCAAAAATGTCATATTTCACTTTCCTTTCTCAAATTATAGTTAAGGAGATTCGAAAACGATATGAACAGATAATCTTTCAAAAGTTTAATTAAGCTAGGTTTGCTTCAGGAGACAATATGTAACTGTGTTTAAGGCGTGTTTATTCTCGTTGATTGAACTGTAGTATTGTTAAATGTTTGTAGGAATTGTTCCTTTGTCCGTCAGTTTATATACTGGGCTCCTCTTGTACACTAAATAAACGATTAATTTCATTTCATCTTCCATCAACGCAGATATATTGATTATTGTGTAATATTCAATTGAAATGTAAACACGTTGATATTTACCATAAAACCATTTAAGATAATAAGACTCTCAATAAAAGAAATATATATCGTCATATCTTAAATGTCAATTCAAAGCCAAAATTATGATTATGGTTTAATACTTTATAAATTGGTAACATATTTGTACTTAAAAAGAGTCATATGAGGTATAATAATTTTGATTTGATGAATCATCAATTGAATAACAAAGGGTTAAAGGGGCAGTAGCACGTTTTTTTTCACTCAAATAATTTGATGTAATGGATTTGAAAAATAATGCCATTAATAGTAATACATCCTTTTCTCTTCCGAAAATAAGTTTTAAAAATGAGTGTACATGGTTCGGTTAAGCCATAGGAATCGTTTTTGTCATTCGAAATAATAAAATGTGTTCACAATAAAATGGCCGCCATGCAATTTTTGCTGTATACACAACACCTTTATTACCACTACGGATAACTGGTTTGTGTAATAAAATGCTTAATCCTCTAAAATAAATTCAAATGACATAAACTATCATTATAAATGGGAAAAAATAAAATTGGCAAAAAACGTGCTACTGCCACTTAAAGAGTGAATGTTTATATTCTGGTATCTAGTTTGATCATAGAACGAATTATACTTGAATAATTGACTCCGAATTCAGAACGAATACGAGACTGTGTATATTCGTTAACATTCGGTAAATTCCCTGAACAGCAAATAAACTTGTATGAAACGTGTGAGAACATTTGTAGCTAAAAACGAATTATCTAGGAATTATAAAAAAGAAATAAGACAGAGTAACGAATTCACTACGGATTTCCACAAATAAGATACGATAGCATGATTCATGTAAGAATAGTTTTCGATAATTAATCCGCAATTGTTTCGTCCTAAATTCGCGACATTCATAAATGATTCGTGAGTAATTTGGGTGAGAAGACTAATGTTGTCAACCACAAATTTCTAAGAACTGTTTATGAAGTTCCATGATTTAATTACGAATATATTCGTATATGATTCTTTAAAGTATTTTGACAAACAAAATAAAACAAACATAAAATATTAAGTATCATACTCTCATGTATAAATCGACTAAATTCGGCAGAAGTATATTGTATTTGGCTTTGTCTTTGAATATCATCGATTTTATGATGTAGTGATTAATTTGTAACTAAACATGTACATACTGTACTTTTTTATGGTGCTTGTTATTGAAAAAAACCTGTTTCCTATTTATTTTTGATGGTGCTTGTTATTGAATAAAAACTGTTTCCTATTTCTAGAAATATATGAAATAAACCGAATACACTTGCAGATTCTTGAAAATTTCTGCAATGTTTGATGAATGAATAATAATTCAGATTGAAAATGCCTCCGGCACAGGAAGTTAATGTGGCTGACTCCTGGCTGACCGCACTGCACGCTATCTTCGTGGAGGTCAGTGGTCAAACTTGACCTTAAACTTGCAGCAGGTGCGACTGAACATTTCACATTTTAATATTTTACTTAAGTGCTATATAGTCCATCAACCACAGCGACCACTTACCAATCAAGACACATCACGATTTAAAAATTTAAACTTAGTTATTTTTTTTATATCCAAAACATGATACAACATACATAAAAACCCAATATCAGCAAAAAGACAAACAATACTTCATAATCAATTATTTGATTCAAATCCAAGGTCTACGAACCGGTTCGGTCTACAAAAACAACACGCAAGGAATGTTACAGTCAGTGTTGGCAGTCAGAAGTTGGAAGTCAGGGGTTGTAAATGGGGGGTTGGCAGTCAGAGGCTGGAAGTCAGGGGTTGAAAATGAGGGGTTGGCAGTCAGAGGTTGGAAGTTTGGGTTCGGCAATCAGGGCTTGGCAGTCAGGGATTGAAAGTGAGGAGTTTCGCAGTCAAGGGTGGACTTCCAGGAGTTAACAGTTTGTGGTTGGCAGTCAGAGATTGCCAATCAGGGATTGGCAGTATGGGGTTGGCAGAAATGGGTTGGCAGTAAGGGGTTGGCAGTAAGGAGTTGGCAGTAAGGAGTTGGCAGTAAGGGGTGGGCAGTAATGGGTTGGCAGTAAGGAGTTGGCAGTAAGGAGTTGGCAGTAAGGGGTGGGCAGTAATGGGTTGGCAGTAAGGGGTTGGCAGTAAGGAGTTGGCAGTAAGGAGTTGGCAGTAAGGGGTTGGCAGTAAGGGGTTGGCAGTAAGGGGTTAGCAGTAATGGGTTGGCAGTAAGGGGTTGGCAGTAATGGGTTGGCAGTAAGGGGTTGGCAGTAAGGGGTTGGCAGTAAGGAGTTGGCAGTTAGGGGTTGGCAGTAAGGGGTTGGCAGTAATGGGTTGGCAGTAAGGAGTTGGCAGTCAAGGGTTGGCAGTAAGGGGTTGGCAGTAAGGGGTCGGAAGTTAGAGAATTTTACAGTAAGGGGTTGGAAGTCAGGGTTTGATAGTAAGGGGTTGACAGTATGGGATTGGCAGTAAGGGGTTGGCAATAAAGGGTTGGCAGTAAGGGGTTGCAAGTCAGGGATTGGCAGTAAGGGGTTGGAAGTCAGATATTGCCAATCAGGGATTGGCAGTAAGGGGTTGGCAGTAAGGGATTGGCAGTAAGGGGTTAGAAGTCAGGGGTTGGCAGTTAGGGGTTGGCAGTAAGGGGTTGGCAGTAAGGGGTTGGCAGTAAGGGGTTGGAAGTCAGAGATTGGCAGTAATGGTTGGCAGTAAGGGGTTGGCAGTAAGGGGTTGGCAGTTTGTGGTTGCCAATCAGGGATTGGCAGTTTGTTGACAGTAAGTGTGGTTGGAAGTAAGGACTTGGCAGTCAGAGGTTGGCAATCACGGGTTGGCAATCAGGGGTTGGCAATTACGGGTTGGCAATCAGGGGTTGGCAATCAGGTGTTGACAGTCAGGGGTTGGCAATCAAGGGTTTGTAATCAGGGGTTGGCAATCAGGGGTTGGCAGTCAGGGGTTGGCAATCACGGGTTGGCAATCAGGGGTTGGCAGTTTTGGGTTGGCAGTCAGGGGTGGCAATCAGCGGCTGGCAGTCAGGGGCTGACAACGTGATCTTTGCTGTCCAACTTAAATGAACAATTGATGGCGACTTCATATCATTGGGTTGGCAGTTTGTGGTTGGAAGTAAGGACTTGACAATCAGGGATTGGCAATCAGGGTTTGGCAATCAGGGGTTGGCAGTCAGGGGTTGGCAATCAAGGATTTGCAATCAGGGGTTGGCAATCAGGATTTGGCAATCACGGGTTGGCAGTCAGGGTTTGGCAATCACGAGTTGGCAATCAGGGGTTGGCAATCAGGGGTTGGCAGTCAGGGGTTGGCAATCACGAGTTGGCAATCAGGGGTTTGCAGTTTTGGGTTGGCAGTCAGGGTTGGTAATCAGAGGTTGGCAGTTTTGGGTTGGCAGTCAGGGGTGGCAATCAGCGGCTGGCAGTAAGGGGTTGGCAGTAAGGGGTTGGAAGTCAGGGATTGGCAGTAAGGGGTTGGAAGTCAGGGATTGGCAGTAAGGGGTTGGCATTAAGGGGTTGGCAGTAAGGGGTTGCAGTAAGGGGTTGGCAGTAAGGGGTTGGCAGTCAGGGGCTGACAACGTGATCTTTGCTGTCCAACTTAAATGAACAATTGATGGCGACTTCATATCATTGGGTTGGCAGTTTGTGGTTGGCAGTAAGGGGTTGGCAGTAAGGGGTTGCCAATCAGGGGTCGGAAGTCAGGGGTTGGCAGTAAGGGGTTGGCAGTTTGTGGTTTGCAGTAAGTGTGGTTGGAAGTAAGGACTTGAGAATCAGGGATTGGCAATCAGGGTTTGGCAATCAGGGGTTGGCAGTCAGGGGTTGGCAATCAAGGATTTGCAATCAGGGGTTGGCAATCAGGATTTGGCAATCACGGGTTGGCAGTCAGGGTTTAGCAATCACGAGTTGGCAATCAGGGGTTGGCAATCAGGGGTTGGCAATCAGGGGTTGGCAGTCAGGGGTTGGCAATCACGAGTTGGCAATCAGGGGTTTGCAGTTTTGGGTTGGCAGTAAGGGGTTGGCAGTAAGGAGTTGGCAGTTTTGGGTTGGCAGTCAGGGGTGGCAATCAGCGGCTGGCAGTAAGGGGTTGGCAGTAAGGGGTTGGAAGTCAGGGATTGGCAGTAAGGGGTTGGAAGTCAGGGATTGGCAGTAAGGGGTTGGCATTAAGGGGTTGGCAGTAAGGGGTTGCAGTAAGGGGTTGGCAGTAAGGGGTTGGCAGTAAGGGGTTGGCAGTAAGGGGTTGGAAGTCAGGGATTGGCAGTAAAGGGTTGGCATTAAGGGGTTGGCAGTAAGGGGTTGGCAGTTTGTGGTTGCCAATCAGGGATTGGCAGTTTGTGGTTGGCAGTAAGGGGTTGGCAGTAAGGGGTTGCCAATCAGGGGTCGGAAGTCAGGGGTTGGCAGTAAGGGGTTGGCAGTAAGGGGTTGGCAGTTTGTGGTTGGAAGTCAGAATTTGGCACTTAGGGGTTGGCAGTTTCTTGTTGGCAGTAAGTGTGGTTGGAAGTAAGGACTTGGCAGTCAGAGGTTGGCAATCACGGGTTGGCAATCAGGGGTTGGCAATCACGGGTTGGCAATCAGGGGTTGGCAATCAGGGGTTGACAGTCAGGGGTTGGCAATCAAGGGTTTGTAATCAGGGGTTGGCAATCAGGGGTTGGCAATCACGTGTTGGCAATCAGGGGTTGGCAGTTTTGGGTTGGCAGTCAGGGGTGGCAATCAGCGGCTGGCAGTCAGGGGTTGACAACGTGATCTTTGCTGTCCAACTTAAATGAACAATTGATGGCGACTTCATATCATTGTTGCAATATGTAACAACGGCATTCATTTTACGTGCAATATAATTGTGACCTCATGATATTTTCATTGTAATGAGAAAAATGACATCCCGCTGCAGTGAATCATTTTGTTTGACAAAAGTTCACCATCCTGCTATTATAATGTTATAAATGGTTGAATTTATTTTGTGTTTGGTCAACTTCCAACTTAAATTATTTTCATGTAACATGAAACACATCACGATTGTACAGCAAACTTCTATTTTAGGAAAGTTAAAAGCAATTCACATGTTATAATTACAAAAACAACACGTATAATCTTAAGTTCCATTTTTTCTTACATCAACATATGATTGTATAACAAATTAATTTGCTAAAATATGGTTTAAATGTCGAAGTTTATGCTTTTAACATTTGAAACATGACCATGAATAACAAAATAATGCTCAATGCAAACTCAAATGCTTAAAACAGCCCATATTTCACTATAAGCGTTTTCTTTAGCCGTTATGATTTGTTGACGACATAAAAAACCAGTTCAGAAAAGTCTAATTTATTATTTCCGTCACTATGCGCTATTTATTTCAGAAATGCAGTTGTTTATTGTAAATATGATAGTCCATTACTATTGTACCAGTGGTAATGTTAAATTATCTTTTAGATTTTTGTCATTTCCCAAAGAAAGTATATTAATATACTTGCATTCTTATAAACTTCCCGAAGTGCGAAATCAACAAGTTCTTCTTGCCCCCTAATCAGTACTCCCAGCGTTTCTGGACTACCCTAACCCTTTTATCATTACTTAATGCGTTCCTGAACTACTTCATCAGTATTCACAACGTTTCTACAATATTCCTTGTCCTATATTCCAGTACTTACAGCGTTTCAGGAATATTTCTTGCCCCTTCATCTGTACACACAACGTTTCTGGAATATTTCTTGCCCCTTCATCTGTACGCACAACGTTTCTGGAATATTTCTTGCCCCTTCATCTGTACACACAACGTTTCTGGAATATTTCTTGCCCCTTCATCTGTACACACAACGTTTCTGGAATATTTCTTGCCCCTTCATCTGTACGCACAACGTTTCTGGAATATTTCTTGCCCCTTCATCTATAGCACAACGTTTCTGGAATATTTATTGTCCCTTCATCTGTACGCACAACGTTTCTGGAATATTTATTGCCCCTTCATCTGTACGCACAACGTTTCTGGAATATTTCTTGCCCCTTCATCTGTACACACAACGTTTCTGGAATATTTCTTGCCCCTTCATCTGTACACACAACGTTTCTGGAATATTTCTTGCCCCTTCATCTATAGCACAACGTTTCTGGAATATTTATTGTCCCTTCATCTGTACGCACAACGTTTCTGGAATATTTCTTGGTCCTTCATCAGTATACACACCATTTCTGGACTTTATATTACCTTCATTAGTACACACGAATTGCCTTGGCTAACTGTTTTAAACCTTCATCCACCTGATAAATAGGCAAGAAGTAGTCAAAAACATTGTGTGTAGACTACAAAGAGTGTGCAATCCATAACTATAATATATTGTTGTACTTCTGTAGATGCTATACTTCAAGAATAGGACATTGTCAGTTAGTGGATAGATCATCAACTAAATACATAATACTTGTAAGTCAGTTTTACGTTTCGCAATTAAATGTCTTGGAGAATTCAATGTCACAACATAATATTATCTCAAAGCCCATGTCTTGATCATTCATGATGAAGATGAGCAGACAGTTTGATATTATCTCATTTTGAAAGAGACCATTAACTGTAATTTTACCTATTATGTCAGGCAACCGGCAAGTGTTAAAATGTTATACAGACTACAATGGTTCTTCTGAATGCATCGTGGGTTTTTTTTTGCCAGAAATACATTTTCTCTTGCCACTATACTGTACTGAATGATATTAGAGACTTTGAAATATTCAGTTATTTACTTAAAGAACTATTTCATTTTCCTTTAAATCCATTTCCATTTCGTATTTAATATTACCAGATCGCATTTGGGTTCGCATTCCTAATTTTGGTACTATCCATCATGACAGCCTCTAGTAAACAGCCTTACTGTTATGGCATCATGTCCATTTTCTAATTTCCTGACAAGAAAGGTTGTATCCATATAAATAAATATAAGATACCAACGGCAATAAAAACACAGGCGGTCAATGGGACCGACAGCGTGCTTTATGAGACAATAAAACATGCTCGTAACTTTAGACGTCAGTTTGAGCGTCGCTTAGCAAATGACGTCATATGTTACGTCACTTCGATTGTTCAATGCTAGTAAATGTGTTCTACGACGGGAGGCATTAATATTTTCAAAATAAAGTTTATACAAACAATATAATATCTGCACGGCTTTTATAGAAAAGCGAGTAACTATTTAAAGGCATCTCATATAAAAAATAGAAGACTCGTTGTCGTGCTTTATCGTAGAATAAAACATAGCAGAGAACATAAAACACTCAGGGCTGCGCCCTTCGTGTTTTATGCTCCCTGCTATGTTTTATTCAACGATAAAGCACTCCAACTCGTCTTCTATTTCTTAAATAAACCATAAGAAGTCAACAGACATCTTGTCTTCAGCATACCTTGCCCTGTCAGAATGACTATGGCAAGAGTAATAACTATCATATCTAAGTTCAAACAATCGAATGGTGAAAACCAGTGTTTTGTATGTGCTCGAAAAAGTGTAACCCTAAAAACATATATCCGTATGTCAGAATCCTTTTTTTGTGGCTAGAAAGTAAAAGTATCTTTAGCTGATTTCAGAAACTTTGACAGTTTCTGTAAACAACTCGTCTGTTTGAAAAAAGCCTATGGTCGACAGCGGAGTATCATATTTCTAACCAGACAGAATAAAGATGAATTGTGATTGTGAAGGCAACCACAAAAACGCAGCCCCATGTCACGATAATGATGTATAATGCTTCGTTAATGCTGATGTTTAGTAAGTGTTACTTGATCTCGACCTATTCTCACATAAAAACCTCTCAGAAATGATAAATGGTTACTTTAAAAAAGTAAAAGAATTCGTTTTTGAATACTGTGTTGTGCTGTGTAACTCCTGAAAGCGAAACGAAACACCAAAAAACGCTTCACAAATACAGTGATATATACCTTAAATATTAATTCAGAACGTAAGTAATTTAAATCTGTTACAATCGGCCTTTCACATGACTCTTATTGCATATTCACATGCACAAACAACAATGTACAGCTGCGCATGCATCCCTTAGTGTTTTCTTTGAGGTAGATGGTTGTGTATCTTGATGCATATATCATGTAATATCGTATGTCTTTGAGGCAACGTAGAATGATAACATGAAACCGATGACTTTATCATTTCACTTCAGGGGTAAGCATTAAATGTACCTCAACATAATCTAATTGTATACCTCACACTGAACCGTAATAGTTTTGACATTTCGATGAAGTGACCACGGGAATGATCATTTGTCAGTGCATTTGAAGTGTATTTGATGTCCAAACTGTATCCAATTACATGATACTTGCACTTAGATGCACACGTAGTTATGCAGTTTTATATCACCTTATTTTGAATATACATATTTAATAAATGCATCTCATCATGCCTTGACATGTACCGACACTATTATTTTTGATTATTATGTGATATAGAGTGATTACTTGGTTAATTGGCTCTTAAATATTTCAAAATATCAGTACTATCTTCTCACCCATAACATGGCATTTAAAAATTGTGTCGTTCATAAATCTAATTAATCTCACCTTCAAATATGTCATTGTAAAGAGTGAGACTTGTATAACATATTTTCTGTATGATACTTGTTGCGTTGTAAGATAGTAAGAAGCTCTCTCTCTCTCTCTCTCTCTCTCTCTCTCTCTCTCTCTCTCTCTCTCTCTCTCTCTCTCTCTCTCTCTCTCTCTCTCTCTCTCTCTCTCTCTCTCTCTCTCTCTCTCTCTCTCTCTCTCTCTCTCTCTCTCTCTCTCTCTCTCTCTCTCTCTCTCTCTCTCTCTCTCTGGCATTATTTTGTTTCATTTTACCGTGAGAATAGCACGCTGTTCATTTGCATATATCAATTCGCGTTGTTAAAGAAACATTTGACTTTGAAATTAATGTTGTCAAGGTTTTTTTGCGCAAAATGAATGAAGAATGACATTGTATGATAAAGAAGTTATCATGCTCGTGTGTTTTGGGATGGTAAATATCCTGCATTAGGAATAAACACTATGTATTTAGCTCGCCAAGGCTCGCAAAATACAATGTTTATTCCTAATACACACGAGCATGATAACCTCTATTGAAAACCTCCCTTTAATTTTTAGATAACATATACACTTCTATTTCGGAATGCACAGACCTTTAGTACAACCAGAGCATTGTTACGGTTGAAACCAGATATTTATACATTTGTGTCTAGACATTGGAAGTGTCTTGAATATAAGAAGAAACTGATACTAAATTCTATTTTCAAGACTATATCTACAATTTAGTATTGGGTATAATGATTTTACATGTCTGTGACGATTAAGGGATGATTGTATCATATACATCATAACTAGATACATTTTAATGTTTATAAGTGTACATGCACCGAAGCGCAAAATAAATGATACCAACTTCAAACACACAGTCGACTATGAATGTATGTGATGAGGATATATTTCCTAGAGATATACACAATTTCATTCATGAGAGTATGATACTTAATAATTCAAATCTGTTCAAACACACAATGGGTGTTGATATTGCTGTTTCAAATTGGTTTTCTGGGCAAAATGTTTGCTATTTAAGGTTAAATTTCATGAAATAAGTAAATTGTGTTAATGCAAGCTGTTGTCGGCATTATGAACCTTCTCGAACTTTAAATTTGTTGACGTTGTTGTAGGTTGTCAAAATACAAGCCAAAAAGCCATTTTGGATTCTCCTATTTCGTCTAGTTAAGAGGATTCGACAACGACGATTTGGTAAAATATATGTTTCTTGGAAATATGAAAAAAAAATCATATTTTGAAAATTGAAATTGAATTTAATTGGCTTCTGAAGACATGATGGAACCCTATATTCCATCTCAGGTATCGCTCTTGTATTTTATATCGTTTATTTTTACCCTGGGTGTACAAAGTCAAATTGAAGTTTTAAGAAAAATCGTAGATATTTTAACAACATTTTGAGTTGTTTTCTTGATGTGTCCCCCTTATCTCAAGCCCGTTTTCTAAAACTCTAAGTTACATGCTGAATTCACCTACTTTAATCACTGTTACTTTGCTTGTGCGTACAACGTTAAGATTCACAATTATGACGACTGTAATCAGTGGCTAGAAGTGTAATAGAGCGATGGGGCAAGACAAATTTGGAGAATTGAAAGGAGGAACACTGGTTTATTCACCCATCCCCACCAGAGTAGTCGTATCATCATGGCTAGCTTCATTCCCCTGATTGTTATCGAAACTTTTGCCTTGTATATTACAAAAGTAATCAGCTAATACAATTACTATAAATCCAGCAAAATTGGCAGTGCCAGGTTGAGGAGACACGTGAGAGAACATTAAATTTCAAATCACGACATTTCATCGTCTGACAACATACATGTCCTTTATAGCAATTAAATCACCCAGCTTAATGATGAACTAGATGTAGTCCAGATTGGAACAATTAAAGAATTGAAACAGACTCCTGTATGTCTTTGAAGAATGTCATTAAGTCATTGTCTTGGTAATTGTCTTGGTAATTGTCTTTGTCATAGCTATTTGAAGGAGAAACCAGTTCAATGGATTTACGACGTCTTTCTCACAGTTGCGCGATGTTTCGGTATCGCACTTCTGCAATAGAGAAGTCCCAAATCCATATATCTTGTTTCTCTTTCATTCAACTTCTAAATGTCTCTTAAAGAAGTCATCGCCATTATGATCCCGCCGTTTGGTTTGTTAAAATAATTCCGATTAAACTGCAGGAAAGTCTCTTTGGGGTTGAAGGTAGTAGAACGACCTGTTAATTAGATAGTAATAAATGTAACATTGTTATACTTTGGTTCACGGTGTCTGTAATACAATACAGTACAAAACGTTGTAATATTGTAGACTGTGTGATCCTTTAAAATGTGACACAACATGAACATTTTCAAGTCACAGGTGTAAAAAAGTCTATTTCAAATCCCAAAGCCTTTAAATTAATTTATTTCAAATCCCAAATTCACCTTTCAAGTCAGTTTTTTTTATACCACCCAGTGTACCAATCCCTTAAAAGCACATATACGGCATTATACTTTTGCTATTCATTCTGCTTCCGAGCACTACCTTGTGATAGGTTTTTTTTTCTGTTGACAACAATGACAATAAGACCAAAATCGTTTCACTCAGTTATGAACCAATAAAATCCCTTTTGTCAAACATGATACCTACAAGAATAAATGATCACGAATGAACACATCAGATCTATGAATACATAAGAAAACCCAAAATTCATTATAAAACTGTAAAGTTGCTCAAGTAATAGTTTATAGTTCTAATCCCTTAATTCTTAGGCAACTCCCGTTTGTACAGCAAATCATATTCCGTTATTATTTCCACACAAATGTATATTTTCTGTTTCATTTTACGACACATTTTAATGAAACACATGATTTTATTTCATATATGAAACAAATTAATGTTTAAGGCAACTTGCATATAAAGAAATAAAAAAGTGAATTCAAAGGTTATGTATGCCCCCTTGTAATATCCAAAGATTATTCAAAAGGCGTGTCAAGTATCAATAAACCAATCCTTTTAACAAATTCTTTCAGTAATTATAGTTATCAATATAAGTCATTTTATCAATTTAAAAATATACTGATATTTCAAATATAACCAAAGGCGTGGTAAACTTTGAAAGATAGATTTTTATATATAAATTAAAGAATACTTTGACGTTTTTTGTGTAAAGTTTAGGTATTTTATTATTGGAAAACAAGTATTGTGAATATACACAACATTTTGGAGTGTCAAAGACTTGATTGACCTGTTAGTATTTCTAGTTTAGGTATATCTCTATAAATTATGTTACAAGGGATACTCGATATCTGAATGTTAACTATACTTACTAACACCCCACTTTAGCTCGTTGCCATGGGATACCTTTGTTCTTGGAGTATATGTAGATGTGTCAGATACACTCATACCTTTTTGCGTACTTTACCAATACACCTATGCTTTACCAAGTACTTTTCTTAATACAACTCCACTTTTCTAAATACACCTACACTTTTCTAAATACACCTACACTTTTCTAAATATACCTGTACAGTCACACATGGCTAATACATTTTACAAAGAATAAAGCGTCTTTAATCTCAATAGAATCTTAAAACATCTCAAATATGATAAATTAATTTTATTATGAAAGAGTCGGGAATTGAACACGAAACCTTTGTTTATTGTTGTAGAGCTTTTATTCATTAAGCTACCATGGACTGTTAGAATCGCTAAGATTGTTTGTCAGTAAGAATGCTGCTTTCTCCACTTGACGGGGAAATCGTGAAACCCTCGTGGGAATCGTGCTGACAAACGTGAGCACAAATGCGCGTGCATTTACGAGAATAACATAACCACGCATTGCTCATGCGTCTACCAAGGTGTCACACATGGAATATACAATGATCAAATGATAGATGAGGCCCAGATAAGGTTTTGAAAATATATATTTCATGTACAGTCATTTTTTAATTTAAATTTTCCGAAGAGAGAAGGAGGTGAAGTGAGATGAGTTGGTGTTTAACGCCGCTTTCAAGAGTATTTCACTTATATCGCGGCTGCTAGTATTATGGCAGGGAGAAAGCCCGAAACACCATGTGGCTTTGCTTTGCGATGAAACCTGCGAGCATCGACTGGAACTAGCGAACCATGGGTGGTACTACGCTGAAATTCAGTGTAGCATTGCACACAAACCTTACTGCGTGTAGATCAGTTCTCTACTGCAGACAAAGTTGCCGTTCCCCTTGCGGGATTCGAACCCCGGACCTCTTGATCCGAAGCCGAACGCGCTAACCACTGCGCTATTCCGCCCCAAGAGAGAAGGATGTTTTACTATTGGTGACAATATTTTAAAAATACATTTCATCAACTTATTTGAGCGAAAAAAAAACCTGCCCCTTTAATGGTCTCTTCGAAATGACTGTCTTAGTATTGGGAGGTTACCCTCTACAATTTTCTCTGCAGCAAAGGCTCACGGGAAGATATTCAAATGTGAACAATCAGAGACTTCGTTTGCAGATGCGTTTTTATCGTTTCTTATTGTGATAGATCCTGATTGTTTCGACAAAATTAAATTGGGAGAAACCTTGTTACGCAAATGACTTAATAAAATAGAGCCACTATCAATAACGACATTAATAAAATGATATTAATGTTGATATTTTTGTTGTTGTACACTCAACCGCAAAAGAAACGCCACCATACAAATGCAAGATAATTCAATCAATGAGTGATAAACATGACTGAAATAGAGATACATCATGTCTTCAGAAGCCAACTAAACTTAATTTGAAATTTCAAAACATTATCTGTTCATATTTCTGAAAGACACATGTTTTAAGAATTCTCATAATCGTCGTTTTCGAATCTCCTTAACTAGACGAGATAACGGAGTTTGGGGTTGTTTTATGACGTCCTACAGTAAAGACACGTCAACAAATTTAAGTTCAAGAAGGTTATTATGTTGACAACATTAATCTAGGTTCTAAAAATTTCACATTTTGGACTTACTATGGCCAAAAGACGTTTTGAAAAACCGAGTTCAGCACTCAAAGTGTATTTGAACTGTCAAAAAATAGACGTGCCATAATCTGATGTTTGAAATTGTGAGTATTTCTTTATCAAACATGTATCTATCGAATACATTCAAAATCTACTTTCTCTGGCAGCAGTACTGTGTTGTTTACATGGTTGAAAATATGCTGACGTTTATTTTGCGGTTTAGTGAACATATTATTTAAAAAAAAAAAACTTTATTCATTTTTGGTCATGTATATACACAGTCAACGCATGTTGACAATACATTATATACACATACATATATACAGCTAGGAAACATTACATCAAGTGACTATTTGTTTTACCGAAGCCCTCTGGCTGATAGAACCGGGAATGTGTTGAGATGTGCGATACGTACGGGCCTAGGTTGTTTTCTATTTGTTTAGAATTAATCATTGGCGGTAGAGGATGACCTGGCACATAATCATCGATGTTTGAAGACCGCAACAGTCCTGCTTTACAGTGACAAGAGGTGTTTAGGATAATTTGACAACTGGTTAAAAGAATAATGGATCGTAATATCACTAGCAATCTTTTAAAAAGCTGTATTGTGATAATTTAGACGTTTAGTACAACATTTCATATACACCAGGGTTCCGTTCGATAACAGCGAGCGCTTATAATCGCTCATTGATTGCTCAATGTAGCGCTCAAGTAGCGCTCATTCCTCCCTGAACGACACTGTGCAAACACCTCAATGTTCGCTCGCTTTGCTACGTAGCGCTACATTGAGCAATCGCGTTCAAGAGAGGTTTAAAGTAATCGCTAATTGAGCGATTACTTTGAAACCTCTCTGGAACACGACCCTGATGTTATTCCTCCTGTTACTGTACATGTTCCGTGCAATCTAGGAATCATCACATTCTGCAGATTGTTCGAACAATCTAGGAATGTTTCACCATTAAAAAATCTGCAGATTGTGAGACCTACACATCACTGTGAACATTTATATCAGCGAGGTTATTGCAGGTGAGAAGAGTGATGTTCCACGAAAAGATACCGTACCTTATGTGAACATACATACAATGTACATAAACGGCAAATGCTCATGTGGTTCTAAAATGCAAGATTGCAAAATATATTTTTACTTTAAGATGTTCGAATTATTGTTTATTTTATACATTGATGAACTTGTACATACCATGAATAATGAACATTTAAAGGGCATTTTTATTGATTGTGACATTGATGATATAATTCTACTTTTATTTGCAGATGATGTAGCCGTTTTTTCTGATTCAGTTGCTGATTTGCAAAGAAAGATTTTATGTCTTGAGAATTATTGTAAAAAGTGGGGTTTAACTGTAAATATTGATAAAAGCAAAATTATTGTATTTAAAAATGGAGGTCCACTTTCTCAACATGAAAAATGGTTTATTAATGGTAAAGCTATAGAGGTTGTGTCATATTACACATATCTGGGTATTGTTTTTTCATGTAGAAATAACTTTCACAAGCATGTTCAACTTTAGCTAAACAAGCAAGCAAGGCACTTGTTCCTATCAAAAGAATGATGTATAGATATCCAAATTTGAATGTTGATGTATATATGAAAATATTTGATTGTAAAATGTTGCCTATTTTATTGTATGGTGCTGAATTGTGGTGTACTGAAATAAGAAAATCTATTGAGGTTGTTCACACAAAATAATGTAAATATGTGTTAAAAATAGCTTATAGATCATCTAATAATGCTGTACTGGGTGAACTGGGAAGAATTAGAATGTATGAGCATGGTTTAATGAAGGCTATTAAATTTTGGATTAGACTATTAAGAATGCCAACAGGCAAGCATCCCAGACATTGTTATATAATGCTGTGTAAATATGATGAATTAGGCTAACTGGGTTTCATTTGTAAGATACACCCTTTTTAGCTATGGATTTGGCAGTACTTGGATAATGCAGGATATTGGGGATTTTAAGATGTTCATAAATACATTTAAATTGAGATTAAGGGATGTTTTTACACAAAATTGGTTAACTGCTATTTCTACTTCTTCTAGTTTAACAATGTATTGTACTTTTAAATCTCTACTGCAACCTGAAAAAATATTTATCTTCCATTCAACCATCAAATTTAAGGAGGGCTTTAACCAAATTCAGATGTTCAAATAATTTTAATAGTAATAGGTATACATCACCCAATGATTATGATTTTAATGACGCCTTATGCGAATTTTGTATGGAAGGTGAAGAAGATGAATACCATGTTATACTCATATGTCCATCCTATCATCAACTTCGAGTGAGGTGTTTACCAGCATATTACTTTAATTACCCATCAATGTTTAAATTTATATCTCTTATTACAACACAAAATGACGATTTGTTATTTAAGCTTGCACTTTTTTGTGAAAATATGTTTAAACTTAGAAAAAGTACTAAGCAGTAAGCGCTCCAATGTATATTTTCTCATGATAAGATATGTATGACCATTGTACTATTGGTCTCATGGCCATATATACGAAATAAATTCTGTTCTGTTCTGTTCTGTTCTGTTCTGTTCGAAAAACCTTTAGATATGATATCGATTAGAGTGCTTCATTCCACAAGGCAATTAACCACACATTTTGATGAACGATCTTATTGACAAGTCCCCAATGTGTACAATATGCATCGTGATCCAAATATATTTCTTGTTTAAGAGAAACGGCAGAGCATTAACTCAGGTAAACAGAGTTGATTAGACAATCACAGTGATTTAACTTGGTCTGTTGTCAATATGTTTAGTGAGAAAAGGTTAATATCTGTTACATCACCGGTGGTGAAGCAACGCTTCAATTGACGACTTCAGCTATTGCCACACGGTACAGAGCCTTGAAGCGCCCTCTATCGTTGCACAGCACTGGTATACATTGTAGCACAGAATAATCCTTTAATAGTTTATCCCACCCTCTTGCTTTCAGAAGAAATACGCGTGACCTTTTTTGGAGCTGTAAAACTATGGTGGTTCTGCTGTTTGCTGCTTCATTTGTGGGTGCGGCTTAAACCTTTTAGAATGTTTAGAATCGATAGAACCTTTACTTATTATTTTTAACAACTTGCTCTTACTTACCGTTGATTTAGAAAGAAAACATGAGTGACTACCACAAATTCAACTCCGATTGTAACGACATAAAACGATCAAAAATTTAAACTACCGTCCAAAGAAACGACACCATATTTTCAACGGAGTCAAAAACAAAAAAAATGCTGTTGATATTAAATGTTTTTTTTATGACCGTATGTTTTGTACACTGTTTCCTTTGAACATAATATTTGACGGTGGAGTGACAAGTTAGGAAAATATTGTTACCGTGTCAATTAAATATGTTGTCGAAACAATGCCTCTTCTTGTAATGTTCATAAGTAATACATCATCATCGTATTGTTGTATTACGTCATACAGATAGATGAGTTTATTACTCACCCGTTGAAGATATCGCAGTTTACTAAATCTACAATGTTATTACACATTGTGTAATAACATCGCATGCTGCCAATTGACGTGACGTCATAATGACAAAAATACGACGTCACAATGTCAGCGCCGCGGTCGCAATGGAATGTGTCCCATTAAAGCCGCATTTAAATCAGTAGGTAATAAATAAAATACTAAACTCGTTTCCGTTTAATAACATATGTATGAAACTCGTTCGCACGTTAAATACAAACCACTCACTCGTTTCATAAATATGTTATTAAACGGAACGTCGTTTGCCACGTTCTTGCCAATTAAAGGATGCTCCGAAAGGCGTGTTTTTAAAAAAAAAAAATGGACAGAGGAGGTTATGGAGTAGCAGTGTTCGTCGGTTATCACTCGTTTGTAGTCCATTTTTGTTTGCAGCGTTCCTTTTTTCAGATAGTTTATTCAAGAGACGCGCATGAGTTTATACGAGCATATATACGTTTGTTTCAATGAGCAAAACTGTGGTTAATATAATTAATATAAGTTTTTGCAATTGATTTGTGAAAAAGCTTTTGTAACTATGTACGTGTTCGGGAGCGCCATTGATATTAGCCTATTGTGCTTGTTTGTCAATCCCTTTTCTTTTTCTTAAAATGTAATATGTTTAAACCATATGGGGTTGTTCGTCATAGAGCAACGCACAAGACTAAGTCTTGCAATTGTCACTTAAATCAGACCTTTTAAAGATAACCCGGGCTATTTTCCCATTAAATCCCGTTAAGGACGACGGTCTGCTTATTACGGGAGAGTAGAACAGAACGGCACATGTTTTCCCAACTCCGTCCATTGCCACCAAATGTAAATAACATCGAACTGAAATTGAATTGAAGATGAGGCCTCCATATTTCCCTAACGTCTAGAATGGTTGTGTTAGGACGAAAATGCAAGTAAATTACTGGTTTATTGTTCTCATGTGTCTGGCATTGTCCCTCTATCATGAGTGCTAATTGATGCAGACTACTTCAGTACATGAACATCGTAAATCTATTTTATTCTCAGATCGTTCTTAAACTATAAAAATATGTGTCTGTCTGTCTGTCTGTTCCCAAAATTTGTCCCTAGCATTGATACGAAAACATTGAACTAAAATAGTTAGAATTTCCCTGGGTTTTTTTTACAAATGAATTTAATGAATACATTGTACCAATCTACTTGTCCAGTGTTGTAGATGATTGTAATGCACCAATATACAGCATCATTGTATAGGTGATGTCAACAAACTGGATCATCAAGTGTTATAGGGAACATTCAGGTATGTACAAATGTCAAATGATAAAAAATAATATGGCATTATTTAAAAAGGGATAAACAGCACTTTATATATTTAATAGTTTTATCCTTAAAGGTTCATAATCACATTTCATTAGATATATAAATTTAGATAATGTTCGATTTACACAGAAGTAACTTGGTAGGAATTCTTTTCTTTCGCAAACAGCTTCATTACAAAATTTACATAAACGGTTTCCTTTGTCCAGGGTGTGCTCAAAGCGCTGACAGTGCATAGTTCACAGTCCATTACTAGTGTATCTTCTCAATTTTCTCACATTTGTTAACAATCTGTATAAATGTATCTGCCCTTGATATATCCCCACATTCCATGAACTAGTCAGCGTATACTCCAAAACGTCGTGTATCTACACAATATAGAAGAAGTTGTTATCCAAAAAATCGTGATGACAGCACACTTCGGTATGTCTCAAATAACAAGTCATAAACAAATTTAAGTCACCGATGATTGGGTCAGTGCAAAGATAGTTTAAAGAGCCATCAAGGATGTTGATGAACACATAGGAACATTGCCAACAATCTACATGTATATCTCCGTGAAATATATACACTTAATTTTTCCCAAATTTGTTCGAGCCAAAATAAGCCGAAAAATTGCACTAATACGTAAAGGTGTTTTCCAGTTTAAATATAGATCCAGTCTATTATTTTCAAGCGCAAAGCATTGTGGTCTAACTCGCACACTGTATACAAAGACACGAAAGAATAACAAAGTTTATGAGCAATAAATGTAATTGAAATATATCATTTTTGGCGGTTATTTATTTACCATTTCATTTAAAAATGAATTTGCTACAGAAATTGGAATAATATGTTTTATCCAACTAGATATTTTGCTTGAATTTTATAATTATTGAGAGTAAAATTTTGTCATAATTTGCTGGTCTTATCTCAATAAGAATTACATTAAACAGGCCATACTTTGTATATTCTCAGAACATTTAGAAACATTGTTTATAAAGCAATCGTCACATTCAGTAATGGGTAAAGGGACTTGCAAGAGAAGCACGTGCAGCACATGGGTTGTTATGGCGACTTACGCTAGAGACGAGCCTTCACGCTTCGGAAGCGTTTGCTGTTGTGTGGTACGTTTTACGCAATAACGAGGATTCTGTTTATATGACGTCAGATACCCTTGGCGCGCGCTACTTGAATTGTACTTCTCTTTGAAACCAAATTTCATTACATTGACGTGATATGAAAATTATTTATCATATGTCATGTTGTAGATAAAAGATTTCTCTGGCGATTGCGTTATAAGTTTATTTTTCAATTTTTAAAATTATTATTTGAAACACTAACATTCTTGATGGCTCTTTAAAATGTAGGTGTCATCACTCCTTTAAAATGCATTTAACCTCTACAAAAACAAGCACTTTGGATTTCGATCTCTTGTTTGAATTGGAACTATATTTTATAGTTGATATATAAAAATCAAAACTTCCTTATTTTTTCAGATTGTTTTTGAAGTAAGCTTGATATTCTATATCACTCCATATTTTTTTTAGACACTGTTCTTAAACGGTTTACACACAAAAACACCATTGGCGAGAGGGCTGAGGAAAGACATTTATGATGTTTATCAAGTTATAAACTTGATCCTGACATCTGTACAGTTAAATATTTATCATCACTGAAACATCTGTCCTTTCCCCTTATATGAATCTCGGGGTCACCTTTTCACAGCCTTAAATTTTCTTGTTGGACTAAAATCGAGATTTAAAGGCAAATCCAGATATTTAAGATCAATTATTGAGAGAAAAACCTTGATTTTGCAAGGTACCTCCCCAAAAATGTCAATTTTTGAGGATGTAGCGGTTCTTGAGGAGGCGAAAGTGTCATATGCAAAGGGACGACGGCCTGTGCTATAAGCCAATCTGGCAGTTCGGCTTTCTGGACTAAAACAGCATTATCAAACACCAAAAATCTCATCTGAACGATACGGTGCGATTCCTCGAGGTTTGCTCACTTTGCTACGTATCGCTACATTGAGCAATCGCGTTCAAGAGAGGTTTAATGTAGCGCTCAATGAGCGATTATTTAGCGCTCGCTGTTATGGATGTAATGGAACAGAGCCCTGGGTTTAAATCACTGGGCATACTATTGTAACATTCAACGCTTAAAGGATATTTCACCTTGGCGTTACTCATTTATTTACCGTATCTAACTAATGAGCTATTATTGTTATTCGGTATATTGTTCTTGTCCAAATGATATATTGTATGAGGTATAAATAACAACAGGAACTATTTTTGTCAGCAACTACTAGCCACTCGGCTATAAAGGTCTCCGAGCTTTACCGTTCCTATCAAACACCAGCTGTTTTTATGAGAATGTCGTATCATTAGGGACTGTCAAATAAGAGGACATCCATCACGATGCGGTGACCAACGGGGTTGTCTCCCTTGGCGCGCTATTAATACTACATCCGAGAGGGGACACTCACCTTAGACACTCTGGATATGTAGCTTCCAGTTGTTAAAGATAAGTCTTACGATCATTATGCATACTACGACCCCCTTTCGTCTTGTTACGGAAGCTTCCTCATTCGGATTAATTTTATTTCTAAAATGATTCATGTGTAAATATAATTATGACAATTATGATGACGACACTTGTTTCGATATTTAAACACCTTTTATAACGAATAGCATCATCAAAATATACTTATGTTCTTCCTAGATATCAATTCTAGAAATGATGAAAAAATATCAAGCCGTATGCAATAGACCTTAAGTAAGCAATATTCGCCTGATTAGGTAGGACAAATAACGCGAGTTCATCATAATGTTCACTGCTATCGATTTGAAAATTGTGATATGTTGATAGATATTTATGAATAGCAATTAGTAGGTCATTAATAGATCAGGATATCAATTGCACGCAGAACTAATGGGAATTTATTTTTTTCGGTTTTGAAATGCAAATTTACTCAATTGGTATGCAACATGACACTGTGCGGGATGGTGAATATTCTGCCTTAAGCATAAATACTATGTTTCTAGCTTGTCAAGGATCGCCTTATGCCAATTTTATTCCCAATGCTGGACAACGACCATCACAAAGCACACTCGTATCACCCATACATTCACCAAACGAATTAATAACCACGTGCTCTAACATTACTTACTATTCCCCCACTCTGTTGAATATGTTGACATTTACCATTCGACACTTCTTCTATAGCCCATTTCCAAACACCTTAGAATGTTAGACTTACAGCTGTCAAAATATGTTTGTTGAAACATAAAAGCACATTGGAGATATTGTTCCAACATCAAGTACGTAGATGCAAGAGACATGAGCTGTCCGTTGTCTGTTCTCAGCCATCGAGTCCTCTTGAGTCGAACCTGTGGACAAAATACAGCTGCCCCTCTCTCTCCAGCTACCAGTCGTATTAGAGTGAAATGTGTATTCTCCTACAGAGAAGTGGAAAGGAAAACCTAATTCGATTCTTTTTGTCTTTGGTTTAAAAGTCAAGTCAAGTTTATTTTGTTATGAAACACAGGTCTAATCATGTCTCACGTTCTCAGGTATTTAGAGGAACATTCAGTTTTGCTCAACACTGTCTCAGACAATATCGTCTCAGTTTCAGTCTGCTTGCAACATTAGGTCTCTCATATAAAACTTTGTGATTTCATCACCTTGGTGAAACCATAATTTTGTGAATTTTGTATTTAATTTCATATCGATGGTGTAAGATAAATTGAAGTTGTTAGACCATCAGCTGTTTGAGTTCACAGTTTTGTGTGTGACGACATCAACTATTTGTTGTGTAATGTATTCGAAGTTGTCAGACCATGATAAATATCTGGAGTCATGCATTCGAAGTTGTCAGACAATGATACATATCTGGAAAAACGCTTACTCTAAGGAGATGCAGTTTGAATTATTACACAAACTATCAAAAATAGTGAAAGCAACTTTCCAACTGTTGTATTGAGCATTTACAAGAAACCCCATACATTTGTACACATGCTGTCCTTTATTAAAAAACACGACAAAATGGTAATCATTCAAATAATGAACCCGTAACCTGAACTGTGACTCCCATTGGGCAGGTAGATTTTCCTTCAGATAATTAGACAAAATGTTTAATTTCATAGAATCAGACTTTTTCATTGCCGATTCAAGTTCTGATAAGTTTCTATTGACTCAAAGTTTCACTACCGGTAGAAATACGTGCCATTTAGATAGTGAACGATTTAGGTAGTCGAAGTTTCACGACATGACATTTATGTTGCTCAAAAATTTATTATTTATATCGTCTTTAATAAGAGAATGCTCTTCAAATAATATTAAACTGTTGGTTATAGTTATAATTGGTATTAAGTACACAATAAATGCAAGACGTAATAATTTAATGATTGCCAACATGATATAGTCAGTTATACTTGACTATTTCAGACTTTGAATATCAACACTTTATTTCTGTTAGTTGCTTATTACGTATTAATATACTTTCATTATTGCGTCTTTTTTGTTTGATTATTCATTATGGTTGTGTATCTTAGCACCAACTGATAACACAATGTTATCATTGATGCAAACCATTTTAAAAATCATTTGGTAATCTATTAAAAATATAGTATGGACTATGATTACAGTTACAGAACTATTTAAATACATATGAAATGTGATCTAAATTAAGGTTAAATACATAGTGTTTCGTTTACAGTAAATACAGTCAGAACCCTGTTACATAGATTCCCTTAAGCCCGTCATCCGCACAATTATCAAGACAAATGGAAATATTATTAGTAAATTATATTTACTTATGCGGACCCCGTGTTTCAGTTCCCCGACGACAGTTCATCGTTTTGTTTTAAAGGTAAATATCTCATACAAATATTTCCCTTGAAATTGCGCTATCCAAATCAGGATTTATAAAAATCATTATTTTCTAACATTACATGAACGAGGTTAACTTAATTTGATTTAACTTTTTATTTTGACTTATCCAATTCAAGAATATGTAATAGAAAAGCTGTTTTATGTAAAGTACAACTTGGCTTCTTTGAAACTGTAATACATGTATATACTGAAGGATCATTGCCTGAGGATGAATAGAGATTATTAACTCGGTTATTTTCAATCATATGGGTAATAAGAATAAATATGAAATCATAACACTGACTTACAGATGTCGATGGTGATTTAAACTTTATATTTCCTTAATCACTGTGTAACTGATGACATTAAATCACAAAACTTTAATTTAATTTCCCGGTGATTTGAAGTTTTTCGTTCATATTTCTTTCTGAAACGAGCATTAATACAAACTAGTTATTAGATCTTGATACTTGAATCTATTGCTCGAGGCTAGGACAAGCAGTATGCAATATACTGATATCAACGTAATATCTATTTTGGGAGTAATTACTACATATTTATAAATATTTCATTTCAATTTTAACGAGTTATCCTTGGGGAAGATATGGCTGTTTCGATTTCGTAACATTGAATATTCTCAGTTTTCATTTACTTTCATTGAACCCAGCATTGCTACAATTTAAAACAGGATTTAAAACCAGGCTGTAAAAGTCACAAAGTTAGAAATTATGCATACATGTTTTGGTTACCTTTAATACAAAGGTATGTCATACGTAGTGTAATACTCTAAATACTTGCATGTATGAAGTTAATGCCAATAAGTCTTTATCATATCTGAACTTATTGAGAACATTTTGTAATTAAAGAGTGCAAACGGGGAGGCAGAATATGCTTATTTCATGAAACCATGGACCTTTTCTAGCAATAAACAATAAATTTCCCCTCTAAGTTTGCCAATTTACATGTATGCCATGCCATAATCGGTATTTAAAAATACAATCCTAAACGCGTTAAACTAAACGTGTTAAAATTTTGGGACACGCAACCTGTTCAGGATTGTGTTTATATTCTAAGCATCACTTTTACAGTGAACTGTACATGTTCTGGCAATCAAGGAATCATCACATTCTGCAGACAATCTAGGAAATCAAAAATCTGCAGATTGTGAGACCTACACATCACTGTGAACATTTATATCAGCGGAGGTTATTGCAGGTGAGAAGAGTGATGTTCTACGAAAAGATACCGTACCCTTTGTAACATACACAGATATACCGTAGATGCTCCTGTGGTTCTAAAATGCAAGATTGCAAAATATATTTTTACTTTAAGGTGTTCGAAAAACCTTTAGATATGATATCAATTAGAGAGCTTCATGCCGCAAGGCAATTAACCACACATTTTGATGAACGATCTTATTGACAAGTCCCCAATGTGTACAATATGCATCGTGATCCAAATATATTTCTTGTTTAAGAGAAACGGCAGAGCATTAACTCAGGTAAACAGAGTTGATTAGACAATCCCAGTGATTAAACTTGGTCTCTTGTCAATATGTTTAGTGAGAAAAGGTTAATATCTGTTACATCACCGGTGGTGAGGCAAGTCTTCAATTGACGGCTTCAGATATTGCCACGTGGGCTGTTTAGAGCCTTGAAGCTCCCTCTATGTTTGTGCAGCACTGGTATAGCACATAATTCTCCTAGTTCATCCCATCCTCTTGCTTTCAGAAGAAACCCGTGTGACATTTTTTCGGAGCTGTAAAACTATGGTAGTTCTGCTGTTTGCTGCTTCATTTGTGGGTGCGGCTTAAATCTTTTAGAATGTTTAGAATTGATTGAACCTTTACTTATTTATTTAAACAATTTGCTCTTACTTACCGTTGATTTAGAAAGAAAACATGAGTGACTACCACAAATTAAACTCCGATTGTAACGACATAAACGATCAAAGATTTAAACTACCGTCCAAAGAACCGACACCATATTTTCAACGGAGTGAGAAACAAAAATACTGCTGTAGATATTGAACGTATGTTAGGGAAAATATTGTTACCATATCAATTAAATATGTCGTCGAAACAATGCCTCTTCTTGTAATGTTCATAAGTAATACATCATCATCGTATTGTTGTAATACGTCATAAAGATAGAGGAGTGTCTTATTCAATTTTTATTGCCAAGTTAAGGATGCTCCGAAAGGCGTGTTTTTTTTATTCTTTTAAAAATGGAAAGAGGGTATGGTGTAACAGTCGTTCGTCGGTTATCACTCGTTTGTATTCCATTTTTGTCAGATAGTATATTCAAGAGACGCGCCTGAGTTTATAAGAGTTCGAGAGCATATATCAGTTTGTTTCAATGAGAAAAACTGTGGTTATATATAATATAATTAATATAAGTTTTTGCAGTTGATTTGTGAAAAAGCTTTTGTAACTATGTATGTGTTCGGGAGCGCCATTGGTATTAGCCTATTGTGCTTGTTTGTCAATCCCTTTTCTTTTTAAAAAAATATAATATGTTTAAACCATATGGGGTTGTTCGTCATAGAGCAACGCACAAGACTAAGTCTTGCAATTGTCACTAAAATCAGACCTTTTAAAGATAACATTTAAATGTGATAACATGGTTTAAGTATAATAATAAGGGTAATGTCTAATTAAGTAACTCCGTTTCTTGGCTTCAGGACTATGAATCTTCACAATGTGTAAGGTATAAAGTGTTACTCTTACATTAACGTATATCAATCGACGCGCATGACGTTTAAGCTGTACATGTTTGTCCAGTGTACCATGTGTTATACGCGAATTACAACAACTCAACAAGAGTAACTGTTCAAAGTTTCAACTCGAGATAAAGACATCTATATTCTACCGATGTTTTCGAGATAAATCTGCAAATCATGGCATTAATTCGATTTTCAGTGGTGAAATACAGCATTTATCGGTTACAATAAAATCCGTATTTTCACAAATAACATGTTATTCTACTCAGTGAAATAACACTTTCAATCATATTACGTCATCGTAACAATAGGAAGGCGATCTCGGAGGCTCCATTTACAAAATGAACGTCATTTACCAACTATACGCATGGTTTGCTAAATCTAATAAATATAACATTTGACATGTCTCGTCGAATACCATGTATATCTCATCTCGTGAAGAAGAAATAATATATTAACACTCGTGGCTGCGCCACTCGTGAAAATATACATTTCTACTTCACTCGATGAAATATACATGGTATTCGACGAGAAATGTCAAATATCCTCTATTGATTCGCTTCTTTTCCCACAAAAGAGAGAATATCGAATCGACATTAGTGAAAGCTTTAAAACTCACTTATGTCTTTAATGATTGGAAGAAAAATACCCGGGCTATTTCCCCCATTACATCCCAATAACTACGACGGGAGAGTAGAACAGAACGGCACATGTTTTCCAAACTCCGTACATTGCGACCAAATGTAAATAACATCGAACTGAAATTGAATTGAAGATGAGGCCTCCATATATCCCTAACGTCAAGAATGGTTGTGTTAGGACGAAAATGCAAGTACATTACTCGTTTATTGTTCTCATGTGTCTGGCATTGTCCCTCTATCATGAGTGATAATTGAGGCAGACTACTTCAGTACATGAACATCGTAAATCTATTTTATTTTCAGATCGTTCTTACACTGTACAGATTGTATGTTATTTTATGTGTTATTTTAAGTCTCTCACGTGTAACTCCTAATGGAATGGCTCAAGGTATTTTATTTATATCATACATATGTTTTAAAACGTGTTGTATTATATTTATCATAATTGAGGTAAGAATCAAATAAAATATGTGTCTGTCTGTCTGTCTGTTCCCAAAATTTCCCCCTAGTATTGACACGAAAACATTGAAACTAAAATAGTTAGAATTTCCCTGGTTTTTTTTACAAATGAATTTAATGAATACCAAGCTACTTGTCCAGTGTTGTAGATTATTGTTATTATTATGCACCAATATACAGCATCAATGTATAGGTGATATTAACAAACTGGATCATCAAGTCTTTGAGGGCATTTGGAAGTGTTATAGAGAACAAACAGGTATGTACAAATGTCAAATGATACAAAATAATATGACATTATTTAAAAAGGGATAAACAACACTTTGTATTTTTTTAAAGTTTTATCCTTAAAGGTTCATCAACACATTTCATTAGATATAAACTGACGTTCAAAAGAAACTTCCCACTTTTAAAAAATCGTACGAATCGAACCCAAACAAGTTTCACAAACGTTTCCAGCCTGAAAACATTCGCCAAAACACAAAAAGGGTATAAAGGGCGAGCATTGCGTTGAACAGCTCAAGAAGTACGAGAAATTCCAAAAAATGGTAAAATGTGTTTTCGTGCCTCAAACAAATTGCACGTGCTCAATGTTGAAATAAAAGGCTTTCTCTTATCATACGACTTGCCAGTTACAAAAAGCACACGAAAAACATGCCACGGTTATCGGACGAACAACGTGAGAGAGCTATTGGTATGATGGAAATGGGAGCTTCACAGACCCATATAGCGAGGACGTTCGGCTGTTCCAGACGAACGGTGTATGCACTTTGTACACGCTATCGTTTGACAGGCATAACTCGCGACAGGCCAAGGACACGAAGACCTAGGGTCACAACTCAACGAGAAGACCATCTTATGAGGGTTATTCACCTTCGCAATAGATTTGTGACGGCGACGTCGACCGCAGCAACAGCCCTCGGGCACCGTATCAGCCGATGCACTATCGCCCGACGTCTTCGTGCTATGGGTATCAGGGCTTATCGTCCCCTCCGTGGAATTGCTCTGACGATTAGACATCGACAGGCACAACTTCGTTGGGCAAGGACTGTCCGACGTTGGCAGCAACGTCAATGGCAACTTGTGCTGTTTTCCGACGAAAGTCGATTCAGACTTCATCATGCCAACGAGAGAATCCGTGTATACCGAAGAAGAGGAGAGCGACTGGCACCTGGGTGCGTCCAAGAGTACTACCCCCATGGACAAGGTGCTCATGATATGGGGCGGCATTTGCGGTGACCACAAAACTCAGTTAGTGATAGTAAATGGTAACCTGAATGCACAGAGGTATCGAGACGAGATTCTTAATCCAGTTGTAGTGCCATTTTTACGTGGACAGGGCCAAGGAACCATTCTGCAGCATGACAACGCAAGGCCCCATACAGCTCGAATTGTTCAGGACTACCTTGCCAACAACAATGTTCAGGTTTTGCCATGGCCGGCATGGTCCCCGGATATGAATCCAATTGAACACGTATGGGACCATATGGACAGACAGTTGAGAAACCTCCAAAACCCTCCAGCTAACAGAAATCAGCTTGAACAGGCCCTTTCTGACATATGGCGTCAGATCCCTCGTGACGTCATCAGAAGACTGACGACATCCGTTAGACGACGTGTATTAGCATGCATGGACGCACACGGAGGACACACACAACGGAGTCAAAAACAAAAATACTGCTGTAGATACTGAATGTTTTTGATGAGCGTATGTTTTGTACACTGTTTCATTGAACATAATATTTGATGTTGGAGTGACAAGTTAGGAAAATATTGTTACTGTGTCAATTAAATATGTTGTCGAAACAATACTTCTTGTAATGTTAATAAGTAATACATCATGATCGTATTGTTGTAATACGTCATAAAGATATAGGAGTGTCTTATTCAATTTTTATTGCCAAGTTAAGGATGCTCCGAAAGGCGTGTTTTTTTTATTCTTTTAAAAATGGACAGAGGGTATGGTGTAACAGTCATTCGTCGGTTATCACTCGTTTGTATTCCATTTTTGTCAGATAGTATATTCAAGAGACGCGCATGAGTTTATACGAGTTCGGCATATATCAGTTTGTTTCAATGAGAAAAACTGTGATTATATATAATATAATTAATATAAGTTTCTGCAGTTCGTCATAGAGCAACGCACAAGACTAAGTCTTGCAATTGTCACTAAAATCAGACCTTTTAAAGATAACATTTAAATGTGATAACATGGTTTAAGTATAATAATAAGGGTAATGTTTAATTAAGTAACTCCATTTCTTGGCTTCAGGACTATGAATCTTCACAATGTGTAAGGTATAAAGTGTTACTCTTACATTAACGTATATCAATCGACGCGCATGACGTTTAAGCTGTACATGTTTGTCCAGTCTACCATGTGTTATAAGCGAATTACAACAACTCAACAAGAGTAACCGTTCAAAGTTTCAACTCTATATTCTATATTCTACCGATGTTTTCAAGATATATCTGCAAATCAATGCATTGATTCGCTTCTTTTCCCACAAAAGAGAGAATATCGAATCGACATTAGTGAAGGCTTTATAATTCACTAATGTCTTTAATGATTGGAAGAAAAATACCCGGGCTATTTTCCCCATTAAATCCCATTAACTACGACGGTCGGCTTATTATGGGAGAGTAGAACAGAGCGGCACATGTTTTCCAAACTCCGTACATTGCCACCAAATGTAAATAACATCGAACTGAAATTGAATTTAAGATGAGGCCTCCATATTTCCCTAACGTCAAGAATGGTTGTGTTAGGACGAAAATGCAAGTAAATTACTGGTTTATTGTTCTCATGTGTCTGGCATTGTCCCTCTATCATGGGTGATAATTGAGGCAGACTACTTCAGTAGGTGTACATCGTAAATCTATTTTATTCTCAGATCGTTCTTAAACTGTACAGATTGTATGTTATTTTATGTGTTATTTTAAGTCTATCACGTGTAACTCCTAATGGAATGGCTCAAGGTATTTTATTTATATCATACATATGTTTTAAAACGTGTTGTATTATATTTATCATAATTGAGGTAAGAATCAAATAAAATATTTGTCTGTCTGTCTGTTCCCAAAATTTGCAAAAAAGTTTGACACGAAAACATTGAAACTAAAATAGTTAGAATTTCCCTGGTTTTTTTTACAAATGAATTTAATGAATACATTGTACCAATCTACTTGTCCACTGTTGTAGATGATTTTACACCACTAGGGCAAGTTATTAGAAATGGTTTGGCAAAGATATAACCGCCCTGGACATAACTTGCCCAAGTGGGGCAAGTCGTTTAATCACCCTCACCACGGTAGTTATTGAAATCAACTCTGCTCGTGCTGACGCCCTCGCAGAGTTGATTTCAACAACTACCTTGTGAGGTGATTAACCTATAAATACGTAATGCCCCAATATACAGCATCATTGTATAGGTGATGTCAACAAACTGGATCATCAAGTGTTATAGGGAACATACAGGTATGTACAAACAGTGTATGAAATAGTTTCAAAATGTAACAAGCCAACAGGACTTGTTAACTCAAAATCTTACAAGCCCTCATCAAGCTTAGCAAGCCCTCAACATTTTAAAGTGACGAAAAATAATACATTATTTAGTTCATACAAATTTACTGCTATGAAATTAGTCGGACTTCCAGGAGATTCTACAACTTACTAGTCATTATATTTGTATAATGTTATTGCAAATGCTTTAGATAAGGGGAAAGAAGATCTTTTTTTTAAAATTAATAGATTGGCTTCGTAGTTATCTTACTGACAGAGTTCAGAAGGTAGTAATAAACGGATATAACTCCGAATTGAAACCCAGTGAATTTTGTCCGGTGTCCAACAAGGATCAGTTTTAGGACCTTTGTTAGTTTTAACATATATTAATGACCATGCTGATAACATTGATTATAACATGCGTCTTTTTGATGATGAAACTTCATCGTATCTAATAATTGAAGATCCCGCTTTATCAGCAAACAGTCTAATCGAAGATTTAAAAACAAATCTGTGTGGGCAAATAAATGGCAGGTGAAGTTTAACCCTAAAAATACGGAAACTATTCAATTGAGAAAAAAAAGAGGGTCGCCATGTCCCAAACCTCAGTTATATATGCAAGGGACTCCTATACATTTAGGTTTCGTTTTTCAAAAGAATGCCAACTGGTCTGCTCACGTTAACAGTGTTGTAGATACAGTTACTCTCATGATAAATTGCTAATGAAGTTAGAAATATCGATTATTACGCATATCATTACACAAAACGTTTACGATTGACATTATGGATCTGTCCTTCATTTAACCGCGTTTTTACTATTGTATTTATGTTTGGAATAATTGTACACAGGCTCAAAATGCAAATCTGGAAAAAATACAATTAGATACATTAAGAACAATCTGCAGGGCAACAAGAGGCACAAGTCATAATAAAACTGACACAAATTTCATACCCCTCGTTGAAAGAGGACATATACAAAACTTAACTCTTTTTCATAAAATGATAAACGGCAAAGCACCGAATTACTTCATATGTAACCTCGTCCATGACTGAGTTTCGGCCACCAATTCGTACAAATTAAGAAACTCATAAAATTTACAAAACCTTCATGTTAAACATATGGGCCTAGATTTTCGAAGTTTTCTTAGCACTAAGATAGTCGTAAGCCGATGTTAATGTATGGTACTTACGACTGTCTTAGCGCTAAGAGAGCTTGGAAAATCTAGGCTCTGCTTATTAAAAATATGTACAGCAGACCTTTGGAATGAATTACTAAACGACATCAAACTGATACAATCTCAAAAACTAATTATCAAAAAATAAGTTTCCAGTGTGTTCATTTATTTGAATTTGATCTAAATTGTAGAAGCCGTTTTTGTCAAATTACTCATTGTAGTCTCCATTTAGGCTGCAGTGATTTAAATGATATATGACATATGACATATCTCAAACGATCTGTCCTGTTCGTGCGTGTCAAATCGTGAAGACACATCACATTATCTACTTGCGTGTTCAAACTACTCCTTTTTAAAAAAAATGATGCATTAAACAACAAAATTGGTTATAACTTATAGTCTAAAACAATTTTGTATTTAAATCGCGAATAACCTGAAGCTGTTTTCTCTTCATCGTCGCTACTTGTAGACTTGATAACAATTAAAATTGAACAAATGTTAGCTTTAGATACATTGGTATGTAAAATATATTTATTGATAATTGATCATGTTGTGATTGTATATTAGCCTTATGGTTTGTCATGAGAATTCTTTGATTTTTGGGAATTTTGGAGCGGCATTTACATAAGCTCTCAGCTTGTTTGCCAATCCATTTCAATGACGAATAAAATATGTTAACCCAACAAGCGCATCAAGTTTCAAATTCTTACAACCCTGGACAAACGGAAATTCTTGTACTTCTCATAGAATGCTGCATTGTAAATTGCTAAGTTTTCAGCTTCAGGTATTTCACGATTTCAATACAAAATTGCTGTAGGTATTCTAATAATTTAGTTACAGAGCGATAACGCAGTGCTACTGAGAAGCTATTGTGACAAAATCTATTCTTAGAACAAGGAAATAAATGTTCCAACTTCCGACCGCTAAACAGAAAGATTCCATAGTTAAAGTTTCAAAATTAATATTATTAATTTCTAATTTATGTTTTTATCACTCAAGTCTTTAAAAGTCATTTGTAGATAACCTAAAAAACCCAACAAGCCAGTCGGGCTTGCTTGTACTATTTTCTTCAAGCCCGATCGGAAAGCAACCAGCAATTGGCAGGCGGGCAGGCAGCTATTTCGAACGCTGTGTACAAATGTCAAATGATAAAAAATAATATGACATTATTTAAAAAGGGATAAACAGCACTTTATATATTTAATAGTTTTATCGTTAAAGGTTCATAATCACATTTCATTAGATATATAAATTTAGATAATGTTGGATTACACAGAAGTAACTTGGTAGGAATTCTTTTCTTTGATTATCGAATGATGGACATGGTAATAAAAAAGGAAATTCGTCACAAACAGCTTCATAACAAAAGTTACATAAACGGTTGTCCTTTGTTACATTGAACCAGCGCCCAGTTTCTAAAGGTTATCTACATGTATGATAATTTTGTAGTTCTAAATCAAGTTAGCCAAACTCTACTTTGATAAGGTAACTCAAGTAAATATCGTTCAATCAGAACTTCTATAACAATTGTTCAGTGTGGTTAATCAATCAATCACTTACCGTCTCTCATGTTTTCATTGCAAATCCTTATTGTATACTCATTGATGTTTTTAATCCTCATTATAAAAAATATTAAATCAATAATAATAATTATTACATTTATAGAGCACTGGATTCAGGGTGTGTTCAAATCGCTGACAGTGCATAGTTCATAGTCCATAGTCCATAACTAGTGTATCTTCTCAATTTTCTCACATTTGTTAACAATCTGTATAATGTATCTGCCCTTGATATGTCCCCACATACCACGAACTAGTCAGCGTATGCTCCAAAACGTCTTGTATCTACACAATATAGAAGTTGTTATCCAAAATATCTTGATGACAGCACACTTCGGTATGTCTCAAATAACAAGTAACAATAACCAATTTAAGTCACTGATGATTGGGTCAGTGCAGAGACAGTTTAAAGAGCCATCAAGGATGTTGATGAACACATGGGAACATTGCCAAAAATCTATCTCCGTGAAATATATACACTTAATTTTTCCCAAATTTGTTCGAGCCAAAATAAGCCGAAAAATTGCACTAATACGTAAAGGTGTTTTCCAGTTTAAATATAGATCCAGTCTATTTTTTTCAAGCGCAAAGCATTGTGGTCTAACTCACACACTGTATACAAAGACACGAAAGAATAACAAAGTTTATGAGCAATAAAAGTAATTGAAATATATAATTTTTTGCGGTTATTTATTTACCATTTCATTTAAATATGAATTTGCTACAGAAATTGGAATAATATGTTTTATCCAACTAGGTATTTTGTTTGAATTTTATAATTATTGAGAGTAAAATTTTTTCATAATTTGGTGGTCTTATCTGAATACGAAGTACATCTAACAGGCCTTAATTTGTATATTCTCAGAACATTTAGAAACATTGTTTATAAAGCAATCGTCACATTCAGTAATGTGCAACTTCCAAACGCAAGGCATAACTCTTGCCAGTCTGCATTACTGGCTGATTTAACCCTTGCGGTATTTTCCTCGCTTTCTTGTGTCGAGGCAGTGAATCGCTGCACTGGAAATGCATAGCGGGCCTGGATTTCTTAACACAGATTTCTTAAGGAAATACTGCAAGGCCTAAATCAGCCAGTAATGGAGATTGGCAAGAGTTATGCCTTGCATTGGGAAGTTGGTAATGTGTGACAAGGGTAACTTGCACGAGAAGCACGTGCAGCGCGTGCAGCACATAGGTTGTTAAAACGACTTAGGCTAGAGACGAGCCTTCACGATTCGGAAGCGTTTGCTGTTGTGTAGTACGTTTTACGCAATAAAGAGGATTCTGTTTATATGACGTCAGATACCATTAGCGCGCGCTACTTGAACGTGTACTTCTCTTTGAAACCAAATTTCATTACATTGTCGTGATATGAACATTATTTATCACATGTCATGTTGTAGATAAAATATTTCTCTGGCGATTGACATTATAAGTTTATTTTCCAATTTTAAAAAATATTTGAAACACTAACATTCTTAATGGCTCTTTAAAATGTAGGTGTCATCACTCCTTTAAAATGCATTCAACCTTTACAAAAACAAGCACTTTGGATTTCGATCTCTTGTTTGAATTGGAACTATATTTTATAGTTGATATATAAAAATCAAAACTTCCTTTTTTTTTCAGATTGTATTTGAAGTAAGCTTGATATTCTATATCACTCCATATTCATTTTTTAGACACTGTTCTTAAACGGTTAACACACAAAAACACCATTGGCGAGAGGGCTGAGGAAATCGTTTAAATAAATAAACTATAGTTGTGATTAGACATTTATGATGTTTATCAAGTTATAAACTTGATCCTGACATCTGTACAGTTAAATATTTATCATCACTGAATCATCTGTCCTTTCCCCTTATATGAATCTCGGGGTCACCTTTTCACAGCCTTAAATTTTCTTGTTGGACTAAAATCGAGATTTAAAGGCAAATCCAGATATTTAAGATCAATTATTGAGAGATAAACCTTGATTTTGCAAGGTACCTCCCCAAAAATGTCAGTTTTTGAGGATGTAGCGGTTCTTGAGGAGGCGAAAGTGTCATATGCGAAGGGACGACGGCCTGTGCTATAAGCCAATCTGGCATTTCGGCTTTCTGGACTAAAATAGCATTATCAAACACCAAAAATACGACCAGGGCTCCGTTCAAAAACAGCGAGCGCTTATAATCGCTCATTGATCGCTCAATGTAGCGCTAATGTAGCGCTCAATGTAACGAAATCTCTTCTGAACGATACGGTTCGATTCCTCGAGGTTTGCTCGATTTGCTACGTATCGCTACATTGAGCAATCGCGTTCAAGAGAGGTTTAATGTAGCGCTCAGTGAGCGATTATTTAGCGCTCGCTGTTATGGATGTTATGAAACAGAGCCCTGGGTTTAAATCACTGGGTATACTATTGTAACATTCAACGCTTAAAGGATATTTCACCTTGGCGTTACTCATTTATTTACCGTATCTAACTAATGAGCTATTATTGTTATTCGGTATATTGTTCTTGTCCAAATGATATATTGTATGAGGTATAAATAACAACAGGAACTATTTTTGTCAGCAACTACTAGCCACTCGGCTATAAAGGTCTCCGAGCTTTACCGTTCCTATCAAACACCAGCTGTTTTTATGAGAATGTCGTATCATTAGGGACCGTCAAATAAGAGGACATCCATCACGATGCGGTGACCAACGGGGTTGTCTCCCTTGGCGCGCTATTAATACTACATCCGAGAGGGGACACTCACCTTAGACACTCTGGATATGTAGCTTCCAGTTGTTAAAGATAAGTCTTACGATCATTATGCATACTACGACCCCCTTTCGTCTTGTTACGGAAGCTTCCTCATTCGGATTAATTTTATTTCTAAAATGATTCATGTGTTAATATAATTATGACAATTATGATGACGACACTTGTTTCGATATTTAAACACCTTTTATAACGAATAGCATCATCAAAATATACTTCAGTACTTCCTAGATATCAATTCTAGAAATGATGGAAACAAAATCAAGCCGTATGCAATAGACCTTAAGTAAGCAATATTCGCCTGATTAGGTAGGACAAATAACGCGAGTTCATCATAATGTTCATTGCTATCAATTTGAAATTTGATACATATTTATGAATAGCAATTAGTAGGTCATTAATAGATCAGGATATCAACTGCACGCAGAACTAATGGGAATTTATTTTTTTCGGTTTTGAAATCCAAATTTACTCAATTGGTATGCAACATGACACTGTGCGGGATGGTGAATATTCTGCCTTAAGCATACATATTATGTTTCTAGCTTGTCAAGGATCGCCTTATGCCAATTTTATTCCCAATGCTGGACAACGACCATCACAAAGCACACTCGTATCACCCACATATTCACCAAACGAATTAATAACCACGTGCTCTAACATTACTTACTATTCCCCCACTCTGTTGAATATGTTGACATTTACCATTCGACACTTCATCTATAGCCCATTTCCAAACACCTTAGAATGTTAGACTTACAACTGTCAAAATATGTTTGTTGAAACATAAAAAGCACATTGGAGATATTGTTCCAACATCAAGTACGTAGATGCAAGAGACATGAGCTGTCCGTTGTCTGTTCTAAGTCATCGAGTCCTCTTGAGTCGAACCTGTGGACAAAATACAGCTGCCCCTCTCTCTCCAGCTACCAGTCGTATTAGAGTGAAATGTGTATTCTCCTACAGAGAAGTGGAAAGGAAAACCTAATTCGATTCTTTTTGTCTTTGGTTTAAAAGTCAAGTCAAGTTTATTTTGTTATGAAACACAGGTCTAATCATGTCTCACGTTCTCAGGTATTTAGAGGAACATTCAGTTTTGCTCAACACTGTCTCAGACAACATCGTCTCAGTTTCAGTCTGCTTGCAACATTAGGTCTCTCATATAAAACTTTGTTATTTCATCACCTTGGTGATACCATAATTTTGTGAATTTTGTATTTGATGTCATATCGATGGCGTAAGATAAATTGAAGTTGTAAAACAATCAGCTGGACGAGAGCATACTGTGGTGACTACTGTACTTGATGTCATAAAATATTGGTGGTGTAAGTTAAATTGAAGTTGTAAAACAATCAGCTGGACGAGAGCATACTGTGGTGACTACTGTACTTGATGTCATAAAATATTGGAGGTGTAAGTTAAATTGAAGTTGTAAAACAATCAGCTGGACGAGAGCATACTGTGGTGACTACTGTACTTGATGTCATAAAATATTGGTGGTGTAAGTTAAATTGAAGTTGTTAGACCATCAGCTGTTTGAGTTCACAGTTTTGTGTGTGACGACATCAACTTTTTGTTGTGTAATGTATTCGAAGTTGTCAGACCATGATAAATATCTGGTGTCATGCATCCGAAGTTGTCAGACCATGATAAATATCTGGAAAACGATTTCTCTAAGGAGATGCAGTTCGAAGTATTACGCAGACTATCAAAAAGAGTGAAAGCAACTCTCCAACTGTTACCTGGATATGAGAAACTCCATACACATGTTGTCCTTTATTTGAAAAACACACAACAAAATGGTATTATTCAAATAATGAACCCGAAACTTAGGCTGTGACTCCCATTGGACAGGTAGATTTTCCTTCAGATAATTAGACAACATGTTTAATTTCATAGAATCAGACTTTTTCATTGCCGATTCAAGTTCTGATAAGTTTCTATTGACTCAAAGTTTCACTACCGGTAGAAATACGTGCCATTTAGATAGTGAACGATTTAGGTAGTCGATGTTTCACGACATGACATTTATATTGCTCAAAAATTGATTATTTATATCGTCTTTAATAAGAGAATGCTCTTCAAATAATATTAAACTGTTGGTTATAGTTATAATTGGTATTAAGTATACGATAAATGCAAGACGTAATAATTTAATGATTGCCAACATGATATAGTCAGTTATACTTGACTATTTCAGACTTTGAATATCAAAACTTTATTTCTGTTAGTTGCTTATTACGTATTAATATACTTTCATTATTGCGTCTTTTTTGTTTAATTATTCATTATGGTTGTGTATATTAGCACCAAATGATAACACAATGTTATCATTGATGCAAACCATTTTAAAAATCATTTGGTAATCTACTAAAAATATAGTATGGACTTTGATTACAGTTACAGAACTATTTAAATACATATGAAATATGATCTAAATTAAGGTTAAATACATACATGTAGTCTTTCGTTTACAGTAAATACAGTCAGAACCCTGTTACATAGATTCCCTTAAGCCCGTCATCTGCACGATTATCAAGACAAATGGAAATATTATTAGTAAATTATATTTACTTAAGCGGACCCCATGTTTCAGTTCCCCGACGACAGTTCATCGTTTTGATTTATAGGTAAATATCTCATACAAATATTTAACTTGAAGTTGCGTTATCCAATTCAGGATTTATAAAAATCATTATTTTCTAACATTACATGAACGAGGTTAACTTAATTTGATTTAACTTTTTATTTTGACTTATCCAATTCAAGAATATGTAATAGAAAAGCTGTTTTATGTATAATACAACTTGGCTTCTTTGAAACTGTAATATATACTGAAGGATCATTGCCTGAGGATAAATAGAGATTATTAACTCGGTTATTTTCAATCTTATGGGTAATAGGAATAAATATGAAATCATAACACTGACTTACAGATGTCGATGGTGATTTAAACTTTATATTTCCTTAATCATTGTGTAACTGATGACATTTAATCACAAAACTTTAACTTAATTTGAAGTTTTTCGTTCACATTTTCTTCTGAAACGAGCATTAATACAAGATTGTTATTAGATCTTGATACTTGAATCTATTGCTCGAGGCTAGGACGAGCAGTATGCAATATACTGATATCAACGTAATATCTATTTTGGGAGTAATTACTACATATTTATAAATACTTAATTCCAATTTTAACGAGTTATCCTTGGGGAAGATATGGCTGTTTCGATTTCGTAACATTGAATATTCTCAGTTTTCATTTACTTTCATTGAACCCAGCATTGCTACAATTTAAAAAAAGGATTTAAAACCAGGCTGTAAAAGTCACAAAGTTAGAAATTATGCATACATGTTTTGGTTACCTTTAACATACAAGGTATGTCATACGTAGTGTAATACTCTAAATACTTGCATGTATGAAGTTAATGCCAATAAGTCTTTATCATATCTGAACTTATTGAGAACATTTTGTAATTAAAGAGTGCCAACGGGGAGGCAGAATATGCTTATTTCATGAAACCATGGACCTTTTCTAGCAATAAACAATAAATTTCCCCTATAAGTTTGCCAATTTACATGCATGCCATGCCATAATCGGTATTTAAAAATACAATCCTAAACGTGTTAAACTGAACGTGTTAAAATTATGGGACACGCAACCTATTCTAAGCATCACTTTTACAGTGTACTGTACATGTTCCGTGCGATCTAGGAATCATCACATTCTGCAGATTGTTCGAACAATCGAGGAATGTTTCATCATTCCTAGATTGTTTAAACAATCTGCAGATTGTGAGACCTACACATCACTGTGAACATTTATATCAGCGGAGGTTATTGCAGGTGATTACCGTATTACCGTACCCTATGTAACATACACACATATACGGCAGATGCTCCTGTGGTTCTAAAATGCAAGATTGCAAAATATATTTTTACTTTAAGGTGTTCGAAAAACCTTTAGATATGATATCGATTAGAGAGCTTCATTCCACAAGGCAATTAACCACACATTTTGATGAACGATCTTATTGACAAGTCCCCAATGTGTACAATATGCATCGTGATCCAAATATATTTCTTGTTTAAGAGAAACGGCAGAGCATTAATTCAGGTAAACAGAGTTGATTAGACAATCACAGTGATTTAACTTGGTCTGTTGTCAATATGTTCAGTGAGGAAAGGTTAATATCTGTTATATCACCGGTGGTGAGGCAAGGCTTCAATTGACGGCTTCAGATATTGCCACGTGGGCTGTATATAGCCTTGAAGCTCCCTCTGTTGTTACGCAGCACTGGTATAGCACTGGGCTCCGTTCCATAACAGGGAGCACTTATAATCGCTCATTGATTGTTCAATTTAGCGCTCAAAGTAGCGCTCAATGTAGCGCATGCTCTCCTGAATGACACAGTGCTATTCCTCGAAGTTTGCTCGCCTTTCTACGTAGTGCTACATTGAGCAATCACGTTCAAGGGAAGTTTAAAAGTGATCGCTCATTGAGCGATTACTTTGAAACCTCTCTTGAACACGGCACATAATTCTCCTTTAATAGTTTATCCCACCCTCTTGCTTTCAGAAGAAACCCGTGTGAGATTTTTTCGGAGCTGTAAAATTATGGTGGTTCTGCTGTTTGCTGCTTCATTTGTGGGTGCGGCTTAAACCTTTTAGAATGTTTAGAATCGATTGAACCTTTACGTATTATTTTAAACAATTTGCTCTTACTTACCGTTGATTTAGAAAGAAAACATGACTGACTATCACAAATTCAACTCCGATTGTAACGACATAAAACGATCAAAAAGTTAAACTACCGTCCATAGAAACGATTGAACCGTTACTTATTATTTTAAACAATTTGCTCTTACTTACGTTGATTTAGAAAGAAAACATAAGTGACTACCACAAATTCAACTCCGATTTTAACGACATGAAACGATCATTTGAACATAATATTTGACGTTGGAGTGAAAAGTTTATTTAGGAAAAATATTGTTACTATGTCAATTAAATATGTCGTCGAAACAATGCCCCTTCTTGTAATGTTCATAAGTAATACATCATCATCGTATTGTTGTAATACGTCATAAAGATAGAGGAGTGTCTTATGCAATTTTTATTGCCAAGTTAAGAATGCTCCGAAAGGCGTGTTTTTTTTATTCTTTTAAAAATGGACAGAGGGTATGGTGTAACAGTCGTTCGTCGGTTATCACTCGTTTGTAGTTCATTTTTGTTTGCAGCCTCACTTTTGTCAGATAGTATATTCAAGAGACGCGCATGAGTTTATACGAATTTCGAGAGCATATATCAGTTTGTTTCAATGAGCAAAACTGTGGTTAATATAATTAATATAAGTTTTTGTAATTGATTTGTGGAAAAAGCTTTTGTAACTATGTACGTGTTCGGGAGCGCCATTGATATTAGCCTATTGTGCTTGTTTGTCAACCCTTTTTCTTTTTAAAAACATATGATATGTTTAAACCATATGGGATTGTTCGTCATGGCACAACACACAAGACTAAGTATTGCAATGGTCCCTAAAATCACTAAAATCAGTCCTTTTAAAGATAACATTAAATGTGATAACAAGGTTTAAGTATACTTTTAAAAGGGTAATGTCTAATTAAGTAACTCCATTTCTTGGCTTCAGGATTACGAGTCTTCACAATGTGTAAGGTATAAAATGTTACTCTTACATTAACATATATAAAACGACGTGCATGACGTTAAAGCTGTACATGTTTGTCCAGTCTATCATATGTTATAAGCGAATTACAACAACTCAACAAGAGTAAACGTTCAAAGTTCAACTCGAGATAAAGTCATCTATATTCTACCGATGTTTTCGAGATAAATCTGCAAATCATGACATTGATTCGGTTCTTTTCCCACAAAAGAGAGAATATCGAATCGACATTAGTGAAAGCTTTATAATTCACTAATGTCTTTAATGATTGGAAGAAAAATACCCGGGCTATTTTAATGATTGGAAGAAAAATACCCGGGCTATTTTCCCAAATAAATCCCATTAACTACGACGGGAGAGTAGAACAGAACGGCACATGTTTTCCAAAATCCGTCCATTGCCACCAAATGTAAATAACATCGAACTGAAATTGAATTGAAGATGAGGCCTCCATATTTCCCTAACGTCTAGAATGGTTGTGTTAGGACGAAAATGCAAGTAACTTGCTCGTTTATTGTTCTCATGTGTCTGGGATTGTCCCTCTATCATGAGTGCTAATTGATGCAGACTACTTCAGTACATGTACATCGTAAATCTATTTTATTCTCAGATCGCGTTTAAACTGTACATATTGTATGTTATTTTATGTGTTATATACGTTTATAACAAAAGTTACATAAACGGTTTTCCTTTGTTACATTAAACCAGCGCCCAGTTTCTAAAGATAATCTACATGTATGATTTGTAGTTCTAAATCAAGTTACCCAAACTCTACTTTGATAAGGTAACTTAGGTAAATATCGTTCAATCAGAACTTCTATAAGAATTGTTCAGTGTGGTTAATTAATCAATTACTTACCGTCTCTCACGTTTTCATTGCAAATCCTCATTGTATACTCATTGATGTTTTTACTCCTCATTATTAAAAATTATTAAATCAATAATAAGAATTATTACATTTATAGAGCACTGGACTCCACACACAGGGTGTGTTCAAATCACTGACAGTGCATAGTTCACAGTCCATAGTCCATAACTAGTGTATCTTCTGAATTTTCTCACATTTGTTAACACTCTGTATAAATGTATCAGCCCTTGATATACTCAGAAATTGGAATAAAATGTTTATCCAACTAGGTATTTTGCTTGAATTTTATAATTATTAAGAGTAAAAATTTGTCATAATTTGCTGGTCTTATCTCAATAAGAAGTACATTAAACAGGCCATAATTTGTATATTCTCAGAACATTTATAAACATTGTTTATAAAGCAATCGTCACATTCAGTAATGGGTAAAGGGTAACTTGCAAGAGAAGCACGTGCAACACATTGGTTGTTATGGCGACTTACGCTAGAGACGAGCCTTCACGCTTCGGAAGTGTTTGCTGTTGTGTAGTACGTTTTAAAAGGGAATTCTGTTTAAATGACGTCAGATACCCCTAGCGCGCTACTTGAAAGGGTACTTCACTTTGAAACCAAATTTCATTACATTGTCATGATATGAAAATTATGTATCACATGTCTTGTTGTAGATAAAAGATTTCTCTGGCGATTGACGTTATAAGTTTATTTTCCAATTTTTTCAATTATTATTTGAAACACTAACATGCTTGATGGCTATTTAAAATGTAGGTGTCATCACTCCTGTCAAACAAGTACTTTGGATTTCGATCTCTATCTTATAGTTGATATATAAAACTCAAAACTTCTGTCTTTGAAGTAAGCTTGATATTCTATATCACTCCATATTCATTCTTTTATACACTGTTCTTAAACGTTTAAAACACACAAACATCATTGGCGAGAAGGCGAGGAAATCGTTTAAATAATTAAACTATAGTTGTGATTAGACATTAATGATGTTTATCAAGTTATAAACTTGATCCTGACATCTGTACAGCTATATATTTATTATCACTGAAGCATCTGTAGCATTATTATTTGTCATTGGCAATGTTTGCTACGACGTCTCTGATTGCACTACTAACTTTGAATACAAATCTCTATGTTTAGCTGGGAAAATGCTCCGGTTTCAACAGAGATTTGTCTGAATGAAATTGACTTGAACAGCCATTGTGGGGAGAAAATGGGAAATTCTATTTCTATCTACATGTACTAAGGCGTAGGAACCGGGGGTGTAATTTTACACAGCCTGAAATTTTCTTGGGGGACCAAACTCGAGATTTAAAGGCAAATCCAGATATTTAAGATCAATTATAGAGAGAAAACCTTTGATTTTGATTTGGAAAAATGTCAGTTTTTGAGGATGTAGCAGTTCTTGAGGAGGCGAAAGTGTCCTATGCGAAGGTACAACGGCCTGCTCTATAAGCCCATCTGGCATTTTCGACTAAAACGGCATTATCAAACACCAAAAAATACGACCTGGTTTTCAATCACTGGGCAAACTATTGTTAAATTCAACGCTGAAAGGAAATTTCACCTTGGCGTTGGCGTTGCCCATTTATTTGCCGTATTTAACAAATTAGCTATTATTGTTATTGGTATATTGTTCTTGTCTAAATGATATATTGTATGAGGTTTAAATAACAACAGGAACTATATTTGTCAGCAACTACTAGCCACTCTGCTATAAAGGTCTCCGAGCTCTACCGTTCCTATCAAACACCAGCTGTTTTTATGAGAATGTCGTATCATTAGGGACCGTCAAATAAGAGGGCATCCATCACGATGCTGTGACCAACGGGGTTATCTCCCTTGGCGCGCTATTAATACTACATCCGAGAGGGGAAACTCACCTTAGACACTCTGGATATGTAGCTTCAAGTTGTTAAAGATAAGTCATACGATCATTATGCATACTACGACCCCCTTTAATCTTGTTACTGAAGCTTTCTCATTCGGATTAATTTTATTTCTAAAATGATTCATATATAAAGATAATTATGAAAATTATGATGACGACACTTGTTTCGATATTTTAAACACCTTTAAAAACGAATAGCATCATCAAAATATACTTCAGTACTTTTTAGATATCAATTCTAGAAATGATGAAGCAAAATCAAGCCGTATGCAATAGAGCTGAAGTAAGCAATCTCCGCCTGATGAGGTAAAGACAAAATAACGCGAGTTCATCATAATGTTCACTGCTATCAATTTGAAAATTGTGATATTTTGATACATATTTATGAAAAGCAATTAGTAGGTCATTAATAGATCAGCATATCAAATGCACGCAGAACTAATGGGAATTGATTTTTTTCGGTTTTGAAATGCAAATTTACTCAATTGGTATGCAACATGACACTGTGCGGGATGGTGAATATTCTGCCTTAAGAATAAACACTATGTTTCTAGCTTGTCAAGGATCGCCTTATACCAATTTTTATTCCCAATGCTTGACACCGACCATCCCAAAGCACAATCGTATCACCCACATATTCACCAAACGAATTAATAAACACGTGCTCTAACATTACTTACTATTCCCCACTCTGTTGAAGATGTTGACATTTACCACTTCTTCTATAGCCCATTTCCAAACACCTTAGAATGCTAGACTTACAGCTGTCAAGATATGTTTGTTGAAACATAAAAGCACATTGGAGATATTGTTCCAACATCAAGTACGTAGATGCAAGAGACATGAGCTGTCCGTTGTCTGTTCTAAGTCATCGAGTCCTCTTGAGTCGAACCTGTGGACAAAATGCAGCTGCCCCTCTCTCTCCAGTTACTAGTCGTATTAGAATGAAATGTGTATTCTCCTATACTGAGAAGTGGAAAGGAAAACTTAAATCAGTGCAAAATAAAGATTGAAATCGATTCTTTTTGTCTTTGTTTTAAAAGTCGAGTCAACTTTATTTTGTTATGAAACACAGGTCTAATCATGTCTCACGTTCTCAGGTATTTAGAGGAACATTCAGTTTGCTCAACACTGTCTCAGACAACATCGTCTCAGTTTCAGTCTGCTTGCAACATTAGGTCTCTCATATGAAACTCTGTGATTTCATCACTTTGGTGAAACCATAATTTTTTAATTTTGTATTTGATGTCATATCGATGGCGTAAGATAAACTGAAGTTGTAAGACCATCAGCTGGGCGAGAGCATAATTTGGTGAATATTGTACTTGATGTCATAAAAGATTGGAGGTGTAAGTTAAATTGAAGTTATCAGACCATCAGCTGTTTGAGTTCACAGTTTTGTGTGTGACGACATCAACTTTTTGTTGTGTAATGTATTCGAAGTTGTCAGACCATGATAAATATCTGGTGTCATGCATCCGAAGTTGTCAGACCATGATAAATATCTGGAAAACGATTTCTCTAAGGAGATGCAGTTCGAAGTATTACACAGACTATCAAAAAGAGTGAAAGCAACTCTCCAACTGTTGTATTGAGCATTTACAAGAAACTCCATACACATATTGTCCTTTATTTGAAAAACACACAACAAAATGGTAATCATTCAAATAATGAACCCGAAACTTTGGCTGTGACTCCCATTGGACAGGTAGATTTTCCTTCAGATAATTAGACAAAGTGTTTAATTTCATAGAATCAGATTTGTTCAAGTTCTGATAATTTTCTATTGACTCAAAGTTTCACTTCCGGTACAAATACGTGCCATTTAGATAGTGAACGACTTAGGTAGTCGAAGTTTCACGACATGACATTTATGTTGCTCAAAAATTGATTATTTATATCGTCTTTAATAAGAGAATGCTCTTTCAATAATATTAAACTGTTGGTTATAGTTATAATTGGTATTAAGTATACAATAAATGCAAGACGTAATAATTTAATGATTGCCAACATGATATAGTCAGTTATACTTGACTATTTCAGACTTTGAATATCAAAACTTTATTTCTGTTAGTTGCTTATTACGTATTAATATACTTTCATTATTGCGTCTTTTTTGTTTAATTATTCATTATGGTTGTGTATCTTAGCACCAACTGATAACACAATGTTATCATTGATGCAAACCATTTTAAAAATCATTTGGTAATCTACTAAAAATATAGTATGGACTTTGATTACAGTTACAGAACTATTTAAATACATATGAAATGTGATCTAAATTAAGGTTAAATACATACATGTAGTCTTTCGTTTACAGTAAATACAGTCAGAACCCTGCTCCATAGATTCCCTTAAGCCCATCATCCGCACGATTATCAAGACAAATGGAAATATTATTAGTAAATTATATTTACTTAAGCGGACCCCATGTTTCAGTTCCCCGACGACAGTTCATCGTTTTGATTTAAAGGTAAATATCTCATACAAATATTTCCCTTGAAGTTGCGTTATCCAAATCAGGATTTATAAAAATCATTATTTTCTAACATTACATGAACGAGGTTAACTTAATTTGATTTAACTTTTTATTTTGACTTATCCAATTCAAGAATATGTAATAGAAAAGCTGTTTTATGTAAAGTACAACTTGGCTTCTTTGAAACTGTAATATATACTGAAGGATCATTGCCTGAGGATAAATAGAGATTATTAACTCGGTTATTTTCAATCTTATGGGTAATAGGAATAAATATGAAATCATAACACTGACTTACATATGTCGATGGTGATTTAAACTTTATATTTCCTTAATCACTGTGTAACTGATGACATTTAATCACAAAACTTTAACTTAATTTCCCGGTGATTTGAAGTTTTTCGTTCACATTTTTTCTGAAACGAAACTGTAATATATACTGAAGGATCATTGCCTGAGGATAAATAGAGATTATTAACTCGGTTATTTTCAATCTTATGGGTAAAAGGAATAAATATGAAATCGTAACACTGACTTACATATGTCGATGGTGATTTAAACTTTATATTTCCTTAATCACTGTGTAACTGATGACATTTAATCACAAAACTTTAACTTAATTTCCCGGTGATTTGAAGTTTTTCGTTCACATTTTTTCTGAAACGAAACTGTAATATATACTGAAGGATCATTGCCTGAGGATAAATAGAGATTATTAACTCGGTTATTTTCAATCTTATGGGTAAAAGGAATAAATATGAAATCGTAACACTGACTTACATATGTCGATGGTGATTTAAACTTTATATTTCCTTAATCACTGTGTAACTGATGACATTTAATCACAAAACTTTAACTTAATTTCCCGGTGATTTGAAGTTTTTCGTTCACATTTGTTCTGAAACGAAACTGTAATATATACTGAAGGATCATTGCCTGAGGATAAATAGAGATTATTAACTCGGTTATTTTCAATCTTATGGGTAATAGGAATAAATATGAAATCATAACACTGACTTACATATGTCGATGGTGATTTAAACTTTATATTTCCTTAATCACTGTGTAACTGATGACATTTAATCACAAAACTTTAACTTAATTTCCCGGTGATTTGAAGTTTTTCGTTCACATTTGTTCTGAAACGAAACTGTAATATATACTGAAGGATCATTGCCTGAGGATAAATAGAGATTATTAACTCGGTTATTTTCAATCTTATGGGTAATAGGAATAAATATGAAATCATAACACTGACTTACATATGTCGATGGTGATTTAAACTTTATATTTCCTTAATCACTGTGTAACTGATGACATTTAATCACAAAACTTTAACTTAATTTCCCGGTGATTTGAAGTTTTTCGTTCACATTTTTTCTGAAACGAGCATTAATACAAGATTGTTATTAGATCTTGATACTTGAATCTATTGCTCGAGGCTAGGATGAGCAGTATGCAATGTACTGATATCAACGTAATATCTATTTTGGGAATAATTACTACATATTTATAAATATTTCATTTCAATTTTAACGAGGTATCCCAGGGGAAGATATGGCTGTTTCGATTTCGTAACATTGAATATTCTCAGTTTTCATTTACTTTCATTGAACCCAGCATTGCTACAATTTAAAAACAGGATTTAAAACCAGGCTGTAAAAGTCACAAAGTTAGAAATTATGCATACATGTTTTGGTTACCTTTAATACAAAGGTATGTCATACGTAGTGTAATACTCTAAATACTTGCATGTATGAAGTTAATGCCAATAAGTCTTTATCATATCTGAACTTATTGAGAACATTTTGTAATTAAAGAGTGCAAACGGGGAGGCAGAATATGCTTATTTCATGAAACCATGGACCTTTTCTAGCAATAAACAATAAATTTCCCCTCTAAGTTTGCCAATTTACATGTATGCCATGCCATAATCGGTATTTAAAAATACAATCCTAAACGCGTTAAACTAAACGTGTTAAAATTTTGGGACGCGCAACCTGTTCAGGATTGTGTTTATATTCTAACCATCACTTTTACAGTGAACTGTACATGTTCCGTGCAATCAAGGAATCATCACATTCTGCAGACAATCTAGGAAATCAAAAATCTGCAGATTGTGAGACCTACACATCACTGTGAACATTTATATCAGCGGAGGTTATTGCAGGTGAGAAGAGTGATGTTCTACGAAAAGATACCGTACCCTTTGTAACATACACACATATACCGTAGATGCTCCTGTGGTTCTAAAATGCAAGATTGCAAAATATATTTTTACTTTAAGGTGTTCGAAAAACCTTTAGATATGATATCGATTAGAGAGCTTCATGCCACAAGGCAATTAACCACACATTTTGATGAACGATCTTATTGACAAGTCCCCAATGTGTACAATATGCATCGTGATCCAAATATATTTCTTGTTTAAGAGAAACGGCAGAGCATTAACTCAGGTAAACAGAGTTGATTAGACAATCACAGTGATTTAACTTGGTCTGTTGTCAATATGTTTAGTGAGAAAAGGTTAATATCTGTTACATCACCGGTGGTGAGGCAAGGCTTCAATTGACGGCTTCAGATATTGCCACGTGGGCTGTTTAGAGCCTTGAAGCTCCCTCTATGTTTGTGCAGCACTGGTATAGCACATAATTCTCCTAGTTCATCCCATCCTCTTGCTTTCAGAAGAAACCCGTGTGACATTTTTTCGGAGCTGTAAAACTATGGTAGTTCTGCTGTTTGCTGCTTCATTTGTGGGTGCGGCTTAAATCTTTTAGAATGTTTAGAATTGATTGAACCTTTACTTATTTATTTAAACAATATGCTCTTACTTACCGTTGATTTAGAAAGAAAACATGAGTGACTACCACAAATTAAACTCCGATTGTAACGACATAAAACGATCAAAGATTTAAACTACCGTCCAAAGAACCGACAACATATTTTCAACGGAGTGAGAAACAAAAATACTGCTGTAGATATTGAACGTATGTTAGGGAAAATATTGTTACCATATCAATTAAATATGTCGTCGAAACAATGCCTCTTCTTGTAATGTTCATAAGTAATACATCATCATCGTATTGTTGTAATACGTCATAAAGATAGAGGAGTGTCTTATTAAATTTTTATTGCCAAGTTAAGGATGCTCCGAAAGGCGTGTTTTTTTTATTCTTTTAAAAATGGACAGAGGATATGGTGTAACAGTCGTTCGTCGGTTAACATATGGGGTTGTTCGTCATAGAGCAACGCACAAGACTAAGTCTTGCAATTGTCACTAAAATCAGTCCTTTTAAAGATAACATTTTAATGTGATGACATGGTTTAAGTATAATTTTAAAAGGTTAATGTCTATTTAATTAACTCCATTTCTTGGCTTCAGGACTATGAGTCTTTACAATGTGTAAGGTAAAAAGTGTTACTCTTACATAAACGTATATCAATCGACGCGCATGACGTTTAAGTTGTACATGTTTGTCCAGTCTATCATAAGCGAATTACAACAACTCAACAAGAGTAACTGTTCAAAGTTTCAACTCGAGATAAAGACATCTATATTCTACTGATGTTTTCAAGATAAATCTGCAAATCAATGCATTGATTCGCTTCTTTTCCCACAAAAGAGAGAATATCGAATCGACATTAGTGAAAGCTTTATAATTCACTAATGTCTTTAATGATTGGAAGAAAAATACCCGGGCTATTTTCCCCATTAAATCCCATTAACTACGACGGGAGAGTAGAACAGAGCGGCACATGTTTTCCCAACTCCGTCCATTGCCACCAAATGTAAATAACATCGAACTGAAATTGAATTGAAGATGAGGCCTCCATATTTCCCTAACGTCAAGAATGGTTGTGTTAGGATGAAAATGCAAGTAAATTACTCGTTGATTGTTCTCATGTGTCTGGCATTGTCCCTCTATCATGAGTGATAATTGAGGCAGACTACTTCAGTAGCCTATATGTACATCGTAAATCTATTTTATTCTCAGATCGTTCTTAAACTGTACAGATTGTATGTTATTTTATGTGTTATTTTAAGTCTCTCAAATGTAACTCCTAATGGAATGGCTCGAGGTATTTTATGTATATCATACATATCTTTTAAAACGTATTTTATTATATTTATCATAATTGAGGTAATAATCAAATAAAATATTTGTCTGTCTGTCTGTCTGTTCCCAAAATTTGCCCCTAGTATTGATACGAAAACATTGAACTAAAATAGTTAGAATTTCCCTGTTTTTTTACAAATGAATTTAATGAATACATTTTACCAATCTACTTGTCCAGTGTTGTAGATGATTGTAATGCACCAATATACAGCATCATTGTATAGGTGATGTCAACAAACTGGATCATCAAGTGTTATAGGGAACATACAGGTATGTACAAATGTCAAATGATAAAAAATAATATGACACTATTTAAAAAGGGTTAAACCTATATTAAGTGCCATTACGCTATTTTGATGTCATGTGATATCATATTTCCAATCCAATATAAACTACGTATCAGCGATTGCTTTTGGATATTGGTGATGATACTATGCATATTGGCGTCCTAATTGAGAGTGTTGGTGTCCCAGGTTAGATTATTGGCGTTCTCGTTTGGATATTGGCGCCCAAAACTGGTACAGCATACGACAGGTCACAAGCTTACAGCACTTGTTTCTTAACGTTATGACACATAAAACAAATAGTCAATATTTTTTAGTTTTATAACATTTGAATTTTATGTACAGCAAATACAGCTTACAAGCAAACTTATTTTATGTTATAAGCACTTGTCAATTACAGTATTTATATCATTTTGAATGTGATCCGGACACCATTTCAGTTAACAAGAAATTGCATGTCGGATTGGTTGTGTGACGGCGTGGTGCACATAGTCAAATTTCTAGCAAGGGTTGTGTGTCTGGGTTCCTGCCTTGCATGTTGCTGCTGTTGCAGCCTTCCTTCTCTGTACTACGTCGTCTAGAGCTTCAACATGTCGAAACTTGCCCTCTTATACCTGAAATGTAAAACAAACACAATCAGTTTAATCATTTTAATGCAATGTTGTAGTATATACTCAGAGAGCCATGTGTTTTCACATTAAAGAAGTTGTGAACCAGAAATTCCTCCTCTTCTTATTTATACCACTTCTAAATGCTAATGAAAGACTCATAGAAATGTTTCATTTGGAACGGTTTAAAGACAGCTGTTATTTAAATTAAACGTATTGTGCTACGTTAATGACACGTTATATACATATCGTTTACGTTACGATAATTTGAGTGAATTCATCACTCTCGACATGAGAAAATTAGATTTTGTGACAGATTTCCTCAAAGAAAATTGACTCAAGTTGACATTTAAAAAACTAGGATTTGTCCTTCTCCCTTAACTACGTAATACATTGAGGTTTCATGATATCAGAAACATCATTTTTGTTACCAACTTGACTTTCAGACATCAAAACATCTGTTATGTTGCAAAATAAAGACGTAACTGATTGATGAAATGCTGTCCCTTTTATTCAACAATTATTGGTGAAAAGGCTATAACATTTGATTATTTAAGGCATCTTTTTTTATTCTTTCCAGTTCAAACCAGTTCCAGTTAATTAAACTCTTTTCTTTATTTTAGAGAGGTCATTACAGTTAACAATGACCAGAATTTGTCAGTAAGGTTCATAGTGCTGTTACTAGTGACTTTTGACTGAAAGACAGATACTACAGTTTACCAGTTGAATGAAATTACTCACATCACAGCAACCAATATTCACTTTTATTTCTCATTGTAACATAACATGTTTTTGGAGACCAAAATACCGAACACAAATATCCAAAGGAGTGAATGTGATTGGATTTTTTTATTTCAAAAACGGCTAGATTATGGTTCTCTTATTTCATATTGTTAATTCTACTGACACATTGTCTTCTTTCTTATCAGACAACCTTTGCTTGTGAAACGTGGGAGTATTTTTTTCACTTAATAACGATATTCAGTATAATGTTATCTTAGAATAGCTTCAAATTAAATCTCATTATTGTTTTATGCAAAACTAAGTGTCTAAACAAATGAAACGATATGAAATACTAAATTAATTTAATGTTGATGTTATAACATTATTGTAAAACACAGTCTATACCTGGTAACAATAGTAACGAAGCTTTAACCACGTTTCTATTAGAATCATGTTGTTAAGATACTCTTGTTAGACACAAAGTTGTATTTCTTAGCTATAGGAGAGTTGTGTTATTCTAGACTGACAAACGTATCATTACCTGAGAGGCATGTATTTCATGTGTGAACGCACAGGAAATCTTGCTTGATTTTCCATGTTACAGCTGACAGTGACGACATGGGGGTTGTATTCTATCTTCTGACCAGCCGCACATAGACCATCACCAGAACAATTAGTTGTCAAATTAATGTGTCTTTCTATTTCTTGTGAAGCGACAAATAAATCACCATGTGACGAGCTGTTGCTTACGTTCTTTGGCGGAGACTCATGATTCAACCCAATATTAAAATTATTTTCACTATTAAGAACATTCTCAAAATCCGAAGAAATGTATTTTTCAGTGAATGTATTCTATATGTAATAAAAATCGTCTTTTTGAGTTGCATCCGTCATGATCAATGATGTATGAGTGACAGGAATACGAGTGAAATGCGATGTTTTATACCTCTCCAATACTCACACAAATCATGCATATCGTGAGTTGTAAATAGGACGCCAATATCCAAGGCATGCAAGCTCACATATTTTCCTTGCACGGACATTGAAATGCATGCGCAGTATGTACATGTAGGACACCAATATCGATCATTCAGTTGCATAACATACCAGCACGCCAATACTTAACGAATTTAGGTTTAGTGGACTAAACTTCTCAAACTCGCCAATATTTGCGGGTCGGGTATCATAGTCGGCCTAACGGCCTCCGACGACACCCGACCCGCAAATATCGGCGAGTTTTCGGAGTTTATTCCTTACTTAAACAGCACTTTATATATTTATAAATTTAGATAATGTTGGATTTACACAGAAGTAACTTGGTAGGAATTCTTTTCTTTGATTATCGAATGATGGACATGGTAATACAAAAGGAAATTCGTCACAAACGGCTTCATAACAAAAGTTACATAAACGGTTTTCCTTTCCAGCGCCCAGTTTCTAAAGGTGGTTAATCAATCAATCACTTACCGTCTCTCACGTTTTCATTGCAACTCCTCATTGTATACTCATTGATGTTTTTAATCCTCATTATAAACAATTATCTGCCCTTGATATATCCCCACATTCCATGAACTAGTCAGCGTATACTCCAAAACGTCGTGTATCTACACAATATAGAAGTTGTTATCCAAAACGTCGTGTATCTACACAATATAGAAGTTGTTATCCAAAAAATCGTGATGACAGCACACTTCGGTATGTCTCAAATAACAAGTCATAAACCAATTTAAGTCACTGATGATTGGATCAGTGCAAATATAGTTTAAAGAGCCATCAAGGATGTTGATGAACACATAAGAAAATGCCAACAATCTATCTCCGTGAAATATATACCCTTAATTTTTCCCAAATTTGTTCGAGCCAAAATAAGCCGAGAAATTGTACTAATTAGTAAAGGTGTTTTCCAGTCTAAATATAGATCCAGTCTATTATTTTCAAGCGCAAAGCATTGTGGTCTAACTGACACACTGTATACAAAGACACGAAAGAATAACAAAGTTTATGAGCAATAAAAGTAATTGAAATATATCATTTTTTGCGGTTATTTATTTGCCATTTCATTTAAATATGAATTTGCTACAGAAATTGGAATAATATGTTTTATCCAACTAGATATTTTGCTTGAATTTTATAATTATTGAGAGTAAATTTTTTTCATAATTTGCTGGTCTTATCTCAATAAGAAGTACATTAAACAGGCCATACTTTGTATATTCTCAGAACATTTAGAAACATTGTTTATAAAGCAATCGTCACATTCAGTAATGGGTGAAGGGACCTGCAAGAGAAGCACGTGCAGCACATGGGTTGTTATGGCGGCTTACGCTAGAGACGAGCCTTCACGCTTCGGAAGCGTTTGCTGTTGTGTGGTACGTTTTACGCAAGAAAGAGGATTCTGTTTATATGACGTCAGATACCCTTGGCGCGCGCTACTTGAATTGTACTTCTCTTTGAAACCAAATTTCATTACATTGACGTGATATGAAAATTATTTATCATATGTCATGTTGTAGATAAAAGATTTCTCTGGCGATTGACGTTATAAGTTTATTTTCCAATTTTTAAAATTATTATTTGAAACACTAACATTCTTGATGGCTTTTAAAATGTAGGTGTCATCACTCCTTTAAAATGTAGGTGTCATCACTCCTTTAAAATGTAGGTGTCATCACTCCTTTAAAATGTAGGTGTCATCACTTCTTTAACCCCAACAAAAACAAGTACTTTGGATTTCGATCTCTTGTTTGAATTGGAACTATATTTTATAGTTGATATATAAAACTCAAAGCTTCCCTATTTTTTCAGAGTGTCTTTGAAGTAAGCTTGATATTCTATATCACCCCATGTTCATTCTTTTATACACTGTTCTTAAACGGTTAACACACTAACACCATTGGCGAGAGGGCTGAGGAAATCGTTTAAATAAATAAAATATAGTTGTGATTAGACATTAATGATGTTTATCAAGTTATAAACTTGATCCTGACATCTATACAGCTATATATTTATTATCACTGAAACATTTGTAGCATTATTATTTGTCATTGGCAACGGCGTCTCTGATTGCACAACTAACCTTGAATACAAATCTCTATTTCTAGCTGGGAAAGTGCTCCGGTTTCGACAGAGATTTGTCTGAATGAAATTGACTTGAGTAGCCATTGTGGGGAGAAAATGGGAAATTCTATTTCTATCTACATGTAGATATACATAGGCGTTGGAACCGGGGGTGTCACTTTTCCCCAGCCTGAAATTTTCTTGGGGGACCAAAATCGCAAATCCAGATATTTAAGATCAATTATAGAGAGAAGGCCTTTGATTTTGCAAGGAACCTCCCCCAAAAAATGTCAGGTTTTGAGGATGTAGCGGTTCTTGAGGAGGCGAAAGTGTCATATGCGAAGGGACGACGGCCCATCTGGCATTTCGGCTTTCTGGACTAAAACAGCATTATCAAACACCAAAAATACGACCAGGACTCTCTTCTGAACGAAACGGTGCGATTCCTCGAGGTTTGCTCGCTTTGCTACGTATCGCTACATCGCGTTCAAGAGAGGTTTAATGTAGCGCTCAATGAGCGATTATTTAGCGCTCGCTGTTATGGATGTTATGGAACAGAGCCCTGGGTTTAAATCACTGGGCATACTATTGTAACATTCAACGCTTAAAGGATATTTCACCTTGGCGTTACTCATTTATTTACCGTATCTAACTAATGAGCTATTATTGTTATTCGGTATATTGTTCTTGTCCAAATGATATATTGTATGAGGTATAAATAACAACAGGAACTATTTTTGTCAGCAACTACTTGCCACTCTGCTATAAAGGTCTCCGAGCTCTACCGTTCCTATCAAACACCAGCTGTTTTTATAAGAATGTCGTATCATTAGGGACCGTCAAATAAGAGGACATCCATCACGATGCGGTGACCAACGGGGTTGTCTCCCTTGGCGCGCTATTAATACTACATCCGAGAGGGGACACTCACCTTAGACACTCTGGATATGTAGCTTCCAGTTGTTAAAGATAAGTCTTACGATCATTATGCATTCTACGACCCCCTTTCGTCTTGTTACGGAAGCTTCCTCATTCGGATTAATTTTATTTCTAAAATGATTCATGTATAAAGATAATTAAGAAAATTATGATGACGACACTTGTTTCGATATTTTAAACACCTTTAATAACGAATAGCATCATCAAAATATACTTCAGTACTTCCTAGATATCAATTCTGGAAATGATGAAACAAAATCAAGCCGTATGCAATAGACCTTAAGTAAGCAATATTCGCCTGATTAGGTAGGACAAATAACGCGAGTTCATTATAATGTTCGCTGCTATCAATTTAAAAAATTTGATATTTTGATACATATTTATGAATAGCAATTAGTAGGTCATTAATAGATCAGGATATCAATTGCACGCAGAACTAATGGGAATTTATTTTTTTCGGTTTTGAAATGCAAATTTACTCAATAGGTACAATGTATGCAACATGACACTGTGCGGGATGGTGAATATTCTGCCTTAAGCATAAATACTATGTTTCTAGCTTGTCAAGGATCGCCTTATGCCAATTTTATTCCCAATGCTGGACAACGACCATCACAAAGCACACTGTATCACCCATACATTCACCAAACGAATTAATTCCCACGTGCTCTAACATTACTAACTATTCCCCCACTCTGTTGAATATGTTGACATTTACCATTCGACACTTCTTCTATAGCCCATTTCCAAACACCTTAGAATGTTAGACTTACAGCTGCCAAAATATGTTTGTTGCAACATAAAAGCACATTGGAGATATTGTTCCAACATCAAGTACGTAGATGCAAGAGACATGAGCTGTCCGTTGTCTGTTCTCAGTCATCGAGTCCTCTTGCGTCGAACCTGTGGACAAAATACAGCTGCCCCTCTCTCTCCAGCTACCAGTCGTATTAGAGTGAAATGTGTATTCTCCTACAGAGAAGTGGAAAGGAAAACCTAATTCGATTCTTTTTGTCTTTGTCAAGTCAAGTTTATTTTGTTATGAAACACAGGTCTAATCATGTCTCACGTTCTCAGGTATTTAGAGGAACATTCAGTTTTGCTCAACACTGTCTCAGACAACATCGTCTCAGTTTCAGTCTGCTTGCAACATTAGGTCTCTCATATAAAACTTTGTGATTTCATCACCTTGGTGAAACCATAATTTTGTGAATTTTGTATTTGATCATATCGATGGTGTAAGATAAATTGAAGTTGTAAAACAATCAGCTGGACGAGAGCATACTGTAGTGACTACTGTACTTGATGTCATAAAATATTGGTGGTGTAAGTTAAATTGAAGTTGTTAGACCATCAGCTGTTTGAGTTCACAGTTTTGTGTGTGACGACATCAACTTTTTGTTGTGTAATGTATTCGAAGTTGTCAGACCATGATAAATATCTGGAGTCATGCATTCGAAGTTGTCAGACAATGATAAATATCTGGAAAAACGCTTACTCTAAGGAGATGCAGTTTGAATTATTATACAAACTATCAAAAATAGTGAAAGCAACTATCCAACTGTTGTATGGAGCATTTACAAGAAACCCCATACATTTGTACACATGCTGTCCTCTATTAAAAAACACGACAAAATGGTAATCATTCAAATAATGAACCCGAAACCTGGACTGTGACTCCCATTGGACAGGTAGATTTTCCTTCAGATAATTAGACAAAATGTTTAATTTCATAGAATCAGACTTTTTCATTGCCGATTCAAGTTCTGATAAGTTTCTATTGACTCAAAGTTTCACTACCGGTAGAAATACGTGCCATTTAGATAGTGAACGATTAAAGTAGTCGAAGTTTCACGACATGACATTTATGTTGCTCAAAAATTGATTATTTATATCGTCTTTAATAAGAGAATGCTCTTCAAATAATATTAAACTGTTGGTTATAGTTATAATTGGTACACAATAAATGCAAGACGTAATAATTTAATGATTGCCAACATGATATAGTCAGTTATACTTGACTATTTCAGACTTTGAATATCAAAACTTTATTTCTGTTAGTTGCTTATTACGTACTAATATACTTTCATTATTGCGTCTTTTTTGTTTAATTATTCATTATGGTTGTGTATCTTAGCACCAACTGATAACACAATGTTATCATTGATGCAAACCATTTTAAAAATCATTTGGTAATCTATTAAAAATATAGTATGGACTTTGATTACAGTTACAGAACTATTTAAATACATATGAAATGTGATCTAAATTAAGGTTAAATACATAGTGTTTCGTTTACAGTAAATACAGTCAGAACCCTGTTACAAATATTTCCCTTAAGCCCGTCATCCGCACAATTATCAAGACAAATGGAAATATTATTAGTAAATTATATTTACTTATGCGGACCCCGTGTTTCAGTTCCCCGACGACAGTTCATCGTTTTGTTTTATAGGTAAATATCTCATACACATATTTCCCTTGAAGTTGCGTTATCCAAATCAGGATTTATAAAAATCATTATTTTCTAACATTACATGAACGAGGTTAACTTAATTTGATTTAACTTTTTTATTTTGACTTATCCAATTCAAGAATATGTAATAGAAAAGCTGTTTTATGTAAAGTACAACTTGGCTTCTTTGAAACTGTAATACATGTATATACTGAAGGATCATTGCCTGAGGATGAATAGAGATTATTAACTCGATTATTTTCAATCATATGGGTAATAAGAATAAATATGAAATCATAACACTGACTTACAGATGTCGAATGTGATTTAAACTTTATATTTCCTTAATCACTGTGTAACTGATGACATTTAATCACAAAACTTTAACTTAATTTCCCGGTGATTTGAAGTTTTTCGTTCACATTTTTTTCTGAAACGAGCATTAATACAAACTAGTTATTAGATCTTGAAACTTGAATCTATTGCTCGAGGCTAGGACAAGCAGTATGCAATATACTGATATCAACGTAATATCTATTTTGGGAGTAATTACTACATATTTATAAATATTTCATTGCAATTTTAACGAGTTATCCTTGGGGAAGATATGGCTGTTTCGATTTCGTAACATTGAATATTCTCAGTTTTCATTTACTGTCATTGAACCCAGCATTGCTACAATTTAAAAAAACGATTTAAAACCAGGCTGTAAAAGTCACAAAGTTAGAAATTATGCATACATGTTTTGGTTACTTTTAATATACAAGGTATGTCATACGTCTAGTGTAATACTCTAAATACTTGCATGTATGAAGTTAATGCCAATAAGTCTTTATCATATCTGAACTTATTGAGAACATTTTTTAATTAAAGAGTGCCAACGGGGAGGCAGAAGATGCTTATTTCATGAAACCATGGACCTTTTCTAGCAATAAACAATAAATTTCCCCTCTAAGTTTGCCAATTTACAAGTATGCCATGCCGTAATCGGTATTTAAATTTTTTTATTTCAATGATTTAAAATGCTCAAATGATAATTTTGTTCCAAATTCTGCATCCATCTTTCTTCACGTATATCCAACCTTAAAAGTATTAATAAACATAATTCACGTGTTATTAGAGAATTAAAAAATGTAGAAACTTTCTATTACGATAAAGCTAGAAAAGAAAATACCAAAGTCAAATAAAAAATAAAAAGGGATTACCTTTACTCAACATGTCACACACGTGCTGATGTTCGGTAGGATATAAAATTCATTTCAAGTGGTATTTCTAAATCATGGGATAGAATCAAGAAGATTAGTTGAGATTAAAGCAACCAAAAAACCTTTATTAGAAACATGTAGGACGAAGTATCACGGTAATACACTTAAGTCTTTTAAAAACATTTCAAGGCATTTTGATAAAATATATATCCGGAATATTAATCGACACATGCAATGACCTTGTTGGATAGCTTAGTTTGTGTTTTAACCGTTTTGTCATTTAAGATCTTAAGTGATGCAATAAGATTTAATATACTATCGATTGTGTTCTCGGCAGGATAAGCCAACGTATATTGTTGATATTATTCATATACGTTGGGGTCATATACGGATACCTATCACAAATGCCAATTGTCGGGTTTTGTTTTGCGAAAATTAAGATGACGTCACATGCTTTAACATTTCGGAAACATAATGGATAACTTCATGATGATATAAACTGAGGTATAAAAGAAACTTTACACCCTATTGTTTCACTCATACAGTAAAAATAACAAAAGAAATTGATATTTTAGAACCGAAATATTATTCAATGTTCAATATTGACTGATTCGGCAAACAATCATTCTCGTTTTTTTCCAAACATGTAGAGTTAGAGTCACTGAAAGGACCAAGGGGTATAAAATCATTTTTACACCAACATGACCCCCACCATGTTTATACTGTTGTAAATATGTGCAGAATGAGGCACATTTATTGATTTTCACTTAGCAGATGTCTTATATGTCGATGAACAATTGTGTTTTATCCAAATTAATTCTGGAAGAATTTATGATTTTAAAATTTAATTTTTCCCCAAAAAATTAAAACCACATAGAATTATTCCTTGGCTGATGACTAAAGCCTGCACTTTTCAGTTTTAGAGTACGACTTCGAAAACATAAGATATTTGTAATTGAAAATCAAACATATGATAAAACCAACTAAAGTGCAAATTCTCCTTTGTACCTCAGTTTATATCATATTTCATACAATGTATATGACAAAACTAAAATTGTGCAAGTATGTAACAGAATTTGTTTAATGAATAAGCAGAACAAAAATTATACACGTTCATCACGAGATGAAATCTACCGAGCAAACATTTACAGTGTACTCACAGGTACAACTCTCAAGGCAGTTTGTGCCATTTATTTACCAAACATCAACCTTCACTGCTCCATACATGTGACTTGTATGTTTAGGGGATAGAAGATTTAGCAACTCAATCTTTTGTTCAGTCATCCACGTGAAACGCGAGTTGCCATTTGCATTTGAGCGTAAAGGGGAGCAAATGCCCACTTTATTGCACGAAGGGGCAGTAGCACGTTTTTTCGATGAAATAAGTCGATGAAATGTATTTGAAAAATAATGTCACCAATAGTAAACCACCATTCTCTTTTCGGAAAATCGAGTTAAAAAATGAGTGTACATGATCCCGTTAAGCCATGGAAATTGTTTTTTGTCATTCGAAATAATAAATTGTGTTCACAATAAAATGGCCGCCATGCAATTTTTACTTTATACGCAACACTGTTATTACCACTACGGATAATGGGTGTGTGTAATACGATGTTTTACCCTCTAAAGTAATTATAAATGACACACACTATCATTATAAATGGGAAATTTGAAAAATAAAATTTGCAAAAAACGTGCTACTACCCCTTTAAATATTTTTCGTTTGAAACAAGAATTAAAAGTTTAGTTCATACCACAATAACTGAAAGCAACATTTAGAAAGTTCAGTAGGTGCCATTTACCGTAAGAACAGCACACAATTAATACGTGCATTTGAAATTAATGTTGTCACAGTTTTGTGAAAAATTAACGAAGAATGATGCTCTTATGTTTTAGGATGATAACCTCTATTTATTTATTATAATGAGGAGGATACTTATATCGTGCTAACCCACTTCACAAAGGGCCGTGCTCAAATCGCTACATACATTATTACCATTGTACAAGGACCAACATCGTTCCTTTTTCATTCTCAACTCCCCTTGGAGTATGCAACCGAGCTACCTATTAAGGCGCTTGAAGGTTATCTATCACATTGACTTCATGGATCTTGTGTGTTTATTTGTTTCCTGTAATACCATCCAAAGACATGTTTACAGTGTACCGTTACAGACTTCAGCATTTCGTTTCAAACGTAAGACTGAAACATTTCTCAATATGTTTTGTTACTACTCTTATGTAAATTTTCATCCGTTTAATATTTCAAATTCACAATTGATAAACCTTAGTAATAAATCGAATTCGCAAACACAAGGAAAACTTCACTTATGGACCAGCCGATGGATTAAGATGTGTTTATGTTGAATGAGGATTTTCGTGCATCTTCAAATTGTTAGTATTCCTAAGTTATTTAGATCCACAAACCCCGACATATCACTTTTTCGGTTTTTATTCAAGCATATTCCAAGATGACGAGGATTCCACTTGATATTTGTCAATTAAACCAATAAACACCTTTTATAAGGCCTTTTTAGAACGCCGCTCAATTACGCCTCATAAAACATTAGCCAGCGCAAATTCCGCGTGCTTGGCCTTGTGACGTAATACACAGGAGTCGCGTGGCGTCTAATGACAAAATCCACTAGATTTAGCCTTACATAACTGCCTAAATAACATATTTACCTTTGTCCTTATACAACAAAATTACATATATACACGCCCCGTATAACGTACTACAAATAGCAGCAGATGTCAACACTGTTTAGTACTGGATGTGACCATTGCGGGACCCGTAATTCTGCAATGTGTTTTGGAACAATTCTTATCGTTGCCCAATATGGCGGCGGCACGCATGTCAGATGATGAAGATTTCAAACGTCACAGAGATCTATTACACATTTCATACGGATTATAACGGTGTTTACCCGCCTCGTTCATGTTGAATAATTTGTGTTTTCACATTCGTCCTTATGCATAATAACTAAATATGTTTTCAGTATTTTTGTTTATCAATGTAGCGATATGTAATAAGTGATGTGGTTGCGTTATTGACACTCTAACTTAGATAAATATTAAATAAGAGGGGAAATATACACGACTGAACTATAGCCGGGGTGATATTTTTTTTAATTAAGAACCAAACTAAACATGTACAAACGGCCATGGTTAGTTGATCAAAGTTCTATAGTTCCGATACTCTCATTTGAAATTGGGAAAGATACATTTTCCATATTTTTATCCGAAGTGATTTAAACATTATTTTATTTCCACAAACATATGAATTGACCATAAAAAACTACATGTTATATAACATGCTAGGAAAATGGTAGTGGTATTACCCTGAATCTAAGATATTGTAAATTGTACACGACTATAGATTTACAGATGAAATCTTACAGATAGCCCGAATATGTTCTTCTAAAAAGTGTAAACCAGTAACATTGATGAACATTATAGGATTATCTTAGTTGTAATGAAACTATTTTATTAGCAAAATAAAGTCACCATGAGAAATATGGACGCAGTAGATTTCAAGCTATAGACACTCTTCAAACACAAAATCAAGCACAACAAAAAATTTAACTAATAATTGCGTTTATAATATAAAATACATATGATCTTTTTTTATTTTTGAATTGTCAGTTATTCATTTCAAAACATATTGTAGCTTATAAGATAACATAACACTCCACTCGATTGGGAAAAGAACAAATCTAAAATCAGCGGTTGAATATCGAAAAATGCTCCTAAAACTCCGAAATTACTCCCTACGGACGCACAAATATCCACTCTATCGGAAACTTGTAATGTCAAAACGTTATTTTTATGTTTTAAACGAATTATCAACGAAAATCGCCAAATCGCCTAAGGATTTCATTAAGCAACTCCTGTGTATGACGTCACATCGCTAACGAAGGTTATGCTGCACTGAGGGGCCGCGGAAAACTGTTTCAAGAATGAGATAATGAGCAGGCCAAATTTACTCACTTTGAAGGGCTATAGCTTGATAAGTAGGTGACGCTTCGAAATAATCGTTTGTGTTTTGCTTACTTGAAAGTATTGTCTATCTGAATAAACGAATTAACATCGAAAAAACAGAGAGATGATAGTAACTTTAACAGTTTTCATCGTGAATATTTAAGTTGGCAATTATTTTCCCAGTGATACTCTCTATCCATTAATTAAGATGCCAATTATTCAATCTAAATAAATTTAGGTCGACTTTTTTATATTACATAATATAAAACTGTCGATCTAAATTTATCTAGATTGCCAATTCTTCATTCTCAATTGTCATTTATCAAAACTTCGACTTCTTTTCACGTGCTGTCAAGCTGATGTCAATCTGATTTCAGTTGTGAACCAGTCGATCTCCTTTTATCTATTTACAACGGGTGTGATAGATTTCTTTCATTTGTCTCTTGGATAATCTAACTAATTATATATAACAGTGTATTCTCCATCATGTTCGGGATTGTGAGACCCTCGTCATGAAAGCTTCGGGGAAGAAAGAACTCAAGCTTTGCGTTCTGTTACTTCCTGCTTGGATTTCTTTTCAAGATATTTCTCATAAACCTGTATTTCGAAATCGTTCTCATTGCATATAAATGCTTAAGATGATTGCTTTTTTAATAAATACTGTATAATGTAGGTTCACATTTCTCGTGACTTTTACAATTGAATTCAGTTTATTTTGGTTGTCATAACTATTGCTTCAATCACCCACGTGCTGTATGCTGTAGCTATGCCTGGTGTGTATGTAACCTATTTGACCAGGAAGTGTTTATCGTACAATTGGAAGGAGCAAAAACAATGAATTAAGAAGAAGAATGACAAAACATCAATGAAACGTCAGTGATACCAAGTATTATGAGAATGTACTTTCCACAAACAATATTATTGGTAAATAAGGAAGTTAAGTTGTTTTTGGGTCACAAAAGTGTTAATCATGGTCACCTGGTTTTGAACTCATAACTTGTTTCAGTGTAACGACTTGCAACTAAATGGAGTAAGCTCCCTTCCCGCTTTTGAAAAATAGCGGCTTGATTTCGAAAGGTTCAAGTAAACATCAAATGTTTCATTAACAACGTTATGGAACCTAAGAGAACCTTCTTTGACTTTCTATACGAACTACTGTTTTTGGAAAGGACATTCTGTACTTGGATTCTATACTTTGGACACTATATGATCGCATTTGGATATCTCCACACGTCAACACTGGCAACAAGCTCCCTTATCAACATAATTCAGACACTTCACAGATCAAGACTTATGATGACAACCGGTCTATTATAGACATTTGTAGAGCGCTATGTTTAATCCTATTATATTTCTATTGTATCTCATAAAAGAAGACTATGAACGAAGTATATCAAACAATCTTATCTATTATCTATTAGACACAATGTTGATGATCTCTAGAAAGAACTAAAGAAATTGACAACTGCAGATGATTGGCTGATCCACTTTCAAGTTATTAAACAGTGAACAAGAAGACACATCAATGGAAGAAATTGTAAACGATTTCCTATCCGCTCATGACGACCAGTGTATGGACTGTGCAGATCAAACACCGTACTTCTTAAATGCACCTATAACTTTAACTGATGTTATAAGAACAATTGGAGAACTAAAACATAACTAGTCGCCTGGATGTGATGGTATACCTTCAGAAGTACTGCGTCATTCTGTCGATGTGATATCGCCGGTACTTCTAGTACACTTCAACAAGATACTTACATCAGGAAAATTTCCTGACGAGTGGTGTAAAGCTATTATATGTCCTCTCCATAAGAATGTATCACGGAATGACGTGAACAAATACAGGGGCATTTCACTACTATCAACCATAGGGAAAGTTTTCACAAAAATATTGAATGAAAGATTGCAACAGTGGACGGCAGACAACAACATCATCTACGAAAACCAACCTGGCTTCAGAAAGGGCTATGCAACTGTAGATAACATATTTACTTTGTATGGAATGATCAGGAAGTATCTCTCAAAGTCGGGTGGACAATTCTATTGTGTTTTTTTTATTGACTTTTCGAAAGCTTTTAACAATGTTAACCAATCCCATCTTTGGTACCGACTCATCAACTATAACATGCATGGTAATATAATAACTCTTCTACGTAATATGTAATACTATTCAAAGTTAAACTCCTGTGTCAAAACATCCAGTGGTCTCACAGAATTCTTCCAGTGCTTTCAAGGGACAAGACAAGGCTGTATGTTAAGTCCGCTACTGTTCACCTTATTCATTAATGAACATACCACTGAAATGACCACATCAGATTGTAAAGGTATTTATATTTCAGAAGATGCCACAAATATGTGCTCTCTCTTATATGCAGATGACGTGGCTAATACCACAGATACAGTAGGAAGGCTCCAACAACACCTTGATGTACTCAGTACATTTTGCGATAAATGGGGACTTTCTCTCAATATTAACAAATCTCAGATTGTAGTGTTTCGGAATGGCGGATACCTGCGCAGCTCCGAAAAGTGGTTTTATAAAGGGTCACAGATTAAAGTTGTACCGTACTACAAGTATCTGGGACTTGTCTTCACGTCCAAGGCCGTATGGACTCGAGTAACCACAACATTAGCACAACAAGCCGAGAAAATGTGCCACTTGAGCTATAAACTCCATTATATGTGTGATGGACTCCCAATAAATGTGGCTGCAAACCTTTTCGACAGAATGGTGTTACCATTCCTTTCATATGGTGCTGAGATATGGGGTTTTCAACGTGTTCAACACATCGAAGCAATTCAACTTAAATACTTTAAGAAGATAATATATGTCCCTCGAAATGCATGTAATGCAGCTGTTCTTGGTGATTGTGGAAGCAATACCGTTGTGACATGTATAGTGAAATTACTGACATATTGGACCAAACTAATTTTAATGGATAATAGCCGCCTTCCAAAACAAACCTACATCATGCTATAGGAACTGGACAGTGTAAACCGTACATCGTGGGTGTCACATGTTTAAATATGGATTTGGATATACATGGATCATGCAAGATTTCGGAAACAAATCAATATTTTTATCAGAAATAAAGCAACGTATCATCGACGTATACGTAGATATTCAACAATGGCAAGCTGATGTAACAAGCAACTATAAACTTTACTCCTATTCTTTCTACAAATCTATTTTAAATGTCGAACAATATTTTACCAGTGTCAACTTAAGAATATACAGACAAGCTCTATCACGATGTAGATGCGGCTGCCACAACCTAATGATCGAACTTGGACGAAGAAATGGAGTAGATGAAGAAATGAGATTGTGTACATACTGCAGCCGCTATGGAATAGATGAAGTTGAAAATGAAGCCTTTTCCCAACTACGAGATTCATATATCCAACCTATTTACTATAAACATCCTACTGTTGAAACATGTGTTAATTTAATCAATTCCACGTGTCCTCAAACATTGTTAAATTGAAGCAAATATATATTTTTCGCTTTTAAACTTTACCCGTCGCTCCATCAATGATCAATGATTGCATTATTTCACGTTTATGGTATATGGTTTACTTCACTTTATACACACTGTGTTTATATTGCAAATGTATGTTCTTTTAGTACTTGTTTGTTTTAATTTGTCTGGGACTTCATAATGTACTTCCTTAATCGCTAACAAGAACAAACTGTTACTACCTGTAGAAAAATATTTGTTTTGGAAATAAGGAAATAAACTTGTGTTCAAACGAGTAATTATGATTACATTCGAAACCGTTACCCTTTTACATGAAAGCGATACACGATATGTTGAAAATGAAAAAAAGATTGAAATGTACTTACGTCCGCCCCGAAAACTGTATCTGTGTTCTGAAATCAACTCCTCCCACGGTTTTTTTAATCAATCTTTCTGAAACTTTACACATGCTTTGGATGTACATCGGTTATGCGTATGTGCTTTTTGGGACCGATCGGATTAATATTACGTTACGGCCCTTGACTTAGAGCGCTCGGCTTTCCAATTTTAGACTGACAGTAACTTTTAATTCATCAGCATTTGAAAATTGTATGGTTTCAATACCACACACTGAGGTTATAACCTTTGACCTTGTGGCCTTGACCTTGATGTAGGATCCATTTTGTGAGAAACTTAACCATGATCATACTACTTTATTGATTGGTGATAGGCCTTCGATACTTGACATGCTTATTTATTTTTATTAAATTACCCTTACATTTAAACTGCTTATTTGGAGGATAAGGAACCCGGGGGCTCTAATGCTCCCAGAACACTCTTGTTGAAAATGAGATCAAATAAAATCATACTATAAACGTCATCCGTTTTGGTGCTAGTTTCGTATTTCCATCATAAATGCATCATAATGATGTATTTTTTAATTATCGAAGGGTTGAAAACTGTTATTCTTGAAACTTCCAAAGATTATATGAGGCGGAGCTCTATCTATCTTATAATCATTGTGCTGGAATATGCAAACTACACTATTCGTATAACCCTAAACGTGCCTTCACAATGGATAGCTAATTGAATAAAGTACAAATATTGTTGTACCCGCAAATATAACAAGACGACGTCTGAACTTGGTGTATTATTCAAATAAATTTTATTGGAGGCCCAACCTGAACGCTATTCGTTAATTTGCTCTTAGTGCAGCAGATACATTATTTTGTTCAGGTGAATCTTTCAAATTATGATACAAGCACCAAACTTGACAATCGTTGGGACTTACCTTTTTGAGTAAATACACTGGCCATTAAACATTATATTTTTGACATTCATGTAACTATTCACAGGCTTGTCCAATATTGATATTTTATAACACCAATATCAACTTATTCGGTTACTGTAGTGAGATTCTATGGTAAATAGGCAATGTATTCGAAAAACTTGCGGCCATCTTGAAAAATGGCGGTCATCTTGAATTTCATGTGCACAGTGTGTTCTAAACAAATGTCAACCTGATGAGTAATTAGGCCAAGTTTAATGCTTGTATCACGTTTTGAAAGATAGTTTCACCTATCTGCTTCGATCACTATATGGGTTCTTGTTGGCAGACAATTATATCTTCAAGATTGCTTTATAAACCCATGTGTATTAAACCGATCTTTGGGTTTGAACATGAAGTTTAATATAGCAAACTTGATTCCGTATTTAATGAACCAGACTTTAAATGACTGTTTTCTGTTACTCCTACTGTATTTCACCTTGAGAACTCTCGACGAATACATGACATGTGTGACTATCACATGCTTTTTATCCACTTTGATACGAGTGAAGTTGATGTAATAACATTGATAGTCAAAGATACGTCTAGGTCCGCCACTGAGACGGACGTTGTAGATCTAACAACAATATTATACAATTGGTCACTTTCACCTTGTCATTCCGAAACTTGGAATCAGCAAATCTTCCGTTTTTAAAGATCTTATTTAAACGATTCGAACAGGAAAGTTCATCATACAAATATCTTCGTTATGCAAATACTTATTTTGAATAATGGTGGACATTACTATTCCGGATAAAGCATTAACAATGAAATGTACCACATGGGAGATAACTATTGTGTGAATGATTGACGACTTCCTGTGAAAGCCCAAGTCGGGTCACAGCCATAGGAGATCTGTCACGTTCAGAGCAAAGGAAGGTGAAGCTAATTTGACGGGGCTGAGTACGTGAAGGTGAGTTTCTGTTGAAGAAACGTGTACCAGCTGAGATAAAATGACAGAACGAACTTCTTATGCTTTAAAGGGGCAATAGCACGTTTTTTTGTGCAAATTTTACTTTTTCAAATTTCCCGTTTATAATGATTGTTTATGTCATTTATGTCTTCTTTAGAGGGTAAAAGATCTTATTATACAAACCAATGATATGTAGTGGTAATAACAGGGTTGGGTATAAAGCAAAATTTGCATGGCGCCCATTTTATTGTGAACACATTTTATTATTTCGAATGACAAAAACGATTCCCATGGATTTACCGAACCATGTACACTCATTTTAACTTGATTTTCCGAAGAGATAAGGGTGTTTTTCTGTTAGTAACATTACTTTTCAAATACTTTTCATCAACTTATTTGAGCGAAAAAAACGTGCTACTGCCCTTTTAAAGACTGATTTCGTAAGTGATTTATTCATAAAGAAATTAATAATGGGAACAATTAAGTTAAGCAATAATGCACGATGGTGCTGTAAAAATAAGTATTGTCCTTGTGTCGAAACTGGACAAAATATCAATTCATGTCGCAAGCTGCCATCGTCAGTTCATGCCTATAAATAATATATAACATGTACATACAATGATTTCATTCATTCATTCAGGCAGTAAGTCATTGCCAAACAATTGAAGGTCACTACCATGGTTATATACTCATGGTAAAAATGGTTGACACCCCCTAATAGTTATAGAAATTAAATGTTATATTAACAACGTAACGTGTCAGTTTCGATTATTTTTTGGGTAAAACATGTAACTACATGTTGTCTTTTTGTGAATAGTGTCCTTGAGCATTTGCTATTTCTCCACTTGTACTTTAAAATGCCAAAGGATGGGAAATATAAATAAAACAATTTAGTCAAAAGAGTTCATTCATTCCATTGTTACAGTGTTTGAGTTTTCTCATTTGGGTTATAATAAATAAGTAAAAGATGCATTTGAAAAAGATATTCTACTGAATCCAAATATACCCAAAATCAGACAAAAACAGAAAATGGATTTTAGCAAATTAAATGCATGGACAATTAATATTGTTCGATATTATGATATTTTCAAAATTAAATGGCACAAACACATGATGTAAACTATAAAATACTTACCATGTATGTATTGTGTGCGAATGAGACTCCATGAACGATTTTGGGTATATTTGAATTCAGTATATTTTTGTTTTCAAATTTCAAACTTTCACTTATTTATTATAACCGAAATGAGAACACTCAAAGACTGTAACAATGTACCAAGGCAAAGATCTCAAGACACAAGGAATGAACTTTTTGACTAAATTTCATGTTTCTGATATTGCCCTTTCTTTGGTATTTTAAAGTACAAGTGGAGAAATAGCAAATGCTAAAGGACACTATTCACAAAAAGACATCCAGTAGTTACAAGTTTTACCAAAAAAATAATCGAAACTGACACGTTACGTTGTTTATATAACATTTCATTCCTATAACTATTAGGGGGTGTCAACCATTTTGACCATGAGTATATCATTAAGTCTATAAGGAACGAATGAACGATTGAACTGGTTGTATAGGAAGAGCATGTACTTGATATGGACCTGTTCATTACATAGTGTCCCGGAAGGTCTTCAGAGGAAGCATTTCATCAAACAATCCGATAGATCGCAGATATCTCCCTTGTGGCCTAAAATCAACTCAAATTAATCGGAGGACGAACATCAGCGCTGTGTCAAATATATTTAAATCGCAAAAGCTCTTGATACAAAGGAATGGGTAAATGTGTTTATGAAATAAAGAAGTCCGGTTAGATACGAAGACATGATTAAACAACTTTGGGGATATTCCCCTTCCTGTGTTAATGTTTTGTGGGCAGTAGAATTTAAGCAGAGAAATCATTGGGATAAACCCGGGCAAGACCGTTCACTAACATCCGGCAGTCCAAAGGTGATGAACAAGTGTATTCCGTGCACTGGATGGTCATGGGGGACAGAAGATTGATTGTCAAACAGATAGCCAAGGCATCAGGCATTATTGGTTGGTCATCACATGTACACACTATATTGACAACTGCCAGCAGGAGGGTTCATGTACACACTATATTGGCAACTGCCGGCAGGAGGTTACATGTTGACCCTATATTGACAACCGCCAGCAGGAGGGTACATGTACCCACTATATTGACAACCGCCAGCAGGAGGGTACATATACACACTGTATTGACAACTGCATGCAGGAGGGTACATGTACTCACTATATTGACAACTGCCAGCAGGAGGTTACATGTACACACTATTTTGACAACCGCCAGCAGGAGGTTACATGCACACACTATATTGACAACCGCCAGCAGGAGGTTACATGTACACACTATATTGACAACTGCCAGCAGGAGGTTACATGTACTCACTATATTGACAACTGCATGCAGGAGGGTACATGTACGCACTATATTGACAACCGCCAGCAGGAGGTTACATGTACGCACTATATTGACAACCGCCAGCAGGAGGTTACATGTACTCACTATATTGACAACTGCATGCAGGAGGGTACATGTACGCACTATATTGACAACCACCAGCAGGAGGTTACATGTACATGTACACACTATATTGACAACTGCATGCAGGAGGGTACATGTATGCACTATATTGACAACCGCCAGCAGGAGGGTACATGTAAGCACTAAATTGACAACTGCCGGCAGGAGGGTACATGTGCGCACTATATTGACAACCGCCAGCAGGAGGTTACATGTAACCACTAAATTGACAACTGCCGGCAGGAGGGTACATGTACGCACTATACTGACAACCGCCAGCAGGAGGGTACATGTAAGCACTAAATTGACAACTGCCGGCAGGAGGGTACATGTACGCACTATATTGACAACCGCCAGCAGGAGGGTACATGTAAGCACTAAATTGACAACTGCCAGCAGGAGGGTACATGTACGCACTATATTGACAACCGCCAGCAGGAGGGTACATGTACGCACTATATTGACAACCGCCAGCAGGAGGGTACATGTTGGCACTAAATTGACAACTGCCAGCAGGAGGTTACATGTACTCACTATATTGACAACTGCATGCAGGAGGGTACATGTACGCACTATATTGACAACCGCCAGCAGGAGGATACATGTAAGCACTAAATTGACAACTGCCGGCAGGAGGGTATAGTGCGCACTATATTGACAACCGCCAGCAGGAGGGTAAGTGTATGCACTATATTGACAACTGTCGGCAGGAGGGTACATGTGCGCACTATATTGACAACTGCCAGCAGGAGGATACATGTACACACAATATAATGACAACTGCCAGCAGGAGGGTACATGTACACACTATATTGACAACCGCCAGCAGGAGGCTTCATGTACACATAATATAATGACAACTGCCAGCAGGAGGGTACATGTACACACGATATAATGACAACTGCTAGCAGGAGGGTACATGTACACACTATATTGACAACCGCCAGCAGGAGGCTACATGTACACACAATATAATGACAACTGCCAGCAGGAGGCTACATGTACACACGATATAATGACAACTGCTAGCAGGAGGGTACATGTACACACTATATTGACAACTGCCAGCAGGAGGCTACATGTACACACGATATAATGACAACTGCCAGCAGGAGGCTACATGTACACACTATATTGACAACTGCCAGCAGGAGGCTACATGTACACACAATATAATGACAACTGCCAGCAGGAGGGTACATGTACACACGATATAATGACAACTGCTAGCAGGAGGGTACATGTACACACTATATTGACAACTGCCAGCAAGAGGGTACATGTACACACAATATAATGACAACTGCCAGCAGGAGGGTATCAAAGATGTCCCCTGAAGAGAATAGACATTTCATGGGCCTCCCTTTACAAAGCATTAAGGTGATCGTAAGTCACTAAGGTTACCCCAGAGTAATGTTAAAGAATGGGAGTTTTGTTGTGAAAGCAGCGTCTGGACACTTATGGCTTCCGGGTCAATCCAGATACAATTATGTTTCAAGAGACTGCTTACAGAATCAGATATGCGTTCATCATTCGAACCCGAGATCCAGAGCGAATTATGGAAACACTGTGGTTCGTCATGGCCATCCGTTCTGTTGTGAAGTTGAGGGCAGGCAATACTTCAACAACGATGGTATATGGAGCTAATGAATAAACAAGACGGGAGATGATGTTGAAAAGTGAGACTCGTTAATCATATATATCTAATACCAATTTTATCTAGACGGATTTTAGAACGTTTTGAATTGCACCCGTGTACTATAACTGGTAATAATAATTTTAACTCAATGTTGGTTTAATGCCATTATATATCTTTTAAATATCTACTGCAACAGACGGCAAATTAAATAAAATGAAAAACAGGAATCAACTATTGGCAATCGTCCAATATATGAAATAAGTTTATGTAAATCTATTCATTTGCAACAGTATACAATCTTCATTTCAGAGTCTACATTTTAGACTTAAAAGTTGCTTGCCTTCGTGTTTAGATGTTGGGATATTGTGCTGGTCGGTAAATACCTGACTCTCCTGGTGTAAGTTCGAATCCCGAAATTGTTTCGTCGTGACAACCTACACCTATTAAAGGGGCTGTAGCACGTTTTTCCCATTTATAATGATGGTTTTTATCATTTATATGTAATTTAGAGGGTAAAACATCTTATTACACAAACCATGTATCCATAGTGGTAATAACGATGTTGCGTATGAAACAAAAAATGCTTTAATGTGAAAACATTTTGTATTATTTCGAATTACAAAAACGATTCTCATGAATTAATCTAAAAATGTACACTCATTTTTAAACTTGATTAGAAAGGTGTTTTACCGTTGGTGACATTCATTTTGAAAGTCATTTCATCAACTTATTTGAGCGATAAAACGTGCTACTGTCCCTTTAATATCCACATTATTACAATAGTTCTCCCTTAACGTTGTCAGATTAACGTTTTTCGTCAGCGTCAATCCTTTTGACGATGGCCTATTTTTAGCGCCTCATTTCGTCATTTCTCAAGGAAATGGGAAAAACATCGACAAAAACAATTTCAGAAAGACAGCTCCCAAATGCATAATGGATAGAGGATATTATACAGATTATCTTTAGTACTATTTTAGAGTTTAACGTCCTCTGCTATCTTTCTGACAAAGAGTAACTAACACGTCTTACTCATCTGGTGTATCAGGATAGATTCATTATCATAAAAAACTCGTCGAGGACAGTTGTTACCTCACATAGACGGTAACAAGGATAGAGTAAGTCCTAGAGCAACGAGGAAACAATAATAGAGAAAGTCCTAGAGAAACGAGGAAACAATAATAGAGAAGGTCCTAGAGCAACGAGGAAACAATAATAGAGAAGGTCCTAGAGCAACAAGGAAACAATAATGGAGAAGGTCCTAGAGCAACGAGGAAACAAGGATAGAGAAGGTCCTAGAGCAACGAGGAAACAAGGATAGAGAAGGTCCTAGAGCAACGAGGAAACAATGATAGAAAAGGTCTTAGAGCAACGAGGAAACAATGATAGAGAGGGTCCTAGAGCAACAAGGAAACAATGATAGAGAAGGTCCTAGAGCAACTAGGAAACAAGGATAGAGAAGGTCCTAGAGCAACGATGAAACAATGATAGAGAAGGTCGTAGAGCAACTATGAAACAATGATAGAGAAGGTCCTAGAGCAACGAGGAAACAATGATAGAGTAGGTCCAAGAGCAACAACGAAACAAGGATAGAGAAGGTCCTAGAGCAACGAGGAAACAAGGATTGAGAAATTCCTAGAGCAACAAGGAAACAAGGATAGAGAAGGTTCTAGAGCAACAAGGAAACATTGATAGAGTAGGTCCTAGAGCAACGAGGAAACAAGGATAGAGAAGGTCCTAGTGCAACGAGGAAACAATAATAGAGAAGGTCTTAGAGCAACGAGGAAACAAGGATAGAGAAGGTCCTAGAGCAACGAGGAAACAATGATAGAGAAGGTCCTAGAGCAACAAGGAAACAAGGATAGAGAAGGTCCTAGAGCAACGAGGAAACAAGGATAGGGAAGGTCCTAGAGCAACGAGGAAACAATGATAGAAAAGGTCTTAGAGCAACGAGGAAACAATGATAGAGAGGGTCCTAGAGCAACAAGGAAACAATGATAGAGAAGGTCCTAGAGCAACTAGGAAACAATGATAGAGAAGGTCCTAGAGCAACGATGAAACAATGATAGAGAAGGTCGTAGAGCAACTATGAAACAATGATAGAGAAGGTCCTAGAGCAACGAGGAAACAATGATAAAGTAGGTCCAAGAGCAACAAGGAAACAAGGATATAGAAGGTCCTAGAGCAACGAGGAAACAAGGATTGAGTAATTCCTAGAGCAACAAGGAAACAAGGATAGAGAAGGTTCTAGAGCAACAAGGAAACAATGATAGAGTAGGTCCTAGAGCAACGAGGAAACAAGGATAGAGAAGGTCCTAGAGCAACGAGGAAACAATAATAGAGAAGGTCTTAGAGCAACGAGGAAACAAGGATAGAGAAGGTCCTAGAGCAACGAGGAAACAATGATAGAGAAGGTCCTAGAGCAACAAGGAAACAAGGATAGAGAAGGTCCTAGAGCAACGAGAAAACAAGGATAGGGAAGGTCCTAGAGCAACGAGGAAACAATGATAGAAAAGGTCTTAGAGCAACGAGGAAACAATGATAGAGAGGGTCCTAGAGCAACAAGGAAACAATGATAGAGAAGGTCCTAGAGCAACTAGGAAACAATGATAGAGAAGGTCCTAGAGCAACGATGAAACAATGATAGAGAAGGTCGTAGAGCAACTATGAAACAATGATAGAGAAGGTCCTAGAGCAACGAGGAAACAATGATAAAGTAGGTCCAAGAGCAACAAGGAAACAAGGATATAGAAGGTCCTAGAGCAACGAGGAAACAAGGATTGAGTAATTCCTAGAGCAACAAGGAAACAAGGATAGAGAAGGTTCTAGAGCAACAAGGAAACAATGATAGAGTAGGTCCTAGAGCAACGAGGAAACAAGGATAGAGAAGGTCCTAGAGCAACGAGGAAACAATAATAGAGAAGGTCTTAGAGCAACGAGGAAACAAGGATAGAGAAGGTCCTAGAGCAACGAGGAAACAATGATAGAGAAGGTCCTAGAGCAACAAGGAAACAAGGATAGAGAAGGTCCAAGAGCAACGAGGAAACAAGGATAGAGAAGGTCCTAGAGCAACGAGGAAACAAGAATAGAGAAGGTCCTAGAGCAACGAGGAAACAATGATAGAGTAGGTCCAAGAGCAACGAGGAAACAAGGATAGAGAAGGTCCTAGAGCAACGAGGAAACAAGGATAGAGTAGGTCCTAGAGCAACGAGGCAACAATAATAGAGAAGGTCCTAGAGCAACGGGGAAACAATAATAGAGAAGGTCTTAGACCAACGAGGTAACAAGGATAGAGTAGGTCCTAGCGCAACGAGGAAACAATAATAGAGAAGGTCCTAGAGTAACGATGAAACAATAATAGAGAAGGTCCAAGAGCAACAAGGAAACAAGGATAGAGTAGGTCCAAGAGCAACAAGGAAACAATAATAGAGAAGGTCCGAGAGCAACAAGGAAACAAGGATAGAGAAGGTCCAAGAGCAACGAGGAAACAAGGATAAAGAAGGTCCTAGAGCAACGAGGAAACAATGATAGAGAAGGTCCTAGAGCAACGAGGAAACAATGATAGAGAAGGTCCTAGAGAAACGAGGAAACAATGATAGAGTAGGTCCAAGAGCAACGAGGAAACAAGGATAGAGAAGGTCCTAGAGCAACGAGGAAACAAGGATAGAGAAGGTCCTAGAGCAACAAGGAAACAAGGATAGAGAAGGTTCTAGGGCAACAAGGAAACAATGATAGAGTAGGTCCTAGAGCAACGAAGAAACAAGGATAGAGAAGGTCCTAGAGCAACGATGAAACAATAATAGAGAAGGTCCTAGAGCAACGAGGAAACAAGGACAGAGTAGGTCCAAGAGCAACAAGGAAACAATAATAGAGAAGGTCTTAGAGCAACAAGGAAACAGGGATAGAGAAGGTCCAAGAGCAACGAAGAAACAAGGATAGAGAAGGTCCTAGAGCAACAAGGAAACAAGGATAGAGAAGGTCCTAGAGCAACGAGGAAACAATGATAGAGAAGGTCCTAGAGCAACGAGGAAACAATTATAGAGTAGGTCCAAGAGCAACGAGGAAACAAGGATAGAGAAGGTCCTAGAGCAACGAGGAAACAAGGATAGAGAAGGTCCTAGAGCAACAAGGAAACAAGGATAGAGAAGGTTCTAGAGCAACAAGGAAACAATGTTAGAGTAGGTCCTAGAGCAACGAAGAAACAAGGATAGAGAAGGTCCTAGAGCAACGAGGAAACAATAATGGAGAAGGTCTTAGAGCAACGAGGAAACAAGGATAGAGAAGGTCCTAGAGCAACGAGTAAACAAGGATAGAGAAGGTCCTAGAGCAACGAGGCAACAATAATAGAGTAGGTCCTAGAGAAACGAGGAAACAAGGATAGAGAAGGTCCAAGAGCAACAAGGAAACAAGGATAGAGAAGATCCAAGAGCAACGAGGAAACAAGGATAGAGAAGGTCCTAGAGCAACGAGGAAACAATAATAGAGAAGGTCCTAGAGCAACGAGGAAACAATGATATAGAAGGTCCTAGAGCAACAAGGAAAAAATTATAGAGAAGGTCCTAGAGCAACGAGGAAACAAGTATGGAGAAGGTCCAAGAGCAACAAGGAAACAATGATAGAGAAGGTCCTATAACAACGAGGAAACAAGGATTGAGAAGGTCATAGAGCAACCAGGAAACAAGGATAGAGAAGGTCCTAGAGCAACGAGGAAACAATCCTAGAGAAGGTCCAAGAGCAACCATGAAACAAGGATAGAGAAGGTCCTAGATAAACGAGGAAACAAGGATAGAGAAGGTCCTAGAGCAACGAGGCAACAATAGTAGAGAAGGTCTTAGACCAACGAGGTAACAAGGATAGAGTAGGTCCTAGCGCAACGAGGAAACAAGGATAGAGAAGGCCCTAGAACAACGAGGAAACAAGGATAGAGAAGGTCCAAGAGCAACAAGGAAACAAGGATAGAGAAGGTCCTAGAGCAACGAGGAAACAAGGATAGAGAAGGTCCTAGAGCAACGAGGCAACAATAGTAGAGAAGGTCTTAGACCAACGAGGTAACAAGGATAGAGTAGGTCCTAGCGCAACGAGGAAACAATAATAGAGAAGGTCCTAGAGAAACGAGGAAACAAGGATAGAGAAGGTCCTGGAGCAACGAGGAAACAATAATAGAGAAGGTCCAAGAGCAACAAGGAAACAAGGATAGAGAAGGTCCTAGAGCAACGAGGTAAAAAGGATAGAGAAGGTCTTAGACCAACGAGGTAACAAGGATAGAGTAGGTCCTAGCGCAACGAGGAAACGATAATAGAGAAGGTCCTAGAGCAACGAGGAAACAATAATAGAGAAGGTCCAAGAGCAACAATGAAACAATAATAGAGAAGGTCCTACAGCAACGAGGAAACAATGATAGAGAAGGTCCTAGAGCAACGAGGAAACAAGGATAGAGAAGGTCCAAGAGCAGAAAGGAAACAATGATAGAGAAGGTCCTATAGCAACGAGGAAACAACGATAGAAAAGGTCCTAGAGCAACAAGGAAACAAGGATAGAGAAGGTCCTAGAGTAACGAGGAAACAAGGATAGAGAATGTCCTAGAGTAACGATGAAACAATAATAGAGAAGGTCCTAGAGCATCGAGGAAACAAGGATAGAGTAGGTCCAAGAGCAACAGGGAAACAATAATAGAGAAGGTCCTAGAGCAACGAGGAAACAATGATAGAGAAGGTCCTAGAGCAACGAGGAAACAAGGATAGAGTAGGTCCAAGGGCAACAAGGAAACAAGGATAGAGAAGGTCCTAGAGCAACAAGGAAACAAGGATAGAGAAGGGCCAAGAGCAACGAGGCAACAATAGTAGAGAAGGTCTTAGACCAACGAGGAAACAATAATAGAGAATGTCCTAGAGCAACGAGGAAACAAGGATAGAGAAGGTCCAAGAGCAACAAGGAAACAAGGATAGAGAAGGTCCTAGAGCAACGAGGAAACAATGATAGAGAAGATCCTAGAGCAACGAGGCAACAAGGATAGAGAAGGTCCTAGAGCAACGAGGAAACAATAATAGAGAAGGTCCAAGAGCAACAAGGAAACAAGGATGGAGAAGGTCCTAGAGCAACAAGGAAACAATGATAGAGTAGGTCCTAGAGCAACGAGGAAACAATGATAGAGAAGATCCTAGAGCAACGAGGCAACAAGGATAGAGAAGGTCCTAGAGCAACGAGGAAACAATAATAGAGAAGGTCCAAGAGCAACAAGGAAACAAGGATGGAGAAGGTCCTAGAGCAACAAGGAAACAATGATAGAGTAGGTCCTAGAGTAACGAGGAAACAATAATAGAGAAGGTTCAAGAGCAACGAGGCAACAATAGTAGAGAAGGTCTTAGACCAACGGGGTAACAAGGATAGAGTAGGTCCTAGCGCAACGAGGAAACAAGGATAGAGAAGGTCCTAGAGAAACGAGGAAACAAGGATAGAGAAGGTCCTAGAGCAACGAGGAAACAAGGATAGAGAAGGTCCAAGAGCAACAAGGAAACGAGGATAGAGAAGGTCCTAGAGCAACAAGGAAACAAGGATAGAGAATATCCAAGAGCAACGAGGAAACAAGGATAGAGAAGGTCCTAGAGCAACGAGGAAACAAGGATAGAGAAGGTCCTAGAGCAACGAGGCAACAATAGTAGAGAAGGTCTTAGACCAACGAGGTAACAAGGATAGAGTAGGTCCTAGCGCAACGAGGAAACAATAATAGAGAAGGTCCTAAAGAAACGAGGAAACAAGGATAGAGAAGGTCCTGGAGCAACAAGGAAACAATAATAGAGAAGGTCCAAGAGCAACAAGGAAACAAGGATAGAGAAGATCCAAGAGCAATGAGGAAACAAGGATAGAGAAGGTCCTAGAGCAACGAGGAAATAATAATAAAGAAGGTCCTAGAGCAACGAGGAAACAATGATTTAGAAGGTCCCAGAGCAACAAGGAAAAAATGATAGAGAAGGTCCTAGAGCAACGAGGAAACAAGTATGGAGAAGGTCCAAGAGCAACAAGGAAACAATGATAGAGAAGGTCCTATAACAACGAGGAAACAAGGATTGAGAAGGTCATAGAGCAACGAGGAAACAAGGATAGAGAAGGTCCTAGAGCAACGAGGAAACAATCCTAGAGAAGGTCCAAGAGCAACAAGGAAACAAGGATAGAGAAGGTCCTAGATAAACGAGGAAACAAGGATAGAGAAGGTCATAGAGCAACAAGGAAACAAGGATAGAGAAGGTCCTAGAGCAACAAGGAAACAAGGATAGAGAAGGTCCAAGAGCAACGAGGCAACAATAGTAGAGAAGGTCTTACACCAACGAGGAAACAATAATAGAGAAGGTCCTAGAGAAACGAGGAAACAAGGATAGAGAAGGTCCAAGAGCAACAAGGAAACAAGGATAGAGAAGGTCCTAGAGCAACGAGGAAACAAGGATAGAGAAGGTCCTAGAGCAACGAGGCAACAATAGTGGAGAAGGTCTTAGACCAACGAGGTAACAAGGATAGAGTAGGTCCTAGCGCAACGAGGAAACAATAATAGAGAAGGTCCTAGAGAAACGAGGAAACAAGGATAGAGAAGGTCCAAGAGCAACAAGGAAACAAGGATAGAGAAGGTCCTAGATAAACGAGGAAACAAGGATAGAGAAGGTCATAGAGCAACAAGGAAACAAGGATAGAGAAGGTCCTAGAGCAACAAGGAAACAAGGATAGAGAAGGTCCAAGAGCAACGAGGCAACAATAGTAGAGAAGGTCTTACACCAACGAGGAAACAATAATAGAGAAGGTCCTAGAGTAACAAGGAAACAATGATAGAGAATTTCCTAGAGCAACGAGGAAACAATCATAGAGAAGGTCCTAGAGAAACGAGGAAACAGGGATAGAGAAGGTCCTAGAGCAACAAGGAAACAAGGATAGAGAAGGTCCTTGAGCAACGTATAAACAGGGATAGAGGAGGTCCTAGAACAAAGGAGGAAACAAGGATGGAGAAGGTCCTAGAGCAACAAGGAAACAAGGATAGAGAAGGTCCTAGAGTAACGAGGAAACAAGGGTAGAGAAGTTTTTAGAGCAACGAGGAAACAATAATAGACAAGGTCCTAGAGCAACGAGGAAACAAGGATGGAGAAGGTCCTGTAGCAACGAGGAAACAAGGATAGAGAAGGTCCTATAACAACGAGGAAACAAGGAAAGAGAGTCTCCTAGAGCAACGAGGAAACAAGGATAGAGAAGGTCCTAGAGCAACGAAGAAACAAGGATAGAGAAGGTCCTATAACAACGAGGAAACAAGGAGAGAGAGGGTCCTAGAGCAACGAGGAAACAAGGATAGAGAAGGTTCTAGAGCAACGAGGAAACAAGGATAGAGAAGGTCCTATAACAACTAGGAAACAAGGAAAGAGAGGGTCCTAGAGCAACGAGGAAACAAGGATAGAGAAGGTCCTAGACCAACGAGGAAACAAGGATAGAGAAGTTTCTAGAGCAACGGGGAAACAATAAAAGAGAAGGTACAACTATGTATCAACAATACAACTAAATACCAATAGTACAACTAAGTATCAACACTGCAACAAAATACCAATAGTACAACTAGGTATCAACGATACAACTAAATACCAATAGTACAACTATTTATCGACAATGCAACTAAATACCAAAAGTACAACTATGTATGAACAATACAACTAAATACCAATCGTACTTCTAAGTATCAACAATACAACTAAATACCAATAGTAGTACATTGTATCGACACTACAAGTAAATACCAATAGTACAACTAAGTATCAACAATACAATTAAATACCAATAGTACAACTATGTATGAACAATACAACTAAATATCAATAGTACAACTACATATCGACAATACAACTAAATACCAATAGCACAACTAAGTATCAACGATACAACTAAATACCAATAGTACAACTATGTATGAACAATACAACTAAATACCAATCGTACAACTAAGTATCAACAATACAACTAAATACCAATAGTAGTACATTGTATCGACACTACAAGTAAATACCAATAGTACAACTATGTATCAACAATACAATTAAATACCAATAGTACAACTATGTATGAACAATACAACTAAATACCAATAGTACAACTAAGTATCAACAATACAATGAAATACCAATAGTACAACTATGTATGAACAATACAACTAAATATCAATAGTACAACTACATATCGACAATACAACTAAATACCAATAGTACAACTATGTATCAACAATACAACTAAATACCAATAGTACAACTATGTATCAACAATACAACTAAATACCAATAGTACAAATATGTATCGACAATACAACTAAATACCAATAGTACAACTATGTATGAACAATACAACTAAATACCAATAGTACAACTATGTATGAACAATACAACTAAATACCAATAGTACAACTAAGTATCAACAATACAACCTATTACCAAAAGTAAAACTATGTACAAACAGTAAAATAGTAAATCAACAACATCGCAGTGTATAAAAAATACAGCTGTGTATCAACTATGCAACCATGTATTAAATATAAAATTATAATGAAAATAACAGTACAATATTGTATCAACAGTACAATACGGCATAAAAAGTGCAAACATTATAAACAATTAACAATATTGCGAAAATCTGACTATTTATTTTTTGGGCAATGTAAATTACTTGTGTTACACATTTAATTTGCTTCAGGTAATATATAAAGTTATATCCAACGTGTTTCAATTGGAGAGTAAAATGATACGTTTTTTTAAAATTAATTCGATCGTCAACGATAATAAGATGAGGAAAACAGAGAAACGTTGGTACATAGAGAATCTCACCCAAGTGTCGTCTGATATCAAATATATCAACACGAGTTGATAAAAGTATAAATATTTTGACTTTTATCAACGAGTGTTGATATATTTGATATCAGAAGACACAAGGGTGAGATTCTATTTATCATCCAAAATCATTCTTCATCAGTTTTTAATGAAAATATCTGAACAGAAAACTGCCATTTGGCTTCCAGTGCTGTGATGTCATAGCATTGTGACGTCATCGTTGTTATGACGTCATAGCATTGTGATGTCATTACTTGATGATGCAAAATCAGTGTGATGTCATGTAGCTGACGCCAACAGGGCATTGTTCAAAATATACTGTCAAAATGATATATCCTAGGAGATATCGCTTGATCTCATACTAGCGATATCTCCTGTGGAACCCAGTTTTGGATGATAAATAGTAACATAAAGTATACCAACAAATATAAACCAGGGCAGTTTGATCTACTACACCAATTTATTAAGAGTCAGAACGGCTGGTAGAGCGAACAGAAACAACACGATTTCCAGTATCCGGTTTAGTTTAAATGATCAGAAATGAATCTAATTATCAGGGGACACTAAAACAACAGAAACTGACTTGAATTCACCAAACTCAATCTATTTCAGCAAAGAATGGACGCTACGATACAGTGATCGTGGTTAGTCGAGGTCAGGGTTTGTGATCTGAATAAAGGCCACAATATGTGAACGTTTTGCTTCTCTCAACCTTCGATAACAATAGTAATTTTGGTACGATTAGTAACAGAAAATGTCACGTATTAGCTGGAGAAGTGGGGTTAAATTTGGATTTCAAGAGCATTCCACTTATATAGTAACGGTTAGTAAATGTATTATTGCAGCGATAATTCCATTGTGGCCATTTACAATCTTGTATTGTGGTTTAATCTGAGAAAAGTGGCTTAAAATGGCGTCCATTGCAGAGGTAATTCCATTGTGGCATTTTACAATCATGTATTGTGGTTTAATCTGAGAAAAGTGGCTTCAACTGGCGTCCATGGGAGATAAAATGTACTTGCGTGCTTCATGTGTTGAAAGGTATTCGAACCCAGACCTCTTATTACGAAGTGGAGCTCGCTAGATGTGCACTTGTCAACCCAAGGTGTATTTTATAGACGTGATTCAAATTAAATTAAATATTAATTGTGTAAAACAGTGTAAGTTAATTTGAAAAGCGCCATCTCGGCATATTTTAAGTTGGGAAAATTAGGGAAAAATTAAGTGTATTTATTTCACGGAGATAGATTTTTGGAAATCTTTTGATATTTTCATCAACATCCGTGATGGCTCTTTAAATATTAATTCGGTAAATCAGTGTAAGTTAATTTTTCATCATTTAGAAAAGCGCAAAAAGTGGGCAAACATAAATGAGCGTCAAGGTTCTACATGTATATGACAGTACTTGTCAGGACGTTTCAAATTTGCAGTTTCCGGGTATACCGATATAAAATATTCGCATAATACAGGCTCGAGTCGTAAACATAGTATGACAAAGACACGGATTTAACGCTCTATTTATGTCTTGAAAATGAGGAGAATACGCTTAATGTAGCTTTCAAACATAGACAAGGCGGCATAACATTGTTCATGACGTCACGTCACCAAGACAAAGTGACATATTGCCCTAGATCATTGTATGGAAAATATGAACCCGATATAACTGCCTTAAAGGGGCAATAACACGTTTTTTCGCTCAAATAAGTCGATGAAAAATAATGTCACCAATAATTAAGCACCCTTCTCTTTTCGGAAAATCAGGTTAAAATTGAGTGTACATGGTTCGGTAGAGCTGTGGGAATTGTTTTTGTAATTCGAAATAATAAAATGAATTCACAATAAAATGGCCGCCATGCAATTTTTGCTTTAAAATCAACATCATTATTACCACTACAGAAATTGGTTTGTGTAATAAGATGTTTTGCCCTCTAAAGTAAATTTAAATGACATGAACTATCATTATAAATGGGAAATTTGAACAAATAAATTTTGCAAAAAAACGTGCTACAGCCCCTTGAGGTAGCTACAATTGTTATTATCAAAATTCGTATACGATATTTGTTTCGAACAATTTGAAGAGGTGAACAAACATTTAAGTGCTGTATCTACCAACCAGTGGATTTGTAATTACCTCCTTCTAGAATGCGTATTTTTTCGGTGTTCAGGATTATGTTTGTTTACATTCACTGCCACGTTTATTGCTCGACTTAACTTTTTTAATTTCTTTAGAGAAATATATGCCTTTCAGATAGTGAACACATGCAACATTTTAATATTTGGGATTCGAACCCCCAGCACCGACTGTACCAACAACTTACCCATTTGGTCGACTTGACCTCGACATAGTTTTTCTTTACAAGGAAGTGATCAAGAAGTCGTGAATCGTGTTGTATCAGTAACAACATTTACTCCACATTCTCCAGTAAGTCGTTAAAGTATTGAATTTACTTATGAAATAGTTTAAAATTAACGCTCAATTTCTCACGTAATCAAATAAAATTTACTATTTCTTGCATGATTTAACTCGCCGCGTGCGACCGGTTCTTCAAAGGTATCTTACCTTTTGTAAAGATTCGACACACTGGATCAATTGTAATAATGTTGTGTCGTTATAACTAGGAACTTCCTCATTGGAGTTGGCAAATATCGGACAGTTATAATTTCTTCTTTTTTCCCCATTTTTATTATCTTTATAGCATCTTAAAACCTCAGTTCGATGAAATTTAATTTACCTTTTAATCAAGTCATGGCTTGATCCTATGTTCTTTTAGATTATGAAAAAATGAAATGTTGTCTTTGAACTAGCAAGTTTAAAGAAATATCTGTCTTTTGATTTGGCATAACAGTCAGATGAATTTGAAGACGCGGGAACTAATTAATCGAAAGAAATGTCATGCTTTCTTTAAAGGGTTAAGTTGAATGAAAATGCAAACTTTTAAACAGAAATCTACCCAAAGGTAAAAATTAATTCGTAATTTTAAAATAATTCAATTCTTCCATTTATTTGATATTTCATTTTATTCATTGACATTTAAAGTTGAACAACTAAAGCGGTATTGTTTGCGACACCACAACCTAATAGCTTCTAACAGAACAATATGACCGTTGAATAATACAAAATCGAGTTTACATTTATCTTATCAAAATAACGCCAAACATCAATGTGCTTCAATTAAACTTGAAATATTATAGCATATTTACAAGAACAAGAATGAATAAGAACAAGTTCTATGGATAGTCAACTTCTTTATTGTAAGTAAACTGCAGTGACTTTAAATCAAGGAAGATTTTGGAAGCAATCAGCATTAAGCGCTTTAATATTGTTTTGAACAGAGATCAAGGCTATATGTACCCCTAGCCTATCATGATCTAATTAAATCCAATCACCAGTAATCCTCAATCTGCTCATCTGGCTTCCTCAGTATATCTATTGTCCATCTTCACATCAACCTAATTTTCTTGTGTATACCCATTCTCTCCTTAACAATGTTGTTACAACTTAACTATGTACATCAATCCAATCACATGTAAAAACTTAATTACCAAAATTGTATATATTCTCTTGGTTGCCATGATAATGTACCACTTGCTTGATAACGGTGCTAGTATCTGCACCGAAACGTCGCACTCATAACAATAAAGAAGTTGACTATCCATAGAACTTGTTCTTATTCATCATACCAGCTTCTATAATGCCTTTAAAAGAAAAGAACAAGAATGTCAATTCAATATTACTTTAAACACGAAGAAGTGGTTGGATCCTTGTTACTTCTCCTATCTTGTAGTATTGACAAAGTATCCCCTCAGCGCTGGAAAAAGTATCCCCACAGCGCTGGAAAAAGTATCCCCTCAGCGCTGGAAGAACTTCGAAATGGGTTGATTTTAACATGGAAAATGGATTTGTAACAAGTACTCCAACTTAAAATATCCACTCCTTAAATTGTACAAACGTTTTGTGCCTTTATACAAATGACAGAACATCAACAAGAATTGAGTAAGTAGGTATAATTGAAAAATAAATCAATAAATTATTATGCTAAAAAAACTCATTGTTTCGCTCATATACGTTTTCAGTATATGAATTGCCGTTTATCAAGACGTCCCTCAAAAGTTCACGATGAATAGAAAATAATTCACAGGAAAATTGTCACAGTAAAATCGCAAATTTGCCCAGGAAACTATACACGGGTAAAAAACATAAGGTTTTATTGAATCTCAAATATATAGTAGAATCAATAACATACACATGTATTGGTACATAAGGCTAAATAGATGTGTTTATGCAGCGTTAGTTTGGAACAGTTTTGCACTGCTAATAGCACATCTGGCGTGAACTGATATATTTCTCGTTGCATTACTACATATTTAGCACTACTATAGATAATAAGTAATTAAATACACATAGCAAAGACAACTCACATAAAATATCAAATATGTATTTATCCTGCTGTAACATAACATAATTTGTAAGTTTTTTCCCGGGTGACTTTTTACTGTTGATTTTATATCAAATAAATGTTCAAAGTTTATAATCAAGTTAGTCAAACTAAGGCAATACGACAATCACTCACGAACTGGCATTTTGTTTTTGATTATTTTATAGATATGTAGGTTTTTTTCAGCAATTTTGTTTAATCCTTATTGTTATTTGCATGTTTTTCATTATCATTTCACCATCTTCCATTAAAGGTCAAGATCGAATCTAAATGTCTATTAAAGAAATATTTAAAAATGTCTTTTTTCAAAAGATGCCCAATGACATTGAGAATAAAAAAGTAAATCATGGGAAATTCGCAGGTCATGTGGTTTAGCCGCCATATTGATTTTGATCACTTTAACAAACATTCTTACCCAATGCACCATTGACAATTTTCTTCTCTGAAGACACTTGTATCTGAGAACGTGGAAATTTAAAGCTAAAGCCTTGGTGATTAAATGATGGTCGATTCCAATAGCATACTTGTCATACGTTTTTAGCAATGACCTTTCTAAGTCAGGAGACTTTGATCATATTAGCATTTTTTATTAGCGAGGTACAGTGTTACATTCAATCTCATCTAAATGAGATTGGGTTTTGATATGTGACATTTGGATCTAAAAAATCCCAGAGACATGCCAGGGACTCGCAACTTTCTTTTTCAAATGCGCAATGAAATTTGAACAATAGCTTAATTCATTATATACATATGATTTAATCAGGTATGCCCTGAATCCGTTTATCGACAAGCTATGTAATATTTTAATTTTCGTTTTATATGAGAAAACCAAGCACACAAGTAAAGTGAAAATCTGTTTGCTAATTAGTTGTGTACTTGGGAGGGCGGGGATGTTATAATACTGTTTCTATATTATACTATTAATTATGTATAAAATTATTAACAAAGTCAACTGTCGGACAAACGATAGCTCATTTCAAACAGGGTCAAAAACAAAATACTGGTGCATATGTTTTGTATATAAGTGAACTAAATTTCAGCCATGAAGGTATATTATTCGTGATCTGTGTTTTTTAAACAGACAACGGATGAAGGACTCGCTTTTCCAAAAATATTATAATAATTTGACATTTAAGTTAAAGGAAAATATGGAAAATAGTTTAATACTTTATTTTGTAGGCATAAGTAACCGTCATGGAATTGTAATCGTTGACGTAGCGTGTTGATTTTAATCGCTTCATGGAGGTATGAAGTAACCGTGCTTCATCGCTCGTATTTATCACATTGTGCTCGCTCGTCAGTTATTCATACATATAAGTATTACCTGTTGAACAAATAGCAGCATCAACATGGAAGATTTCAAATGGGAGAAGGAAGACAAGTAGGAAGACTTTTCAAAAACTGCTTCCTGGTAACATACATATACGAATGGTTATAAAATTAAAGAAGACTTTGATGCAATAGGTAACGAGCAGCTCCTTTGAAACATGCGCACTTCCGGGTGTGTTCTGCTACTTGTACTCAAACCATTATGGCCGAGAACCAACCAAACCCCAATAGATCACATACCCCTAAGTAGCATAATTAAAAACAAATGACACGAACATTGCCGAGACTGTCCATTGAAAATTAACATCCAATGCTTGTGTGAAACCTTTTCGAAACTTTAAAGACACCGAGAGGCACTCAATCATGATAATATGATGCGTGAACCCATTTATAACATATGTGTTGCGTTTTTTCACCTGGAAATACCTCTTTGAGAAATATTAGTTATGATTGATGTTAACGTATTAGAATGATATTATTCTTACACTTAAACTCTGAAAATATATACTCATTGTAAAAATGGTTGACACCCCGAAACAGATCATTGATTTTAGCAAATTGAATGCATGGACAATTAATATTGTTTGATATTGTGGTATTTTCGAAATCAAATGGCACAGACACATGATGTACACTATAAATACTTGTCATGTATGTATTGTGTGCGAAAGAGACTCCATGAAAGATTTTGTGTATATTTGGGTTCAGTAAACATTTTTTTTTCAAATGCAACTTTTCATTGTCTATTAGAATCAAAATGATAAAACCCAAACACTGTAACAATATACCAATGCCAAGATCTCAAGACACAATGAATGAACTCTTTTGAATAAATTTTATTTTTCTTATATTCCCTTTTCTTTGGTATTTTAAAGTACACGTGGATAAATAACAAATGCTGAAGGACACTATTCACAAAAATACATCTAATAGTAACATGTTTTACCAAAACAGTTATCGAAACTGACACGTTATGTTGTTTATATAACATTTCATGCCAATAAATATAAGGGGTGTCAATGCAACCATTTTAACCATGAGTATATTTCTTCTGAAAATAGCACATTTGTGAAATATTGATAAGGGAAATCCCAATTCGCATGCTCTCTTTAAAACAATAAAATGGTGATATTTTATGAACTTTTTTTCAGTCTGAGTGGAAGCCTAGCACGACATGTTTGTCCTTTTTTTTAATCCCTTATTTATTATTTAGAATCATTTTCCTTTTTCACGTCCTTGAGATATGTTTAACAAATCGTATGTGACTATGGAGATTGAACATTATTATATATTAGTCGCTTAAGAAAACGTTAAGTGTCATTGTATAACTTACATCATATTTGATTGAGTGAGAACTCCCAACATAGTGGATACTGAGAAGCTAAGTGTATTGGCGTGATCGCTAGATTTTTCTTATAGTTACACAGCGCCGATTTGTTCCATGTAAAAATGTGTCTTAATCTTTTAACTACCAAAGCTGTTGTCATCAATGGTCGATGTACAATGGATCTATATTGTGCTAATTGTTTGTAAATAAGCCATTTAGTGTAGGTAATTTGTTTACCTTCATGGTGATAATCGTTCCACTTAAATGGAACAAAGGATTCTGGTTACAATCGGAAACAAGGACTATACGGGATCGATTGGGTAATTGGAACTGCCTTCGTCACGTCACGACTTTTTATCTCGTCATTGCTTTTTCTTCTTGGACCAAAGTACCTGCGAACATGCACTGCTAATGAACGAACCGTGGGAGGATCTAAGGGCAAAACTGTAGCAAAATTAAATAATGTTTGCCACAACCAAGTACAGTGCGTCAGACTGATTTGTGTAAAACTAGCTCAGCTATGTTTTCGACTATCATCATGTTCATTAAGTTGTTAAGAGTGAAAGATGAACGATGAACTAAAATGTTGTTTTGAAATTGGTTGAAATGTGATTCACAACGTCACTATTTAATACAGAAGAGATACTGTATATTATAACATTTAGAGATCAATGATGAACTGATTGAGAAATTGATTGAGGTTTGATAACGTCACTATGATGATGTATACCATATTATAAACACTAAGAGGTCAACGATGAGCTTGAAACCAATGGAAAATACTGAACGATCTCTCGTGTAATATCATTATAAGTTAATAACTTGGTATCAAACAATTGAAAGATTTATTTTGGATATGAAGCTTGTTTCACGTCATTCTGCGCCATTCGGGTATTTTAATTCGTAAGACTTCTTAATACCCTTATTGTGTAAGCGGGGTTAGAATAGTAACGAAATATCCAGCCAATGAAATGACTTAAATTTGAGCAATATTAGCAGTCCCAGGATGAGAAGCCCTATGATATATGATATATATGATATATGTGTAGGTCTTGCCATAGCCTGGAAGAAGTAGTTGCAAAACAGTTCACTGGCTGCAACCTGTATCAGCCCATGCAACAACGTTAACCAGCTAGGGTAGTTACATCAGACACCCCTTTCCGGAGACAGTATTCAAGTGAATGCATTTTTGTTTTCTTACCGAAACGTATAGATGTCTTCATTTCATGTATGTGAATTTTGCTAGTCGCCTGTTTACAAAACACAAAATACAAAGTGAGTTGGAATTGGAGAAAGGAATAGACTGAAACAGAGAAAGAGAGACGCGACGAGACACACATTGACAGAGATAGATGAAGGAAAATACTGTTTTACAGAAAGACAGTGAGAGACAAAAAGCAGTGATGGATCATGAGCCAGAGGAGGGGGAGCCAGAGGAGGGGGCGGGGCGGGGTTGGGTCTGGGGCGGGGTTGGGGTCTGGAGCGGGGGTGGGGTCTGGTGCGGGGGTGGGGTCAGGGGCGGGGGTGGGGTCTGGGGCGGGGGTCTGGGGCGGGGTGGGGTCTTGGGCGGGGTGGGGTCTTGGGCGGGGTGGGGTGGGGTGGGGTCTGGGGTGGGGTGGGGTCTGGGGTGGGGTGGGGTCTGGGGTAGGGGGGAGGGGGATTGGGGGGGGGGGGGGGGGGAGGTGCAGGATGATGTATACGCCATGAACCCTTGACAACCTCTTCGGTTTAGGTTGACAACTGAAGAAGGTGTACATTCCTCTCAAAGCGAAATCCAGCATCCGACAGAGACACAGAGTCCAAGAGACAACGATAGAGACATGGAATCAACATCGATAGAGGCTCGTGCCAATGGATACGTCTCATCAAAGCATATCTGTAACTAAACCACGGCCTCTGCTCATATATATCATTTAGTGTACGACACGATAGTTAAAATCATTTGTTGATCTCAGAATGGTAAGTAGCAAGTGCTCCCGAGGGTGGATGAAATAACACCAACTTCAAGCTTGATTGTTTCAGTGCTAAAAGCATTGAAAGATTATACTTTTGTTTTCTTTCAGTAAATGGAGGATGGAAATATCCCGCTGCTTTAACAGTTTTGATAAACATTATTTTCCACAGTGGTACCTTACACAGAGAGCAATTCGATAATGATACTGGATGGCATTAAAGCTAACATTGATATTGATATTGACTACTTTCTGTAGCGGCTGGCTGTTTACTAGATTGGGGAGGTCAAACTTTTATGTCCATTAAAGGTTTGATGGTCAGTATTGCGACATTATGAATGCGTAAAGTAAAGCGTATTATGTCTGGTATATGCATCTGAGCTCATAACATGTAATAGTGTATGTCAATTACATAGAAAAAGATAGACCTATCAATACATTATTGCATAATTGTAAATGTATGTCATTTCCAAAAGTGGAATTAGAAAACTTGCTCATCATCCAAAGAGTCATATCCTACCCAAAATTGACGCTTAAAACACATATATGTGAAATGTGAAAGTTTGTTTTAGCAATAACCAATGCTGCCTGCGTTAAGGCCAATTTTCACGGTACGATTTGTTTGTTACAACTTTAGTATAGACCTGTGGTATCAACATGGGGTTGTATATGCTGCCTTGCCGAGCTCACACCACTTAGGTGTTCTCAAGTTGAAAGTTGAACACAACTAGTTGTTGCTACAAGTCGCACCACCAGAAGGAACCTTTAGCCAATAGGCAAGCAGGAAGAGCGGCAAACCATTTCCGGTATTCTCTCCCTACAGCGTTTACTCCAGGCATGTCTTCATGTTACAAGTGGAGCGATCTTTTGTCTAGAATGAGAGTCGTCATTGGTTGCAATCAGCGACGTTGCTTGTTTAAAACTGAGGATTCCGTCTCGAGAAGACTGGAACTTTTTCACCTGTGCGATGCGCACATATTCCTAAAAATGCAGGTGGAAGCCCTATTGTTGGGACAATATAAATAAGGACGGTATCCGTATTGCAATTTTCTATGGTATTTGCTAAATTGGTAAATTGTAACAGAGGTTACCTGGGAGGAAATGACTTGAGTAACCGCTGTGGGGAGAGGATCAATACAGCGGAGATTCCGGACAAGGTCGACAGCAAGGATTGTGACATAAGGCGCCACTCTCCGGAGACATTTTTCATGTGAATCCACTTTTGGTTTCAAAGAGAGACATACAGACTGTCAGTGTTTGTATCATCGTTCATGTACTATTTGCTACAGCTACACGTACAAATCACCAAATACCTGCCATAATTTCCACCAATGCGTTTCTTGTTTTTGTTTATATAAAATGGCATCCTTTCAGGTGAAATTCAGTATTATAGGTTCGATACAGACAGTTAATTAATAACATGTTTCAATTTGAATGTCATACCCTTTTCACAGAGTCTGCTTAATGTCAAATGAGAAACATAAGAAACATCAAAATTGGATTTTTAAAAATGCACAATAAACCGCCTCATTTAACCCTTTATCCGCAGTTGTGGTGATATATAATAAGTCTGCTGATATTAGGGTCAGCCTGTAATGTACATTATATCATTGACAAAACGGGGAATACAAACATAAGCCCTTGGAATGTAATTGTTACCACGTGGACACGCGAACGGGAAAACTCAAATTAAAATTAATATTTCCTTTACATATAAATAATATAGTATCCTATTCTGCTTGTAAGATCATGTCACTGATCGCTGTAAAGAATTAAAAACGAGTGCTTGCTTAAAGAACCCATCGGTGAACCCGCCAGTCGCGAGGCCCGGTGGCCGTGTGGTAAGTTGATGGTATGGTTAGTGCTGGCGGTAGTTGCCTTGCTCTGTGGCTGTGGGTCGAAACCCATTAGTGACTCGGCTAGAAAGAGTACAAACAAGTTTATATTAAAGATAGTGTTATCCCAAATCTAACAAAGTTACACACGCTTATGTTGTCCATCCTGCACCATCACAGATTTCGTATGGCCTAACATACACTACATTATTTAAAATACCTGTCACAAAAATAAAACCCCAAAACATAATATAGATCTACATACAAAGTAAATATACTTCTTGCGCACTCTCCACCCGACTCACCATCTCTGATACAAAGACTCACCCAGAGTGTCACACCGACTCACACACTAATGTTCCAGAAGTATTTATCAGAGGTATAACACATTTCAAGTAAATTTACTTGAAGAAGAAGATGAAAACAGACCATGGCCCCTGTGACAAATATTTGGGGTCACTAAATCTACAGTTTAGAAGTCACATTGGCCAAGGAGTCTGCACATACAATTTCAGCTCTCTAGAGTCACTGGCTCTGGAGAAGGAGTAGAAAAATCGCAAAGTTTACGGACGGATGGACGCCGGACGCCGCGCCATAACCCATCGGTCCTTTCAGGCCTGATGAACTAAATTTGTAAACGTTAGTGGAGACATTATTATATGTGATGAATATTTGCCTGGTACATAGAAACTATTTGTTTTGCCAACATGACACAATCGCTTTGACCTTTTCTTCTATAAAAAGTAATTAATCTATTACAATGCACTATTCAGATATAAGTCTAACAAAATTATGCTGTATAACAACCACCTATTGCAAACGTTAATCTACAAAGCCCTCCGTATAATAAACAATGTAACATTCATACACACATCATATGAATACTCTGTATGTTTATGTTTACAAGGATGTATTAATGCATGAATGAATTATAAACATAAAACATAATATTCCAAACGTATGGTTTTTCACTGATCCTTAAAGGCGCTGTGGCACGTTTTTTTGCATAATAATTTTTCTCAAATTTTCCATTTATTATTCAGGTTTATAAATATATTGTGGGAAACATCTCTTTACAAGACCCGATAAGCCGTACCAATAGCAAAAGGTTATTCGTATTCGAAGAAAAAGGTGCGATGTACAAAGCGACAGTGGTGTGGAACTCTTCTGTGAGAGAGGTAGATGTGTAGGTCACATGTGAATTTGTGAGTTAAGACAGCAAGATGGCTGACCATTCCATTATTGTATCATATCTAAAATTGTACACTGAGTGTTGAGGTATCGCTACACCAGTCAGATCACATGTGAATTTGTGAGTTCAGAGGTCAGACAGCAAGATGGCTGACCATTCCATTATTGTATCATATCTAAAAATGTACACTGAGTGTTGAGGTATCGCTACACCAATAGATCACCTGAACTACCTTCGAACACATTAAAATGGCCGCTCGATGGGAAATGGACTCGAATGCCTCAACGAACCACGTACATTCGTTTGGGAACGCTTTCTATTGAATCAGAGGTATCATCTAGCCATTGGTAACACTCATTAACCTTTTTGTGTGTTCACTTCATTTCAGTAAGAACGGCGTGCTACAGTGCCTTTCAATTCCCTGATAGGTGTCTACATGAACGGGCGGATGCTCAATATATAAGCCCCCCCCCCCCCCCCCCCCCCCCCCCCCAAAAAAAATTGTTTCTGGTTTCCGCCCGCATCAGTTTCAAACCCACAAGGGCAGATAACTAAAATTTTTAGCCTTTAGCATTGGACATATAAAATGTCACTCGTTTCTGTTCAGGTGGAGTGAAGGGGTGAGATTAGTGACTATTTGGAATAGTAACACATATTTCAGAGCGTTTGTGCTATTGATATAAATAATTGAATAAATTCTATTTTTGTATCTCTTCATTCCAAAAAAACCCGTATAATTTTTTATCAGCCTAAAAAGACCTGAAACAATTTTAAAATTTGTTAGCCCTAATCGCGTGTTGGTCCACTAATATTTTATTTCCGTGTGCGCCTCACGCTTCTTGCATAAGCTCCTGGTATGACATATGTATATCATATATCCACATGTAACCGTTCTTGTGTATTAGACGTCCATCAACGTGCCAATTGAAATCAGATAATTGTTCCTCCCAAGTGTCTGCTATATACGATAACGATTTCCATATATTTGTTCTCTATATGAAGTACCAATACAAACGGACCAAGGTAATCGAGCGGCCAGGAAGCAAATGTCCTCGTTCCAGATCAGGTGAAAAAGATATTGCTCATATTGTTATGGTTCAAGAACTTGGATACATTTTTAGTCATAGAATGAATTCATGTTCTCCTCCTTGTCACTGATGATAAATAAAATCGAACATTTGACTTGTTATCAAGTCGTCGTATATTCCTAAATTTCATCTTTAAATGGAACTAAGAAACTATTAGTTACGTAAATAACTAAAGTACATACTTACATTGTAGATTGATCAACAGACAATAGTTCACTTTCAACGTGTATTTTTATGATTTCTGAATGCAAGTTGATCACGCTTGATCGCAATCGAAGTCGACGACAGTCGACAGTGATCAGACAGTAGTCGTCCTAAATCAGACAGTGGTCGTCCTAAATCAGACAGTAGTCGTCCTAAATCAGACAGTGGTCGTCCTAAATCAGACAGTGGTCGTCCTAAATCAGACAGTGGTCGTCCTAAATCAGACAGTGGTCGTCCTAAATCAGACAGTGGTCGTCCTGAATCAGACAGTGGTCGTCCTAAATCAGACAGTGGTCGTCCTGAATCAGACAGTGGTCGTCCTAAATCAGACAGTGGTCGTCCTAAATCAGACAGTGGTCGTCCTAAATCAGACAGTGGTCGTCCTAAATCAGACAGTGGTCGTCCTAAATCAGACAGTAGTCGTCCTAAATCAGACAGTGGTCGTCCTAAATCAGACAGTGGTCGTCCTAAATCAGACAGTGGTCGTCCTAAATCAGACAGTAGTCATCCTATATCAGACAGTGGTCGTCCTAAATCAGACAGTGGTCGTTCTAAATCAGACAGTGGTCGTCCTAAATCAGACAGTGGTCGTCCTAAATCAGACAGTGGTCGTCCTAAATCAGACAGTGGTCTTCTCAAAACAGTTCATCCTTGGTTTTCAGGTAACTATTTCTGTAAGTGCCTAGTTGTATCGAGAAATACCAGGACAGTTACCCGAGAGGCCTTAATCCCCTGGGGTCCGTTCCACAAACCGATCTTAGCCCTAAGATCAATCGTAGCCCTATCCCAGATAACACACAACTGGTGGACCACTGGTTGGCCACTAGTACCTGCTCCAGTGGCCCACTAGTCGTTTGTCCAGCTCATAGAAGGTGCGCCACTAGTAGCTATCTGCCACCAGCGGACCACCTGCTACCATGCTGGTGGGCCACTTGCTATCCACCAGTGGCAAGCCACTAGCTATCATACCGGTTGGCCACTTGCTACCCACAAGTGGCAAGCCACCAGCTATCTGCCTGTAGTGGCCCACTAGGGGGTGTGTTATCTCGGATCTTTTATCATTGACTAAGATTGATTTTAGGGCTAAGATCGGTTAGTGGAACGGTACCCAGGCCTGTGAGTGTTCTGACTAGACATCGATAAGATGGACGATGACAAGTGGACAGTGACACAAGGGACTCTCCAGTGAGAGAATGTATATAATCCCATAGTTAGCAATAGAGATACATAGATATGCAATATATTTCCTCAAATGTAAACATTATTCATCATATACTCACATACAAAAGAAACGTTCCAACAAATTTAAAAGAGTATAAAATGAAATATTGCTGTAGGATACAGTCGATTTTGAATGTTTTTGATGGACACATATTTGTAGAAAAGTATTCACAATTTCATACATCAGAGTATGATACCTTTATTTTCATGTCTGTTCAAATACACTTGGGGTGCTAAAATCGCCTTTTCAATATGTTTTTTCGACACATGTTTGGTAATTAACTTTAAAAAAAGAAAGAAGTAAAAATTATATTAAATAAAAGATGCTGTCGACATAAATAACTTTCTTGGATTTAAATTTGTTGACGCATCATTACTGTAGGACGTCACAAAACAAGCCAAAACTCGCTTTTTGACGCCCCTGTCTCGGCTAGTTAAGGTTAAGGGGATTCCAAAACAACGATTCTTAAAACCTGTGTTTCTCAGAGATATGAACAGAAAATGATTTGAAAATTCACTTTTAGTATTGTTGGATTCTGAAGACAAGATGCAACGCTGTTTCAGTTGTAGTCATCGCCCGTGGATTTAACTATCTTGTAATTGTATATGGGGACGTTTCTTTTGCACGTGAGTTTAATAATGGTTTTAGAATAAGATTGTGTGCCCATTGAAACACAGGCATATGCCATGGCCTCATTATATGTACATCTTCAGTTAAATCCTCAGCATCATTCGCAGCGTCAACCCGATTTATGGATCACACAACAATAGTTTTCTGAACACGTCCCAGGGGATATTAGACAATGTGTGCTGTAGACACTTCTTATTTAGCATTTCCGATAATACTGTTAGCTGTCAATTACCACAGAATTAGCGAAAAACGAAACTTACTGTTGACGGTAGCTTACACCAACACAACCGTATTTAGAATGTTATAATCAGTTGTGCCAGAAGATCTTTTTTAAATGTTGCAAATACATTCTAATTACTATTAGATTTCTCTAGGGTGTAAGTTTGCCATATGACATAATTACAAGTAATCTCAGCGTCTGAGGCCGATCACCGAGATATCGCACTATAGATAGATAAACACTATTTCGACTAATATGGTATATAAGCAATAATTTACTATTTAATTTAATACAAGGAATAGACACATACAACAACGATTGACAACTACTTAAGAAAAGTAAAATGGTATGATTACATTGAAGGGTTGTTTGTGTCTATATGAAAGTATAACAGCAATGAATTGTATAACATCGCGAACATGTGTATGTGTATGAAGGCACATGTTGTCCGTGTTCATAGAGAAATGGTTGCATATATACTGCTCTTGACCAATCGGAATGCTTGAAACAAAATATTTTGTAGTTATAAAACCATGAAGACACAGCGAAGAACGTTCCGGGCCTCAAAGACCCCGAGACCCAGTTTGAAGGTTAATCTGAAAACAATGAAACTGAAACACAAGCTTAACCGAATGGCCAGAACGGCCTACATATTGTAAAATACATAAGTAAATGATCACATAGTATAATATTGTAACAAAGTAATAGCCAGGAAACATTGATTGTATGTGTGTGATATGATCCACACATATGAACAATACATGCAAATAAATAACTACAAGTAAATACGTATGTTCAGTACCTGTATACACTTTTATTGAAGAGCTTCAATCAGTAGTCAAAAACCTAATAATTTGCAGAAATTTTTTTAAATTTTTCGTAGCTGATGAATCAAAAGTACATGTATGTATAAAATCAAACATAACCATATAGTTACATTTTAAACAGTGAGGTCATGTAAAATTGTAACAAAATAAACAGTTCCCCCGTTTTTAAATTTTTCGCGATGGTTAACATTTGTGTTGCAAAAGGACACCTTGCTTAATGTGTAGACAAGTTTATGATAGTCATTTCGGTAATAATCTGAAAACAAGCCTACGATAAATGATTTCTGACTGACAAAATATAGCTATAAGGAATAATTAAATGGCATATAACTATTCATAGACATATATAGACATCAGACACAATACACAATGTTAAACTTTAGTGTCTCTCGCTCCAGCTGATTCCGCGGGTAGTGTCTCCGAAATCCATATCATTGGTGTAATTAGTACAGTAGGCCGAATATTGAGGGTTCTGTGACATCCATTGCACGAATGTGTGTTTAAATGCACCCAACACCCTGGAATACCCAGTATTACACCTGATAGGTTCACAATAAAGACGTTGTCAAGAAAATCTTCATTTTCTTTTGTATTTCACTCCAAGCCTGAAAGAAACTTTGCTTGGAGGTGAGGTGAAGTTTAACGTCGCTTTCAGAGTATTTCATTTATACAACGACCCCTAGTATAACTGTGGGAGAAAGCCTGCAGCACCAGCGCAGCTATGCTTTGAGGTGAAAAAAACCCAGCATCGGCTAGAACTAACTAGTAAATATTTGAATTAATATATAAAAAAGCTTGCTTGACCATTTTTGCCATTAATGTTCACTTTTCTTACCCAAGCTTGTGCTATTGTTAAATAAATCATCAATAACTACCCATGTCTTCTATATATAATACCAATTTCTAGAATGTCTCTCAAACTGTTTGAGCTCTCATATTAAAGTTTTAAAATACTTTTATGAAACTCGGTAGCTTCCGAGATAATCTAATTCATTTCCAATTGCCAATAAATGAAAGAATGCCTAACGTGCATGTTTCCTTTCCTTCATTTCGATTAATCCAACAAATCCATCTGCTGTAACTAAAATACTGCTTACACTTCTTTCATCGCAACATTATCAGTATCAATTAACAAATGTTATCCGCTCTGATTTGATCACCAATTTATCAGATTTACTATATTTGCCTACTTTCCTCATTTCTGACGGACGAGCTTGAGAATCAATAACCGCGTGGAACTCTTGTGCGTAGGAGAGAAAAATCGCCTGGCAATTGCTGGATTTCGATTGGCTGATTTAACAGATTCGCAAAGCTGTCAATCATCTTTGTAATTCACACATTATACACTTTTCTTTAGACGCTTTTATCAGCTGCTTAGTTTTCGCCCTTATTATCGACTAATAACCCTGCAATAAATCGATCAGCCTGAGAATGCGCTAAACATGCGTTGGCACAGAAATACACCCATGTACAATTCACAAAGCCTTCGTCAATCACCACCTTGTCAAACGACCCAACCAAATCGTCCTCGCTCTTTAACCGGAAATTTCCGCCACTCCGGTTGGTCAATATAAACGGCAGGAGACGCGGTGTCCGTCCTTAGTTTCGGTGCCAGAGAGAGCAGACGTGAACCTAGGAGCATCTTCTACTCGCACTTGCATCCACCTCGTCAGCATGGTTCGCCTCTCGCACTCTCTAAATGTCGTCTGCTTCCTCTTCATCGCACTTCTGGTACTATTACAAGCACTGACGAGCGCTGCTCCCGTCGATGATTTCGCAGACGATGAGGAAGAAGCAATAAAGGTGGGTTTTTCAGAAATACTCAAAAAGTTTTCACTCTCAAACTTATTCCGTCATTTCCATGTTTAATGTGGTATTTGGCTGTATAATAGTTCCCAAAGTTCTAAGATGTTTGTCTGCGTTTCTTCCATACTCTGATTAGTGAAAAGTCGGTGTTTGTTTAACTCTCAAAGTAATCTACAAACACAATAGTACTTGTTTCTTTCGTTCCATACACTTGGTAAAAGGTGTCGTCAAAGTTTCACATATTATATAAATAAATATTGGTGTTAAGATATCATTTTTTATGAGGAACGTGGGACAGTTTTCATTCTTTCAAAATATTATGCAATAGTTCGTTTTAAATATGGTGTCGTAGAATTAGCGCAGGATGAAAATGTCGGTGTTTGTTTCACTCTCAAAGTAATCTATAAACACAATAGTAGGTGTTTCTTTCGTTCCATACACTTGGTATAAGGTGTCGTTAAAGTTTCACTTATTATATGAATAAATATTGGTGTTCAGATATCGATATCTGATAGCCGGACGAGTGAACATTTTCACTCCAAAACTTTAGCTCTAATACCCAGTGTTAATGTGATATATTGCATAATTCTTCTGGTGATATCGAGGAAGAAAGAGGAAGACATACTTTCATGCACTCTCAAAGTTGAAGTAACTTTTGTGAGAACTGTCGTCGGCTCTTCTTTCACTTCGTTAAATAGTCTTGAAGGCTGTCGTCTGGTTATTCCTTTGCGCTATCTAATGTACCATCTTCTGTGATAGATGGGTAACCTTATTCGAGGTAAAACCTATAAGAAGGATATTAAAACAAGGTCTTTCAATTTCAGTTCAAACTATTGTAAAACGTTAATTGGAACGTTGGCTGCTTGTCTAAAATTTCTTGGAATTTGTCGTGCAAATCATTTCACTGAACTTTTTGATTATATGCTGTTGATTATATATTCATATGTGTATAGTTATGTTTTAATATAACTCAGCTTTGCTAGGACCTCGTGATGTTTGTCCTTCCTTTTCTTTTATGGCAATTGTTGGGTTTCGTCTACATGTCTTTTCTTGGTAAAGTGAATGACACATTTTACCATCCTGATATTTCACTGCACTTTTCTCTCTTCTTGTACGAACTTAAAGGGTTTAACATTTTATAAACGTGAGTTATGAGTAATTAGGTTCGCTATATAATTTTACTTTGTTAAGAATTGCTGGGTTCTGGTAACATGGGATATATAGATGAGTATTGGTGAATACGGTCCTCTGAATAGTAAATGTTGATATATTTGGATATTTAATAACTTTAAAGGTTTCGTAAATGGGAATTAATAATTTTTATCTGTGGTGTGTCGTTGGATTGAGAAAAGCGCTATTTCTGTGTTACTACTACAGTGTACTTTATTGTGAACATACATCACATCAAATCTATTAAATCTTATTGCATATGGCCATTAAGTTTAAATCAATATTTTCGTCAAAATATAAATAATTTTGTGAAAAGTGAAAATTGACGTCACATTTTTGTGTGGGCCAGTGATGGGTTTAGAAAGAGTTAACGTTATATATTTAGGCTGAATCCATTGAGAACTAGTATGCTTGTTAATGATACCTGGTATGCTGCGTTTCCTCAACCCAGTGTTAATGGTAATGACAGGCGCCACTGGTAAGGCTATACATGTTAACAGGTCGTATCAACTACTGCTTTTTTTAAATGGAATCTAGAATTTATACATGCAAACCATTTGAGAGAATAGGTCGTTTCATCTTTTACTAATGCGTTTGGAAAGAGATAGAATGTTACACATATTTGATTTGTATTGTGCTTGTAGTGCTAATGTGTTTATTCAATCAATAATTTCATGAAGGTATATGACGTTCGAGGATTCACGACACTGCATTATCCAGCTTATATGAGCCAATAATTCGCTTCCACCACTAATAGCCACTTGACACATTCAACGTATCCCGACTAAATACACAAATCAACGATAAATGTACATCAAGGAAACGGTATTGGTAATGGCCAAAATTGTCGCATTGAAAAAATTCAAAGGTGTCTATGTATATAGTTATTCTCCAAAAAGGTCAAGGATACCGTTAAATACCTTTAATACCAACCTGCTGCTATTGCATTATACCGCTCGATTTGCTTGAGAAATAGGCACCGTTTTTCGGGAATTGTTAGTGCTAACAGTCCATGAAGACGTTGGAAGACAATTGGTGAACTACTTTGAGGGGCTCATCTTTGTGTCAGCATAGGTGTCTTTGGTAATTTGAATCCAGTACACGAACACGTGAAATCAGAGTTTTTCAAAAGCAAGATTTCGTGTAGGATATTTATGGTAATGCAAGAAAGAATTGTTACATACTCTTCAAAAGAATGTATATATATATTTAAATATATCCAGTCCTGTCAAATGAATAGATTAAGCTTGCACTTTTTTTTTTATCATAGAATGTTGTATCACTGATATAAATTTGTTTTATTCCTTTCTCCTTATACTGCTAACATGAATAACTATATGGGGGTAATGCGTTATGACCAATCGACCTTATTAAGTACTAAGTAATTATTTATTTAATATAACCATTTGTAAGTAAAAGTAAAACTCTAATTCGTAATGACAAGTCGACTCTATTTAATACACTGTTTAACTCTTTTGTAAACCTTTTTTGAGTAAAAGTAAAACTTGAATCAGTTATGACAACGAACCTGGAACAATCGTTAAAAATTTAAGACCTAGCCTGAAAGGCTTTTTGCTGTTAGGACACAACTGATAATCGAGTATCTCATTCATATAATCCATTTTGCAAGGAAATGTTTCTCTATAAAGGTTTTGAAAGTATATACATATTTACACTCTTTTGAAGTTCACCAACGTAAACATGATGAAGATACTTAAATTCGGTTGTACCTTTAATATGAAAACGGGTCGAGTACTTTTTTCTGGAAATGTTGGTAGTTGATAGCTTTGTGATAGATCCTGTACAATAGACGTGGCCGATTCGTATGTAACACGATTGTTGAACCAATTAAACAGTCATTCGAAAGAGAACAACTCCTCGCAAAAAGTTTTGATTTTTATTAATTTTTATTTGATTGTATTGTCTGTTGTTTGTTTTTTTTATACAAGGAGCTTATCAGTAACCGAAACGTGATACACGTGATTATGATTTCAAATGATACTTGTTTCTCACATGAATCATCAAGAGTGTTAGTATTAGGTATAACTTTGATTGATTCATGTAATCACAATTAAGAGATCAAGTGTCAAGAAGAACTGGGAGTTTTTGTCACGTGAAATGTGTTTCTCAATTAAAATTCTCATCTTTCCATTTCAAATATAAGCCCAGAACCGCTGATGTAAAACCCGGCATTGAGTTTCCCCCGGTGTATTTCGATAATTTAACCAACATCAATTAGGAATTGTGTTACATGTTTCATCGTAGTGTAACAGCAAACAAATGACGGTAAAACATGTAAAACAATCCCTTTATTTATTAAGTTTTTCTCATGTTAGTAAAACATTATACACTGAAATCTACTGAGTTTGTTACACAAAACAATAACTCACTGAATTAAAGTTAGGGAATCTTTGATTTAAAAGGTGAACAATTCTATTTCGGTTTCTCAAGGATTCAATTTAATACAATCAGGGTCCATACGTAGTCAATTCCGCATTTTGGTATAACCCTAATTAACATATCACGCAACATTCAAAATGGCTAATGTCTACGAATCGCTGCGTTCGAACAACCCCAAGGACTTCATAACATGAAGTGTTTCCGGTTAAGGTACGTAATTATCTCATATGGAAGCGAAAGATATTTTAGTTATCAACATAAATGTCAGGATTATGTTACATATAATTTTTCTTATTTTGCAACAAAACGTTACGCTCTCTTGCGAAAACATCCTGACATTTCGTCAGTGGTATTGCACCCCTACTCCCGCTGCGTGTGGACATTTTGTTAGACCTTTTCTTCATCTATCAGTTAATGAGACTCTGAACCAAAATTCATGTAAGATTCGTTTTATCAAGTATTAAAAATATATATTTTGAATTTTAAATCGAATAAAAGCTTTACACCCGTTTATGTTGATTGGTTGTCACGTCACAAGGTATCAATGCGCGATGCATATTCACATTCACATTTTTCTGCATTCGATTTTCTTATCATATACTCGATTATTTTCATCAATGCCGGGATGTAGTTCATTTAGCTTGCCTCTTATATAATATGTAACTTCACGTTTCTTCATATCTGTAGTTTTGCTGATTGATGAATCAACACTTTTCCGTTACTACATGCATTATATTGCTGAAATAAACAGTATTTCGTCAAACGAAATCCTCGTTGAATGTATACGTACATGAATTTTGAAACGTGGTTTTGACTTTAAAACTTATTGTAAATTTGTTTAAATTAGTTTATAAAAGCTCAGTTAATTGAATTGAAAAGAATTGAGAAGATGAAATTCCAAAAGTGTTCCAGTGCAAGTACAGCTTGCATGTTTAATGTCAGTGAAAAGAAATCGTTTCTAAATCTTTTCAATTTGAATACCGGTTCTTTGAAGCAATAACTAGCATAAAGTTCGTAGAAAACTATTGGGCAATCATTATTCATTAGATAAGTGTATGCTCACCAGCAAGTGATGTGTTAAGTAAATCAAAGACAATCGCTTAGCAACGTTTGGAGATTGTCTGAGAAGGTTTCACGTTGTTCCCAGTTATCGTGGATTCTCAATTACGACCAATAACCCGTACGATCAAACAACACTACTAAGTTTTGCCTGAAAGTGTCAACCTGCGAATGACAATTATTTTGGTATTATTTTTAAAGCCGATTTTGAGGACATTTTACGTCAATTATGGTTGGCGATCTGGAGATCTTTAAGACTGATTTGTTTGACGTTGTAGGATGCATGGTTCTAGACGCTGTCCATACTCGAATCGCAGGGCCGCTTCACGTTCACGCTTCACTTCACGTTTCTTCATATCTGTAGTTTTGCTGATTGATGAATCAACACTTTTCCGTTACTACATGCATTATATTGCTGAAATAAACAGTATTTCGTCAAACGAAATCCTCATCAGGCTTACGCTTACGCCCGCCGGCCTCAATGAATCCTATTTACTCCCGTACCCACTAGAAGCATACAACGTACACACACCCCTCGCCCTTCGGATACTCACAAATTCATTCTCTCGTACATCATACATACACATTGATAAAATACACTAAGATGAGACAGCGATGTTGTAAACTAGTATTTATTAGTACTTGTTTCTAATTGTCATAGTAATTGATTTACGCGTGATTAGCCTGGTATGATACTCCTCACTGGGTAGCTTACTGTATAGATGATAAGAAGTTTTAGTGAAATGTTCGTTTTTAACATACAACGTATGGCATTGACTGACGGTTGTTCTTCTTAGTTGTAGATACTCTAAACGTTAAATAAAGCTTGTTTTACGACACAACTTACGACTGTCAATCTAAACAAATTTCAAATAAATTTATAACCGTTGATGGACATCACAACTCTTTTGAGTCGTATCATTCCCTTGATACAAAATGTTAAATGGACTTTGAAGTTTGTATTATTTTCCATTTTGTATTCATAATTTTCATATCTCCTGAGGATTTAAGTTTTACTGAATTTGAATGTTCGGATATTTAGAAAGACAAAAACTCAACTAAGGGATAAATAACCACTTTCGTATTCCTTGGGGAAACATTTTAAGAGAATGTTTTATTAGCTATAGGAATTTTTTCACTGGCCTACTACAAAATGAAAAATCACATTTCATTTTAAAATGATACATATTTTAATATTTTTCTCAGTTTGGTTTATTTCTTGGCTATAGTACCGAAGTAATTTAAAACCTCCATAAATGGATACAATGGATACAAACATGTTCATTAACATTCACATTCAATACAGCTTTTCATCATGTTCCCTCAGGGTATTTAAAGCAGTAAGACTACTAAACTCCCCGATTGCGTAAGACGGGTTGTGCTCGTAACTCTGATTGCTTACTTTAGCCGTTGCGGTTCTAACCCACCTTACACAATCACGCATTCATTTTCGTCCCACAGACGTTACTCTCTTCAGAATTTCGATTGTAACCTCTGTTCTACTATTACGATTTTCTTGGCTAGAAATGGAGAGTCCTGATTAGTTGAATTGGAAGTTCAGCGTTTTGCAACAGAAACGTTGGATTAACGTTTTCTAGTTAAATGTGTTTCCCCTATATTTGCTGTTTGATTTAGTGAAAATGGTTGTCCATAAATATGCTGACAAAAAATAATTAATGTATGTTATTTACATTAGATATATTCGAAAGACAAATACTGATTAGCAAGACCCTTTACAGCCAAAGGCTAAACACTTTGAAAAACTCGTTCGAGGTAAACGATGTAGTAGATGTAAAATGTGATTTCATTGGATGAAAAGAAATGGTATTATATATGCAGTATCCTTTTTGCCGCTAGGGGATTTTTGTTAGAAACGAGGTTACAATCGAAGATCTGAAGGGAGTAAACTCGTTGGGAAGAGAATGTCACAGGGTAATATCAAGATAATGGAGTGTATGAAGTATGAACATTAATGAAGTTGACATTAACATCCAAACCTGAGCAAAGTTTTTCGAAACTATTTGTTCTAAAATAGATATTAATTGTATTGCGTATACAAACTACTAAGTGCTAAAACATATTCGCAACCCCAGTCCCTGAGACTTATATTAAACTATATTAAAACATGTTAAAGAGATAATTTTTTTCGTTTATTTTTCATTCAAAGGGGGAGATTCCGAAATTCATTCTCAACATGAGTAGTTTGCCAAGAAAAAAAATCTTTGAAAAGATAAATCAAACGTCCTTAGAGAACGACAATTTAAAGTACTCCAAAATAGAGTTCGTGAGATATCGGTTGCCGAGTGGATAAAATGTCGGAGTAATCAGTGCTTGCGATTGACAAATATGACATTATTGGAATGTATTTTCTAGTGTTTGGTACATAGAGATTATTATCCGAGGAAGTGTATCATATGAAGTTTAACGAAACTAGTGTGAATTTTTGTATTGCCCGAGCGAGAGCGACATACATATGACATACTTTCGAGTGTAATAATTTCTTTATCACCCATTCTATTCCATTTGATTTGCGTAAAAACATCCAGGAAACGGCTCACTTCTCTTGTGACGGCAAACTACAGTGACGTCACGAACAATAGTTTTGTGACGTCACAGGCGACAAAATACTGGAAGTCGCGGTGAAACAATGATTGCTAGGTAAATGTGATATGTGCACATGTGCTAATACCAATAATATTAACTCGGTTATTTTCAACCATATGGGTAATAAATAAAAATATGGTATTGACGGGCAAAGTTCGTATGTCAGATGTTTGAAACGTTTGAGCAATCATGGTGTTTGATGTTTGGTGACATGGGCTCGAATATAACGTTCTACTGAATACTGAAGTCATGGATCTGAGTAACACACCAAGAATCTAATTTCAAGAATTGCATTAAGAACAAAGGTTGGAAGTACTTTTTCTCTGATATATCAAATTTCAATAATTCAATACTTATAAAACTAGGTGCACAAAACATCTAATTTTTAAAAATTAAAGCTTGACAAATTATTTTTATTTCAAAAACGAATAATTAAATATGATATGAACTTCAAAATGATTCTCAATTTGAGTACCTTGCATTTTTGTCAACCATGACCTACCTAAGAATATGTAATGATTAACTTGGAAATGTTAGGATATGGGAGATATTCTCATTTTAAGAGTTGAACTTTCAATTTAATCAGTCATTGTTGAAATGAAAAATACTATTAATCAAGTTTTTCTGAAAAATTCTTAATAGAATAAATCTTTGACGTATTCGTTATTGGGTAATACTTTTGATAAACTTGGTTATATGGTGAGTTAGAGAAGTATTTACAAATGTCAGTGTCAAGATCATACAATAATACAAATATGATAATAGACTTTTTTTTAAAACGAAAGATCACTTCCTCATATTACTAAAACTATCTATGTGATGTATACGTATTTCTGGTTAAAGCACCTGTAACCCTTCCCACAGATGTTACTCTTAATCTGAAGGGAGCAACCTCTGCGGTAATAGAATGCCTGTAACCATATAGCTCGAACACAACGTATAAGCAGTTAGTGTATTGTAAAACGTTTGTCGCAAATTTCGAAACAGGGCTCTGTTCCATAACATCAATAACAGCGAGCGCTACATTAAACCTCTCTTGAACGCGATTGCTCAATGTAGCGCTACGTAGCAAGGAATTTGCACTCTATCGTTCAAGAGAGAGTGAGCGCTACTTGAGCGCTACTTGAGCGCTACTTGAGCGCTACATTAAGCGATCAATGAGCAATTCAAGCGCTCGCTGTTATTGAACGGAATCCAGATTCTATTGTGGAAAGCATGAGGAAATAAGAAAATTTAAAGTTGGAACTCTTTTCGGAAATGCAAGATGTGTTTCATGTATCGTCCAGGTACATAACTGTATATACTTATACACGCTTGTTAAGATCGCACACAGTATATACCTCATCCAGGATATTTCATATCATCTCCAGCAATGTTAAAATAGCGTCTGTTCGACAGAAAGTGGCCATATAACCTCATCCCAGAGTTGAGACGATTCATATCTATGTCAATACCTTTGATTAGATTTTGTAGACGTTGATTTGTTGAAGAATCGAGACAGTTGCTCTCCACCTGTATAAACCTTTATTCTTACACCTGTCAGAGAGGTATTGAATGTAAAATACCTTAGCTGTCAATTGTTGGAGGTTTTTGTTGAGGTCAGAAATGGCGTCTGTTGTCTGACTCTGACAGTGTTGGTTCGAATCGCCCAAGAAAGAAGTGCTGAAAAAGTACAAGAATGTGTTCTATTGCAGTAAATCTGTATCAGTGTTCCTTCCCAATTATATTTAACGGTTATTGCTTGAGAACGACATTGAAATCTATAGCAAACCAACGTTGATTCATAAAAAAGAAATATATATTTATAATTTAGAGCAAAACCAATTAGTGTACTTCTGATATGACTATTTGTATATATAAGTAAACGTGTGATAACTGGTATATACCTTGGACATAAATAATCACAACTACTATACACATATTCAATAGTTGAAATCATCAGCAACTAAGAGTTGTAGCATATTAAGCCTCAAAACAGTTTTGAACTTGTATATGCATGACGCTTGGATCGTTTTCATTGTTTAAACATGATCGCACTATTTCTACAAAGCTGAAGCCAGTTTAAAACCATTTATTTCACCCTCAAAGTACTAAATGAGTTACATGAAAACGAGAGCAGTATTTGAAACTGGTACACGTTATTTAACCACAAAAATATTTCAAACCAGGCAACGGTATTGGAAATAACTAGCCAGAATTGTACACACCACTCGATTTATAATTAATTTACGCACCATTACAGGTATCATAACTTACAACTTTAATATTGAAACCATTTAGTTGTTTAAACATATTTAAAGTATTTTTCACATATGTGCACATAAACTAAAAGCTGCTTCATTCACAACCTCAGTCCTTAAAGGGACAGTAGCACGTTTTTTCGCTGAAATAAGTCGATGAAATGTATTTGAAAAGAAATGTCACAATAGTACAACACCCTTCTCTCTTTAGAAAATCAAGTTAAAAAATGAGTGTACATGGTTCCGTAAGGTCATGGGAATAGTTTTTGTCCTTCGAAAATAATAAATTGTGTTCACAATAAAATGGCCGCCATGCAATTTTTGTTTTATACGCAGCACTACCACTACGGATATTTGGTTTATGTAATAAGATAATTTAGCCTCCAAAGTAAATATAAATAACGTCAACTATCATTATAAATGGAAAATTAAAAAAAATAAAATTTTCAAAAAACGTGCTACTGCTCCTTTAACTCACATAATGTTTAAAACATTTAACGCCTCTGTCAGGACGGATCAGAGCCACGTCAAAGCGAGATGCCGTTAAGTCACTAGTACTCCCGCACCACAGTTGGAGCAAGCAGACTCCCCAGGAGACAAGTCCGACCATTGTGTTCCTCTGGTGCGATTGTGGCATCGCTCATTAGCTTAGAAAGAGACTCTTGTAAGTGCCCATACGATGATATATAATCCCAACATTGATTCAAGGTCTCTTCAAGGTCGTGCTGCTATTGTACTGAATTGGTTTAAGGGACAATGACGAGATCAAATATCAGAGATGTGCAATCTGATGCAGCTTGTCAATTTATATTGCCAAGTTACTGTTTGGCTAGCGCTGCACGTACGTGTGGTCTGCCATATTCAAAGGGATTGCATATATATAGATATAATTAAACGCTGGGTAACGTCAGGTAAGATCTTTCACTCGTGATATTACGTATTTGATTTGATATAAACAAGGATCTATGGACGTACTTCGCATTAACAACACATAGTCACATTGTGAACTTAAACATAAACGAAAAAAATTAAATTTGGAATCAGTGAATTTTAAATCAGAATCCTGTTGATGTGTACCTGCTGTTCTATATGACGTTTATAATTAGGTAACGCGCTGTATTCTGTACGCACCTGAATACATCACTAAAGCTTGCACTCAAAGCATATGCATACATTATAAACGAACCTGTACTATAACTACATGTCAGTTAACATTTCCTATGGAATAATTCATGAAAAGTATTATAACATTTACCTCTTTCCGGAATCAATGAAACAATATTGGTGATAAAAAAATTAAAAATATGTCATCATAAATAAAAAGTTATTGTCATTTTAACTTTAAATCAAACGTAATATTTTACAAAGATTGTAATTATTGTGTATAAGTGTTGCCTAAAACCGTCCATTAGTGATCCTCTTAGATTCCCCGTACAAAGGGAATAATGGCAATGGAGATACAGTATCAACTCCAACACTATCACAAATCCCTATAGAGTGACAAGGCGGTTGTGAGTGGGTATAGCTTTTAACTTGAGAGAGGCAACTAACATAACACTTTCTCGATCATTAAGTGGAACGAGGATTGCTCGATGCTCTGGGTGTTAAAAAGCTTAAACGTGATCATATTTGTTGACTCTGTTACTTTTAGAACCGATCTACAAGGGGTTTTAGAATATTCGACTCTCTCAAATATATGCCGATTAAAAAAGAATTTATAATCCTGACTATTAAGGTGATCCTTTATGACTTGTTCATGCTTTAATGAAAAACAGGAGAAGAATTTAAGAATCACATGAACAAGAGACTTGAACAGCATTGAGATGTTATTTTTTTCTCAAATAATGGAAACAAAGTTTTTTAAAAGGGATCAAGTGATGTGTTTTACAAAAAGCGAAAGCATCACTTTTTAGCATAAGAGATTAGCATAGTTGACTCTTTGAGATTCACCTTGAGGCATCTTACTGTTTTTATAAGAAAGAGATTATCGCAGTAAACTGGACCTTAAGCCGATCTACAAAAAACTTTCGAATTTGTCATGAAAACCTTTGAAACCCTTTGATCATTATTTATAGCATTAAACTAGGTTCCAAATACTGTTCGAATTTGAATATTCTTTAAAAATCTGATGTGCTACACACATAACTGATTTCACTCTTTAAGATCAATTAAGAATTTCTTTTTTTAAAACATCCCTGACCCTTTAGAGGTTAATGATATTCCTGAGACAAGATAGTTGCTACTTATATTGAAATGTACAAAGTGAAAATACAACGCGCTTTACAATAGCTATTTGAAAATTTTGCCATAGAAATGGCTTGACCTTTAGAAACGCTAAAGTACATTTTACCGTTTGACAACAACAAAGTCTTTTTTTGACAACAAAGTCTTAATCAAGTCAATGAACAATATATAAAGATAGCAGCCGGATAATTCGATAATGGACAAAGTAAATGAACGCATTTGTCAATTCGTGATAAATTGTGAGATCTCCGGAAGTTTACGATCCTGGGCGAACTTAAACTGTCGTGAACAGAATAGAAGTGATACATGTACTATTCAAAGGAAGAGAGACCGAGTATATAACATTAAAGGGACAGTAGCACGTTTTTTTCGCTCAAATAAGTCGATGAAATGTATTTGAAAAATAATGTCACCAATAGTAAAACAGTATTCTCTCTTTCAGAAAATCAAGTTAAAATAGAGTGTACATGGTTTCGTAAAGCTATGAGAATAGTTTTTGTCATTCAAAATAATAAAATGTGTTCACAATAAAATGGCCGCCATGCAATTTTTGCTTTATACGCAACACCGTTATTACCACTACGGATAATTGGTTTGTGTAATAGAATGTTTTACCCTCTAAAGTAAATTTAAATGGCACAAACTATCATTATCAATAGGAAATTTGAAAAAATAACTTTTGCCAAAAAACGTGCTACTGCCCCTTTAAATTGTCAGTGCATGTTTATTCGACCACCATGTTCATGTGTGTAACGTGACGTAGACGTTACGAGTTTACGTACATGAGTAGATATGATGACAAAGTTAAAGAACTTAAATAAAAATAGGGTTTGAGTCTCAATTTGACTCAAAAGTTACAGATCTTGGGTTGGAGCGAACATGTTTGTAATATGGATTACTACATATATTTCTTTATATTATATAATGTGGAATGAAGTACAGGGATTTAGCAGTGGAAAAAAACTGTCTATATAACCACAGTGAAAATATCTGATATGTTCACCGTGACCAGTGACTGATATAATATGACGTCATAAAACAATGGTTTGACGTAACTAATTATCTCATAACGTCAAGTCGTTCCAAATATTTCCGTATTGGTGTTTCGCGTATTCATTTTTAACATGACACTTAATATACATTATGTCGATATCATTTTGAATTGGATTAAAGGACCAATAACAGTAAGCTTATTTTAGTAACAATTAGATAGAGGTACTGGCACCTTATGTGAGCATACATGTAAGTTGTAAAACAGGTGTTCTTCCTTGTCCTGTTGTAATGCATCCTGATTCATTGAGCTATTTTAATGAAACATAATGGAGTCTGAGAACAATAGGATGGCGTCACATGCGTGATTTAATCAGTAGTTGTCCTACGGATACAACTACCCTGACGGTACAGGGTGACTGTAAATATATAACCGTTTTCTCGTTTGTTCAGTAATCTTTACCCTTTGAGGATTTCAGCATTGTTGTAACTTTGACATTTCCAAAGCTCCGCAATCAACAGTTGAAAAGAATAATAATTGATAAAAACTTGCCAGTTAATAGTATAAATGCCATACAACAGTTGATGTTATTGACAAATATCCTAATGACATTTCTTAGCAGCAAGACTCTTTCAGAGTGGTTCGGATAATGACAATAGAACGATGTAATTGTAACACGATGAAAGAACATAAATCAATTTGAACGTTTCTTAATCAAACATGGGAAATGAATATAGAAGGGTTACAATGACAGGAGTAAATATTTCTCGTACAAATGACATATCATTCGATTGCTTCTATTAGCGGTGTTCGTTATCGTTATTTATAACAATCGGGAGCTAGAGCTATTTCCTTGACTACCACCACTGTTAGTTGTGAAACAATTTGGTTGATTGCTATGGAATTATGTCAATGGGAAGATACTTATTATCTGTATATTTACAAGTATTCCATGGGAACATTTTGGTGGATAGAGAACGATCATAATCATAGTCATAATCATGATTCCCAGACCTGCGTCAACAAATTATATCTCCTCAAATATTTGACTCGTAATAAATAATATGATACATGATATCAATAGTTGTCATATGATCCAAATGGTATTGCATTACGTGTTGATAACGAGCATGACATTTATTATCAAAGTTAAAAATAGGTAATTTGATCTTTCAAAAACCATCATATTTCCAATAATTTTAAAGAAGTCTGTCGCGATGATTTAAATTCGAAAGTTAAATTTTGACATTACCTTATCATTGGATTCTAATGAGAACTATCTACGTTATGAATACTGCCTCCAGACTTTTCATAGTTCCTGACATTATAAAACTGTTTGAAATCGAATATATATGGCGATGGACTCGGTCGTTATATTTGGAAAATGATGAAATAGCTCGCTGATAGGGTTTTAACATCTATGATTGTTTGTGTTGATATTTCAAAAACCAAGAGGAAAATCATTTCGGAATATATAGAAGAAACTTCAGACAGAGTGCGTTGAATGGCATGGGAACGGTAAATATGATTAATACGAGGACTACTAATGCATACATAGATGGTCACAGTATGGAAACGTAATCAAATAATGCAAATAAGAAGAATATAAGATGGCTGTATAAATCCTAAACTTTCAATTTCTTTTTCATTGTAAAAACGTCATACAACGTACACATGTACGCCATTCTTATCTAATTGATCAATTGATGAAAGTAATATATGTTTTTAAAACAAATGGTTAGTATATTAATGATTGTAATATGAGTTTGTCATCAGGGATTATTGTGTAATGTTATGTTTTTCCTATATCCATTACGTTCTTGCCTATAACTGCAAGACGATATCTTAGGAATGTTTCTAGATGCACATATAATAGACACCACTAAAGCAATCGTGAACAGGGCGTTTCTCTGTTTAAGGTTGCACTTTAAGAGTAATTGTAAAGATACACATTAAATGGTTGATTGTCAGGCATATTTGAAACATAATGGATAGCAATCATACATTCAGGTTCTAATCAAATTTAAAAGCTTTTTTTTACTCGATTTGATTTTTTAGTTACTCTCAAGGAATCCCAAAGATTTCAATGTTATATCATCATTGAAATATTTAATAACATGTGGCACGGAATTCGACTGTAACCTCTTGTAGTCATGACAAGTAATGATCAAGTTTAACACTCTGCTCAAACGTTAATTCTATCATTAAAGCCAACCATGACTGCATGTTTCATCAGTATTATATATCTATTAATGTGTTTTTGGTTTATTAGTTATCGAAACTATTTAATAGATTTCTGATTTCTTTAAGTTGACAAAATTGACACCCCTTTAAAAAAGTGAAACCCCATCCCCCTCGTTAAGACTTTCTGAATTCCGTTTATCTTTTGGATTACCAGCAGGAAATAATCAGCAATTTAAACAAATCTCTATAGACTCTGGGAAGTTTTCATATAAAACAAAAAAAGGAAGATCAGCTGAACTAACAAAATTGTTGATGACTACGTCAGAGGTCATATATTGACAATTTCAGCTCAGCGGTGTCTCTTTATGGCGAAACTAAAGACCAGCGTAAGTGAAAACCCCCCTCCTCGTGTCCATTGTTAAGGCGGAGTAAACCTACCAGCAGACGGCGAGTCTGAAGCAACGGAATTTATTGGCGACACTATTGGTTTGGGAGGTGCTGAGCACGAGTGTTTACACAATGTAATCTTAGGCCTAATCGATTGTTATCACTGCCATAAATCAGTAATGAATAGCCTGTTTGGAGTCCCGTCTAACTGAATAACAGAACGGTTATTGATTGTCACAAATTATCAAGGACAAATATTTGTGTTCACGTTGACTCATACACAATTCTATGTTCAGCAATATTTCCAGTAATGCATACAATTAAAAAGGTTATAGAATAGTTTACGTTTTCCATTAAAAATGTTTCTTTAAACGTGTAGGCTGTATAAAGGGACTAAGCGTGAATATACTATTTCAGCTACACAATGCTTTAGTGAGCCTTGCTCGTTACATGTTTACACGTGTGTGTCGAGTGTCAAAGCTTTTCAAAAGCACCGGTACTTATTGATCATGAGTTGTTACATTAGTATATATACTTGGGGTCACACAGCAACAGTAAAACTTGTTGTACATCGTCTAGTCGAATCAACTGCGAAATTCGAACCAACATACTCAGAATCAAGAATCATTCGCCAGCACTGATTGTCCCAAAAGTGTATCAAATAAGCCATCGAGAACACATTGATAACAAAACCCAAAAAAAACAAATTATTTAAACAATATAGAAACTATTTTATCAATGTATATAAACTGTTTATGTCCGCATTGAAAAATCTATTTGTAATATCCTATTACAGAAGCAGTAATCAAATATTAGATCTGTCTGCCTAATATCTCCTAGATTAAACACCTAATGACCCGGTAGATCCAGATATGCCATTATCTATTCCATTTGATTCAGCCAGTTCCATTGAAAACCTCATTAATATCGATCTGTTATCACATTGGTATATATAGGGATGAGACAAGGCGACTGCATTTGCCCTATTTTATCGATAAGTCTAACGAACTTTCTCGAAACTGCTGACTAAGTGGATGGTATTTTAGAAGTGACGGAGAAAGTCTACATACTTACGGGATTGTCTCTTTTAATGTGATAAATCTTATATTGAGGACTTCTATCCAAAACTGTATTTTCTGAAGGAAAACACTTTTTATTGATAGTCAACCTCTTCAGTGCAACAGTACATTTCGGTGTGGATACTAACACTGTTAGTAAGAGAATTGTAGAACCTTTACCCTTCATGATATCAGCTAAAAGAGGTGCCTCTCAGAGTTTGATGGCGAACGTTGTGTTATATGCGATATACAGAGTCTTGTAATATATGTACCTTTTGTATTTAAAAAAATGATCCAAGTTAATGTTAAAGACACACCACGGGTTAATCTCAATTTGACAACTTTCCATTCTCTCCAGTACCCACAGGATTACTCAAGTCAAGTCAATTTAATTTTACGTAACATCTATTACAATTGGGCTATATTTATCGCTTCTAGTAAAAAACATCTAGCGGCAAAACCACTTATTTTCTCCCTATACGTTCTATCCCATGAAATCGAGTTTTGCATCGACATACATTAGCTTCATATGTGTTAGATTTTGGCTGAAAAGGGTCTTTCTTGCAGAAATACTTTTGTCCCACTCCATTTGTAACAGAGGCTTCATTGGAAGAAATGACTTCTTTGGGTAGCAGTTTTAGTAACAAACCAAAACACCAGAATAGCTTAACACTGCTTGACTGAATCACTAGACTACACAAAATATGCAATTTATTGTCCTTGATGCGACATCCAAACTTTTACTATAAATGGTCACCTAGTACGATAGCGACAGGGTGGGGACAGTATCATATACGAACGTTTCTTTTGTACCAACTACTTTGTATATTATACCTTACGAAAATCTACGAACATCACAGATAAGACTCATTTCCATACAATGAATGGAGATCTTGATTCAACGAAGAAACGTGTAAGCATATATGAGATAAGCAATGGCATGATGTTAATAGAACAGTATAAAGAATAAGTACGGTGAATGCATTTTTAATGAAAATAATGATGCCAAATTGCTCACTATAATATCAAGATTAATTGAAAATCACGTAATGTTCTATAGAAAGCATGGTTATTTTTACATGCATTAATCGATCCCTCAAGGGGTTTGACCTCTGTTCTGTGTGAAACAAATTATACTTCGATTCGTGTCATAAAAGAATTAATGTGTTTTGCCTCATTCGGATAAAACAGCAAGTTTCGTGTTCAATGTGTTTTTAGGGAATAATTGGGGGCCAGGGGACGATTAGCCTAACAGGCCTGCGAGAAGTAGACAGAAAAATCACGCTGTTTCACGCTGTTTCACGCTTCCTAGAATGCCTCCACAAAGTCCCCAACACGTGTAGGCTCGTAATCAAACAGTTGGACTCGCTGACTCCATTTACGAAACAAAATGAACTAAATGACCTCAGTCAGAAACGTGACATAATGCCAGAATAAACTTATATTTAATGAAGCATGGCAAACTATATTCATAAGTGTACAAAGGTAAGTTTGGAGTGTGTAATGTAGGGTGTAAAGTTAAAGTATTAGTAAATTACAATATTTCCGAAATGTTATTACGTTACCTAAAATGAATAACATTTAATTGAACAGAAAACTTGACAAGTTTGTTACACGGTAATTTAAAGTTCATGTATAATGAAAGCTATGAGACTTTGAGGATGTAGTAAGTGATTGCTGTACTTTCGGTCTCAACGGATTGTAGTTTCACTGGTGCATTCCCAAGCGTTGGCATACACTATAAACTGTTTCACAGAAATAATTACATGAGGACAATTGATACCAAAGCGACGAACGTTGTCATTTAATTTGGTGTGATTAACTGCGTGTTTACAAACTAAAAAGCTGCCTTCAAAAACACCAAGCACGTTCATTTTTTGATCGACTTGTCACGCTTTACGCGCAACATCCGGCGGACACCTTCCGATGTGGTTTTGAGGTTTAGCAGCGCCTTTCCTTTGAAATAACTCTTTGTGTTGTTGGTTAAACGGCTGGGTGCAATCTATAGCACGGTAATTGGTGTGCCACGTACGCTTAGTTTATTTGGAGCGCCAAAAGGATTTGGTATTTTTGCAGGTAATTCTGTCATTAACTTCCCGAGTGCTATCAGAGTGCATTGACATGCTAAGAATACCGTGGATATAGACGTGCTGAGGTCCATAGCTACCATCATAGTTTGACGTAATTGGATTTGTGTGGTTGGGTCGATTATTTCCGTTTTATCATAAACGTTACCGTTCATAAATGAATTATGTTCAGACGTTTATACTGATTTTAACTTATATGAATACTTATCAGAAGAATACATGAATATTATAATATGAGATATAAGAAATTATAAACTGCTATAAATTGTGTTGACGACATTTCGACATAGATTACATTTTTTATGCCGATGTCAAGCAAGTGACAACAACATCAGTTTATATGTCGAAACGTCGCTTCCACACTATAAAGAAGTTGTATATCCATGAATTAGTTCTTCATTCTTCAATGCAATGACTACGAATATCAACTTAGTAAATGCTCGTCTGTGTACCAGTAGTTCACATATGAATTTGCCATCATGCGTATGTGTCTTTTGCTGTGCTTTTATTTATCAATTCCAAGGTATCCACACATGTGGGTAAATGCTGTATAATGAAACTTGTTATTTTGTTATCAGGAGTTCGTTTACAATACTAACCCAGGGATATGCTACCATGCTGACCCTGTCTCAATTTCAAATTATTAGAACAAGCGGCGTGTTATGTGACTTACAGGAAATGTTTTATTTTTGAACACATTTGTCACATTTAATGCTCTTTCACAATAGTTTCAGGGGACTCAAAGAACTAAACTAAAACTCATCACCATTCTTTTTCCCGTGATAATTTGTTAAAGAACTTGCTATCACTTTCGGAAGTTTTAATAAGAGTTAAAAAATACACTTTATGACAAAAACGTAAAAATCGAAACAAGTAGCCTAATTGATTTATTACAGAGACGTCAAAGCTCGATTTGTCATATTTCATTTGAAAATAATTATTTCTATGTTCTTATCAACTGTTTACTTCACATGTTGTCGTATTCAATTTGAAACATGTTCATATCTTTCATCGTAACTAAGTGAGATACTTTGAGAGATATCTCAAAGTTTTGGCATTTGCATCAATCATTTGGAAAATAAAAAGGTGAAAATAGAAAATGGAAATATTTAGCATGTTAGGCCCTATTTAATATGTAAGTGAATATAATATTTTGTCACTGTAAAGTCACGATGCCTGATGCTTATTTCGCGTTGTGTTTCAACTGGCATTTTTGTTTTTTTCGTAAACGGTTATTGCTTTCCATTACCATTATTTAATAAGTTCTTATTTATATTATCACCCTTAAGGTAATTTAGATCGAATTCTTATTTTTTAAAAAGTTTTTTATAGTAACCAAGTAGAAGTATATAATTTCAGTAAGGCTCTTTCAGATATTGTATTACGCGTGATCTTTAAATTAACAGTTATAATTGGTTTGAGGCAAGAAGTAATTCTTATTTCAAATTATTTGGTTCCTATTTTAGAAGGAATTAATTTAATATCTTCTCTATTATTACACAAATTACATGCAAATTGAGGAACAAGAGTATTATATTTCGATTAATGTAAGTTTGAAATTCATATAACGTCATAAAAACTTAATAAATACAAGTGGCTAATCATTAGGTATTGTGTTCAAGAGAAATTGGCCTTACTTTTATGACTCACATATATGTAAAGATGAAGAACAAGCTCTGAGATGTGAGAGCGCATACACCTGGCATAGCAGTGGTTGTCAGTGATATATTTCCGTATTCTTGTTCCCATACCAATTCTTTGGAAACGCAAGATCAAAGTCTATGTGAAGATATTCGTTTAAAATGCACATACATGCACGTATTTCAGAATTTCAGTATTATCATAGATAGAGCATTATTATATTAGTAGGTCCTTTTCACCTCACTTGCAGCTTAAAGGCACCGTAGAACGTTCTGCTTACTAAAATAAAGTGCTCTCACAAAAAAAGGCATTAAGTGTTACCTTTGACCAAATAATTCTCCCGAATCGATAACAAGAGTTCTAAAAACGACTGTACATGGTTCTGTTGAGCCATGCGATTCCATTTCCAATCGAGCGGCCGAAAGTAGTTCAAGTGATAGCGATACCTAAAAATCCAGAGTAGCATATGAGGGAATGGTCCACCGTTTTGCTGTCTGAACTGCATGAATTGCATGGGACCTATAAGTCTATCTCACCCTGAAGTGTTCGAGAAAATTGTCGCTGCATGTTTCACACCATCTTCTACCAATATCAAAAACCGTTTTCTATGGATACGGTATATCAGGTAGTGTAATGAGATGTTTTACCCTATAACGTAACAATATATTTTATGTAAACTTCAAAAAGAAATTGCAAATTTGGGAAGAAAATAATGTATTACAGCGCCTGGAAGAGGCTTTGAAAATAATGGTAAGATGTATGTAAGTTTCACGACATCACAGTGTTTTGTATGAATGTGATATGGACGGACATATATACATATTGTACTAACAATTGGAGTTGAATTTGATACATCCATACAAGCGAGACTTTTTAGGTTTTTAGTCTGAAAGTGTTTAAAAATGGTTGGATAGGTGCATGAATAGTTGTAATAAAAATCTGATTCTCAGAGTAGAGATCACATGTGTGAGATGTTTGGTATATGCAAGGGTTATCAGCATTGCTGTTATCTAACACTGTATAACAATACAGATAATAATTTGCACTACTACTAATTTGTAGATATCGTTCCATTTGAATTGTCATATTACCATGCCATCATCAATAGCATTTGACAAATAATAAAGCTGACAATGCTATGACGTCATTATATTGATAACGTCACAATAACGTAAAAAATTGTGGGTCAATGACAATGCATAAAAACATAGATTTCATGAAAAGCATTTGAAGTTTGCCCCTAAAATGTACAACTATTTTTTAAAGTAAATTGACAAAGTAATAATTACAAATATTACTTATTTACATATTTATTTCCAAATTCTCTTCATATATCGTTTTCTGCTCATTCTTTACAAAGACTTGATTTGTCTTTCAGAGGTCGATGATGCTCTCGCGGTTAATGGCGGTTACGAACCGCCTCAATTTCAACAAACCGATGCTGCAAGGAGCTCAAGGGTTCCCTGACCTCGCACCGCCACCAGCCTTCGCCAACACCGAGGAGAAGAGATTTAGAGCTCCACTGCAGGGTCGATCAGGTATACGATTCCTCGACATTTATCTTTTCGCCCTGTAAAAGTACATCCCTTTGGCATAATTTTATCAATAACATGTAGTTTGTTGGAGCCTACTTCACGTAATCACTCAAATGTATGACAACAACGAATCACATCTACATTCCACATGAAGTTCATTTGGCTAAATTTAAAATTGTTTCGTTTTAATTTAAAATTGTTTCGTTTTAATGTGGACTAATACATATAAATGGAACATTTGCGTCCATACCTAAATATAGGTGATAATGAAAATGATAAAGAATACTGTCAATCCAAATGTGATAAATGAGATAACGTACAATCAGAAGTATCTTAATAACTTAAAAATACAGTGTTGAAACTAAACCCGAGGGAATCCTTGAAGATCATTCGCGAGTCCAAATCAGTGACGGACAGAAGCAAACACCTTCCATTTACCATTATTTGCATATCAGTCCCTGGGTGAAAGCTCTCCCTTCCATAACGTGAACTATGTGTAAATGACGCATTCAAGTCCAAGAAGGTACATGTGTAGCCGACAACATTTTGTATTAACATAATTTCCATATTTCATAAAAGTCTAAATTAAATACCATTAATAGTAACATAATCATTAACCTGTAAGATTATGTCAAAAATAAATTTTGAAATATTGATTTGAGCACCCCATGTGTGTTTGAGTAGATACTTACAATACTTTCACTCATAAATGAAATTGTAAATACCTCACGAGGTATATTCACATCATAGAAAGACAAAGTCGACGTTACACGGCAGCACCATTTCGTGTTTGACTCTGTTAAAACTTGGTGTCATTTATATTGCCACTGCGTTTTTACGTTGTTACATATGACATCGTAAGCAGTTCAAATTGACTGTTTTAAATAACATTCATGCTCAAAGGACCATGGTCCTCAACATGCTCAAACTTCTATGTAGTCTATGGAATTTAGTAACGCAGTTTAAATGTGATGTTTGCCCCACACGCTGAACTAGTTGTACTCATTTCTCTGATAAAAAGTTGACGATGTGAATATTTCACAACATCGGCCACCTTGACATCGACAATGACGTTTCTAATTTAAAACAACTAACGATTTAAAAATGTCCATGTCAAGAAGTTCCCGAAACGTGTGGGAGATGGTGCTAGTGTTTTTGGTAACGGAACAAGCCAATAAGGAAACTCTTTGTAGATCAAATAGACCCCCTTGATGAATGTTGCGAGTTAATTGCGTTTACTGCCTGACAATTGAAAAAAACCCAATGAATCAAGAGAAAACCCTTGTCCTTCAGCCTACAACCCCCGTCGATGACTTTTGAAGTGGGAATGATTTAATTAAAATTACTTTCTAAATCCGATGATGTTTTTTTGTTTAAACATACATGACTGTAAATTAAACTGAAACAAATTTCTGAGCCCAGAATTTCGACTCAATGTTCACATTTTGCACTTCCGACAAAGTCAGCATATCGATAGTAAAATATATTTCAAGGGCTTTGCAACTTCTTAGAACAGTGATTATTTGGAAGATGTATAAAAGACTTAGACTTTAAGCAACAGACAGTTCTGTTGATATATTGATAGATGTTAGTCGAGGGTCGTATATGTAGCTGACATTATGACTAAATGTCCCATTTAACGTATTTTGCATGTTTAGTTTATTACCAAGTAACAATCGATGGATTTCCTTTATACACCAGTTACTTCCTTTACCATATTAGTAAAAAAAATTAGCAATTGAGAAAAAAACAGGGCAAATACTTGACTGAGCATGGGCAGTCGCACACTTTGTGAAAGACAACAGCTGATGTTTCAAACTTTTATCTGTTCAACACTCTAGTTTGTCATTATGATTTCGATGAAAATGAACTCTTTACAATGACGCGAATGAAATGAAGACAGGTAAATTACTCTGTTAATTAATAAACTATTTCCGTATTGGCCGAGTTATAGCCCCTCTATCATTGAGTTGGCTCTCGGCTTCGCATCGTGCCAATACATCTGACCTCGGACCTGTAACTAGGCCAGGATGGAAACACTTAATAAATAACAGTATATGACAAACGAGCATCTGCGTTGGTTTAATAGTGACTGTGTTATATGTAAAAGTCGACTTTAGTACATCTTTTAAATAGTTAAAACATGTTTTTTTTTTATAAGAACAGGAATATTTTCTGGATAACAACTTCTTTAATGTGAAAATACACGACGTTTCTGAGTATATACTCGCTCCTTCATCAGGTGGAATAACATTACAAGAAGTTAAATCTTCCTGTTTTTATGTATGCCACTTCTAAAAGCACTTCAAAGACCTGATGTTTTTATGAAAAATTGAAGACTGTCAACGAAGATGTTTGACCCCTGTTTTCGTATTACAATATCTACAGTCAAGCTTGTTGATTGTCCTGGGATCGTAAACGACCAAATACTCCATTATTTTGAAAAGTTTTCATGTGCATTGGAAGTGTATTTTTCTATCGAAACGCTGGGTCACAAAGTAGGACTTTGTTTATTGCGAGTTGTCTGAATTAAAAGCCAATAAATTAGCGAATTCATACTATCGGTTATATAAACAACGTGCTGGCTAATGGAAATAGTCGTATTTAATCTCAGTCAACGTTTATTTTTAGTGATATATTATATAGCAGCCTTGCTATTAAGTCACGTGTATGTTTAGTAGTTGTCAGGACAACCGTCAATTCCCATTCAAAACGTGATAAGGCGAGACTATCAGGTTTCCTGGAAGAGCCAGACGTAAGTTCTAAAATACACATAATTGGAAAATATATCGTATTCAATGTTACAGTTGTATTATCTAACATAAAATAATCCCATCGAGGGTTTTAACAAAATATATGTTACATGATATAAGAGAGCTTGAGTGAAGAAAATCGGACATTGAAATACTATCTCGAAGTATATATGTTGCTATTGTATATAGCTTTACTAGGATGTTTGGACTTAATTGAATATACATTCATTTCAGTTTCCCAGAATATATACAAGTGAAGAACTTATTTACGTTATACAAATAAAAAAAATATTAAGCAAAACGAAACGATACCTACATTTTTAACAGAGTCAAACACAAAATATTTCTGCCGGCTAAGGCGATTTTGAATGTCTCTGATAAGGTTAAATCTCGCAAATTTCATTCATAAGAGTATGATATTAACATTTTATATCTCTTCAAGCACACTTGGAGTACTGAAATTGATATTTCAAAGTTGTTGTTTTTACGTAATGTTTGACATTTAAGGTAAAATGTTATGAAATATGGAAATTATGTTAGTACAAGGCGTTGTAGGCATAATGTACCCTTTCCGATTTTAAATTAATGCCGCATCGTTGCCCTAGGAATTCATAAAACAAGCCAGAAAAACATATTTCACCCTCCCTATCTCGCTTGGTTACGGAGATTTCAAAACACCACGGCTTTTGAAAAGCCGCATTTTTCACAAACATGAACAGAAATTAAAAATTAAGTTGGCTTTGCGAGACATGGTGTAACTATGTACCAGTCGTATCTTGCCCTCGTTGATTAAACTATCTTACATTATTGTTGATATTCTCTCTTTTGCCCCTCGGTGTAAAATGTGGTATTGCTTATAATCTTAAATATTCTAAATCTTCACTCAAAATAGATGCATCTTTTACTTTTTGGTTAATTAATTTTTTCAGTTTATCCAGAATACAACGTTTTCTGGAATCCAGAAATAATAAGTCCAATTTCGTCAACTATGCTTTAACACGTTATTCAAAGATGAGGATAATTTTAAAGTATGTTCTGTCAAAAGTCAACCCCCCTCCCCCCCCCCTCCCACCCCAAAAAAATACTCGCAACTAAATAGTGATTGCAAGTGGGTATCTACCAGTCATCCATACGTCTGCAGCACATAACTATTGGGATAGTTTCAGTCCAATCAATACTTGATCTAACCAAGTTGTTGACCAATGAAATCAATTGATCTTTTTGGAAACAAGTTCTTAATCATATATCACAAATTATACCCAGAAAGTGGCTATTAGAACACGTATAACTATATCTGTCAACATTCAATCAATAATCTCTCACTCCAAGCTAAAACGCTTTAAGATAAAATACAAATGAAAACAACAAAAACTATTTTTACTGCCAATCATAATCACTTGAATGGCGTGTTCATGTCATGAGACGTTTTATTTTGGAAAGCATGGGATATTTCAATGCAATGAGGTAGTTGTCAGCAGGAATTTGAACGTGAAGACTCTTTATATCTCTATACAGTGCTCCGTTAGATATGCTTTGGTGAAGCCTGATAATGGTGTGGTAATTATGATATGTTGACAAAGTAAATCGTCGGCACTATTTTGATGATAGGGGATGTTGACGCGGATATTTTAGGCAGTTAATGTTTCGTAACTTGTTTACGCTTAAGGATAATAGAGACTTAATATAGACCGCAGAAGGAAATGCGAATATGACCATGTCATTTTCAATTCACAAACCGTGATTTTTTTGAAGATTAATTGTATGGTGAATAGTGTACGAAAACCTATCAAACACTTAGTCAACATGCTTAACTCTGAAATTGTTAAGTTTGATAAATGTGTTTTTAAAATAAGATGTTCTGTTTGAAACACGTTTAAGGCCCAACAAATACAAAAACTGTTTCTGCTTTTTACAGGCTGACAAAAATGATACGATGACGCGAATCTTTTTTAACATGACGCGGGCGAAAAACGAGAAACACATTCTTTTTTCGGGACCTAACACTGTATCTGCAAAGATTTCGTTCTTATTTAAGAACTTGCCACGTTTTTCTTTGGAACTTTCCAAGCTGTGAACCAATATATTTCATGAAACAAAACAGTTATTACACTATATTAATGCATGCAATTAACTATTCTACTGAGCCTTAAATCGTTCTGTAATACATGTAGTTTGTATTTCCTCCTTGCCAATCCCAAAGGTATATTTAAGTTTTTCCTCAAAGCGTCAATAATTCTATTGATCAAATATTTGGTTTTTCAGTTCTTTTAAGAAGAATATTCATTCCAAAGGGAGTTTTCCTAGTGTGAGTGATCATTGCAATGAGAGATACAAAATCCAATATTGCCCATTTTCAAAATATTGAGTCTAGACTTACTTAATACTTCTGTATATACCGTCATGTCTACTGTTTCAATAGAAGCGGAACAGGTCTATATTAACATTAAAAATCTCAACAGATAACGTAGATACATTTTGTAGAACAAAGTGTCCTAAATATAATTATATCACATAAATTAAAATGAAAATAAAGTATACTGTTTACTCTTTTTATTGAGTCTGTGTTACTTTATAATCTTTTTTTTCATGAAATAAAGTAGAAATATATTTTTTCACTGCAGTATGCAGCAATGCGAAATTAAAAACAGCAATTTAAAAATGATTGATAAAACTGAACCAACTCATTTTGTAATATTAAGACTCTTTCTATAACACATTTTACAGAAAATTCCCACCTTAGTAAAATTTGCCAGAAAATATCTTATGAGAAGAAAAGTGAGATATTCTTAACCAACACAGCAGTCATTCAATATCTCTTACTGGGTAAATATGGGAAAATCCATCTCTTTAGCTTTCCTTTATATATTATTCATATTTCATATTTTCATACGATGCCCTAGGGCGAAATATCACTTTGTCATGGTGACGTGACGTCATAAACGATGCTATTGACGTCACGCTTCGTCTATGACGTTGTGTTTTAAATGTGTGACGGGGTTTGTCCGCCAATGGTTGAAAGTGGATTTAGGCGTCTATTCATTAATTTCGCGATTTCGGTAATAAACAGAATATTATATTCGTGTCTATGCCATAATCTGTTCACGAAACTCGTGCCTGAATGTCAGTATATCCCTCGCTCTCACTCGGGAAATATATTCAGACACTCATGTCGTAAACATGGTATGACATATGACACTCATATAATATCTTCTATTTATTTCACGTTTGACTTTACACACTCATGGTGTTAATTAATTACAAATCTCCCAACTGCATAGGTGCAAGTTTTTAAAAAATACATTGACATTAATGAAGTGTTCTAACAGACATTGTCACCAGAAAGTTTGGAAACATATTACGCGTATGCTAGTTTTAACATACACTATTACCTTTCTGAATGTTCTTCCCTTTCTATTTGATAAACACATATATACCACGACTTATTATTTTTAACACATTATGTTTTTTTTTAAAACATCAGCAATATATGAAGAACATCTCAATAGCCTTATATCGTAAGATATATTATTTCAACAAGTCAACATCATTGCTAAAACTACTGAAAATCGGCCATTTTGAAATTTCCCTAAGGCTAAGGTCTGGTCTCCCGTGTGTTACGACAAACGTTGTAAACAAGCCTCGTTTCGTGTAGCCTACGGGTAACGGGTATATTAGCTTCGTTGTCGATTTCTGGTTGTCGGATGGAAATACATCTGTTTAATACCAAGCTTTGACCCTTTGAGCGCACTTGTCTCCCCTTTCGTATAAGCCTCGTGCGTCATTAGCCAAGTTTCGTTTTGTCTCGCGAGAGCCCGAGGCTTCCTGAACGGTAATTGGCCACCTCATTGCCCTGACCTGGAGTTATCCGCCCCTTGTCTTTGACGTTACGTGCTGTTTGGACAAAAGAAATGCAATTCTTGATTCCCCGCCCTCATGAACCCTTTGAAGGAGGGTCATTAGATCCCCACAGCATGTGTCTAACATTTCGGGGAGACATTGAGAAGCACTTACTCCATAGACACAGGTGCGTGTTGTCCTGGCTTGTACTCTTGACTGAGGAAAACACGTAGCTCTTGAATAAGAGAAAAGGTTGAAAAAAGTGGTTGGTTGGTGTAAATATGTTTTTGTCCTGCGATAAGTGTTTGTATATTGTAATATTGACGCAATTTATTTATCATTGTCCATACAGGACGTTTGAAATTGACGCTTTTGTCGTCATTCAGCCATACTTCATCAATGACTTTAATAAATGCGTTTCTTACATACGTTGTTCTATAATATTGAGATAAAAACACGAATAACGGTGTTACTTAGATCAGTCAAATACAAAATAGCAGATTACTGAAACATGTAATCGTTTTTTCATCATGCCAAACGTTTTTACACATCGAATAAAAGATTGATTAAAATAAATTAAACCTGAAATTCGAAGATATGAATTACTGTTTGCATTATAAACATTTGAAATATAACTCTTATGTTACCTATTGCTTAGTGAATGGAAAAAACAATAGCAGAGTGTCAGTTATGAATAAGTCCGTATCAGTTACTGGTCGACAAACATACCTCACCCCAACAGGAGATATAACATTCGTTTCTAATTGAGAAAGGTGTTTCTAATCTTTCTGTTTTATATTGTTAAACACATCAGTGAGTTTATCGTTGCTTTGGCAGAAATGTTCTTTATCATCTACTGAAAACAAATCATTCAACCTCGATAGCATAATCCCATGGGTTGTCGTTAGGGAAATGTAATACGAGGAATCATTAGTTACACAGAAGTAGCTGTTCAATTAACGCTTCTGACCGGATCTTCGGAACCGGATGCAACGCCGTTTCTCACCGTTTCTCGTGAGAGTCATACGTTAAATCCTTTCCACGAAGCTTATCCCTAACACGATACACAATGACCATGGATATTGAACCGTATGTTCATCATCAGTGTACTAATCACATTATTTCTGCTATTCATTTTCGGAAGTTCACTATATTGATTTGTTCATTATCAACGTTAGATCTAAGTGATATCTATTCATTTTAGTTTTTATATTGATTAAATTGACTTAATAACATAAACAGGGACACTTAATTTGATTTCTAATATCTTGTAAGGACGTGTATAAATTACAAACATAAAAGATGAAGGTATTAGATTTACCACACATAACTTAATGGCTGCCTCCGAAGCGAGGTAAGTGCGGGAAACATGATTAACTTTGTCCTCTCTCTCTTTATCCGTACACTTTCAACTGTCGATGAAGGTGATTCCACACGAATTAAGCTTCCTAAATGGCATACTAAACTACCGGGCAAAAGAAAGTACTCACCTCAGTTAATTTTATCATATGCATGATTTTCACATGCAAATATCTCAAGTTTTCGATGTCATAATCCAAAACTGATAAGTACAGTTGTTTAGTTAGCAGTCAAAGAATACTTCTACATGTTTTTTAATTATTTAAAAAAAATATGGAATTTTAAGTTTAATTTTGTTTTTAAATTATTGTTGATAATACACAACTGTTCATCGACATATAAGACATATCTTATGTGAAAATGAATAAACGTGCCTGATTCTGCACACATTTAAAATATTTTAAACAGGGTAGGGGTCATGTTGGTGTAAATTTCATTCTTAACCCTGTCTTCATTACAAAACGATATTTGAACTAAAATTTAACCTCAGTCACCAACAAAGTCATTCAAACTACTGCAGATAAGTATTATTGTATCGTGCCATAGTCAAATACATCTGATTTCTTTTAAATATTGAATTAATCAAAACAAACTTAGGTGAATACTTTCTTTTGCCCGGTAGTTTAAAATGTAATATTTAATATTATTCGGCACTAGTTCATTGTTGTCTCAGTGGGATTATTTATCAAGTTTCTGGATTGCGCGTATTGGAAATATTTTCTAAGTTGAACAGAATATACACACTAAACACAATGGTGACAATACTAGCAATAAGTTGTCATGCGTGAAGTACAGTTTTAAAATGACTAATTTGTTTCACGTGAAATAATTTTATTAGAATTACTTTGACTATGGTTTAAAAATATAACGGAATTGAAATACAAGCTGGTATTCATTAAACACGAAATACATGATTTATTCAACTTACAATAACAGATAAAGGTTTATTTCGTAGGGATTCTTTCTTCAGTCAAGATGTGCGAGATCTCGTGTCACATGGCGAGACTTCCGGTGGGTCTTGTTAGCGGAAGTATGCTTATTGATACGCATTGGAAATTAGTCTCTCGGACACTAGGGCGGCTATAAATGGCCAATCTGACTGAAAAGAAGCTTGCATGTGCGACACTTATTTTCTGCAAGCGTTGATTGTCCCTAGTTGACACAGCCACCTGGTGATAGGTTCATAACTGCCTATTGCTGACGTTACGTGCAACTGGGCTTTGTTAGTGGTGAAAAGATTGAGAGGGGTACTTTGTGTTTCACGTATCCAACAATAAACAACGATTTATAAATAGTTAATGATGAAAGAAACCAGCAAAGATGAAAGTGGGCACACGGTTTATGCCCGACATAAACCTGTGACAAGAAACTTTGAACTGAAGGAGTTGAAATCTGAACAAGTTTGGTGACACAAAACACATACGGAGGATTAGAATCATCGAGCAGTTTTAACTACATAACGTTATGTATTTGTCGTGATTTTAATGATTAATGACTTCTATAATAATATACACCAATAGTTGTTGGGTTTATAGATTATAATTTCGTTGATCTTTAATAACGTTATATATTTATGAGTTCTAATTAAGCTTGGACATTAATTATTAATTTCAAAGACCCTTCGGTTGTTTGTTAACATACATTTAAGTGGATATATATATTAAATTTGATCAAGTATTTGTGATATTTTACAGCGGCTTAATAACTTATGGTAACTTTAGTATTTCCATAAGTTATATCATTGATCGTATAATCAACAAGACTCAAACCAATCCAAGTGCCAGTTATCGTATTTTAGTCCCAGTGTTTAATGTTTTATTTTTAAACATTATTTCATGAATAATATAGTTATGTTACTGATGCAACAGTGACACTTTGTATTCTCTTTCACTCTTTCATCAAAATAAATATTTTAAGAATTAATCATATAAAATGCCTTTCCTACATATTTTTACCAACTTCCTCAGCAAGGCTAACTAGCGCCAGTCCATATCACCGGCTAATTTAAACCATGTTGCACTACGTTAGCTTTTCTGTACCAGCAGAGCTGTATGCTGCATCTGGACTAATTATTATAGAAGTGGAATCATACATTTCTGGCACAGAGGAGGCAGTGAATTGCAACAAGGCTTAAATTAGCCAGTGATAGAGACTGGAGCGAGTTATGCCCGCTTGAAGATTCTTGTATTTCATTTGCTTATCAAAAGTACGATTGTTATCGTTGTTTAAGCAGAATAATAATACATTTTTGATTGTTTTTCAGGAGGAGGTATGTCTCTCTGTCTTTGGAAAGTCTGCCCAGCTGCACCGTGGCTCGTCTCCAAGAAAAGTGTCGGAAAATGAACATGAACGTTCCGCTCGAGACAGCCTCGTTCTCCCACGTGACGCCACAGTCACATGACTCATCCCAAAAACCACATTAAGGTCTGTTTGGCTGGAATTACAACACGACATTTTGGAATTTGGCGTCAGGAAAATATCATCTATTGTTTCGACCAATTGGGACTTTTTTGAAGATGCTATTTTCCTACTCTGTTTTCAAGACTGCACGGGCACCGCTCGTCCTCAGATGGCCTTACAAATAAAACGTTGTCTCCCTTCAGTACCTGTAGTCCTGGTCTCCACGTGTGCATGTGTGTGTGTTTGGATAGCGGCTGGGTTCATGGCTGGATAGTAATAAAGTGTGATACAGATTTTACACCGTTTTAGCTTGTCTTATACATATTGCAACCGTAATAGACGTTGGTAAGAAGAAAATAGATCGGATAAATGCAGATCCCGTGATCATGAAATACAGGTAAAGTATAGCGCAAATATGTTGCGCAACAGAGATGAAATTACCAGTTTTTTCCTATAGACGACATTTTGTTCACCAATAGGGAAAATGGTAATGTTATCTCTGTTGAACATGTTTGCGCTAAATTTCAATTGTACAATAAATGATAAAAGCCATTATTGATAACGACAAATACTGCTTGGCCGAAAAACGCGTATAAACTTGCTCACAGTTACCCTTGAAATAAGAAACTAGAATTGTGACAGTGAGGTTTAAATTAACATAATACATCTTTTTATTTGAACAAATACACTACTGGTAAGAAGTTCACAACAGCGAATGTTTTTAGCTGAGATATATTTACAATCCCGGGCAACGTCCCCGAAAGGTATAACCCCCTCCAGCCTCTATCATTGGTTTATTTTAGCCTTGTTGCATCTTGTTGTCTGTTACAGAACAGTTGACGAAATGCAGTAAGGCTCATTTCGCAAGTAAGAGGCTGGCGAGAGCTTTGACCTGCGGAGGGAGTAGTTTCAGAGACGGTATAAATCCAGAGAACTTGTCGTTTCCCCCCATTTCATTCAGAGTCGGTCTCCTTGAAAAACGTGTTAGAAATTGTCAATATAACATTTGATATGGTAGGTTTATGAAAGAACAAATTTCAAAACCTACCATCATTTAGTCTCATCGCCTAACCATCCGTTTGCCGCTGGCTATATCTTCATGAAAAAAACGTATCGTTCTTGGTTTTACCCTTTTAAGCTTGCATAATAGAGATACTACGTTCCTTTAAATATTTTCTTTCTAAAGGGAAGGGCCAGTTCTTATTGAAACCATTATGGCAGCGTTGTCAGTGTCTGCACCCACGCGTCGTATTAAATTTGAAAGTTGTGAATCCGTTGGTATTGTGTATGACTTTATCTATCCCGTTTTAACTCGTCATACACAACCTCTTCTTCTAATGGTACTTTAAAGGGGCAGTAGCACGTTTTTTGCAAAATTTATTTTTAAAAATTTCCCATTTATAATGATAGTTTATGTCATTTAAATTTACTTTAGAGGTTAAAACATCTTATTACACAAACCAATTGTCCGTAATTGTAATAACGATGTTGCGTGTAAAGCAAAAATTGCATGGCGGCCATTTTATTGTGAACACAATTTATTATTTCGAATTACAAAAACGATTCCCGTGGCTTGACCGAACCATGTAATCTCACTTTTTAACTTGATTTTCGAAGAGAGAGGGGTGTTTAACTATTGGTGACATTATTTTTCATCGACTTATCTGAGCAAAAAAACGTGCTACTGCTCCTTTAAAAGTTGGGTAGGATGAAAAAGGGCCAGTCTATTCACGACAGCCGTTATAATGCTTATTGTACAACATGTATCTCCATCGAAATAACACGTGCACATTGTCTCTTAACGCACGGGATACGTGTTCTAATTTACATTATTTTATATTGGCCTATACATATTTTGCTTGGAACGATGCATGCTTTGCATTCTTCGGGGTCTTCTCATTTTCTCAGAATGTTTATTATAAAGAACACCATTATTGAAGAGACACTATGTCAAAAAAACGAAGGGTGTTATTTTATCGAGAAGTATAAAAATACCGTTTAGTTCCAATCTATTCAGTATAGTGACAATATTAAAATGTTTGGTCGTGATTATGATCGAAAACCGGACAATGTACCTCGGCTGGGCGCGTCAAGTTGTCACATGTATATATGGCGGACACAAATATAGATATTGTAGTTGGTACTGTTCAGTGGATCATGGTCATGATATATGGAAAATGATATACTTGCAAACAGGGAGCAGAAAAAAAGAAAATCCCTGGGTATGACGGACAATACTTTATTGGTGCTACAAGGAGATAGAAGCAGATAGAAGTCCCAACTCGCGCCAGCCTCCATCGCAGTGCTAGCAGCACACTGTGGTGTTCAGGTACAGCACGCTGTTATGCTAGTACTCAAACATTACCGAAATGCGGCAAGGCTTGAAATAACCCATGGTGGAGACTGGCGCGAGTTACTACATGCGAGATAAGTTGAGATTGCACTTGTGTAGTTAAAAAAGACGTACTGCTGTATACGACAGGCCGGACCACTGGAGTTGATCCTACAGGACACACACAGGGCAGGGTAACAGCCCTCCTTGTACTTAATGTCACGTGTTCATATGAAAATGAAGGTTTAGAAAAAAAAGATAAAAACTGTTACTCACACTCGTACATTGCGAACATTTAGTCTATAAAAAAATCGATCCTGGTCCTTTATGTTTCACGAATCTTTGTAAAGTTGCATTGTATGGTCTGAATTTGCATTCTACCACTCAGAATTCGAAAGAACAACTTTTCCCTGATTAAAATTTTGCTAATTTCTTGTAGTGTGTTCTGAATATGCAGGATAAATTTAATTCTAAAATGACTACAGAATACATTATTTGTACTCAGTTGATTATAAAATGTCTTCTAGCGAACGAACGAAGGGAAATAAAAATGATATATTCGTTATATTACACATGATTCGGGGGTATACACATGTGGCTGAGAAAAAAATTACCTTTTATACATCCATATTTAGAATATAGAACTACTTTCCTTAGTAGATGGTTCCTTACCATCACAAATAAAAAAAACCTTTCTATATTCAAATAGATGTCCCACCAAATTCCGCTGGACAGGAAAGACAAAACACATCATTCTTATGCAAACAGATCAGATCAGTTACTAATCCAACGAGATATAATGATGATAAGTGACCACATTGACATTCCACGTCTCTTAAAAAGTATCCGTGTATTCCGATGAACATCCCACATGTTTTATATCAGGTGGTATCGCCTCACAGGAAGCACTTGAGACACGACCCGTTCATTTTATTATCATTCCCTATTCGTAGCCAGGTCTTACATTTGTCTTTGTGGCAAAATTGACTGGGGTAAACTACTTAAGATAATTCATAGACGTGGCGACTTATCCGAAAATTGGGATTCATAAATGAGTTCGATTCTTTGACTCACATATGCACTATTAATTACACTTGTACAACACAAAGTAACATGTGTTTGAATGTTTGATAGCGGATTATGCATGGGGAAACTCGCAATCTAAACTAAAGATACTAACTACTTAAAAAGTGATTCGTACGATGAGTTGTCTAGACGGCTCAATGGTTTACCCAGTTTAACATTTCATGACATTAACTTTGTCTATCTGGACTCCATTGCAAGAGACGAACAATAAATTAAAGATATACATTGTATGTATTCATTTTAGAAAAAGTAAACAAATTAAAGAACGCACCGAGTCTAAAAGGAACGTCTCATCACAATATGAAGAAGACAATTTAATGATCGATGGAATAGTTCAATTACAAAATAAAAATTGGCTACGTTATACCAGTGTTGCAAACATTATTATTACGTAATCTTCTCAAAACATAGTTCTGTGGCGACAATATTGCCTTATTTCATGTCAAGCATGCGCAAAACCTAACTCATGGCACTTCACATGGTCCTTGTGTTGCCAATGAGATAACATTTAGTTGGTGACTTACCTCAATTTCATGAAAAATACAAAATTCAAAGTTATATAAATCCCTAAAATAGAGAAATGTCTTGATAGAAACACACATTCAAAACTGGTCCCACATTATATATCGCTTGTGAGATATCAAGCGATATCTACATTGCAGATATCGTTACAATCAAATCGTCATAATCCTATGACATCTTAAGTTAATGACATCATAAGGCTTTGACAGCACTGAGAACACTGGGGACAATGCCATGACGTCCCACAGTTGATGACGTAACAATTATGTGAAGTCAAAATTGTGATGACATCATGTTGCTATGACTTCACTGAGATCACTGTTGAAGAAGCTAGCAGAGTTTTGTTTTTCAGATACGCTGTCGGCCAAAAGAAACGCCTATCAGATATCTCATCAGATTTCGTAAAAACTATAATGAACTGTTTAGCAATATTATTGCACAATTTCTGCATAAGATATATACATTTCAAAAGTTGTCCTGTCACAAAAGAATGGCAATTGTTGAAATGAGACAACAGTAATTGAAATAGATTTTCATACAACCACGAACAACAATGCAGGCACGCATTCGCATTGAAGTGGTGATGACGCTACAGATGAACGTGGTTAAGTGCGCAAGCGAATCAATCGGAAAAAAGCGGTCTTCATTAGGCGTGTTTTTCATGAATGTCATTGACTCGAATCACAGTTTGTCCACGATTTCAATGAACTTTCATATGAATTATTGTCTCAGCATAACGTGGAGACCACCATAAATAATATTTAAGAAATTACTCCATCTTTCATTTTAAGGAAAACCACTCACGCCTTCCTTTTGTTAATGTTTTAGCTAATAATTCTTGACGAATGATGTTGAATTATAAATATAATCTCTACCCCGTGTCTTCTGATATCAAATACATGTATGTCAACACCCGTTGATTAAAGTAAACATATCCTCGCCAACTCTCGGATATTTGTAACTTTAATCAACTCGTATTTGATATCAGAAGACACTTGGGTGTGCTTCTCTTTATAATATCATTATCTGTAAGCCCCTAATTTTGAAGTACCCTGTTAGTCAATCACTTAACTATGCTCTGTGTTCAAATATCTTCGTAACAGATTTCAATCCTCTTTTAAGAGATCGTTGATGCGTCCTTTTGAATAAAATCTCAAATAACTTAAAACGAGTTATTTTAAGTGTCCAATGCACAATAAGTTTAAATTACACTATTGTAAATTCGAAAGATGAGCCGAAATGAATGTAAAGGCCATTTCTAAAAAAACTGTGCCCTTGACATGAAGTTCCCGGCCGATGACAAAAACAGAACCATCAAAATTACAAAAATACGCCTTGAACTGCACAGTGGACAGCAGTCTTCTCTTCAGGAAATGTCTCCATAGAGGTGAGACATGAAGGACACCCATGGACACTGCTAACGATATGGATCATTGTGGCGAGCGAATGGAGTAGGTGGGTTGGAGGAATTATAACAAATTGTGGATCATCACCCACACCTGTATCATACTTATCATCTGCTTCATCCTTCAATGTCAATTAAATTGTCTCAGAACTGCATGTATTTTCTCGTCACTGAATTAAACATGTATAAACTACACAAGTATAATGAGAATACGACAACTGTTTAACCATTAAGAAAAAGCTGCATCCTTCAACTATCTTTAAAATCGTATTTAAAAGCATAGATAAACTACCCGGCAAAAGAAAGTTATCACCTCAGTTGGTTTTGATTAATGCAATATTTAAAAGAAATCAGATGCATTTGACTGTGACAAGATACAATAATACTTATCTGCAGTAATTTGGATGAATGAATTGGTGATTGTGGTTACATTTCGCTAAAATTACTGTGTTAAATGAATGAAATTTACACCAACCTGGTCCCTACCATGTTTCAAATGTTGTAAATGTGTGCAGAATCAGGCACATTTATCAATTTTCACATAGAATATGTCTTATATGTCAATGGACAATTGTGTATCATAAACAATATTTTTCAAGGAGTTTAAAATTTAAAATTTGATTTAAAAACTATTTAAATTAAATTAAAAAGAAATTTAGAATATTCTTTGACGGCTTACTTAACACATGTACATTGTACTTTTCAGTTTTAGATTATCATTTCAAAAACTTGAGATATTTGCAATTGAAAATCATACATATGATAAAATCAACTGAGGTGATAAGTTTCTTTTGCCATTGAGTTTACATCGACTTATTCTTGCCTGTTAAGATCAAAGACTTCAAAAGAGGAGAATGTATGACGAGGACCCATTTTGCTCACTTCTATCATATTTCAAATTTGAGAAAATGTCAGAAATATTGTTAAACAGTTATGACTTTGACTTTAATATTAAGAATATAAAAACTTATTCGACCCCAAATAAGCGGAGAATTCGCACATGTTAGTAAAGATACTTCAATATCCTTGTGTAGAATGTTCCAACCCAAATCAGTGTGGTCTACTTGCACTCTGTACAGTGCGCAAGGTTTGACAAACGAATTAAAAAAGTTTAGCAATATTGATCGTTAGCACTGCCTATTTTCACACAATATTTCCTTGTGTGGGCATCGTTGTCTCCTTTCGACGTTTCTTTTCTGAGCTTGCCAGTCTCGTAACCAAGAAAGTAAATCATCCATCTTATGACTATACAAGAGAGTCGATCCTTTAAAATAATAATATAGCAGTCTGTTTGTATATGAAATATTTCTCTTGCGCTTGCTATGTTATATACCGGTATATGTATACAAAATAAGTTAATACTAAAAACATAAGCTAAGACTGCGACTCTTTACAGTTTTATATTTAACATAAGTAAGACTTATCACTTATGGTGTGAAGTTTCCTGAGTAAAGGTTCCAGAGGTGTAATGTGAAGAGAATCGTAACATTTAGTCCTAGTGACGAGGAAAAAGCCTGTTATGAATACAAGATACGAAAATAGCAAGACTTCTGGATAACAATTTGCTACGGTTCGTTAAAAACGTCACTTTCTTAATGGATTCCAGTTCTAAATAGTATTCAAAGACTTAACAAGATAATAAGTAACGTGAATGTAGATAACATTGATTTAATGACATTGTAAGAAGACTTTATATATTCACTACATTTTGTACTCTTTGATTACATGGTCATGTTTGATATATCTATGGGACAAATACCATATCATATCTTATCCTTTGATATTCTGCAAATGCGTCTCTAATATTTACACAAATGGTTTTTATTTTTTATATTTACAAAAAAGTATATAAAAATCAATAGACTTTAACATGAGCTAAAAGCTTCTTCTTTGTTTTCATAAAAAATGAACAGACCACTCAAATAGCTGACAAGAGTATACCTTCTGAACTATATTCGTATGTGTGTCGTTTGATAAATGCAACTGTCCATTTATAAACATTTGTTTTCCAAAGCATCAGATTATTTTATGAAATGCTAGACAAAATGAGACGTCATTATGATGGTTATTTTCACAAACACCGGTCTAAAAAAAATTATGGTAGAAGTTGACATATGTCGTGTGTACAATTACCATCGACGGTTAGTTAATGAACACACTGACATTGTGGGAAGAGATTAAGGAAAGGGCTTAAGAAAACGGTGAAATGTAAAACTTTAAGTAAGGCTCTAGAGAAACCCCTTGTAGGCGAGCATGTAATCACCATAAAGCGGAAACTGAAAACCTTCGACAAAATAGGGGAATTATAACTCAAGGCGACGTTGACAACATCAATACATCGGACAGAATTCTAATGTCTGAACTATTGGTTCGAGAAGGCTGGACTCATGAAATGACAGTACCAATGTATCATCCACACTCTTGAAGGAAGAATCTCTTAACTACAGGTACTCGCACTTGACCAGATATAACACTGAAGAATAAAGAGAGTTACGCCCCCCACCCTTTATCATCAAAAACTGGCTCCCACAATAGATATAACTTGTGTGAGATCAATCGATATCTACAAGCGATATCTACATTGTAGATATCGTTACAATCGAATTGTCATAATCCTATTACATCATCAGTTAATGACATCACAAAGCTTTGGCATCACTGACAACACTGTTAACAATGCAATGACGTCACAAAGGTGATGACGTCACAATGCTATGATGCCATAATGCTTATGACATCACAATGCTTTGACCTCACTGAGATCACTGCTGAAGAAGGTAAATGTCAGTGTTGTGTTTCAGATATGTCAGTCTTGAGCTAATAATGGCTTAAGAATGATTTTGAATGATAACACTAATCTCACCCTCGTGTCTTCTGATATCAAATATTTCAACACTTGGGTGAGATACTCTATATGTCCCCGCTACCCGTTGACATCATTCCTTCCTTTTCTCGAAGCGAGAGAGAGAGAGTGAGTGAGAGAGAAAGAGAGAGAGAGAGAGAGAGAGAGAGAGAGAGAGAGAGAGAGAGAGAGAGAGAGAGAGAGAGAGAGAGAGAGAGAGAGAGAGAGAGAGAGAGACAGAGACAGAGAGAGAGAGAGAGAGAAATGCATATTGGTCAATGAAATGAACTATTTTAAAATTCGTTTATGTTTTCCAAATAGGAAGTGAGTGAGTGAGTGAGTTTGGGTTTAACGCCGCCTTCAAGAGTATTTCACTTATATCATGGCTGCTAGTATTATGGCAGGGAGAAAGCCCGCAACGCCATGTGGCTATGCATTGCGGTGAAACCTGCGAGCAGTGGCTGGAACTAGCGAACCATGGGTGGTACTACGCTGAAATTCAGTGTAGCATTGCACCCAAACCTTAATGCGTGTAGAACAGTTCTCTACTGCAGTCAAAGTTGCCGTGCCCCTGGCGGGATTCGAACCACGGACCTCTTGATCCGAAGCCGAACGCGCTAACCAAATAGGAAGGATATTATGTCTTTTATACAAAAATGTAAGAAAATTTGGGGTCATTGGGTTTTTAAAGAGTTATCAGCATTCATAATAATACCCCAGTCGGCAAATTACAACATTTTGGACTGATTTGATATGTTTAGATGAAGCACTCGCTTTCAACAAATAAGCTCAGAATCATTTCAGATACATTTTAATCACATACGGGGATTTATAGGAAGTCTATATTTTGAAAATTAATGACGCTTGAAATAGAATTAAATTAAATTAAGCAATATTTAATTAAAAACGTAACGGGAGGGAGTTGGCAGCTGTAAAGACAGATCAAGACCGCCCGTCACGACTAGCTGGACTAGCGTAAGATCAGTGGCCAGATGGCTGAACTAACCTTAACGGTGCAATGCTGGCGCCAACTGACCGTAAAGGTCTCCAACTAACAAATCAAGAGCACGACAACGACCAAATTAAGAACTGTTAATTAAAGGAGCACTCAAAGTGAAAAATGCTAATCCTTTGACGTGACGATGGGAACCCCCTAGACGGGTGCCCCGAGGAGGTACGCTGTTGGGTGGAAACTTGAGGCCCTATCTAGCCTCGCCACGGCTTCAAGATAGACACGGTGCGTAAGTAATGGTTAGCGAACACCATGCCAGACTTCCAAAAACAGCCTGCCATGATGTCTGCTACAAGAATGTTGCATAGTCCAATAGTTGCTGAGACCGCTCAGATCTCATGAGTGTTAGAGCGAGCAGGAGTAAGTTGTGTCTTGTATATCTCCTTATTGCTTGTCTGCGAATTAGGTAAAAAGAGCCTCCACCTCCCCTGGCGTAGGCTCCGAGTTCGCTGCACATAGATGCACAGAGCACGAACTAGACAGAGGAGGCGATTCTCCTCATCCAAAGGGTCAATTGTGGAGGAGATAGACAGAATGTTGAACGTCCTGCTGCGCTCATCAGCAGCCTGGTTTTTACAAAAGAAATCCAGCGTTAATCCTAACATTGCTACGCCCCCGGCCCTAACCTCAAAATGTAGTAAGTCTGCCTGTAAGGTCTGATATTCTGGCAGCCGAAGCCATACCTACCAATAAAGCTGTCTTTACTGAAGGACGAAGGATGGTTGTCTCGGCCAGTGGCTCGTAAAAATCCGACTTAAGATGTTTCATTACCACCCCCAAAGTCCCACTCCGGAGGTCTCGATTTTTGGCGTCCGTACACCTGTCGGTAGATTTTAACAATCTCCTTGAGCACGGATATGTCTATCCTCGGACGGACATGATCGCGGCCAAATAGGTGTTAATGGAGGAGGCCATAAGACCTCCCCGCATGCGGAGGTGAACCAGTTAATCGGCGACCTGAGCAACGGTCAGTCAAGATATCGAACCCTTTCTCCTCGCAAAAGGCTGATGATGATGAAGAACATGCAGGTTTTCGTGCGCGCTTGTTCTTAAGAAGGTCCAACTTGAGCGGAAGGGGAACCGGGTCCTGACTGCATAGCCTCCTGAGTGGAAGGACCATGGCCTTCCTGGCCAGTCTGGGGCTATGAGAAGGAGACAAAAAGTGTAAGCGTCCATCCCCTCCAATTCTTATAGGGTCAGCAGCTGGTGATTGTGCTGTGCCGGAAAGGACTCTATTTGAGGTTTTCCCAAACTGAAGGCATAGACTCTCGAACACTCTCTGGTGCAACATCCACTCCGTGGACAGAGGGTTGTCCGGTCGAGACAGAGCGTCTGCTATAACGTTCTTGGTTTCTTGTTCTTTGTCTACAATATAATATAATATAATATAATATAATATACAGCCATCTTAGAAAATAGCATTATTTTCCTTGATTTATAGTTTCTCTACCACCACAAATCCAAAACACTTCATATATTCAAACCGATGTCCAACCAAATGCCGTTTGACAGGAAAAAGAATACCTATCAATACCAAACAGATGGCAGTTAATTACACATCAAGGAATAATGATGATAAATGACCACGTCTCTTAAAAAGTCTCCGTATATTCTGATGAACATACCACATTGTTTACATCAGGGGAAACACTTGAGTCACGGCCCTGCCATTATATAATTATTTATCATTCCTTTTTTGCAGGCATTATTCTTTAGCAAAATTACTTCGTTAAAACACTTAGGATATTCATAGACACACAGAGTTATCTGAATATTGGGATTTATAAACGAGGTCGCGTCTTTGACTCTCATAAATTATATGCACTATTAAACACACTTGTACAAGACAAAGTCATTTCACATGTGTTTTAATATTCGATAACACATATGCATGGGGAAACTCGACACTAAATACTTAAGAAAGAGTTACATTCTGGTAGTTACGGTTAATGTTTAATCTATTTTGTTTTCCCAACATCTTTTTACAGTTTAAAATGTCAGTTCTAATTGTCAATGCACATGGATTGTTTAACATCAAGATAAAGAACTATTCCCATACAGTAATGCCAAGCAATGCGTTGTTGCCATTTTACTCCAGTTTAACATTTCGTGACATTAAACATTAAATTCAAGATATACATTGTATGTATTCATTTTACAAGGTTAACACATTACAATATGTACACAAGATGGAATAATTCAATGATAACATAAATATTGGCCACGCTATACCAGTGTTGCAAATATTGATGATCAATATACGAAACATAATCTTCTCAAAACATAATTCTGTGGCGACCATATGACATCTTGTGAAAGGCTCATTTTGCCTTTGATATGCGCGAAACCTAAATAATGAAATTAAGATGGTTTGGTCCCCGTGTTGCCAATGATATAAGGTTTACCTCAATTTCATGAAAAATCTGATCGAAAGGTAAACCTCGTACTTCGATGCATTCACGAGATGATCCCTGTCAAGCACTACCAAACTCAAGAACACAGCCAAGTACGACATTACGTTTGATCTGATTTAATGAAATTTTGAATCGATAACACGTACAATGGTCTTTCACAATATGTAATGTAGGCCCTATGGGAGCAGAAAAGCTAACGTTTGACCCGATTCAACGTTATATCAATTCCTAAAATGGGGAAATGTCTTGATAGAAAGATATCATGTCATTATATGTATGTCTCATCTTCCTTATAATCTTGAAGTACCTTGTTAGTCAATCACTTAACTATGCTTCATGTTCAAATATCTTCGTAACAGATTTCAATGATCTTTTAAGAGATCATTGATGCGCCCTTTTGAATAAGATTTCAAATCACTTAATACAAGTTATCTTAAGTGTCCAATGCACGATTCGTTTAAATAACACTATTGTTAATTCTAATAGCCTTTGACATGAGGTTCCTTGCCGATGACAAAAATCGAACCTTCAAAATTACAAAAATACAGCTTTTAACTGCACAGTTGACAGTCGAAGTTGACAGCAGGCTTCTCTTCAGGAAATGTCTCCATAGAGGTGAGACTCGAAGGACGCCCATCGACACTGCTAACGATATGGATCATTGTGGCGAGCGAATGGAGTAGGTGGGTTGGAGGAATTGTAACAAATTGTGGATCATCACCCACACCTGTGTCATACTTATCATCTGTTTCTTCCTTCAATGTCAAGAAACTTGCCTCACAACTGGAACGAAGTATGCATATTCTCGTTACTGAATTAAACATGTATAAACCATACGTGCAAATATATTTGAACTGTTTTTTAAACAGCTGAATTCCAAACTTACCTTCAACTACTTCAACAAATTAGTTCTTGCCATTGGGTTGTTATATATCGGTATATGTAAACTAAATAAGTAAATACTAAAAACGTTAGTTAAGGCTATGGCTCTTTACTCTTAATACAATTATTATTATTATTTATTAAGAGTTATCGTTTTTGTTGTGAAATATCTTGAGAAAAAGTCTCATGTATGAATACAGAATACAAAGAATAGCAATAGTTTTTATAATAATTTGTTATTATTATAAGTATAAGTATATATATACCTCCATTTCTTATGGTTCCCGTTCTAAATATTACACAGGGGGCGGGATAGCGCAGTGGTTAGCGCATTCGGCTTCGGATAAAGAGGTCTGGGTTTCGAATCCTGCCAGGGGCACGGCAACTTTGTCTGCAGTAGAGAACTGTTCTACACGCAGTAAGGTTTGGGTGCGATGCACAACTGAATCTCAGCGTAGTACCACCCATGGTTTGCTAGCTCAAGCCGATGCTCACAGGCTTCACCGCAATGCATAGCCACACGGCGTTGCGGGCTTTCTCCCTGCCATAATACTAGCAGCCGCGATGTAAGTGAAAACTTCTTGAAAGCAGCGTTAAACCCCAAGTCACTTCATCTCACCTAAATATTATACACAGGCTGAACAGGATAATAAGTAGATAATAATAGAAAACATTGATTTGAGGACATTATACCAAGACTTTATATATATACACTACATTGTGTACTCTTTGATTACATGATCATGTTTGATATATGCATGGGACAAATACACCCTTAATTGTATCATACACTTTGATATTCTTCAAACGCGTCTCTAATATTTACACAAATGTTTCTTTTTCCATTTACAAAAAAGTATATAAAATCAGTAGACTTCAAATGAAAGTTATAAACTTCTTAATGTTTTTAAAATAAACAAAATGAACAGACCACTTAAATAGCTGACATGAGTATATGTTATGAACTCTATTCGTATGTGTGTAGTTGGATAAATGCAATTGTCCATTTATAAACATTTGTTTTCCAAAGCATCAGATTATTTTATGAAATGCAAGTAAACATCAGACGTCATTATAATGGTTATTTCACATTAGGATCCTATTTCGCTTTGGGATGCTTAATGTGTGTTATAAGTACGTCGTTTTCATAAATATGTTTTTGAAAGAGTAGGAGGGAAAGTTCGGCATTTAACATGTGATGTTAAAGAATAAATGTTTTGGCATGCAATTTGTAAGATAGAAGATTTTAAAACGTTTATTTATTTATTCGTGTTTGTTTTTCTATCTCTCATGACAATTTGTTTTACACAATTATCTAAGTAAAAAAACCTCTGTTACATTAGATGGGTTTAAACATTTGTTCAGCTCTAAGTGTTTCAGCCCTAATCTGTGAGGGACGGGTTGATGCCCATCAGGTAATTATTTCAGCAGGTTGAATGAATATTTAACTCCAATTCAAAATACACACTTTTCATATCAGTCGTTTTGTCACTATCGTCAACCTGTAGCTATTTAAAGAGACGTCTAGTGTGTTATTGCCAAACGTTAGACATGTTTTATTTCATCAAAACATACTGAGAAAATTGTCGTTTCAAATCTAGTTGAAATGCAAGTTTTCTGATCAAGAACCGCGGCTGATGTGCGGCAATTAGTAAAACGTTGGGCTGGTAGTGTTTAATTGGTCATATAACTAATTTCATTTGTCTTTGACACGTGCTAAAATACCAGTCGTCTTAAATTAAAATCATCTCACTTGACTTGCATATTCACCTCAAAATTTCAAATACTACTAGTTTTCAATATAAAATCCCTCGAGCAAAAAAGAAGAACATTTGCAGAAGCCGAAATTAAACGTCCCATTAAGACGCATAGTATTACACAGCCTATAAAACAGTACCATTAGTGTCTTTTTGTTTGATGAGAACAATTTCAAAAATTACGTTTGACAAATATATTGTCTTGTTTTCGATTAAAATCCCCTTTATATTGTCACTTTTCTGAACCGACTGGCATTAAAGGGTAATTTTCGTAAAGAAATAGTACTTCTTGACGTAAAAAACACACCAATAAGGTTTGACAAATGTGACTCCATCAAAATAAGTTATGTCACATTAAACAATTTCTGACCTTTACCATGAGAGTGATTTGGAAATTACCAACCATTGATTTTTATTATTTATCATGTATTTGTCAGCACAATTTTATTCTTAGTTACACACTTTGAAGAAGCGCTGTCTATTTATTCATGGAAAATTACATTTTATTCACGAAAGCTTGGGTTGTCAGTGATATAAGAATCACAATACACATACATTAGAGCAAAGTCAATGCTTTCGACCAATCATGTGATTGTATTGTGGTCACGTGGAGTACAATTATATCCCGATAGATGTGCACTTGTCTGGTTGCGTTCGGAAATCATGCTCATGAAACTGGTTCACAGACTTTTATCAAAAACAACAAAGACTGCAAACTGATTGATTTGTTTTTGCTGAAAATACACAAAAGAACACTTATGAGTTTAAAAATTGCATTGACGTGTTACCTTTCCAAAAGGATATAATCGTTTTCGTCGATGGGGGTCTTCCATGCTCAGGACCTGATATTCCAAAAAGAAGAATATTAGCATGTAACTAAAGCAAGTGATGTGAAGTCAACTGAGATGTTTTAAAGTGGATTTCATTTACATCACGAAATTAAGTGAAATGTTGGCATGCTCCAAACCATGTTGCCAGTGTTTGAAAATATAATTATTTTATGTTCTGTTTTCCCCTACGATATCAAAAAATAATATCCATTCAAGTTATAAAGAGCAATATAAAGAATGGGGAGGCATTGACATAAAATTATTTACATTTGAGGAGTGTTTGTTAGAGTATGCAGGGGTGCAGGATGTTTCGCTGAAACCATGTAATGTAACGCGGCGTCCGAGCAATATCCAGTACGACGTTACATACTAAATCCTTTCCCAGACCATTGAGAACAATTTCGTTGCAGCAGTAACCTGAAAATAATGGAGGATTTTTTTTATGAACAATATTTTTGAAAATTTGAATGTAGGCACATACTCCAGTCCATTATTCAAGAGACATTTGCTTTAAAGACATTTTGACATTGACTTATGCGCATGAGCAAAAACACTGGTCTTAAATTTGTTTATGATAGAAGTAGATATATATTGTGTGTAGAATTACCATCCACCATAAATGAAGACACTGACATTGTGGGAAGAGATTAAGGAAATGGCTTAAGAAAACGGTGAAATGTAATACTTTAAGTACGACTCTAGAGAAACCCTTGTAGGCGAGCATGTAATCACCATAAAGCGGAAACTGAAAACCTTCGACAAAATAGGGGAATTATAACTTTAGGCGACGTTAACAACATCAATACATGGGACACATTTCTACTGGCTGAACTATCGAATCGAGAAGGCGTGGCCTCATGAAATGAGAGTACCATTGTATCATCCACACGTTTGAAGGAAGAAACTCTTTTCTGGACAGTGACGAAATAACGTTCCAAAATTAGAATAGTTAAACATCATTAGTCATGTAAGAATATTAAAACTTCTCAAGAATGACAACAATCATGTAGTGTTTCCATTCCTTTTCCTGTAAAGGACATAACAGCAATTCGACTTCATAGCTTTTATTAAGACGACTCAGGGTAATACAGAGCAGGGCCCGCTACCAGCATGAACTGCACGTGCATCGCGGGAAAGCGGTTGCCCGGTTACGGAGGCCATGTTGCTATACACAACAATATATCTAAGTGCTGATTTCAACACAACAAAATCGTATACTTAATATTCTTTTCCCTCTAAATAAAACGACAGTAACAAAGTCTCTTGAAATAATATAATGGTAACGAGCTGGACCAAATAAATTAAAGTAAATATGAACGTGTATAAATGTCTTCGTATGCCACTTTTAACTGTCCTTAGTTTGACCTATATTTTAAGGTCATCAGGTCATCTAAGACACTGGGACACTAGGTCACTACGACACTAGCTAAATCAATACTGGCATTTCAATAAGAAAGTCTCTCGGTTTTTTTTACGCTCTCTCATGGTATATCTTCTCACTGGACCTTTCTGAAACAGGTTTCCTTTGTGTCTTATCTTGATGTGTAGTTTGTTGTGATGCTGACACCATAGCATCACTAACAGAACTAGACGCTGTCATCTCCTGGGTATCATCATACGAGTGCTCATCTGGCCGTTACTCTGTGGTCGTATCCCTCACATCAGGGAGATGACAGAACAGTATCTGACACAGCGACCAGATTGATCAACTGGTCTTCAATGACATTTACATCTATTATTTTCTGAAGACGTAAGCATGAAAATAATATAATGGAGGATTTTTTTTATGAACAATATTTTTGAAAATTTGAACGTAGGCACATACTCCAGTCCATTATTCAAGAGACATTTGCTTTAAAGACATTTTGACATTGACTAATGCGCATGAGCAAAAACACTGGTCTTAAATTTGTTTATGATAGAAGTAGATATATATTGTGTGTAGAATTACCATCCACCATAAATGAAGACACTGACATTGTGGGAAGAGATTAAGGAAATGGCTTAAGAAAACGGTGAACTGTAATACTTTAAGTAAGACTCTAGAGAAACCCTTGTAGGCGAGCATGTAATCACCATAAAGCGGAAACTGAAAACCTTCGACAAAATAGGGGAATTATAACTCTAGGCGACGTTAACAACATCAATACATGGGACACATTTCTACTGTTTGAACTATCGAATCGAGAAGGCGTGGCCTCATGACAGTAACAAAGTCTCTTGAAATAATATAATGGTAACGAGCTGGACCAAATAAATTAAAGTAATTATGAACGTGTATAAATGTCTTCGTATGCCACTTTTAACTGTCCTAAGTTTGACCTATATTTTAAGGTCATCAGGTCATCTAAGACACTGAGACACTAGGTCACTACGACACTAGCTAAATCAATACTGGCATTTCAATAAGAAAGTCTCTCTGGTTTTTTTTACGCTCTCTCATGGTATATCTTCTCACTGGACTTTCTGAAACAGGTTTCCTTTGTGTCTTATCTTGATGTGTAGTTTGTTGTGATGCTGACATCAAAGCATCACTTACAGAAGTTGACGCTGTCACCTCCCGGGTATCATCACACGAGTGCTCATCTGCCTGGAACTCTGTGGTCGTATGACACAGCGACCAGATTGATAAACTGGTCTTCATGGCGCTTCCATACCAGGACCCATATTTTCGAAGCTCTCTTAGCGCTAAGATAGTCGTAAGTGCCATACATTAACATTGACTTACGACTATCTTAGGGCTAAGAGAGCTTCGAAAATATGGGCCCAGGTCTTTAACTTGAACTCTGTATGTGACACGACTAAGCGCTTTCAGCACAACACCCTTTAACCACCTCGGTAATCTCGAACAATCACTGGGTCACCAACCTTAAAGTGTCCTTGACCCGGTTTGCCGTTAGATGACATTCTTTTATATTTTAGGATTATCGGTGTTAAGTAACATACCATTTCCACTGTGTCATAGATACTACTTGATATATAAGGAGTGACTTTTGACCCATAAGAGACTATAACGAAAATATAAACTAGCTATTCATCCCCGTATGTCACTAAAATGTATCTTAAAGTTTTCAGAGTTTATTCAATTTCAGCACAGGCTTTATTTAGGCTTTACGAAATCTGTTAAAAATAGCATAATATGCCGACGGCAGTATAATTTTTTATGTATATATTTCTAAAATTCTAAAGATGTCCCAAAACCTTTGATGAAACAATGTTGCAGTTTTCATAATGTCTCAAAAACATTTTATTAGAAGTTTTTCTTTTTTCTGTAATACATGTATGCACATACCAAAAAGAAATAACGAATGTCCCAATGTCCCAATGTCCCAAGATAAATATTATCAAGCACAGACGATACCTGTTTCAATGAAGGATGAAGTCGATACTATATGCTGTGAAAACGAAAGGTAAGCAAATATAAACAGTCATGAAAGGCATATTTATATAAATTACGATTATAATAGAAAATGATATATACTTTGACGTCAATACTTTATTTGTTGAATTCAAGTAAACTAGGAACTGTTGAACTAGGGAAGAAAAACTATATGACGAAAAAATATGCTTGAATTTATAACAAACATTATTTACATACTCTAGTTGATAACTCACCGTGGCCAGTGGGTCTTTCTCAATTGATCACTCGACCAAAATAACACAGTTAAAATGAATAGAGTTACCTCCCCCAACGCTCCTCTCTAGTGCTTATCGCCAGTGACGTCACTTCTTTCTTTGTCTCCAGCTAGATAGGACGTCCATTTAACTAGCTCTCAGAGTTTGTGATTTTTAATTAAATACCCTCAACCGAGGTTTTCTAGCTCTTGTTTTGAGTTGTTTGATGTGTTATTTGTTGTTCTTCTTTCCCCGCTGGGTTTGAAGAAAGGTTTTTGGATTTCCTGCTATAGTGTGGTTCTCCTCTGTAGCAGGTTATCTAGGTCAGCGCTTCTAACTGTACATGACGACGCTAGGGTTTAGTGGCCTCCGCGTCGGATCGGACCTGTCCTCCCTTGGACTTGTTTTTATGGAGTCAGCTTCTTTGTTGTCCGCGTGCCGTGCGTACATGTCGTTCATTGCCCTCACTGTCAGGATGGCTTTGCCCTACTCTGGGTTCTGCGGACGGTGTGGCATTAGGTAGTCATTCTTGTATGACCCTCACTCCTACTGCCGCTTGTGCCATACTGCGTGTGAGGACAATGACCGTTGCGCAGAAAGCCAAATGCTAACGTCGGGCGAGCACAGGGCGTATCGTGCGGCCCTCAGGAAGTGAGAGCGAGAGTCTCGGAACTCACATAAGGGCGGACGGACCGGCTCTGGTTCTCCCGGCTCCTCCCCCATTCGATCATCGTCTGAGTTTGTGATAGACGAGGACGCCACGGAGTTCGACTCCCCTCACATGACTTCTCGTCAGGACCCAACTAGCATACGAGAGGACAAGGAGTTGTTGCCAGGTGATGCTGAGTGCTGCGCGCATTTCCGCAGGACTGACCAGCATCAGGCGTGACGGGTTTTTGTCCCGCACGGACTTACCTGCTGAAATAAGGACGCGTCTAGAGTGGATCACGTGACCGGATGTCCCGGTGGTGTTACTTCCGGTGGATTTCTGGTGGAACTTCCGGTTCAGGTGGTACTTCCGGTAAATTTCCGGTGGTATGTTCCGATGGGATTACCGGTTCCGGTTGTATTTCCGGTTCCGGTGGTACTTCCGGTTTTTCTGGTGGTAGCGTAGCGGTAATGATGACAAGTTTAGAGTATGATGTTTATTTTTCATGTGAGAGTGACTGTTTTGATATGCCTTATAATAATATTTGTATAACATATGATTTATATATAATATGTGTGTTTCAGATGATGGCCGTAACCCCTCTTACAGTAATAAAGTATTTATCTGTAGATGGCAGTGATGGAAGAAGAACGTGTTTTGTTATCTTTTATGCTGAAGAGGTTATAACCTCAAACTCTTCAGCATAAAAGAGTTTTAGTACAATAGACACAGTAGATGAAAATATTAACGAATTGTTTACAGTTAGGTATCTAAAGTTTCACAGAAGTCAATATTGCTATTTTCAGCTTTTATTGAGTTGTTTTGCCTATATCCTCTGTGAGAAGATAAGCTCGGGGGCCTCTATTCATTCTGAGAATAGAATGATAGAGGCTCACTTTAAAGGCACAAAACGGTTGATGGTAAAGAGTATATTTATTGGCAGTTTTTGCAATTATAAGGTACACATGGTAGAAAATAGAATAAAGTTGATATTCGTATTTAATCTGGAGAGCTTGTGAAATGGACATAATAGTTATTATGTAAATTCTACATGATAGGAATATCAAGAGTTTGTTTCATCGCTTGGATGAGTGGGCTGTTTTCCCGTCGGCTGAAGGCGACATCCATCCTCGGGGTGTATTATACAACTAGAAAAGATCAACCGGTTATAAAATTAAGCAAAAGAAAAAAAGAAAAAAAAACTGGAAAACTTACTCCATGTAATCCCAGTATTACATAACCGTTGATATTTAGAAAACATATAAAAAGATTATTAATCAACATAAATATTTTTAAAAATCTGAATTGAATAGCAAAATAGAGATCGTTATATTTCCAAATGAATTTTGCCTAAAGGCGGTGAGCTGGCACACCAGAACAATACAGGTCTAACTACCTGCAATGATATTATTTTAGACGTTAACTCTGCTTTGAATTAACATTGAAAACGTGAGCCTGGTCGCTTATATTATACAGTTATGAAAACGTTATCTTGTTTGGGTCTTACCATATTTGATTAAATCAAAACTATAGAGTAAATATCAGTATTGCCGCTCTGTCATATGTATAGACGTGTGCACATATAAACTGAGCAACTACCTGCAACTCAAGGCAACATTATCATGTTTGATGTTATAAAACATTATTTGCCGTCAATGTAACAGGCTGTCAAAGAGTGGCCTTTGATGGATATTTTGTAATCAATAAGCCAAACGCCAATAATTAAAAAATGTGGCACATTGGTTTATGAAACTCGTTCTTGTTAATTCCCTTGCGAGTCTCAACAAAAACCGAGGACAAACAATCAATAGTTAAGCCAATTTTACATTCAGTACCCCTCCCAAATGTAACAGTGTTATATTTTGTCACTTAATTTGTTCAATTATTTAGTTTTTTAAACATCATTTACAGTTTAAATGCCAGTACTTACTGTCAATGGACATGGATTGTTTGAATATGAATATAAAGAACTACTCCAATACAGAAAATTCCAAGCAAAGCATTGTTATAATATTAGTACAGAATGTGATTTGTAGATGAAGTCGTCTAGACGGCTGATTCACCCAGTGTAACATTTCGTGACATTAACTTTGTCTAGCTGGACTCTGTTGCAATATACGACGACATTAAATTCAAGATATACATGGTATGTATTCAATATTACAAAAAGTAAACAAATTAGAGAACGCAATGAGTCTAAAATGGACGTCTCATAACAATATGGAGAACACAAGTCAATGATAAATGAAATAGTTCAATAAAAAATGGCCACGTTGTACCAGTGTTGCAAACATATATGATCAATATCAAAAACATAATCTGCCCACAACATAGTTATTGGGCGGTCATATTACCTCATTTCGCTTGTGTCAAGCATTCGCGAAACCTAATTAATGAACCTACTGTACAGATAATTGGTTCTTGAGATACCATTAAAAGGAGGGTTCTATCGGGGTATTTTTGTGAAAACGAAATTCAAGAGGATACTCCTGTATACATATATATTTTATAAATACATGATTAAAACATAGCCAAATTGAAAGATAGTAATGAAGGTAATATGTTGATGACTTGACATTTCACAACTTGATAAACACAAGCGCACAATTGTTGAAAAATAAAACAATGAGAACTGAAGCCATTCATCGGCACTGCGAATTGGGAAAACTTTGCTACAGCATAACAATAAATTGTTTATTAGTTTTATGATATGTTATTGTTACTGTATGAATACTCTATCAGTGTATGTCTTTAGTGATTAAAAAGAGGTAAAATTAGGTACAATATAGCGTGTTTTCATTTCACGCAATGCAAAAATACAATATGGCAACAGAACCAACCCTTTAAGTCAGTTTGTTACCTCAATTTTATGAAATCATGATCAGATCGAACGTAACCCTCGTACTTCGCTGCGTTCATGAGACGACCTCTGTCAAGCAGTACTTAGTTCAAGAACGCAAAGGCCCTTGGGTCAATGCTTTTCAAAAACCATTAAAAAAACATTAAAAAAGTTTTAGATGATCCACCGATTTTTGCGACTTCAGAATCTATAAGTTTAGACTTAAACTGCTTGACAGGGGTATACTTGATAGTACAGTCCAATGTTGTTTTTATTTATTTGTAAAAAAAATTTTGTGTGTGAAAAGCAATGATCAAAGGGCCTGTGCCAAGTACGACATTACGTTTGATCTGCTTTAATGAAATTATGAATTCATCACAAGCACAATGGTCTTTCGATATGTGTAATGTAGGTCCTATCGAAGTAGAACAACGTTTTGACTTGATTGCAAAGTTCAGAGTTATATCAATTCCTAAAATTGGGAAATGACTTGGTAGAAACATATAATGTCATTATCTGTAAGCCTCATTTTCCTAATAATCTTGAAGTACCTTGTTAGTCAATCCCTTAATTATGCTTCGTGTTCAAATATCTTCGTAACAGATTTCAATTATCTTTTACGATATCATTGATGCGTTTTTAAAAATAAAATCTCAAATCATACACTCGAGTTATTTTAAGTGTCCAATACACGATGAGTTTTAATTACACTATTGTAAATTCTAAAACGAGCCAAAATGGATGTAAAGAGCTTTTCTAAAAAATTGTGGCTCTGACATGAAGTTCCCTGCAGATGACAAAAACCGGACCATCAAAATTACAAAAATACGCCCTGGACTGCACAGTTGACTTTATATATATACACTACATTTTGTACTCTTTGATTACATGATCATGTTTGATATATGCATGGGCCAAATCATATCATAAACTTTAATATTCTTCAAACGCGTCTCTAATATTTACACAAATGGTTATTATTTTCCATTTACAAAAAAGTCCATAACAATCGGTAGACTTTAATGTAAGCTAAAAACTTTTCGTTTTTTTGTTGTTGAATAAAACAAATATATAGACCACTAAAATAACTGACATGAGTATATGTTATGAACTCTATTCGTATGTGTGTAGTTGGTTAAATGCCATTGTCCATTTATAAACATTTGTTTTCCAAAGCATTAGATTATTTTATGAAATGCAAGTAAACATCAGACGTCATTAAAATGGTTATTTCACATTAGGATGATCCTATTTCGCTTTGGGATGCTTAATGTGTGTTATAAGTACGTCGTTTTCATAAATATGTTTTTGAAAGAGTAGGAGGGAAAGTTCGGCATTTAACATGTCATGTTAAGGAACATATCTTTTGGCATGCAATTTGTAAGATAGAAGATTTTAAAACGTTCTTTTATTCGGGTTTGTTTTTCTATTTCTAATGACAATTTGTTTTACACAAGTATCTAAGTAAAAAAACCTCTCTTACATTAGATGGGTTTAAACATTTGTTCAGCTCTAAGTGTTTCAACCCTAATCTGTAAGGGACGGGTTGATGCCCATCAGGTAATTATTTCAGCAGGTTGAATGAATATTTAACTCCAATTCAAAATACACACTTTTCATATCAGTCGTTTTGTAACTATCGTCAACCTGTAGCTATTTAAAGAGACGTCTAGCGTGTTATTGCCAAACGTTAGACATGTTTTATTTCATCGAGAAGTACTGAGAAAATTGTCGTTTCAAATCTAGTTGAAATGCAAGTTTTCTGATCAAGAACCGCGGCTGATTTGCGTCAATTAGTAAAACGTTTGGCTGGTAGTGTTTAATAGGTCATATAACTAATTTCATTTGTCTTTGACACGTGCTAAAATACCAGTCGTCTTAAATTAAAATCATCTCACTTGACTTGCATATTCACCTCAAAATTTCAAATACTACTAGTTTTCAATATAAAATTCCTCGAGCAAAGAAAGAGTACATTTGCAGAAGCCGAATTTAAACGTCCCATTAAGACGCATAGTATTACATAACCTATAAAACAGAACCATAAGTGTCTTTTTGTTTGATGAGAACAATTTCAAAAATTACGTTTGACAAATATATGGTCTTGTTTTCGATTAAAATCCCCTATTGTCACTTTTCTGAACCGACTGGCATTAAAGGATAATTTTCGTAAAGAAATAGTACTTCTTGACGAAAAAAACACACCAATAAGGTTTGACAAATGTGACTCCATCAAAATAAGCTATGTCACATTAAACAATTCCTGACTTTTACCATGAGAGTAGAGTGATTTGGAAATTACCAACCATTGATTTTTATTATTTATCATGTATTTGTCAACACAATTTTATTCTTAGTTACACACTTTGAAGAAGCGCTGTCTATTTATTCATGGAAAATTACATTTTATTCACGAAAGCTTGGGTTGTCAGTGATATAAGAATCACAATACATATACATTAGAGCACAGTCAATGCTTTCGACCAATCATGTGATTGTATTGTGGTCACGTGGAGTACAATTATATCCCGATAGATGTACACTTGTCTGGTTGCGTTCGGATATCATGCTCATAAAACTGGTTCACAGACTTTTATTAAAACAACAAAGAATGCCAACTGATTGTTTTGTTTTTGCGGAAAATACACACTAGAACACTTATGAGTTTAAAAATGGAATTGCCGTGTTACCTTTCCGAAAGGATATAGTCGTTTTCGTCGATGGGGGTCTTCCATGTTCAGGACCTGATATTCCAAAAAGAAGAATATTAGCATGTAACTAAAGCAAGTGATGTGAAGTCAACTGAGATGTTTTAAAGTGAATTTCATTTACATCACGAAATTAAGTGAAATGTTGGCATGCTTCAAACCATGTTGCCAGTGTTTGAAAATAATAATAGATTATTTTATGTTCTGTTTTCCCCTACGATATCAAACAATAATATTCATTGAAGTTATAAAGAGCAATATAAAGAATGGGGATACATTGACTTAAAATTATTTACATTTTTGGAGTGTTTGTTAGAGGATGCAGGGTTGCAGGATGTTTCGCTGAAACCATGTAATGTAACGCGGCATCCGAGCAATATCCAGTACGACGTTACATACTAAATCCTTTCCCAGACCATTGAGAACAATTTCGTTGCAGCAGTAACCTGAAATAATTTATTTAAATATACAGAAGTGATGCTCATTAGCATATGCAACAATAGATATTACATCTCTTAAATTAGTAAATACAGCTCAACTTGTCACTTAACATGATTGAACAATATTTGAATTACAAAAACAATTACAGTTAAATAAACCAATTTAATAAAAATTAGTAATGGTTTTTCTTTAAAGTACGATGTAAAAAACTAAAGTATCCTTTCCTCAATGAATGGTGTACTTGTCCTTCTACTGTCCATGATGAAGCCATTGTGTGAACTGATTCAATGAAATGTATAAGTGCTCAATATTTCATTATGAAAACGTGCTTATCGTGCATGCTCGTGATTCAAGCACGACGTTTATACTTTAGCACAACTCGTACGTTTTATATAAAATGTACATCTCATGCACCCCGATAATGTACTGCTACTCGTCCTTTATCTATTACATAACTGTATACTGTTGACATAGTTATATTCTGTGTCATACAATGAATATGCTTGCTGACAATGTAGGATCAGTAAAACAATCATGGTTCATATTTATTTCCTGGTTATGATTAACAGAACACTCTATCTCCGTACGTGTCACTGCATCATCAGGGATAATTCTAAAAATGACTTTATAATGAAATACATGAACAACCATTGGGAACGTCACATAGTTAACATAACCATCACACTTTATATATGAATCCTGAACACATTGCAGATAAATAAAACATTACTGTAAAGTAAAATAAAAGTTATACATTATTATATTATCTTCAAAGCAAGTATATATAATAGCATGTAATATGGCATATACATATAAAGTCATGTTAGTATATAATCTACCTAAACCTTTCTGTAGTAGTTATTCTCATCATATTATTTTACAACTTTGTAACTAAGAATTCCTTGAGCATTCTAAGGGGCATTCAGTGTTTTTCGTAACAGTTGATTTGTCTTTGATACTTGCAATACTTGCTGATTTCAATTCATATAATGTCTCTCCACATTCAAATTCATTCCAAATGACCAATTATATGATAATTACTAGTTCCCAATGAAAATCAAGCAACAGTCTTATACATGGAATTTATAAGATTCTTTCCATAACCGACGACACCTCCTCATTTCGGCATATAGTTGCATCAGCTAATCCTTTTCAAATAAGGATTCAGATGTACATTAAATGTAGATGCAGGAATATTAAAACTAGCAGCATATGAACGCAAAACGATATCTGCAAGGAGCTTTGCTGGATCTCACACAAACGATATATACATGTATATCCTCTCAATGACGTCATTCGTCAGCAGATTCTGAACAGGCACCAGTAAGACTCAGCTCGGAGTGTTTATGTTTACTCAGTAAAGGCAATGAAAACCGAGGTTTATAATCAGGGTTACATGTAGCAAGTGCATGTACATGCAGTAATGAAACCACGGAAGACGTTTTAATTACTACTAATTCTACCATCATCTATCGATGATGAAATTCAAACCACAAAATTCCATTGGAAAAAGTTGATCCTTGTATTAAAGTTGATACATAAAAACGACGATATGAAAGAAGTTAATAATAAAACATGTGCATTTGTCAGCAACATTTAGTGTAAAGATTTACCAGGGCAACAAGAAATTGTCTTGGTTGGTTACAATGCATTGTGAAGGACCACTGTGTTAAGGTTAAGTTTATTCTCGAGATACTTCAAACTGACGTAATTTATCAAGCGCATGAGAATACTAATGACATTTAAATCTTTTATTTTCTGAAGACGTAAGCATGAAAATAATATAATGGAGGATTTTTTTATGAACAATATTTTTGAAAATTTGAACGTAGGCACATACTCCAGTCCATTATTCAAGAGACATTTCTTGAATGTAAAACATTAAGTGTGGCTTTAAATACATTTTGACATTGACTTATGCGCATGAGCAAAAACAGTGGTCTTAAATTTGTTTATGATAGAAGTAGATATATATCGTGTGTAGAATTACCATCCACCATAAATGAAGACACTGACATTGTGGGGAGAGATTAAGGAAATGGCTTAAGAAAACGGTGAAATGTAATACTTTAAGTAAGGCTCTAGAGAAACCCCTTGTAGGCGAGCATGTTATAACCATAAACCGGAAACTGAAAACCTTCGACAAAATAGGGGAATAATAACTCTAGGCGACGTTGACAACATCAATACATGGGACACATTTCTACTGGCTGAACTATTGAATCGAGAAGGCGTGGCCTCATGAAATGAGAGTACCATTGTATCATCAACACGTTTGAAGGAAGAAACTCTTTTCTGGACAGTGAAGAAATAACGTTCCAAAATTAGAATAATCATCATTAGTCATGTAAGAATATTAAAACTTCTCAAGAATGACAACAATCATGTAGTGTTTCCATTCCTTTTCCTGTAAAGGACATAACAGCAAGTGTAATACAGAGCAGGGCCCGCTACCAACATGAACTGCACGTGCATCACGGGAAAGCGGTTGCCCGGTTACGGAGGCCATGTTGATATACACAACAATATATCTAAGTGCTGATTTCAACACAACAAAATCGTATACTTAATACTCTTTTCCCTCTAAATAAAACGACAGTAACAAAGTCTCTTGAAATAATATAATGGTAACGAGCTGGACCAAATTAATTATAGGAAATATGAACGTGTATAAATGTCTTCGTATGCCACTTTTAACTGTCCTAAGTTTGACCTATATTTTAAGGTCATCAGGTCATCTAAGACACTGGGACACTAAGTTACGACACGAGCTAAATCAATACTGGCATTTCAATAAGAAAGTCTCTCGGTTTTTTTTACGCTCTCTCATGGTATATCTTCTCACTGGACTTTCTGAAACAGGTTTCCTTTGTGTCTCATCTTGATGTGTAGTTTGTTGTGATGCTGACATCATAGCATCACTTACAGAACTTGACGCTGTCACCTCCCGGGTATCATCACACGAGTGCTCATCTGCCTGGAACTCTGTGGTCGTATCCCTCACATCAGTGCTGATATCTACACAGGGAGATGACAGAACAATATCTGACACACCGACCAGATTGATCAACTGGTCTTCATGGCGCTTCCATACCAGGACCCATATTTTCGAAGCTCTCTTAGCGCTAAGATAGTCGTAAGTGCCATACATTAACATTGACTTACGACTATCTTAGGGCTAAGAGAGCTTCGAAAATATGGGCCCAGGGCCTCCTTTCACAAAGCACTAAGGTGATCGTAAGCCACTAAGGTAACCTTAGTGCAATGTGAAACTATGGGAGATAAGGTTAACCTTAGTAAAATTTGCTTTGTGAAAGGAGACCCAGGTCTTTAACTTGAACTCTGTATGTGACAGGACCAAGCGCTTTCAGCACAACACCCTTTAACCACCTCGGTAATCTCGAACCATCTCTGGGTCACCAACCTTAAAGTGTCCTTGACCCGGTTTGCCGTTAGATGACATTTTTTTATATTTTAGGATTATCGGTGTTAAGTAACATACCATTTCCGCTGTGTCATAGATACTACTTGTTATATAAGGAGTGACTTTTGACCCATAAGAGACTATAACGAAAATATAAACTAGCTATTCATCCCTGTATGTCATTAAAATGTATCTTAAAGTTTTCAGAGTTTATTCAATTTAAGCACAGGCTTCATTTAGGTTTTACGAAATCTGTTAAAAATAGCATAATATGCCGACGGCAGTATAATTTTTTATGTATATATTTCTAAAATTCTAAAGATGTCCCAAAACGTTTGATGAAACAATGTTGCAGTTTTTATAATGTCTCAATAACATTTTATTAGAAGTTTTTCTTTTTTATGTCATACATGTATGCACATACCAAAAAGAAATAACGAATGTCCCAATGTCCCAATGTCCCAATGTCCCAAGATAAAGATTATCAATCACAGACGATACCTGTTTCAATGAAGGATGAAGTCGATACTATACGACTACACTGTTGTTTTTAGGTTAAAATACATTTTATGATCAAATACATTTGTTCCTTATTGTTTTATATGCTGTGAAAACGAAAGGTAAGCAAATATAAACAGTCATGAAAGGCATATTTATATAAATTACGATTATAATAGAAAATGATATATACTTTGACGTCATTACTTTATTTGTTGAATTCAAGTAAACTAGGAACTGTTGAACTAGGGAAGAAAAACTATATGACGAAAAAATATGCTTGCATTTATAACAAACATTATTTACATACTCTAGTTGATAACTCACCGTGGCCAGTGGGTCTTTCTCAATTGATCACTCGACCAAAATAACACAGTTAAAATGAATAGAGTTACCTCCCCCAACGCTCCTCTCTAGTGCTTATCCCCAGTGACGTCACTTCTTTCTTTGTCTCCAGCCAGGTAGGACGTCCATTTAACTAGCTCTCAGAGTTTGCGATTTTTAATTAAATACCCTCAACCGAGGTTTTCTAGCTCTTGTTTTGAGTTGTTTGATGTGTTATTTGTTGTTCTTCTTTCCCCGCTGGGTTTGAAGAAAGGTTTTTGGAATTCCTGCTATAGTGTGGTTCTCCTCTGTAGCGGGTTATCTAGGTCAGCGCTTCTAACTGTACATGACGACGCTAGGGTTTAGTGGCCTCCGCGTCGGATCGGACCTGTCCTCCCTTGGACTTAGGTTGTTTTTATGGAGTCATCTTCTTTGTTGTCCGCGTGCCGTGCGTACATGTCGTTCATTGCCCTCACTGTCAGGATGGCTTTGCCCTACTCTGGGTTTTGCGGACGGTGTGGCATTAGGAAGTCATCCTTGTATGACACTCACTCCTACTGCCGCTTGTGCCGTACTGCGTGTGAGGACAATAACCGTTGCACAGAAAGCCAAATGCTAACGTCGGGCGAGCACAAGGTGTATCATGCGGCCCTCAGGAAGTGAGAGCGAGAGTCTCGGAACTCACATAAGGGCGGACGGACCGGCTCTGGTTCTCCCGGCTCCTCCCCAATTCGATCATCGTCTGAGTTTGTGATAGACGAGGACGCCACGGAGTTCGACTCCCCTCACATGACTTCTCGTCAGGACCCAACTAACATGCGAGAGGACAAGGAGTTGTCGCCAGGTGATGCTGAGTGCTTCGCGCATTTCCGCAGGACTGACCAGCGTCAGGCGTGACGGGTTTTTGTCCCGCACGGACTTACCTGCTGAAATAAGGACGCGTCTAGAGTGGATCACGTGACCGGATGTCCCGGTGGTGTTACTTCCGGTGGATTTCTGGTGGAACTTCCGGTTCAGGTGGTACTTCCGGTAAATTTCCGGTGGTATGTTCCGATGGGATTACCGGTTCCGGTTGTATTTCCGGTTCCGGTGGTACTTCCGGTTTTTCCGGTGGTAGCGTAGCGGTAATGATGACAAGTTTAGAGTATGATGTTTATTTTTCATGTGAGAGTGACTGTTTTGATTTGCCTTATAATAATATTTGTATAACATATGATTAATATATAATATGTGTGTTTCAGATGATGGCCGTAACCTCTCTTACAGTAATAAAGTATTTATCTGTAGATGGCAGTGATGGAAGAAGAACGTGTTTTGTTATCTTTTATGCTGAAGAGGTTATAACCTCAAACTCTTCAGCATAAAAGAGTTTTAGTACAATAGACACAGTAGATGAAAATATTAACGAATTGTTTACAGTTAGGTATCTAAAGTTTCACAGAAGTCAATATTGCTATTTTCAGCTTTTATTGAGTTGTTTTGCCTATATCCTCTGTGAGAAGATAAGCTCGGGGGCCTCTATTCATTCTGAGAATAGAATGATAGAGGCTCACTTTAAAGGCACAAAACGGTTGATGATAAAGAGTATATTTATTGGCAGTTTTTGCAAGGTACACATGGTAGAAAATAGAATAAAGTTGATATTCGTATTTAATCTGGAGAGCTTGTGAAATGGACATAATAGTTATTATGTAAATTCTACATGTTAGGAATATCAAGAGTTTGTTTCATCGCTTGGATGAGTGGGCTGTTTTCCCGTCGGCTGAAGGCGACATCCATCCTCAGGGTGTATTATACAACTAGAAAAGATCAACCGGTTATAAAATTAAGCAAAAGAAAAAAAAAATTAAACTGGAAAACTTACTCCATGTAATCCCAATATTACATAACCGTTGATATTTACAAAACAAATAAAACGATTATTAATCAACATAAATAATTTAAAAAATCTGAATTGAATAGCAAAATAGAGATCATTATATTTCCAAATGAATTTTGCCTAAAGGCGGTGAGCTGGCACACCAGAACAATACAGGTCTAACTACCTGCAATGATATTATTTTAGACTTCAACTCTGCTTTGAATTAACATTGAAAACGTGAGCCTGGTCGCTTATATTATACAGTTATGAAAACGTTATCTTGTTTGGGTCTTACCATATTTGATTAAATCAAAACTATAGAGTAAATATCATTATTGCCGCTGTGTCATATGTATAGACGTGTGCACATATAAACTGAGCAACTTCCTGCAACTCAAGGCAACATTATCATGTTTGATGTTATAAAACATTATTTGCCGTCAATGTAACAGGCTGTCAAAGAGTGGCCTTTGATGGCTATTTTGTAATCAATAAGCCAAACGCCAATAATTCAAAAATGTGGCACATTGGTTTATGAAACTCGTTCTTGTAAATTCCCTTGCGAGTCTCAACAAAAACCGAGGACAAACAATCAATAGTTAAGCCAATTTTACATTCAGTACCCCTCCCAAATGTAACAGTGTTATATTTTGTCACTTAATTTGTTCATTTATTTAGTTTTTTAAACATCATTTACAGTTTAAATGCCAGTACTTACTGTCAATGGACATGGATTGTTTGAATATGAATATAAAGAACTACTCCAATACAGAAAATTCCAAGCAAACATTGTTATAATATTAGTACAGAGTGTGATTTGTAGATGAAGTCGTCTAGACGGCTGATTCACCCAGTGTAACATTTCGTGACATTAACTTTGTCTAGCTGGACTCCGTTGCAATATACGACGACATTAAATTCAAGATATAAATGGTATGTATTCAATATTACAAAAAGTAAACAAATTAGAGAACGCAATGAGTCTAAAATGGACGTCTCATAACAATATGGAGAACACAAGTAAATGATAAATGAAATAGTTTAATAAAAACATGGCCACGTTGTACCAGTGTTGCAAACATATATGATCAATATCAAAAACATAATCTGCCCACAACATAGTTATTGGGCGGTCATATTACCTCATTTCGCTTGTGTCAAGCATTCGCGAAACCTAATTAATGAACCTACTGTACAGATAATTGGTTCTTGAGATACCATTAAAAGGAGGGTTCTATCGGGGTATTTTTGTGAAAACGAAATTCAAGAGGATACTCCTGTATACATATATATTTTATTAATACATGATTAAAACATTGCCAAATTGAAAGATAGTAATGAAGGTAATATGTTGATGACTTGACATTTCACAACTTGATAAACACAAGCGCACATTTGTTGAAAAATAAAACAATGAGAACTGAAGCCATCCATCAGCACTGCGAATTGGAAAATCGACGCTACAGCATAACAAAAAATTGTATATTAGTTTTATGATATATTATGTGTTACTGTATGAATACTCTATCAGTGTATGTCTTTAGTGATTAAAAAGTTGTAAAATTAGGTACAAAATAGCGTGTTTTCATTTCACTCAATGCAAAAATACAATATGGCGACAGAACCATCCCTTTAAGTCAGTGAGTTACCTCAATTTAATGAAATCAGATCGAACGTAACCCTCGTACTTCGCTGCGTTCATGAGACGAGCTCTGTCAAGCAGTACTTAGTTCAAGAACGCAGCTAAGTACCACAAAGGCCCTTGGGTCAATGCTTTTCAGACTATAAAAAAATCCATTAAAAAAACATTTAAAAAGTTTTAGATTATCCCCCGATTTTTGCGCCTTCAGAATCTAAAAGTTTAGACTTAGAACTGCTTGACAGGGGTATACTTGATAGTACAGTCCAATGTTGTTTTTATTTATTTGTAAAAAATTGTTTTATTGTGAAAAGCAATGACCCAAGGGCCTGGGCCAAGTACGACATTACGTTTGATCTGCTTTAATGAAATTATGAATTCATCACAAGCACAATGGTCTTTCGATATGTGTAATGTAGGCCCTATCGAAGTAGAACAACGTTTGACTTGATTGCAAAGTTCAGAGTTATATCAATTCCTAAAATTGGGAAATGACTTGGTAGAAACATATACTGTCATTATCTGTAAGCCTCATTTTCCTTATAATCTTGAAGTACCTTGTTAGTCAATCACTTAATTATGCTTCGTGTTCAAATATCTTCGTAACAGATTTCAATGCTCTTTTACGATATCATTGATGCGTTTTTTTAAATAAAATTTGAAATCACATAATCGAGTTATTTTAAGTGTCCAATACACGATGAGTTTCAATGACACTATTGTAAATTCTAATGATGAACCAAAATGGATGTGAAGGCCTGTTCTAAAAAACTGTGGCTCTGGCGTGAAGTTCCCTGCAGATGACAAAAACCGGACCATCAAAATTACAAAAATACAGCCTTAGACTGCACACGAGTGTCGAGGTTGACAGCAGTGTTCTCTTCATGAAATGTCTCCATAGAGGTGAGACTCGAAGGACGCCCATCGACACTGCTAACGATATGGATCATTGTGAGGAGTGAATGGAGTCAGTGGAATTAAGGAATTATAACACATTGTGGATCATCGCCCACACCTGTGTCATACTTATTCTCTGCTTCATCCTTCAATGTTAAGAAAATTGTCTCACAACTGGAATGAAGTATTTTAAATCGTCACTGAATTAAACATGAAAAACCATACGTCCAAAAACATGCGAACTGTTTTTAAACAACGGCATTCCAAACAAATCTTCAACTATCTTTAAAGTCTTATTCAAACCAATGCACATATACGTCAACTTTGTGAAGAAGAAGGTATGACGAGGGCCCATTTTGCCCACCAACTTCTTTCATATTTCAAATTTGCGAAAATATCAGAAATATTGTTAAACAGTTATGACTTTGACTTTGATGATTAATATATAAAATGTTTTATTCGAACCCAAATAACAATTAGTAACGATTCTTCAATATTTAGATATAGATTGAGCCAAAGTACTCTACTCGCACCCTGTACGCAAAGGTTTGACAAAGGAATTAAACAGTTTACCAACTTTGATCACATGCACTGCCTATGTTCACTCAATAATGCCTTGTTTAGGCAGCGTTGTCGCCTTTCGGCCATTCTTTTATGAACTTACCAGTCTCGTAACCAAGAAATTAAAAACATTCCTTTAATGACTTTACAAGAGAGTCAATCGTATGAAATAATTAGACATGCTGTCATATGTTTGTATATGAAATATTTTTCTTCCGAATGATGTAAACTAAATAAGTTAATACTAAAACATTCGCTAAGGCTATAGTTCTTTGCTCATTATTAAAGTTTTGTTTAAAATAAGTAAGACTTACGTCTTAAAGTCGGGTGTTATGAGAAGAGAATCGTATAAATATAGAATATGGAGAATAGCAAGATTTTTGGATAATACTTTGTTATTGTTCGTTATAAGTTATATATATATATATATATATATATATATATATATATATATATATATATATATATATATATATATATATATATATATATATATATATATATATATATATATATATATATATATATATATATATATATATAAACGTCCCTTTATTATGGTTCCACTTCTAAATATTATACAAAGAATGAACAGGATAATAAGTAATGTGAACATAGATAACATTGATTTGATGACATTGTATGAAGACTTTATATATACAGTACATTTTGTACTCTTTGATTACATGATCATATGTGTTATATCCATAGGACAAACACACCCATTATCATATCTTATCCTTTGATATTCTGCAAACGCGCTTCTAATATTTACACAAATGGTTTCTATTTTTTTCTTTTGTCAAAAAAGTTTATAAAAATCAGTAGACTTTAACGTAAACTAAAGGTTCTTCGTTTTTATAAAAAATTAACAAACCACGCAAATAGCTGACATGAGTATATGTTATGAACTCTATTCGTATGTGTGTTGTTGGATACATGCAATTGTCCATTTATAAACATTTGTTGTCCAAAGCATCAGCTTATTTTATGAAATGTTAGACAGAATGAGACGTCATTATGATGGTTATTTCACATTAGGACGATCCTTTTTCGCTTTGGGGTGCTTAATGTGTGTTATAAGTACGTCGTTTTCATAAACATGTTTTTGAAAGCGTAGGAGGGAAAGTTCTTCATTTAACATGTGATATTAAAGAATAAATATTTTGGCATGCAATTTGTAGGATAGAAGATTTTAAAAGTTTTTTTTATTCGTGTTTGTTATGTTATCTCTACTGACAATTTGTTTTACAGAATTATTTAAGTAAAAAAGCCTCTGTTACATTTTACGGGTTTAAACATTTGTTCAGCTCTTAGTTTTTCAGCTCCAATCTGTATGGGGCGGGTCGATGCCCATCAGGTTTCAGCAGGTCGAATGAATGTATAACTCAAAATCGAAATACACACTTTGCATATCAGTCGTTTTGTAACTATCTTTAACCTGTAGCTATTTAAAGGAACGTCCAGTGTGTTATTGCCAAACGTTAAACATGTTTATTTCATCGAGAAGTACTGAGAAAATTGTCGTTTCAAATCTAGTCGAAATGGAAGTTTTCTGATCAAGAACTGTGGCTGCCTCGCGTCAATTAGTAAAACGTTTATTGGGTTGGTAGTGTTTAATAGGTCATATAACTAATTTCATTTGTCTCTGACAAGTGCTAAAATATCATTAGTCTTAAATTAAAATCATCTCACTTGACATATTCACCACAAAATTTCAAATAATACTAGTTTTCAATACAAAACAATCGCTCGAGCAACGAACATGTTCATTTGCAGAAGGCGAAATTAAATGTCCCATTAAGACGCATAGTATTATATAACCTATAAAAGAGTACCACTGGTGTCTTTTTATCTGCTGGAAACAATTTACGTTTGACAAGATAGATTCTTGTTTTCGATTAAAATCCCTCTATATTGTCACTTTTCTGAACCTACTGGCATTAAAGGGTAATTTTCGTCAAAAATTAGTATTTCTTGTCGAAAAAAACACACCAATAACGTTTGACAAGTGTGACTCCATCAAAATATGCTATGTAACATTAAACAATTCCTGACCTTTACCATGAACCGAATTTTAATTTTGAAATGGTTGTAAATTCGTCCAACAAGATGCAAATAAACATTTTTTCTTAATTTTCTTCATTTTGTTCAAGTTATGCTGTAAATGTACTTGACAGTTGTGTAACTGATGCTTCTATTCTTTTATGGACAAAATAACCCAACATTGATTTTCATTCTTTATCATGTATTTGCCAGTACAATTTTGTTCTTAGTTACACAAGTTGAATAAGCGCTGTCTTTTTTCCATTATTCATGGAAAATTACATTTTATTCATATATGTTTAAACATATTATTGTCAGTGATATAGGAATCACAATACAAATACAATAACAGTATACTGTCGACATAGTTACATTCTGCGTCGTCGTGTTATGTTCTGATCTGCTGTACAATGAATAACGAATATGCTTAGGGTCAAGGTAGGATCAGCAGGGTTAGCAAAACAGGCATGGTTCATGTTCATTTCCTGGTTATGATTAACGGAAAACTCTGTCTCAGTGTCACTGCATCGTCAGGGATTATTCTAAAAATGACTTTATATTGAAATACATGAACGTCATATTGTTAACATAACCATTACACTTTATATATGAATAATGAACACATGGCAAATAAATATAAAGTACTGTAGAGTAAAATTAAAGTAATAAATGATCATATTATCTTGTAGGGCACAGAAAGGGGGCACAACAAGATGATCATGTACACCGCTTTATTCATTTTTGACAGATCATTTTAGAACACTTTGCGGGTTCACACTTCCGAGCTTTAATATTGTTCTGCATTAATGTTAACTTTTCTTCATGGAATATATTTGATCGTGATGGAACAGTATGGTACAATGTACAGTGCGGGTACAAGCTAAAAAACAAAAATACTGTAAGTTTCAGCAAAATGGACAATATTGCATATTATTGAATGCTGATATCAAATGACTAGCAAAAATTTAAGGCATAAATAATGACTAAAAAGATTAAAAACATTAAGGGTATGAAAGATATTGAATTATTTCAAACATAGATATTTTCCAGATTTTAAGGGAAATTGCCATGCTGGTGATGTTACGCACTAAAAACATACATTCCTTCAATAATTAAAGTTATGTGATTTAGAATCTAGGAGTAATTAACAACAGTATTGCAATACTTACAATTTTATGCGCCCTTATCACCCTACACAAAGATGAAATTGTTTGCAATAAAGTTTAAATGTGCTTAAGTACTTCAGCCATCTTGGATTGGGCCTTGATAGGGATAAATCAGGCCGAACCAGAAATGATGCACTTAATAGACGTTTACACCAAAAGTTTGAATCTACCAATATACATAGCATTTATATATAATATAATGACATATGACATATGAATATGGAGCCTGTACAATGAAATTAAAGTTACAAATTATTATAGTATCTACATGGCAATAACATATATACTATTATTTAATATGGCAGATAGATGTGAAATACAATAATATAAAAGTTACAAATTATCACAATTTACCTTAACCTTTCTGTAGCAGGTATTCTCATCATATTATTTTATTTAGGCTTCTATCAGCATTCTGAGGGCACTCAGTGTTTTTTGTAACAGTTGATTTGGCTTTGATACTTGCAATATACCATATGTGCTAATTTCTTTTAAAACAAGTTCTCTCAACTTTCACATTCATTCCAAATGACCAATTATATGATAATTACTTGTTTCCAATGAACATTATGCAACAGTCTCATACATGCAATTTACCAGATTCTTTCCATAGCCGACGGCACCTTCTCATTTCGTCATTATATAGTGGATTCAGCTGGACAGGAAAGACAATACCAATCATTCTTATGCATACAGAAAATAGTTAATAATACAAAGAGTAATAATGATGCTAAATGACCACATTGACATTCCACGTCTCTTAAAAAGTCTCTGTATATTCCGATGAATATACCACATTCTTTATATCAGGTGGTATCGCCTCAAAGGAAGCACTTGAGACACGACCCGTTCATTATATTATCATTCCCTATTCGCAACACAGTCTTACATTTGTCTTTGCGGAAAAAATTACTGCGGTAAACTACTTAGGATATTTCATAGACGTGGCGACTTATCCGAAAATTACATACATGTATATGAACTATTAAATTCACTTGTACAGCACAAAGTCATTTCAATTGTTTTTTAATATTCAATAACGCATATGCATGGGGAAACTTCTAATCTAGACTCAAGATACTAACTATTCAAAAAGGATAACATGATTACATTTAGAATAATACTACCTGCAATAGTACAGATTCTTGTACTTTTTCGGGCCGAGTCCCTTGCGGGATTCGAACCTACAGCGTCCGTGTTAAGGCAATTTCACCAGCAGTGACCATACCGGCACTTTACCAAATGACAATTTCGCCAAGACAAAAATCGAGGTTCAACAATCTATTTAGGTAATTTTACATTCAGTACCCCTCTGATAGATATAATTTGGCGCAGCCCCCAAGACTGACTGCATTAGAAAAACATGCGGTTTAGATAGTGAACAAACATAACATGCTTATATTTTGGATAACACTTCCTTCAATAGTACAAATTCTTGAACTTTTTCGGGTCGAGTGCCTTGTGTGATTCGAACCCACACTCTCAGAGTAAGGCAACTATTCGCCAGCACTGACCGTACCAGCAGCTTACCACACGACCATTTCGCCTTGACAAATAAAGTACTAGAATTTGTAGGTAGTGTTGCACACGTTTATGATCAATATCAAACACATAATCTACTCAAAACATAGTTCTAGGGCGACCATGTTGCATCCTGTGAAAGGCTCATTTTGCCCGTTTCAGGCATGTGCGAAACCTGATTAATGAAACTATAGATGGTTTGGTCCTTGTGTTGCCAATGTAATAACTTGTAGCCAGTGGAGCCTCTTCTCCCAGTACTTAGATAATTACAAAGAATGTTCATTCATTATCATGTTCATAATTTAACAACATTCTGTGCTATATGCTGCTAACATGCTTATATGCCTCATTGCCTTATGTATATACATGTTATTCAAGGAACCAATAAAAAAAGAAGAAGAAAAGTTTCATTGACAAAAAAAATAAAAAAAATTAGCTAGTGAGTAACCTCAATTTCATGAAAAATGCAAAATTAAGTTATATCAATTAATAAAATGCGGAAATGCCTTGATAGAAACACTTATCATCCAAAATTGGTTCCCACAGTAGATATTGCTTGTGAAAGATCAAGCGATACCTATCTTGTGGATATCGCTACAATTAAATCATCACAATCCTATGACATCTTCAGTTGATGACATCACACGGATTTGACATACATCACAGAGAACACTGATGTAATGCTGTAAATGCCATGACGTCACAAAGTTGATGACAAAGCAATGCTGTGAAGTCACACTGGTGATGACATCACGATGCTATGATCTCACTGAGGTCACTGTTGAAGAAGCTAGATGATAATTTCGTGTTTCAGATATGTTCATTGTCTTGGTTAATAATTCTTGAAGAATGATTTTGAATAATAAATATAACCTCACCCTCGTGTCTTCTGATATCAAATATATCAACACCCGTTGATTAAAGAAAACATATCTTCGGCAAGCCTTTAATCAACTCGTATTTGATATCAGAAGACACTTGGCTGAGATTCTCTATGTAATGTCCTCATCTGTAAACGTAATCTTCCTTATAATCTTGAAGTACCTTGATAGTCAATCACTTAACTATGCTCTGTGTTCAAATATCTTCGTAACATATTTCAATGCTCATTTAAGAGATTACTGATGCGTCATTTCGAATAAAATCTCAAATCACATAATACAAGTGATTGTAAGTGTCCAATTCACGATAAGTTTAAATTACACTATTGTAAATTCTAATGATGAACCAAACTGGATTTGAAGGCCTTTGCTAAACAAAACTGTGCCCTTGACATGAAGTTCCCTGCCGATGAAAAAAACCGAACTCTCAAAATTACAAAAATACAGCCTTGGACTGCACAGTCGACAGTTGAAGTTGACAGCAGTGTTCTCTTCAGGAAATGTCTCCATAGAGGTGAGACATAAAGGACGCCTATCGACACTGCTTACTTAATGGATCATTTTGAGGAGCGAATAGATTCAGTGGGTTGGAGGAATTATAACAAATTGTGGATCATTGCTCCCACCTGTGTAATACTTATCATCTGCTTCATCCTTCAATGTCAAGAAAATTGTCTCACAACTGGAACGAAGTATTTATTTTCTCATCACTGAATTAAAACATGTATAAACATGGAATAACATGTTAACTTTTTTAAACATCATTATTACAAACATATCTTCAAATATCTATATAGTTTTATTTAAACCAATGCATATATATTGTAAATTTACTCTTGCCTATTGTAATTGTCCAAATACAGCTCAATATACATTGGCAAAAGAGGAGAACAAAGACTTCAATAGTTAAGGAGAACGTATGAGGAGGACTCATTACGCCCATCAACTTCTTTCATATTTAAAATTTGGGAAACTGTCAGAAATCCGGTTATAAATTTGACTAGGTTGATAAGAATATAGAAAATGTTTCGACACAAAATAAGTGGAAAAATCACACGTACAATGTAACTGGTAACGATGCTTCAATATCTAAATATACATTGAGTCTAGTATGTTCCAACACATATCAGTGCAGTCGACTCGCACCCTGTACAGTACACAAGGTTTGGGCAAAGGAATTAAACAGCTTAGTAACATTAATCGCAGGCACTGCCTATGTTCACTTAATGATTCCTCGTTTGGGCATCGTTGTTGCCTTTCGACGTTTCTTTTCTGAGCTTTGCACCCTAGTAACCAGGAAAGTAAAATCATACCCTTTTATGACTTTACAAGAGAGTCGATCCTTTGAAATACTTGGACATGCTGTCATATATTTTTTACGATTTTTCTTGTGATTGTATGTTATATACCGTATATGTAGACTAAATAAGTTTATTCTAAAACATTAGCTAAGACTGTGGCTCCTTACTCAAGATTACAGATTTGTTTAAAATAAGTAAGACTTATCGCCTATGTTGGGAAGTTTCTTGAGGAAAGGTCCCAGGGATGTTATGTGAAAACAGTCGGAACATTACGTGTTGGCGATGAGGACAAAGTCTGTTATGAATATATACGTAAAATAGCACGATTTCTGTAAAACAATTTGTTATGTTTCTTTAAAAGTTGTTATACAAAACCTCCCTTTCTTATGGATTTCATTTCTAAATAGTATACAAAGACCTAAGAGGATAATAAGTAAAGTGAATATAGATAACATTGATGTTGTACGAAGACTTGATATATACACTACAGTTTGCACTCTTTGATTACATGATCATGTTTGTTATATTCATGGCCCAAATACACCCGTTATCATATCTTATCCTTTGATATTCTGCAAACCCGTCTCTAATATTTTCACAAATGGTTTAAAGTTTTTCCATTTACAAAAAAATATATAAAAATCAGTAGGTTCTTCTTTGTTTTTATAAAAAAAAAAGAACAGACCACTCAAATAGCTGACATGAGTATACCTTCTGAACTCTATTCGTATGTGTGTTGTTGGATAAATGCAATTGTCCATTTATAAACATTTGTTGTCCAAAGCATCAGCTTATTTTATGAAATGTTAGACAGAATGAGACGTCATTATGATGGTTATTTCACATTAGGACGATCCTTTTTCACTTTGGTTTGCTTAATGTGTGTTATAAGTACGTCGTTTCTTTAAACATGTTTTTGAAAGCGTAGGAGGGAAAGTTCTGCATTTAACATGTGATGTTAAAGAATAAATATTTTGGCATGCAATTTGTAGGATAGAAGATTCTAAAACGTATTATTCGTGTTTGTAATGCTATATCTATGACGAGTTGTTTTACACAACTATCTACACTAAAGGCAAAAAGAAACGTTACCCCACTTTTTTAATAACCTTTTAAGTAACAAAGATATTTGAGAAATTAACTGTTCAAAAGCAAAAATGTTCATATAAATAATCGTCTGTGTTCTTAAATACTATTAAGTCATTTGACAACACAGTAAATTCGTTTTCACTAAGGTAAATTACGAGAAAAGATATTTAATGACTAGAAACATATATTTCATAAGTTTCACACTTAAACTTACTTAATAACAGTATTTTTAGGGGTTATGATGTAAAGCATACAACCTTTTTGTCTAGTCACAAAAGTAAAAGTTTACTTTCAACTTCTTCTGGACATCTAAATCACATTTATTGGTTACTACCAGTCGAAAACCGGACAATTTAAATCTTCTTAAACGTGTTATTATCACAAAGCTACGTTATTCAGCTTTCTTTTGAAACATTCATTTCTCAAATAATGTATCTTTGATACTTAAAAAGTTATTAAAAACAGAAGTGGGGTAACGTTTCTTTTTGCGTTTAGTGTAAGTCAAAAAGCCTCTGTTACATTATATGGGTTTAAACAGGTTTTCAGCTCTAAGTCTTTCAGCTCTTATCAGAACAGACCACTTAAATAGCTTACACGGGTATACCTTCTGAACTTCTTTTGTATGTGTGTTGTTTGCGAAATACAATAGTCCATTTATAAACATTTGTTTTCCAAAGCATCAGCTTATTTTATGAAATGCAATACATAATGAGACGTCATTATGATGGTTATTTCACATTAGGATTATCCTTTTTCGCTTTTGGTGCTTAATGTGTGTTATAAGTGCGTCGTTTTCATTAACATGTTTTTAAAAGCGTAGGAGGGAAAGTTCTGCATTTAACATATCATGTTAAAGAATAATTTTTTTGGCATGACATTTTTAAGATAGGAGATTTTAAAACGTCTTTTATTCGTGTTTGTCTTTCTATCTAAAATGACGATTTTTTACGCATAATGTTAAGTATTTGAGTCAAAATGGCTCTGTTACATTATATGGGTTAATCATTTGTTCAGCTCTAAGTATTTCTAGTATGTAGCCCCAATGTGTAAGGTGCGGGTTGATGCCCATCAGGTTATTATTTCAGCAGGACGAAATCTACTAATTCCTACATGAATGTATAATTCCATTAGCTTTACATATCAGTCGTTTTGTAACTATCGTCAACCTATAGCTATTTAAAGGGACGTCCAGTGTTATTGGAGTCACATTTGCCGAACGTTAACAAAATATTTCATTTTACAGAGAAGTAATGACTGTTGCAGAAAATTGCCGTTTCAAATCTAGTCGACTTTAGGGTAGTGACGATGTAAAAGTGAAAGTAATATTTTCTGATTAATAACTATGGCTGCACAGCGTCAACTAGTAAAACGTTAATTGGGTTGATAAGGCCATATAACTCATTTCATTTGTCTCTGATATGTAATAAAATACCATTAGTTTTAAGTTAAAATCATCTCATTTGACTTGCGTATTCACCACAAAATGTCAACTTATGCCAATTACTCGTGTTCAATATAAAATAATTCCTCGAGCAACGAACGTATACATTTGCAGAAGCCGAAATTACACGTCCCATTAAGACTTATAGTATTACATAACCTATAAAACAGTGCCATTAGTGTCAATATAAAAACGTGCATGTGACAAATAAATGGAACCTGGAAATGGGACACTACGGTTTTAAAAGGTGAGTTTTCGATGATTTTCGCGAGACGGGATATTGGCTAGAAAATTTGGAGGTAGTGATATACGGACTGTTTTGTCGCATAATATTTGAAATAATGATCCGATTGTGATCATGTATAGCTCATTTTGTGGGGAATACATTCAGCTTTCGTATCGTAGTTCTCGACTATGCCATAAACATGTTTTCGATGCGAAATATGAGTATGAATGAGCATGGGGTGGTTTCGTCGTTACATCCATTCCTTTTATATAGTAGTAGGGTGTGTCTATATGGGTATATGTCTTTCAAACGCTGTTTCTAAGAGACACACACCCCTGTGATATTCAGTGTCAGCAAGTGCATGTACATGCAATAACGAAACCATGTAACAGAACGTGTGAATTACTGCTTATACTATCGCCGTCTATCGCTGATGAAATTCAAACGGCTTACATTCCATTAAAAAAACGTTGATCCTTATATTAAAGTTAAACGACAATTTTAAAGGGGCAGTAGCACGTTTTGTCGCCCAAATAAGTTGATGAAAAGTTTTTGAAAAATAATTTCACCAATAGTAAAACATCCTTCTCTCTTCGGAAAATAAAGTTTAAAATGAGTGTACATGTTTCGATAAAGCCATGGAATCGTTTTTTTTAATACAAAATAATAAATTGTGTTCACAATAAAATGGCCGCCATGCAATTTTTGCTTAATACGCAACATAGTTTTTACCACTACAGAAAATCGGTCTGTGTAATAAGATGTTTTACCCTCTAAAGTCAATTTTAATGACATAAACTATCATTATAAATGGGAAAATTTGAAAAAAATAATTTTTGCAAAAAACGTGCTACTGCCCCTTTAAAGAAGTTAATAAACATGTGCATTTTCCTGCAATATTTAGTGTAAAGATCAACCAGGGCAACAAGAAATCGTCTTTGTTGGTTACAATTCATCATAAAGGGACACTAATTTTACGGTTTCTAGTTTATTATCCAGATACTTTAAAGGGGCAGTAGCACGTTTTTTTGCAAAATTTATTTTTCAAATTTCCCATTTATAATGATAGTTTATGTCATTTAAACTAACTTTAGATGGTAAAACATCTTATAACACAAACCAATTATCTGTAGTGGTAAAAACTATGTTGGGTATAAAGAAAAAAATGCATGGCGGCCATTTTATTGTGAACACAATTTATTATTTTGTATTACAAAAACATTTCCCATGGCTTTACCGAAACATGTACACTCATTTTAAACTTTATTTTCCGAAGAGAGAAGGTTGTTTTACCATTGGTGAAATTATTTTTCAAATACATTTCATCAACTTATTTGAGCGAAAAAACGTGCTACTGCTCCTTTAAACTGACGTAATTTATCAAGCACATGAGAATACTGATGATATTTAAATATTTTATTTTCTGAAGACGTAAGCATATAAAGTAATATCATGGAGGTATTTAAAATAAACAATTATGAACAAAAGTTTTGAAAATTTGAACGTAGGCCCCACAATCCAATCCATTATTCAAGAGGAATTTCTTGGATGAAAAACGTTTAGTGTGGCTTTAAAGACATGTTGACATTGACTTATACGCATGAGCAGAAACACCGGTCTTAAATGTGTTTATGGTAGAAATAGACATAGGTCGTGTGTACAATTACCATCGACCGTTAGTTAATGAAAACACTGACATTGTGGGAAGAGCTTAAGGAAAGGGCTTAAGAAAACGGCGAAATGTAATACTTTATGTAAGGCTCTAGAGAAACCTCTTGTTGGAGAGCCATAAACCGGAAAGTGAAAACCTTCACCAAAATAGGGGAATTATAACTCTAGGCGACGTTGACAACATCAATACATGGGACACATTTCTACTGGCTGAACTATTGAATCGAGAAGGCGTGGCCTCATGAAATGAGAGTACCATTGTATCATCAACACGTTTGAAGGAAGAAACTATTTTCTGGACAGTGACGAAATAACGTTCCAAAATTTGAATAGTTAAACATCATTAGTCATGTAAGCATATTAAAACTTCTCAAGAATGTCAACAATCATGTAGTGTTTCCATTCCTTATCCTGTAAAGGACATAACAGCAAGCCGACTTCATAGCTTTTATTAAGACGACTCAGGGTAATACAGAGCAGGGCCCGCTACCAGCATGAACTGCACGTGCAACGCGGGAAAGCGGTTGCCCGGTTACGGAGGCCATGTTGCTATACACAACAATATATTCAAGTGCTGATTTCAACACAACAAAATCGTATACTTAATAGTCTTTGCCCTCTAAATAAAACGACAGTAACAAAGTCTCTTGAAATAATATAATGGTAACGAGCTGGACCAAATAAATTAAAGTAAATATGAACGTGTATAAATGTCTTCGTATGCCACTTTTAACTGTCCTAAGTTTGACCTATATTTTAAGGTCATCAGGTCATCTAAGACACTTGGACACTAGGTCACTACGACACTAGCTAAATCAATACTGGCATATCAATAAGAAAGTCTCTCTGGTTTTTTTTTTACACTCTCTCATGGTATATCTTCTCACTGGACTTTCTGAAACAGGTTTCCTTTGTGTCTTATCTTGATGTGTAGTTTGTTGTGATGCTGACATCAAAGCATCACTTACAGAACTTGATGCTGTCACCTCCCGGGTATCATCACACGAGTGCTCATCTGCCTGTAACTCTGTGGTCGTATCCCTCACATCAGTGCTGATATCTACACAGGGAGATGACAGAACAATATCTGACACACCGACAAGATTGATCAACTGGTCATCATGGCGCTTCCATACCAGGTCTTTAACTTGAACTCTGTATGTGACAGGACCAAGCGCTTTCAGCACAACACCCTTTAACCACCTCGGTAATCTCGCACCATCACTGGGTCACCAACCTGAAAGTGTCCATGACCCGGTTTGCCGTTAGATGACATTTTTGGATATTTTAGGATTATCTGTGTTAAGTAACATAACTTTTCCGCTGTGTCATAGATACTACTTGTTATATAAGGAGTGACTTTAGACCCAAAAGGGACTATAGCGAAAATATAAACTAGCTATACATCCCCGTATATATATATTTTAAGCACAGGCTTCATTTAGGTTTTACGAAATCTGTTAAAAATAGCATAATATGCCGACGGCAGTATAATTTTTTATGTATATATTTCTAAAATTCTAAAGATGTCCCAAAACCTTTGATGAAACAATGTTGCAGTTTTAATAATGTCTCAAAAACATTTTATTAGAAGTTTTTCTTTTTTCTGTCATACATGTATGCACATACCAAAAAGAAATAACGAATGTCCCAATGTCCCAATGTCCCAAGATAAAGATTATCAAGCACAGACGATACCTGTTTCAATGAAGGATGAAGTCGATACTATACGACTACACTGTTGTTTTTGGGTTAAATTACATTTTATGATCAAATACATTTGTTTCTTATTGTTTTATATGCTGTGAAAACGAAAGGTAAGCAATTATAAACAGTCATGAAAGGCATATTTATATAAATTACGATTATAATAGAAAATGATATATACTTTGACGTCAATACTTTATTTGTTGAATTCAAGTAAACTAGGAACTGTTGAACTAGGGAAGAAAAACTATATGACGAAAAAATATGCTTGCATTTATAACAAACATTATTTACATACTCTAGTTGATAACTCACCGTCCCCAGTGGGTCTTTCTCAATTGATCACTCGACCAAAATAACACAGTTAAAATGAATAGAGTAACCGCCCCCAACGCTCCTCTCTAGTGCTTATCCCCAGTGACGTCACTTTTTTCTTTGTCTCCAGCCAGGTAGGACGTCCATTTAACTAGTTTGCGATTTTTAATTAAATACCCTCAACCGAGGTTTTCTAGCTCTTGTTTTGAGTTGTTTGATGTGTTATTTGTTGTTCTTCTTTCCCCACTGGGTTTGAAGAAAGGTTTTTTGATTTCCTGCTATAGTGTGGTTCTCCTCTGTAGCAGGTTATCTAGGTCAGCGCTTCTAACTGTACATGACGACGCTAGGGTTTAGTGGCCTCTGCGTCGGATCGGACCTTTCCTCTCTTGGACTTAGGTTGTTTTTATGGAATCAGCTTCTTTGTTGTCCCCGTGCCGTGAGTACATGTCGTTCATTGCCCTCACTGTCAGGATGGCTTTGCCCTACTCTGGGTTCTGCGGACGGTGTGGCATTAGAAAGTCATCCTTGTATGACCCTCACTCCTACTGCCGCTTGTGCCGTTCTGCGTGTGAGGACAATGACCGTTGCGCAGAAAGCCAAATGCTAACGTCAGGCGAGCACAAGGCGTATCGTGCGGCCCTCAGGAAGTGAGAGCGAGAGTCTCGGAACTCACATTAGGGCGGACGGACCGGCTCTGGTTCTCCCGGCTCCTCCCCCATTTGATCATCGTCTGAGTTTGTGATAGACGAGATTGATCAACTGGTCTTCATGGCGCTTCCATACCAGGTCTTTAACTTGAACTCTGTATGTGACAGGACCAAGCGCTTTCAGCACAACACCCTTTAACCACCTCGGTAATCTCGCACCATCACTGGGTCACCAACCTGAAAGTGTCCATGACCCGGTTTGCCGTTAGATGACATTTTGGATATTTTAGGATTATCTGTGTTAAGTAACATAACTTTTCCGCTGTGTCATAGATACTACTTGTTATATAAGGAGTGACTTTAGACCCAAAAGGGACTATAGCGAAAATATAAACTAGCTATACATCCCCGTATATATATATTTTAAGCACAGGCTTCATTTAGGTTTTACGAAATCTGTTAAAAATAGCATAATATGCCGACGGCAGTATAATTTTTCATGTATATATTTCTAAAGTTCTAAAGATGTCCCAAAACCTTTGATGAAACAATGTTGCAGTTTTTATAATGTCTCAAAAACATTTTATTAGAAGTTTTTCTTTTTTCTGTCATACATGTATGCACATACCAAAAAGAAATAACGAATGTCCCAATGTCCCAATGTCCCAAGATAAAGATTATCAAGCACAGACGATACCTGTTTCAATGAAGGATGAAGTCGATACTATACGACTACACTGTTGTTTTTGGGTTAAATTACATTTTATGATCAAATACATTTGTTTCTTATTGTTTTATATGCTGTGAAAACGAAAGGTAAGCAATTATAAACAGTCATGAAAGGCATATTTATATAAATTACGATTATAATAGAAAATGATATATACTTTGACGTCAATACTTTATTTGTTGAATTCAAGTAAACTAGGAACTGTTGAACTAGGGAAGAAAAACTATATGACGAAAAAATATGCTTGCATTTATAACAAACATTATTTACATACTCTAGTTGATAACTCACCGTCCCCAGTGGGTCTTTCTCAATTGATCACTCGACCAAAATAACACAGTTAAAATGAATAGAGTAACCGCCCCCAACGCTCCTCTCTAGTGCTTATCCCCAGTGACGTCACTTTTTTCTTTGTCTCCAGCCAGGTAGGACGTCCATTTAACTAGTTTGCGATTTTTAATTAAATACCCTCAACCGAGGTTTTCTAGCTCTTGTTTTGAGTTGTTTGATGTGTTATTTGTTGTTCTTCTTTCCCCACTGGGTTTGAAGAAAGGTTTTTTGATTTCCTGCTATAGTGTGGTTCTCCTCTGTAGCAGGTTATCTAGGTCAGCGCTTCTAACTGTACATGACGACGCTAGGGTTTAGTGGCCTCTGCGTCGGATCGGACCTTTCCTCTCTTGGACTTAGGTTGTTTTTATGGAATCAGCTTCTTTGTTGTCCCCGTGCCGTGAGTACATGTCGTTCATTGCCCTCACTGTCAGGATGGCTTTGCCCTACTCTGGGTTCTGCGGACGGTGTGGCATTAGAAAGTCATCCTTGTATGACCCTCACTCCTACTGCCGCTTGTGCCGTTCTGCGTGTGAGGACAATGACCGTTGCGCAGAAAGCCAAATGCTAACGTCAGGCGAGCACAAGGCGTATCGTGCGGCCCTCAGGAAGTGAGAGCGAGAGTCTCGGAACTCACATTAGGGCGGACGGACCGGCTCTGGTTCTCCCGGCTCCTCCCCCATTTGATCATCGTCTGAGTTTGTGATAGACGAGATTGATCAACTGGTCTTCATGGCGCTTCCATACCAGGTCTTTAACTTGAACTCTGTATGTGACAGGACCAAGCGCTTTCAGCACAACACCCTTTAACCACCTCGGTAATCTCGCACCATCACTGGGTCACCAACCTGAAAGTGTCCATGACCCGGTTTGCCGTTAGATGACATTTTGGATATTTTAGGATTATCTGTGTTAAGTAACATAACTTTTCCGCTGTGTCATAGATACTACTTGTTATATAAGGAGTGACTTTAGACCCAAAAGGGACTATAGCGAAAATATAAACTAGCTATACATCCCCGTATATATATATTTTAAGCACAGGCTTCATTTAGGTTTTACGAAATCTGTTAAAAATAGCATAATATGCCGACGGCAGTATAATTTTTCATGTATATATTTCTAAAGTTCTAAAGATGTCCCAAAACCTTTGATGAAACAATGTTGCAGTTTTTATAATGTCTCAAAAACATTTTATTAGAAGTTTTTCTTTTTTCTGTCATACATGTATGCACATACCAAAAAGAAATAACGAATGTCCCAATGTCCCAATGTCCCAAGATAAAGATTATCAAGCACAGACGATACCTGTTTCAATGAAGGATGAAGTCGATACTATACGACTACACTGTTGTTTTTGGGTTAAATTACATTTTATGATCAAATACATTTGTTTCTTATTGTTTTATATGCTGTGAAAACGAAAGGTAAGCAATTATAAACAGTCATGAAAGGCATATTTATATAAATTACGATTATAATAGAAAATGATATATACTTTGACGTCAATACTTTATTTGTTGAATTCAAGTAAACTAGGAACTGTTGAACTAGGGAAGAAAAACTATATGACGAAAAAATATGCTTGCATTTATAACAAACATTATTTACATACTCTAGTTGATTAATCACCGTGGCCAGTGGGTCTTTCTCAATTGATCACTCGACCAAAATAACACAGTTAAAATGAATAGAGTTACCTCCCCCAACGCTCCTCTCTAGTGCTTATCCCCAGTGACGTCACTTTTTTCTTTGTCTCCAGCCAGGTAGGACGTCCATTTAACTAGCTCTCAGAGTTTGCGATTTTTAATTAAATACCCTCAACCGAGGTTTTCTAGCTCTTGTTTTGAGTTGTTTGATGTGTTATTTGTTGTTCTTCTTTCCCCACTGGGTTTGAAGAAAGGTTTTTGGATTTCCTGCTATAGTGTGGTTCTCCTCTGTAGCGGGTTATCTAGGTCAGCGCTTCTAACTGTACATGACGACGCTAGGGTTTAGTGGCCTCTGCGTCTGATCGGACCTGTCCTCTCTTGGACTTAGGTTGTTTTTATGGAATCAGCTTCTTTGTTGTCCGCGTGCCGTGCGTACATGTCGTTCATTGCCCTCACTGTCAGGATGGCTTTGCCCTACTCTGGGTTTTGCGGACGGTGTGGCATTAGAAAGTCATCCTTGTATGACCCTCACTCCTACTGCCGCTTGTGCCGTTCTGCGTGTGAGGACAATGACCGTTGCGCAGAAAGCCAAATGCTAACGTCGGGCGAGCACTAGGCGTATCGTGCGGCCCTCAGGAAGTGAGAGCGAGAGTCTCGGAACTCACATTAGGGCGGACGGACCGGCTCTGGTTCTCCCGGCTCCTCCCCCATTTGATCATCGTCTGAGTTTGTGATAGACGAGGACGCCACGGAGTTCGACTCCCCTCACATGACTTCTCGTCAGGACCCAACTAGCATGCGAGAGGACAAGGAGTTGTCGCGCGGTGATGCTGAGTGCTGCGCGCATTTCCGCAGGACTGACCAGCGTCAGGCGTGACGGGTTTTTGTCCCGCACGGACTAACCTGCTGAAATAAGGACGCGTCTAGAGTGGATCACGTGACCGGATGTCCCGGTGGTGTTACTTCCGGTGGATTTCTTGTGGAACTTCCGGTTCAGGTGGTACTTCCGGTAAATTTCCGGTGGTATGTTCCGATGGGATTACCGGTTCCGGTTGTATTTCCGGTTCCGGTGGTACTTCCGGTTTTTCCGGTGGTAGCGTAGCGGTAATGATGACAAGTTTAGAGTATTATGTTTATTTTTCATGTGAGAGTGACTGTTTTGATTTGCCTTATAATAGTATTTGTATAACAGATGATTTATATATAATATGTGTGTTTCAGATGATGGCCGTAACCTCTCTTACAGTAATAAAGTATTTATCTGTAGATGGCAGTGATGGAAGAAGAAAGTGTTTTGTTATCTTTTATGCTGAAGAGGTTATAACCTCAAACTCTTCAGCATAAAAGAGTTTTAGTACAATAGACACAGTAGATGAAAATATTAACGAATTGTTTATAGTTAGGTATCTAAAGTTTCACAGAAGTCAATATTGCTATTTTCAGCTTTTATTGAGTTGTTTTGCCTATGTCCTCTGTGAGAAGATAAGCTCGGGGGCCTCTATTCAATCTGAGAACAGAATGATAGAGGCTCACTTTAAAGGCACAAAACGGTTGATGGTAAAGAGTATATTTATTGGCAGTTTTTGCAATTATAAGGTACACATGGTAGAAAATAAAATAAAGTTGATATTCGTATTTAATCTGGAGAGCTTGTGAAATGGACATAATAGTTATTAAGTAAATTCTACATGATAGGAATATCAAGAGTTTGTTTCATCGCTTGGATGAGTGGGCTGTTTTCCCGTCGGCTGAAGGCGACATCCATCCTCCGGGTGTATTATACAACTAGAAAAGATCAACTGGTTATAAAATTAAGCAAAAAAAAAAAAAATTAAACTGGAAAACTTACTCCATGTAATCCCAATATTACATAACCGTTGATATTTACAAAACATATAAAACGATTATTAATCAACATAAATAATTTTAAAAACCTGAATTGAATAGCAAAATAGAGATCGTTATATTTCCAAATGAATTTTGCCTAAAGGCGGTGAGCTGGCACACCAGAACAATACAGGTTTAACTACCTGCAATGATATTATTTAGACTTCAACTCTGCTTTGAATTAACATTGAAAACGTGAGCCTGGTCGCTTATATTATACAGTTATGAAAACGTTATCTTGTTTGGGTCTTACCATATTTGATTAAATCAAAACTATAGAGTAAATATCATTATTGCCGCTGTGTCATATGTATAGACGTGTGCACATATAAACTGAGCAACTTCCTGCAACTCAAGGCAACATTATCATGTTTGATGTTATTAAACATTATTTGCCGTCAATGTAACAGGCTGTCAAAGAGTGGCCTTTGATGGCTATTTTGTAATCAATAAGCAAAACGCCAATAATTAAAAAATGTGGCACATTGGTTTATGAAACTCGTTATTGTAAATTCCCTTGCGAGTCTCAACAAAAACCGAGGACAAACAATCAATAGTTAAGCCAATTTTACATTCAGTACCCCTCCCAAATGTAACAGTGTTATATTTTGTCACTTAATTTGTTCATTTATTTAGTTTTTTAAACATCATTTACAGTTTAAATGCCAGTACTTACTGTCAATGGACATGGATTGTTTGAATATGAATATAAAGAACTACTCCAATACAGAAAATTCCAAGCAAAGCATTGTTATAATATTAGTACAGAGTGTGATTTGTAGATGAAGTCGTCTAGACGGCTGATTCACCCAGTGTAACATTTCGTGACATTAACTTTGTCTAGCTGGACTCCGTTGCAATATACGACGACATTAAATTCAAGATATACATGGTATATATTCAATATTACAAAAAGTAAACAAATTAGAGAACGCAATGAGTCTAAAATGGACGTCTCATAACAATATGAAGAACACAAGTAAATGATAAATGAAATTGTTCAATAAAAAATGGCCACGTTGTACCAGTGTTGCAAACATATATGATCAATATCAAAAACATAATCTGCCCACAACATAGTTATTGGGCGGTCATATTATCTCATTTCGCTTGTGGCAAGCATTCGCGAAACTTAATTAATGAACCTACTGTACAGATAATTGGTTCTTGAGATACCATTAAAAGGAGGGTTCTATCGGGGTATTTTTGTGAAAACGAAATTCAAGAGGATACTCCTGTATACATATATATTTTATTAATACATGATTAAAACATTGCCAAATTGAAAGATAGTAATGAAGGTAATATGTTGATGACTTGACATTTCACAACTTGATAAACACAAGCGCACATTTGTTGAAAAATAAAACAATGAGAACTGAAGCCATCCATCAGCACTGCGAATTGGAAAATCGACGCTACAGCATAACAAAAATTGTATATTAGTTTTATGATATATTATGTGTTACTGTATGAATACTCTATCAGTGTATGTCTTTAGTGATTAAAAAGTTGTAAAATTAGGTACAAAATAGCGTGTTTTCATTTCACGCAATGCAAAAATACAATATGGCGACAGAACCATCCCTTTAAGTCAGTGAGTTACCTCAATTTAATGAAATCAGATCGAACGTAACCCTCGTACTTCGCTGCGTTCATGAGACGAGCTCTGTCAAGCAGTACTTAGTTCAAGAACGCAGCTAAGTACCACAAAGGCCCTTTGGTCAATGCTTTTCAGACTATAAAAAAACCCATTAAAAAAACATTTAAAAAGTTTTAGATTATCCCCCGATTTTTGCGCCTTCAGAATCTATAAGTTTAGACTTAGAACTGCTTGACAGGGGTATACTTGATAGTACAGTCCAATGTTGTTTTTATTTATTTGTAAAACAATTTTTTAGTGTGAAAAGCAATGATCAAAGGGCCTGTGCCAAGTACGACATTACGTTTGATCTGCTTTAATGAAATTATGAATTCATCACAAGCACAATGGTCTTTCGATATGTATAATGTAGGCCCTATCGAAGTAGAACAACGTTTGACTTGATTGCAAAGTTCAGAGTTATATCAATTCCTAAAATTGGGAAATGACTTGGTAGAAACATATAATGTCATTATCTGTAAGCCGCATCTTTCTTATAATCTTAAAGTACCTTGTTAGTCAATCACTTAATTATGCTTCCTGTTCAAATATCTTCGTAACAGATTTCAATTATCTTTTACGATATCATTGATGCGTTTTTAAAAATAAAATCTCAAATCATATACTCGAGTTATTTTAAGTGTCCAATACACGATGAGTTTCAATTACACTATTGTAAATTCTAAAACGAGCCAAAATGGATGTAAAGGCCTTTTCTAAAAAATTGTGGCTCTGACATGAAGTTCCCTGCAGATGACAAAAACCGGACCATCAAAATTACAAAAATACGCCCTGGACTGCACAGTTGACTTTATATATATACACTACATTTTGTACTCTTTGATTACATGATCATGTTTGATATATGCATGGGCCAAATCATATCATAAACTTTAATATTCTTCAAACGTGTCTCTAATATTTACACAAATGGTTATTATTTTCCATTTACAAAAAAGTCCATAAAAATCAGTAGACTTTAATGTAAGCTAAATACTTTTCGTTTTTTTTTTTAAATAAAAAAAATGAATAGACCACTCAAATAACTGACATGAGTATATGTTATGAACTCTATTCGTATGTGTGTAGTTGGTTAAATGCCATTGTACATTTATAAACATTTGTTTTCCAAAGCATTAGATTATTTTATGAAATGCAAGTAAACATCAGACGTCATTATAATGGTTATTTCACATTAGGATGATCCTATTTCGCTTTGGGATGCTTAATGTGTGTTATAAGTACGTCGTTTTCATAAACATGTTTTTGAAAGAGTAGGAGGGAAAGATCGGCATTTAACATGTCATGTTAAGGAATACATCTTTTGGCATGCAATTTGTAAGATAGAAGATTTTAAAACGTTTTTTTATTCGGGTTTGTTTTTCTATTTCTAATGACAATTTGTTTTACACAATTATCTAAGTAAATAAACCTCTCTTACATTAGATGGGTTTAAACATTTGTTCAGCTCTAAGTGTTTCAGCCCTAATCTGTAAGGGGCGGATTGATGCCCATCAGGTAATTATTTCAGCAGGTTGAATGAATATTTAACTCCAATTCAAAATACACACTTTTCATATCAGTCGTTTTGTAACTATCGTCAACCTGTAGCTATTTAAAGAGACGTCTAGTGTGTTATTGCCAAACGTTAGACATGTTTTATTTCATCGAGAAGTACTGAGAAAATTGTCGTTTTAAATCTAGTTGAAATGGAAGTTTTTTGATCAAGAACCGCGGCTGATGTGCGGCAATTTGTAAAACGTTTGGCTGGTAGTGTTTAATAAGTCATATAACTAATTTCATTTGTCTTTGACACGTGCTAAAATACCAGTCGTCTTAAATTAAAATCATCTCACTTGACTTGCATATTCACCACAAAATTTCAAATACTACTAGTTTTCAATTTAAAATTCCTCGAGCAAAGATAGAGTACATTTGCAGAAGCCGAATTTAAACGTCCCATTAAGACGCATAGTATTACATAACCTATAAAACAGAACCATAAGTGTCTTTTTGTTTGATGAGAACAATTTCAAAAATTACGTTTGACAAATATATGGTCTTGTTTTCGATTAAAATCCCCTATTGTCACTTTTCTGAACCGACTGGCATTAAAGGGTAATTTTCGTAAAGAAATAGTACATCTTGACGTAAAAAACACACCAATAAGGTTTGACAAATGTGACTCCATCAAAATAAGCTATGTCACATTAAACAATTCCTGACCTTTACCATGAGAGTAGAGTGATTTGGAAATTACTAACCATTGATTTTTTATTATTTATCATGTATTTGTCAGCACAATTTTATTCTTAGTTACACACTTTGAAGAAACGCTTTCTATTTATTCATGGAAAATTACATTTTATTCACGAAAGCTTGGGTTGTTAGTGATATAAGAATCACAATACATATACATTAGAGCACAGTCAATGCTTTCGACCAATCATGTGATTGTATTGTGGTCACGTGGAGTACAATTATATCCCGATAGATGTACACTTGTCTGCGTTCGGATATCATGCTCATAAAACTGGTTCACAGACTTTTATTAAAAACAACAAAGAATGCCAACTGATTGTTTGTTTTCGCGGAAAATACACAATGGAACACTTATGAGTTTAAAAATTGCATTGCCATGTTGCCTTTCCGAAAGGATATAATCCTTTTTCGTCGATGGGGGTCTTCCATGTTCAGGACCTGATATTCCAAAAAGAAGAATATTAGCATGTTACTAAAGCAAGTGATGTGAAGTCAACTGAGATGTTTTAAAGTGAATTTCATTTACATCACGAAATTAAGTCAAATGTTGGCATGCTTCAAACCATGTTGCCAGTGTTTGAAAATATAATAGGTTATCTTATGTTCTGTTTTCCCCTACGATATCAAAAAATAATATCCATTCAAGTTATAAAGAGCAATATAAAGAATGGGGAGACATTGACATAAAATTATTTACATTTTTGGAGTGTTTGTTGGAGGATGCACAGTCGTTTCCCTGAAACCATGTACTGTAACACGGCGTCGCGGGAATATCCAGTACGACGTTACATACTAAGTCCTTTCCCAGACCATTGAGGACAATTTCGTTGCAGCAGTAACCTGAAATAATTTATATAAATATACAGACGTGATGCTCATTCGCATATGCAACAATAGATATTACAACTCTTAAATTAGTAAATACAGTTCAACTTGTCACTTATCATGGTTGAACAATATTTGAATAACAAAAACAATTACCGTTAAACAAACCAATTTAATACAATTTAGTAATTCCTTTTTTTAATTTAAAAGTACGATGTAAAAAACTAAAGTTACCTTTCCTGAAAGAATGGTGTACTTGTCCTTCTACTGTCCATGATGAAGCCATTGTGTGAACTGATTCAATGAAATGTATAAGTGCTCAATATTCCAGAACAAAAACGTTCTTATCGTGCATGCTCGTGATTCAAGCACGACGCTTATGCTTTAGCACAACTTGCACGTTTTATATAAAATGTACATCTCATGCACCCCGATAATGTACTGCTACTCGTCCTCTATCTATTACATAACTGTATATTGTTGACATAGTTATATTCTGTGTCATACACTGAATATGCTTGCTGACAATATAGGATCAGTAAAACAATCATGGTTCATGTTTATTTCCTGGTTATGATTAACAGAACACTCTATCTCCGTACGTGTCACTGCATCATCAGGGATTATTCTAAAAATGACTTTATAATGAAATACATGAACAACCATTGGGAACGTCACATAGTTAACATAACCATCACACTTTATATATGAATCCTGAACACATTACAGATAAATAAAACATTACTGTAAAGTAAAATAAAAGTTATTCATTATTATATTATCTTCAAAGCAAGTTTATACAATAGCATGTACTATGACATAAACATACAAAGTCATGTTAGTATATAATCTACCAAAACCTTTCTGTAGTAGTTATTCTCATCATATCATTTTACAACTTTGTAACTAAGAATTATTTGAGTATTCTAAGGGGCATTCAGTGTTTTTCGTTACAGTTGATTTGTCTTTGATACTTGCAATACTTGCTGATTTCAATTCATATAATGTCTCTCCACATTCATTTCATTCCAAATGACCAATTTCAGATAATTACTTGTTCCCAATGAACATCAAGCAACAGTCTTATACAATTTATCAGATTCTTTTCATAGCCGACGACACCTCCTCATTTCAGCATATATTGGCATCAGCTGGTCCTTTTTTAAATAAGGCTTCAGATGGGCATTACATGTAGATGAAGGAATGCTAAAACTAGCAGCATATGAACGCAAAACGATATCTGCAAGGAGCTTTGCTGGATCTCACACAAGCGATATCTACATGTATATCCTCTCAATGACGTCATTCGTCAGCAGATTCTGAACAGGCACCAGTAAGAATCAGTTCGTTATCAGTGTTTATGTTTACTCAGTAAAGGCAATGAAAACCGAGGTTAATAATCAGGTGCATGTACATGCAATAATGAAACCACTGAAGACGTTTTAATTACTACTAATTCTACCATCATCTATCGATGATGAAATTCAAACCACATAAATTGAAACATTCAATTGGAAAAAGTTGATCCTTATATAAAAGTTGATACATAGAAACGACGATATATGAAAGAAGTTATACAATAAACATGTGCATTCTTCAGCAACATTTAGTGTAAAGATTTACCAGGGCAACAAGAAATTGTCTTGGTTGGTTACAATTCATTGTAAAGGACCGCTGTTGTTAAGGTTTAGTTTATTCTCGAGATACTTCAAACTGACGTAATTTATCAAGCACATGAGAATACTGATGACATTTACATCTTTTATTTTCTGAAGACGTAAGCATGAACATAATATAATGGAGGATTTTTTTATGAACAATATTTTTGAAAATTTGAACGTAGGCACATACTCCAGTCTATTATTCAAGATACATTTGCTTTAAATAAATTTTGACATTGACTTATGCGCATGAGCAAAAACACTGGTCTTAAATCTGTTTATGATAGAAGTAGATATATATTGTGTGTAGAATTACCATCCACCATAAATGAAGACACTGACATTGTGGGAAGAGATTAAGGAAATGGCTTAAGAAAACGGTGAAATGTAATACTTTAAGTAATACTCTAGAGAAACCCCTTGTAGGCGAGCATGTAATCACCATAAAGCGGAAACGGAAAACCTTTGACAAAATAGGGGAATTATAACTCTAGGCGACGTTGACAACATCAATACATGGGACACATTTCTACTGGCTGAACTATTGAATCGAGAAGGCGTGGCCTCATGAAATGAGAGTACCATTGTATCATCCACACGTTTGAAGGAAGAAACTCTTTTCTGGACAGTGACGAAATAACGTTCCAAAATTAGAATAGTTAAACATCATTAGTCATGTAAGAATATTAAAACTTCTCAAGAATGACAACAATCATGTAGTGTTTCCATTCCTTTTCCTGTAAAGGACATAATAGCAAGCCAACTTTATAGCTTTTATTACAATGACTCAGGGTAATACAGACCAGAGCAAACTCTTTTCCCTCTAAATAAAACGACAGTAACAAAGTCTCTTGAAATAATATAATGTTAACGAGATGGACCAAATAAATTAAAGTAAATATGAACGTGTATAAATGTCTTCGTATGCCACTTTTAACTGTCCTAAGTTTGACCTATATTTTAAGGTCATCAGGTCATCTAAGACACTGGGACTATAGGTCACTACGACACTAGCTAAATCAATACAAGCATTTCAATAAGAAAACCTCTCTGGTTTTTTTACGCTCTCTCATGGTATATCTTCTCACTGGACTTTCTGAAACAGGTTTCCTGTGTGTCTTATCTTGATGTGTAGTTTGTTGTGATGCTGACATCAAAGCATCACTTACAGAACTTGACGCTGTCACCTCCCGGGTATCATCACACGAGTGCTCATCTGCCTGGAACTCTGTGTTCGTATTCCTCACATCAGTGCTGATATCTACACAGGGAGGTGACAGAAGCGACCAGATTGATCTTAACTGATCTACATGGCGCTTCCATACCAGGTCTTGAACTTGAACTCTGTATGTGATAGTCGTAAGTGCCATACATTAACATTGACTTACGACTATCTTAGGGCTAAGAGAGCTTCGAAAATATGGGCCCAGGTCTTTAACTTGAACTCTGTATGTGACACGACTAAGCGCTTTCAGCATAACACCCTTTAACCACCTCGGTAATCTCGCACCATCACTGGGTCACCAACCTGAAAGTGTCCATGACCCGGTTTGCCGTTAGATGACGTTTTTGGATATTTTAGGAGTATCGGTGTTAAGTAACATACCATTTCCGCTGTGTCATAGATACTACTTGTTATATAAGGAGTGACTTTTGACTGATAAGAGACTATAGCGAAAATATAAACTAGCTATACATCCCCGTATATATATATTTTAAGCACAGGCTTCATTTAGGTTTTACGAAATCTGTTAAAAATAGCATAATATGCCGACGGCAGTATAATTTTTTATGTATATATTTCTAAAATTCTAAAGATGTCCCAAAACCTTTGATGAAACAATGTTGCAGTTTTTATAATGTCTCAAAAACATTTTATAAGAAGTTTTTCTTTTTCTGTCATACATGTTTGCACATACCAAAAAGAAATAACGAATGTCCCAATGTCCCAAGATAAAGATTATCAAGCACAGACGATACCTGTTTCAATGAAGGATGAAGTCGATACTATACGACTACACTGTTGTTTTTGGGTAAAAATACATTTTATGATCAAATACATTTGTTTCTTATTGTTTTATATGCTGTGAAAACGAAAGGTAAGCAAATATAAACAGTCATGAAAGGCAAATTTATATAAATTACGATTATAATAGAAAATGATATATACTTTGACGTCATTACTTTATTTGTTGAATTCAAGTAAACTAGGAACTGTTGAACTAGGGAAGAAAAACTATATGACGAAAAAATATGCTTGCATTTATAACAAACATTATTTACATACTCTAGTTGATAACTCACCGTGGCCAGGGGGTCTTTCTCAATTGATCACTCGACCAAAATAAAACAGTTAAAATGAATAGAGTTACCTCCCTCAACGCTCCTCTCTAGTGCTTATCCCCAGTGACGTCACTTCTTTCTTTGTCTCCAGCCAGGTAGGACGTCCATTTAACTAGCTCTCAGAATTTGCGATTTTTAATTAAATACCCTCAACCGAGGTTTTCTAGCTCTTGTTTTGAGTTGTTTGATGTGTTATTTGTTGTTCTTCTTTCCCCGCTGGGTTTGAAGAAAGGTTTTTGGATTTCCTGCTATAGTGTGGTTCTCCTCTGTAGCGGGTTATCTAGGTCAGCGCTTCTAACTGTACATGACGACGCTAGGGTTTAGTGGACAAAGCGTCGGATCGGACCTGTCCTCCCTTGGACTTAGGTTGAACAGTTTAGGCTTTGGTTATGTCTGGGAACAGCAATATGTTAGTCTTCCTACGTCGTTCTTATCCGAGTTTATGAGTCGTTTGAAATGTATTCATGAGGAGAATTGGCATAGCTCTCTTCAAATTGGTACCAAATCTATCGCTTATTCTTATTTCAAACTATCATTTTCAAAGGAATTATACTTAAGTGCAGTTAATATCAAGAAGTTTAGAGTAGCTATTGCTCAATTGAGATGTTTTTCACATCATTTACGTATCGAAACCGGAAGGCATTTTAATATGAATAGATATGATAGACTGTGTTTACAATGTAATGAAGGTTATATTGAGGATGAGTACCATTTTCTCCTTGTATGTTCCAAATTCCACCAACTCCGTTCTAAATATTTACCTCAGATATATTGTACAAATCCAAATGAAGATAAATTCAAATTTCTCATGTTGACATCAGATTGTAAACTTATTAATAACTTAGCATGCTTTATTAATCATGCAATGTACCAAAGATGTTAAAGCTGAAAACCTTTTATTGTATACACACCAGTTTGTCATGTACAATCCAACATATGTAGTTATTGGCCGATGGCCTACACTTCTGAAATAAACAAATTGAATTGAATTGTTTTTATGGAGTCAGCTTTTTTGTTGTCCGCGTGCCGTGCGTACATGTCGTTCATTGCCCTCACTGTCAGGATGGCTTTGCCCTACTCTGGGTTCTGCGGACGGTGTGGCATTAGGAAGTCATCCTTGTATGACCCTCACTCCTACTGCCGCTTGTGCCGTACTGCGTGTGAGGACAATGACCGTTGCGCAGAAAGCCAAATGCTAATGTCGGGGGCGAGCACAAGGCGTATCGTGCGGCCCTCAGGAAGTGAGAGCGAGAGTCTCGGAACTCACATAAGGGCGGACGGACCGGCTCTGGTTCTCCCGGCTCCTCCCCCATTCGATCATCGTCTGAGTTTGTGATAGACGAGGACGACTCCCCTCACATGACTTCTCGTCAGGACCCAACTAGCATGCGAGAGGACAAGGAGTTGTCGCCAGGTGATGCTGAGTGCTGCGCGCATTTCCGCAGGACTGACCAGCGTCAGGCGTGACGGGTTTTTGTCCCGCACGGACTTACCTGCTGAAATAAAGACGCGTCTAGAGTGGATCACGTGACCGGATGTCCCGGTGGTGTTACTTCCGGTGGATTTCTGGTGGAACTTCCGGTTCAGGTGGTACTTCCGGTAAATTTCCGGTGGTATGTTCCGATGGGATTACTGGTTCCGGTTGTATTTCCGGTTCCGGTGGTACTTCCGGTTTTTCCGGTGGTAGCGTAGCGGTAATGATGACAAGTTTAGAGTATGATGTTTATTTTTCATGTGAGAGTGACTGTTTTGATTTGCCTTATAATAATATTTGTATAACATATGATTTATATATAATATGTGTGTTTCAGATGATGGCCGTAACCTCTCTTACAGAAATAAAGTATTTATCTGTAGATGGCAGTGATGGAAGAAGAACGTGTTTTGTTATCTTTTATGCTGAAGAGGTTATAACCTCAAACTCTTCAGCATAAAAGAGTTTTAGTACAATAGACACAGTAGATGAAAATATTAACGAATTGTTTACAGTTAGGTATCTGAAGTTTCACAGAAGTCAATATTGCTATTTTCAGCTTTTATTGAGTTGTTTTGCCTATATCCTCTGTGAGAAGATAAGCTCGGGGGCCTCTATTCATTCTGAGAATAGAATGATAGAGGCTCACTTTAAAGGCACAAAACGGTTGATGGTAAAGAGTATATTTATTGGCAGTTTTTGCAATTATAAGGTACACATGGTAGAAAATAGAATAAAGTTGATATTCGTATTTAATCTGGAGAGCTTGTGAAATGGACATAATAGTTATTAAGTAAATTCTACATGATAGGAATATCAAGAGTTTGTTTCATCGCTTGGATGAGTGGGCTGTTTTCCCGTCGGCTGAAGGTGACATCCATCCTCGGGGTGTATTATACAACTAGAAAAGATCAACCGGTTATAAAATTAAGCAAAAGAAAAGAAAAAAATTAAACTGGAAAACTTACTCCATGTAATCCCAATATTACATAACCGTTGATATTTACAAAACATATAAAACGATTATTAATCAACATAAATAATTTTAAAAACCTGAATTGAATAGCAAAATAGAGATCGTTATATTTCCAAATGAATTTTGCCTAAAGGCGGTGAGCTGGCACACCAGAACAATACAGGTTTAACTACCTGCAATGATATTATTTAGACTTCAACTCTGCTTTGAATTAACATTGAAAACGTGAGCCTGGTCGCTTATATTATACAGTTATGAAAACGTTATCTTGTTTGGGTCTTACCATATTTGATTAAATCAAAACTATAGAGTAAATATCATTATTGCCGCTGTGTCATATGTATAGACGTGTGCACATATAAACTGAGCAACTTCCTGCAACTCAAGGCAACATTATCATGTTTGATGTTATTAAACATTATTTGCCGTCAATGTAACAGGCTGTCAAAGAGTGGCCTTTGATGGCTATTTTGTAATCAATAAGCCAAACGCCAATAATTAAAAAATGTGGCACATTGGTTTATGAAACTCGTTATTGTAAATTCCCTTGCGAGTCTCAACAAAAACCGAGGACAAACAATCAATAGTTAAGCCAATTTTACATTCAGTACCCCTCCCAAATGTAACAGTGTTATATTTTGTCACTTAATTTGTTCATTTATTTAGTTTTTTAAACATCATTTACAGTTTAAATGCCAGTACTTACTGTCAATGGACATGGATTGTTTGAATATGAATATAAAGAACTACTCCAATACAGAAAATTCCAAGCAAAGCATTGTTATAATATTAGTACAGAGTGTGATTTGTAGATGAAGTCGTCTAGACGGCTGATTCACCCAATGTAACATTTCGTGACATTAACTTTGTCTAGCTGGACTCCGTTGCAATATACGACGACATTAAATTCAAGATATAAATGGTATGTATTCAATAATACAAAAAGTAAACAAATTAGAGAACGCAATGAGTCTAAAATGGACGTCTCATAACAATATGGAGAACACAAGTAAATGATAAATGAAATAGTTCAATAAAAAATGGCCACGTTGTACCAGTGTTGCAAACATATATGATCAATATCAAAAACATAATATGCCCACAACATAGTTATTGGGCGATCATATTACCTCATTTCGCTTGTGTCAAGCATTCGCGAAACCTAATTAATGAACCTACTGTACAGATAATTGGTTCTTGAGATACCATTAAAAGGAGGGTTCTATCGGGGTATTTTTGTGAAAACGAAATTCAAGAGGATACTCCTGTATACATATATATTTTATTAATACATGATTAAAACATAGCCAAATTGAAAGATAGTAATGAAGGTAATATGTTGATGACTTGACATTTCACAACTTGATAAACACAAGCTCACATTTGTTGAAAAATAAAACAATGAGAACTGAAGCCATTCATCGGCACTGTGACTTGGGAAAACTTTGCTACAGCATAACAGTAAATTGTTTATTAGTTTTATGATATGTTATTGTTACTGTATGAATACTCTATCAGTGTATGTCTTTAGTGATTAAAAAGAGGTAAAATTAGGTACAATATAGCGTGTTTTCATTTCACGCAATGCAAAAATACAATATGGCAACAGAACAGAAGTCAGTTTGTTACCTCAATTTTATGAAATCGTGATCAGATCGAACGTAACCCTGGTACTTCGCTGCGTTCATGAGACGACCTCTGTCAAGCAGTACTTAGTTCAAGAACGCAAAGGCCCTTGGGTCAATGCTTTTCAAAAACCATTAAAAAAACATTAAAAAAGTTTTAGATGATCCCCCGATTTTTGCGCCTTCAGAATCTGTAAGTTTAGACTTAGAACTGCTTGACAGGGGTATACTTGATAGTACAGTCCAATATTGTTTTTATTTTTTTGTAAAAAATTGTTTTAGTGTGAAAAGCAATGACCCAAGGGCCTGTGCCAAGTACGACATTACATTTGATTCGTTTAATGAAATTATGAATTCATCACAAGCACAATGGTCTTTCGATGTGTGTAATGTAGGTCCTATCGAAGTAGAACAACGTTTGTCTTGATTGCAAAGTTCAGAGTTATATCAATTCCTAAAATTAGGAAATGACTTGGTAGAAAGATATAATGTCATTATCTGTAAGCCTCATTTTCCTTATAATCTTGAAGTACCTTGTTAGTCAATCACTTAATTATGCTTCGTGTTCAAATATCTTCGTAACAGATTTCAATGCTCTTTTACGATATCATTGATGCGTTTTTTTAAATAAAATTTAAAATCACATAACCGAGTTATTTTAAGTGTCAAATACACGATGAGTTTAAATTACACTATTGTAAATTCTAAAGATGAGCCAAAATGGATGTGAAGGCCTGTTCTAAAAAACTGTGGCTCTGGCGTGAAGCAGTCTGATTAAAATCGACCTTGTTCCGAGGAATAAAATTTGCAAAATAATATATCTACCGGGATACGAACAGGTTCTGTAGATTCCTCGCCACAAGGTCTGAAAACATCCCGTATAGGCGTGTGTTCAGAACCAGTTTAGCGCAGCCAAAGCCCAGTCAAATAGCTGACCAATCACAACGTAGTTTTTAAACGGTCACTTTTTGAAAGCATTTGGAACAGATCAAAGGATAACTGTTTGGAGTTATCTGCCCCTAGTTCTCGCACCGAAAGCATTTGTTGGGCGTTTTTTGATTGGCTACCTGACATTGCGCTCGAACACGCCAGTCTACGCGGTGTTTTCAGACGGTTTTGCGTGGAACCTAGCTACGACTGATATGAGTTCGTATCCCGGTAGATGCACTATTTTGCAATTTTTATTCCACGGAAAATCGTCGATTTTAATCAGACTGTGGCGTGAAGTTCCCTGCAGATGACAAAAACCGGACCATCAAAATTACAAAAATACAGCCTAAGACCGCACACGAGTGTCGAAGTTGACAGCAGTGTTCTCTTCAGGAAATGTCTCCATAGAGGTGAGACTCGAAGGACGCCCATCGACACTGCTAACGATATGGATCATTGTGAGGAGTAAATGGAGTCAGTGGGATTGAGGAATTATAACAATATGTGGATCATCGCCAACACCTGTGTCATACTTATTCTCTGCTTCATCCTTCAATGTTAAGAAAATTGTCTCACAACTGGAATGAAGTATTTTAAATCGTCACTGAATTAAACATGAAAACCATACGTCCAAAAACATGCGAACTGTTTTTAAACAACGGCATTCCAAACAAATCTTCAACTATCTTTAAAGTCTTATTCAAACCAACGCACAAATACGTCAACTTTGTGAAGAAGAAGGTATGACGAGGGCCCATTTTGCCAACCAACTTCTTTCATATTTCAAATTTGCGAAAATATCAGAAATATTGTTAAACAGTTATGACTTTGACTTTGATGATTAATATATAAAATGTTTTATTCGAACCCAAATAACAATTAGTAACGATTCTTTAATATTTAGATATGGATTGAGCCAAAGTACTCTACTCGCACCCTGTATGCAAAGGTTTGACAAAGGAATTAAACAGTTTAGCAACATTGATCACATGCACTGCCTATGTTCACTCAATAATGCCTTGTTTAGGCAGCGTTGTCGCCTTTCGACCATTCTTTTATGAGCTTACCAGTCTCGTAACCAAGAAATTAAAAACATTCCTTTTATGACTTTACAAGAGAGTCAATCGTTTGAAATGATTAGACATGCTGTCATATGTTTGTATATGAAATATGTTTCTTCCGAATGATGTAAACTAAATAATTAATACTAAAACATTCGCTAAGGCTATAGTTCTTTGCTCATTATTAAAGTTTTGTTTAAAATAAGTAAGACTTACGTCTTAAAGTCGGGTGTTATGAGAAGAGAATCGTATAAATATAGAATATGAAGAATAGCAAGATTTTTGGATAATACTTTGTTATTGTTCGTTATAAGTTTATCATATCTTATCCTTTGATATTCTGCAAACGCGCTTCTAATATTTACACAAATGGTTTCTATTTTTTTTTGTCAAAAAAGTTTATAAAAATCAGTAGACTTTAACGTAAACTAAAGGTTCTTCGTTTTTATAAAAAATTAACAAACCACGCAAATGGCTGACATGAGTATATGTTATGAACTCTATTCGTATGTGAGTTGTTGGATACATGCAATTGTCCATTTATAAACATTTGTTGTCCAAAGCATCAGCTTATTTTATGAAATGTTAGACAGAATGAGACGTCATTATGATGGTTATTTCACATTAGGACGATCCTTTTTCGCTTTGGGGTGCTTAATGTCACAGAGGTTCGAATCGCTGTTTTGACAATATTTGTAAACATTTATCATTAACATTTATCGAACTAATAATTAGAAAACCTAATGATTTATTTCATTATTTCATTCGATATTTCCGTTTCGCAGACAATAACTGAGCAAATCATTCTCGCCTTGGCCAAACTGGTAACAGTTATCTCCCTTGAGTAAGGGGCGTGGTTAACTGACGTCTTAATTGACCAATGGGAGGCGTTTTCTATTTCCGAGCGATTGCGAAGAGACGTGTGTGATTTCCGGAAAAACCGATGTTTTCCCGATGTCGTCCACATATATGTACAAAAAGGAGGGTTGGGTCATTGCGAGGGTCAGTGGTCAAATGTGGCGTGAAGTTGGAGACATTGGTTGGGATTCACAGAAAGCCAAAATACTTGTCTATATGTTCAATGCCTCATTTCATGAGGAAAGCAAAGATTGATCGAACCGCACGTTAGAATAGTTCGATCAGAAGTTCGTAGAGCAAGTGTCCTCCCTTGTGTCTTTATATCAATAGCGGGTATATTTATCCCAAATCTTTATTTCTTAACCGAATTCGCTCAAATTTGGAATATGAGCTCACAGTATCGTATATAAACAGTATATGAAAGCAAAAATCGAGATTTTGAATTTTGAAAAATATTGTCAAAACAGAGATTCGAACCCCTGTGCTTAATGTGTGTTATAAGTACGTCGTTTTCATAAACATGTTTTTGAAAGCGTAGGAGGGAAAGTTCTTCATTTAACATGTGATATTAAAGAATAAATATTTTGGCATGCAATTTGTAGGATAGAAGATTTTAAAAGTTTTTTTTATTCGTGTTTGTTATGTTATCTCTACTGACAATTTGTTTTACAGAATTATTTAAGTAAAAAAGCCTCTGTTACATTTTACGGGTTTAAACATTTGTTCAGCTCTTAGTTTTTCAGCTCCAATCTGTAAGGGGCGGGTCGATGCCCATCAGGTTTCAGCAGGTCGAATGAATGTATAACTCCAAATCGAAATACACACTTTGCATATCAGTCGTTTTGTAACTATCTTTAACCTGTAGCTATTTAAAGGAACGTCCAGTGTGTTATTGCCAAACTTTAAACATATTTTATTTCATCGAGAAGTACTGAGGAAATTGTCGTTTCAAATCTAGTCGAAATGGAAGTTTTCTGATTAAGAACAGTGGCTGCCTCGCGTCAATTAGTAAAACGTTTATTGGGTTGGTAGTGTTTAATAGGTCATATAACTAATTTCATTTGTCTCTGACAAGTGCTAAAATATCATTAGTCTTAAATTAAAATCATCTCACTTGACATATTCACCACAAAATTTCAAATACTACTAGTTTTCAATACAAAACAATCGCTCGAGCAACGAACATGTACATTTGCAGAAGGCGAAATTAAATGTCTCATTAAGACGCATAGTATTATATAACCTATAAAAGAGTACCACTGGTGTCTTTTTATCTGCTGGAAACAATTTACGTTTGACAAGATAGATTCTTGTTTTCGATTAAAATCCCTCTATATTGTCACTTTTCTGAACCTACTGGCATTAAAGGGTAATTTTCGTCAAAAATTAGTATTTCTTGTCGAAAAAAACACACCAATAACGTTTGACAAGTGTGACTCCATCAAAATATGCTATGTAACATTAAACAATTCCTGACCTTTACCATGAACCATTAACCATTAACCATACCATTAATTTTGAAATGGTTGTAAATTCGTCCAACAAGATGCAAATAAACATCTTTTCTTAATTTTCTTCATTTTGTTCAAGTTATGCTGTAAATGTACTTGACAGTTGTGTAACTGATGCTTCTATTCTTTTATGGACAAAATAACCCAACATTGATTTTCATTCTTTATCATGTATTTGCCAGTACAATTTTGTTCTAAGTTACACAAGTTGAATAAGCGCTGTCTTTTTTCCATTATTCATGGAAAATTACATTTTATTCATATATGTTTAAACATATTATTGTCAGTGATATAGCAATCACAATACAAATACAATAACAGTATACTGTCGACATAGTTACATTCTGCGTCGTCGTGTTATGTTCTGATCTGCTGTACAATGAATAATGAATATGCTTAGGGTCAAGGTAGGATCAGCAGGGTTAGCAAAACAGGCATGGTTCATGTTCATTTCCTGGTTATGATTAACGGAAAACTCTGTCTCAGTGTCACTGCATCGTCAGGGATTATTCTAAAAATGACTTTATATTGAAATACATGAACAACCATTGGGAACGTCATATTGTTAACCATTACACTTTATATATGAATAATGAACACATGGCAAATAAATATAAAGTACTGTAGAGTAAAATTAAAGTAATAAATGATCATATTATCTTGTAGGGCACAGAAAGGGGTCACAACAAGATGATCATGTACACCGCTTTATTCATTTTTGACATATCATTTTAGAACACTTTGTGGGTTCACACTTCCGAGCTTTTATATTGTTCTGCATTAATGTTGCCTTTTCTTCATGGAATATATTTGATCATGATGGAACAGTATGGTACAGTGCGGGTACAAGCTAAATAACTAAAATACTGTAAGTTAAAGCTTATTGTAATTATTGAATGCATGATATCAAATGACTAGCAAAATCATTAAGGCATAAATAATGACTAAAAAGAGTAAAAACATTAAGGGTATGAAAGATATTGAATTAAATTCCTTCAAAAAATAAAGTAATGTGATTTAGAATCTAGGAGAAGTTAACAACGTTATTGCAATACGCCCTTATCACCCTACATAAAGATGAAATTGTTTGCGATAAAGTTTACATGTGCTTAAGTACTTCAGCCATCTTGGATTGGGCCTTGATGGGATAAATCAGGCCGAACCAGAAATTATGCACTTAATAGACGTTAACACCAAAAGTTTGAATCTAACAATCTACATAGTATTTATATATAATATAATAAAATATGACATATAAATATGGAGTCCTGTACAATGAAATTAAAATTTCTTTTCAAATAATTTCTCTCAACTTTCACATTCATTCCAAATGACCAATTATATGATAATTACTTGTTTCCAATGAAAATTATGCAACAGTCTCATACATGCAATTTACTAGATTCTTTCCATAGCCGACGACACCTTCTCATTTCGTCATATAGTGGATTCAGCTGGACAGAGAAGACAATACCAATCATTCTTATGCAAACAGAAAGTAGTTAATAATACAACGAGTAATAATGATGCTAAATGTCCACATTGACACTTCACGTCTCTTAAAAAGTCTCTGTATATTCCGATGAACATCCCACATTCTTTATATCAGGTGATATCGCCTCAAAGGAAGCACTTGAGACACGACCCGTTCATTTTATTATCATTCCCTATTCGCAACACAGTCTTACATTTGTCTTTGTGGCAAAATTGACTGCGGTAAACTACTTAGGATATTTCATAGACGTGGCGACTTATCCGAAAATTTGGATTCATAAATGATTTCGTCTCTTTGACTCACATACATGTGTATGAACTATTAAATTCACTTGTACAGCACAAAGTCATTTCAATTGTTTTTTAATATTCGATAACGCATATGCATGGGGAAACTTCTAATCTAGACTCAAGATACTAACTATTCAAAAAGGATAACATGATTACATTTAGAACAATACTACCTGCAATAGTACAGATTCTTGTACTTTTTCGGGCCGAGTCCCTTGCGGGATTCGAACCCACAGCGTCCGGGTTAAGGCAATTATCACCAGCAGTGACCATACCAGGACTTTACAAAATGACAATTTTGCCTCGACAAAAATCGAGGTTAAAAAATCTATAGTTAAGTTTATTTTACATTCAGTACCCCTCTGATAGATATAATTTGGCGCAGCCCCCAAGACTGACTGCATTAGAAATGCATGCAGTTTAGATAGTGAACAAATATAACATGCTTATATTTTGGATAACACTACCTTCAATATCAATCAAATTCTTGAACTTTTTCGGGCCGAGTGCCTTGCGTGATTCGAACCCACACTCTCAGAGTAAGGCAACTATCGCCAGCACTGACCGTACCAGCAGCTTACCACACGACCATTTCGCCTTGACAAAAATCGACGTCCAACAATCAATACTTGTGGGATTCGGCCTGAAAAAGTACAAGAATTTGTAGGTAGTGTTGCACACGTTTATGATCAATATCAAAAACATAATCTACCCAAAACGTACTTCTAGGGCGACCATGTTGCGTCCTGTGAAAGGCTCATTGTGCCTGTTTCAGGCATGTGCGAAACCTGATTAATGAAACTGTAGATGGTTTGGTCCTTGTGTTGCCAATGATATAACTTGTAGCCAGTGGAGCCTCCTCTGTCAGTACTTAGTTAATTACAAAGAATGTTCATTCGTTATCATGTACATAATTTAACAACAGTCTTTGTACATCATGTATATGCTACTAACATGCTTATATGCCTCATTACCTTATGTATATACATGTCATTCAATGAACCAATAAATAAAAAAATCATTGACAAAAAATCAACAAAAACAAACAACAAACAAACTTTTAGCTAGTGAGTTACCTCAATTTTATGATAAATGCAAAATTAAGTTATATCAATCCCTTAAATGCGGAAATGTCGTGATAGAAACCCTTATCATCCAATATTAGTTCCCACAGTAGATATCGCTTGTGAAAGATCAAGCGATCTATCTTTTGGATATTGCTACAATTCATCACAATCCTATGACATCATCAGTTAATGACATCACACGGATTTGACATACATCACAGAGAACACTGCTGTAAATGCCATGACGTCACAAAGTTGATGACAAAGCAATGCTGTGAAGTCACAATGGTGATGACATCATGATGCTATGATCTCACTGAGATCACGGTTGAAGAAGCTAGATGATAGTTTCGTGTTTCAGATATGTTGAATGTTTTGGTAATAATTCTTGAAGAATGATTTCGAATAATAAATATAATCTCACCCTCGTGTCTTCTGATATCAAATATATCAACACCCGTTGATTAAAGAAAACATATCCTCGCAAAACCTTTAATCAATTCGTATTTGATATCAGAAGACACTTGGCTGAGATTCTCTTTATAATGTCATTATCTGTGAGCCTCAGTTTCCTGATAATCTTGAAGTACCTTGATAGTCAATCACTTAACTATGCTCTGTGTTCAAATATCTACGTAACAGATTTCAATGCTCTTTTAAGAGATTAATGATGCGTCAATTCGAATAAAATCTCAAATCACATAATACAAGTGATTTTAAGTGTCCAATTCACGATAAGTTTAAATTACACTATTGTAAATTCTAATGATGAACCAAACTGCATGTGAAGGCCTTTGCTAAACGAAACCGTGCCCTTGACATGAAGTTCCCAGCCGATGACAAAAACCGAACCCTCAAAATTACAAAAATACGCCCTGGACTGCACAATTGTCAGTCGAAGTTGACAGCAGTGTTCTCTTCAGGAAATGTCTCCATAGAGGTGAGACGTAAAAGACGCCCATCGACACTGCTAACGATATGGATCATTGTGGCGAGTGAATTGATTCAGTGGGATTGAAGAATTATAACAAATTGTGGATCATCGCTCCCACCTGTGTCATACTTATCATCTGCTTCATCCTTCAATGTCAAGAAAAGTGTCTTACAACTGGAACGAAGTATGTATTTTCTCATCATCCTTGAATAACATGCGAACTGTTTTTGAACATCAGCGTTACAAACATTTCTTCGAAATATCTATATAGTTTTATTTAAACCAATGCATACATATGTAAACTTACTCTTGCCGATGGTAATTGTCCAAATACAGCTCAATATACATTGGCAAGAGAGGAGAACAAAGACTTCAATAGTGAAGGAGAACGTATGAGGAGGACTCATTACGCCCATCAACTTCTTTCATATTTAAAATTTGGGAAAATGTCAGAAATCCGGTTATAAATTTGACTAGGTTGATAAGAATATAGAATTTTTTTCGACACAAAATAAGTGGAAAAATCACACGTACAATGTAACTGGTAACGATGCTTCAATATCTAAATATACATTGAGTCTAGTATGTTCCAACACATATCCGTGTAGTCGACTCGCACCCTGTACAGTACACAAGGTTTGGGCAAAGGAATTAAACAGCTTAGTAACATTAATCGCAGGCACTGTCGATGTTCACTTAATGATTCCTTGTTTTTTGCATCGTTGATGCCTTTCGACGTTTCTTTTCTGAGCTTGACACCCTCGTAACCAGGAAAGTAAAATCATACCCTTTTATGACTTTACAAGAGAGTCGATCCTTTGAAATACTTGGACATGCTGTCATATATTTTTGAAAGATTTTTCTTGCGATTGAAATGTTATATACCGTATATGTATACTAAATAAGTTAATACTAGCTAAGACTGTGGCTATTTACTCAAGATTACAGATTTGTTTAAAATAAGTAAGACTTATCGCCAATGGTGTGAAGTTTCTTTAGGAAAGGTCCCAGAGATGTTATGTGAAAACAGTCGGGACATTACGTGTGGGCGATGAGGACAAAGTCTGTTATGAATATATACGTAGAATAGCACGATTTCTGTATTACAATTTGTTATGGTTCGTTAAAAGTTGTTATACAAAAACCTCCCTTTCTTATGGATTTCAGTTCTAAATAGTATACAAAGACTAAAGAGGATAATAAGTAACGTGAATATAGATAACATTGATGTTGTAAGACGACTTGATATATACACTACAGTTTGCACTCTTTGATTACATGATCATGTTTGGTATATCCATGGGCCAAATGCACCCGTTATCATATCTTATCCTTTGATATTCTGCAAACCCGTCTCTAATATTTACACAAATGGTTTCTATTTTTTATATTTTTGTCAACAAAGTTTATAAAAATCAGTATATTTTAACGTAAACTAAAGGTTCTTCTTCGTTTTTATAAAAAAAAGAACAGACCACTCAAATAGCTGACATGAGTATACCTTCTGAACTCTATTTGTATGTGTGTTATTGGATAAATGCAATTGTCCATTTATAAACATTTGTTGTCCAAAGCATCAGATTATTTTATGAAATGTTAGACATAATGAGACGTCATTATGATGGTTATTTCACATTAGGATGATCCTTTTTCACTTTGGGCTGCTTAATGTGTGTTATAAGTACGTCGTTGCTTTAAACTAATATAATCGTCTGTGTTCTTAAATACTATTAGGTCATTTGACAACACAGTAAATTCGTTTTCACTAAGGTAAATTACGAGAAAGGATCTTTAATGACTAGAAACATATATTTCATAAGTTGCACACTTAAACTTACTTAATAACAGTATTTTTAGGGGTTATGATGTAAAGCATACAACCTTTTTGTCTAGTCACAAAAGTAAAAGTTTACTTTCAACTTCTTCTGGACATCTAAATCACATTTATTGGTTACTACCAGTTGAAAACAGGACAATTTAAATCTTCTTAAACGTGTTATTATCACAAAGCTACGTTATTCAGTTTTCTTTTGAACCATTCATTTCACAAATAATTTATATTTGATACTTAAAAGTTATTAAAAAAAGAAGTGGGGTAACGTTTCTTTTTGCGTTTAGTGTAAGTCAAAAAGCCTCATTATATACATTATATGGGTTTAAACAGGTTTTCAGCACTAAGTCTTTCAGCTCTTATCAGAACAGACCACTTGAATAGCTTACACGGGTATACCTTCTGAACTCTTTTCGTATGTGTGTTGTTTGCGAAATACAATAGTCCATTTATAAACATTTGTTTTCCAAAGCATCAGCTTATTTTATGAAATGCAATACATAATGAGACGTCATTATGATGGTTATTTCACATTAGGATTATCCTTTTTCGCTTTGGGTGCTTAATGTGTGTTATAAGTGCGTCGTTTTCATTAACATGTTTTTAAAAGCGTAGGAGGGAAAGTTCTGCATTTAACATATCATGTTAAAGAATATATTTTTTGGCATGACATTTTTAAGATAGGAGATTTTAAAACGTCTTTTATTCGTGTTTGTCTTTCTATCTAAAATGACGATTTGTTTCGCATAATGTTAAGTATCTAAGTCAAAATGGCCGTGTTACATTATATGGGTTTAAACATTTGTTCAGCTCTAAGTATTTCTAGTATGTAGCCCCAAAGTGTAAGGTGCCGGTTCATGCCCATCAGGTAATTATTTCAGCAGGACGAAATCTACTAATCCCTACATGAATGTATAGCTCCAATTCTACATACACAGCTTAATTTACATATCAGTCGTTTTGTCGTCAACCTATAGCTATTTAAAGGTACATCCATTGTGTTTCATAAAATTTTATTTGGCTTTAATACGTTCCAACTCACCACGCGTGCTGTTTACAATACAAATAAATTCACTCGGCTTGCATATTTATCCCCAATCGCCAAATATATCATACTTACCAATTTCCAATTAAAGTTGAGTAACATCATTATGCATGTGCAGAAACCGAAACTGCACGTCCCATTTACATGCACAGTAGTTACATTGTATATGACCTGTTAAACATTATCAACTCAAATTTGCCTTTTTGTCTCTTATAAATAAGATTTCAAAACTTCGTTTGACTCATTGACGCGCGCCACAGGATGTGCATTGTCCGGTTTTCGATCAGAAATCACTACTTATAACTGCATATAGTCAATACGCCAAGTCTACTATCATCAAAATGGTAGTTTTCGGTAACAGTCGGTACTTCCCGATAAAGTAACACCATTTATAACGTTTGGAATATGTGACCCCAACAACACAATGGATGTACCTTTAAAGAGACGTCTAGTGTGGTGTTGGAGTCACATTTGCCGAACATTAACACAATATTTCATTTTATAATTTCAAATCTAGTCGACTTTAGTGTAGTGACGAAGTGAAAGTAAACTTTCTTGATTAATAACTGTGGCTGCATAGCGTTAATTAGTAAAACGTTAATTGGGTTGATAAGGCCATATAACTCATTTCATTTGTCTCTGATACGTGATAAAATACCATTAGTTTTAAGTTAAAATCATCTCATTTGACTTTCGTATTCACCACAAAATGTCAACTTATGCCAAATACTCGTGTTCAATATGAAATAATTCCTCGAGCAACGAACGTATACATTTGCAGAAGCCGAAATTACACGTCCCATTAAGACTTATAGTATTACATAACCTATAAAACAGTGCCATTAGTGTCAATATAAAAACGTGCATGTGACAAATAAATGGAACCTAGAAAAGGGACACTACGATTTTAAAAGGTGAATTTTCGATGATTTTCGCGAGACGGGAAATTGGCTAGAAAATTTGGAGGCAGTGATATACGGACTGTTTTGTCGCATACCATTTGAAATAATGATCCGATTGTGATCATGTATAGCTCATTTTGTGGGGAATACATTCAGCTTTCGTATCGTAGTTCTCGACTATGCCATAAACATGTTTTCGATGCGAAATATGAGTATGAATGAGCATGGGGTGGTTTCGTCGTTACATCAATTTCCTTTTATGTAGTAGTAGGGTGGGTCTATATGGGTATATGTCTTTCAAACGCTGTTTCTAAGAGACACACACCCCTGTGATATTCAGTGTCAGCAAGTGCATATACATGCAATAACGAAACCATGGAACAGAACGTGTGAATTACTGCTTATACTATCGCCGTCTATCGCTGATGAAATTCAAACGGCTTACATTCCATTCCTTATATTAAAGTTAAACGACAATTTTAAAGGGGCAGTAGCACGTTTTGTCGCTCAAATAAGTTGATGAAACATCCTTCTCTCTTCGGAAAATAAAGTTTAAAATGAGTGTACATGTTTCGGTAAAGCCATGGAATCGTTTTTGTAATACAAAAGATAATAAATTGTGTTCACAATAAAATGGCCGCCATGCAATTTTTGCTTAATACGCAACATAGTTTTTACCACTACAGAAAATCGGTCTGTGTAATAAGATGTTTTACCCTCTAAAGTTAATTTTAATGACATAAACTATCATTATAAATGGGAAAATTTGAAAAAATATTTTTTGCAAAAAACGTGCTACTGCCCCTTTAAAGAAGTTAATAAACATGTGCATTTTCCTGCAATATTTAGTGTAAAGATCAACCAGGGCAACAAGAAATCGTCTTTGTTGGTTACAATTCATCATAAAGGGACACTAATTTTACGGTTTCTAGTTTATTATCCAGATACTTTAAACTGACGTAATTTATCAAGCACATGAGAATACTGATGATATTTAAATATTTTATTTTCTGAAGACGTAAGCATATAAAGTAATATCATGGAGGTTTTCAAAATAAACAATTTTGAACAAAAGTTTTGAAAATTTGAACGTAGGCCCACAATCCAATCGATTATTCAAGAGGAATTTCTGGGATGAAAAACGTTTAGTGTGGCTTTAAAGACATGTTGACATTGACTTATACGCATGAGCAGAAACACCGGTCTTAAATGTGTTTATGGTAGAAATAGACATAGGTCGTGTGTACAATTACCATCGACCGTTACTGAATGAAAACACTGACATTGTGGGAAGAGATTAAGGAAAGGGCTTAAGAAAACGGCGAAATGTAATACTTTATGTAAGGCTCTAGAGAACCCCTTGTTGGAGAGCCATAAACCGGAAAGTGAAAACCTTCACCAAAATAGGGGAATTATAACTCTAGGCGACGTTGACAACATCAATACATGGGACACAGTTCTATGCGCTTCCCCGCCAATGTACCGCCCACACGCTTGAAGGGAGAAACTCTTTTTCTGGACAGTAACAAAATAACGTTCCATAATATTTAAGCATCATTAATCATAAGACCTTTGAACATTCTCAAGAATTACTACGGCCGATTATTTGTTCCATTTGCAAATACCTGGAATTTCGTGACGTATTCAATAAAATATCAGACTGTCTGCCGGCTAAGGCTTGGTCGTATAGTTAATGTTGTCAGTGTAGTTTTATGTTTTTAGAATGTGACAAAAACACTTCTATAGTGCATGTCATTTATGTGGACGTAAAGAATCTTCGGGAATTCAAAAGGTCACATTGTACAACAATTAAAACGTGATTATCTACGTTCAGTAGCATGGAATTTCAGGTTACGTTTGCGAGTGCTCTGAGACGCTACACGTTTGATATGAGACTACAGCTATGGACAACGTGCTACCGCACGCAGGTCAAAGCAGCAAGCGCAAGTTTGAAGAAGTGATTGTAAAATCGCGCATACTGCTTCAGAAATGAACGTTGAAGAAGACGCTGAAGATTTACATTGAAGTCATTCTACGCTGTAACAAGAAAAGCCTTTAAAAAGGCATCATTGGAGGCATCATGTTATGGTTAGAAAATAGTAAAAAGGATGTGTATGTCATATGTACATACAGCACAATGGAGACTGCACTGTGGCAATGAAGATATAAGCGTTCATTACTAATCAAACAATTAGTTATTCAATTTAAATGTCTCAAATAAAAGAATTGTTTTGTCATTGCTAGATTCTAGCAATAAGAGCAGGCAGTCAACCATTTGTTAACTCTTTGCCAATTTGAAATATACTATATATTTCGATTTATCTGTGAAAGGAAGGCATATGATTCTATGTTTATATTTCACTGATAATGACCCAGTATTCCCATACTTGGTGCTTTCAGTTTGGACAGATATGGTTCTATCCAATATTTGTTTATACATGTACTTGCATATCTGCCATGAATACTTTATGCGTACATGGAGTACGATACATATGCAAGTTTTATTCGCATTGCTAAGTGGAAGGTTGGAGTGTTGACTGCTAATATTATCGATTGGTAGTGCTTGCATCGCGTGGATAACGTTTGCATGCAAAGCTTTTTGGATTTTCCGAAACTATAGTGTGAAAATATGTAAAACGGTTTTGAATTGAAAAATCTTATGTTTACATACGTTCAGATTCAAAATAACACAAAGGTCGTTTCAATTTGAGATGTTTAGACAAGATCCCTTTCCGCAGTAAATAGGATAATTATTTCGGATAACCCACATGGTCACGTACATAATTTGCTACAGCTGAGTTCATTGGTCTTATATTTGTTGCAAAATATGAAGAAGCCAAGTATGATTGGTTGAAAGTTTATTTTGAATATTCTGTAATATCGGGTTAAATCAAACGGTGTACCAGGTTGGAGGTGTCAGCGCCTCCAAGCAATAATAAAAAATATCTTTTTCAAATTATGACGATATCAAATGTAGTTGACCACATAACATCACAGGAGCACTGCGTGTGTGTGGATTCGCATCCTGGGGATACATCCCTTTAGGACAAAGGTAATGGAGAAAAGTTCATTGAGAAAATATGTACCTAAATCAAAAGAAAACACCTTATTTATCCCTGGGGAACATTCACATGAATAAGAAAATAAGGACGTTATTAGAATCTGCCACAATAAAACACGAAGGCAATTTCTGTCAAATTATTCTAAATCATGTGTTATAGAAACGTCAAATTATCATATGTATCGGACAGATATAACCTTTTAGCAAAAACCCGGTCATGTTTTTGGTGTCTGACAATGCCTGTTAACAGAGGCCGTCATATGTCAACAAATGACATTTTCGACTTCTCAAGAACCGCTACATCCCAAAAGCTTTTATTGTACCGTGTACCTGTGGATCAAAATTTCCTCTCTATATATTTGGTCTTAAATATCTGGGGAAAAGAAATTGGATTTGTGTTTAAATCTTGAGTTTGATTAGATTGTTTTGCCCCATGTTCTTTCGCCTATGCTGTCGAGATTTGAAAGCATATACCGTAGGTTAAAAATCGAAACATCAAAACGCTCATGTGGCCACTCTATTGAAGCCGTTGTCCACTACTTTGCCACATGGCGGATTTATCAAAAGAGTTAAAATGTATTTTTATACTTGTGGATATGCTTTTCAAACCACTCTGTACTATACTAATGGCGTTTTTGGTATTCTGAACTCATTACACAAATTCATTTGCAAAAGGAACCGTTTCCTTTGATTGTTACAAATGAATAAGACATATTTTTCACTTAATTTGAATTAGAACTTCAGCCCGATTCATTTCCAAGCATACGAAACAAATGATAATATTCATTATATATTCATTGATATGCTAATTTTATAGGCGTTTTTCTTGTTTTAGTTTCTCATTGATAATTATTTATTTTTTATCCAGCTTGTTCATTCAGTGCTTTTTCTGCCATCAAGATTTCATTTAGTGAAATAAAAATATTTGGACATATATTAGGCTGGCGTGTTAAAAATGTCGGTTATTTCCATTTGCGAATTATATATTACCCGCATGCTTATCATCACAGATTGAGTCTATTGTTCCTTAAATGCAGGAATAAGGAAATGAAATTAATAAGATATGTTCTGGAAATGATGTTACTTCCTGGATTCATTGACAGTAGTAATATAAGTACTAGGCACATACGCCTTTACCCGGATTATCCCGGATTGGTATTAATGTATGCAGCGTAGTTCATTAATAGGCTAATTTATGCATGACGTCACGGGTTAGAAAGGTCGAGGAATCATTAGGCTATCCAATGCAAGGATGCTTTTGAACCTATCCATGTTCATTAGTGAAGAACAATGGTTTTTCTAACACTACCCTAACCTATACAAGGGTGTCAGTCCAATCAGAAACCGGTTTTGAATTTTGGCGCCAAAGCTATCTTTAGCGACACGTGTCATGAGTCAGAGGCGAGCGCAATACCTGTAGATAGGCGAGTTTACCCAACGTCACGACTGGCCAATTTCTTTATGAAACCTCACAAAGAATTAGGATTTGAGCGGATGTTATACAAAGCGTGATAGCTTATATAAATAAAGGGTGCTTCTAGAAATGACATCTTAAATATAGAGGTCACCCGTGTTGTAGCAAGACAGATTTTATATGAAAATTTAATACTTACCTGAAGGTTTAGATGTTGATAGAGAAAGCAAGCACAACTTAAACATCTAGTTTGATAATACTTATATCCATTCCAAAACATAGCTAAAAACGAAATATTCATTGGAAGATCTTTAACATTCATGTGAAAAGTGAATAGGCTATTTTATTTCAACTTTAGATGGCTAAGTTAGAAATGTCTGTGCTGTGTATGTATATACATTAAGCTGTCTCCCGTTTTCACTAATCCTATTTTGACATGTGTTAGCATTTGATATCTCCATCATCTAATAAGCTTCTAAGCTGTTTTTATGAAACTAGTAACATGTTATCAGCGAAAATCTATAACAAGGCAGTATAAGATACGAGTTGGTGATTGATATCTCAATTAAAGAGTCAGCTTGTACGTCGTGTTTATAAAACAAGTAAATTATAACGGTGAAACATGACTGATAAGGTGTTATCGAAACCTGCTGTCGAACACGTCGCGTGTTCTGACTTGAAAAGCACGTGACTATGATGTATCACGTGACTATGATGTATCACGTGACTGGAATCGTTATAAGAAAGCTTATCTCCCGAACCTATACGTCAGTTATAGTCTGGAAAGCCCACGGAGTTAGATGCTACTCACTTTTCTCAGCGTTATTGCTTATTACTTACAAGATCATACGAACTTTCTAGAAGCATGGCAACGAACAGTCAAGACACATCTCAATACTGGACGAAGACTCAGTATAGTGGATCCATCATGGAAGACGAACGGCAGAGAGATCAGCGAGAGAGTCTGTTTCATATAGGTAGCACTCGCTACGTCAAGACTACCTTTTGGAGTGGAGACTGGAAGATAGACATTCGTCAATACGAATGGAGTTCCGAAGGCGTGCTCTATCCTACCAAGAAGGGGATTCGACTGTCTCTCGAGCAATGGGGGCATATCAAGAGTGTGGAAAAGATGGTGGACGACTACTTTCAACAAAACTTACCTTCATCACAGTCAGCTCACTCCCTGCAGTTGGGCGAGAACGTTTTTGTATCCGTGGAGCCCCCGAAACAAGTCGTGGATGTTCGACAGTGGTGGCTACCCGAAGGTCAACAGGAATTGAAACCTACACGTAAAGGGTTAGCCTTAAAACCGGAGGAATGGCGACAACTTATCGGAGTGAGGGCACTGTTGGAAGAAACCATGCAATAGTATGTATATTCACCTAGACGTATATGGACTATATTATCTGTGTATACATAACCCAAGTGAAGGGGGTAGAGCTATAGAGGACATGACAAGACGTGTACGTGTCATCATATCCTAAAATAGCACTCAGATATAAAGAAGCTACACTGAAGCGAGTGAGTCATACAGAGCATTGGTTTCACGAAGTCTACGGTCCAGCACTCCTCTCTCTCAAACGGACGTTGAACATGGCTAGTGATAAAATGACCGCTGATAAAGTAACATTCTACAGTTGGAAGTATGTCTACCCAAAAGCCGATCACATTCACGAACCAGTCTATCTACAGTCAAGTCAATGGTTTCAAGACCGTGATCAGTGTGTACGAGATGCAGAGAAGAAAGTTCCCAACGAGGACCAAGGTTTAAAACGTGTTATCACTAAGAAGACCAAGACAATCTGTGTACAACAACAGCCATCCCTCGAAGTGAACGACTACATGATATCCTTACTCACGCTATGTTACACCATGGAACTCTGTCATATAATCAAACGTCTCGGAAATGAGGTCTGTATAGCGTGTATGTTTGAACAAACCGAGAGACAATATCATACCTGTCGTGACGTGTTCGAGAATGAGAAACTACAGCAGTTTATAAACACGGCTTTGGAGGAAGTGAACGATTATCATGTGATTGATCAATGGGTTCAGCTGATGCGCGATGATCCCGACTTGAGCAACGTGTCTTCCCTAGCTCTGTGTCGTTATAGATGCATGGACTATCTGAACACGCACTATAAGACGAGCGAATGGTTAGACACCATCAAAGATCGTGTGTTAAAAATGTTATATTTGGAAAGATCATTTCGTTAAGACATAGTTCACATGCTCCATGCTATGTTGATGTATATTACCCACCCGTTTCAATATTAATGTATATTGATGTATATTGATGTATATGTATAGATATATAGCTTTCAATATTCATGTTGTAGTTTGTACAGTTACTATTCGTAATAAAGAATGTTATATCTCAGATTACTCGTGTCTGTTATTCATGAGATTGTATCTATATGTATGTCTATCTATATAAGGCAGTGTCAACCCACAACGTTTTCATAGTGTTGCTGCTCACGACATTTGAAACATGTCCTCTCCGAAAACGTTAGAGAGTGTTTATTTCGATCCCAAGTCACCGGGTAGTTACTTCTCTCCCGCTAAATTTCGACAGAATTTAAAACGACGTAGTCAAGACGTACCCACGATCTCTAAGGTGAAAGCCGAGTTGAGCAAGCACGATGCCTACACCTTACACAAACCAGTCAAACGTAGGTTTCAAAGACTTAAAGTGATAGTCAATGGTATAGATCAGCAATGGGATATGGATTTAATGGATATGAGTCGTTATACCAAAGCCAACGACGCAGTACGTTATATCCTCATTGCCATAGACATCTTGTCTCGCTATCTATGGGTCGCCCCTTTAAGAAACAAGAAACCCGAGTCCGTCGTCGAGGGATTGAACACTATACTGTCACAGGATGGACGCAAACCTCAAAAGATCAGGGTGGATAAAGGCACAGAATTTAAAGGGGCTTTTCACGACTTTACCGAGCGTCGGGCTATCAAACTCTTTACAACGCAGAACGAAGATATCAAAGCAAATTATGCCGAGAGAGTCATTCGAACATTGAGGACTCTCATAGCTAGATACTTGACGCATAAGAACACAGAGCGCTACATAGACGTTCTACCGGATTTAGTGAACAATTATAACCATACCTTACATCGAAGTTTAGGTCAATGGGCTCCTGCAGACGTGAACGAACGAAACGAGGTGACAGTGTGGAGACATTTGTACATGACGAAGCCACCCAAAATGAGTAAGGTGCGTCCGTTTCGCTATAAAGTCGGTGATATAGTCAGAATCAGTTATTTGAGAAAACCATTCGCCAAAGAACACCACTTGCGTTGGACGGAAGAGTTATTCAAGGTAGCCACGCGCATGAGAGATCAACGTCTCCCGTTGTACACCTTGAAAGATTTTCACGACGAGCTCTTAAAGGGACGCTTTTACGAACAGGAATTACAGGGTGTCGACAAGGATCTGGACGCCACTTGGGATATAGAGAAGGTGATACGTAGAAAACGTGAACGGGGTAAAACGCTATACTTGGTGAGATGGGCGGGCTGGCCTTCTAGCTTTGATTCGTGGGTTGACGAGAGCCAGGTGAAAAACAAGTAACATTATCATCATGGATAAGTACATCGTGTTTAACGATCTAGACTCCAAGAAGGATTACTACACAAGCAACACGCACTATCGTTTTCTCAGCGATTAAAACTGGAAGGAGTGTGGATGGTAGCTCTGTTAGAATTGAAATTTGGTACCTTGGACACTAAAAATCTCAACGATACATCGATCGACGTGTTGTGCGACCTATGCGACAGTTCGCACGTGGGACAACAGTATCTACCCTTACTGAGACGAGTCGATCTGAGAGACGGACCCAACTACTATTTTCACCAGCCCTGGTATATCCCAGTCGTGTTAAAAGACACGTCCGAAATCGAAATCTATATAAAGTGTGCAGAGGGTACACCACATTCATTTCTGAAAGAGACGGTGAACGTGTCACTCGTGTTGCGACGCTATCCATTCCTGAGTTAGAGAGATATAAAAATATATATCCTGTTGCATCTTCCCGATCATGGAACGTAAAGTGTATATTCCCGATACGAAGAAGTTTATGGAATTTTTTGAACGTCGAAAAAGTCCAGGACAAAACGTGATCAAAGGACGACCCAGCGGGTCACGATTCATTATCATTCCATCTACATCATCGACGACCCCCTCGCATAACAGTCGGGGTTCGAAACCGAACATCACCCTGACATCTCCCAATCAGAACGTGGTGCAGAGAGCCGAAGCGGCTCAGAAGCGAACCAAGGCTATAAAACGAAAAGCGGGAGATAAGATCGTCACTTCTAAGAAAGTGCGTCGTGAGGGACAGAGCTCTTCCAAACGTTCTTTCATCGAGTTTAAGAATACCCCTGCTATCGACCCGAGAGATATCTGGAAGAAGTAATCATGTCCGTACTCACAGAGAAAGAATTTTCCGAGGCCCTCCCCGTTTCTATGGACGTATTTTCTATGCCCGCATACCAGACCAGTATACTTCAACATTACTACGAAAACATACGTCCTCTATCGGTTATCACAGACTCCAGTCCCGTCGAGTTTCACGTTCCGAACGGAGGGAAAGATTACATAGACCTGAGCAAGACTCGGCTTCACGTCAAACTGAAAGTGAAACACGCGGATAACACGAACTTGGCCGATAAAGAGAAAGTCGGACCCGTCAATCTAACATTGCAAAGCCTGTGGAATCAGGTGACGGTTCACATGCAAAAACAACAGGTCAGCTCCAGCAATGCCGGGTACCCATACAAAGCGCTGATGGAAACCATCCTCGACTACGGAAGCGACGCCAAGTCCAGCCAGCTCACGAGTCAGCTGTATTATAAAGATACGGGCGACACGGTGGCAGAATTCAACTCTGGCGATCCCTACGCGGGTGGGAACGACGGGCTCATCAACCGAGGCAGCTTCGTGGCCGGGAACAAATCGCTGACTCTTTCCGGACCTCTCAGTGAGGACGTATTTTCCTTCAAACGCCACCTGGTGAACGGCGTGGATCTCGACGTCAAACTGTTTCGCTCCGACGCCAAGTTTGCGTTGATGTCGGCCGAGACGGGCAAAGAATATCAAATCGAACTGCAAGACGTCTATCTGAAGGTTTGCAAACTGAAAATCAACGACGCCCTGATCGTCGCGCAGGACAAACAGTTTGAGACGGGGAACGCTCTTTACCCGTACGAGAGAAGTATAGTGAAGATGTCTACGGTCGCTTCCTCCAGCATGGATTTTAACTGGGACGCCATGTTTCAAGACGAAGTTCCCAGTCGTCTGATCGTGGCCATGGTACAATCGAACGGAGTGAACGGGTCTTACACGGCCAATCCGTTCTGTTTCCAAGGAGATATGATTAAAAGCATGGGTCTGTACCTGAACGGCAACACAGTACCGGGACGTCCCTTGGAGACGGACGACGTGGAGGCTTACAACTCCCTATACGAGTGGAACAACGAATGGGGTAAAGACAAGGGTTTGAACCTGGACCGCACAGAATTTAAGATTGGTCACGCGCTGTACGTGTTTAACCTGCAAGCGATGCTAGGAAACGACGGCGGTGACTATCTGAACCTCGCCAAGTCCGGCAACCTGCGTCTGGAAATCACGTTCAGCAAAGCCCTGACACAGACCTTTAACGTGATCGCTCTGGCCAAGTTCCCAGCTCTGATCGAGATCGACAAAAGCCGCAACGTGTTTCTGAAGTAATAATAATAATGAACACTCAACAGTTACTGTGCGCCATACGTAGCGAGCCGAGTCTCCATACCTACGTGAAAGGAGTCTATGCGAGAGACAACTTGACTAGCGCGACCTCGACAGCCAATAGTAGGGGAAAGCCGTGGGGATGTGTTGTCAACACGGACATAGCACGAGGTCGAGGGAAACATTGGGTTGCATTCTATTTCGACGGGATAGGTAGCGGCGAGTTTTTCGACAGCTTTGGAAGGAAACCCGGTTATAACACTAAAGAATTTGAACACTTTTTAAAGAGACACTCTCGTAGTTATCGATACAACACGAAAGTTTTACAGCAATCTACGTCGAGTGCTTGTGGGTTCTACTGTCTATTTTATCTGTTAGAGAAATGTAAAAACAGAGCTAGTTTAGAGACATCACAAACCTATTCGATACAGACAAACGTTGCAACGATCACTTTGTCACTCAGTTTATATGCAATTATTTTAAATACTGTTTGACGTGTGTTGCATGATGTATATCGTTAGTACATTTTCTGTGTAATGATATCGCTATTGCTTTTATTTTCCATTACTAACATATAGTGTACGAAATCGTTTTTTCCCATTGCTGTGTCCATGTACTTTTCGTTTATATTAAGGTAGAGACGATACAATTACCATCGGTTGGGCAAGTCATGTCACGATTGTACATCTATTTTTCTTCAGTATAGAGAGAACTATGAAACCTATTCATTATCAGTTAATATGTAATGTAGTGTAGTGAGTTTGTCTTGCTGGCTGTATAACCTGTGTCATATTAGTCGTAATAAAATTTGATAAAAATATCAGTATAGAGTTTTCTATTGCTATGAAAGCGAGTGCGTGCACGTATGATTGATAGAGAGAGAGCGAGCGATAGATACTATAAACTATCCGAGTAGACACGAGTATGTCTCATTCTGAGGTGTACCACCGGTCGGTCAGGTCATGGCGAGATACGTTCTGAGACATTATGAATTTATGATTCACGTTCTGTCCCAACACGATTACCAGGAAACGTTGAACGATATACGTGGTATGAACAGCGGTCAGGTGAAGGCCGTCATTGCCATCGTCATGCGTCTGCTTCAGGGACGTATACCCGTCACTCGTACACAGGAACGGGTGTATTTACAACGAAACCCCGACAATAATTATTATAGGATTTTGCGACGCATCGTGAACCCGAATACTGGGGAGGCCTACATCAAACGTATACTGATTCGACATACGAGATTAATGGCGTTCATCTTCAACACAGAACACGTGAGACACGTGCGGGATGAAGCGAGGAACAACATCATGCGTCAAGCCAGACGACAGCGACAGAGAATATTAGCCCCACACGCTGCTTAAAAAACAATATATATATATATATATATATTAGGTTATCACGCGAGTATCTTCATTGAGATTCGAACCGCGATCGAGACAAGATGTTCGATCACTGTATTTTGAAATGGACCACTCCGACCACTATATCGGTTCTCGGTGCTTCCGGTTCTGGAAAGACATTTTTCGCAAAACGTTTGTTAGAGAATACGGCGTGCGTTTTCGATAAACCGCCTAATCTCGTCGTGTATTGTTACGGGGCATGGCAGGATATCTACGCGGAGATGGAACGAACTATCGAACACATACAGTTTCACGAAGGCTTGCCTACAGACAGCGATCTACGGACGTGGTCCGAACAATCCGGTAAACAGGCGTTCGTCGTCTTAGACGATTTGATGGACGACATAGCTCACAGCAAACTTATGTTACAAGTTTACACAACGTTATCGCATCATCTCGGACTGACGGTGATCAATCTACAGCAAAGCCTGTTCGCTAAGGGACCCTATACTCGCACCATCAGTATCAATACACATATATTTGTCCTGAAAAGCAATCCCAGATCATTATCGGAGTACCGGATACTAGCTTCGCAGATCTTTCCGGGAGAGAGCAAGTATTTTGCCGAATCTTACAAAGACGCCATCGAAGGGAGCAAGTATGGTTATTTAATCGTCGATCTCTCACCCCATAGCGACACGAGCTACGGACGCTTACGGACGGGTATCTTTCCCGATCAGCTGCTCACTTATTATATACCGAAATAAATAAATAAAAAGAGACAGACACGAGAAAATCGACTCATTCCATGGTCGGACGCGCTATGAGCAACAACAAGGTGTATCGCTGGGATATCGTGTGTTCGCCTCCCGTTAATATCCTATCGCTGAGAAGTCTGCCTACCTCTTCCCGGTGCAAAGACATTTCGTTAAAGTCGAGTCCGCATTGGTTTGAAACGAAGGAAGAGTGCATACAGTCCCTCCGACACGCGTGGAGAACAGGTGTGGATCTACCCAACGCATACGGCGGACCTTACTGTTATATCATTTCGAAGACGCATTTCACGAGACTATGACTGCCTTGGAGCTTCTGCGCGAAAATGTAGACATGCTTCGCGTGTTGGAAAAAGCCAAGCCGGTGAAACGCAAGGCCCTCTTACCCAACCTATCTTCGAAACAGTATCGCGCCATTGTGACGATGCTGTTCAATATTAACATGGGAATCATTCCCTTGACAGAGCAAGAGAAAACCAAACTGTTTCGATACAGGAAAGCCATTCGTCTATTGACCATCAAGCGAGGAGGACCTAGACCGAGTTTACTCTTGAAAGAAGCGGGATTCAAACACAAGAGCTTGTTGAGTCTACTCGTTTCTCATCACTTTATCATTCCGACTTGCGTGAAAGCTCTAGACCGATATCTACGAGTCGTAGAAAGCCATGAAAAAAGAGAGCAACATGCGAGCAATGGTGGTGGTGAGTCGAGACAGGTACCATCAACTTCTGGCCCAAGCTCGCCCATCTCATCGGAAGATGGAAGGGATGGGGGAAACGCACGTGACGACAGAACCACAGAATCACCATGCTCCCCAACTGCAGTCAATGACGAACGAGACACCAGCACCACGAGCGGTAGCGAGGGAGACGACATGTGCTGAAGAAAACGAAGAAGAAGAGCCCACGGTTAAGCGGAACACATTTCACGCTAACGCGCGATCACGCGATCAGCTGCAACAATCGACAGAAAGCCATTATCCACGCATAGTCACAACATCGGTAGAGCACCCGTCCTCCTCGTCCGTGCATGTAGTGTTAGATCAACTTTTAGCGCACGTTCGCTCGGACGAGCAAAAGGGACGATTGATATCTCTATGGCGATATCTCGTAGGTCAGAAATCTCTCGGACACGTGTCATGGAACGATCGCTTTGAATTGTTGGATAAACACGGACATAGCATCAAACAGTCTAATGTGATTGACTTGATTCGCCGGTTTGTGTTACAAGATAGTAAGAAACCCGTTGTTGGATATGACACGTTTATTCGTGTAGTAAAATCTCTACCACGTTCACACACCTTTTTCCCTCAAGTGGGAAAAGGCAAGAGAAAACTCTCTCAGGCCATGTATGTGCAGGGTAAAGTAAAAGACGGCGTTCCCAGTAACAAGAAGTTTAAAACCTTGGAAACTTTTTAATGTTCTTGACTATGAAACTTGTATTTATAACAAGACTCTAGAAACTTGTCTATGAAACGTGTATTTATTAAAATAGGACTATATTTTATGATAAGTTTTAAATGTGAATGTTTGTGTTCATTTGAAAGAAACTATCTTTGTGTTCATTTGAAAGAAACTATCTTTATGTTACTCGTCTGTATCATAACTCTAGAAATGAGGTATTGCTTCTGTATGATATTGAATCTTCGCCAATCTATCAAGTTATTTTCACTACGAATAAAATTGAAAGAAAACTAGTCTTGTGTTGTTCATGCTTAAGTCGTGTTGTTACAAAAGAATAGTATCATCCCTTTCACCTTTGAAGGGAATGATAAGATGTTATCATATCGCCTGCACCTCATGTCGCCTAGGACAAACACATCACGATTGCATTAGACTCGTATTTCATAAATATGTACTCGTATTTCATAAATATGTACTCGTATTTTAAAGCAACACTACGTTTCTGGTTATTCTAGTTTACCTTACGGTTAAAATGTATTTCAATTACTGGATACATGTTATATGACGTGATGCGTCTTTATATTGGAAAGATATAGACAAACTTAGAGATGATTGTTAAAGTGAGTTTTCTCACGTCGCCTATACCTCATGTCGCCTATACCTCATGTCGCCTATGGCAAACACATCAGGTCACGTGACACGACTGTTGAGTTGTATTTTAAAAGCAGCTAGGCCACGTTACTGATTATTCTCGTTTTGCTTACAATCACTGGGTAAATACCATAGGACGTGATGCATATGGAAAGATATAGAGATGATTGTGAAACTGAGTTTTCTCACGTCGTCTACACCTCATGTTGCCTATGGTAAACACATCAGGTCACGTGACACAATTGTCGAGTTGTATTTTAAAAGCAGCTATAGCACGTTACTGATTATTCTCGTTTTGCATAGATGTTTATATCTGGTTATTGCATTTTAATGCTACTTGACGTGATGTGTTTCCATTTTCATATCAGGAAAGATAACGACAAAGACCTTTTAAGATAATAGCATGGTTTATTTCACACACAGTTTTATTCACACATAATTTAAGATAATATCACATACAGTCACGCTATACATTCACATAACATAATATCACATAGCGTATTCAGCATATCACAGTTTTTATTTCGTATCACAGTTTCATTAAACATCTTTCACAGTCTATGTATATACAGTTGATTTAAACATATCACAATTTAATACTTGACTAGAATATTATATCACAGAATACTTTATGAATAAATTAACTACAGTATGTACACTACTAGGAAAGTTGATGGAACGCGCTGGAGACGTTTTGATTTTATTGAGATTTAATTTAAATTAATTTTCTGCTAGTTCATTTAAAATTTCGACAAGAAAAGTGTCGGTGTCATCCAATGTGTTGGTGTTGTCGCGTGGAGACGGATAGGGACAGAGCTCTATGTCTAGAGGAGCCGTGTGAATGCCGTCGTCTAGCACTCGACGTTTGCAGTAGAGATAGCTCAACCCACGGCGCGTTTGTTGATAAGTACACATGGTATTCCCCTTGAGACGGAACCCCCTGTTCATCCCCTCGCCGGGTACCCGCGTTCGCAAGACATTTCTAAACGCTTTGAGGGGCGTTTTCAACGTGCGTTTGGATATGCCTTTGCAGGAGAATTTGACCCGGCGATCGAAATATCCAACGACAGGGGTGGATGAACGGAGTCGGGCTGTCTTCACGACGGAGACACGTTTACCCAGCACGCGTCGGGCACGTTGTAAAAGACGTTGAGCACAACGCACACTCGAACTCGAGGCGGGCTTCGGTTTACGTTTGAGATTAGACTGTGCCACCAAGTATGTTTTACTACACAGTCCAATCATTTCGTCCCCTTCATACTCGAGTTTGAACAAACCCGGAGTACGTTTGTCGTATTGAGCGTGCACAGAACAGCAACTGCGTGGAAACCATCGCGTACCGTCGACATCTTCGGTGGTGCTCTCGCAGAAGCCAGTCAACTGTGTTTGGTACGCTGTCTGTTTGCCGGGCTTAATCACATCGGAGAGGTGCGGGGCGCTTAAGGCCATATAGGCACTGTCTGTGTCCATCTCCATGTATTCAAAGTCACTACGATCCACGTACACATCCATGAAATCGTAGTAAAATTGAAGCATGCGCAGTTTGGCATACTGCAAAATGAAATAACCCAGTTGCATGGGAGTATCGAGACGTAAGGTCTTTTTAGCCTTTTCCACCTCAAAATATCCCTCGCCCAGTTCCGTCAGCTTTCTAAATTGTGGGATATTGACTTCTTGACAAGCCTTGATGGGATCCGACACATACGATACGGTTTGATGTTTTTCTTTATTAATCAAAACCGAACCGTACGCCGAATTGCCCGTGAGTTTGGCCGTATCCCCACGTATAGAGGCGGATGGATCGCGATCGGCTTCCCGTCTGGCTGAACACACGTCTCGCACAAACGGTTGGAAGCAGGCGTTCGGGGTGTACTCGATGACTTGGTACACTCTATCGACGATCATCCCGTGTTGTAGATACCATTGCAACAACGGGGTGGCGATCAACATTTGTCGCGCCCTAAGCCCACCGACAAGCATGGGGCGCGGTTTCTCACTCAATTCGTTCTCCTTGATAAAGTCCTGCATGTGTTCCCCGAGAACCTCGTATGGAACCTCCGCATTACAAAACAAGGGAGTCATTTCATGAAAGTACTCGTAAGGGGGTAGACGAGTACCGTGAGGGTTCTGTCCGGGTTGCCACTGGTCGGGGATTCGAATGTCCACTTCCACCATGCCAAACAGTTCCCCCGTTTCAATACCCCGTAAAATGTCTCGTTCCGACACCTTCCACCCGTGCTTTTGATAATAGGGTGGTTGATGCGTGCGGATAAACGACGAGAGTTCCCGATTTGCCTTACGATCATTAAGAAAATCGCATTCCCATTTTTCCACGAGTGTATAACCTTTCTCACGGATATAGTGGGCACGGGTTCGAGTTCGTTCGAGACGTTGAGCCAATTTATTTCGTGTCTCCTCGTCTCCCCGTGCCTTTAACGTGAGGTAGCACTCGTGTCCGTGGAACATACACCCGTGGAATTCTAGGATGGTTTGGCGTTCACCGGGATTCGAACTGGGAATCCAACCATCGACCAAAAAAGGTCCCACTCGTTTTTCGCGACCCCAGTTTAATTTATGTCGAATATCCCACCCTTCCTTATCCCTCATCCAATCCATCCAATAAAACATGGACATGTACTTGTCCCTACGTTCTGGTTTGAACCCCGTCTCGGCTTTCCTCCGCAGAAAAGGTCCCGTAGGCATGGGCTGATCTATGGCCCACAAGTACAACGCATTGGCGTCGTACCCCACGACTCTTTTACACCGTTTTTCGCCTCGGATCAATGTTTGGTCGGTTTTGTGGTACCTCGTGAAAATAATGGAAGGACCCCCGACCACGTTGGCCTTCACGGTGTGATAGAGGTCCTCGTTGTGTTTATCAAACAACGCGAAGGTGACCCCTTTCTTCCGACTCTCCCGAAACAATTTCTGTCTTGCCACACCGGGAACAGACATGGTGGTTTTAAAAAGGTCGATGTCGTCCTCGAAATAAAACCGTTGCATGGCTTCCACGGCTTGTACAAAGGGACCCACGTCTAGATTATTATACCACACGAGAAAATCCCGAAACGTGGTCATACCTTCTCGTTCCCAGACGGCCTCGAGATTGGCATAATTGTCCTCGATAGATTTCAAGCCATCGTCTAACACGGACTTTTGTTTGAGGTTAGAATACCAAGCCTCGCCCAGAGGTGGAAGACGAGTCTCGTCCAGTTTGTTTAGTGTGTCCAGATACTCATAAGGGAAGAAACCTTTTTTCTCTGTCACCCCAAAGGCTTTCAGAAACTGTGCATAACTCGTTCCGGGAGAGAGATACTGCGTGACGTCAAGAAATTTGAACGTGTCATTACTCTGACAGAGGTAGGAGTTATTTTTCTTGACGGTGAAAGCGCGAGATTCTTTAATATCCAGTGAGAGATGTTTAGGAAGCTTTTCCTTAATGATATTCAAATCGTAACGAGCCGAATTGAAACCCAGGACGGGCACTTGTCTACAGTAGCCCATAAGCTTCAGGTACAGATCATACATGCGTTTTTGCCATACTTTTGCAGGCGTTTTCATCTTACGATCTGTGGTTAGTTTTCCCTCTTCCTCCTCTAAATCCGAATCCGAATCCGAATCTGAATCTTCAGGGATGGTGCCGCCAGCCCTGTCGCTCGTTTTCTTACCATCATCAGAAGACCAACCCTTTAAAATGGTTAATTGGTGACCCCATTTTTCACGGGCTAACTCTCCGACTGTCTCAGCGATTTCTTTCATATACTCCAACATGCTAGCAATGAGCTGATCCGTATCGGGATCTACGATGCATTTTGGGGAAGTAAACCCCTCCACGTTAGAGCATATGCTGACGGATATGGGGTGGTGTTCTTGCGTCCATCTCAGTTTTTCACTACCACAATCGATAGGACTGAGGGAACATTCAAAATCAAACACCACGAACCACGGGAAATATCTCTCACCGGCGTCCACAGACAAGCCGTTCTCTTCCAAGTGATCAAACACCGTTTTCGGGGTCTGGTGAAAACCACCTGGAAAACGCAATTTGGTTTGACCCGTACAATTACGCTGATGTTTGTTACAATTTGACTTGTTCTTAAAGAGACGCTCGCACGTGGGACATTGATAACGTTGACAGTACACTTTAATATTGGTGATGAGGGATAAGTGTTTTTCATAGAGATTTAGATACATGTGTCCCATAAACACGCCGCGGGATTTATATTGCGGGTGAGCTATCCTATCCTCGTCGAGACGAAACACGCTGACATTCACACGGAAACAAGCTTCAAAGTCGGGAAAATAATCAGGCGACAGGCCAGTGTACTGCTCGGGAGTCACCTTCTTTAAATTCTCAAGGTGGTTGTCCCGACAGTACACCACCCACTGATAGTATAGAGCTTTGGCGGGTCTTTCTAGAGATTGACGGACTTTAGGGTCTCGATAGAGCGCCAGACATCGGAAAGCACAGAGGTTGTCTTCATAATATTTAGTATGATAATTACGATCTAAAGAGATGATGGCTTTGTGATTCTTGATAAAATCGGGGAGGGTGACGGGTGGGTGACCTAAAGCAAAATTTGTTCTGTACGTATAAAACCTTACATTCGTGATCAAAACGGGTTTCCATTTAGTATCGGGGCGTTGTGTGAGGAGATGAGTGATCAGATCTAGTCTTTCCAGTCTCTGGCGTAGTTTGTCGAGATCCTTCAGACTAGTGATAGAGATGGGAGAAGTAAAGAAAGGATTATTTTCATAAGGATTGAAGTAGCGATAGGCCCCCGTCTCCACGTTACGAAGGATGACACCGAACGCTAAATTGAGTCTAAAACTATGATTTAACGATTGATAAATATCCCTAGCGCGTTCCATCAACTCATCGATCGAAAAATGGGCAGTGACGGGGAGATTAAAGGTGGATGCTACCTCCCCTACCCTGTCCCGGGCGAGAATGAACGGAGCGTTCAGCTCATAGGCATCGCGAAGCCCAGGCTCCGTCACCTCGCCTGTTGACTCTTCTAGCCATGGTGCAGCTACTCCCTCGTCTCCCTCGTCTCTCCACGGCGACGCTTGCAGGTCCTTCCCGCTACCGGACTGGCGATGGCGATAGAGTGAAGCCCAACTCTCAAACTGCCTATGACAAGTCCGACAGCGAGGGGTCTGAGTGATTGTCCTGCGGTGACTAGTAGAGGGAGCTGTGTGGGTGAGGAAAGGGATAGTAGTTTAAAAGTATGGCATGTATACTTCATTTCACACTGATGTTATGAAGATAAATTCAACTGAGAAACAGTAAGCCATGTGTAACGTGGTTAAATAGTATATCTACTATACACGCAAACATACATACATACATACATACATACATACATAAATACATACATACATACATACATACATACATAAATTTCGATCATTATATTGATAAGCGTTCTATCCATAGCTGTATACCTAACGTTAAAACTAGTAACGCCTTGAGTAAATATTGGCTCCCCTTTGAAATGTCTATTTACCTGTTTGAGGAAGACTAGGGGAGGTGTCATGCCCCAATCTACTCGACTGCGGTGTGCTTGAGGCTGTAGACACATATGCATATATAAAGCAAAGTTAGACTGGGAGAGTATTCCTGGATAAAGCTAGGCGTATATTACACCTCTGGAATAAGACATATATAGTTAGGTTTCAACATGAATACTAGCTATACACTTTCACTTTTACAAATGTAGACATACATTCACGTGGTATTATACATATCCTAACTCAACTTAAAGATATTCATAATCATATGCGCTATACATATTCTTAGTTACTATATATTATACTCAATCTTAACCTGTCTAGCTGACTACGCCTTAACTTCAATGATGGGATTAATACATTCATTTCAATTTCAATTTGTTTATAGACCTTACCTGTTTGGGAACCACGAACCATAACGGACTCGCTCGATGTAGAAGCTTGGTGCGTGCTTGAGGCTATAGAGACATATATGCGTATATAAAGCAAAGTTAGATGGCAAGAGTATTCCTGGTTAAAGCTAAGCGTACATTACACCTCTTACACTTACACTTAGACTTGTTAAAACTCGAGGTACGTTTAACTCCTGCTGTTAACCTTATAAATCATAACTCGTGAAAGCAGAAAGCATACCTTCACCTATAAAGGTGTTTCAAACTTTATCACATGTTTACAGCAAAATAAGACTCATTACCTTGAATAAATTGTTGGATACTATTAACAAGGTGATATAAAATTTACCAGTCGGGTGTCTTCGTCTGACGTGAACGCCCAATTCCAGAGGGGAACCAAATACAGCGGAGCATTTCTAGGTAGAGAAATTAATTATCTTTAAAGGGAATGTACTAGTTGTAGTGTTAATATAGATAGGCATATGCGATTACATGAAAATGTGTAAACATCTAACTTCATAACATGAAACTCAGGATATTTTAACCAAGAACAAATCCAAATATAACATCAATTCAATTCAATTAGGATAGAACTCCATACTCACGCTACAACGAAATTGCGCGAGCTTCTGTGACAAGGCACACTTATGTTTTTTCAGATCCTCATTCCTTCTATAGGATCTGGTACACTTGACACAAACGTATCGTTCCCCTCCATGAATTGAGCGTATATGTCTGTTTAAATTGTGTTGGTGTGAAAACTGTTTTCCACATGTTGGACAGGTCAATTTCCTAAAAGGATAGAGGAATTATCATTATTTCCTAATAACCATAAACATATAACTATTAACAGAACACATAAATGCTTAAACTAACCTTATAAAATACTTCGTTTTGAATGATTCACTAAATTCAATATTGCATTACCTCAAAGTGTTTATAATCTAACTAGAACAGTTAATGATGGGTTTTTTTCTCTCGTATTCAAATCCTTTAAATACCATCAGTCTTAACTAAGACTATTACAACATAAAGAGAGAGATGCTCAATCTTAACATATTGAAATTGATAAAATATATACTCACGGTTTCTCGGAATCCATATTTTCACTATTTAAAATCCGCTAACACTTACTCCTAAAACGAATGGTCCTTTCACCTTTAGAGTCAGCGCTAGAATGAGGGTGTGGAATGACCGCGCATCTTTATATACCCCGAATAGTCATAACTGCTAAACGGGTTTATGGACAAAAGATAACCTTTATGGAAGTGACATTCCTCCCCATCACTGCTGAAAATAGTCTTGATTCATGTAGCAATAACGCATGACTGGTTCTAATATAATCTATGATGAAAGCCCAGCTTCTTGCTTTTAAAAACCTAAATTCTATCTGTCTATCTTTGATATAACATATGAAATTTATAATCATCGTATAGTAAAACAGTTCATTCGTTTTCAATATAGAATCCTAATCGATAACACCTTCTCAGTCATGTTTCACCTTATAATTTACTTGTTTCACCTTATAATTTACTTGTTTTATAAACACGACGTACAAGCTGTCTATATAATTGAGATATCAATGACCAACTCGTATCTTATACTACCTTGTTATAGATTTTCGCTGAGAGAATATATACTGGTTTTATAAATAAAACAACGTAGAAGAGCTTGATAAAATGAAATAGTTACTTATTCCTCTCTACCTGAATACGTTTTGAGTTCGGTAAGATCAAATTTGATTTCAAGACTGTAGCCTTCACTTCACCTTATATCAGTAATACCTTCCATATTATTAAAAGATAGCACCACAATTCTTATTGCTACGTGACTGTTGCTAGACTACTAGACTATCTACACTAGTATGATCTATGTTCCATCCAATCAAACGTTTCATAAACTCCCAATAAATCATTCTAACTTTCTGTTTAAAACGTTAATAAATATCCTTGTACACTTATTGTAAATTAAACATGGTTAGTTTCTGTTTAAAACGTTGATAAATGCCCTAGCTACTACACTCTTATACATGAAAACATAGATACGTTTTTGGGCTAGATGTTTAAGTTGTGCTTGCTTTCTCTATCACCATCTAAACCTTCAGGTAAGTATTAAATTTTCATATAAAATCTGTCTTGCTACAACACGGGTGACCTCTATATTTAAGATGTCATTTCTAGAAGCACCCTTTATTTATATAAGCTATCACGCTTTGTATAACATCCGCTCAAACCCTAATTCTTTGTGAGGTTTCATAAAGAAATTGGCCAGTCGTGACGTTGGGTAAACTCGCCTATCTACAGGTATTGCGCTCGCCTCTGACTCATGACACGTGTCGCTAAAGATAGCTTTGGCGCCAAAATTCAAAACCGGTTTCTGATTGGACTGACACCCTTGTATAGGTTAGGGTAGTGTTAGAAAAACCATTGTTCTTCACTAATGAACATGGATAGGTTCAAAAGCATCCTTGCATTGGATAGCCTAATGATTCCTCGACCTTTCTGACCCGTGACGTCATGCATAAATTAGCCTATTAATGAACTACGCTGCATACATTAATACCAATCCGGGATAATCCGGGTAAAGGCGTATGTGCCTAGTACTTATATTACTACTATTGACGCATCATTCTGGTAGAAACCGGCAGATATACCAATAAGAATGTGAATGAGAGAGTGTGTTTTCAGTGTAGTGAGAGTGTTGAGGATGAAAGACAAGTACTTTAACATTGCCCTTTATATATTTATTTGCGCGAGAGTTTGTATGAAAAAGCTGTTTTAGCTATCCCAACTTGTTAGATCTTATATTAGTGATATCGATAAACTAGTTCTACTTTTTAAACACCATGTATATTTTACCACCAAAACCGGCTCTTTAAATCTTACAATGAAGAAAACATATTTGATTTGGATAAATTTGAATCTGTTATTGTATATATGCATTTTGACATCAATATTTATTTTAGCTCTTTTTATGTATTATACTTTATAGCCTTTATGGCTCACTTTAATGTTCAATGTTATATGTATATACATTTTACTGTATTTTATGTGAGATGAGACTGAAATAAAACATCTGTCTGGTAGAACACCATAAAACATGGGGAAAATCCCGTTTTACTCTCATACCTCGTCTAATTAAAGTGAAAATAGGCTCGGTAATGTGTAGCCTGATTCAACTTATGTTTGAATGAAACTTAATATCAAAAGTAAGTTAAGATAAAGAAACAAGAAAAAAACCAAAACAAATTAAAATCATATGTTCACTTAACCAGTTATACGCAATAAAAAAAAAGAGTTTTAAATCGTTTTATATTATCAGCACATATGCCTAATTAGCATGCCAACACACTAAGAGAACAACACTGTTTGTGCAAGACTGAGCAAATATTATGACGTCACCTGAAGGACGCGTGAGTATTCAATTCAAAGCTGTGTAGACAGACGCACCTTTTCATTAACGGTTGATTTGTTTGGACTCACAATGTGATTTTGAACCGACTGAGTTTTTCTTAATCAGTGACCAAACAATATAGAGACAGATTAACGATCACTATAACATTTAACTTAGGTAAATCCCAACGTCGCAACCATAATACATTAACCACGCGATTTTTATTGGTGAGGTGAGGTGAGTTATAGTTTGGCAGGAAAGTAAGTGACACCCCTATTTCGTACAATAATTACAAAACCAGGTAAACTAGCAAACCCATCTTTTGCCAATCTTAATGCTTTGTTTGTACCTAATAGGATTTTAAATTTGAAAATGTTGTGAGACGAAATAAAAAATCTGTCTATATAACCATCATATGAAATCTGATGTAAACACGCAAGGCTTGTAGAGTGTGGTGTCCAGAGTTTTAAAAAAGCCGCAGGTTGCTATTTTAGGATGTGCTACGTCACAGCAACTAGGACAGAGGACGGTTTTGTTTGACACCTCTGGGTATCAGTCTGAGTTCCATAAGTTTACCGGACGATGTTCAATTATTATCCTTTATATTAAATGAAGATTTGTTTGATAATGATGAATATATTTGTAAAATATGTAATTCAGATAAATCTGAAGATGAAATTCCATGTATCATTTGACTGTACGAAGTATTTAGATTAAAGAAACATATATTTACCATTTGTATCATCACCACCTGTACATGATAAACAATTGTTAAACTCTAAAAACATGGATGTTACCAAATCTCTTGCACTTTACCTTAAACATGTGTTCAATATAAGAAAATTAATGTCACCACCACGTGAATGAATCGCAACAACTGTACTTCTACTATGGGCATTTAAGCCAAAAATACTGAATAAAAAAATCTGAATCTGAATCTGAATTATCCTTCACAACGACAAACGTCAACATTGCATAAGTATACATGCACTGTGCATATTAAAATATATTTCACAAGTGCTTATGGTTGACCATATCTACAATAAGTATAGTTTTAGATTAAATGAATATATGGAAATGCGACAACATGAATGTATTTCGTAGGTTGCAAGTAAACTTTGTAAATATCAGTCTTTATTACGTAATTCTTCATCATCATCCTACACTTCTTTTTTTTCATTTTGACATTTCCATCAAGGTTTGACTCTGTAGATACAACGTTAATTTTTAACGTCTACATAATTATAGGATATCTAACGAGCTTCCCTTTCATATCAAGTTTATGTCCCCAGTGAATTAATTTTGCTTTGTCTCGAGCCTTGGCGAGGGATATGAAAGGGGAATGAGTTATGTATCCTATTTATTACCAACATGTATTTCATACGATTTATTGTGTTTTAAACTATATGTTTGTTGTCCCTATAAAGGAATGGAACAGCGGAGCAATATCAACCCTGTCACAGCATCTATAAGTTCATAATATTGCGACGTTAAATATCCACGCTTTTAAAATCAAACCGTTCTATAATCAGTGATGTTCGTATGCAGTTGCATAGTCATGCTGAAGGAAGCGTACGTAATATAACATCTCCCTGCTCGAAAACATGAGATGAGAGTTATCCGTCCTTTGACTGACGTCATGTCATGGCGGCCGCCATTCGCATGTTTCTCGTCGTCGGAATGTGTAAACATTAAACAAGCTAAAACATCCTCATTAAATGTAACTTTTAGATGAACATCGCCGTTGAAATGGCTTTCATTTCGATTATTTGTGCCTTTTGAGTAAAAATTCACTGTGCACCATTACGCGTACGAACACGTTATTTTCACCGAGATACTGAGCGTTTGGTGCAATGTCATTCCCAATGGTAAGATTGAGAGTAAAAACTCTTGCTGCATTCTAAACTTTGTGCTTATTAGCTCTGCTCTAGTCGTGGTGTTTTGTTAATTATTCCATTAAAATCAATCATTGCAGTGAGTAAGAGTTCATTAATTAACTGAACAATGAGATATTAATTAAAAGTGTTGTCGTAAAAAACTTGTAATTTCATGAATGAATTCACGTTCGTTTTATGAATTAAGAAAGTAGTCCAGGCAGTGTCATCTTTAGCCAATCAAATTACTTGAAGGTGTTATGACACATGTGGCATAACAGTTTGTTATGAAATCACTTTACGAAGTACCACGTGGGTAATAATAGTGTTTTTAATACGAGTTTTAAAAGTGACGATTTTCTTTTGATCTTCAGTTTATTTGATAACCAGAAGACACGTATATGAAATTCGATATATAGTCTGCAATAGCTACACTTAACTAACTTGTATAACGTGACAACAATAGGCTTTTAAATAATAAAAAACTAAAACATCTCATCAACGACTACATTACATATGATACGCATCCATAAAGCAGATACATTTAATTTTTATTTTTATTATATTGGCAGATAACATTTAATGCTTTTCATCAATGGTAAAACTACAGACGGGTATTATATTTCAGTTCATCTTAAAGGGGCAGTAGCACGTTTTTTCGCTGAAATAAGTCGATGAAATGTATTTGCTATTTTGCTACTGCCCCTTTAATATGACTTAATGCTATTATTCAGATACTGTGAATCACTGGGTAGCTGTAATGTATTGTGTCGAATGTAAAACATGTATTTGACAATAACGGATATGCCATCGACAAACTTTAATTCGTTACATATTTGATGTGTCAATATTATGAATTTCTTTATCCCTAAACCCTGCTATACTCACTAGCTAAAGAAACGTAACACTACCTATTACAAATTATTTCCACCAACGAGCGATACGCAATACTTTCTACTGAAACAGCGTAACATCATGTATTCAGAAGTCAGCGAAACTAACTGTGAATTCTCAAAACATTATCTGTTCGTATTTGTTAGAAACCGTTTTTTTAAAAATCGTCGATTTAGAATCATCTTAGCTAGAGGAGATAGGAGAGTAAAAAAATAGTCGTTTTAGAATCGTTATAAGCCCTGTTTATACGGCGAGCGTTTGCATATGAGTAAAGAATTACACAAGCCCCGTATGCAAATTTGCTCATATGAGCAACATTCGCCGTATGGACTCATTTGCACATATGTATATTTTACTACCGTAAGCAAATGTTTCACTACCGTAAGCAAAATTTAATTTGCACCTAGTCAGGGGAAGGTTCAAACGTTTACTACCTTGAGTAAATATGGTATTTTCACTTTTCTAGTAAAAATTCGTCGTGACTTCACACAGGTTGAGAACATATATTAGAGAACTTTAGAAACTCTTAATACTGTTTTTCAAATTCTTTATATTGGATAATCTCCTTCTTGCACGCGATGACCTTCAAAATCTATCTGACTATCCGATTTTTATTATATAATTAGGGCGATATAGTCAAACCAATGTTGACAAATATAAAATGTAATTTATTTAGTTAACATCTAATAAATATTAATTGGCATGTTTTAGGAATTCTCTATTCATATACCGTATTAAAAGAATTGGAAGCCCATTTGCTTAGGCAAAAATTAAACGCATATGAACGCAAAGTAAATTTACTTTTATTCACGTGTGTATATAACAACCATAAGCATTATTGCATATGTGCAAAGTTCGCCGTATAAACGGGGCTTTAGAGTCAAAAAAGGAGTTTTGCCTGTTTTATGTCGTCCTGTAGTCTTGATACATCAACAAATTTAAATCCAAGAAGGTTATTTATATCGATATCATCTTTTATTAGTTGAAAGCCTACATTTTATCATTTCATCATAAATGCATCACATTCCTACCCAAAACATTTGAAAAAAGCGATGTCATCACCTGAAGTGTATGTGGATCGACATTAAAATAAAATTATGATGTATGAAATTGTGAGTACGTCTTTATAAAACGGGCATGTGTGTCTATCAAATACATTCAAAATCGACCTTCTCGGAAAGTAATAGTACTTGAGAATGAAATAGTTTCCTTTCTATAAAGTATCATATTATCGCATTTTTCATGATGCAAAAAAGCATTTTGGTAGTTAAGATATTAATTTAAGGGCATATTTTATTATTTTGACCATATGTACACGAAATTTGCATTTCAAAAGTACAGGATATTAGTTTGTCTACTTTCTATCGTTTGCATATAGCAAATAGTAATTGGTATCAAATATTCGTTTTGATCAAACACGGTTGTTCCTAATTGTTTGGTAATTTGTTGAACGAAAAGTGAACAAATATTTACAGTCAAGAAAGGTCTATTTGTATATGTGTTTGCAATTGGAGTATAACAACAATATACTTTGACGTCATTACGTATATTTTTAGAATTCAAACAAACACAGTTATACGTTGAACTAGGGCTAAAATCTATGTTGCCGAAAAAATATGCTTGCATAACTAATATTCATCTTCCACAACTCTGAAAAACATTTTACATGAAATCCCGATGTACTTTCATGTATATTACATAAACATTGCTATTTACAAAGCAGAAAGAAAACGCTATGTAATCACCATTAATACTCTTAAAAATCGGAAGTGAATAGCAAAACAGCCATCGTTATATTTCCAAAAGAATGGTGCCCTTGGGTGTTTAGTTAGCACATACGAACCTTACATGTAAATGTTTAATGCAACACATGTTTTGTTACTAAATACTCACGATTTCATACATCAGAGTATGATATTTTTATTTTAGTTAAAATACACTTTCGGTGATGAAATCACTTTTTCAAAATGGTGTTTGGCCAGAATGTATGGCTTTTAAGTTAAACATGTATAAAATGTAAAAATTGATTAATAAAAGATGCTGTCGACATAAATAACCTGCTTGGACTTACATTTGTTGACGTATCTTTACTGTAATACGTCATAAACAAGTAAACGTTGACGTTCCTATCTCGTCTACAATGTAGTTTAGAAAACGCCTGTCTCTCAGAAATATGAACAGATAGTATTTTAAAGATTCAAATGTAGTTTAATTGGCTCCTGCATGATGACGTCACTCTATTTCAGTCGTATGTATCGCTCTCGTGGATTGAAGTATCGTGTATTTTGTATGGCCTCGTTTCTTTTGTATGTGAGTTTACATGCAGTGATCTTATTTCTGCCACTTGTACAGTTCATCGCATTAGATCTTAGCATATTTGATTGATTCAAAACATCAGAAGAAAATATTATAATCACCCAAGCTGTGTCATATGTTTCATACGTGAACACGTAGACATATAACTTTTTCCTAGCAAACATTATTTCAGGGCAACTTCCTGTATTTTTCGAAGTATCTGATGTTGTAACACAATAGTTAAAGTCAACGTTGCAGGCTGTGACAGAGAAGTTCATCTGAAGACAGCTACATCTTGAGGTAATTTCATCTGCTGGCAACTTGAAACTTGATATGGTGGCAACATCATCTGGTGGCAGCTTCATTTGGAGGCAACTTCATCTGCTGACAACTGAACTTGATCTGGTGCCAACATGAGAACTAACAATACACTTACTAGTATCACATTTAAAAAAGCATTAGAATGAAAAATCAGATGGTTTTCCTTATTATATCAAGGGTAATTCACAATTAAACCAACCGGGATACTATTCAACTGCTACACGATAACTACATTCATGTACTATGCAAGGAAAACTACGTTCATTGTCCTGTGTTATTCCGTTTTGTCACACAACGCGTGTTGACAATAGATCATGTTAGACAAGCCCGTACTCGCGTTCATTTCCTGATTATGATTAAAGGACAACTTGTGTTCATGTGAATACATATTGATTGGATATTTATGCTAGACGATGTCCATTTGATCTGACTTCATTATCTGCCTCATATATCAGTCACCATTGTTCCTTTACATGTGTTCAAGGGATCAGAAACAGCGCAGACACGTCCTTCATACAATAAAGAAGTTGACATCCATATTATTTTACCTTATTCCTTTAAATTTAGTTTCACTTTGTGATTGTTTCAACTAGAATGGATATATGACTCATAACTTAATCACCATTCTTTCTGTACATTTTCGGGATTAATGGATATGAACCAACGCAGAAACGCAATAAAGAAGACATTGTATCCATAATATTGTGTCTTGTACCTTTAAGTTTGTGAGTGTTAACTGTGTCAATGAAAGAAGCATGTACCAGATCACCTTTTCGTAGTGAAACTATATAAAGTATCTGAAGGAGTTCAAGTTACCATTTTAAGTTGCAACATAATGATTCAAGAGAAGATAAGAATTAGGTATCAAATGATCGAAAGAAAATATAAAATTATTTAAAGGTTTATATAATGTTTGTTTTAGTATTTTTCGGTATTACACCAAGGGGCAAACGAACAACAAAAACCAACAACAGCAAAATATTTTAATCAACGAAAGATAGATACGACCGATAGTGACACATTTTTAAAACATTATCTGTTCATGTTTTTTTAAAAGAACACGTCTTTTAAAAATCGTCGTTTTGAAATCTCCTTAACATCCTCAAACAACGGTGCATTATCACTTTACAGGTTATTTGGTACATTGTGCCGACGACATCTAACATATTCTCTATATCTCATAAAGTTTTATCTTAAATACCAAACATTAATATGTGAAACAAACCCTTTGAAATAGTTACTTAATTACCCTGTGTGTGTTTGAACTGATATAATTAAAATATTAAGTCATGAATGGAATTTTGTCTATACGAGATATATCCTCGTTAAACACAATACAAATCGACTTTATTTGATATAAATATTTTGTGTACTACTCCATTGATAATTTCGTATATTTGTTTAACTCCTCGGTGTATATGCTTGTGGCAGGGTGAGATGAACGTGTTCCTACTGGCTTCGCCTAGGGAGATATCCCTTTAGCTCAACAGGTAGAGCGCAGGACTGTCACCCGGAGGCCCCGGGTCACTTCTGTTACATGATGACGGTTTCTGTCAATGACAATAAGTGATAATAACTATCGAATGTTATTGTTCCACTTCACTCGAGGTTCAAACTGGGCTATTTTAGAGAAGAGCCCATACCTCAAATCGGAATAAAATGGACACATAGTTAAAAAAATGACGTTCATCTTAACAATGTATAATAATTGCATTTCGTCAGCAAACAACCTGCGAGTCACATAGGTGCCATGTTCTTTCCTCCCGTGGTAATTCACTGTGGGCATCTCCCTGTCTCAACGCGAGTCACACAGGTGTCATGTTTTTTCCTCCTGTGGTAATTCACTTTGGGCATCTGCCTGTCTCAACGCGAGTCATAAAGGTGACATGTCTAAATGCGAGTCACATAGGTGACATGTTCTTTCCATCCGTGGTAATATAATTCACTCTGGGTATCTCCCTGTCTCAACGTGAGTCATAAAGGTGACATGTTCTTTCCTCCCGTGGTAATTCACTCCAGCTCCCTCTCTCAACGCGAGTCATAAAGGTGACATGTTCTTTCCTCCCGTGGTAATTCACTTTGGGCATCTGCCTGTCTCAACGCGAGTCATAAAGGTGACATGTTCTTTCCTCCCGTGGTAATTCACTCCAGCTCCCTGTCTCAAAGTGAGTCATAAAGGTGACATGTTCTTTCCTCCCGTGGTAATTCACTCCAGCTCCCTCTCTCAAAGTAAGTCATAAAGGTGACATGTTCTTTCCTCCCGTGGTAAAGCACTCCAGCTCCCTGTCTCAACGCAAGTCATAAAGGTGACATGTTCTTTCCTCCCGTGGTAATTCACTCCAGCTCCCTCTCTCAACGCGAGTCATAAAGGTGACATGTTCTTTCCTCCCGTGGTAATTCACTGTGGGCATCTCCCTGTCTCAACGCGAGTAATAAAGGTGACATGTTCTTTCCTCCCGTGGTAAAGCACTCCAGATCCCTGTCTCAACGCGAGTAATAAAGGTGACATGTTCTTTCCCCCCGTGGTAATTCACTCCAGCTCCCTGTCTCAACGCGAGTAATAAAGGTGACATGTTCTTTCCCCCCGTGGTAATTCACTCCAGCTCCCTGTCTCAACGCGAGTCATAAAGGTGACATGTTCTTTCTTCCTGTGGTAATTCACTCCAGCTCCCTGTCTCAACGCGAGTAATAAAGGTGACATGTTCTTTCCTCCCGTGGTAATTCACTTTGGGCATCTGCCTGTCTCAACGCGAGTAACAAAGGTGACATGTTCTTTCCCCCCGTGGTAATTCACTCCAGCTCCCTGTCTCAACGCGAGTCATAAAGGTGACATGTTCTTTCCTCCTGTGGTAATTCACTCCAGCTCCCTGTCTCAACGCGAGTAATAAAGGTGACATGTTCTTTCCCCCCGTGGTAATTCACTCCAGCTCCCTGTCTCAACGCGAGTCATAAAGGTGACATGTTCTTTCCTCCCGTGGTAATTCACTCCAGCTCCCTGTCTCAACGCGAGTCATAAAGGTGACATGTTCTTTCCTCCCGTGGTAATTCACTCCAGCTCCCTGTCTCAACGCAAGTCATAAAGGTGACATGTTCTTTCCTCCCGTGGTAATTCACTCCAGCTCCCTGTCTCAACGCGAGTCACACAGGTGTCATGTTCTTTCCTCCTGTGGTAATTCACTTTGGGCATCTGCCTGTCTCAACGCGAGTCATAAAGGTGACATGTTCTTTCCTCCCGTGGTAATTCACTCCAGCTCCCTCTCTCAAAGTGAGTCATAAAGGTGACATGTTCTTTCCTCCCGTGGTAAAGCACTCCAGCTCCCTGTCTCAACGCGAGTCATAAAGGTGACATGTTCTTTCCTCCCGTGGTAATTCACTCCAGCTCCCTCTCTCAACGCGAGTCATAAAGGTGACATGTTCTTTCCTCCCGTGGTAATTCACTGTGGGCATCTCCCTGTCTCAACGCGAGTAATAAAGGTGACATGTTCTTTCCTCCTGTGGTAATTCACTCCAGCTCCCTGTCTCAACGCGAGTCATAAAGGTGACATGTTCTTTCCCCCCGTGGTAATTCACTCCAGCTCCCTGTCTCAACGCGAGTCATAAAGGTGACATGTTCTTTCCTCCCGTGGTAATTCACTCCAGCTCCCTGTCTCAACGCGAGTCATAAAGGTGACATGTTCTTTCCTCCCGTGGTAATTCACTCCAGCTCCCTGTCTCAACGCGAGTCATAAAGGTGACATGTTCTTTCCTCCCGTGGTAATTCACTCCAGCTCCCTCTCTCAACGTGAGTCATAAAGGTGACATGTTCTTTCCTCCCGTGGTAATTCACTGTGGGCATCTCCCTGTCTCAACGCGAGTCATAAAGGTGACATGTTCTTTCCCCCCGTGGTAATTCACTCCAGCTCCCTGTCTCAACGCGAGTAATAAAGGTGACATGTTCTTTCCTCCCGTGGTAATTCACTCCAGCTCCCTGTCTCAACGCGAGTCATAAAGGTGACATGTTCTTTCCTCCCGTGGTAATTCACACCATCTCCCTGTCTCAACGCGAGTCATAAAGGTGACATGTTCTTTCCTCCCGTGGTAATTCACTCCAGCTCCCTGTCTCAACGCGAGTCATAAAGGTGACATGTTCTTTCCCCCCGTGGTAATTCACTCCAGCTCCCTGTCTCAACGCGAGTAATAAAGGTGACATGTTCTTTCCTCCCGTGGTAATTCACTCCAGCTCCCTGTCTCAAAGTGAGTCATAAAGGTGACATGTTCTTTCCCCCCGTGGTAATTCACTCCAGCTCCCTGTCTCAACGCGAGTAATAAAGGTGACATGTTCTTTCCTCCCGTGGTAATTCACTCCAGCTCCCTGTCTCAACGCGAGTAATAAAGGTGACATGTTCTTTCCTCCCGTGGTAATTCACTCCAGCTCCCTCTCTCAAAGTGAGTCATAAAGGTGACATGTTCTTTCCTCCCGTGGTAATTCACTCAAGCTCCCTGTCTCAACGCGAGTAATAAAGGTGACATGTTCTTTCCTCCCGTGGTAATTCACTCCAGCTCCCTGTCTCAAAGTGAGTCATAAAGGTGACATGTTCTTTCCCCCCGTGGTAATTCACTCCAGCTCCCTGTCTCAACGCGAGTAATAAAGGTGACATGTTCTTTCCTCCCGTGGTAATTCACTCCAGCTCCCTGTCTCAACGCGAGTAATAAAGGTGACATGTCCTTTCCTCCCGTGGTAATTCACTCCAGCTCCCTCTCTCAAAGTGAGTCATAAAGGTGACATGTTCTTTCCCCCCGTGGTAATTCACTCCAGCTCCCTGTCTCAACGCGAGTAATAAAGGTGACATGTTCTTTCCTCCCGTGGTAATTCACTCCAGCTCCCTGTCTCAAAGTGAGTCATAAAGGTGACATGTTCTTTCCTCCCGTGGTAATTCACTCCAGCTCCCTGTCTCAACGCGAGTAATAAAGGTGACATGTTCTTTCCTCCCGTGGTAATTCACTCCAGCTCCCTGTCTCAACGCGAGTAATAAAGGTGACATGTTCTTTCCTCCCGTGGTAATTCACTCCAGCTCCCTCTCTCAAAGTGAGTCATAAAGGTGACATGTTCTTTCCTCCCGTGGTAATTCACTCAAGCTCCCTGTCTCAACGCGAGTAATAAAGGTGACATGTTCTTTCCTCCCGTGGTAATTCACTCCAGCTCCCTGTCTCAAAGTGAGTCATAAAGGTGACATGTTCTTTCCCCCCGTGGTAATTCACTCCAGCTCCCTGTCTCAACGCGAGTAATAAAGGTGACATGTTCTTTCCTCCCGTGGTAATTCACTCCAGCTCCCTGTCTCAACGCGAGTAATAAAGGTGACATGTTCTTTCCTCCCGTGGTAATTCACTCCAGCTCCCTCTCTCAAAGTGAGTCATAAAGGTGACATGTTCTTTCCTCCCGTGGTAATTCACTCCAGCTCCCTGTCTCAACGCGAGTCATAAAGGTGACATGTTCTTTCCTCCCGTGGTAATTCACTCCAGCTCCCTCTGTCAAAGTGAGTCATAAAGGTGACATGTTCTTTCCTCCCGTGGTAATTCACTCAAGCTCCCTGTCTCAACGCGAGTAATAAAGGTGACATGTTCTTTCCTCCTGTGGTAATTCACTCCAGCTCCCTGTCTCAACGCGAGTCATAAAGGTGACATGTTCTTTCCTCCCGTGGTAATTCACTCCAGCTCCCTCTCTCAACGCGAGTCATAAAGGTGACATGTTCTTTCCTCCCGTGGTAATTCACTGTGGGCATCTCCCTGTCTCAACGCGAGTCATAAAGGTGACATGTTCTTTCCCCCCGTGGTAATTCACTCCAGCTCCCTGTCTCAACGCGAGTAATAAAGGTGACATGTTCTTTCCTCCTGTGGTAATTCACTCCAGCTCCCTGTCTCAACGCGAGTAATAAAGGTGACATGTTCTTTCCTCCCGTGGTAATTCACTCCAGCTCCCTGTCTCAACGCGAGTAATAAAGGTGACATGTTCTTTCCTCCCGTGGTAATTCACTCCAGCTCCCTGTCTCAACGCGAGTCATAAAGGTGACATGTTCTTTCCTCCCGTGGTAATTCACTCCAGCTCCCTGTCTCAACGCGAGTCATAAAGGTGACATGTTCTTTCCTCCCGTGGTAATTCACTCCAGCTCCCTGTCTCAACGCGAGTCATAAAGGTGACATGTTCTTTCCTCCCGTGGTAATTCACTCCAGCTCCCTGTCTCAACGCGAGTAATAAAGGTGACATGTTCTTTCCTCCCGTGGTAATTCACTCCAGCTCCCTGTCTCAACGCGAGTCATAAAGGTGACATGTTCTTTCCTCCCGTGGTAATTCACTCCAGCTCCCTGTCTCAACGCGAGTCATAAAGGTGACATGTTCTTTCCTCCCGTGGTAATTCACTCCAGCTCCCTGTCTCAACGCGAGTCATAAAGGTGACATGTTCTTTCCTCCCGTGGTAATTCACTCCAGCTCCCTCTCTCAACGCGAGTCATAAAGGTGACATGTTCTTTCCTCCCGTGGTAATTCACTGTGGGCATCTCCCTGTCTCAACGCGAGTCATAAAGGTGACATGTTCTTTCCCCCCGTGGTAATTCACTCCAGCTCCCTGTCTCAACGCGAGTAATAAAGGTGACATGTTCTTTCCTCCTGTGGTAATTCACTCCAGCTCCCTGTCTCAACGCGAGTAATAAAGGTGACATGTTCTTTCCTCCCGTGGTAATTCACTCCAGCTCCCTGTCTCAACGCGAGTAATAAAGGTGACATGTTCTTTCCTCCCGTGGTAATTCACTCCAGCTCCCTGTCTCAACGCGAGTCATAAAGGTGACATGTTCTTTCCTCCCGTGGTAATTCACTCCAGCTCCCTGTCTCAACGCGAGTCATAAAGGTGACATGTTCTTTCCTCCCGTGGTAATTCACTCCAGCTCCCTGTCTCAACGCGAGTCATAAAGGTGACATGTTCTTTCCTCCCGTGGTAATTCACTCCAGCTCCCTGTCTCAACGCGAGTAATAAAGGTGACATGTTCTTTCCTCCCGTGGTAATTCACTCCAGCTCCCTGTCTCAACGCGAGTCATAAAGGTGACATGTTCTTTCCTCCCGTGGTAATTCACTCCAGCTCCCTGTCTCAACGCGAGTAATAAAGGTGACATGTTCTTTCCTCCCGTGGTAATTCACTCCAGCTCCCTGTCTCAACGCGAGTCATAAAGGTGACATGTTCTTTCCTCCCGTGGTAATTCACTCCAGCTCCCTGTCTCAACGCGAGTCATAAAGGTGACATGTTCTTTCCTCCCGTGGTAATTCACTCCAGCTCCCTGTCTCAACGCGAGTCATAAAGGTGACATGTTCTTTCCTCCCGTGGTAATTCACTCCATCTCCCTGTCTCAACGCGAGTCATAAAGGTGACATGTTCTTTCCTCCCGTGGTAATTCACACCATCTCCCTGTCTCAACGCGAGTCATAAAGGTGACATGTTCTTTCCTCCCGTGGTAATTCACACCATCTCCCTGTCTCAACGCGAGTAATAAAGGTGACATGTTCTTTCCTCCCGTGGTAATTCACTCCAGCTCCCTGTCTCAACGCGAGTCATAAAGGTGACATGTTCTTTCCTCCCGTGGTAATTCACACCATCTCCCTGTCTCAACGCGAGTCATAAAGGTGACATGTTCTTTCCTCCCGTGGTAATTCACACCATCTCCCTGTCTCAACGCGAGTAATAAAGGTGACATGTTCTTTCCTCCCGTGGTAATTCACTCCAGCTCCCTGTCTCAACGCGAGTAATAAAGGTGACATGTTCTTTCCTCCCGTGGTAATTCACTCCAGCTCCCTGTCTCAACGCGAGTAATAAAGGTGACATGTTCTTTCCTCCCGTGGTAATTCACTCCAGCTCCCTGTCTCAACGCGAGTCATAAAGGTGACATGTTCTTTCCTCCCGTGGTAATTCACTCCAGCTCCCTCTCTCAAAGTGAGTCATAAAGGTGACATGTTCTTTCCTCCCGTGGTAAAGCACTCCAGCTCCCTGTCTCAACGCGAGTCATAAAGGTGACATGTTCTTTCCTCCCGTGGTAATTCACTCCAGCTCCCTCTCTCAACGCGAGTCATAAAGGTGACATGTTCTTTCCTCCCGTGGTAATTCACTGTGGGCATCTCCCTGTCTCAACGCGAGTAATAAAGGTGACATGTTCTTTCCTCCCGTGGTAATGCACTCCAGATCCCTGTCTCAACGCGAGTAATAAAGGTGACATGTTCTTTCCTCCCGTGGTAATTCACTCCAGCTCCCTCTCTCAAAGTGAGTCATAAAGGTGACATGTTCTTTCCTCCCGTGGTAATTCACTCCAGCTCCCTGTCTCAACGCGAGTAATAAAGGTGACATGTTCTTTCCCCCCGTGGTAATTCACTCCAGCTCCCTGTCTCAACGGAGTAATAAAGGTGACATGTTCTTTCCCCCCGTGGTAATTCACTCCAGCTCCCTGTCTCAACGCGAGTAATAAAGGTGACATGTTCTTTCCTCCCGTGGTAATTCACTCCAGCTCCCTGTCTCAACGCGAGTCACACAGGTGTCATGTTCTTTCCTCCTGTGGTAATTCACTTTGGGCATCTGCCTGTCTCAACGCGAGTCATAAAGGTGACATGTTCTTTCCTCCCGTGGTAATTCACTCCAGCTCCCTCTCTCAAAGTGAGTCATAAAGGTGACATGTTCTTTCCTCCCGTGGTAATTCACTCCAGCTCCCTGTCTCAACGCGAGTAATAAAGGTGACATGTTCTTTCCTCCCGTGGTAATTCACTCCAGCTCCCTGTCTCAACGCGAGTCATAAAGGTGACATGTTCTTTCCTCCCGTGGTAATTCACTCCAGCTCCCTGTCTCAACGCGAGTAATAAAGGTGACATGTTCTTTCCTCCCGTGGTAATTCACTCCAGCTCCCTGTCTCAACGCGAGTCATAAAGGTGACATGTTCTTTCCTCCCGTGGTAATTCACTCCAGCTCCCTGTCTCAACGCGAGTCATAAAGGTGACATGTTCTTTCCTCCCGTGGTAATTCACTCCAGCTCCCTGTCTCAACGCGAGTCATAAAGGTGACATGTTCTTTCCTCCCGTGGTAATTCACTCCAGCTCCCTGTCTCAACGCGAGTCATAAAGGTGACATGTTCTTTCCTCCCGTGGTAATTCACTCCAGCTCCCTGTCTCAACGCGAGTCATAAAGGTGACATGTTCTTTCCTCCCGTGGTAATTCACACCATCTCCCTGTCTCAACGCGAGTCATAAAGGTGACATGTTCTTTCCTCCCGTGTTAATTCACACCATCTCCCTGTCTCAACGCGAGTAATAAAGGTGACATGTTCTTTCCTCCCGTGGTAATTCACTCCAGCTCCCTGTCTCAACGCGAGTCATAAAGGTGACATGTTCTTTCCTCCCGTGGTAATTCACTCCAGCTCCCTCTCTCAAAGTGAGTCATAAAGGTGACATGTTCTTTCCTCCCGTGGTAAAGCACTCCAGCTCCCTGTCTCAACGCGAGTCATAAAGGTGACATGTTCTTTCCTCCCGTGGTAATTCACTCCAGCTCCCTCTCTCAACGCGAGTCATAAAGGTGACATGTTCTTTCCTCCCGTGGTAATTCACTGTGGGCATCTCCCTGTCTCAACGCGAGTAATAAAGGTGACATGTTCTTTCCTCCCGTGGTAATTCACTCCAGCTCCCTGTCTCAACGCGAGTCATAAAGGTGACATGTTCTTTCCTCCCGTGGTAATTCACTCCAGCTCCCTGTCTCAACGCGAGTCATAAAGGTGACATGTTCTTTCCTCCCGTGGTAATTCACTCCAGCTCCCTGTCTCAACGCGAGTCATAAAGGTGACATGTTCTTTCCTCCCGTGGTAATTCACTCCAGCTCCCTGTCTCAACGCGAGTCATAAAGGTGACATGTTCTTTCCTCCCGTGGTAATTCACACCATCTCCCTGTCTCAACGCGAGTCATAAAGGTGACATGTTCTTTCCTCCCGTGGTAATTCACACCATCTCCCTGTCTCAACGCGAGTAATAAAGGTGACATGTTCTTTCCTCCCGTGGTAATTCACTCCAGCTCCCTGTCTCAACGCGAGTCATAAAGGTGACATGTTCTTTCCTCCCGTGGTAATTCACTCCAGCTCCCTCTCTCAAAGTGAGTCATAAAGGTGACATGTTCTTTCCTCCCGTGGTAAAGCACTCCAGCTCCCTGTCTCAACGCGAGTCATAAAGGTGACATGTTCTTTCCTCCCGTGGTAATTCACTCCAGCTCCCTCTCTCAACGCGAGTCATAAAGGTGACATGTTCTTTCCTCCCGTGGTAATTCACTGTGGGCATCTCCCTGTCTCAACGCGAGTAATAAAGGTGACATGTTCTTTCCTCCCGTGGTAATGCACTCCAGATCCCTGTCTCAACGCGAGTAATAAAGGTGACATGTTCTTTCCCCCCGTGGTAATTCACTCCAGCTCCCTGTCTCAACGCGAGTAATAAAGGTGACATGTTCTTTCCTCCCGTGGTAATTCACTCCAGCTCCCTGTCTCAACGCGAGTCATAAAGGTGACATGTTCTTTCCTCCCGTGGTAATTCACTCCAGCTCCCTGTCTCAACGCGAGTCACACAGGTGTCATGTTCTTTCCTCCTGTGGTAATTCACTTTGGGCATCTGCCTGTCTCAACGCGAGTCATAAAGGTGACATGTTCTTTCCTCCCGTGGTAATTCACTCCAGCTCCCTCTCTCAAAGTGAGTCATAAAGGTGACATGTTCTTTCCTCCCGTGGTAAAGCACTCCAGCTCCCTGTCTCAACGCGAGTCATAAAGGTGACATGTTCTTTCCTCCCGTGGTAATTCACTCCAGCTCCCTCTCTCAACGCGAGTCATAAAGGTGACATGTTCTTTCCTCCCGTGGTAATTCACTGTGGGCATCTCCCTGTCTCAACGCGAGTAATAAAGGTGACATGTTCTTTCCTCCCGAGGTAAAGCACTCCAGATCCCTGTCTCAACGCGAGTAATAAAGGTGACATGTTCTTTCCCCCCGTGGTAATTCACTCCAGCTCCCTGTCTCAACGCGAGTAATAAAGGTGACATGTTCTTTCCTCCCGTGGTAAAGCACTCCAGCTCCCTGTCTCAAAGTGAGTCATAAAGGTGACATGTTCTTTCCTCCCGTGGTAATTCACTCCAGCTCCCTGTCTCAACGGAGTAATAAAGGTGACATGTTCTTTCCTTCCGTGGTAATTTACTCCAGCTCCCTGTCTCAACGCGAGTAATAAAGGTGACATGTTCTTTCCTCCCGTGGTAATTTACTCCAGCTCCCTGTCTCAACGGAGTAATAAAGGTGACATGTTCTTTCCCCCCGTGGTAATTCACTCCAGCTCCCTGTCTCAACGCGAGTAATAAAGGTGACATGTTCTTTCCCCCCGTGGTAATTCACTCCAGCTCCCTGTCTCAACGGAGTAATAAAGGTGACATGTTCTTTCCTCCCGTGGTAATTCACTCCAGCTCCCTGTCTCAACGCGAGTCATAAAGGTGACATGTTCTTTCCTCCCGTGGTAATTCACTCCAGCTCCCTGTCTCAACGCGAGTCATAAAGGTGACATGTTCTTTCCTCCCGTGGTAATTTACTCCAGCTCCCTGTCTCAACGGAGTAATAAAGGTGACATGTTCTTTCCTCCCGTGGTAATTTACTCCAGCTCCCTGTCTCAACGGAGTAATAAAGGTGACATGTTCTTTCCCCCCGTGGTAATTCACTCCAGCTCCCTGTCTCAACGCGAGTCATAAAGGTGACATGTTCTTTCCTCCCGTGGTAATTCACACCAGCTCCCTGTCTCAACGGAGTAATAAAGGTGACATGTTCTTTCCTTCCGTGGTAATTTACTCCAGCTCCCTGTCTCAACGCGAGTCACACAGGTGTCATGTTCTTTCCTCCTGTGGTAATTCACTTTGGGCATCTGCCTGTCTCAACGCAAGTCATAAAGGTGACATGTTCTTTCCTCCCGTGGTAAACCACAACAGTCACCCCATTGTCTGTACAGTTGATTCTCCATCGGGAATATACTATAGGAATTATCGAGAGCTGCACGTGCATTTTGGTTGAGGCCCCTTGTTCCAGACACATGATTATTGCAAAGAAAAATACGACCATGAAAATATCATTCTTTATTCTTTCAAAATTTTAAAACATGTAGTCAGCTCGTACTTTATAGCCTTGAATGATAGCCATGGATGATCTGCGGGTAATTTTCTTAGAATTCTCCATCGGAACTTTGGTTAAGAATTAACATGATCAAAAGTTTTCCGTCAGGGCCCGGTTGTTCAATATTTGGTTAACTGTTAACTGTTAATGGCCGGTTAAATCATAACCTGCCGTTAGCTAGCCAAACGTTAAATATGCGTTGTTCAAAACAATTCCAATTTTTGTTTACATCCGGTTTGCCAAAATGGATAACCAAACGATCGCAAGTACCCCGCGAAAAAAGCGTAGCAAAAATTTCTCTGTCGACGAGGAAAATGCCATTCAGTCTATGGTAGAGGCGAACAGGGCCGTGCTAACTGAAAAGCATTCGAGCGAGGTGACTAAGAAAAGAAAAAAATACGTTTGGGCAGAGATCGTGAAGGAGGTAAATGGGAAGGGGGTGGCTCCGAGATCTCTGGTAGAGGTAAAAGAAAAATGGACCAGCATGACCCGGAAGGCAAAGAAGTCGTACACACAGGATGCAGGCAAGGAAGACCGGGGGAGGACAAGCACCATCTGAACTCAGTCAGGCTACCAGCTGTATCATCGACATCATGCGGGACTCGGCAAGTTTCGACGGTGTCCCAGACGGCCTCGAGACTGAGTGTATAATATTATGTTCATAACTTTCTCCGACAATTATAATATATTGGTGTTTTCCTACTAAAAAAGCCGAGAAATGCTAACAAAAAATATAAAAAATAATCAAATCCAGTCAGAGTGCAATCTACAATAGCCTACCGTTATGACGATACTAGCATGCATTGTGAAAATGTTCAAAAATAATAAACATTGGACAAGGCGATAGATAAATCATATTTACTGCAGTTTCAACTATATGGAGTGATATAAGAACATTGAAATAAAATTAATTGTATGCTAAAATATCTCAGATAGGGTTGGAAGACAAACACGTGGTATTGTTTATAAACAAGAGCTATTTTTATCCTTGACCTTGAACTTTACGCCATGTTTGGCTTATTCCTGTTTTCGAGACACAAATAAGCCTATATCAAGGCCTAGGCCCTAAGCGTTTATATTTAAAAGTACGATTTGAATCATAATTTAATGAAAAAACTTAGATTATTTTTAATATTTTCAAAAGTATACATATTGTAGGAGAGAGAGTACATTCTATATTGGACGTCATGTCATGACGATTTTGTAAATCCATAGGCTATTATGCTTTTCTAAATTCAGGAAAACAAAAGAGGTGTCTAGAAAAACGATTTCGCCGATTTGAAATTGTTGACTAGTCATTCTATTAGATGTATATACATAAAGTGAGCTTATCGTTAATAGATTAGCATATTTATAGACGAATAATGGACAAACCATAATGTTTAAAAGAAAATTGTAAATACTTACGAGGTAATTATCAGTCTCCAATGAATTTATGACAGAGGTATCCCACACATAACTTTTTGTGCAACATGGCGGTGAATAACGACCCCATGACGAGAACGCTATAAGGGGGATAACTCTGCATATAGTACAGGTGCTCGCCTTAAATCACTTATAGAAGAACAATCATATATTTATTATTAGATTTTTAAAATTGTAATTTGACCAAGTCAAATTGTTGACCAACATAATTAGGTTGAGCGAATTAAAAAAAAATAAAGTCACTGTTCATAATAAAAATAAACAAAATATAATTCAACAAAAGAGCATAATGAATATGAACTACCTCACATATTTTATGGGAGCATCAAACTTGATTTTATATATACCATACAGAGTACTCTCCCTTGTACATTAACGTTAGAAACAAGTTTAAAAGAAATTATTTTGTTATGACATTTTCATTATTATATTATATTTTAATATAAACAATTTCAGGCATTGTCGAATGTGAAGCGTCACTCCCGTCTGACACAGCTGCTGTGACAGTCGCACCAGAATCCACCTCCCAGGTCCCGGCTGTAGAGCCCATCACCCAGGCTCCAGCTGCAACGGTGACATCAGACGTAGCCTCCGCCTCTAGCACACAGATAACAGCCCCTGCAGCTTCTCACTCTCAGAGACGTCATCGACCAAGCCAAGCAGTGACCCCACACAGCTCATCCGAGACAGTTTTAGAGTTGCAACAACAAGATCTGTCAGGAGAGTTGCAGTTACAGGAACTTCAGAAAAAGAAACTTCATCTTCAAATTAAATTGTTGGAAACTCAAAACAATAAACCAGTTTCGGGCGAGATGACCGCAACTCAAATCCTCATGTCTTTGATTCAGTAGCATACACATGTACATGTAAAACGTATTAAAGAACAACAGTTGTAGTTAAATATATATTTATTGCACCATTGATATTGTCGTGTTCACTTTACATGTAGTGTATTAAATGTATATAACATACAACATATTTTTTAATGTATATATATGGAACGATGCATATCATATCTTTAGACTTATGTCATGTTAATGTACATAAGTGTTTCTTATCACTGCTTAATGTCCAAATAATGTGGAAGCCACATGGTCCCGTAAGCCTTTGCCGTCATGTCGTCCAGCATAGGCGTCAATTGGTGGCTGGTCGTCTCCGCAGTCTCTCTCATCCTGAGGTTCACCGATGTTGATTGCAATGTTGTGCAACACAGCACAGGCAACAACAACGCGACACACTGGGGCCATCCTCACCTGTTCAAACATTTGTATACATATTAAAACTGACTTTGTAATTTGTACAATCTCAAACTCGCTACATTAAAGTTTTTATGCTGAAGTGTTTTGCTGCGAAAATCGAAGGAAACTATTTACATTAATGAACAAGACCTTAAACGTTAATTTAGTTTAACTTATTTATACAGTACTTTACACAATTGTCGTGTTTTAAAGTTACAGCTCAATATTATCAATTAGCGTTTCTTCCTATTATCTGTAAATCATAAAGTAAATAGTATAGTAATAATAATATCTACCTCTGAGTGGAGAACATGAAACCGCCTCTTCCATCGACCAAACGTCCTCTCAATAGTGACCCTTGTAGCACAAAGAGAGTCGTTGTACCGCTGTTGCTGTCGTCCGTGTGGATTGAGGTAGGGGGTCAGCAGGAAAGGTCTGCAGGGATAGCCATTATCTCCTAATATGAACCCGTCAGAGATTGACGTGTGTGTTCTCTCCATGAGTGCGCAGACAGATGATGTTCTGAAGATGTGGCTGTCGTGAGCTGACCCGGTCCAGTTGGCACAGATATTTGTGAATTTTCCTGCAACATTACATATTAAAATTGTAGCGTAAAGTGTTGTCATGGTAATACAATTATTTTTTACATTTAATTAATATCTACTATTAATTAAATAATAGTCATATATTCATTCCCATTTCAGGTTAACCTAATTAAGCGTGATAACATATATTTGACATCCGCATGAAACTATCAAAATGTGGTACAAAAATAACTTGAAAAGGGACATTATTCACAATTATCTAATATTTTATGGACGCTACATTTGTTCAGATTGAACATTTTTCTGATTAAGTTGAGAGTGCAATAATGTATGAAGTAGTTAAATATATGTTATAAATGACAGATTTTATATTCACATAAAACATTCATGTACTAAATGCTGAGTAGTCCTACTAACTTACATATACAATGCACATATATGTAAGGACTAGAATATATGAGAAAATAATTAAAATCTTAATTGCATATTTTGCGTTCAATACCTCTTTATTTGCTGTTTCATTGTCCAAAATCAAGAATAAAAATGGTATTTAATATTGTTTACCATATTGAGGTTCATCAGTAATGAAACAAATTTAAGTGTCAAGGTTACATACATGAAGGCCTATCTGTCAAATTTGATAAACATTTTATGGGCGCTTCATGTTAATGATTTTCCAATAATGATTCACTTGATTGAGTGGAATGAAAGTCGAAAGTTAACAAACCAATCTACATTAACATCAAATTTAAGCCATCAACAAGTTAGGACAAAAAGGTTTTGACCCGTAATTATAACGAGTTTTTAAAAGTAGAATTCGTTTCAGTTCACATTGTAATTAAGTATAATTTTTAATCACCAGGGGAAGCCACTCTCAATGATTTTGAGAGAACACGTGTTTACCTTCGTGATCGCAAACGGCCTGCACGTTGATGCTGTGGTATCCTTTCCTGTTGACATATGCAGATTCATCTCTTGAAGAGGCTTTGATACGAACGTGTGTAACATCAACATTATATCCTAGCTACTACTTTAGGAAATCCACCCAGCGCAAAGAAGCCATCTTAAAAAAACGAAGTTTCCTATTGTCAGACGGCCATGAAATGTATTCATTTCGCCTTGCCACTAAATCATCAGTCACATCACGCACGACCCTAGATACAGTACTCTTATCCAAAACTAAGGTATCACCAACAACTTGCAAGAAACTACCGCTTGCAAAGAAGCGAAGGGCCACTAACACTTGTTGTTTCAAAGTCAGTGCTTGGCCCCTGCTCGTCGGACGCTGCAAATCACCTCGTAAAATGTCACAGAGGTGAGCAATCGAAGCTCTCCCAAACCGATAGCGGAATCGTAGCTCCTGATTAGAATAATCTCCAATATCATAAGTGAGTCCCCGGTATACCCTATCCTTTCTCTGCTCAACTGGCATCATGAAGCAGCGTTAGCCACGAACGCCATCTTGAGAGTTAACCACACTGTTAAAAAGTTAGCGTCGGTCCTGAGGTGCGTTAACTTTAACATCAAGTTAACAGCCTGTTGAAATTAACCGAGTTTTGAACAACAAGATAACAGCTCTGTTAAAGTTAACAGTCGGTTAAATTAATTTAACGGCTGGTTAAAAGATAACCGAGTTTTGAACAACCGGGCCCAGGCTGTCATGAGTATACATTTGGTGGAACGTGATCACACCAGAGAACATGGTATCCGAGAGTTCCTCTTTTGCCCACATAAACTAATTAATATACTGGTCCGTTTAATGTTACTTACTATAAATCCGTCTGAACACTCCATGAATTAGCTCTCCCATTTAAATCCAGTATGGGCACTGTATTTATCGCTTTGACTTGATGTTACATCGAAGTGTCGCTTGGTGTTTTCTGCAAGTAAATTGAAAACATACATGATTTAAAGACATGGTGGAAAATTTCAAATAAGTTTGAAATCATAATTTGATGCAATTGTTTTACTTTAACACAATTAGGCGTTCATTACATTTTATTTGCTGACAACTTACAACTTGATCTGGTAGCAACGTCATCTGGTGGCAACTTCATCTGGTGGCAACTTACAACTTGATCTGGTAGCAACTTGATCTTGTAGCAACTTCATCTGGTAGCAACTTGATCTGGAGGCAGTTTCATCTGGTGGCAACTTACAACTTGATCTGGTAGCAACTTGATCTGGTAGCAACTTCATCTGGTAGCAACTTCATCTGGAGGCAGCTTCATCTGGTGGCAACTTCATCTGGAGGCAACTTTATCTGGTAGCAACTTACAACTTGACCTGGTGGCAACTTACAACTTGATCTGGTGGCAACTTCATCTGGTAGCAACTTGATCTGGAGCCAGCTTCATCTGGTAGCAACTTACAACTTGATCTGGTGGCAACTTTATCTGGTAGCAACTTCATCTGGTGGCAACTTACAAATTGATCTGGTTGCAACTTCATCTGGTAGCAACTTCATCTGGTAGCAACTTCATCTGGTAGCAGCTTACAACTTGATCTGGTGGCAACTTGATCTGGTAGCAACTTTATCTGGTAGCAGCTTCATCTGGAGGCAGATTCATCTGGTGGAAACTTACAACTTGATCTGGTGGCAACTTGATCTGGTAGCAACTTGATCTGGAGCCAGCTTCATCCGGTGGCATCTTACAACTTGATCTGGTGGCAACTTTATCTGGTAGCAACTTCATCTGGAGGCAGCTTCACCTGGTGGCAACTTCATCTGGTAGCAACTTACAACTTGATCTGGTGGCAACTTGATCTGGTGGCAACTTCATCTGGTAGAACTTGATCTGGAGGCAGCTCCATCTGGTGGCAACTTACAACTTGATCTGGTGGCAACTTCATCTGGTAGCAACTTGATCTGGTAGCAACTTGATCTGGAGGCAGCTTCATCTGGTGGCAACTTACAACTTGATCTGGTAGCAACTTGATCTGGTAGCAAGTTGATCTGGAGGCAGCTTCTGGTGGTAACGTACAACTTGATCTGGTGGCAACTTACAACTTGATCTGGTGGCAACTTGATCTGGTGGCAACTTCATCTGGTAGAACTTGATCTGGAGGCAGCTCCATCTGGTGGCAACTTACAACTTGATCTGGTGGCAACTTACAACTTGATCTGGTGGCAACTTCATCTGGTAGCAACTTGATCTGGTAGCAACTTGATCTGGAGGCAGCTTTATCTGGTGGCAACTTACAACTTGATCTGGTAGCAACTTGATCTGGTAGCAACTTGATCTGGAGGCAGCTTCTGGTGGTAACGTACAACTTGATCTGGTGGCAACTTACAACTTGATCTGGTGGCAACTTGATCTGGTAGCAACTTGATCTGGTAGCAACTTGATCTGGAGGCAGCTTCATCTGTTGGCAACTTACAACTTGATCTGGAGGCAACTTGATCTGGTAGCAACTTGATCTGGAGGCAGCTTCTGGTGGTAACGTACAACTTGATCTGGTGGCAACTTGATCTGGTAGCAACTTCATCTGGTAGCAGCTTCATCTGGAGGCAGCTTCATCTTGTGGCAACTTACAACTTCATCTGGTGGCAACTTGATCTGGTGGAAACTTGATCTGGTAGCAACTTCATCTGGAGGCAGCTTCATCTGGTGGCAACTTACGACTTGATCTGGTGGCAACTTTATCTGGTAGCAACTTCATCTGGTAGCAACTTCATCTGGTAGCAGCTTCATCTGGAGGCAGCTTCATCTTGTGGCAACTTACAACTTCATCTGGTGGCAACTTGATCTGGTAGCAACTTGATCTGGAGGCAGCTCCATCTGGTGGCAACTTACAACTTGATCTGGTGGCAACTTACAACTTGATCTGGTGGCAACTTCATCTGGTAGCAACTTGATCTGGTAGCAACTTGATCTGGAGGCAGCTTTATCTGGTGGCAACTTACAACTTGATCTGGTAGCAACTTGATCTGGTAGCAACTTGATCTGGAGGCAGCTTCTGGTGGTAACGTACAACTTGATCTGGTGGCAACTTACAACTTGATCTGGTGGCAACTTGATCTGGTAGCAACTTGATCTGGTAGCAACTTGATCTGGAGGCAGCTTCATCTGTTGGCAACTTACAACTTGATCTGGAGGCAACTTGATCTGGCAGCAACTTGATCTGGAGGCAGCTTCTGGTGGTAACGTACAACTTGATCTGGTGGCAACTTGATCTGGTAGCAACTTCATCTGGTAGCAGCTTCATCTGGAGGCAGCTTCATCTTGTGGCAACTTACAACTTCATCTGGTGGCAACTTGATCTGGTGGCAACTTGATCTGGTAGCAACTTGATCTGGAGGCAGCTTCATCTGGTGGCAACTTACGACTTGATCTGGTGGCAACTTTATCTGGTAGCAACTTCATCTGGTAGCAACTTCATCTGGTAGCAGCTTCATCTGGAGACAGCTTCATCTTGTGGCAACTTACAACTTCATTTGGTGGCAACTTGATCTGGAATCAACTTGATCTGGAGGCAGCTTCATCTGGTGGCAACTTACGACTTGGTCTGGTGGCAACTTTATCTGGTAGCAACTTCATCTGGTAGCAACTTCATCTGGTAGCAGCTTCATCTGGTGGCAACTTACAATTTGATCTGGTGGCAACTTGATCTGGTAGCAACTTCATTTGGTAGCAACTTGATCTGGAGGCAGCTTCATCTGGTGGCATCTTCATCTGGAGGCAGCTTCATCTTGTGGCAACTTACAACTTGATCTGGTGGCAACTTTATCTGGTAGCAACTTCATCTGGTAGCAACTTGATCTGGAGGCAGTTTCATCTGGTGGCAACTTACAACTTGATCTGGTAGCAACTTGATCTGGTAGCAACTTCATCTGGTAGCAACTTCATCTGGAGGCAGCTTCATCTGGTGGCAACTTCATCTGGAGGCAACTTTATCTGGTAGCAACTTACAACTTGACCTGGTGGCAACTTGATCTGGTAGCAACTTACAACTTCATCTGGTGGCAACTTACAACTTCATCTGGTGGCAACTTGATCTGGTAGCAACTTCATCTGGAGGCAGCTTCACCTGGTGGCAACTTCATCTGGTAGCAACTTGATCTGGAGGCAGCTTCATCTGGTGGCAACTTACGACTTGATCTGGTGGCAACTTGATCTGGTAGCAACTTCATCTGGTAGCAGCTTCATCTGGAGGCAGCTTCATCTTGTGGCAACTTACAACTTCATCTGGTGGCAACTTGATCTGGTGGCAACTTGATCTGGTAGCAACTTCATCTGGAGGCAGCTTCATCTGGTGGCAACTTACGACTTGATCTGGTGGCAACTTTATCTGGTAGCAACTTCATCTGGTAGCAGCTTCATCTGGAGGCAGCTTCATCTTGTGGCAACTTACAACTTGATCTGGTGGCAACTTGATCTGGTAGCAACTTGATCTGGAGGCAGCTTCATCTGGTGGCAACTTACGACTTGGTCTGGTGGCAACTTTATCTGGTAGCAACTTCATCTGGTAGCAACTTCATCTGGTAGCAGCTTCATCTGGTGGCAACTTACAATTTGATCTGGTGGCAACTTGATCTGGTAGCAACTTCATCTGGTAGCAACTTGATCTGGAGGCAGCTTCATCTGGTGGCATCTTCATCTGGAGGCAGCTTCATCTTGTGGCAACTTACAACTTGATCTGGTGGCAACTTTATCTGGTAGCAACTTCATCTGGTAGCAACTTGATCTGGAGGCAGTTTCATCTGGTGGCAACTTACAACTTGATCTGGTAGCAACTTGATCTGGTAGCAACTTCATCTGGTAGCAACTTCATCTGGAGGCAGCTTCATCTGGTGGCAACTTCATCTGGAGGCAACTTTATCTGGTAGCAACTTACAACTTGACCTGGTGGCAACTTGATCTGGTAGCAACTTACAACTTCATCTGGTGGCAACTTACAACTTCATCTGGTGGCAACTTGATCTGGTAGCAACTTCATCTGGAGGCAGCTTCACCTGGTGGCAACTTCATCTGGTAGCAACTTCATCTGGTAGCAACTTCATCTGGTAGCAACTTCATCTGGTAGCAACTTCATCTGGAGGCAGCTTCATCTGGTGGCAACTTACAACTTGATCTGGTGGCAACTTCATCTTGTAGCAACTTCATCTGGTAGCAACTTGATCTGGAGGCAGCTTCATCTGGTGGCAACTTACAACTTCATCTGGTGGCAACTTTATCTGGTAGCAACTTGATCTGGTAGCAACTTCATCTGGAGGCAGCTTCATCTGGTGGCATCTTACAACTTCATCTGGTGGCAACTTTATCTGGTAGCAACTTGATCTGGTAGCAACTTCATCTGGAGGCAGCTTCATCTGGTGGCAACTTACAACTTGATCTGGTGGCAACTTACAACTTGATCTGGAGGCAGCTTCATCTGGTGGCAACTTACAACTTCATCTGGAGGCAGCTTCATCTGGTAGCAACTTACAACTTCATCTGGAAGCAACTTCCAACTTGATCTGGAGGCAGCTTCATCTGGTGGCAACTTACAACTTCATCTGGAGGCAGCTTCATCTGGTAGCAACTGACAACTTCATCTTGTGGCAACTTACAACTTGATCTGGTGGCAACTTGTTTTGGTGGCAACTTGATCTGGAGGCAGCTTCATCTGGTGGCAACTTACAACATGATCTGGTGGCAACTTTATCTGGTTGCGACTTCATCTGGAGGCAGCTTCATCTGGAGGCAGCTTCATCTGGTGGCAACTTACGACTTGATCTGGTGGCAACTTTATCTGGTAGCAACTTCATCTGGTAGCAACTTCATCTTGAGGCAGCTTCATCTGGTGGCAACTTACAACTTGATCTGGTGGCAACTTGATCTGGTAGCAACTTGATCTGGAGGCAGCTTCATCTGATAGCAACTTACAACTTGATCTGGTAGCAACTTCATCTGGTAGCAACTTCATCTGGAGGCAGCTTCATATGGTGGCAACTTACAACTTGATCTGGTGGCAACTTAATATTGAGACAACACGATCTGCTAGCAACTTGTTTTGGGGGCAAAATGATTTGCAACATGATCTGAAGGCAGCTCCATCTCCTTGCAACTTGATCTTGTGGCAATTTGGTATGGAGGCTACATAATCTGATGACAACATAATCTTGTAGTAACTTGATCTGGAGGCAACTTGTTTGGGGGCAACTTAATTTGCAGGCAACTTGATCTGGTAGCAACATGGAGGCAGATTAATCTAGTGGCAACTTGGTCTACAGCCAACTTAATCTGGAGCCAATTGGGCAAATCGATCTGGTGGCAATTTGATCCACAGAAAACTTGATCTGGTGCCAAAGAGGCAACGTGGTAACTGGTGGTAACTTGATCTGGAAGCAACTTGTAGAAGGAGACATAGCTTGTTATTGGTCAATTCATGTATTTTGTCCTTTCCAGTTATCAACATGCTAAAAGAATTTACAGAGCAAAATTTGTGAATGAAGTGGATCAGCGATCAGGCAACCCGCCCCCTTTGTTGCTGAACATCACTGATCGCGGTCAATTGAACTGTGCACATGACCACGTGCAACTCTGTCTTCTACAATACTAACTTTGCATTTTCTCATTTCCATTTGAAACTTTCGTCGACAACGTTCTCTGTACATGGATGGGCAAAATAGTCGCCAAGTTGCATCTTTGAATGGCTTGTAAGTTGCACCATATATGACGATGTTCCACAGACTGTTTGACAACGCACTAATGAAACCGAACTGTACAAACGTATTGAGATTCTTCTCAGACAATACGAAGGTCAGTACGTACACGAGATACCATGGGAGGTAACAGATGATTAACACTGTGCCAGATAACACCATTGTAACCTTAAACTGGGATGCTCCAGTAATGTTACGTCGTGTGACAACTCTGCCAATTTCATTTACTTTCCTGGACTTCAGAGTGAGACAGAGTTTGACAATAAGGACAATGATTATGATGAAGACGATGGACATTATTACTGAAGACGACACCCTCGCTGCTGCTGTTTGGCTAGCCGTACACAGGCCAAAGTCTACATTGTAAACGACAGAACTGCCGAGAAATATAATGCAAACTCGAATGACGTTTATACAAGTCACACAGACAATAGCGATGGTGAATCTCTTAGCCGACATGAGACGAAGGTAGTGCAGTGACCAATGCACACTGATATATCTATCCATAAGCGCAACCAGAACATTGGAGAATGTCTGTCCTGTAATCAGCACAAACAGTATGGATGCCGGTGTTTTCAAGACTTCTGAATATGCAAATTCGCCCAAAATCTTTGAAGGCACCACAAATGCTAGGTAATACAGTCCATAACTGAAATCCCAAGCGGCCATAAATGCGATATTCCATAGTGTCGGTAGATGAAGTTCCCGAGACTTCACAATGACAATGATGACGACGCTGTTACTGAAGAGAACCAAGCATGAGAAGAGTGTATACAGGATTGTCGACGCGTCCATGGCCTCCAGTGTCGTCAAGTCTGCTGGCCAGTTCCTGAATATATTTTCAGATATATCGCCCAAAATTTTCACTACTCCATTAGATCTCCCTTGGCGTCAAGACCCTGATTCAGTCAGTCTCTGATTGTCTCTGCACATATATAGGATTGTCACTGCTTCATTGATCAGAGATTGTGTTTATACAATGTAACGAGTCCCGCCCCTGGAAGGTGTTTCATTATTGCTTATGTATCAATTCTAATAACAAGCATTCCTTTTCAAGCAACACGTGTTAATTAAACAAGAATTATGTGAAGACAGAGTGTAGATCGGTTTTGTCTCCAGCTAACGTACCTGGAATGGTGACAACACATGGACCTCATAATACTCTCCCAAGGTTATCGATACATTGGTTCTGTCAAAATCCTGTGATTAGCAGCTTCACACCGTTGGATTAGCGCCGTTTCCTTTACGTTACTAATTACTGATGGTGGAAGGTAATGAACCCTAAGCTCGTACATGTAAACTTGTATTATAAGGATAACTCATGAGACCGAGGATATGGTAAGGTTGTGGACCCTGATAGGAAGGAAAAACCCGAGGATGCGAAGCATCCGAGGGTTTTTCCTGACTATCAGGGTCTACAACCGTACCATATCCGAGGTCGAATGGGTTATCTGTATTATCAACCGTTTTTAAGTGTAAAACAGGCTTTTTACTTGTTATCGCGTTATATTGAGGATCTTGCGGATCCCTCGGTGATGTCAGCCTGTTAACAGCCGCGCTATATGAGTTTCTTGTGTATCGTCAATTCGTGTCTGTCGCTGTGGCTCAGGAGTCAGAGGCGCTGACTCAATAACTGCAGGTAATAACTGCAGGTGATAGTGGATACGGGTTCGAGACGCACTTTCTGCAAAACATTTGCTGTCGTAAATTTAAGAAATTTTTCAAAATTAGTCTAAGTTAGTTTCTTCAGATCTTTACTTTCAAGCCGTCATCTTAACAAATATATCAGGGTTTACAATCATTATAATTCCTTCTAACAGGGTTTACAACTGTCTGTGTAAACCCTCCTTGGGGGAATTACAAGGTTGTGAGTCCCTCGTACCGGGTGATACGGTTTAGAAAGTCGTTTCAAGTATCACGTTATATGGCTGGTAGGTTGATAAACTGAGATAATATTCTTCCAAACTACTTTACCAAACATTAATATAAACGGGAATAATAACTTCACCCTAGATACATTGTGTATATGACTTTTGATAACAAAGGAACATTTACAGTTGTTAGATAAGGATTTGGTGTGAATAACATGACAGTAACGTGTATCAAAACAATCACTATCGTTTCTAGTGAAATGGCGTCCGCCGTAACTTTTACAGGTGGGCGAGGTAGATGGTGTGACACTATTAACATTCTAAATCCGTCGAGCAGATGTAGTAAACGATAAATAAAACTTACACTTTACTGATAGATATTGTTTTTACCAATCTGACAGCGGTATGTACATTAGTCATGTGTCTACGTTCCTAAACAGAGTCAGTCAAATGAACATCAGCTATTTGCCATACCCATTTTTGCAGCTATATATGGGAATTTGTTAGAAACGAGAAATTCGCCTAAGTAGAACAGAGGTTACGATCGAAAATCTAAAAGGTGTAAACTCAGTGTGAAGAGATGGTTTCACCCTTAAATTTGACATCAATCAACCTTTGTATTTCTTCATTGAAATCTATCTTTTTCATCACTAACGTTGGTTTACAGTTGTTTGGTTAGTATTGAAATTATTAACAGAAACAGAAACTATCATCCTGTACAGGACATGATTCCATAGACCTCAGGAGCCTGCAGTTATCAACAGAAATGAACACGTCATTAAACTGAAGGTTAACCTAGTGCTTGAATTAAGCTGTTGATACTCGGTGACGTTGATTAAACACTTACAAAACAGTAAATTAAATAAATAATGACAAATAGATAATTGGAAAGAACAATACTCCAATCCTTGCATCTCCCAACAGGATAAAATGCACTTGTAAATAACACTTTTTTTTCTAAAATTTACTATTTATGATTAAAGAACAGGAACATTTTCTGGATAACAAGTTCTTTAATGTGAAATGCTCACTCCTTCATCAGGTGAAATGTAAGGAACATTTGACAGTAAAAAAACTTTTTATCCTGAAAATATTCCTGTTCTTATGTATGCCACTTCTAAATGCTCTGATTTATGATTAAAGTTGATGCAATATAGTGTTACGTTAGAGGGTAAAACCTCTCATTGCACGACCCGCCTATAGAAAGCGGCTATCCGTATTGGTAGAAAATGGTGTGAGGTACAATGCAGCAATTGTATGGAACTCGTTGGTGTGATGAGTAGGTCTCATGCGATTCATCTTCCGCACGCATCGGGCCATATATGCACTTTTAAGAAATGCAAACTAACCCTTGCGACAACTCGAAGGATTTCTGAGACAGGAAGTTACACGACTATTGAGCTATGGTGTAGACCAATCAAATGCGCGTTTACAAATCACGCACATATACGTTGGGTGAACGTTTCTTCTTTTAATTTGAATTACCCGTACTACGCTGATTACGCTCGATTAATTAGTGATAAAACGAAATCACAACGTGCGGGGAAATGAAACAAACCACAATTTATTCAGGATCTGATAATAGCTCTCTTTTGGATCGACTGGGTTGGTAACGACCGATTTGATTGGTCAATAGTGGGGACTTAACTCTCTTTGGACGATAGGTGGCGCTGACCCTGTCTCAGAAATCCCTTCGAGTTGTCGCAAGGGTCAGTATGCATTTTCTAAAAGTGCATATATGGCCGGATGCGTTCGGAAGATGCATGCGATTTTGAGAATTCATAAAGCAAGATTGTTGACCATTCTATGGAATCATTTGAAATACCTTCAAGCGGACATTTTAGTGTGAACACCTTAAAAAAAGTCGCTCGAAGGTAAATGGACTCGCATGGCTTAACCCAACTATGTACACTCGTTTTGAGCTCTGTTTATTGAGTGAGGACTATCATTTAGCCATTGATAAAACTGAGTATCCTGTTCGTGAGATCACTATATTTCAGTAAGAAATCTCGGCAATGGTGTACTTTATATAAAATCAACATGAAATCAATATTAACTGACATTTAGAGAATCTCACCCAAGTGTCTATTGGTATCAAATATATCAACACGAGTTGAATAAAGTTACAAATATCCGAGGCTTGCTTGCTTGATATCAGAAGACACGAGGGTGAGATTTTAGTTATCATTCAAAATCAATCTTCAACAATTATTAGCAAAATAATGAACATATTTGCAACACAAAACTGCCATTTGAGTACTTCAGCAGTGAGCTCAGTGATGTCATAGCATTGTGACGTCATCAGCTTTGTGGCCTCATAGCATTGTTACGTCATCAACTTTGTGACGTCATAACATTGTCAGCAGTGTTCTCAATGATGAAAAAGCCTTGTGATGTCATTAACTGATGATGTAAGGATTATGACGATTTGATTGTAGCGATATCTACAATGTAGATATCGCTTGTAGATATCGCTTGATCTCACACAAGCGATATCTACTGTGACAGTCAGTTTTGGATGATAAATTAAATTAGGTGGACGTTGATCTATCAATTGCTTTTCTCCACCGGAAATAATTTGTTGACCTCTGGCAATTAATTGTTTAACACTTAACATAAAATCAACATAAACTGACATATTTTTAATTTATCTAACCCTTTCCATTTCTCCACAGGAAACGACTTTTCCGACCTGCATTGTCGGATGGGAGCCACCAAAGCGTTGTCGGTGGTCTTAATCGTAATAACCCAACTTCCCAATGCAAGGCATAACTCTTGCCAGTCTCCATTACTGGCTGATTTAGGCCTTGCAGTATTTCCTTAAGAAATCTGTGTTAAGAAATCCAGGCCCGCTATGCATTTCCAGTGCAGCGATTCACTGCCTCGACACAAGAAAGCGAGGGAAATACCGCAAGGGTTAAATCAGCCAGTAATGCAGACTGGCAAGAGTTATGCCTTGCGTTTGGAAGTTGCGTCAAACCCTGTCTTACCCTTCTCTTCAGGGTGAGGCATATACTCTGGGATACTCATGGGTTCAAGGATACATAGAATTGGTTCAGAGGCATTTTGATCTTAATAGATTGTCAATATGTTATTGACCATCACTTTTATATAATGTGTTTTCTCAAATATTACAGTGATGATGATTATAATACGTTTACAAGGATGACGCATTTGTTTCACTCAACGCAACATCATTGCCAATACAATAGTATGACCAGACATCTTCCTCCAACGCATCATATTTCCGACCACAGAAACATAGAGTTAAGTCCCTAAAAGTTGGGCTTCTGCTGTTATTATTCCAGTTTTCAAAAAAGGTAACGCTAGTTATCCTAGTAATTACAGAGGGATAAGTCTTATCAGTTGTTTTGGGAAGTTGTTCACAAGGGTCTTAAATCAGCGACTTCTTAATTGGGCCGAAGATAATAATTCTATTTCAGATGCACAGTTTAGTTTTCGTCCTAATCTCTGTACAGTTGATGCTATATTTGCGCTCAATTCGTTGATTACTCACTCCTTGCATAATGGTAAGCGATTGTATTGTGCTTTTGTGGATTTTAAACGTGCTTTTCATTCAATAGATAGGTGTAATTTATGGTATAAGTTGGCTAGATTAGGCGTCAGAGGGAAGTTATTATCGGTCATTCATTCTTTGTATCTTAATATTCGGTCGTGTGTGAGGATCGGCGGCTATGATAGTCATTTTTTTCAGAAATAATTTAGGTTTAATGCAGGGAGAGGTTTTGTCAACAATTTTGTTTTCCTTTTATGTTAGTGATTTTGAAGAGTCCTTCATGAATGATAAATGTTGTTGTTCAACTTTTTTATAATTTTAAACGAACTAGTGATTAACTTGTATGAATCATGTAATAATGGAGTTTTTGGTCACTCCGCAAATCAAAGATTTACTCTTACTGTTGTTTGCAGACGATATTGTTATGTTTTCATTTATGGTAAATGGTCTGCAGCGGCAACTAAATATTTTAGAAGCATTTTGTGACAAATGGGGTTTAGACTTGAACATGGACAAATCTAATATTGTTGTTTTTAGAAACGGGGGAATTGTGGCTAAAAGGGAGAAATGGATATTCCGCGGCAAACCAGTGAACGTAGTCACTTATTACAAATATTTGGGCATTTTATTTTCAAGTCGACTATGCTGGTCCATGGCATGTAAAACCCTCGCCGCACAAGCTAAAAAGGCACTTTTTCCGATTTAAAAACTTTTCAAAGTAAATAAGTTTATTTAATTTACTTTTGATATTGCTTGTTTACTTTTTTACTCCAAAATATCACTTATTTTGCTATATGGATCAGAAATTTGGGGAGCAAATTATTTTGAAGTTATTGAAGCTGTTCTCACGTCATATTTTAAACGATTTCTTACAGTAGGCAAATTTGCTTCTAATAAGGCCATACTTGGTGAAACAGGCCGTTACCATATGCATATTGAAAGTCAAATGCGAGTCATAAAATTTTGGATTAAACTTATAAGAATGCCGGAATACAGATTGCCGCATCAATGTTATCTAATGTTATTATCCTTAGATAATCGTGGAAAGCACTCATGGGCTGCCGATGTAAGAAATTAATTTATTGTTTTTAAATGGCTTGTCTTATGTTTGGATAAATCAAGATGTTGGCCATGGGGACAAACATGTATTTTTGTCAATGTTTAAGCAACGTATAAAAGACATTTTATCCGGAAGTGGTCTGAATCAATTTATTCATCCACCTTCCTCAGCCATTATTCTTATTGTAAATCAGTTTTTGGGCCTGAAAAATACATCAGTGTCCTTAATAATAAATCACTTTTAAGAAGTTTCTGTAAATATAGAATATCTCTACATGCCTTAAAAATCCATTGTTTTAGGAAAGATAATAATACTCTGAACGATTTAACATGTTCATACTGTTCTTCAGGTCAAACTGAAGATGAATATCATATTCTGTTAATCTGTGAAGGCTTTTCCGAATGCAGGAATAAGTTTTTTAAATGTGTTAATGTTAACCAACAAACGATGTACAATCTTCTAAATGCAAAAAAATGCTGATGTCATTCAAAATGTTGCCATATTTATAAAACGTTTGATGTACTTTATGAAATCTCATGTAAAATCGTCTTCAAAGTCACGTGACCAAACTGTTATAATATAATTTCAACTGTACTATGGGCCACTGAGCCTTACATGCTGAATAAACATGTCTGTCTGTCTGTCAAATGTATTCCCTACCAGTTCAAATCTCTTAATATATTTTTGCTTATGTATGTTGATGATCTCGTCATATTTTCAGACTCTGTTGATGGGTTGCAAACGCAGTTAAATTCGTTATCTTCTTACTCCAAGCGTTGGGAACTTGAAGTTAATATTGCTAAAACTAAGATAATGATCTTCCGACGAGGGGGTAAAGTTAATCCGTCTGAGTGTTGGTATTATAATGGCACTGTCATTGATATTGTTGATAATTTTACATATTTAGGCATAGTATTTAATTATAATAACAGATTTTCGAAGGCTCAGTTGCAGTTGTCTGATCAAGGTAGAAAAGCTCTTTTTTCAATTTATAATAATATATGATCCCTTTCTCTTAATCCCGAATCACTTTTATTTGTCTTTGATTGTTATATTGGTAGCATTGTATCTTTTGCGTCTGAGGTATGGGGGTATGGCAAGGGAATAAATATTGAAAGGCTACATTTGGATTTCTGTAAAAGGTTATTAGGGGTTAAGAAATCAACATGTAATTCTATGGTCTATGCAGAATTAGTTTAAAAGGCAATTTAATATGATTAAATACTGGCGTAAGCTTCTTGTGTCTGGTAACAGTATTCTACGGTGCTGTTATGAGTATTTGTATGACGACGTGGAATTCCGTGGTGTTCAGAACTTATCAGGTTAAATGTATATTGTCTAACATTGGTCTCTCAGAATTATTGATAAAGCAGGAATTATCAATAGATTACTTACCGGTTATTAGACAAAGAATTAATGATCAGGCTATCCAATTAATTCTTAGCCAATTGTCTTCTTCATTTAAATGTGTAATGTATAAAAATGTCATTAATCAATGTTGTCTACAATATTATTTATGTAAATCTATTACATACCTATATAGGAAATACTTATCAAAAGTTTGACCTAGTTCCCATAATCTCATTATAGAAACTGGCAGGTATCATAATATAAATTCTGTTGATCGTAAATGTCCGATGTGTATAGATGATATTGAAGATGAATTTCATTTCATATTAAAATGTCCATCATATATCCATTATAGAATAATGTATATCAAACCATATTACTCTAAATGTCCATCAGTATTTAAACTTATCGAACTATTAAGTATTAACAATGTAAAGGTATTATGTAACTTAGGTAAATACTTATATAAGGCAAGCTCATTAAGAAACAGTTTAATAAGTACACTCTAATGTAAATAGTTTATCCTCCATCAACCATCCGTTGTCACCATCTGTTATATAAACCTGACCCATTCTCCAATACCGCATGTTATTCCAATTATCTGTACAGATAACGGAAATAAAGGAATTGAAATTGAAAGTCACATGACTTATATAATGAAAATATCAGCTTTACAGATAAGTGGTTTTGCACTGAAAACACAACCTATCTTCGAATCAATGTATTGTGTTTATGATTTATTGACATGCATGTAAATTAAAAATACATTTAGTATCGACCTGAGAGCGTATATATGAGCTAGTAAGGCCTCTGATTGGTTGAAAGTATTGAAGGTGAAGGTCATCTGCCATTATCTCTGCGGGGTAGTGAATAAGTAGAGCTTAGTATCTTGCTTTTCAATCTCTCCTTAACCAATAATCAGAATATATACACACAAAACCATGCCACGATTCTTATTTTAGTCTTAGAAATAGAAACTTTATAACAAGTTAATTCAATGATAAACTTCTACTTTGATATTTGAGATATAGACTGACTTCAATTGAACTAAATCAAATCAAATCAAATGGCCGGGATAAATTTTTCATCAACATGATAAAAAGACATAGAGGATATCTGTCTTTTCTTGACAAATACCATGTTTATCTCATCGAGTGAGGTAGAAATGTTATATTTTCACGAGTGGCGCAGCCACGAGTGAAAATATATAACTGTTCTACCTCACGAGATGAGATAAAAATGGTATTTGTCAAGAATTGACGTATATTATATTTATTATATGAGTTTATCCTTGTAATTACGTCCGAAAAGGGTCGTTTTCACGCCGAGCAGTCGCTAGGAACAGCCCGTCACCACAGTAACACTGTGACGTCATAGGCCAATTCACCGCGTGAGACCATTGTTTTATGACGTCAAATTATATCAGTCACTGTTCGCAGTGAAAATATAAGTTATTTTCACTGTAGCTTGATAGACAGCTTATTTCCCTGTATTTCATTGCTCGTCATATAATACTTACCTTCATAATTTACATATTAACATTTTAAAAACGTTTAATGAGACATGGTATTTGTAGTTCGGTTGAAAGTTAGAATTATACAGCTCGTGATAAACATAACTTTAACTTTAATCAACATTCCTCTCAATTACCGTTTGTCGTGATTTCACGTTGGTGGGCAGCGATAAGCTCGTGATCTAAAGAGTTGATTTAACACTGTACACTTTGGGCATCTATTTGTTTTTTTCAAGGGATTAAATATCCCTTAATTTTAATCTATAAAAATGCTATAATGTGTTTGTTCAATACTATATAAACTATGTCAAAACCGAAGAAATAAATTGAATTAAATTTGCGCTGAATTGATTTTAAGAATCCGACTCCAACTCTAGCTGGAAGGGAATTTATGTAAGTTAGATATGTTCCTCAATGCCTCCATTATTCTGATGTCAAGGACGTTGTATATATAAGACAGCGCAAAATGATTGATACAGTTAATGACATGTTTTTCTGGTTCGAACTTTAGTTATATTTTAAATCAAAAACATTAGCCTACATTAAAACTGTTCTCCGCATTAGCGTGCATGTTAAAAGATAGACACTATAGAATAGAATCCAATCTCTTTGTTATTGATATTGATATTAATTGCGTTCAATATTAAGTATTTAGACAAAACATTAGAATAGGGTTCTGATTGTCAAAGTATATAATTTAATAACGTGGCCATGGCAATGAAAGCAAAAAGGAACAAAATTCTGGACTTTTTTGGTGTATGAAATACGCTTGAAAACTAGCCTGTCCGAATGTGTAATTTAAATGGCAAAAAACATTGAACAAACTCAATAGATTAACAACTCAAAGCAAAAGTTACTCTATTAGGGCTGTTTGAATGGCCCTAGTTCACGCACTGATCATTACTGATACTCTACAGTATGTGTGTATCCCTGTAATAGCGTGACAACCGTAATCTGGCAAGTTTTGACCCGGACTGGTAAAATTGTGAGATTGATGTATGATTAGGTATTTAATTTACAAATTCATACATTCGGTCTGGTAACTCGGGTCTATTTCATGACATAACATAACATAATGCACCATGATACTAAACATTAGATTACTTTCCTTATATCACGCATTGTCAATGACCTCCATGAATCTTTTTAAAAAATAAAATCAAAATAATCCAGTTTCTCAAGCTTTTTCCAAGTTGTCCTCACCAGTAAGTGAACGTGTCATTTGATGACCCGGATGTATTTCCAGTCACGTGCAGCAGTGAACATTTGACCCACAGATTCATATGACATTTGCCAACAACTGATTACATTGAAGGAAATGGGTATCAACTTCCTGGTTATGATTAAGGAACATCTCTCTGTCCGTGTCCAGGCATACGAAGTGACTGGTCGCACCTGTAGTGTCATATCGCTTCACCAAGACTAGCGATGCTTGGTGTAGGCGATGCTCCCTTGGTTTATTAATCCATGTTGAAAACAATTTCAGAATTCTGAACGACCGTTGGTGTATTATCATCATAAAGATGGCCAAATACTTTCTTGATTAAATGAAAATAACTGTGACCAGTGACTGATATAAGTTGACGTCATAAAACAATGGTCTGACGTAGCAAATTGGCTTATGACGTCACGTTGTTACTCTGTGACAGAATGTTCCTAGCGGCCGCTCAATATGAAACCGAACCTTTTCTGGCGAAATTACAAGGATAACATCATATAATAGATAGAATATAAATCACATATCGTGGTAGAATAATAATATCTCCACTCGTGAAAATATGAACTTTTGTCGCACTCGATGAAATAAACATGATATTTGTCAAGACAGATATCCTCTATGTAGAAGTTCAGAACAAGATTGTTTACACTATAAGTGTTACACACAAAGAGTTCGAAGGTGTAGGAGCTAATCTCTTATTAATCTACTTAATCTAATAACTAATTAGTAATACAGATGGAAAATGATACAGAGAGGTATTTAAAATTTATGACTTCAACACAGAGTTCCAGTTCATACCAGTAAGGTGTCGACACCAAATTTTCATGAGTCCTTTATTTATGATTTTCACCAACAATATGCAATGGTTACACAACCATATATATTTCTGTAAAACCTTTCTATCCATTCTATTTTAAGCATGCTATTTGACTTCTATCGAGTGACCATGCATACACTGAATGCCCGCGCATTCATTGTATGACACTGTTTACATTGAAAAACAATGCATACCATAATTCACGCTATTTTTACACGTTAATGTTTCTATGCTAGTGTAGCGGTGTGCAGTATGAAGTTCAGGTGGAGGTGTTGATACATTAGCACAGAAACGTTAACGACAGGCAGCAAGGCTTAAATTAGCCAGTGATGGAGACGGGCCTGGTTTAATTCATGTCATCCTACTCCGAAATTTCCTGGTTCATCCTCTCTATAGTACGTTTTCCTCCGAGCGTTTTTTTGCATTTAATAACGATACATGTAACACTGATTTAGTAGAGTTGCTCCTCGCTATGTTCGAACAAACCGCATCTCTAGTATCGCATGTGATTCGTTTGTCTATAATATTAAGTGAATGTTGTATGAATTTGAATCGATAATGTATATATCATTATGCCAATAAGGTATTGTTAGCCGTTTTGTACAGACCCTTTGGCCTGGGCCATGTTCAACAGAGGTTTAAAAGTAATCGCTATATTAGCGATTACTTTTAAACATCTCTTGAACGCGATTGCTCAATGTAGCGCTACGTAGCAAGGCGAGCAAACTTCGAGGAATCGTTCAAGAGAGAATGAGCGCTTCTTGGGCGCTACCCGAGCGCTACATTGGGCGATCAATGAGCGATTATAAGCGCTCGCTGTTATGGAACGGAGCTCTGGTTTACCCTCGATATCTGATAGTTTGACTACGTGTTTGTATTTACATGTATTAGATATACCTTTCTTGAATTGCTCGTCACATATTTCAGATGAAAATGTGCCAACAATGCTTTAATTTAGTTGGTAGTATTTGATGATAATGAACCGAACCGTTAATTGTTAGTCATGTGTATTGAAGATGGCAGTTGTCTTTGTTACTATACTTTACGTTGAACTAAACTCGTTGTATACGCTAAAGTGACACATTTGCATGATTTAATGTTATCACAATCGAAGTGTGTTTTCTGGTGCATGTATACTGGTCCCTTGAAGTATTTCAGCATGGCCTGAACTGTCCACAATGAATGGAAACACCACCAACTCAAAAAGAACCCTTTCAACATGGAATAGATTTGTCAAACGTTAATCTGTTCATGCACAAAATGAAAACATTTACACCAAAAACACATTATGCAAGAGACAACTTTTTTTCAGGATAGACATTAGGATGTTCAAAACTTTAACTTTGTAGGAACACGTGAAGTTCATGTTTCTTTGAAACTATTGACACAATCATTTATACACTTTTACAGTTTTTCACACGAATGATTGTTTAATCTTTCTTGTGAGAGAGAGAGAATTTATATTTTTATATTTTTTTCATTGCTAAAATAGATATTTTGACAGATGATTGATGACATAAGTATTCTTTGAGGAAAATTATTGGGTTAATTTAACTCTGTACGTCCACCTAGGTGGATATATACCTGTAGATAAAATACTATTACATAAAGATTTCAACAACACAATGCAATAGTGAGGTGCATTAACAAAATCATTTGGAAAGCCACCGAGTCGGGGTGCTTTTCCATTATGAATTTCTTCAATAATATTAATTAATATGGTAATTACCTTGTCCACATAGTAATTTTCAACTGCTAAATCAATAAGTCTGTCACTAATTGACTGCACAAACAGAAATATAAAAGTCTTCGTTGTTTTCTGAAAAATTAAGAGGTCTGAAAAACATTCATGCCGTGGGCAATCCATCACATGTTGTGATGTTATAAATTGCAAATGAATATTTTGATATCACAGTTCTCCAAATAGTTTACTGTCTTAAGCAGAGAGTGCGTTACTAAGTTTATTTGTAAAATCTGAAAAGAAGAGAGTTTCACAGCACACAGTTGTTTATACCGTGACAGAGACTCAGCATAGCGTTGTCGGTCACATTTACAGTTACTTGACTGAAATGCACTCAGAAAGCGTCGATCGGTGTCATGTGCACGTTTGCATTATTATTACAAATGAATCAGTATAGTCATTTTGAATATAAACATGGTGTATATGGAGATATTAGATACCCGTGGCAATAAAACACAGGCGGTCAATGGGACACACAGCGTGCTCTATGAGACAATAAAACATGGTCGTGATTAGGACATCAGCTAGAGCTTTACTTGGCAAATGATGTCATATTTTACGTCACTTTGATTGTTCAGTTGCAAGTGAATGTGTTTTACGACGGGAGGCATCAATGTTTTCAAAATATAGTTACACAAACACCATTATATCTCCACGTTTTTTATATAAAAGCGGGTAAGTGTTTAAGGGCATTTCATATAAGAAATAGAAGACTCTATGTTGTTCTTCGTGTTTTATGCTCCCTGCTATGTTTTATTCAACGATAAAGCACAACAACGTGTCTTCTATTTCTTATATGATAATCTCCAATGACAGGAGATAATATCTTTGGTTTTTGTTGTTATATTTAATGGTTGTCGAAAGATACATATTTAGAACAGGAATGTCTCTTTTCAAACATATATGAGGAAATGAAACAGTAATGTTATAATCTTTTTACATCTCTTCATTGTTACACACTGCCTCTTTGAAATCATTTGTGTATTTGGCAATTTATATTTACCCTTAATAGTTTTTATAGAAGTATATAGAATTAGAATAGAATTAGCAGATTAAGGATGTTCGCTCCTCAAATTTATAGTATTAAACTTTTTTTTCTAACTTATATTTTTTAAAAGATTAAAGTATATGATTGGAAAATCAGCATTAAAAAATAGGGGGTAGAGTGGTTTTTTTTCGAGATATGACGCCTGTAAGATAATGGGGTGAAGTACAATTTTAACATGGGAGTCTATGGGGAAAATGAGAAAAAAACTGCTAAAAACTTTAAAATACTACATTCCGTGTATTAAACTTATTTTCCTGTTTTGATATGTTACAAAGTTCATGTTACCCTACCAAAATCGATGAAAAAATATACATATGGTAGTGTGGGTTTGCTTTAAGGTGCATCCATTGTGTTTCATAAAATTTGATTTGGCTTTAATACGTTCGAACACACCATATGTGCTGTTTACAATACAAACAAATTCACTAAGCCTGCATATTCATCCCCAATCGCCAAATATATCATAATTACTAGTTTCCAATTAAAATAGAGTAACATCATTATGCATGTGCAGAAACCGAAAGTGCATACCCTTTTTACACGCACAGCAGTTATATGACCTACTCAACATTATCAACCCAAATGTTTTATTTTATCTGGTTTAAATAAGATTCCAAGATTACGTTTGACTCATTGGCGCGCGCCACACGCGGTGCATTGTCCGGTTTTCGATCAGAAAGCGACACTGGTACCTTCATATCGCCAATATATATATATATATAAAGTCGAGTATCATCAAAATGGTAGTTTTCGGTAACAGTTGGTACTTCTCGATAAAGTAAGACCATTTATAACGTTTGGCATATTTGACTCCTAACAACACAATGGATGTACCTTTAAGCTTTGACACAAAATGTATCTGAAAACCCCCTTTTTTAGTCAAATTTAGCACTTTTTAGAGGTACTAAAGTCACATTTTCTTTATTTCATTTGTTTTTTAAAAGTATGTAGATGACGTAGAATATCATGAAGTTTTGAAATTCAACAGGAAGGAGCGGACATCCTTAATCAATTCGAATGAAAGCTTTTTTAACATCTCAGAACATTGTCCTCCAAATAGATTTGACACAGTCATTGCATACATGTACAACTAAAACTACAACTGTTTCTTAATAAAGGAAAGAAATGACTCATATTTGTCTCATTAAATTTAGTAATAAAATTGAAAATACAGCATGTGGTAGTTTATGTAGACATGTAGGTTAATGTTACTCTATATGTGACTCATCCCTCAAATTAAACCCAAAGTATTGCTGTTTTAACAAACTTACTTTAAAAGTCAAAGAATGTGAATTTCTAAAAAAAACTTTATTTGGTGTGCAACTGAAAAATTAAAGAGCAGGAAAACAATGGAATGGCCTGACAAGTGTAATTTTAGATTATATACGACCTCGTAATTCGTGTTCATCTTCTGATTCAAAAATTAATTCATTTTGATTATATGATTGACATTTGTTTGTTTTAATCTGATTTTCTTATAGTGGATACGTTGAGCTCGTCTCTTTCTCTGTTCTCCCTCTGTGGCAATTTATGTTTAGTCAAATGATTAATGTAACAAATATTCAGGTGTCTGACACGAAGAAATTTAGAAAAACTGGACATAATTACCAATTCATCACTATTCCTATTAACCTCTTACTGCATTGCTAAATATCTGGAAATATTACTAACAATGTACATGCGGTCTGATTAAAATAGAGAGTATTCCGAAGAATAAAGTTTCAAAACAGTGTACATGTACATATGAAGATACGAACTCCTATTTTCAGGACTTCTGCGCCAAAGAGTCTGATAATGGCCTTTATACTTGCGTGTTCTGAAATAACTTCAGCGTGCCAATGCAACTCCTCGAACTTAAGCTTTCTATGATATAACCTGGGAAAAGTAACTCCAGACAACCATCCTTTCAACTATGTCCATTCCATTAGGAACATGTTAACAAATGACTCAAAATGGCAATATTTAAAAAAAATGTTTTATTAATTTTGATTGGCCTGCTAATTACTAGCTTTCACAATACAGGGGCGTCTTCGGACCTTGTGGAGAGAAATCTTTCGAACCAGTTCGTATGTCAGTTGATGTACTATTTTGCAAACATATCCTTGGGAAAAGGTCGTATTTTATCAGACAGGATAAATATGAAACATCAGCTTTACACCCACATTTCACTGCGGGCTACGGTGGGCCCCGTAAGTGGCACAGATGAGCACTGTGCTTATATTTAAAGCTGTGAAAATCATAGATCCTTTGTTATTACCCGATCGATTTTTATGTTTGATGGCTTATTTTAATGAAAAATGTATTGCCTTTGACGTGGTATATAATATTAAATGATAATATGATGAAACCATTCTGAAATATAATTTCAACCGGACATGGGGTTTTGACCTCATTACATCCCTTTATATTTTTTATAGTATAAGTACATATAGTAAATAATGACCTGGTGCCGAGCAGTTATGGCATATAAACTCATGAGGGCGTTAGCCCGAGCATAGTTTATTGCCATAATCGGTCTAATATGTCTGCTGAGGTTAAACCTGGGTAAGGGTGGAATCGCCCTGTGTCCATAACGTGAACATGTGTGCGCTAAATAAAAAACACCCATTCTTATTATCGAGAATAGTAATGTTTCAGTGACAACACTTATGCTTGAAAACACAATGGTATATCTTCCATTACCGGTAGTACCCGTCTGCAAACATCTAACTCATACTGCCTCTATAGTTGTAAAGAAGGGCTAGGCAACAGGTCTAGTTTTCAAAACGCTTAACCCTGGTCATTGTAAGACGTCAACGTCGTTAGTAACAACGGTGATGCTCAAAGTAAAACAAAATCGTAAATATTAGCGTTCATGGATTAGCAGTCACAGTCGTTGCCTTAATGGGAATAGTATTGTCATCATCAAAACGTGACGTCATAATATTAATATCAATTTTCCCAAATAGCTTAATTTAAAATAGGAACCTATATTTGGTTAATAATGTGCCCTCGTATGTAATGTTAACTTGATAATGATCAAAATTGCACATAAAATAATCGAAAAATACCAACATACTGTTCGTATAGGTAACATCAATTATTTCGATTGGTGATGTCATCAATTCTTTTTCCCGAATCAACATACGTAAAGCGTGTGGTCCAGATAATTTGTGTTGAATTGTACTGAAAGAATGCAAAGAACAATTGTCTAAAATATTCCATAAAATATTTCAATATTCCTTAAATACACACACGGTACCCATCCTATGGAAAACCGCTAAGATTGTCCCCGTTCCCAAGAAAATGAAACCAGTGGCCAATAATGATTATAGACCTGTTGCGTTGACTTCAATTGCCATGAAATGTTTTGAACGTCTGATAAAAGTTATATTATTGAATCAAATAAATCCACTCTTAGATCCGTTACAATTTGCTTACAGGCCTAGTAGAGGAGTTGAGGATGCTACTATTACCCCTTTGAACAAAATATATCAACATTTAGAGAATTGTGGTTCATATGTAAGGATATTATTTGTAGACTTCAGCTCAGCATTTAATACCATTCAACCTCATGTATTAATGAAGAAACTCTTAGACATGGATGTCAACTCAAATTTGATTAGATGGATAAACTCCTTTCTGGTCAACAGACCACAGTTTGTTTGTGTAAATGGTACTGACTCATCACGTGTTTGTACAGCCACAGGTGCGCCACAAGGCTGCGTTATTTCACCCATACTGTTCATACTCTATACAAATAACTGTAGATGTAACACTGACAAAACATTTACTGTTAAATTCGCAGATGATGCAGCATTGGTTGGACTTATTGGAGAATCTGAAATGTGTTACATGAATGAAATTAATAATTTCGTAGAATGGTATAGTTCAAATTTTCTATTTTTGAATGTTAATAAAACAAAAGAAATGATAATCGATTTCAGAAGAGGTAAGCCATCTCACTCAAAAGTTAGCATAGATGACAAGGATATCGAGGTGGTTGAAGAATACAAATATCTCGGCACTATTTTAGACTCAAAGTTATCATGGAATTCTAACACTGATCATATATACAAAAAATGCAGGCAGCGATTACATTTTTTATGGAAATTAAAACACTTCAAGTTAGATCAAAACATCATGATGCCATTTTATAAAAGTTTTATCCGAGGTGTTCTTACTTTCAACTTTCTATGTTGGTATGGGAATCTGTCAGTTCAAAACAAAAATAAAAATTTCAGAATTCTAAATACTTCTTAAAAAATTATCGGATTACCTTTAGAAAGTATTGGCTATTTCTATGAACAGCAAATTATTAAAAAGACAAACAAAATTTTAAGTGACTCATCTAATGTTTTGTTTTCGGAATACTCTATTCTTCCTTCAGGCCGAAGATTACGCATGCCAGCATTGAAAACAAACCGAGCTCGCCATTCATTTGTACCATCTGGTATACGAGAATTAAATAAGAAAAGAGACTGTGTGTAAAACTTGAGTGGGGTCTGATGGGTGTGTGTGTGTGTGTGTGGGAGGGGGGAGGGGGGGGGGGGGGGGGGGGGAACTTGATTTAACTGTGATCTAATTTGTGAATTATGTATCTTGGTTTATACATGTGTGTATTATATATATATTTATCTCTATGTGATATATAAATTTAATGTATTTTTGTTTTGCCTGAAAACAGTGTACAACAAATTTCCAATGGACATTAAAGAATTATCTTATCTTATCTTATCTTATCCCACCTAACCTGAAACGTTGTAAGACATCATACTGATGAGTCTGATGCTAATGGAATAATACTTATATACGTCCAAGAAGTTACTCGATGGTTCTTATAAAAAATACTCATAAATACTTTGACTTTGACTTTTGCTAAAAACTCATTGCAATCCTATCTAGAAGAGAAACCCGCTTGAATGTAAATTATATACAATTATAATTATATATATGTATGATATAAGAATGTGACGATATTACAAATACAATATACCAAGTGTTGTGTAGATGTATTACTCTCAATAACTTCATTTTCACATTAAATATCTTTAAAGATATGAATGTAAATCATTTAAGTGTAAATCTTTGCGGGGTATTTAGAATACCTAAAAGAAAATAAAGATCTTCTGATCATACGCGATGTCTTGTAATATATGCTTACATATGGATTGGGGATATTTCGATATCGGATACAAATATACTGCACAACAACAAAACCATGTTTTCAGTTGTGAGGAACTAATTAAATTAAAATAATTGTAGATTAGTAGAATTATTTTTGCACTGAAGCTTTGTGGAGAATGACTTAATTTTCCAAAACGAAAACTTCAATTTACGAAGTCTTACTTGATTAGGATGGGAATTCATTAGAACTGTCCACTAACCTCCTACTTGTTTTGCATTCAAGGGACATCAAAGAAATACTGACAAACATATTTTGATATGGCTAACACTGTGAAGTTACAAATTTAATTACCCATAGCCGACTTCTGCATCTGTGTTTGATCGTATTGTAACATGTTATACATTATCCCAAGAATAAGAAATTTGATCTATGCCCAGAGAGAAATTCCTTAAACAACATTAACTTACCAAAAACATCAATCACTTGAAAGCAATCTTCTGAATATAAATGTAAATACAAGTTTGATGTTCTTTTCTCATGTTGTTCTCATTTCTCGACAATAATATCTAACAGGGGGGATTTGACTAATCTGAAACGATCTCCTGTGAGTATCTGTTTTCAGAGATTTCAGTAGGATGTTGTATGCAAATTGTTGATCTTATTTGTGAGTGAATCTGTAAATGATATGATGGTTTAAACCTTAGAGAGAATTTGACTATCATTAGATAAAAGTGCATTCAATTTTCATTTTCTGTGTGAAAGTGTTCTTTGATCTTAACTTTTTGTCTTCACACTCGATTCGACATTCCCTGGAAGACATGACTCGCGCCAGCCTCTTATCACTTTTAAATATATATAAATAATATATTTACAGGTATATTTCTGGGCAATAGTAGTGCATGGTAGTGTAGGTGCAGCATCAACACGTGCGGTTGAGGTGCGGGTGAGGTGAGGTGAGGTGCAGGTGAGGTGCTGGTGAGGTGAGGTGCAGGTGAGGTGAGGTGAGGTGCAGGTGAGGTGCAGACGAGGTGAGGTGAGGTGAGGTGAGGTGAGGTGCTGGTGCAGGTGAGGTAAGGTGCAGGTGAGGTGAGGTGCAAGTGAGGTGAGGTGAGGTGCAAGTGAGGTGAGGTGAGGTGCGGGTGAGGTGAGGTGCAGGTGAGGTGAGGTGCGGGTGAGACGAGATGAGGTGCAGGTGAGGTGCTGGTGCGGTGAGGTGCAGGTGCGGTGAGGTTCAGGTGAGGTGAGGTGCTGGTGCGGTGAGGTGCAGGTGAGGTGAGGTGAGGTGCAGGTGAGGTGAGGTGCAGGTAAGGAGAGGTGCTGGTGCGGTGAGGTGCAGGTGAGGTGAGGTGAGGTGTAGGTGAGCAGAGGTGCTGGTGCGGTGAGGTGCAGGTGAGGTGAGGTGCGGGTGAGGTGAGGTGCAGGTGAGGTGAGGTGAGGTGAGGTGAGGTGAGGTGAGGTGCAGGTGAGGTGAGGTGCAGGTGAGGTAAGGTGCAGGTGAGGTGAGGTGCAGGTGGGGTGAGGTGAGGTGCAGGTGAGGTGAGGTGAGGTGCAGGTGAGGTGAGCTGCAGGTGAGGTGCAGATGAGGTGAGGTGCAAGTGAGGTGAGGTGAGGTGCGGGTGAGGTGAGGTGCAGGTGAGGTGAGGTGCGGGTGAGACGAGATGAGGTGCAGGTGAGGTGCTGGTGCGGTGAGGTGCAGGTGCGGTGAGGTTCAGGTGAGGTGAGGTGCTGGTGCGGTGAAGTGCAGGTGAGGTGAGGTGAGGTGCAGGTGAGGTGAGGTGCAGGTAAGGAGAGGTGCTGGTGCGGTGAGGTGCAGGTGAGGTGAGGTGAGGTGTAGGTGAGCAGAGGTGCTGGTGCGGTGAGGTGCAGGTGAGGTGAGGTGCGGGTGAGGTGCAGGTGAGGTGAGGTGAGGTGGAGGTGAGGTGAGGTGAGGTGCAGGTGAGGTGAGCTGCAGGTGAGGTGCAGATGAGGTGAGGTGCAGGTGAGGTGAGGTGCAGGTGAGGTAAGGTGCAGGTGAGGTGAGGTGCAAGTGAGGTGAGGTGCGGGTGAGGTGAGGTGCAGGTGAGATGAGGTGCGGGTGAGATGGGGTGAGGTGCAGGTGAGGTGCTGGTGCGGTACGGTGAGGTGCAGGTGCGGTGACAAATGCAAGTGACAAAATATGTCATTTCTTTGATGGCTTGGACCGACCTGTATCAGCTCACTGTTCTGTAAATGTAGTCATTGTATTTTCATTTCAAAAGAAGAAATGTCATCATGAAATATTTTGAAAACTTACCAGTGTTTTTCAAATACAAGTTCCCATGTAGGTACACAAGGAGTACACCAATACCGTAATAAAGAAATAACTATCAACAGAAATTCTTCTGAATGGCTATGATTATGTAATTACATTCTTCTCATCAGAAATTCTTCTGAATGGCTATGATTATGTAATTACATTCTTACTCATGTATTTTCGCAAAATGTTCGCTATTGTGTTCTCAGACCATTCTCCCTGTTTCTACAGTAATCCATTTTTTCAATAGTTTGTTATATACTCCCTTAACTATGTGGGGACGTTTCTGTTGCATGTGAGTATAAAAAAAAGACATGTGTGTAATTCTTCTAAATGTTAATGAATATACTTACACCCTCGTTCATGTATTTCAACAAAATTGTGCTGCAATCTATCAGGCACTAACCCCTGTGGTAAGAAATGACAGTGACCGAGAACTAATTTTTGTACTTTAAACTATTAAAGCAACTCAACCATCAACTCAAGTGATTGTTACAGCCAGTGTTCAAACTTTTTTTTTTTTTAATTTTTTTTAATTTATTTCTTTTTGTGGTACATGTACATGATCATTATATATACAAATTTGTTTACAACGAAAAGCATACAAACACTTTGGCAGAAGCTGGTAACATATATGAGTATAACAATTTACTCATCATCATTAGTTCTAATCAAGCTTCAGATTCGATCGATTTTGAGAGTTTTCAGTTTAGGTGAAACAAAGGAATATCAACATGAATTTGTTTAACATTAATCTTTAAATAGCAAATGACAGGTTGAGCAGAATGTCATAAATTTAGAATAGTTGCAAGTTGAGTATGCGTTATATTTGTCAATATTGTAAGCTTTCTTGATGTCATTCTTGATGTAGGTTATGTTTGGTTTCAGTCCATTTTGCTTTGTTTTGAATAATGTGTACTTAACAGTTGTGATGGTCATATTCAATACTTTGTTTCTATATTCAGGATATCCAAGGCAAATATTCCTTTTTGAGAGGTTTATGTTTGCTTGTGTGTTTGTCTCTATCCATTCCTTAACTTTATTCCAAATATTTTTGACAGTAGGACACTCAAAGAAAAGGTGACTTATGGTCTCTATTTCGTCCACACAGAAGCTACATTTATTGTCATCTTTGATTTTCATCTTATCCAGGAGATCATTTGTCGGGAGTATTCTATGTAGAATTGAATATTGAAACCATTTTGTTTTTGAACTTAGATTGGATATAAAAGGCAATTGGTTTATATATTTCCATTCAGTTTCGTTGATTTGACATTCCAAATCTCGTTCCCATTTCATTCTGTATTTGTAGCTAACCCCCGTGATTTCTGATTCTTGTAATATATCATAAAATATTCGACAACCTTTTCTCTTGCCAGTAATATTTTCAATAAAATAAGGTATTAGTGGCATATCTAGTTTTTTCTCTATCCTAATGTTTGACTTTACTAAATATGATTTTAGTGCATTAATGATACCAGCATGTTCAAGAAAATGTGTCTTAAATTTGTACCTGTTAACTAATTCTGTGTAGTTATAAAAGTTACCGCCACTATCGATTATATCATTTATCAGATAGATACCTGATTTTGACATTTGCTTATAATGAATCACCTTATTGTTAATTCTGATATTATCATTATTCCATATCGGCTGAGACAGGACATCAGCTTGCGTCTTTACAAGTTCCCCCTTTTTGGTAATGAAACTTCCCCATGCTTATAAGACGTCTTTCCAAAAATCGTTTGTTCTTGGATTACAAACATGCTTCATCACTCCTTCTGCGCTGTATTGATAAAAGTTAGTGTGTTGTGGGGATACGTTTTTATGAAACAGTTTCTTCAGTTTAGAACAGCTGTCCGAATTGAAGAGTCGTTTCACCCAACTTATTTTCTGAGAACAAATTGTATTTCTTATATCAGGTGCTCTAAAACCACCTTCATTATAATTACTTGTTATTATTTTACGTTTAATTTTATCTGGTTTCCCTTTCCATATAAAGGCAAAACAAAGTCTTTCAATGTCCTTCAATATGTTTTCACTAGGATTTGGAAGTATTGTAAATATCTGGTATAATTTAGGCAGGATAAGGCTTTTTAAAACGGTCGTCCTACCAAGTGGAGTAAGATCTCTTCCCAGCCATTGGTTCATGATGATCTTTATTTGTTTTAGTTTATCTTTATAATTTCTCTCTACCATTTCTGCCAAGTTATGTGTGAATGTTATGCCAAGGATTGTGAATTCTGTTTTAGACCAGTCTAATTTGTAGTCTTTGCACAGTGTTTTTTTCGAATTCTTTAAGGAACCTATCCAGATGATAGGTGAGGTGAGGTGCAGGTGAGGTGAGGTGAGGTGCAGGTGAGGTGAGCTGCAGGTGAGGTGCAGATGAGGTGAGGTGCAGGTGAGGTGAGGTGCAGGTGAGGTAAGGTGCAGGTGAGGTGAGGTGCAAGTGAGGTGAGGTGCGGGTGAGGTGAGGTGCAGGTGAGATGAGGTGCGGGTGAGATGAGGAGAGGTGCAGGTGAGGTGCTGGTGCGGTACGGTGAGGTGCAGGTGCGGTGACAAATGCAAGTGACAAAATATGTCATTTCTTTGATGGCTTGGACCGACCTGTATCAGCTCACTGTTCTGTAAATGTAGTCATTGTATTTTCATTTCAAAAGAAGAAATGTCATCATGAAATATTTTGAAAACTTACCAGTGTTTTTCAAATACAAGTTCCCATGTAGGTACACAAGGAGTACACCAATACCGTAATAAAGAAATAACTATCAACAGAAATTCTTCTGAATGGCTATGATTATGTAATTACATTCTTCTCATCAGAAATTCTTCTGAATGGCTATGATTATGTAATTACATTCTTACTCATGTATTTTCGCAAAATGTTCGCTATTGTATTCTCAGACCATTCTCCCTGTTTCTACAGTAATCCATTTTTTCAATAGTTTGTTATATACTCCCTTAACTATGTGGGGACGTTTCTGTTGCATGTGAGTATAAAAAAAGACATGTGTGTAATTCTTCTAAATGTTAATGAATATACTTACACCCTCGTTCATGTATTTCAACAAAATTGTGCTGCAATCTATCAGGCACTAACCCCTGTGGTAAGAAATGACAGTGACCGAGAACTAATTTTTGTACTTTAAACTATTAAAGCAACTCAACCATCAACTCAAGTGATTGTTACAGCCAGTGTTCAAACTTGATGTTAACCACATTATCCGATTATTCTTTGTTATTCTCCAGATTGTTTATTTGATTTATAATCCCAGCAATCACAGACACAAAGGCCTCCAATTAAGATCAAATATTAAAGGCTTGCGAAGGCTCTGTGCAGTGTAACTGTCGTTTGACTTCCCTTTGAAAAGAAAGATACGTTATTGTTGTACAAGCATAGATCTCACAAGCATTCCAGATATGGCAACTGTAACTGTCCATGATGTATGTGTTATGTGGAAGATTCGTTAGAAAATGCAAGACCATTAGCGACCTGTTTCAAACACAACGTTCGAGTTACCCTGATGATTACAATACATTGAAAGCGGTTGGTTATAAACTTACATGTATATGAAGGTTAAAGGTACATCCATTGTGTTGTTGGGGCGCACACATTGCAAACGTTGTAAATGGTGTTACTTTATCGAGAAGTACATACTGTTACCGAAAACTACCATTTTAATGATAGTAGACTTAGCATATTGAAGATATTAAGGTAAAAGTAGTGATTTCTGATCGAAAATCGGACAATGCACAGCGTGTGGCGCGCGTCAATGAGTCAAACGTAATTTTTGAATCTTATTTATAACAGACGTGGGACGTGCATTTTCGGTTTCTGCACATGCATTATGATGTTAGTAAATTTTAATTGGAAAATAGAAATTATGATATATTTGGCGATTGGGGATAAATATGCAAGTGGAGTAAATTGTAGACAGCACATATGGGGAGTTGGAAAGTATTAAAGCCAAATAACATTTTATGAAACACAATGGATGAACCTTTAATCGTCACTCTGTCATTTTTTAAAGAATATACACTTATAAGTATATTTAAAGTGGTCATACCGATGTTTTTTTTCTAAGAAGCGCTAAAAACAATATAGTAACACAGAATTAGAATTGAAGGAATAATATACATGACGCCCAACAGTAATTTGGTCATCTGCCAGCTGGTTCTAGATAAGATTTTAAGGTCACACTGACTGAAATCAAACGTCTATATGATGAACTAAATTGTGACATAAATGAAGATTTAAAATGAGAGGCAACGTAAGTAAATTTATGTTAACTCAATGTTAATAAAGCCAAAACAAAAAAATGGGAGTAGAATCCTTCAGATCTTTTAAACCCTTCGTGGAAGGCTTGCACTCAAACGATCTTTCATTTTGAATTGCAATGCTGATGCTATTTTCTTTTGTACTCTGACAAAACACATTGATTATGATGAATCTTACATGTAAATTGTAAAGTTTTGAATTAAAAATTCACCTGATAAATAAGTTTACAGAATCGATGAACCTTTTGTCTATTGCATGAAGAGGTCACCATTGTTTTTAACACTAAACTTAAGATTATTTATCAAAAGTATGTGTACATGTTACACACTATGTCATGCTCTTCCCACAGAGGTTTGGTTCTTCAGAATTTGCCATTTTCTTCCAACAGAGGTTTGGTCCTTCAGAATTTGCCATTTTCTTCCCACAGAGATTTGGTCCTTCAGAATTTGCCATTTTCTTCCCACAGAGGTAATGACAAATTTGAAGGAAGTAACTTCTGTGGGCAGAGAATGACGCAGTCTGTATGTTGTGTGCTGATTTACCTACATCAGTGAAGATTGCGATGAGAGGTTGAAAGTTCAAGAGTTTATAACAGTGCTAGCCCACCTTGTCCATCATTCATATTTTCTGTTTCACGGATCAACCTTCCCTGTAGGACAAGCTAATCAAGATACTGATGATTGTTAATATCACTTGATAGAGAGACGGAGATACCTGAATAGCTATGATTGGCAGCAGCTGTGACTGGGACATTTTTGGAGTTAATCAAAAGGAATTAACACGATTCAGCAACATTAACAATACAAAAGCATTGCACAATTATAAAACTGTAATTGATAACTGAGTTTGTATTCAATATTGTACATTTCCGTGTAGGTTTGAAAATAATCGTGTCATAAATATGTCAGTATGAATTGGATTACCATATGAAGAGTATTGGATTAAGAGTATTGAATTACAGTATGAATTGAATGGCTGTATGAAAGCACACTTCCGAACACCGCAATGTTGTTAATTATAATCATGAATACATCGATCAGCCTTAGGTGAATCTAACATATTATGTTTAAAAAATATGAATGTATACATATTCAAAATATTAACTTATAAACATGTTTTACTTCAAATCAAAGACAAAAACTGTAATATTTACTACTTTAAATATATCCATCATTAATGAAGAACATCAAGTAACTTAGAAAGTCCCTCATTCCATCAAAGGAAAATATATTGAAGACTTGATCTGACTAAAAAAAATATTCAAATTATTGTACATTACTCATTGGCAAATCGAGAGTTGTATCCTCTTTATAACAGCCGACCACATGCTGACCACAGACGGAAATGACTTGTTCCAAAGGTTAATAATTAGATTCCAGTAGACATTCCTTTATTCACTGAGAGTGTATGTGGGAAGACATGACTTGAGTAACGTCTGTGGGGAGAAAATTGGCCTGTTTATACTTTGACATTTGTCACAAAAATCCCATAATAAGGTTCAACACGACCTCCAACGATTAGCCCAGAAAGCAATGGAATGCTACTTTAAAACAAATATTTCAACCTTAAAGGGGCAGTAGCAATTTTTTTCGCTGAAATAAGTCAATGAAATGTATTTGAAAAATAGTGTCACCAATAGTAAAACACCCTTCTCTCTTCGGAAAATCAAGTTTAAAAGATGCGTGTACATGGTTCTACGTGGTTTTTGTCATTCAAAATAATCAAATGTGTTCACAATAAAATAAATAAATAGCAATTGCTTTGCATGAATCTGATTCTCTGAACAACGTCACAGAGAATCAGTTCATACCTGCATGAACTTAATTTCGTGACGTCACATCACATTTAGCCACGCCCCTATGACGTCAGGTTCATTGCTAGTTGCGTTGTGTATTTCATTGGCTGATGAACACGTTGTAGGCGGGGCTAATATTTGGTGTCTTCATACGCGTAAATAGTACAACTCTAATTATTTCAAATTTGTATATTTGTAGCCATGAAACCTTTTCAAAACATCAGGTTCGAATATATTTATTTATAAGAATTGACTTCAAAATTTATTCTTGGCGCATTTATAAATTGGCGCAAATCCGCTACGCGGATTTACATAGTTTGCACCGTGTTTTTTAAGTTTATACCTCCATGAACTTAATAAATTGTGAAGTCAAATCTTAAATGGCCGCCATGCATTTTTTGCTGTATACGCAACACCGTTATATGCACTACTAATAATTGGTTTGTTTAATAAGATGTTTTACCCTCTAAAGTTTATATAAATGACATAAACTATGATTATAAGTGGGACATTTGAAAAAAAAAAAATTTGCAAAAAAACGTGCTACTGCCCCTTTAAAAGGATTAACAATTATGTATAAAAGAAATTGATAAGTTCAAGCACAAAATAACAGCTGTCAATGACTCACCACCCAGGACTTCATTTGTCAAGTTAGGTGACAACTTCTCTTTATAAATTTCAAATCTGCCAAGATGCTCAAGTGCTTCTTTAACATCGCAATACAAGTGATATTATCTCCTCTCTAAATAAGTGTTGAGGGAAAAGTACTTTGGGTCCCTATCTTCGCAAAGATCTTGTGAAAATGTTTCAAGTAAAATGACTGTTTTATATGAATGATAGTTATATAATTTGGCTAATCAGAGATTTCAGAATGGGATGTTATAGAAACTTATTATTGACAATTGTTGCAGTTAAATAATCATGTTTCTAAATAAATAAAACCTTTAAAGTATCTAATTACCTACAAATTAAATGTAAATTACAATAATATTTAAATTCAAAACATAATTTTACAATCCACAATTTATACGGAAAATAATGATTACAACACATTTTATAGTCTCAAAAAAATTAAAAAGAAATATTCCTGATGTAGTTATAGCTAATATTTATGACAATTTGCAAATACTGACTTCAATATCCATCTTTCTGAATAAGTGTAGGTATATTAGAAAATGTAGGTATATCAGCTAAAACACCTACACTTGTAACAAAAGAAACCATAGCAACGAGACCGTAAGTGCGATATGAGTACAAATAAAGTTGGAGCCCAATGTTAGAAAGGTGGCCCATGGTGTGTACATTTTAGCAATGTCATATCTATCATATACTCATCCTATATGTCAATAAAATCGAGGGTATTTCGTTATAATAAAAAACCAAAACAAGAAACAAGTGTCCGAGTACTGATTACATATAACATGTCTAAGTGTATGCGTTAGAAATGTGACCCATAGTTTTGGTTCTAGCAACACCACGAGCTCATCTATCATATACTCATCCCGTTTGTCAATACAGTCTATGCCATGACAATACAGAGACGGTCAATGATAATTGATAGAAGTTAATTACACAGTAAATCGCTTATGATATGTGTCTACTGGGAAGCACACTGAGTTTACAAGACCATTACAGAGAACCTGTCATGTATGTTTAAGTGATAACGAGGTGTAGCTGGTGGCACTCACCCCAACTGAGAACTGTTCCTGGGTTCAGGTTGGGGATCTAAGGATAAAGCTTTGGCTGTACCCCATTAATGCATTAGGGCCGAAGTGTGTCTGACAAACATTAGATTATCATCCGTCTCAACAGACAACAATGCAGAATAAAACGAAGAATGTATATCTTGTATTTCAAAATTATATATTTGAATTTCAAAGAATAACTCTTTCAGTAATAGATAGTTGTACTTACTTTACTTTAACATATACTAACTAATATTTGTTTGATACGTAAGACAAAAATAATAACATACAGACATCTTCACAATGACCTTCCATTCTTTGTCATTACAGATATCTAACTATTAACACCGGATTGAAAGTTATAAACTCTTTGATATTTAAGATTTAACGACCTGTCTGTAGCAACGCAGCATCAAATTAAAAAGTAAGGCAATTGTAACGCATATTATCATGTTAAGCTAAAGCTAAGCTAAAAACTTCCATCCACAACATATTGGTATTACACCTGCAATCTTACAATATCTATTTAAGTTTAAGTAACTTTTAATTCTCTTTATTACTTAGACAATGGCGTATTTCGTTTTCAAAATAAACAGTAAAATAAAAATAAAAATATTTATAAAAAATGTGTTCTTTGATGGCGACATAAATATCAAACTGTTCAAGCATATTTCATAACTGGGTCACCGTCTAAAATTACTTTGTAAATTATTCATTTTCATATACAAATGTTCTAACATGTTTTTATAGTTTCATTTCCACGAAAACAAACGATCTAGTTTTTAATATAATTAAACATCATAACAATACCTCCTACAATATGTAAACAAACAGCATTTTACCCACAGCTTTTAACAACAAAAAATATCTTTGGATATCTAAACTTTCTAGACCTCAGAACTAAGAACAGATTTTCATGATTGATACCCCATCAAACTCTTTTAAAGATGGTTTTTATTCAGATGTTCTGAATTTCTATCCAGCCAATTTGTCAATTGGGTCCCGAAGTAGCTCATGTTCCACCCATCTCTTTGAGTCATCTGTTTCTTTTAAGAGACTGAAGTCACTACGATTTTCAGTACATAGGTTTGCAATAATGCTTCTAGTTGTTATGCTTTCCAAAGCACAGCTATACCAAAAGCCATGCTTCCTCGCGTTTCATTTTAATATGCAGGTTCAATGATAGGCAAATAAATAGCAAATACATTGAAATGTTTATATGATAAGTATACATTTATTGTACTAAAATGATCGTTTTCTGAAGAACGTGACTGACTTGAGTACATTTTAAGATATTCAGAGAGCAGTTCCCTCAATATGTTTAGTTAATTCAGTTAATTATGATAACAACCTGCTGTTGATTTGTATTACAAAAAAATAATATAAAGTAGTTTATCGAGAATCAATGTTTCATCTTTGTGATGTGATGAGGTTTGACATCTACGCTATAAAGGCCAATCATATAACAGTACACATAGCTTGAAAACAGCAACTCATTTGATGTGTTTTCAAGATTCACATCTCAGATTCTAGATTAGTATACAGTATCAGTTAACATCTACGTAAATGTTTCGTATTCGACCGAATTCTCTCCCCACATAGGTTTCTCAAGTCATTTCTTCTCTCTCTCTCTCTCTCTCTCTCTCTCTCTCTCTCTCTCTCTCTCTCTCTCTCTCTCTCTCTCTCTCTCTCTCTCTCTCTCTCTCTCTCTCTCTCTCTCTCTCTCTCTCTCTCTCTCTCTCTCTCTCTCTCTCTCTCTCTCTCTCTCTCTCTCTCTCTCTCTCTCTCTCTCTCTCTCTCTCTCTCTCTCTCTCTTCCCTGAAAAACAGTACCAGCAGTAGGCCTGTTTTCAACTTGCCCATGAGCTGGTTTACGAGATTTTGGAATAATACATTTCCGTATTTCATGCAATTCCATTGACATTTCTCTTCCTATGAGGACTGTAAAGGTTATACATTCCTAATCAAGAGAACTTTATGGAAATTGATTTCCAAAGTTCATCACGTTAATTTGACTAGTGACCTAATCAAGGTACTACTAAATGATTCCTATTTTTCTAAATGTAACATATTGACATAGCATTGATTTATATACATGTCCCTTATAGACGTATGTACAGGAAAAGTGTCAAAGCTATTTTTGGTCTCCTACCTTTATAATTGTGGAATATTGTTTATATGACAAAAGACATTTTACCCTGAATATTTTAGCTCTTGATTGTTTATACTCTCTTGAATAATTCACTTGCATCTAACCTTCAAAGGTAATTTCGTAATATTATGAACTACATGGAGTTTTATCTTTAATGTTTGCATGAGTCTGTGGCATAACAAAAATGTTAGTGCAAAGTTGGTTGCGCAAAAAAAAGATAATGAACGTTCGCGCATAGGGAAAGCTGATGACTTCATCTCTGTTGTGCAACCAATATTGCACTAAAATTCGCCTGTGGACAAACAAACTGAAACACCTGTCATGATGTGAAAGCATTGTCCCTTCAACATTACTTATTTACTCACTTACATATTTATCATAGCAGGTACTATAAAAAAAAACCATTTAAAAATTGTTATTCCTTTAACTATTCTGTTCATGTATGCATTGACCATAACTGATAATCAATAATGAAACAAGTAAGGTATGCTACTGTAAGAAAATGAATTTATCCACTTCTCCATTTCAACTTGATATAATCAAAGGCTGTTGTAACTTAATCCCATTTAATGAGTCATTTAATTTAAAATGCGGTTCATGCATCTGCCTGGCTAACTATTTTGCATAAACATAGGGTACATGTACATACATTTGTAGTACCGGGAAATCACTATATTCTGTAATCACCGAACATTGTCAAGTTAGGAAAAGCAACGATATATTTCAAGCTAGTTTTAAAAGATTACACGTATAAATGTAACTGTTTTAAAATACTTGAAGAGAGAATATGTCAAAAGTTTGCCTTTATGTGCATTATTTGAAGCAATCAAGGAATTTATCACCAGATTTTATCCTATCTTAGCATAGTTAAATGACATTTAGTAAAGTTTTAAAATGAAATATCAGTATGATATTGCGATTGAAGAACAAGTTCTATTTGATTACCAGCGTATCTAGCGTGTGATCCCTTGATTCATACGTGTACGAGTGTTTACTTTTGCCTATCCCAGATTTTCTTAATCGTGTTTTACTAACACGACTGTTGTCCTAGATTTAGTTATACAAGATATTTATCCGAAGAAAGGTTTATGTCACCACAAAGTGGGAAACAAATTTAGTCTGTGTGAATAGAATTGACTTAGTTCTCCAGCTAGGAAACATACAACTATCTCTTCAAACAGTTACATGTATGCCATTTATAGTAAACAACTATTTTCATAGCACTTATGGCAAATATAGCATTAATGAAAAGGTAAGGCAAAAACGTTATCATGTGGTCTGCTAAGCATGGTTTATCTTTAATGTGTCAAAAATCGGAAACAAATAAATGAATCAATTGATCACTGATTGACGTCATAACCGTTCCAACAAGATTATTGTTGTCAACACGAGAGCTAAACATGCGATATTATTATTTTTACAAAGAAAATCAGTCATCAACATTGAATGAAACCTTAAATAAGTTCTATTTCCCAAAATAATCCATTTTCATGTTACCAATTATAACAACCACTCCCAATAATAGAACACCAATATATCTGCACTGCCTCACCCCAATATGACTTCTTGTGCACTTGTAATCAATAGCAAATACCTTTGTAATGTCACAAATCATCTAGGTTAGTCTGATATAAACCAATCAAACGCCGGGAAATGGTGACTATATTCACGAGTTATGCTTATAACAGAGGAGACCAGTTATTTGTATTGTGAGGGAAATATTAAGCTCTTGAGATTGACAGTTCAGTAACTCGACATCAAAAAGCTATAAGTTACAAAGACACGATATCGTATATTGTTTTCTTTAGACACGATTTCCATAATTCAAAAATAAAAAAATAACTTGTAGTGTCTTTAATCATGTTGCTTTTTGTCTATAAAACTGTTGGCCGTTCTTTTATTTCAAGTGTGATAATCTATAACTAGCAATTGTATACACATCCTAGTGTATAATCATAGACAGTAGTTCATGATAGTTTACCATCACTTATTTCGACACATGATCCACCCTAAAGTTGGGTTTAATTTCCATTTCTCAGAGACGCCTATGCAATAGTTGATAAAATGCTACTTTATAAGACTGGTTATTTCAAAGTGTCAGATTATACATGTGTCCAACCAGGAATACATATCGAAGGTGATTATATGTTTGGGATAAGGATATGTATAAGGTTGACTACCACGTGTTGAGCAGGACATGTTTTCACGAACTCATATTTTCATTACTGCTTTTCAGCGTTTCACTCAACTTTTTATACTGAGTCACTTTAACTTTGCTGTTGAAGGAATTACATTTTTGGAGTTGACATCAATGTTTAATGAAATGGTAATTTTTTAAGAATAATGTTTTTTCTGAATCTATATGTCCGAAAAAAAACATGTGAGTCCACTCGGGAAAAAATAAATCGTTGGTGATTATATCGTTCTGTGCTTCTGATAGGGATATCTATAATGATGCCACGTGTACATCAACTTCGTGTCTTCTGGTATCAAATATATTAACATTCGTTGATTAAAACTACAAAATTGACTTTAATCAATGAGTCTTTATATCTCACAAGCCACGATAATGAGAATACAAATTTAAATAATCGTTCTTCAATATTCATTAGTAAAATACTGAATATATCTGAACACAAAACTGTCATAAGTCTTCTTGAGCAGTAATATCATAGCATTGTGATGCCATAAACATTATTACATCTTATAATGGCCAGATCATCAAATTTGTGACGTCATAGCATCGTTAGCAGCTTTCGTATTAATTCTAAAACCATTTGTGGTCATTAACTGATGATGCAATAGTAAAATGACATGAGAAACAAAGATGATATATAAAGGTATGTTATATAAATTCCTTCAATTGCTAAGGAATAGAGTACTTTCAACCCATTTTGATTTATAAGATGAAATTTAATACATATACTTCGTGGTATGCATAATTAATTTTAGGAATATGTCAAGGTTTGTTCTTGCATGTATGCTTATAATTCTCTACAAAATAAAATGAAACGTTCCACAGATGGACGGATATATGTAAACATGCCCTTATATTTTCGTTTTCATTTGAATACAAACATTTGACATGTGGCCTTCAATTTCGAATATAGTATTTAATTAATGTATTCAATCTGTAACCTCGGAGGAGAGATGTAAGAGCCATAACAATTTCTCTAACCATCCTCATTTTCCATGAACAGAGAGTACAATGTGCAGGCTCACCAACCCAATTTCACAGTTCTCAAATATCTTACTTATCATTGTTTTATATTCAAGTTTTTCATCCTACTGGTTACGGATGACCTATTAGCTTCTTAATGCAATATTATCTTTTATCAACTGAAATTGACCATACCCTCAATACTTGAATGTAACTATGCTCTTATCCCTGTTCGATATGGACAGGCCAACTGATGATTTTCATTGTATCATCAGATATACATTTAAATCAACATGGGCTGAATACTGCAAGAACTTGCTAAACATAACATTACCAGAAGAGGGATTAAATATGTTAGACGAGACGTTGCCACTTATAACGATGATACTGTTTTATGTACACGTAAACGCTGTAAAAGTTTTGAAGATGAAATCCATGTATGGTAATAAATAATATGAGGACATGCATCAATGTTTAATTCTGAAAGCGAGTGAGGGATAAGTAGCCTATTATTTCTCCCTCCCTCCATAGTATATATTATTAATAATGTATACCATGCACCTGTAAACATTGTTTTTAAGGATAACCGAATAATTAACACTTTGTTCCACTTTGTAAGATGGGAGTTATGGCCTCTATACAAAATAAAACGTTCTTCTTCTATTGTTTATTTATGTATTTTTATTATTTCGACAGTAACCCTAATACTGGAAAGTAGCGAAGATACAGATTAGAATTACGTATATAGAAAAAAGTATATTGATATTTAAGAATAACAAAGCATGATCTCATCAAATCTCAAGATAAGATTTCCAGACAAAGCCAGATCGTAAAGATAAAGTAAACAAACTATTCAAAACCACACATTTCATCATTTTCACCTTAATGCCTGTGTAATAAGTTCTGTAAATACGATAGTTTTAATAGCACAAAGTCAAGTGACCTGGGTTTAAGTGGGTTGCGATGTCGTAAAACATTATTGTAAGACCAGACACATTAAAATATCATCAATTTGTGATTGAAGAATTTAAGAAAAATTAGATTGTGTAAGATCTGTCACAGTTTAAAAAAAAAATAATAATGCAAACCAATTCACCATTATTATTTAATTTAGGTGAGGTGAGCTTTCAAGAGTATTTTACTTATATTATGGTTGTTAGTATTACATTTACAGTTGAAATGTTTTTATTCTATATCAACTCGTCCATACTTTATGTGTTCGGGTACCCATTTACGAGGTGGGTAAACAACCCTACAAACAGTTATTTGTTATGCATATGTAACGACTAAACACTTCCTTACAGGGTAGATTCAGTGAGATCTGAACAAATAAAAGTGCGTCGATCTTTGATTCCAACTGAAAAGTTTAATGTAGCGTTGAACTATGATATTGACACAATGTTAACGTTTGCAAACAATTAAGAGACCACCAATGACAGGGTTTTAATTTCTGCATCTAAAGTAATCTCTTCTTGGCATATAATTCTCAGTATATCAACATTTATTTCGAAAACAGAACAGTTAACAGTGCAAACTAACTAACAGAACAATTTTAATGTATTTCCGACTTTGCTCAATCTGAAAACACAATTGAGAATATATCACAGCGTTACATGTATTTGCATCTCTTTTATGTTTAGAAATAAAATATTAGGAGTATTTACTTTATGCACAAGCCAGGTTTTGACAGTTTTAATGTGTTATGAAATCATTTATGTTCACAGAATGAAGTGAAATCATGCGGCACCTATTTAATTCACAAAAGATTCGTTTTCTTTGAAGTGTAGAATATTGTTGTGAAATTCATCATAGTCAGTATTGTCAGCTATTCAGAGAGAAAACATCACTACAAAATGATCAAGAACCGTCTCATACTCTATGTTTCATGATGCATTGTAATTGATATTGACAAGTTTCAAGCTCACAAACCAGGGAGGATTGTCAGCAGGATATGTCAGAAAATCAAATTTATTTCCTCCTTCCTGCTTGTTAAGCTTTGGTACTACAATTTCGTATTGATTACAGTTTGTCACTGTAATGTATAGATGATTAAATGGGAAAGGGGGTTAAAAGATGGAGGAGAATAATAAGAAAAAGCAATAGAAAGAAAGTAATGTAGAGAGAAATGTAGGAGAGAAATACAGTCAGTGGAGCTAACTGCAGAGATTGAATGGAAGGCCTATCTCACGATGTACATCCCTCCCACAGGAAACTGAGGATACCCAATATCTTACGATAAACAATGAATATAAGCGTATTCATGCACACTCCTCTATACCAAAAGTCTAAAGGAGCGACACCCGCCATGTTGGATTCGTTTCAAAACACCGACTCGATTGGGTATCCTCAATTTCCTGTGATCCCTCCCCCTCTCCAATAACATGGAAATTGTTGAATTTTTTTTTTACAAGTTCTTCTTCATACAACTAAGTGGAGACAGTTAAATACTTATATTATAATTTCATTTCATGACAACTGAGTCCACAAAGTATGTTGCAGTAGTGCTGACTTCAAGACGAAATATGTTATGCTGTTATTATCACTTTGTAGATATATTTGTGATGATACATACTCATCTTGTGTCTGTGACATATTACGCCCTCGGTTTTTAGATTGTATACGTTACATTATAAACCAGTTTGACAGTGCTTGCTCATGAATTTATTCGACTATATGATGCTTTAAATACAATGTTTCTGACTTTAATATACTTAGTTGATACTAAGACATTTAGTGATGGGTGTAAAACTAATAAGTTTAAAATAAAAGCCTTTGCCATAAAATTATCAAACACTTTTATTTATTCTTGTGTAATTATATGATGTGTTTATCATCTTGACATAAATATCAAATCGGTAATACTAATTATTGATAAGGTCAATATCGTTACAAATGTTTCAATCGAAAGGAGAATTTATAAACGAGAAACAGACAATGCTAATTAAATGATTTGTTGGATAAATTGATGTACCTAACACAACAGAGCGGTCAGGAACTGAGTATATACAGACGTGAACAGATTAAAATCACTGAGGGATGCGTGAACGAATCTCTGACTATGACATTGGGTGACTTGGACATTCCTTATCTTATACTCTTTATATTTCACCTCAAATGGAACCTTGAACTCAGAATCAGACTTTTACATAAAATAATGTATTAAGTTATTTCAAATTAACGATTACAAAGATGCTGACCATAACTGAAATGTGCTTAGGTAGTAGATAGTTTGACTGAAGAATAACAATAACAATAACACTAACAATAACAAGCTTTTGAGTACTGATAATTAATATTTATAACTTGCCCTTAAGCACCTCCACGCTTTCATCTATCATAGTATACTCTTCCCATATCTCAATACAACGTGTAACCAGCACCGTTATCAAGTTGTCCCTGGCTTGATAACAGTGCTAGTATCTGCATCAACACGTCGCACTGATAGCAACTTGACTATCAATAGAACTGTTTCTCATTCATAAAATTGTGGCAGTAATTTATTATCTAATAACTATTTTCACCAAACAATAAAAATTAACAAGCTTCCAAATACTGATTACTTATAACCAATGTAACTGATTGCATTATAAAGGTAGCCCATAGGCTGTGCATTTTATCAATTCCATGCATTAATCTATCAAATGCTAGCACATCTGTCGAAGAAATCGACGCGGTGATTCCTGTAATACATATTTTCACTAGAAAATAACAAGTATTTATAAATAGTCTTCCAAGTCAGGATTATTTATAACCAATGTAACTGTAGGAGTTGTCCCATAGTTTTTATACTGCCAACGCCACAGTTCATCGATCATATACTCATCCCGTTTGTCAATACAGTCTATGCCATGCCAATACAGAGAGGGGTCAATACTAATTGATCAATTAAACAGAAAATCGCTTATGACAGACAGACAGACAGACAGACATATTGTTTATTTAAGTCTCACCTCAGCATAAAATATTTACATGACATGACATGTGTCAACTGGGAACCTTACTAGACCTTTTAAGAGAACATGCCTTGTATGTTTAAAGGTGCATCCATTGTGTTTCATAAACATTTATTAGGCTTTAATACGTTTCGACTCACCATATGTGCTGTTTGCAGTGCAAATAAATTCGCTATGCTTGCATATTCATCCCAATTCACCAAATATATCATAATTACTTGGTTCCAATTAAAATAAAGTAACATCATTATGCATGTGCAGAAACCGAAATTACACGTCCCATTTACATGTACAGTAGTTACATGACATACTAAACATGATCAACCCAAATTTATCAGCTTTTCTGGTATAAATAAGATTCCAAAATAACGTTTGACTCATTGGCGCGCGCCACACACGATACATTGTCCGGGTTTCGATCAGAAATGACTACTTCATATCGTCAATAGACTAAGTCAACTAAGATCAAAATGGCAATTTTCAGCAACAGTCAGTACTTCCCGATAACATAACACAATTTATAACGTTTAGCTTATGTGACCCAAAACAAGACAATGGATGTAGCTTTAAATGATAACGAGGTGTAGCTGTTTGCCCTCACCCTACTGAGAACTGATCGTCTCCTCTATATCTCAAACACTTGGTGTCGTAAGATAACACCTAGGGATATTGTTGTGGGTGAACCCCGGTATTGAATGAGGGGGCGAAATGTATCTCACTAACATTAGATTATCAACAGAGAACAATGCAGAATAGAACGTAAAATGTATATATTCAATTTGTATTTCAATCTGTTGGTATTTTTGAAATTTCAAGGGATTAAGCTTTTAGTAATAGATAGTTGTAACTACGATGTACCATACCTTAACATTTCCTAACTAATAGTTCCTGTTTTATGATCATAATGGATTTGTTTGATATGTATACCGAACATATATTTAATCCACATGATATAATAAATTGCCCTTTCGTTTCTTTCTTTACAATGACATTTCATTATGTCACATGTACAGATTGGAAATTCTGGTGCTCGCGGCTGTAGTGCAACGCCAGTCGAAGCGATTTTCTTTACTTTGTTGTGCGCCTAGCAACAAACAACAACTCGCATCTTTAATGCCTTTTGGTACAACTCGGTGTTCTTTTAAAGTTTATCATAACATATATCTAAATGGCAAATAAAGCTGGATTGAAAGTAATAAACTCTTTGATGTTTAAGATTTAACGACCTGTCTATCAACAGAGCATCAAATTAAAAACTAAGGCAATATTCACACTTATATAAAACAGCTATAAACTTCCTTTCAGAGCATTTTTGTATTATCTCTAATTGTAAATACCATTGTGCAATGAGATAATTATTTTTCCTTCAGTCATATAAAACTTACAAAATCTTTTTACTGAATTATATTCCAATTAATGAGTTAGATAATGGCGTATTTAGTCAACTAAACAAATATCAATATTAACGGTATGTTCATTTTTTAAAACAAGTGATCTTTGATGGTAACATTGAACCAAGTGTTCCACAAAGCAATAAGCAAGCATATTTCGTGACCATGACTAGAATTACTGTCAATTATTATGGTCAACATTTTCATATCCAAATATTCTAACTTATTTTATCATTTCATTTACCTGAAAACGAACTATCTAGTTTTTAATATATCAAAATATGATAATAATTGCCCCTTATAATATAAAAACAAACATCTAAAACAAGAGCAAAAAATAATTCAAAAGATTTAAACCTTCCTTCAGCTTAGAACAAAGAGTCTCATGATTGTAACCACATCAAACTCTTTTAACGTTAATATTTTTCTCAGATGTTCTATATTTCTATCTGTTTCTACATGTATAAGATACAGCCGATTTGTCGATCACTGCTTTAACGACATCTCATTTATTTGGTCCCGAAGAAGCTCCACCCATCTCTTCGAGTCATCTGTTTCCATTAAACCACTGAAGTCACTATGATTGTCAGCACATTGATTTGCAATAATTGTTCCAGTTTTTATACTTTCCAAAGCAAATTTAGTAATAACAAATCGTTTCGAAATGTATCGTTCTCGTGCATACTCCAGTTTTACTCTCTTAAAGTTCAATGATAGGTACAGCCAAGCTCAGTTTATCCGCACAATTTGGTTACATTTGAACCTCGTCCGGGTAGCAAGACGTGGGATTACGCGAATCATTATTTGCATAGAAATTCACATTCTCTTCCCAGGATCGGATATCTGTAGGGAGTAACCTATGTGGGAAGAGAATGAGAAATTCACTGTAGAGAAGATTTGACCGGGTTCCGGATATACAGCCCGGTTAAACAAGGTATCACTGTAATGGTTTAATAATTATATGATTTGTTTTACTGAAATGACCGTTTTCAGGAGAATGTGACTTAATTGAAAATATTCTAAGATACTTTCCCTTTGATGCCCTCCTTTGAAATTCCGTGTATTCAGTGAGTTATTCCCTCAACAGTTGCATTCACATGTTTATTATAATAACAACCTGATGTTGATTTGCATTACTATCGCGCTCTGTAACATCACATGTGTAAGTTAAGCATCCCTTGTACTGTGATAGAGGCATTAACGTGTTGACTGTAAATGGTTAGTATGAATAAAAACAAAAAGCGAAAACATTATAATGTAGTCTGCTGATAATTTGGAAACAGTAAATGAATCAAGTGATCACCAATTGACGTCATAACCGCTACTGACAAGATTATTGTTGTCAAAAAGGGAGATAAACATGCGATATCATTAGTTTTACAAAGAAAATAACTTGTCAAGTTTGAATGAAACCCTAAATAAATCATATTTCCCAAAATACTCCATTTTCCTGTTACCAATTAATATCAATCACCCCCAATAATAGTACACCTATATATATGCAACTGTCCAGACGACTGTCAATGGATCTCAGAAATAAAACAAATGTTATGCACTCTGCAGGAATGTCCTTTAAGGCGATAAGATGAAATCTGGGCTACCATTACACTGTTATTAGTCGTTTAGTCTGGAAGCATGCCCAGACAGGAAGTGCAATGGACCGTCCAATATGACTTCCTGTGCATCAATATAAATCAATACATCATCAATACAAATTGCCTTTGGTAGGACACAAATCATTTAGGTATCCTGATATAAACCAATCAGTCACCAGAAGCAAAGACATGGTGAATATGGAAATGAGCAATGTTTTGCGCTATGACAGAAGAGGACATTTTCTTGTGTTATAAGGAAAATATTAAGCTCTTGAGATTGACAGTTTATGAACTGGAGATCAAGTATCTTTGACAAGTTAGAGATTTCGAAAGCGATAATTTGTAATGCGTCTGAAGATAATATAAGATGGCGTGTCCATTCATTTTAAGTGTGATTATCCTCAACATAAATTGGATACATATGTGAGCCCACTTTCTTGTTGAATGTATTTATCATTGGTATTTAGTAAAAGGTTAAATCTACTGTTGACATTGCTTAAATCAGAGTGTTTTTCACTGTGGATTCAAATTATTAGATGAGGCTTCACGTTGTCTATATTTGCAAACACAATGAGGACATGCGCAAGCTTTTAAATGCCAAAAACAAATGATTGATAGTATTACTTCCTCAATAGTATATCTTATTCTGCACCTGTAAACATTGTATTTGAATTGTAACTGAAATTCATTAACACTATGTTCCACTTTGTCTGATAGATAGATCGTATGACCTATTTACACAATAAACACCCCTCTTCTATTGTTTATTAACGTATTTATTATTAAGCTCAGACGGGAATGCAGCGACGGTTCAGATTAGAATTACATGTGTGCAAAAAAGTATTTTAAAGTTTAAGCAAAACAAAGAATTACGCCATAAAGATATAATAATTAGATAAAGAAAGTTCTTAAAGATAAAGTAAATAAATTATTCAGAACAAGACATTTAATCTTTTTCATCCTATCTCCATTGCGATAGGTCAAGATGAGAATTACGAATGTGCAAGAAAGAGTTTCAATGTTTAAGCAAAACAAAGAATTATTTCACAAGGATATGATTACTAGATAAAGTAAAAGTAAACAAACTATTCAAAACAAGACATTTCATCTTTTTCTATAAATAAGGTACTTTTCAGAGCATAAGGTCAACCTGTCGTGTCACTATTACAAGACCAGACACATTAAACTATCATCAATTTGTGAATTGAGAAATAAATGCGAGACGTATTAAGTAAGAGTTGTAACAGTTTTATTAAATAACGCAGACCATGGCACCATTTATTTCCACTTTTAGAGAATTTAGCTTCAATTTTCTTTTGAATTATGGGTAAATGATTGTCATTTCTACTGTTGTAGCTACATACAATCGCCCAACCCTTCTAGTTTCAGAATACATTAAGAATACATATAACATGAACAAGACAATTGTACAAGTTATAACTTGTATAATTACACCTGTTATGAATTGTACAATTTTGTGCTACTGTTTTGGTTTAACAACAATGAATTTAAATATTTCTCAGCAGTATTACCTACTGTACTTGCATTCTATTACAACACTGAGATTGTTTAATATGGTCATTTCTAAACTGGGATGTTCTCAATTTGTCAATCTTGTGAGTAAGCCAATCAACTGTACTGAGCGTGTGATCATTGAGCTTGTGTTCTATTTAAGGGCTGTTCTTAAAGTCACACATGGTACATGTACCTTGAACGACAATGTGGTCAACAAACGTAGTCGTCGCCGATTGGCTGATGTCGAAATTGGTGACAATGTTGCCATACCTGTACCCCATGCTGACCGTGGACTGGCCAAAGAAACCTGCAAGGAGTTGTACTTGATATAACAGGCACAGGCTTCAAAATTGGTACAAAGGCTGGTATTTTATCTCGATCTCTCGCGCATAATGAGTACGAAAAGTAAGTGGAGCTTTTATACAAGACATGATACCAAGAAGAAGTGTCTTTTAGCTGTGGCAATTTTATCCCAAACTGGAGGTCAAAGACATTTGCATTGTCAATCTGAAACTGAATACAAGACAGCTCGGTGTACGTGCCTATGTACGGGCTATGTCGGTGGCCTAGATCAGCAATACGCTAATATTTAAAGCTTTGAAAAATCATACCTTTGTTATTACATGATCGATGTTTATGTTTGATGGCTTATTTTAAAGGAAAATGTATTGGCTTTGACATGATATATAATATGGAATGATAATATGATGACAACATCATTCACAATGACGAACTAATATTCCCAGAACAATTTGAAGAAAAACACTGAAAATACATTTGGAAGAATATAGCAGTTTTATAACAATTTGCATCTCTTTAAAATGTCAAGAAATAAAATATTCTAAGTATTTACTTCGTGCATATGACAAGTTTTGACAGTTTCAATGCGTTATAAAATAATTTCTTTACATTGACAGTTTCAATGCGTTATAAAATAATTTCTTTACATAGAATGAAGTGAAATCATGTGGTGCCCATTTAATCAACAAACGAGTATTTACTTCATGCACAAGTCAGGTTTTGACAATTTTAATGTGTTATGAAATCATGTATGTTCACAGAATGAAGTGAAATCATGCGGCACCTATTTAATTCACAAAAGATTCGCTTTCTTTGAAGTGTAGAATATTGTTTTGAAATTCATCATAGTCAGTATTGTCAGCTTTTCAAAGCGAAAACATCAGTACAAGTTATCAAGAATCGTTTCTAACTCTATGTTTGATCGTGATGCATTGTAATTGATATTTGACAAGTTTCAAGCTCACACACCAGGGAGGATTGTCAGGAGGATATGTCAGCAAATTTAATATATTTCTGCATTCCGGCTTGTTAAGCATTGAGACTACAATTCAGTACCGATTAAAGTTTATCATTGTTATGTATAAATGAAATAAGGTGCTATTTATCAATTTATTTTCATCATTCAGTGACGAGAAACAGTAAGGAAGGTCGAGAGGGGGCAATGAGAGCTAAAGTTTCATGGAGGGTACATATTAATATGGAGGAATTAGAAAGAAAGATAGGGTGAGGTAAAAGCGAGAGAGAGGGAGGGAGGGGAAGAGAGACGTCCAGTTTGGACAGACAGAAGGATGATAAACCCAATACCAAAAGAAACTTTGCACCCATCTTCTTGTCTTAATAAATCACATAATAGGCAACGATTGGATTTGGGATTTTAAGTATTGTAATAATTATTCAATTTGACATTCGATGTATGAAAATATTCATTTCAAAAGTTTATTTAAATAAAAAGTTTGGACGCATCAACATACGAGGGGTATCAAAATGTGTTTGATCAATTCGTCTGTGATTCGGTGGTGGTCTCGTACTCGGTGGTCTTTGCTAATGGGTAATATCAACGGACTTTTAACATCAGAAACTGTTTCAGTAGTGCGTTAGTCGCTTAACATGTGTGTCTTGTCAAAATTAAAAGTTTTATTTTTTTATTTTTTTTAAAATTTCATTTTTTGTAAAAAAAATTAAAACTTCTGAAAAAAATATTTGACTGATGACAATACGCCATTTCTTTTCAGTTTTAGTGTACGATGTCCAAAACTTGAAATATTTGTAATTGAAAAACATACATATGATAAAATCAACTGAGATGCAAAGTTTCTTTTGGTATTGGGTGTAGTGAGGACAGACGAAAGGTTCCCAACATTAAATTATCAACTGTATCAACAGAGAGCATTGAAGCAGTAACAAAATTGTTACTAACATACTGTCAATATACCTAACGATTGGTTTAGCTGTTTAAGTGTTAAAATCGTAATGAATATTGAAAAGAGCAGTAGAAAATGCTAATTACATGATTTCTTGGGTAAATTGATATACCCCAACACAATAGAGTAGGCGGGTGCCTGATATACCCCAACACAATAGAGTAGGCGGGTGCCTGATATAATCCAACACAATAAAGTCGGCGAGTGCCTGATATACCCCAACACAATAGAGTAGGCGGATGCCTGATATACCCCAACACAATAGAGTAGGCGGGTGCCTGATATACCCCAACACAATAGAGGAGGCGGGTGCCTGATATACCCCAACACAATAGAGTAGGCGAGTGCCTGATATACCCCAACACAATAGAGTAGGCGGGTGCCTGATATACCCCAACACAATAGAGTAGGCGAGTGCCTGATATACCCCAACACAATAGAGTAGGCGGGTGTCTGATATACCCCAACACAATAGAGTAGGCGGGTGCCTGATATACCCCAACACAATAGAGTAGGCGAGTGCCTGATATACCCCAACACAATAGAGTAGGCGAGTGCCTGATATACCCCAACACAATAGAGTAGGCGTGTGCCTGATATACCCCAACACAATAGAGTAGGCGGGTGCCTGATATACCCCAACACAATAGAGTAGGCGGGTGCCTGATATACCCCAACACAATAGAGTAGGCGGGTGCCTAATATACCCTAACACAATAGAGTAGGCAGGTGCCTGATATACCCCAACACAATAGAGTATGCGGGTGCCTGATATACCCCAACACAATAGAATAGGCGAGTGCCTGATATACCCCAACACAATAGAGTAGGCGGGTGCCTGATATACCCCAACACAATAGAGTAGGCGAGTGCCTGATATACCCCAACACAATAGAGTAGGCGGGTGCCTGATATACCCCAACACAATAGAGTAGGCGGGTGCCTGATATACCCCAACACAATAGAGTAGGCGGGTGCCTAATATACCCCAACACAATAGAGTAGGCAGGTGCCTGATATACCCCAACACAATAGAGTAGGCGGGTGCCTGATATACCCCAACACAATAGAGTAGGCGAGTGCCTGATATACCCCAACACAATAGAGTAGGCGAGTGCCTGATATACCCCAACACAATAGAGTAGGCGGGTGCCTGATATACCCCAACACAATAGAGTATACGGGTGCCTGATATACCCCAACACAATAGAGTAGGCGAGTGCCTGATATACCCCAACACAATAGAGTAGGCGGGTGCCTGATATACCCCAACACAATAGAGTAGGCGAGTGCCTGGTATACCCCAACACAATAGAGTAGGCGAGTGCCTGATATACCCCAACACAATAGAGTAGGCGAGTGCCTGATATACCCCAACACAATAGAGTAGGCGGGTGCCTGATATACCCCAACATAATAGAGTAGGCGGGTGCCTGATATACCCCAACACAATAGAGTAGGTGGGTGCCTGATATACCCCAACACAATAGAGTAGGCAGGTGCCTGATATACCCCAACACAATAGAGTAGGCGGGTGCCTGATATACCCCAACACAATAGAGTAGGCGAGTGCCTGATATATCCCAACACAATAGAGTAGGCGGGTGCCTGATATACCCCAACACAATAGAGTAGGCGGGTGCCTGATATACCCCAACACAATAGAGTATGCGGGTGCCTGATATACCCCAACACAATAGAGTAGGCGAGTGCCTGATATACCCCAACACAATAGAGTAGGCGGGTGCCTGATATACCCCAACACAATAGAGTAGGCGAGTGCCTGATATACCCCAACACAATAGAGTAGGCGGGTGCCTGATATACCCCAACACAATAGAGTAGGCGAGTGCCTGATATACCCCAACACAATAGAGTAGGCGAGTGCCTGATATACCCCAACACAATAGAGTAGGCGGGTGCCTGATATACCCCAACACAATAGAGTAGGCGAGTGCCTGATATACCCCAACACCATAGAGTAGGCGGGTGCCTGATATACCCAACACAATAGAGTAGGCGAGTGCCTGATATACCCCAACACAATAGAGTAGGCGGGTGCCTGATATACCCCAACACAATAGAGTAGGCGGGTGCCTAATATACCCCAACACAATAGAGTAGGCGGGTGCCTAATATACCCCAACACAATAGAGTAGGCAGGTGCCTGATATACCCAAACACAATAGAGTAGGCGGGTGCCTGATATACCCCAACACAATAGAGTAGGCGAGTGCCTGATATACCCCAACACAATAGAGTAGGCGGGTGCCTGATATACCCCAACACAATAGAGTAGGCGGGTGCCTGATATACCCCAACAGAATAGAGTATGCGGGTGCCTGATATACCCCAACACAATAGAGTAGGCGAGTGCCTGATATACCCCAACACAATAGAGTAGGCGGGTGCCTGATATACCCCAACACAATAGAGTAGGCGAGTGCCTGATATACCCCAACACAATAGAGTAGGCGGGTGCCTGATATACCCCAACACAATAGAGTAGGCGGGTGCCTGATATACCCCAACACAATAGAGTATGCGGGTGCCTGATATACCCCAACACAATAGAGTAGGCGAGTGCCTGATATACCCCAACACAATAGAGTAGACGGGTGCCTGATATACCCCAACACAATAGAGTAGGCGGGTGCCTGATATACCCCAACACAATAGAGTAGGCGGGTGCCTGATATACCCCAACACAATAGAGTAGGCGAGTGCCTGATATACCCCAACACAATAGAGTAGGCGGGTGCCTGATATACCCCAACACAATAGAGTAGGCGGGTGCCTGATATACCCCAACACAATAGAGTAGGCGAGTGCCTGATATACCCCAACACAATAGAGTAGGCGGGTGCCTTATATACCCCAACACAATAGAGTAGGCGGGTGCCTGATATACCCCAACACAATAGAGTATGCGGGTGCCTGATATACCCCAACACAATAGAGTAGGCGAGTGCCTGATATACCCCAACACAATAGAGTAGGCGGGTGCCTGATATACCCCAACACAATAGAGTAGGCGAGTGCCTGATATACCCCAACACAATAGAGTAGGCGGGTGCCTGATATACCCCAACACAATAGAGTAGGCGAGTGCCTGATATACCCCAACACAATAGAGTAGGCGGGTGCCTGATATACCCCAACACAATAGAGTAGGCGGGTGCCTGATATACCCCAACACAATAGAGTAGGCGGGTGCCTGATATATGCAACAACAATATTTACAAGGAGGTGGTAAAGCTTGAAGAGATCAAATTACCAAGGGAGATAAGAACGAATCTGACTGTCGAAAGTTTTATCAACGGTAGATTATCAACGTCTCAACAGAGAGCAATGAACACAGGCCAAAAAGTGGTGGATTCCGCTTGCCGGATCCTTTCGGATTCCTCCCGGATCTGGCAAGGCGGATTCCACTATTTTTGTCCTTATGAAGCAGTAAAGAAACTAGTTGTAACTACATGTACCATACTTTCACAGTTACTAACGATTGGTAAAGTACTAAGAGAGCTCCGATAGTCAGGGTCTAGAATATCCCGTGTATCGTTAGTAAGGTGTCTTAGTAATCTATAGTCCAACAACTCACGATTTTAAACGATCATATAAGGATTTATATTTCCTCATGTGCGTTTTCGGACAGATAATGTTACTGAAAACTCTTGTGTCTCCAGCACATGTACAGATTAGAACATCCTGTTGTGTTAACGAGCGGGTTCCATAGAGGTATATTTTGTGTAAATTCTGTTTATATACAAATATGTTATTACTTTACATATTTATAACGCAATTCAATTCAAACATATTACTGAGGCTGATATCTGATGATTTTAGATAGTGCTCATTCATTCTAATATAATAATAAGTGAAGTGAAGCCATTCAATGGCACTAAGAGTGTGAACTACAACACAAACAAGATGTTGATTATCAATGAAAATGTATTTGCTACGTTGTGAATTGAACATTTATGTACATATATACATATATAAGTTGATTGGTTTATTACTTGAAGTAAGGATATATGAAGAAAAAGAGTAAACATCAGATGTTTTTAACTGGATCAACAGATGTTTACTCCTTTTCCCACAAGGGTGAGCTATATCTCCAATTTGTTAACTGTAGAGTAATATCGTCCATTATATGCTCTGTTATGATTGTGATGGATTTCTGTGATACATAGGGAACATATTATCGACATAATAGGTTTCCCTTTCGTTCTTTACTTTACAACGGCATTTCATTCTTTTAAAATTTGTCATTACAGATATCGAAATGTCCATTAACACTTGATTGTAAGTTTTAAACTCTTTGATATTTAACATTTAACGACCTGTCTATGTCTGTAACAACAGTACATGAAATGTAAATAAAAGAACATTTTAAGCATATTATCATAAAGAAACTCTTTTCTAGAATATATTGTATTATTTGCAATTGTATATACCTTTGTGCATTAACTTTATATATATATATAATATTTCCTTTACACACAAAATCTTTTAAAGTTTAACTAACTTTTGATTCTATCAATGGCTTAGATGATGACGTATTTCGTTTTCAAAATAAATATTGATATTGAAAATAAAATTTCAATTATAAATAAGTGTTCTGTGATGTGATGTTTTCTATATGTCAAGCAAATCTAATAATCAATGGGACCTGATGCATGACCTTTAAGCTACAAAAGAATATGTTCTGAAAAATACATAGAAATGGATAACAGTTTGGTAGTGTACGTTTTATTCATGTTATTCTAAGCCAAATGCCCCAAAAACATACCATTTTAATAATGCAATTACAAATAAAGTGATATTTACACTTTTATAACATAAAACAAATATTTTAGACCAATTTAGAGGAGTAAGTTGTTGATGTTAATACTGGTATAGCTGAGAAATTTGAAGACAAAAGTCGAACAAATATTTTAAGATACATAATCTGTTTATTTCTTTGGAAAAGTATGAACAGACAAGAACAGAATGGTATTTATTTTCTACAAGATGGATTACATTGAAGACAATATCTGCAGTTATATAGTAATTATATCGGGGAAATTTCACAAGTAAAGTTCATTAATATAATACTTATGTTAACATAAAATGTTTTATAATCATTCATTTCCGTTTAAATTGTCAGTTTCAACATCATGTTTTAAAAAAATTTATTTTGAAAGTATTGTAATTAATATGAGTTTTTAGTTAATTACATAATTCAATAGATGTATCTATTTAGAAAAAAGGGTTATTGTTAATGCCAAATACAATATTTTCTTTTATTCACATTCAAGTAAATTAAATTAACTCTGTTTCAATGTGATGTGCCGTGGCCTAGTGGATAGCACACTGGACTTCAAATCCAAAATCTAGAGTTCGAATCCAGCTGAGTATTCAAAAGCTTTTGTAAATTTATTTGACATAATATTAAGCCTCACTTTCATAACAGCTGATCACATGACTGAAGGTTGCACTGAATTCTCATGCATTTGTCGTTTCACTGTGCTAGACAGAGGACCACTTGCCTGTCTACAAATCAATCTGAATTGCAACACAAATGTGAGTACTCTATGCTATATCTCATGTATTTTGTATGATATTTGAATGTAATTGTTGTTTGGGATTAATATTTGGAGTATTTTGATTACTTTAATTGTGAACTTTGTATGAATTTGTCATTATTTAGGCATGTACATGAAATGCATGGTTTGACAACCTTGAAGCCTTTACAAAGTAATTTTGAGGTGATGAATTTGATGAATATAATTTCTATATGTTGCAAGGTCATGTTTAACTTATTTACTTGTTGAATTAGGAACTAAAAGATTGTTTTTTGTTTCTTTTAGTTTCTTAAACCTCATCAATGGACTGATTGAGTCATGTCAACGCCTTAACGTCAGTGACAATTAACAACGTCTGAATTATGAATAAATCCCTGTTGATGCGAGTTTGATGTTGTGTTCTTGCATCTACATTTGTTTAAGAAAATTTGTAGACAGGCAAGTGATATTCATCAAGTTCATGGATGTTCAGCATCGTTCAACGTCCGACAGTGGTTGCTGACATCTCTAGGAAGTTTCACACTACCGCTCCAACGTGTGTGAAACGTCTGAGAGGCCCGAGAGTAGAGCATGGCGTCCCAGGACATACTCGATGGTGAAGGTCATCTCAACGGCGAGGATCAACACGTGGTTGCTGATGTGAACACTAACAACGGTAAAGGTGATGGTGATAGTGAGAACACTGCTTGTGGTGGAATGCAGTTGCGTCAGAACAGAACTCTTACAGAAAAAGGCAGATTTGAACGTTTGAGACTTTTGAGAAATAGGACTGTTTCTGCTTTATCAGCATGTACTAAGAGTAGGAATGAGCTTGATCGTTTGAGAGAAAGTTCTGATAATTTGCATTTAGTTAAATCTGGTCTTGACGACTTTAATGATTTGTTCATGTATTACAGGTCATGTGTGGACTTATATTGCAGCGAGCTGGATGAAAATGAGAGAGCTTTGATGAGAGATGGTTCAAATAAGGAGGCGTCGCTCATGTCCTTCAGAGACTTGTTAGTAAGTTGGGTACAGTGTGCAGAAAGAGAATTATCTAACGAGTTACATGATTCTGTGTCACAGAGGGGTTCAGTGAAAAGTAAGAGGTCTGCTTCTAGGCATTCACACAGTTCTGGTAAATCAACTTCAGTTAAATTTTCACATACTCATGAAAAAGCCAAACTTGCAGAGCTCATCGCAGAGAGGTCTATGTTCTACACCCGTGCCGAAGCTGAGATGAAGCTTAGAGAAGTGGAACTTGACATACAGATAGCCAAGACAACTGCGAAAGAGAAGGTGTATGCTGAAGCAGATGTTGGAGATGAAATTCACGATGGTTCAACTATCACATCAAGGATTGGCAAGATCGAACTTGGTAAGATAGAACAATCATTATTGCTTCCGTCTGACAATCGTAATGCTGTGTATGTTCCCAACGTTATAACTTCAAACACAGGCTATCGAATTGAAAGTACATTGTATAACTCTACTCCAAACCATGCTAATCTCCAACCCCTTGTTGATCAACAGACTCAGCCTCAGAAACCTCAGGTCAATCAACAAAGGCTTAATCCTACTGCAACAGACTTTTATCCAGTGAACCGGAGCTTTATGAGTTATGACTGTCAGAACCCAGGTACTAAAATTGTTGTTGATGATCAGTCTTCATTGTTGAATCATGCTGTTTTAGAGACACAGAGACAGATGTCACAGGCTATGCTGCTTCCCAAACCTGAAGTGCCCAAGTTTGCCGGTGATCCAATGGAGTTTTCTGCTTTCCTTATGGCGTTCGATGCTCGGATTGTTCCACATACATCAAGTGAGGCAGATAAGCTTTACTACCTCGTTCAACAGCTTCAAGGTGAGCCCAAAGATCTTATATCTGCTTGTCTTCATATGGATCCATTGGTAGGATATGCTACTGCAAGAGACATGCTTCACAAAGAGTATGGTGATCCCTATAGAATCTCTACAGCTTACTTGAATAGGATTCGTTCTTGGCCTAATCTTAAAAATGAAGATAATGCAGGATTAAGGCAATTTTCTATCCATCTTACAAAGTGTCTTCATGTAATGAATGGTATCTCTCACATGGATGTCCTTAACCACGCGCCTAACATGCAATGTGTTGTTCAGAAACTTCCAGCGTATCTTGGGGGCGGGATAGCGCAGTGGTTAGCGCGTTCGGCTTCGGATCAAGAGGTCCGGGGTTCGAATCCCGCCAGGGGCACGGCAACTTTGTCTGCAGTAGAGAACTGTTCTACACGCAGTAAGGTTTGGGTGCAATGCTACACTGAATTTCAGCGCAGTACCACCCATGGTTCGCTAGTTCCAGCCGTTGCTCGCAGGTTTCACCGCAATGCATAACCACATGGCGTTGCGGGCTTTCTCCCTGCCGTAATACTAGCAGCCGCGATATAAGTGAAATACTCTTGAAAGCGGCGTTAAACCCTAACTCACCTCACCTCACCTCCAGCGTATCTTCAAATCAGATGGAGGGATCACGTGACGAGGATCAGGTTGGATGACCGAAAGGAAGTGGAGTTCAAGCATCTTGTTGAATTCATTGATTTTGCTGCAAGATCTGCAAATGAACCAATCTACGGTAAGCAAGCATTGTTTTCCAAACCTGATGACACAAGTCATAAGGATAGATTCTTGGATAAGAATAAGCAACCATTCAAGTCTCATTTCACCAGTTTTGCTACTCATGTTGGAAGTTATCCACAAAGTAAAGCTAAAGGCATCTCTTGCTTCCTATGTAAACAATTTCACAACCTTGACGATTGCAAGTTGTTTCTGCAAAAGTCACTTTCTGAAAGACGAGAGTATTTGAGAGATAATAACAGGTGTTACAGTTGCTACGGACTTTATCACACCTCAAAGGGTTGCATGAAGAAAAGAACTTGTAAAGAATGTGGCAAACGTCATCCTACTGCTTTACACGATGCCAATTTTCAGATAAGACAGGAGCAAAGGGACCGTACTTCCAAAGAAGATTCATCCACTGAGGAGACTACTGCCAAGCAGGTCATCACTGGAGCAACATTCTGTGAAAATCAACGATCCAATATTGAAGAGACCGTACTACAGCCTATACTTCCTGTTAACGTTCAACAGAAGGGAGGAGGTAGGATAGTGCAAGTGTATGCCATGTTGGATAACGGTAGCACAGGATGTTTCATTACAGAAGGCCTCAGGGATGAGCTACAAGCCAAGTCGACGCCAGCGTCGCTGAGATTGCAAACGATGAACGGAACAGATCATATTAGCACAACGGTTGTACCAGATCTTGTCATTTCTGATCTCTCTGATAAACAATTTGTTACATTGCCCCGTACATTTTGTAAAGACGTTATGCCTGTTGGTCACGACCATATTCCTAAATCCGATTCTTTGATGCAGTTACCAGGTCTTAAGAAAGTTGCAGAAATGATGCCGCCATATCAACCAGATTTGCATATTGGACTTCTCATCGGCAGTAACTGTGCAGATGCTTTACAACCTCTTGAAGTCGTTCCATCAACTGGCAGTGGACCTTTTGCTGTGAGGTACAAACTCGGTTGGACAATAAACGGCCCTCTTCAGGTCAAGTGCAACTTTGTGGAGAAATCAGTCGTCTGCAATATGGTCACACTGAAAGAACACGAGAAGGTGTCAGAATGCATCTCCCCAGACACTGTACTGAAACTGTTTGAGTTAGACTTCAACGAGGCAGACATCGGTAAGGTCCCAGGTGAACGAGGCTATTCCATTGAAGATCAGCGGTTTGTGAAGGAGACTGAAGAGAGTCTGAGGTTCGTTGAAGGGCATTTTGAAATTCCTCTTCCTTTCCGCAACGATTTGAATATGCCATCAAACAGGGAACAAGCAGTTAAAAGGGTACTATGGCAAAGGAAAAAGATGATGAGCAATGCACAGTATAAAAATGACTATGTAACATTCATGAATACACTCATTGCTAAGGGATATGCCACTGAAGTGCCAGAAGACGAAGTCACCTGCCATCCTGGACACGTGTGGTATCTGCCACACCATGGAGTTTATCATCCGAAAAAGCCTAACAAGATCAGAGTAGTGTTTGACTGTAGCGCTAAATATGGAGGTTTGTCAATCAACGATGTTCTTTTGCAAGGGCCTGACCTTACCAATTCTCTCATTGGTGTTTTGACTCGTTTCAGATCAGACCAGATTGCTTTCATTGGAGATGTAGAGGCCATGTTCCATCAGGTGAAGGTTCCACGAGAGCACCAAGATTACTTACGGTTCCTGTGGTGGCCTGATGGTAATGTTAATGGTGAACTGAAGGAATACCGCATGACTGTGCACAGCTTTGGAACCGTATCCTCTCCATCAGTTGCAAACTATGCCTTGAGACGTACAGCAGCCAAGTCAAGGTCTAACTATGATGAACAGATTGCACAGACGATAGAACGTAACTTCTACGTAGATGACTGCTTGAAATCTGTGGAGTCAGAAGAACGTGCCATGAACTTGATAATGGAGCTGCGACTCGCGTGTACAGATGGCGGGTTCAACTTGACCAAATTCACAAGTAATAGTAAAGCTGTTTTGTCCTCCATTCCTCAAGAACATCGTTCCAAGGAGATTCAAGCTGTCGACCTCAGTCGAGATGATATCCCTATGGAGAGAGCACTTGGCATGCAATGGGATATCACTTTGGATAGTTTCAGGTATACCGTTGACCTGCCCGAGAAATCATTCACTAGAAGAGGAATTCTGTCTATGGTATCCTCCTTGTATGACCCTCTAGGTCTCGTCTCACCAGTGCTGTTGCCTGCAAAAAGAATCCTTCAAGATCTATGTAAGGATAAGGATATAGGCTGGGACGACAACATTGGTACAGAGTTCACCTGTAGATGGACGAACTGGCTCAAGGAAGTTGAAATGCTCAGAGATCTGACTGTAAGAAGATGTATGAAGCCTCCTAATTTTGGTGTCATTTTGAATCGACAGTTACATGTGTTCTCCGATGCAAGTTCTGTAGGATATGGTTGCTCTGCATACATCAGGCTCTTCGATATCAACGGCAACATTCACACAACACTTCTTCTAGGTAAGGCTAGACTTGCTCCTTTGAAAACATTGACCATTCCTCGGTTAGAACTGACAGCCGCCACCGTATCTGTGAAACTGGGGCACTTTCTGCTTAGAGAATTAGACATGAACATTGACAGCGTCACTTACTACACAGATTCAACAACTGTCCTGCAGTACATTCGAAGTGAAAAAAATAGATTCCCAGTGTTCGTAGCTAACAGAGTGAAACTGATCAGAGACTTTAGTACACCAGAACAGTGGAAGTATGTTGATTCTCAAACTAACCCTGCTGACATTGCTTCTAGAGGGTCCAGCTGCTCACAGTTCTTGAAATGCAATGAATGGTTTGATGGACCACAGTTCTTGAAAACGCCCACTATGGAACCAACGTTTAAGCCTCAGGAGACCATTGAAGCTTCTGCTATGTCAACGTCAAACGAGACAGTAGAATCCCCTGAAGATGTTGTGAGTATGCTTCTCAATCATTACTCATCTTGGTACAGATTGAGAAGAGCAGTAGCAATTTACCGCAGATTCTTCAACTTTCTAAAATGCAAAAGAAAACCTTTAGGTAACAAACTCTTCACTCCAAGAACTCAAAGACTCTGAGAAGAGTATTCGTCATTTTGTTCAACAAACGGAATATTGTTCAGAAATTGCAATCCTTTCCAAGGCCACTGAAAAGAATAACCAACTCCCTGTACTTCCAAGAAGTAGTGCTGTTCGCAATCTACACCCATGGATTCATGATGGACTACTTAGAGTAGGAGGCCGTTTGAGCAATGCCAATGTCAGTGACGTCATGAAGTATCCAATCCTTTTACCACGCAAGTGTCATATATCCACCCTGATTGTGCGCGAGGTTCATGAGAGACAAGGTCATGTAGGTAGAAACCATGTTTTGTCTGCACTGAGAGAGGAGTATTGGATCACAAATGCTAATTCTGCTGTTAGAAGTATCTTGAATAAATGTGTACTTTGCAGGCGATTTAAGATGCCCACTGGTCAACAGATGATGTCCGATCTCCCAGCCAACAGAGTTCAGCCATCTCCACCTTTCACCTGCACTGGTTTAGACTGCTTTGGTCCACATACAGTGAAAGAAGGACGCAAAGACGTGAAACGGTATGGTATTCTGTTTACTTGCATGGTAAGCAGAGCTGTTCATATTGAGACGGTCAATACCCTCGATACTGACTCCTTTATCAATGCCCTTAGACGTTTTGTTGCCCGCAGAGGAACAGTCAAAGAGATATCTTGTGACAACGGCACCAACTTCACCAGCGGAGCCAAGGAACTTCGTCAAGCAGCTGAAGAGATCGACCAGTCCTGTGTTCATGACTACTTGTTGAAGCTGAATATAGCCTGGAAATTTAACCCACCTTCAGCAAGCCACATGGGAGGTGTATGGGAACGGCTGATTAGGTTGGTACGTAACGTTCTTAATCCACTCCTCCAAGAATGCAGTCACCGACTTGATGACGAACTGTATAGAACACTTTTGTGCGAAGTTGAGTCCATTTTGAATTCTAGGCCCCTGTCAACAGTGTCCAGCGATCCGAATGATGTAGAACCCTTGACACCGAACCACTTGCTGATGGTAAGATCAAGCGCTTATATACCACCCCCTGGAGTTTTCCAAGCATCTGACGTCTACTCACGCCGCAGATGGAGACGTGTACAGTACTTGGCAGAACTCTTTTGGGGACGATGGCGGAAGGAGTACCTTCTAACTCTTCAGAAACGTCAGAAATGGGAAGCACCTAAAAGGAACTTCAAGGTCAATGACATTGTTTTGATAAAGGACGACAACCTCCCCAGAAATGCCTGGTTGTTGGCTCGTGTTGTGAGCACTGAACCTGATCGTCATGGGATTGTCAGGAGTGTATCCCTGAAAACTAGAGGTTCAGATCTCTGGAGACCAATCCACAAACTTGTCTTGCTCGTACCTGCTGTTGAGTAAGCTTATTCTTGTACTAGGTGTTGTCAAGACCAGTTATAGGTATTTTGCATTATATGTGTTGTCTTAAACACCCGAGTGTGTTTAACGGGCTGGGTGTGTTAATGCCAAATACAATATTTTCTTTTATTCACATTCAAGTAAATTAAATTAACTCTGTTTCAATGTGATGTGCCGTGGCCTAGTGGATAGCACACTGGACTTCAAATCCAAAATCTAGAGTTCGAATCCAGCTGAGTATTCAAAAACTTTTGTAAATTTATTTGACATAATATTAAGCCTCACTTTCATAACAGCTGATCACATGACTGAAGGTTGCACTGAATTCTCATGCATTTGTCGTTTCACTGTGCTAGACAGAGGACCACTTGCCTGTCTACAAATCAATCTGAATTGCAACACAAATGTGAGTACTCTATGCTATATCTCATGTCACAGCTGTTGCTATCATCGCCATCGCGATTCTGATACTTCCGGTCTCTCTATCAGGTGATATTTACATTCACCAGTATCTTGATTAGCTTGTCCTACAGGGAAGGTTGAACCGTGAAACAGGAAATAAGAATGATGGATAGTGGGAGTCAACACTGGTATAAACTCTTGAACTTTCAGGCTCTCATTGTAATCTTCACTGATGTAGGTATATCAACACTCAACATACATAGTATCACTCTCTTCCCACAGAGGTTGTCCCGTCACATTGTCTATCGTTACGATAGCAAATCTGAATGACGTGACATGTGGCGTAGGGGAATGATAGAATATCAAACATTTAAAAATACATTTAATAAATAATTTTAAAATTGAAATATAATTTCCAATTACATCAATCAAATGCTTACTACTAGTGCACATGTATTTCTTTCGTCTCATTCTGGTCATCATGCCACAACCTATTTGCAATATTTCAAATGTTTTCTTCTTTCCTGCAATAAAATACAGGGTTCAACGTTTCTGTATACTTATTTATTAGGTGATTTTTTACTTGAAAACTTTACAATGTACATGCAAGATTCATCATAATGAAGGTACAGAAGAAACTAATATAAGCATTGGAGTTCGAATTGAAAGATTGCTTTAGGATAAGCCTTCCTAGTAGGGTTTAAATTATCTGAACTCCCATTGGTTTTATTTGTTTTATTAAACATCGATTTCAAATAAAATGACTTTCGCTGCCTCACACTCTAAATCTTCATTTATTTAACATTTTCATAAACCACAAAGACGTAATATTCAAGAGACTTTGATAAGAGACTAAATTCATTCAATACTTATTCTGAGTTATTATATTTAGCGCTTCTTGAAAAACTTCATCGATATAACCACTTCATGTAAGAAATGAAAATCATAGTAGCCTTTTTTGCATTTTTAATTTGTTCAAATTTACAAATTATGATAAAAATGTATGTAGAAGAGCCCACTACATGACCCGATCATCCGTAACCATAGAACATGGTGTCACATACAAAAATGAAAATTGGTGGTGACAATTTCAGAGTGAACAGCTTTTTAATAATTAGCAGAATTTACGAAATGGACTCACATTGCTTAACCGAACCATAAGCATTCGTTTTAGAACTTTATTTAGTAATTGAGAAGGGTTGTTTTGCAATAAGCAATCTTTCCTTTCTATTTTGTGAGATCTATTTTTTTTTCAATTAGAAAAAGTGCTATAGACCCTTTAAGGAAAAAAATCAAATGTTCTTTTATCACAGGACAAGCGATGCCTAGTGCAAAATCACCCCCGCTGGTATAATCTTGAAACTTAATAAGTAAGAAAGAATATAAATATTGTTAAAATGTTAAAGTGTTAAAACAAATTGTTTGATCTGCGAAAATCAATGAGTAAGTGAAAATTGGAAATTCAATTTGATTTATTTCACAGTTTAATTAGCATAGCTTTCTGTCCCACTTTGTCTTAAATAAGTAGCCAAACAATGCTGCACCTACATTACTGGGCAGAACTTTCGCCAACATGATCTTCTTACTTAATTAAAATCAAAGATCACTTTCAGACAGAAACTGAAAGCTGAATACACTTTTATCTTATAATATGTTTTGAATAAGGTTTGAACCATCATATCATTTACAGATTCACTCACAAACAGGATCAGCAATTTGCATACAGCATCCTACAGAAATCTCTGAAAACAAATACTCACAGGAGATCGTATCAAATTGATCAAATCCCCCGTGCTAGATATTAATGTCGAGATATAAAGAACATCAAACTCGTATTTATATTTGTATTAAGAAGATTGTTTTTAAGTGATTGATGTTTTTCTCTACATATTGGTAAGTTAATATTGTTTAGGGCATTTCTCTGTGGGCATAAATAAAATTTCTTATTCTTGGAATAATGTATAACTTATTACAATACCTTCAAACACAGATGCAGAAGTCGCTTGTAACTTCACAGTGTTAGCCATCTCAAACGTGTTTATTACTAACTGTTTGATGTCCCTTGAATCCAAAACAAGAAGGCAGTTAGTGGACAGTTTAAATGTATTTGCATCCTAATCAAGTGAAACTTTTTGAATTGAAGTTTTCGTTTTGGAAAATTAAGTTACTTGGAGTTCAGTTTCTCAATAAGGCTTCAGTACAAAAATGATTATATATAAACAATTATTTTCATTCACTGTTAGAAACATTTCCTTACAACTGTGAACATGGTTTGTTGTAGTAATATGTATATATCTGAATGCCATATCGAAAATCACCCACATCCATATGTAAGCATTTACTCCGTGACGTCACAAACCATAAACTATTCTTCAGGAAACCTTGCTTTTCCTATATGTATTCCACTTCTAAATGTTTTCAAAGATTTAATGTAAATGAAATGACATCATTATTAAGGTAAAAAGTTTTTGAAAATTATAGCTATTGAAAGTGAAAATTGGAAAAATTGTGCGACTTGTACAGCGACAATCTGGTTCAACTCTTCAGTGTGAGACGTAGATATGTAGGTCTCAAGTAATTTTGAGAGTTTATACATCAAAATGGTTGATCATTTCATCATGGTATAATACTTAACTCTACCTTGAGTGTTTAGGTATCGCTACATCAGTCAGATCACATGAACTGCCTTCGAGCGGTCATTTTGATGTGAATAAATTAAAATGGCCGCTCAAAGGGAAATGGACTTTTGTTAATGATTCAGGAGTGATATTTAGCTCTTGGTAACACTTATTTAGATTTTCGTGAGAGCATCTTATTTCAGGAAGAAGAATAACATCATTTCAGTATTTTCTGTTTGTTTTAGGATTAAAGAAAACACTTTCTTTTGAAATACAACTATCCATTTTCATTTATTTTAATAAAAGCTATATCAAGAAAAATATCAAAAATATCAAAACTTTTAACATTGAATAAAATCCAATCACAACTTATCAAATGATTTGCCTCAGGTAGAATAAATGCGAACGCCTTGTTCAAACTGATACATGTACAAAGCTACAGATATACCTGAACAAGATGCTCGCATTCATTTTACCTGATCTGTATCTATCCTATCTATATAAATTGCCATTGTAAAGAAATTAATGAAAGAGAAACGAATAACGTAGATCATATGTTCCTGATGTATTAAATATATCCACCACAACCATTATAGAGGAAACAGTACAGCTCACAAAGTAGTTTTTCTAAATATAACTAGCCTTTTGATTGGCCCTTTCATGAAATGCTAATCTCTGTGAAGTTGCAACAATACACTAGTTGTGTCAAAACCAGTGTATTGTTGCAACGTCACAGAATCGTGACGTCATAATCACTGTAATGTAAACAGATAAATTTGAAACATGTAGGTCGAAATCGGCGTTAATTATTCTTTTAACTACCATTAATCATATATATATGTATAAACTGATTTATCCCCTTGTCCACAAAAATACCTCGATATACCCGCGTTACACTATGGCGACCTGGTGTCGAGAGTACAATAAGATTTGCTGATCTGTACACTGATGGGGACAAGTAAGAACTTTTGTCTATCTGACAAGATACATGAGGTAGCATCAATCGTTAGTGAACCTTTAAAATAATCAGTTGTTAGATATTCGTAAAACAGCATTCTAACGATCAACTGGACTTTCCGAGCCATGGTTTTTAAACCAATCTTTAGGAAATGATATGATAGTTACAACTTTCTAATCGTAAAATAGTTATTCCTTGAAAATGTGAAATATATTCCTGTACTACAAGATATACATCCTACTTTTTATGTTGAGACGGTTGATATTTTAATGTTTGGAAGCTAGATATGTTTCGCCCCTTATACAGTAATGGGCTATACCCAATGCTTTATCCCAGGTGTGTTATTCTACGACACCAAATGTTTGAGAAGAGAGGAATAGTTCTCAGTAGGGGTGATTGCAAACAGCTACACCTCGTTATCATTTGAACATGAGACAGGTTCTCTGTAATGGTCTTGTAAGCTCAGCGTGCTTCCCAGTCGACATATGTCATAAGTGATTTACTGTGTAATTAACTTCTATCAATTTGCATTGACCCCTCGCTGTATTGGCATGGCATAGACTGTATTGACAAACGGGATGAGTATATGATAGATGAACTCGTGGTGTACAAGCTATGGGCCACCTTTCTAACACCTACAGTTACATTAGTTATAAATAATCAGTACTAGGAAGCTTGTTCCATATTCTTTGGTGGAAATATCTATTACATAAGCACATTTCATTTATGGTCAGCATATTGTAATTTGTAAAAAAAAAAGTATTTCCTGATTCTAAATTCAAGGGTGTTTCGAGCTAAAATTAAATTTGTATAAATAGAAATGTATATGCTTAGCAAACATGTGTCCAAGTCGCTTAATGATCACGATCTAGTCAATGATTCCTTCATCTGTCCATCAGTGATTTTATCTGTTCACGACTTCCCTGAACTACTGTTGCTGTTGTATGTATCTATCCGGTTATTGTCCACTCTATGGCGCCGGGGTATATCAATTTACCCAACAAATCATGTTATAAACATTATCTGTTTCTCGTTTCCAATTTTCCTTTTGATATTAACATTTGTTACAATGTTGACCTTATCAATTTTAGTTTTACCGATTTGATATTTATATCAAGATAATAAACACAGCATATGACGACACAAGAATGAATAAAAGTGTTTAACAAATGATTATTTTATGGCAAGAGAAGTTAATTGATTTTATACTCATAAGTTTTACATTTATCACTAAATGTCAGAAACATTGTATTTCAAGCATCTTATAGTCGAAAATTCATGAGCAAGCACTGTTAAACTGGTTTTTAGTGTAACGTATACAATCTAAAAACAAAGCGCTTAATATTTCACAGACATAAGATGAGTATTGTCACGAATATATCTGTAAAGTAATAATGACAACAAATCATATTTTCATTGTTGTAAGACTTACAAATTCCTCCCATTCAGTGTCTCCGTTTTACTGTACTGACTTTTTTCATAAACATCACAGATTGATAAAAAATAAATTGATAAAGAGCATATTATATCATCTATACATATCAGTGACAAACTGTAATCGATCCTAAATTGTAGTCCCGAAGCTTAACAAGCAGGGAGGCGGAAATATGTTCAATTTTCTGACATATCCTGCTGACAGTCATCCCTGGTTTGTGAGCTTGAAACTTGTCAAATATCAATTACAATGCATCTGATGCAACATAGAGTATGAGACGGTTCTTGATAACTTGTACTGATGTTTTCTCTCTGAATAGCTGACAATACTGACTATGATGAATTCTGATTGAACAATATTCAACACTTCAAATAAATCGATTT